>CM060914.1:133765000-136165000 GCA_030737875.1 Allium sativum | reverse complement strand
TTTCTTTGAAGCCCGTCAATAAACCTCAGATTATTCCTCTTAGAATTTTCAATTAGCTCGGGTGCAAAACGAGAAAGTCTGCGGAATTTATCTTGATACTCCTGAATGGTCATATCTCCTTATATCAGATAGTACAATTCATTATATAGCCGATCAGTTGCTTCTGGAGGAATAAATCTTTCATTGAAAATTTCTTTAAATCTATCCCCGGTAATATTACCTTCTGGATTATCCTTAATGACAGTTTCCCACCAAATTAAAGCTTCGTCTTTGAGTGCCAAAGATGCCAGTAATCTTTTCTGATCATCTCTCAGCTTTGAACCTTCAAAATTTTTCTCTGTAGAGTGCATTCATGCTTGTGTTTCAATAATGGATTCTTTGCCCAAGAATGGTACTCCACCCAGATTTCGATACTTTTTTAATAGAGCTACAATATCTGGTTCTGACCTACCCCTTCTACTTCTGCCACTCATTTTCTACGATGTCTGCAAATAGCAGACAAAGTGTCAGGCCAACAGAAAAGGTATTTTAAAGCATAGAGACATATTTGAATGTATACGCATCTGTGGGGGTATATTTCATTCTGCTGCCCTCATTCAAGGATATTACTGATCCTATTTGTAATGAGTAATTCATCTTAGAACATTACTGGTTCTATTTCTGATGAGTTCATTAATATGTTATATTCCGGAACTAAGATTAACCAAAGCTCTGATACCACGTGTGATGACCCCAAACCCACGTTCCATAGTGGCAAGGGTAATCTTTGGAATATAACACATAAACCATAACAGTAGAACAGAAATATATAATTACACCAGACAATGTACATCAAATTACACTAGAAATAATAATCATAAGAGTTACACAATATAACAGGAACATACTTAGTACAAAATACAATTTTAGCTTTATATAAAATGTCTACAGCGGAATCAAACATAATATACATAACAAGAGCTAAACAACATAATAGAAGTGATAGAATCCATCTTCAGCTCCATTTCTATCTAGTGAGAGCCTGCTAAAACCTGAATACAAGGCTGCCCATGTAGAAAATAGGGCACCCGAGTTTGTAAGTGAAACAAACTACGAGCCACTCATGGGACTGGTATGAGAAATCTACTTAACTTATTTTACAATAAGGCTAATCATAGGACCACGCCGCTAACGCGGAACGGGTTTACTCCATTGGATTGCCAGTGCTTAAAACAAGTAAATCATTTGAACATCGCCATGCTTTTTACAAAAAATGAAGCCATTATAAGACTCAGGTCCCATCACACAATGCAACGCAAGCCGGGGGATAGAGTTTTACCTTATAATGGCCAAAATATGCTTGATACATATAAATCAAAAGCATTTGATATTATTACTAGTGTTTATATGATTCTAAAACAATTTCAATCATAAATATCAATCATAGACGACATAAGTGCCCCATACCACTATGTCGCCATATATAGGTTTACAATCAAAACCGCACGATGTCGTATTTGGAAATTGGATTTCCGTCATGAACGAAGGAAAGGGATCGTCCTTACCGAATTCGAGACGCTCTAGCCCGCCTCTCAGGATACAGCCGCAACTGCACATAGGCTCATTAGGGCCGGTCCACACGAGTGGATTAAAATGCCTGAACACTGCGTTTCCCCGCCCTATGGGGCATCAAACTGGTCGGTATATCTACCAAACCATCCATCGGCTCTGTAGAGACCGAAATAACTGAGGCTCCTCGCTATCCATCATCCACATAAATAAAACGTCCGGACGTGCAAAACCCAGACACCACTCCTAGCTAGAAGGAAACGCCTGTCCTCTCCCGTTTCTGATTCATACCGGGGTGTGAGGCCCGCGAATCAACGCTATATACAAAGCTAGCTATATTAAATCCATGCTTTGATCATCAACCACAAAACCCTGCTTTTCAACAAAAGCCTTGGTTACTGCATCTCAGCGTGCCACGTTGTCAATCCACAGGACAAACATCCATTTACAAGTCTGTTTTGGGTCTGAACGAAACCGAAGGCACCTTATTCCTCGTCCCATATATCCAATACAGGAGAGAGGTCCTCGCACATCTGAACGATCAACAAGTACGTACGGACAACCACCACTGTAACCCCTTTAGGGCAGCAACTCCCATCAAAGGCATCGGTAGCTGTCCATTCAATTTGAAGATCATTGGTCTTGCACCATCTTCATATCCTCGACTTCTAATCGTCGACCAATTATTTGAAATGAGAATTAACTCGGCCTTTTCAAATAATTCACGTGTATTAAAAATTCTAAATCAATTCTTTCCATGGTTAAATTGTTTGACATCCATAATTCAGTTCATTAATATAATTTTCATGTCAAACACATTCAACCATCAAATATCCAATAAACCGAGTAAATTCGGTTTATTTCCATTCCATATCATTTATAATATTTTATAACGATTTATCGCTATTTTTATTTATTTAAAAATAGCCTATTTATTTAAATGACGCTTCAGGTCATAATGCGGTCATGACGCTGTTTTTCTTCAAATTTGATTTACACATATCTGAAAATCTAACCATTGGATCTTTACAAATTTTATATTGTTGAAAGATCTTTTCGAAGCGGACCCAACGGTTCCAATTTTGGGAAAATCCGATGGCCGGATCTCCCGGTACAATCATTTAAAGTTACGATTTCAAAATACGAACTACAGCGTCGTTGTTCGTTTTATCTTATTTATATTTTCATATATATATATATATATATATATATATATAAAACCCATTCTGGCGCAATTTTTATTCAGATTTTAATTGAACATTTCACACAATCTAACCGTTGGATCTTTACAAATTTGATATCGTAGGAAAGATAATTTCAATACGAACTCAAGGCTCCAGTTTCGGGGAAATCCGATGGTCGGATTTCTCGGTATAATCGTTTAAAATCACGATTCCAAAACTAGAACTGTAGCGTCGTTATTCATTTTATTTTAATTATATATATATATATGTGTATAAATATAATCCGTTCTTCGGTTTTCAAACCATTTTCATTTCATATACGCGGTAAAAATAATATTTTTAGCCAATAAATATTTATTTCAACACATGACTATTTTCAACACTTCATTTATATAATAAAAATGTGATTTTTATTGTTAAAACAATTTATTTCAAACATGAATATTTTTAACAATTCATATATATAATAAAAATGTGATTTTTATTGTTAAAACAATTTATTTCAAAAATGAATATTTTTAGCGATTCATATATATAATAAAAATGTGATTTTTATTGTTAAAACGATTTATTTCAAACATGAACAGTTTATCAACGCATGAATATATTTCAACATATGAATATTTCAGAAAATTTCGGCAGCATAACGTCAGGGGGTTTAAAACCGGCATCGTCCTAAGTACGGCTCCTCGCACTACCTTAGGCCTCGCGGCGTTCCCTAAGGAGCTTATCCTAATGATCTAATCATTTCGATCGTTTTCATATCATATTGAATTTTTCCACAAACAATTCCAGTTTTGTTTCAACCATAAACAACCATTTTCAACCATTCACAATATCAACCAAATTTCACACCAACCACAATCCAAACAATCACAACCAATATATATCGTCCATGGTTTGTGGACGAGGGGAGTGTGTGTGTGTATTTATATATATGTATATAAATATATTTCAATTTCATTTCAACTCCATTCAACGCACGTATGATTTTTAAAACGTATATATAACTTATACATCGCACATATAATTTATACAATGCTTATACGTGAGGTCTACAATGCTTATATAACTTATACATCAATCATATAATTTATACATCGTTATTCCATTCAAATTTGAATTTAGAAATCTCATATTGGGTTCCACTTCTCCAAAAATTCTAGGAAGCTCCAAAAATTCTCCGGTCTCTTCTAGAATGTAGAAGACGACACCACGGTCCGGATGTCTCTTGTTTCACTGGATTTCGACAACATATGAAAAAATATGATTTTTTTTCTAAAATCAAACTTCGTAGCGCTTTTAAGTGTTATATATATATTTTAAATAAAAAAACCGTACCTTTCTGTTTGGGTTCAAACCTAGGGTTCGAATTTACACTGAATCCGTTAAGCTAGGGGCCGATCAGAGTATAACACGTGAAGCAGCTCCGAAATCCGCGCCAGGGGTGGAAATCGCGATGAACTCGGAGGTCTGGGGGAGGAGGAATCAGGCGCGCGGCGGCGGGACTTCAGGGGCTCCAATCTTGACGAATACCAAACGAAAATTCATAAATCCTATATGGATTTAAAGAGGATGTGAAGCTCTAAAAAAAGTTCCAATGGAGTATAGGATTTTGATGCTTGGATTTGCCAGAAATGAAGAGAGGAGGCTGTTCCGCCGTTCGTGAATGGGGTAGCGGGTTTGATTCCTGGTCCGAGAAAAGTGAAGAAGGAATATGATTGGCCAAGGATTTTTATTTTAATTTTTAATTTCCTTAAATCCGAAAATACCCCTTATTCCATACGAACTCCAATTCAAACCCGATGACTGTCGCCCCTAGCCCCCATTCCGAACACAAAGTAATATGTTTCGTAAGCCATTCGACTGTTTCAGTTAGTTATTCTTCAAATTAAAATATAAAACATTCAACTTTAGATTTGAATGTACATTTTAATTTGCTGGGGACACATACCGATTCCAAAAACTCCAAAAAAATAAATTTAGCTATGTTTGGACGATATGGTCCCAACAAAACTAATTTCGTCGAATTTGGAGACCGTTTGAAAAATGGTCATTTTCTGGTCGATCCAAATTGACTGAAATTAACCAAAAACGTTTTCTTTTGCCATGCTCACATATTAACTCCAAAAATTATGGAATTCTAAACCTAGCAACAATTTGACATTCTGGATCCAACAAAAGTGGTTTCGTCGAAAAAAGAGGTCATTTGCAAAATGTCTATTTTTACGGGCTATATTTATTCCATAACGACTATTCTCAATATTCAACTGGCCATAACTTTTGATTGCCGCTATGAAATTTCGATTTTTCAGATTCGTTAGAAAGATATTCTTAAACATAATTAAATATTTTTGGTTTCACTAAAATCCGGTTTATTTTAAATCCTGCGCATTCAGTCAAAGTTCAAAGTTGAATTTTCAAACTGCTGCGCTATTTGTAACTCCTTTTAAAATTAATAGTCAATATTTATATTCCAACCTCGATTCAAATAAATATATACATCCTAATTCTATTCAAAATAAATTTCTTGTCGTTATTATTTAAAATAATTCATTTTAAATATTCAAAATTCCTTAAAATTGCCAAAATAAAAAAATTAAATTGGTTTTGATTTTCCGGGTTGTTACAAATAATAAGGATATACAATTAGTACAAATACATGTTGCCGATATAATTTTCGAATCAGCAAACGATAAGATGAATAAAGAATTTTCAAATATTACGACACAAGAATTTGAGATGAGTCATATGGGAGAACTAACGTTCTTTTTACGCTTACAAATTCGTCGATTAAAGAATGTATTATTTATTAATCAAGAAAAATACGCAAGAGATCTAATTAATAAATATAATCTAACAACAACTAATGGGATACCAACACCGATGGCGACTAATATAGCATTAAGTAAATATGATACATCAAAAGATGTTGATCAAAAACTATATAGAGGAATGGTAGGATCGTTATTATATATAACTGCTAGTAGACTAGATATAATGCATAGTGTATGCCTCTGTGCAAGATATAAATCGTTTAACATCCGAGATTTTTGACCATTCAAATCGATAACGATCCTCAATGTCGACTTAAACAAATCAAAATACGCATAGTTATTGGGTTTATGTAAGAAAAAAGAGAAGAGAAGAAGAAAAACAAACATAGAATCTCACAGCGGAAGGGCATAATATAATAAACAAATAACGGTTCATGAAGCTGTTAAAACATACATTTGATTATACACTTACAACGATTATCAGAGTTAACTATAATAAACATTCCAATATTTGCAGCGGTAATAAATATAATATTTCTAGCAAGCTCCATCTTCATGTTCAAATAGTCTTCGATAACTAAAATACTCGCATCGGAACTAAAATATTCTCATGTCAGTTAAATTAATTTCATGTGACAATATGAGTACAATAACTTAAGAGATGTTACGGGAATCTCCACCTCCTAAGGATCTGTTAAACTAGGTACTATATAATACAATACGCTATTATAATAGTGTCTATGGTTAAATATAACATATTAAAATAGCGTAAGCGGGATTACGTTTTTACCTTTACACCATTTATAATACCGTAGTCTGTACAGATACCGTAAAGTCCACAGTACGTAGTGGCTATCAGAGGGCACTCCATAGGTACGATACAAATCAAAATCGTAGGGGGTTCTTTCAGGATAATATCACAAGGCATCGAGGCAATACCCATAAGTAGGATTCTACCGAATTGCGGACCTAGCCCGGTGGTAACGCATAGCCACGACTTCCACCCACTCCAGACAATACTCCCAAAATCAAAGGCGCCAATCAATCACAAAGTAATATATATGGTATCAAAGAAGCATGTCTGCTTAGAGGAGCTAGCTCACATTAACCTGGGTATGGCTCCTGTTTTAGTCATTTTAATTATGACCCGAAGGTCAAGGCTATCCATCATCGTTCTTTTTGTTCAAATCCAGTAATCTCCTCCAAATCCATCCTACTTCATTTTGGAACTCCACCGCGTACACAGTTGTTAATGTGGTTTTCAGTATTGACAGGGAGTATGACAATATGCAGTCCCGGTCTCCTTAACAACTAATTTTTTACATTTTTCACACTGGTCAGTTCTTTTTCATTTCAAAGGGTTCATACATCATATCAAAATATCAACTTTTCATAAAAATCATTTCAATATTCAAGAGAGAATATTATTCATCATAAAATCTACATTTTAACTAATTTAAAATCTTGAATCAATTCCAACTTTAAAATAATTTAAAATAGTTAATTTTTTAATATAGTTTAAATATATGATATAAATAGTTTGAAAATAAACAATTTGTATTTAAAATGGAACAATCAAATTTAGTAAAATCTATAGTTAAAAATAACAAAGTAGTTTATAAAATAAATAGTAAATTATAAAAATAGTTAATTTAAGATAAATAATAAAATAAAATAGTTATAAGGTAAATAGTTTATAGAGAAAATTATCATTATAAAATATAATAGTTTATAAAATGGTTTAAAAATACTATAGTTGGAGTTGAATCATATCTTCAAAATTTAACCAAACAGGAAATCATATTTCAGTTTCAAATCAATTCGCCTGAATTTTGATATCTTAATTTAAAAGGATTTGACTTCCCATTCATATTCAATTCGGTTCAACAGTTCGATTTCAACAATTCGATTTAATAATCCGATTTAGTAATTAAATTTCAATTATAATTCTCACTTTCAATTATTTTTTTATAAAAATCTCGCGTTCACAGTTCAATTATTACTATAAATCAGGTTAATTTAAAGTAATATCAAAGATGGGTAAACAATTCAATTCTGATAAATTTAGTTCATATTCAATTCAGTTTAATTTCAGTTATCCACATTTACGAATTCTATTAAAAATGAAAATTTTAATTTCAAGGCTTAAAGTTCAAATTTAAAGAAAATACATTAATAATATCATTTTTTGTCTTTAAAACAAAATTTCAAAATTCAAGGTTAAAAACAATTTTTATTTAACCAACCGGTATCCGTATATAATTTTTCAATTCTATGGCCAAATGATACTTAAAATTTAATTTTAGTTTTTTGGGAAAGGATATATATCATTTCTTTCCAAATCAGGGTCATAGGTATTTATCATTTCTACCTACGTTCTTAATTCATTTTAATGATTAGTCCCGAGTTTATTTGATGCCCGTAACATCTAGGGTAATGGTTAGGATTAATCAACAAAAATAATAACATATATAAACAATGTCATAACAAGATGAATTACATATTAACACATTAAATACATAAATTCAAGGCATACATCCAAATCAACACATCCAAACAGTTCAATAATATCGGTTATTAGTCATCAGGTATAAGTTTTTTCATTATGATTATTAAACAAGAAATTAATCTATAACAGTACAATTTATATAACAGTTAAATTAAATTATACAGTCTATGCAGATTTAACATAAATATGCAATTAAAACACTCAAACATCAAACAATACAATCATATCATGACATGAATTTAATTTAACTAACAATCAAATATTTTAGTTAGATGTGAGTGGGTTTAATCACTTACCTTTGGTTCTGAATGAGACTGAAATCCAAATTTTAGCCCAAAAATCAACGGTCTTAGAATCAGTTCAAATTAGAGGCACCGCGAAGAGCTCGTCGATACGATTCTAACACAACAAACCGCGTGTCAATTGGAGCTCGTATGAAGAAGTTATACGTGTTTAAATATTTGGATTTTAAATTATAATAAAATAAAATAAACCGTCACCCTATAAATCACTGCCACGTCAACTGTTGGCCCGCCCCTTTTTCTTCCTCATCGTTCACTCGCAGGTTCCAGGAAGAAATAACGTAACCCAAAGCTTCCTCCAATTCATAATCACGCACCTAAATACAAACCACCGTAATCCGATCCAGTCACGCCCTCATGACTACCGTCGCCAACTCTGCAGCTGCCCAGAAGTGGGGCCCCCTCGGTCGTGCCCTCGCCTAGAAATCTGAACCTAAAACCGCGCCCCTTGGATCCAAATTCCAGCGAATCTAAATCACGATAACTCGATCCAACCGTATGGATGTAAAGGTCTCGCCAAACTCTTTGATTTTCGTTAATAAATTTTTGAATTTCATTGATCAGATTGAAATATATTAGGCAAGAAAGATCAGAGATTTCGTGGCCATTGAGAATAAAGAATACGGCGGCTGAAAATCAGGGTTTCTGAATTATTTAAATAATATGATTCTCGATTTGCGTGATCTTTAAGCCAAAATTCGAACGGACTCCAAATCAGGCCCGCTTACTGCCTAATAATAGGTTTTGATGCCTTCTGAACGCAATGGAATAGGTTTCAAGGCCCAATTCTAAAGTCTACAGCAGTTTCTACTAAAACTTGACTATCTAATTGAACTGTACATATAAATTTATACGTGATTTATTTTCTTACGATCAAACTAAAATTCCGACGGCTATGAAATTTTATATATTACAATAATTTACAAATTTGGATCAAATAAAATTAATTTTATCAAATTCAGAAATCGTTTGCCAAATGACAAATTTCGACCAGTTAATTAATATAATAAAATATTCGTTTTTGTTTATTCACCATTAGATCAAATTCAAAGATTTATAATTTCTATTCAAATCAACAAAAAATGAAATTTAGATAAATTTATAAATCAATTATTGTTTATTGTGAACAAATTTCAATATTACGAATTCAAATTTTAGCTCATACATTATTAATATATGACAAAATTTATTAATTTTAATATTTAAAACAATTCTGTTCCAAAACACATTAAATTTTGATATTTTAAATTGTCAAAAAGCTTGGGATGTTACACTCTCCCCCACTTAAAATTTTCGTCCTCGAAAAGGCATAGTAAGAAATTGTCAATTCAAATATATTTAGCCATATAAATTTTTATTCAACTTGTCTCGTTCGTTAGTTTACTTAACCCATTTCATAATATTTTAGTTCAGAATCGTGAATTACCAAACCATGATTTTTTTGAAAATTTGTTTTACACATATCAATAAATCTACAAGTCGAAATTTAAATTTTTCTCTTTCATTAGAAAACTATATTCCAATATATCCAAAGATTCTTGTTTCTAAGAATTCCGACTTATTTTGGACCTTATATATTCATTTAAACTTTAATTCGGAAAATTACGAACTGCCGCTTCGCGACGAGCTCATTTTAATTGACCTTAATTAATTCGTTCAATATTCATTTAAATTTATTAGTTATAAACCACTTCACATTTATTTTCACAAAATAAGTTAAATATTTATTTTCGACTTGGAAATATTGATTATCTTAAGTCGTCGAATATCTAACCATCAATAGCTATACAATATAATTCATAACCAAACAATTTATTTTACCAGTTTATTTCATTGATTCGGTTTATCTTCATTTCCTAGTTAAATTCAATTTCAAGCATAACCAAGTATATATCGTTCATTTCATAACTTAATTTTCTTTCATATTTATAAACCGTCAATTTTTCAACATTCATTATTGATACCAGTACTTGTATATTATCCAATTTTGTTCCAATAACATGTTAACTTTTGATTAAGTGGTAAGTTATATACATACTACGGAAATGTTTGATTTTTGTACAAGTTCAATAGTTTCAGTTTATTTTGAATTCATTGTTTCAACCTACAAAGAGCTTAATTTTAATTATAACTCTATTGGATTCATTTTCTTATTATATAATTCAGAAATTTCTAAAATTTCAATTTTAGTTCATTTCAACAATTTGAAAATAATTAACTATTCAAGAACTTAAAATTTCAACTTCGGTTTCATTTCCAAGTAAACTTTAAAATGATATATATATATATATTATCTTTTATATCAAACCATAATTTAAAGAATTTAAATGGAATACAAATTTCCAAACAAAGCATAAAATTCTAAGTGGTCTCTCCCCACTTAGTTTCTGGAAAATAATGTCGATAATGCATGCACTCATCAACAAAATCATTTTCCAAAGTCAAAAGGGGAAGTATACACTTATTTCAAAATTCATTTGAAAACAGTTTTTATATTATAGAACTTTTAAAATATAAATATATTATTTCAAATCATTTGCAAAACAATATTATAAAACCACCCGAAAATAAATTCTCAAATTCATATTTAACTTCTCATTTCATTACCAATTAATTTTCAATATTTCATTATCAATATATTTTCAATATTTATTTCTTAAACCATTCAATAACCAATAGTTTTAAATTATTGAATAATCGAGTAACAAATGATGAAAATTTAATATTATCATCAACAAAATAAAAATTCGTATATTTTCAAATAATTATACATATAAATAAAATATAAAATTAAAACAATATTATGTCAATGAGTCATATTCAAGTGTTTAGGAACCACTATCGATGCCTTGGCATCCCAAGTACCGACCAGAATTCACAAATACTCAACGGAACAAACCGACTCAATACAAAATCATTTTATATCAAAATTACAAGTACGTTCTCTCATATATGCTCAAACTCATTCTACAGTATTACTACTCTATCTCTAATGAGTTAATCCCAAATAGAGCCAAGGTTTTCGCTAAACCAAAGCTCTGATAGAAAATGTAACATCCGAGATTTTGACCGTTCAAATCGACAATGATCCTCAATGTCGACTTAAACAAATCAAAATACGGATAGTTATTGGGATTTATACAAGAAAAAAACAGAGAAGAAGAAAAACAAACATAGAATCTCACAGCGGAAGCACAAAATATAATAAATAAATAACAGTTCATGAAGCTGTTAAAACATACATTTGATTATACACTTACAACGATTATCAGAGTTAACTATAATAAACATACCACTATTTGCAGTGGTAATAAATATAATATTACTAGCAAGCTCCATCTTCATCTTCAAATAGTGTCTTCGATAACTGAAACTTAGGCTGACCCGAGCACAAATGAAAAGACAAAATACTCATATCAAAAATAAAATATTCTCATGTTAGTTAAATCAATTTCATGTGATAATATGAGTACAATAACTTAAGAGATGTTACAGGATTTTCCATCTCCTAAGGATCCGTTAAACTAGATACTATATAATGCAATATGCTATTATAATAGTATCTATGGTTAAATATAACATATCAAAATAGCGTAAGCGAGATTACATTTTTACCCTTACACCGTTTATAATACCGTAGTCTATACAGATACCGTAAATTCCACAGTACCTAGTGGCTATCAGAGGGAACTCCATAGGTACGGTACAAATCAAAATCGTAGGGGGTTCGATCAAGATAATATGACAAGGCATCGAGGCAATACCCATCGGTAGGATTCTACCGGATTGCGGACCCAGGCCGGCGGTATTGCATAGCCGCGACTACCGCCCACCCCATACAATACTCCCAAAATCAAAGGCGCCAATCAATTACAAAATAATATATATGGTATAGAAGAAGCATGTCTGCTAAGAGGAGCTAGCTCACATTAACCTGGGTATGGCTCCAGTTTTAGTCATTTTAATTATGACCCAAAGGTTAAGGCTATCCATCATCGTTCTCTTTCTTCAAGTCCAGTAATCACCTCCAAATCCATCCTACTTCATTCTGGAACTCCACCACGTACACAGTTGTTAAAGTGGTTTTCGGCATTGGTAGAGAGTATGACAATATCCAGTCCCGGTCTCTTTAACAACTAATCATTTACATTTTTCACACCGGTCAGTTCTTTTTCATTTCAAAGGGTTCATACTTCATATCAAAATATCAACTTTTCATAAAAATCGTTTCAATATTCAAGAGCATAAAATCTACATTTTAACTAATTTAAAATCTTGAAACATTTCCAACTTTAAAATGATTTAAAATAGTTACTTTTTTAATATAGTTTAAATATATGATATAAATAGTTTGAAAAATAATAATTTGTATTTAAAATAGAATAATCAAATTTAGTAAAATCTATAGTTAAAAATAATAAAGTAGTTATAAAATAAATAGCAAATATTAAAATAGTTAATTTAAGATAAATAATAAAATAAAATAGTTATAAGGAAAATATTTTATATAGAAAATTATCATTATAAAATAAAATAGTTTATAAAATGGTTTAAAAATATTATAGTTGGAATTAGAATCATATCTTCAAAATTTAACCAAACCGTAAATCATATTTCAGTTTCAAATCAACTCGACTAAATTTCGATATCTTAATTTAAAAGGATTTGACTTCCCATTCATATTCAATTAGGTTCAACAGTTCGATTTCATCGATTTAATAATCTGATTTAGTAATTAAATTTCAATTATAATTCTCTCTTTGAATTATTCATTTATAAAAATCTCGAGTTTACAATTCAATTATTACTATAAATCAGGTTAATTTAAAGTAATATCAAAGATGGGTAAACAATTCAATTCTGATAAATTTAGTTCATATTCAATTCAATTTAACTTCAGTTATCCACATTTACGAATTCTATTAAAATCGAAAATTTTAATTTCAAGGCTTAAAGTTCAAATTTAAAGAATATAGATTAATAATATCATTTTTTAGTCTTTAAAGCATAATTTCAAAATTCAAGGTTAAAAGTAATTTTTAATTAACCAACCAGTGTCCGTATATAATTTTTCTATCCTATGGCCAAGTAATACTTAAAATTTAATTTTAGTATTTTGGGAAAGGATATATATCATTTCAATCCAAGTCAGGGTCATAGGTATTTATCATTTCAATTTACGTTCTTAATTCATTTTAATGAATAATCTCATGTTTATTTGATGCCCGTAACATCTAGGGCAATGGTTGGGATTAATCAACAAAAATCAATAACATATATAAACAATGTCGATAACAAGATGGATTACATATTAACACATTAAATATATAAATCCAAGGCATACATCTAAATTAACACATCTAAACAGTTCAATAATATCAGTTACTAGTCATCAGGTATGAGTTTTTTCATTATTATTATTAAAATGGAAATTAATCTATTACAGTACAATTTATATAACAGTTAAATTAAATTACACAGTCTATGCAGATTTAACATAAATATGCAATTTAAACACTCAAACAGCAAACAACACAATCATATTATGACATGAATTTAATTTGACTAACAATCAAATATTTTTGTTAGATGTGAGTGGGTTTAATCACAAACCTTTGGTTCTGAACAAGATTGAAATCCAAATTTTAGCCTAGAAATCAACGGTCATATAATCAGATCAAATCAATGACACCGCGAAAAGCTCGTCGATATGATTTTAACGCAACAAACCGCGTGTCAATTGGAACTCGTATAAAGAAGTTATACGTGTTTTTTAATATTTGGATTTTAAATTATAATAAAATAAATAACTCTCACCCAATAAATCACTGCCACGTCAGCTGTTGGCCCGCCCATTTTTGTTCCTTATCGTTCATGCGTAGGTTCTAACGAGAAATACCGTAACCCAAAGCTTCCTCCAATTCAAAATCGCGCACCTCAATGCAGACCACCAAAATCTGATCCTGTCACGCCCCCACGACCGCCGTCGTCAACTCTGCCGCCACCCTGAAGTGGGGCCCCCTCGGTCGCGCCCTCGCCTGGAAATTCGAACCTAAAACTGCGCCCCTTTGATATAAATTCTGGCGAATCTAAATCACGATAATCCGATCCAACCATATGGATGTGAAGATCTCGCCAAACTCTTCAATTTTCGTTCATAAATTTTTGAATTTCATTGATCGGATTGAAATATATTACGAAAGAAAGACCAGAGAATTCGTGGCTATTGAGAATAAAGAATACAGTGGCTGAAAATTAGGGTTTTTGAATTATTTAAATAATATAATTCACGATTTGCGTGATATTTAATCCAAAATTCGAACTGACTCCAAATCAGGCCCGCTTACTACCTAACAATAGGTTTTGACGCCTTCTAAATGCAATGGCATAGGTTTCAAGGCCCAATTCTAAACTCTTTATCATTTTCTACTAAAACTTGATTATTTAATTGAACTGTACATATAAATTTTTACGCGTTTTATTTTCTTACGATCAAACTAAAATTCTGACGGCTATGAAATTTTATATATTACAATAATTTACAAATTTGGATCAAATAAAATTAATTTTATCAAATTCATAAATCGTTTACCAAATGACAAATTTCGACCAGTTAATTAATATAATAAAATATTCATTTTTGTTTATTCACAATTAAATCAAATTCAAAGATTTATAATTTCTATTCAAATCAACAAAAAATGAAATTCTGATAAATTTATAAATCAATTATTGTTTATTATGAATAAATTTCAATATTACGAATTCAAATTTTAGTTTATACATTATCAATATACGATAAAAAAAATTAATTTTAATTTTTAAAACAAGTTTGTTCCAAAACACATTAAATTTAATATTTTAAATTGCCGAAAAACATGGGATGTTACAAATCGCAACCTAAGGAGACACATTTAAAAGCCGTAAAACGTATTCTAAGGTATGTAAAGCATACATCAGAATTTGGATTATTTTATCCTAAGGATGATTCATTCGAGTTAGTCTCTTATTGTGATGCTGACTATGTGGGATGTAAATCCGATCGTAAAATTACTACTGGAACATGTCAGTTCTTAGGACATTCACCAGTCTCGTGGTTTAGTAAAAAGAAAAATAATGTATCTTTGTCAACAACTGAACCAGAATATATCTCTGCTGCTTTGGCTTGTTCACAAGTAATATATATTCAACGAACTCTAAATGATTTTGGATTAAAAATAAATAAATCACCAATATACTGCGATAATACAAGAGCTTTAAATATTTCTAAAAATCCAACTCATCATTCAAGAACTAAACATATCGATATACGACTTCATTTTCTAAGAGATAACGTAAGTAAAGAGAAAATTTCACTCGAATTTATAGAAATAGATAAACAAATAGCAGATATATTTACAAAACCATTAAAAGAAGCAACATTTACTAAATTTAGAAGAGAATTAGGAATTTGTTCACTAAGTGAGTGAGTTAGACTAATTAAATATATTAATATATATAAGAATAACATTAAAAATTAGAAAAAAAAAAAAAAAATACAAGTATGTTGACATACATATGTCACTATGTCGACATATAACTTCCAACTTTTTAAAATTAATTCCCAGCAAAATTTAGTTACAATAATCATTTAAACTCTTCACTTCGAAATTTCTTCTTCGTTTTCATTTCTTACTCCTGTATAAACTCTAAACTAAAATAAAAAAATGACCTTCACTAATTTTAACATCCTAATCAATCCCGAATCATCCGTTGGACCATCCGAAGGTCCTTTTCAATGTTCTACCCTATCACGTGTCATCAAAATTGAAGAGAAGATGGAATATACTCTCCAAATGCTCGTTGAAATACAAATGCTTCAAATTCGGAAGAGCCGAGAACAAAATAAACAAGGAAAAGTGATAAGGAGTCTTCTTAAGTTTATAACGGATAATCAGGCAAATCCGATTATCACTGAAGATGATAGTCATACCATGGAAGAGGAGAAGGAACCAGAGGAAGAACCAGAAGAGGAGGAAGAAGAAATAATGGAGGAAGAAGAACCCGCGGAGACTCAACAAGTAGTTGCGGAAGAAGACGTTCAAATCATATATGTGGGAAAGGTTTTGTTCGATCAAAATGGAAATGTGATCGAATGAAATTGGGATTTTTATCTCCATTATCCAAATTATCCTATCCATAAGTCTCCCATCATCATAAATAATCAGAATTTAGGTTTTTCTTTTGTTTTTGTTTCTTTGTGTTCATACGATGTATTGTGTTTGTACAAATCCGTGTATCATTGCTTGTAAAAATCAAGTTTAATATAATTCTTGTTTTGTTTATCATAAGTATACATTAGGTATTATAATAAGTTATAGTTTTATAGATCTTAGTATAGATTAATATCTGTTAAATGGATTTAGGGGGAGTACTTTACTTTTTTGTAGAATTATTTAGATAGTTATAGGATTTAAAGGGAGTAGTTTTTGAATTTCTTTTTGATAATGCCAAAGGGGGAGAATTATAAGATATAAAATTAGATTATAAAATTCATATAGACAGGAGGAGTATTAGAAGGATCATCATCGACAGGTTTGTAAAAGTATGATATTTTATAAACTAAGGTTTTCATCATCAAAAAGGGGAAGATTGTTAGAGAATGGAGTTTTGACGACAACAACATTATTTAATTATTAATTTGTTATAAAATATATACTAACACTTTTGTCCAGAATATATATATACATATGCAGGATTTATATGTGGGAATTAATACTGAAGACTATATAGTTTAAAATCTTATAGAGATTCATAATTCATAGATGATTGAACACTTATGAGTAATCAAGATTTCAAGAGTTCAAGATAAATATAGTAATAGAGTCTAGTTTATGTAAGACTCTGAATAGCACTCTAGGTTCAAATACAAATTCAAATTCTGATTTTCAATTTCTGATTTCAAATTCTATCTTCAATCTTTACGTTCTCTAATTTATTATCCCTATTTTTCTTTCTCTATTTTACTTTGATTTTATACTCAAGTTTTATAGTTTATATACTTTATATTTATATAGTTTTGAACTCTATAATTTTATAAATATGTTTATATAGTCTATACTTATAGTTTCAAATGATTTTCTACATTATGATATTCATTTATAACACTATGTTTTAATTCAAGAATTTCCACAATTATATATATATATATCAAAACACTTCAAAAATGCACATGCTTATGTCGACATACATTTATGCCTATGTCGACATATAACTATCATAATTTTGATTTTGGAAGGAAGTGTCTTTCCACTATTTGTAACGTTCCAAAAGCTTTGCAACATTTCAAATCTTATAAATAGGGGATGATTTCGAATTTTTTTCATCATTCTTCTTCTCCATCTTCATCTGCTTTCTTTACACCATTATATTTTCTTATTTTATGATTTCTACACTTGTACTCTACCGAATTCAATTCTATTTACATAAAACTTCTTCTCTTCGCACTCTCTACTCATTACTCTCTGAATCAAAGTGTTATTGAAGAGTTATAGGGCTATTGTAATCATTTGGGAAGTGTTTGGGTTACAGTGTTTCCTTGTAGCTGTGAAATCAAGCAACTGGAGCGGTGTTAACCTTGCAGCCGCGAAATCAAGGGGAATATACTTGATCAAGGGTGTTTGGAATCGGTGCTAACTTTGTAGCTGTGAAATTAAGGGGATTGTACTTGGATATTAATATAGTAATAAAACACTTGCGCAATCCAGCATTGCGTGGGACTGGACATTGGAGTCATCAGAACCAGTATAAAATCCAGTATGTTCTTTCCTTTTTCTGCATTTTATTTTTGTGTTTGTTTTTGATTCTGTATCTGTGATTATTTCTGTGGTGTGTGATTCATATAGTATATCATATAAGTTTTAGATTTTGTTTAATTTCTTAAAAACATTATTCACCCCTCCTCTACTGTTAGTTTTGCCTAACGATCCATTCCGCAATCCCTAACAATTGGTATCAGAGCAAGGTCTTTCAAAAAGTTCATAATCTGATTTTTGAAAATTTTTAAATGGCAAATTTTGAAATAATCGTTAACACTAGTGTAATTCATGCATTATACCAATGTTGAAAGAGTCTGCATATAATCGTGTTGAAAAATCAAGTGATTTACTGAAATATTGTTCAATACAGGAAAAGATTTGTTTTGTGGCTTTCGAAAATTTAAAAGTTGAAAAGATGGGTGAAGTGGTTGTTGGCAATTCAAATTTTTAGATGGTGGCTATTGAAAATTCAAATTCTGAAAAGGTGGTTGTTTCAAATTCAAATTCCGAACTGGTGTGTTACATAGCTGTTGAGAATTCAAACTCTAAAAAGTAATTGGTGGATATCAAAAAGGACAAATCGATACTAGATAGTGGTTGTTCAAGACATATGACTGGAAATCATGAATTACTCAATAATTTGATATATGAAGATGGTGGAATGGTGAACTTGGAGAGAACTCTAAAGGATACATTATTGGGATCAGCAATGTCGATAGTTCTGAAACTCCTACTATTAGTGATGTTTTATTAGTTAGGAATCTAGAACACAACCTGCAAAGTAAAAGTCAACTTTGCGATAAGGGTTATAAAATAAATTTTGAAATGGATAAATGTTTTATAGAAGATAGCAATTCAAAAGCAATATTTGAAGGAGATAGGAAGATCTATATATTGAGTATGAAAATCTCCAACGATAGTCTATGTCTTATGGCCATTACAAGTGACTCCTGGATCTGGCATAAGAGATTTGGTCATATAAATTTCAAACACATCTCTAGGATTCCTAAATTAGATTCAATTAAAGGATTAACCAAAATGAAATTTAAAGTTAATAACTTATGTGATGCTTGTCAATTCGGGAAATTAAAGAGAAGTTCATTTAAATCAAAAGAGGAAATTACAACCTCGAAACAATTATAGTTAATTCACATGAATTTATTTGGTCCATCTTAAATTCGGTCGATAAATCATACACTATATCATATCTGCTGATTAGGCTGTGTTTTTAGCCGTATCTAAAGCTCTTGGGCATGGTAAAAAGCCGTATCAAAAAGTGGCATGTCTAATTATTAGATATGGCTATAGGCCGTGTCTAACTTAAAATTTGACATGCCCACGTAGCCGTATCAAAAGGTAAAATAGAAACGGCTTGCTGCCGTATCTAAAGGGCAGCTAGATACGAATGTAAACCGTAGCTAATTTCCGATGGACGCTGCTTTAATATATTTTAGAAATGGTTTTAGACCGTATCTATGATGTCAGGTAGATGCGATCTTGTAACACCCCACATCTGTTAAGGTCACTCACAAAGGGAATGCCTTAACTTCAATGGAGTATTATGGGTACTGAAACAGAAATATTACAAGACAGACATATATAAAATAGCGGAAAATAAAGTGGAAGTACTTCAAATCATTTATTAAATATAAATGTTTACAAGAAAATCCCATCAACTTCCAATACCCAATTTCATAGTTAAAATATCTGTCTTGCTCAAAAAAAAAGAAGCATAAAAGCAAACTGCAGTATTCCCCAATAAAGCAAAGCAAGCCATAGCCAAGAGAAATCCAAGCCATACATGAAAGAGCCTTGGAGCTTGGTAAGATCCAAACTAAGCTGTATTCCCACCCTGTGAACCTGGGGGGGGGGGGAAACGGAAGAAAAAGAGGCGAAACAAAACGGGTCAGTCAGAAAGACTGAGTAAGTCCTAGTGACTTTCAGCATAAAAATAGATAAAGATAACATGGCTTGAATAAACTGAAAGTAAACATAAGCATGATGACAAGGTAGGCAAGATAAACTAAGATAACAAGATAAACTTCGGGCACGATGAAACAAGTATAACGTCCTATAATTCCTATCAAGTATCCCACCGCATGGTTTCGGTCAAGAATAACATCGCAAGGTTTCTAAGCTTTACCATTAAAACGATATCTATTTGCTCTGCACCACCTAACTAGCATCCTCATAAGTGTCTTACATTGAATGACCCGTATTCCTACTAGTGTCCCAACTAGTGCCCTGTGTAACAAGGATCCGTACCCCCTACTAGTGTCCCAACTAGTAGCCCGTGTTATATAATATTTACAACGTGATCCCAATCCCTTCAATTATGGTAGCCTTCAGGTGTACATCGATTTTGAGGATTCCACCTCGATCACCCCAATGGCCATGTATATATTCGATGCACCCTTACTACCTTATCGATTGGCTCCCTACTTGACCTAGTTCTCGTTTGTGTCACACGGCCCCCTACTTGTAGATACCTTTGCTGGTCCCACCAAGGGGTGTATCAAGTCCCATGGTGGCAACCCTGACACAATCAAGATGCACAGCTTTATACCTACTGATGCACAGTGGCTAAATTTTCTGTGCCGAAGTGTGTGCACGCCCGCACTCCGTTAGAACCTGCACTGCTGCACCAACCGCCGCTAATTTGACCTCTTATAATCAGCCCAGTAATCGTGCCCCACCCTGCCTAGCTCAGGGTTCCGTTGATACCTAATGTGGGTTACTGTTGAAATGGGTCCTCGTTACTAGGTTTATCTAATGGTTAAGTCTGTGGGCCTATATTCTCTGATATTACCCACCAACCCCGATGTGTACTTAACCCCGCTACTGATTCAAGCATGTGTATTTAATGGTTAAGTGTATGTGGGCCTATATTTACTAATATTACCCACCAACCCAATATGTACTTAACCCTTCTACTCGTTATGTTACCATGGTTAAGTGTTTACCTTAGTTAACTTAACCTTTCTCGCTTATTATGTTTGAATGGATAAGTGTGGTTTATTAACTTAACCCCGTTCGTCTATCTGGTTACATTGGTTAAGAATTTTCTTCTTAACTTAACCCCATGTGTTACTTAACCCTACCATGCATCACATCAGATTGGTTAAGTGCATGTTAACTTAACCCCATCCACTAGTCATATTATAATGGTTAAGTGTTATCAACTTATTCAAGTTAACTTAACCCACCCGCTTGTCCTGTTATGTTGGTTAAGTGTTACTACTTAATCGCAACCACTTATCTAATTAACCCATCGTATTAGTTATGCGTTCTCATTAACTTAACCTCATTCTCTAGTCCAGTTTAATCATGTTATAATGGTTAAACATTTTCTTAACCTTACCCACTCCCGTAGTCAACATATTAAATTGGTTAAGTGTCCATATTAACCTAATCATATTACTTAACCCACCCATTTATATCATATTGGTTAAGTGTTCTTATTTACTTAACCCTACCCACTGGTCTAATTACCATGTTACGTTGGTTAAGTATTACTATTCGTATTTCCACATGTCACCCACATGTCAACCACTTAACCCCCATGTCCCACCACATGTTTATCTGGTTAAGTATTTCTTAATTCATTAAGGCCGTAACCTTATAAAGACCTCTCACATTAGACTGACATTTATGGCAGCTGGATTTGCCGGGCAGGTCCGGGCAGTCTTACACCATAAAAGAGTCTAACCTCGTGTCTTTACAACTGTTACACTTTTAATTTGGGCCTAGGACCTCTCACATTGGGCTGACATTTGTGACTACTGGATTCGCCGGGCGGTTCCGGGCAGGTTTACGTCACAAATGAGTCCAACCTCGTGTCATAAGCATTGATTATTACTTATAATCTTTTACCCCAATTTGAATTTATTTCCCCTATTCAAATTATCAATTTATTCCTAATTTAACGATGTCCATAATTGACTCAATTATGTCCATCAATTAATGATATGCAAAATCATACCAATTTTACCACAATTTATCTTAGGCCATTAAAGGCAACTTATCTCAATTTATATTTATCCCTCTTTTAAGGCTATTACATGCCAACTAATATATGTACCCAATTCTAGTCAGTTTACATATATACCTAGTTTCATGCCTTTTTACATATGTCAAGATCTAGCCACAATTACATGTATCAAGTTTTATACCCAATAAACTCAAATCCGATGATTCATGATGTAGTTATCCCAAACTATAATCTTTTTATTTCAATACATGCCAGTTGCCCAAGTTCATAATACATGTTTATGCCAATTATAAAGTTTACAATCGCTTTCATGCTCAAATTTCCAAGTCTACACATGCCTAATTAACATAAGCCCAATCTTTTGATTTAATTTACATAGGCTCCAAAACTCATAATTTTATTTTACATCCCAAATTACATACATGTTATATATACCAAATTTCATGTTACATTATACAGATCCAATTGGTGTCGAATTCCATGTATATAATATTTATGCAAATTTTATCATAACGGGATTATACCAAAATTTACACATCTACCCCAAACTTGCAAATAAAATGATAACATCCAATTTCATGTTGCCAATTATTAATCATATTCTTATAGGAAATAATCCCATTATTCCCCCGTATACATCTCGTATGCGAACCGCGATTTTAGGCCAAGGTCCGAAGTTGACCAAGGTTCATCAAAAGAAAATAAATAGGGGAAGGTAGAAATTTGCATAATAAATAGAACAGAGAGAAAACAACATCATGATAGGCATAAAGATTACAAATTGATGATAACATCATTACGAATCAAGGAAACTGCTGAATAAATCACAAACTTGTCATGAGAATAAAGGTAGACAAGTCCCAAAGCTAAAGATTCAAAAAGCAACAGGAATAGATCTGAATCGATAAACATACTTAGATCCAATTCCACTTTAATTCATGGCCACATTATAATTAAATATTTAAATTGGAAAGCAACTAGAACTTACAGAGAACGACTAATGAATTAGGGAGTGAATTTGTCGTAGAAAGTTGCAGTGTCATTGATCTATCCTCTTGAGTTTGTTGTAGAAGCATTGATCTTTGATTTGATTTGGGTTTGAACGCTTAAGCTTTAATTTGGAGACGGCGGCCATGGCTCAAGAGAGATTCCAGCAGCATTTAGGTGTAAGAATGATTTTTTATGAATTAGGTTGGGTCTAGGTGTTATTTATAGGTGTAGGAAACTCATTTAGGCCATTAGATCAACCCTAGAGTCAATCCGGACCATCAAAACTCATCCTGGGCCTCAAAAATGGGTTCTGGACCACCCCAGGCCGACCAGGTCGACCTGTACAGAGGGGGGGGGGGGTCGACACTATAGTCGACCTGGGGAGGGGGGGCAGGTCGACTATAGTGTCGACACTATGGTTGACCTGGGTCAGTCTGCCAGAAAGTCTGCTAAAATCTTGTTTTGGCCATATCTTGGTCATACGGACTCCAATTTTCGAAAACTCGGACTCTATTTCGCGTATTTTTCAGAGAGGAACGCAATGGTGATGTCCATTTTACCTTATTTCGGATTCTTGAATTAGTTATCCTTATTTTACTATCTTTTCCGTTACATACATCGTTATCGAACTAATTTTTCTTCTCTTCCATGTATTAATTAATTCTTCTTATGCATCACCATTATTTACCCATCATAAGCATATTTTTATATATTTTATTTTATTTTTAATTATATTAAAAATACGGGGTGTTACATTCTCCCCTCCTTAAAGGATTTCGTCCCCGAAATCTTCAAGTTAAGAAGAATGTGTCCTACCATCCATCATCCATCTACTCAATCATCAATCACAGGCATTCATTGTCCTTAAGAGATATTTAATGCTGTATGAACATATGCAAGAAGTGTGTGTATATGTTCCTTGTCTAATGCAAATGATCAGGCCTGATTGATCTTCTAGATGCAAAATATGTTTAGTGCCATGAGTCCAACATGTATGCAAATAGTCCTAGTCACATAAACACTATATGTGTGCACAAACATCCATCCATATGCAACATTCACATAATAACACATTAAATTTCATCCACAAACAAGTGTAAACACTCATGCATATGCAATATGAAAGGTGATTGAGCCGATCTAGTGCCTAATGTGTGTAAATGCATCCACGAGCAACCACTAGCAACCACTTGCAGCCACTTGCAGCCATCAATCATAACATGTCTCAAACACATGTTTACACCCAATTGTTCCTATCTAAAGGTATAGTCGAATGATAGAAGCAAGTAAAAACTTTGTGCCCATTAGGCAATGTCAAAACTGGAAATATATGCCACATATATATTGATTAGGAGAAGAACTCTCTAAGCATCAGCCTCGAAGACCGAAATCAACATCAGACTGACACCCAAAGAATTACTCAACCCAACCACTATATATGATTCTAGAAAACTAAGCATGATGGACTCCTTTTAGGTCACAAGGGAATCCCTTCCTAAGACCAACCCGTATCCTATAAAACTCAAAAAGTTTAGTCCACCCGACGGACATCCTCAAGCCCCAACATATATTACTAACAGACGAGTCATACTCCCTATGAGGTTCACAATAGAAATAGGATTGAGAATAGGACCGAGAGGATATACACAAAAGAAAGCATGTGAGTAAGCTCTATAGGAAAAGAGAGATCATGGATATACTCTTAAAAAGAGATATGACGCGCGAATCTAGTCTTCAATCTTCTAAGTCGCATTTCTTTGAGCTTAACTCCATTGTGCTTTGTCCGTCTTTAACTTCACAATTTCGTAGCTTCTTAATTCTTGTTTCCAAAATATGAGTTGGAACCTATTTCACTGTTGCCTCTCGTTCCTCTTTCACTTACTCTACTTCTAGTATACTCGACTCAAACATAACGGCGTACTCATGGTTTCATGCAAGCTCTCCAAAATTCACTAGTGAATCTTGGATCTCATCCACTTACTATCAGGTATTCCACATAGAAGAACTATCTCTTGGAAATAAATGCCAACCATGTTGCCAAATGTACTTACTAAGGCGATTCTCTACAACTCATGCATAAGCGAAATGACCCATCCGCCTTAGTGGCGAACACTACTCGATCGGATTACAAATTACCAATAAATGTGTCAAGAGATTCTAGGAAACAAATCATGATACAACCCTAAAGGTTACCTACGACTTCGAGGGTATTACCGAGGCAAGTCAAGAGTTTAACTACCCGCTTTTCAAAACCGAGAAGGTCACCCTTACTAGATAACCACTCCATCGCTAGAATCAACCCATAGCCCAAAACATAAACATTACTTCTAGACTCAACACTTAGCATAGAAATTCTCAAATCCAAACAAGTCATGAATAAATGAGCCGATTTCCCCAACAGGATTTGAGAAAAGAAGAAAAAAATGGGATCCTCTACCATGCTAGTACTAAGGTGCAGAGACTTAACTTTCGAAGCAGAATTAAAAGGATGCGATGTACAAAAACAAAGTTCTAGTGGGATGATAGAAAATAAAAGCTAAACCTTTAACAGAAATGTTACCACCCTCTTAGGCACGCTAGTGGTGAGAGCATTCAATTGCCCTCTCGACGATCTTGTCCCTTGCCCTTGTCCTATAATACTTAACTACATGTCCCTTCTCACTAAAGATACTCTATCTTGTCATGGGTTTTACTATTCTTTCACTTTGGCCTCTTTCCTCTCACCTTTTTCATCCTTCGTGGATTAAGCTATAACAACTAGTTTCTTGTTCTTACTGTCCTTGTATAGTTTGTTAACAAGTCTGTCGAAGCTACCCCCAACGCACGACACTCTACCCAACTTGAAATAAGATTAGACGATGATGGGACTACCACGGCTACAGACGGAGGTTGGGCACTCCTTTGCCCTCCGACATGTGTCGGATGCCTACGAAACTATGGTGAAAAGAGTGAGAAGAGATTTCAAGAGAGAATCAAAAGATAGTGCATATGGCTTTGGGGAATATGCCTTTTAATTTAAACAAAATTTTCTTGAAAATTTGCTTCTTTGTAAATGTTTTGAAAATAATTTCAGAAGGTTTTTGAAAACTTTTGCCCAGTCTGGTAACCTTCTGCTCTAATAACAAATGTAACACCCCACATCTGTTAAGGTCACTTACAAAGGGAATGCCTTAACTTCAATGGAGTATTATGGGTACTGGAACAGAAATATTACAAGACAGACATATATAAAACAGCGGAAAATAAAGTGGAAGTACTTCAAATCATTTATTAAATATAAATGTTTACAAGAAAAGCCCATCAACTTCCAATACCCAATTTCATAGTTAAAATATCTGTCTTGCTCAAAAACAAAGAAGCATAAAAACAAACTGTAGTATTCCCCAATAAAGCAAAGCAAGCCATTGCCAAGAGAAATCCAAGCCATACATGAAAGTGCCTTGGAGCTTGGTAAGATCTGAACTAAGCTGTATTCCCACCCTGTGAACCTTGGGGGGGGGACGGAAGAAAAAGAGGCGAAACAAAACGGGTCAGTCATAAAGACTGAGTAAGTCCTAGTGACTTTCAGCATAAAAATAGATAAAGATAACATGGCATGAATAAACTGAAAGTAAACATAAGCATGATGACAAGGTAGGCAAGATAAACTAAGATAACAAGATAAACTTCGGGCACGATGAAACAAGTATAACGTCCTATAATTCCTATCAAGTATCCCACCGCATGGTTTCTATCAAGAATAACATCGCAAGGTTTCTAAGCTTTACCATTAAAACGATATCTATTTGCTCTGCACCACCTAACTAGCATCCTCATAAGTGTCTTACATTGAATGACCCGTATTCCTACTAGTGTCCCAACTAGTGCCCTGTGTAACAAGGATCCGTACCCCCTACTAGTGTCCCAACTAGTAGCCCGTGTTATATAATAATTACAACATGATCCCAATCCCTTCAATTATGGTAGCCTTCAGGTGTACATCGATTTTGAGGATTCCACCTCGATCACCCCAATGGCCATGTATATATTCGATGCACCCTTAATACCTTATCGATCGGCTCCCTACTTGACCTAGTTCTCGTTTGTGTCACGCGGCCCCCTACTTGTAGATACTTGTGCTGGTCCCACCAAGGGGTGTATCAAGTCCCATGGTGGCAACCCTGACACAATCCAGATGCACAGCTTTATACCTACTGATGCCCAGTGGCTAAATTTTCTGCGCCGAAGTGTGTGCACGCCCGCACTCCGTTAGAACCTGCACTACTGCACCAACCGCCGCTAATTTGACCTCTTATAATCAGCCCAGTAATCGTGCCCCACCCTGCCTAGCTCAGGGTTCCGTTGATACCTAATGTGGGTTACTGCTGAAATGGGTCCCCGTTACTAGGTTTTTCTAATGGTTAAGTCTGTTGGCCTATATTCTCTGATATTACCCACCAACCCCGATGTGTACTTAACCCCGCTACTGATTCAAGCATGTGTATATAATGGTTAAGTGTATGTGGGCCTATATTTACTAATATTACCCACCAACCCGATATGTACTTAACCCTTCTACTCGTTATGTTACCATGGTTAAGTGTTTACCTTAGTTAACTTAACCTTTCTCGCTTATTATGTTTGATTGGATAAGTGTGGTTTATTAACTTAACCCCGTTCGTCTATCTGGTTACATTGGTTAAGAATTTTCTTGTTAACTTAACACCAAGTGTTACTTAACCCTACAACGCATCACATCAGATTGGTTAAGTGCATGTTAACTTAACCCCATCCACTAGTCATATTGTAATGGTTAAGTGTTATCAATTTATTCAAGTTAACTTAACCCACCCGCTTGTCCTGTTATGTTGGTTAAGTGTTACTACTTAACCGCAACCACTTGTCTAATTAACCCATCGTATTAGTTAAGCGTTCTCATTAACTTAACCTCACTCTCTAGTCCAGTTTAATCATGTTATAATGGTTAAACATTTGCTTAACCTTACCCACTCCCGTAGTCAACATATTAAATTGGTTAAGTGTCCATATTAACCTAATCATATTACTTAACCCACCCATTTATATCATATTGGTTAAGTGTTCTAATTTACTTAACCCTACCCACTGGTCTAATTACCATGTTACGTTGGTTAAGTATTACTATTCTTATTTCCACATGTCACCCACATGTCACCCACTTAACCCCCATGTCCCACCACATGTTTCTCTGGTTAAGTATTTCTTAATTCATTAAGGCCGTAACCTTATAAAGACCTCTCACATTAGACTGACATTTATGGCAGCTGGATTTGCCAGGCGGGTCCGGGCAGTCTTACACCATAAAAGAGTCTAACCTCGTATCTTTACAACTGTTACGCTTTTAATTTGGGCCTAGGACCTCTCACATTGGGCTGACATTTGTGACTACTGGATTCGCCGGGCGGTTCCGGGCAGGTTTACGTCACGAATGAGTCCAACCTCGTGTCCTAAGCATTGATTATTACTTATAATCTTTTACCCCAATTTGAATTTATTTCCCCTATTCAAATTATCAATTTATTCCTAATTTAACGATGTCCATAATTGACTCAATTATGTCCATCAATTAATGGTATGCAAAATCATACCAATTTTACCACAATTTATCTTAGGCCATTAAAGGCAACTTATCACAATTTATATTTATCCCTCTTTTAAGGCTATTACATACCAACTAATATATGTACCCAATTCTAGTCAGTTTACATGTATACCAAGTTTCATGCCTTTTTACATATGTCAAGATCTAGTCACAATTACATGTATCAAGTTTTATACCCAATAAACTCAAATCCGATGATTCATGATGTAGTTATCCCAAACCAAAATCTTTTTATTTCAATACATGCCAGTTGCCGAGGTTCATAATACATGTTTATGCCAATTATAAAGTTTACAATCGCTTTCATGCTCAAATTTCCAAGTCTACACATGGCTAATTAACATAAGCCCAATCTTTTGATTTAATTTACATAGGCTCCAAAACTCATAATTTTATTTTACATGCCAAATTACATACATGTTATATATACCAAATTTCATGTTACATTATATAGACCAATTGGTGTCGAATTCCATGTATATAATATTTTTGCAAATTTTATCATAACAGGATTATACCAAAATTTATAGATCTACCCCAAACTTGCAAATAAAATGATAACATCCAATTTCATGTTGCCAATTATTAATCATATTCTTATAGGCAATAATCCCATTATTCCCCCATATACATCTCGTATGCGAACCGCGATTTTAGGCCAAGGTCCGAAGTTGACCAAGGTTCATCAAAAGAAAATAAATAGGGGAAGGTAGAAATTTGCATAATAAATAGATCAGAGAGAAAACAACATCATGATAGACATAAAGATTACAACTTGATGATAACATCATTATGAATCAAGGAAACTGCTGAATAAATCACAAACTTGTCATGAGAATAAAGGTAGACAAGTCTCAAAGCTAAAGATTCAAAAAGCAACAGGAATAGATCTGAATCGATAAACATACTTAGATCCAATTCCACTTTAATTCATGGCCACATTATAATTAAATATTTAAATCGGAATGCAACTAGAACTTACAGAGAACGGCTAATGAATTAGGGAGTGAATTTGTCGTAGAAAGTTGCAGTGTCATTGATTTATCCTCTTGAATTTGTTGTAGAAGCATTGATCTTTGATTTGATTTGGGTTTGAACGCTTAAGCTTTAATTTGGAGATGGCGGCCATGGCTCAAGAGAGATTCTAGCAGCATTTAGGTGTAAGAATGATTTGTTATGAATTAGGTTGGGTCTAGGTGTTATTTTATAGGTGTAGGAAACTCATTTAGGCCATTAGATCAACCCTAGAGTCAATCCGGACCATCAAAACTCATCCCGGGCCTCAAAAATGGGTTCTGGGCCACCCTAGGCCGACCAGGTCGATCTGTACAGAGGGGGGGTCGACACTACTGGGGGGGGGGGGGGGGTGTTGGTCGACTATAGTGTCGACACTATGGTCGACCTGGGTCAGTCTGCCAGAAAGTCTGCTGAAATCTTGTTTTGGCCATATCTTGGTCATACAGACTCCGATTTTCGAAAACTCGGACTCTATTTCGCGTATTTTTCCGAGAGGAACGCAATGGTGATGTCCATTTTACCTAATTCCTGATTCTTGAATTAGTTATCCTTATTTTACTATCTTTTCCGTTACATACATCGTTATCGAACTAATTTTTCTTCTCTTCCATGTATTAATTAATTCTTCTTATGCAACACCATTATTTACCCATCATAAGCATATTTTTATATATTTTATTTTATTTTTAATTATATTAAAAATACAGGGTGTTACAGATCTAAAACCGTATCTTATTATATATACGTATATATATACATATTGTATATATATATATATATAAATAGAAACTACAACACATATTTTCCATAACACAGACCATATCACAATTTATACAAACATATATAACACAAATTATACACAAAACATAACAAGATTTTTCATAACACAATTTATAGAGTGTCGTACAATTATTAAATGGAAACTGTCACAGATGTTTCATCTAATTACAAAGTCTGATATAACTGAGCTGGTTATTGAAAGTAGCAAATTTAATCAAAGAAAAAAAATGTGATAAAACTGCAGGATCGGACCGGGAAGATTGAGCGTGATGATCGTGCTGTGGTCCACGTTGCTGTAAATTAAAGCAATGATGAGCAGATGCTGATATTGAATGTACAAAATTTATATGTTTCAAAGCTTGTGTTGATAAGCATAAGCTAGATTTACACACATGAATTATCAGCGGATCAATCAATTTGTAAAAACATTAACAAATAATATTCGTGTGTGCATATCGTGTCTCATGTGTATGCCACCGAAGAGAGTTCATGAAACTAATGCAAACACAGGTGTCATGGAATTCTTATTTCATAAGTAAACTAAGAGTCAAGTGTAAAATTATATATACCTGGTCCAACGTCTAAAGAAAGTGAATCAGGGACTTCACATGACACACGAACCCACCCACTCCGACTTCATCAATGGTCTCTACAAATTGACGATTCAGTTTGGAGGTTTCTCATCTGGTAGCAGTATACTATCCAAAACCACTTTTTCATGTGTAGGTGGTACAGGAATCCCATGGCATCTGGATGACGTAGGATCTTGATAGACGGTACCTGTTGCAATAAAGTCGAGAATTTCAAAGGATGGTATTAATAAAATATGCTTAATTTTATTAAAACAGGAAAATTGGAGTACGTATCCATTAGACTTTAAGCACTCGCTTTAGATCAGAGTGCAATAAAATATGCAACACCCTTTGATTTTATTAATAAAACATACATGTTGCTATTATGTCTAGATCAGAGTTGAGAATTTCACATCGTTGATTGTTCACCGCATTGGTCGTATCCTGGATCAGAGAAGGAACACCCTTTGGTGCACTGATGTGTGTACTGCTACGTCCTCCATCCGACATAATTAACGGTGCCTGAGTTCCTCGATCAGTCAAAGTTCCTACCATGTTGATCAGAACCTCCATTTTTCTAGACAAATTTCCACTGTACCCTTCATATCAGTCATCATACCCTCCAAGCTTCCTACCCTCATTTTCGACTCATCATTATCTTCACGAACATGTTTGAATCGTTTCTGTGCATTGGCACAAGCCTTAACATGCATCTTTAGTATGATGCTCCCAACAGCGCGGCTCCTACACCTTGTATCCTTACCTAACACTTGTGATAAGTTATCTTCATCAACAGGCAATTTTTCTTCATCACTATCAGTGATCTTTTCCTTCAATTTGGCAATTTGATCCTGGGATAAAAATTAAATGTGTTTACACCAACATTTACTTGTAACAGCTTGTAACTATAGTATGTTACTCCTAACTGAATAAATTCAATCCAGACATAGCACCATAACAATAAAAACACGTAATGAAGAAAATGTCATGAGAAACTAATTAATCACAATTATGGAAAGCCTGAAAGCCTGAAATGAAAGTCCAAACAATAGACTGCTCGATGTTAACTGTAATAACCATAATACAAGTAAAAACTTACGAAGTACGCAGATGTGGCATCTAATATGCTACCATCTTTTTTCTTGTGTGTCTTCTCCCATACTTGACGACGGTTGATATTTGCAGATGGACTTGCAATGATCTGCAATATATTCCAGTTCATGTATATTCTCTCCCTTAATTGTGTTTTTTTACTACTGTTGAAAGAAAATAATCAAATAATTTACCAATTCGTGTTCTACTCTAGCGTGATTTTTACGTCCTGCATGGTGGTCATAACTTAAACTGGATCTATTTTTTTTCCTGTCGTCCTTCTTCCGCTTGCTTCAGGCGTTGCTTCATTCTTTATGAACTCGTTCCAATCATCTTGAGCAATTGAAGGTGGACAATATTTCATCCGTTCTTCGTCATTGTCGAAAATGTCATAATAAGTTGCTCTCAAGTTTTTCTTGTGTCTCCTAAAAGCCTCGGCCATTCTTTTTGAAAACATTTCCTTTGAAAGAGGCTCAAGCGTACACATTTTCTGAAAAAATCAAGAGTCAGAGACTGTAAAAATAAACTGTAACATCTACATGCATTTTTTCACAAATTTACCACCAACTGGTTCCAAACGTCATCTTATATGTTTTGGGTACTTTATCCCAAACTGTGTAAGAGATCGGCACTTAAGATCGTACTAGTTTACAAAGCGTAGTAGCGATTTTTGGAGCGTTTTCTGAGACTGGAATACCAAGTAGGTTTTGTTCAACTTGTTGATCTTTCGAACACGATGCATGTGATGATGTTGGATCTTGCGACGTATTTTCCTGCGAAATAGATGCAACATCAAGAATCATGAAAAACACCATGAATAAGAATATTATTCACATTTGTTACTGATCGTGTTCTCTATTACAATTTCACTCATGCATACACCATGAATATGAAATAGTTAAAAGAAATAATAAAAGAATAATGGATTGCGATCAGAAAGTGTAAGTCATGACATTCCAAATACATACGATTCCCTGGTATAAAAAGCATTCAACAATTCATAGGTTAACACATGAGTTTGGTTAGATCTTCTATTTTTTCATTGTCTTCAAAAGCTGATTGATAGACGGTAGGAGACTCAATGTCATCCACATTTGTAGTCAACCGTTTTGGTGTATGCAAAACCATAGACCAGCTGTCATTTTCTAAATCTTTTGAGTAGAACACTTGGCTCGCTTTTGATGCAAGAATAAATGGCTCATCATTCACGTTGTCCCTGTTCTTTAATTTTCCTAAATTAACCATGATAAGGTTTGAAGTGGGATCTATTTTGCAACCATTGATCTTATCCTCGACTTTTACCCAATCGCAATAAAAAACTGTTTGTTTGAAATCAATATAATCCAACTCAAGTATCTGCCGAATGACTCCGTAATACGTTGTTTCTGCTTCCTTATAATTTTTATCTTTGCCACTCGCTCTAAATTTTGTAATTGCTCTCATGCATACACCGCTATCCTGTGTTACCATATGGTCTTCGTACATTTTCGTGGAAAATAAAAACCCATTCACTTGGTACTTCGTATAACTAAGCGCCGTGAAATTCGGCCCGTGTATTAGCCGCCAAAGAGTTGGATCTTCATCGCTGCAATTCAATAACTACATAAAACACAAGAAGAAAAATCAAGCATGTTCACGATGGTGTATTGCAAACTTATAAAAACGTGAAATACTGTAGATGATGTAATACCTCACTACGTAACCATATAGTAAAAGGTTTAACGACTTTGACAGTTGTATCTCTGCCTCGTGGTTGAAATTTAGTGCTTTTTACATAGGAGTTGTACCTTCTATACGTAGATAACACATATTGAAATGAATATATAAATTGAATTAAAAAATGGAAATTCGAAACCTACATCATGAACTTACTTCTTCCATGGATCCAATCCATCATACATACTTAGGACCCATCTACGCACTTGTTTGAATTGCACTTGGGTTAAACTTATATCTTTACCATTATCCAAAGGTATCTCACCAGCAAACTCATCATCCTCGTCTAAAAATGCTTCGCGGGTATGTTTATGGTTGCCATAACCTCCGTTTGGGATACATTTCATGCAATAAAGGCTAGCTTCTTGTATGATATATCGTTCTGCAATACACCCTTCAATGTATCTTTTATTGCGCACATACCCTTTATATGTTTTCATCAACCTATGATTATGATCAATTAACTTGCACACGATAGCCATTTATACGGAATAATAATGTACATAACTGAAATTAGTAATTTACCGTTCAAAAGGGTACATCCATCTATATCTGATAGGGCCACCAACCAATGCTTGATCGGCTAAATGAACCATAACATGGATACTGATATCAAAAAATGCAGGTGGAAAATGTTTTTTAAAAACACACATTGCTTCCACCAACATAGCCTTTGCTTTTATAAGGTGTTCCCTATTGATAACCTTCGAGCACAAAATGTTAAAGAATAGACTAATGCGATGAATAGCATTTCGTAGATCATTATGTTGTGTATAAGTATACTGAAGGAATACCGGAAGCAGATGTTGCATTATGATGTGGTAATCATGTGACTTCATATTTCTTAGTTCGAGAGGATTGATGCACACGTTGTTGTGGAAGTTAAAGGAGAATTTTTTAGGTACTTTCAAAATTTTCAATATGGTGCAAAATCTTATCTTTTCTTCTTTGCTCAAGGTGAAATTTGCCTTTGGTATGATTGTTTTTTTGGTTTCGGGATCTACCCTCACCCACAACTTTTGTTTTATATCCATGGTTTTCATATCCTTGCGTGCATTGATGCCATCTTTTGACTTCTCTTTATGGCCCAGAATGGTGCTGATGAGATGCTCTACGACATTCTTCTCCATATGCATAACATCAATATTATGTCGAATCATATTTGCTTTCCAATATGGTAAATCAAAAAAGATAAACCTCCTATACGAAGCAGAAACATTGTCACCTTCTTCAACGGCCGACTTTTTCCTTTTTCGACCAACGTTTTCTTTATGTTTACCGATTTTCATTTTGACATTCACTACTCTCTTTTCAACTTCAAAATCATTCAATGGCCTTTTAGGACGACTAAGTTCTTGTTTATTGTTGAAATTTGTCTTGTCGTATCGAAACCTATGTAGGTTAGGAAGATACATTCGATGTCCCATAAAATACATCTTCTTACTTTCAGGAAGATGATAAGAACAAGTGTTTTCCCCACAAACGGGACATGCAAAGTAACCATGAGTTGTACATCCCAATAAAGTCCCAAGAGCAGGGTGATCATGGATCGCCCACAACACCCTAGCTCTCATTGTAAACTCGGATTTACTTGATGAATCATATGTAACAACTCCTTCCCTTAACTGCTTTAACTCGTCTACCAACGGCTCTAAATAAACATCAATATCCTTCCCCGGTTGTTTTGGCCCAGAAATTAACAGTGTTAACATTGAAAACTCCCGTTTCATGCGCATAGACGGAGGAAGATTATATGGTACTACAACTACCAGCCAACAACTGTAAGGGTTAGTAAGAGAAGCATTCGGACAGAAACCATCTATTGCTATTCCAAGTGTGACATTTCGTGGCTCGACTGCGAATGTTTTGTCAAAGGAATCCACGACTTTCCATTGAGAAGTGTCACATGGATGACGCATTGCGTTTGGATCAGACTTGGCACGACCATGCCAGGTCATTGCATCTGTTATCCATGGTATAGTATACAATCTCTTCAATCTAGAAATTAATGGAAAATGTCTTAATGTCTTTCGTGCTACTGTGGTTCCTTTTCTCTCATCGTTAAAAGATGTCCTATATCTTGGTTCTTTGCAGTTTGTACAAGAAATTCTATTCGCATCATCTTTCCAGTACAACATGCAATCATTGATGCATGCGTCATAAGTTGTGTAATTCATCCCAACTTTCTTAATGAACTTCTTCATGTCGGGGTATTTTGTCGGCAGCGTATTACCTTCGGGGAGTAACTCCTTCATTAGTTCGAGTAGTGCAGTCACACCATTATCTGAGAAGCTGCATTGGGTCTTCAAGCTATTCAATTTTACAATGGCATATAGCTTCATTATCCCTTTTGGGCATGAAGGATACAGTGGCTCTTTTGCGCTTACATAAAGTGGTGTATACATCTTACTTTCATTGGCCTGCCAATTGCCATCATCCGTACACTACTCTCCAACATTAGCATGATCAAACAACGGATTTTCAGGTTGAAAATCATGAAATCTATTTGCATCATTAACTAGATCTTCCATCACAATATGTTCAGCCTCGTCAGTACTTATGGAATTACTAATTGGTTGCTGTTTTCCCATCTCCACCCTTTTTTCCCCATGAAAATACCACACGCTATATGATTGGATAAAACCCCATCAAAGCAAATGAAAATGAATTTCATCTAATTTGAACGCCTTCATATTTTGGCACCGATTGCAAGGGCATAAATACACCTCTTTCTTACCACCGTTTTCTTCAACAAAACAAATAAACTTTTTCGCCCCATCAATATAGTTTGGAGATCTTTGATTAGATTCATTTATCCACTTTTTGTCTATACCGAATGGCATGTTGCCGGCCTATAAATTCAAAAATGGTTACAACTTACAAATTGCATCAATCACTGGATGTTTTCATTGGCAAGTTGGTTTTTTTACTGGTTAACCTGAAACTAGTTTTATTTACTGGAATGGGTATGGCAGTTGTTGGGAAACAAAACATTTCCAACAACAATTTAACAAATAAAATTCAAGGTTCATATTTTACATATTCATTATCATGACTAGCTAATTTAATACAAGGAAATAGATCAAATAACGTGTGCACTAACCATGGTGTACTATGACCAACTTGAAAAAACCTAACTTTCTTCAACGTTCAACCTTGCTTTGTAACTGCCCTTGGGTAAAAACCAATAAATAGCTCTCTGGCCTATAACATGTTGAGCATGAATTGAAACAATAGCGCAAAAAATATTGATTACAAGAAACCGAATCAAACCAAAATTTTACCAGCAACAGAGATGCACAATTTGCAGGCAATGACAAAGAAGCAGATATGAGCAGACAACTATCGGATTTCTGTAATTTTTTGGGAGCAATTTTCAGAAATGGAAAAAGGGCATGGGATACAATATTAGACGAGGGAAATAAAAAAAGGGAGGGAGATAACCTGAAAGGATTAAAAAATTGGAGGGATGGGTGTGCTTTTTCAGGCAAAAGTTTTGCATAAAAAAAGCACGAATTTGAAATGGCCAACAATCGAATCATATTAACCGATCCGGAACATTTGCGATGGACGGTCAGAATTGGGGTACTTGTGGTGGTGCGGATATCAAATTTTTTTTTGATACGGACCTAAGCATTATCAAATTTGATACGGCTATTAGCCGAATTTTACGCCTGCATCCGTGTGTGCCAAATTGGCTGATATGGTGTAGTGATAATAGATATGTTTGCGTAATAGTCGAAAATTTTTCTAGATTTACTTGGACTTTATTTCTTAAAAATAAAAGTGATGCTTTTGACCAATTTAAAACTTTTTCTACAAGAATTCAAAATTTATTATCGTTAAAAATCAAAACAATACATAGTGACCATGAAAGAGAATTCGAAAATGAAAATTTTGAAAAATATTGTAAAAGAAATGGAATAACCCATAATTTTTCTATTCCTAGAACCCCTCAACAAAATGGAGTAATTGAACGTAAAAATAGGACGATACAAAAATGTGTGAGAACTGTGCTATCTACTAGTAATTTACCAAGAAAATTTTGGGCTGAGGCCATTGCAACGGCTTGTTATATTTTAAATAGAATTTCAATTAGACCCTTAACTCGTAAAACACCTTATGAACTTTTGTATAATAAGGAACCAAAAGTGTCATATTTTAAAATATTTGGAAGTAAATGTTTAATACTAAAGAAAATTAAGACAAATTTGAATTGAAATCTGATATCGGAATATTTATTGGATATTTAGAAAGATGTAAAGCATATAGAGTTTTCAATACTCGAACCATTACCATAGAAGAAACCTTAAACATATCGTTTAACGAAAATTAAAAAAAATATAACACAAAACAATGAAGAAGAATCTAAAAATGAAATTAATGAAACAAATCATGAAGACAGTCAACCAAAATAAACGAATTAGATTACTTAGAGATCGTCCTATAGAAAATATCTTTGGAGATATTGAATCCATCGTTAGAACCCGTAATCAACTAAACAATATGAGTAATACTGCATTTATTTTAACTATTGAACCTAAGAATCCAAAGGAAGCATCTTCCGATGGCTCATGGATACTTGCTATGAAAGAAAAACTGAATCAGATTACTAGGTATGTTGTATAGGAACTTGTTCCTAGACCAGAAGATAAGACTATAATAGGAACTAAATGGATTTAAAAAATAAAATGAATGAACATGGTGAAGTCTTAAGAAACAAGCATGACTAGTAGCACAAGGTTAAACTCAAGTAAAAGGAATAGATTACGATGAAACTTTTTCCCCGTAGGAAAGTTAGAAGCCATTAAGATTTTACTAGCCTTTCCAAACCATAATAATTCCAAATTATATCAAATGGATGTCAAAAGTGCTTTTCTAAATGGATTTGTTAAAGAAGACGTATACGTAGAGAAACCACCTTTATTTGAAGATGAAAAATTACCAAATCACGTATATAAGTTAAAGAAAGCATTATATGGTTTAAAACAGGCTCCTAGGGCTTAGTATGATAGATTAAAAAATTATCTGTTACAATCAAACTTTGAAATAGGAAAATCAGATAATACTTTGTTTATTAAGAAGAATAATAAGGATTTACAATTTGTACAAATATATGTTGCCGATATAATTTTCGGATAGACAAACGATAAAATGAATAAAGAATTTTCAGGTATTATAATCCAAGAATCTGAGATGAGTCATATAGGAGAACTAACGTTCTTTTTAGGCTGACAAATTCGTCAATTAAAGAATGGAATATTTATTAATCAATAAAAATATGCAAGTGATCTAATTAATAAATATAATCTAATAACAACTAATGGGAGACCAACACCGATGGTGACTAATATAGCACTAAGTAAAGATGATACATCAAAAGATGCTGATCAAAAACTATATGGAGGAATGGTAGGATCGTTACTATATATCACCGCAAGTAGACCAGATATAATGGATAGTGCATGTTTCTGTGCAAGATATCAATCACAACCTAAGGAGACACATTTAAAAGTCGTAAAACATATTCTAAGGTATGTAAAGCATACATCAGACTTCGGATTATTTTATCCTAAGGATGATTCATTTGACTTAGTTTCTTATTGTGACGCTGACTATGCAGGATGTAAATCCGATCATAAATGTACTAGTGGAACATATCACTTCTTAGGACATTCACTAGTCTCGTGGTTTAGTAAAACGAAAAATAATGTATCTTTGTCAACAACCGAAGCAGAATATATATCTGCTGCTTTGGCTTATTCACAAGTAATATATATGCAACAAACTCTAAATGATTTTGGATTAAATATAAATAAATCACCAATATACTGCGATAGTACGAGTGCTAGAAATATTTCTAAAAATCCAACTTATCATTCAAGAACTAAACATATCGATATACGACATCATTTTCTAAGAGATAACGTAAGTAAAGAGAAAATTTCACTCGAATTTATAGAAAAAGATAAACAAATAGCAGATATATTAACAAAACCATTAAACGAAGCAACATTTACTAAATTTAGAAGATAATTAGGAATTTGTTCACTAAGTGAGTTAGAATAATTAAATATATTAATATATATACGAATAACATTAAAAATTAGAAAAATAAAATAAAAAATACAAGTATGTCGACATACATATGTCACTATGTCGACGTACAACTGCCAGATTTTTAAAATTAATTCCCAGCAAAAGTTAGTTACAATAATCATTTAAACTCTTCACTTTGAATTTTCTTCTTCATTTTCATTTCTCGCTTCTGTAAAAACTCTAAACAAAAATAAACAATGGCCTTCACCAATTTTAACACCCAAATCATTCCCGAATCATCCGTTGGACCATCTGAAGGTCCTTTTCAACGTTCTACCCTATCACATGTCATTAAAATTAAAGAGATGTTGGATTATACTCTTCAAATGCTCGTTGAAATACAAGTGCTTCAAATTCGGATGAGCCAAGAACAAAATAGACAAGGAAAAGTGATAAGGAGTCTTCTTAAGTTTATAACAGATAATCAGGCAATTCTGATTATCATCGAAGATGATAATCATGCCATGGAAGAGGAGGAGGAACTAAAGGAAGAACCAGAATAGGAAGAAGAAGAAATAATGGAGGAAGAAGAACCCAAGGAGACTCAACAAGTAGTTGCGGAAGAAGATGATCAAGTCGTATGTGTGGGAGAGGTCTTGTTCGATCAAAATGGAAATGTGATTGAACGAAATGGGGATTTTTGTCTCCATTGTCCAAATTGTCCAATCCATAAGTCTCCCATCATCAAAACTAATTAGAATTTAGGATTTTCTTTTGTTTTTGTTTCTTTGCTTTCATACGATGTATTGTGTTTGTACAAATCCGTGTATCATCGCTTGTAAAAATCAAGTTTAATATAATGCTTGTTTTGTTTATCATAAGTATACATTAAGTATTATAATAAGTTGTACACTTATAGATCTTAGTATAGAGTAATATATGTTAAATGGATTTAGGGGAGTACTTTACTTTTGTATAGAATTATTTAGATAGTTATAGGATTTAGGGGGAGTAGTTTTAGAATTTCTTTTTGATAATGCCAAAGGAGGGGATTATAAAATATAAAATTAGAATATAAGATTCATATAGAGAGGAGGAGTATTAGAAGGGTCATCATTGACAGGTATGTACAGGTTTGATATTTTATAAACTCATCAAAAAGGGGGAGATTGTTGGAGAATGGAGTTTTGATGACAACAACCTTATTTCAATATTAATTGATTATAAAATATATACTAACACTTCTGTCCAATATATATACACACACATATGCAGGATTTATATAATTAATACTGAAGACTGTATAGTTTAAGAGCTTCTAGAGATTCAAAATTCAGATATGATTCAAGACTCATGAGTAATCAAGATTTCAAGAGTTCAAGATAAATATAGTAATAGAGTCTAGTTTATTTAAGACTCTGAATAACACTCTAGGTTCAAATTCAAATTCAAATTCTGATTTCAAATTCTATCTTCAAGCTTTATCTTCTCTACTTTATTTTCTCTATTTTACTTTCTCTATTTTACATTGATTTTGAACTCAATTTTTATAGTTTATATACTTCATATACTTTACATTTATATACTTTTGAACTCTATAATTTTATAAATATGTTTATATAGTTTAACTTATAGTTTCAAACAATTTTCTACTTTATGATATTCGTTTATAACACTATGTTTTAATTCAAGAACTTCCACAACTATATATATATATATGTATATATCGAAACACTTCAAAAATTCTTAAAATTCAATTTTACACATGCTTATGTAAACTTACATTTATGCCTAGGTCGACATATAACTGTCATATTTTTGATTTTGAAAGAATTTGTCTTTCCACTATTTGTAACGTTCCAGAAGCGTTGCAACCTTTCAAATCTTATAAATAGGGGCTGATTTCGAATTTTTTCATCAGTTTTCTTCTCCATCTTCATCTCCTTTCTTTACACCATTATATTTTCATATTTTATGATTTTTACACTTATACTCTATCGAATTCAATTCTATTTACATAAAACTTCTTCTCTTCTCACTCTCTAGTCATTACTCTTTGAATCAAAGTGCTATTGAAGAGTTATAGAGCTATTGTAATCATTTGGGAAATGTTTGGGTAACGGTGTTTCCTTGTAGCTGTGAAATCAAAGAACCAGAGCGGTGTTAACCTTGTAGCCGTGAAATCAAGGGAAATATACTTGATCAAGGGTGTTTGAAATCAGTGTTAACCTTGTAACCATGAAATCAAGGGGGATGTACTTGTATATTGATATAGTAATAAAACTCCGCGTAATCCAGCATTGTGTGGTACTAGATGCAGGAGTAATCCGAACTAGTATAAAATCTGGTGTGTTCTTTCCTTTTCTGCATTTTATTTTTGCTTATCTTTGTCTTTGTTTTTGATTCTTTATCTGTGATTGTTTCTGCGGTGTGTGATTCATATAGTATATCATATAAGTTTTAGATTTTATTTAATTTCTCAAAAACACTATTCACCCCCACTTTAGTGTTAGATTTTCCTTAACGATCCATTCCGTAATCCCTAACAATAAGCTATGTTAAGTCTTTACTGTGTACCTAAGGCATCTTGCTAGCTCCTCCAAAATTCACTAGTAAATATGGGGTCACAGTCACTTATTATACTTGAAGGTACCCCATGAAGTCGGACGATCTCCCTGAGGTATACTAAAGTTAGCCAAGCTTTCATCCTCTTTCTCTTCACTGGAATAAAATGAGCGCTCTTAGTAAGCCTGTCCACTATCACCCATACGCTCGTGTTGCCCTTCCTCGATCGGGGTAGTCCATCTATGAAATCCATAGAGACGCTCTCCTATTTCCATTGCAGGATATCCAAGGGCTGAAGTAATCCATCGAGTTTCTTTTGTTCTGCCTTGACTTGTTGGCTAGTCAAACATCGAGCCACGAATTCTTCTACATCTTTCTTCATGCCAATCCAATGGAAAACAACTTTCATGTCTCGGTGCATCTTGTCGGATCGTGGATGGATAGTCATCTGAGAGTGATGAACTTCCTCAAGCACTGCTCTTAGCAATTCCCCATCTCTAGGGACACACATCCTTCTATCTCGTCTTAGCCACCCTTTTCCGTCCACAATATATCTAGTTAGGTGGCTAGAAGCTTCTCCTTTACTGATTCTATCCAAGATGTCCGGCAATTGTTGGTCCTCTTGCTGCATAGATCCAATTCACTCCATATGAGTAGGTCGCACCTCTAATGATGCTAACAAACCAAATGTGGAATCCGTAGATGGCTTAAAATCAAAGGTCGAGATGAACTTCAAGTTCTGCCTTTCTATTAATAGATGACTCAAGGTCATCCTTTGCCTACTTAATGCGTCTGCCACAACATTACCCTTGCCCGGGGTGTAAGCAATTTCAGAATTGTAGGATGTTACGAACTTCATCCATCGTTGCTACCTCAAGTTGAGATCCTTCTGTGAGAGCAAATATTTGAGCGACATATGATCCATATATAGCTCAAATCTCTCTCCAAGTTGATAGTGTCACCAAGACTTTAGTGTGAACACTATAACAACCAACTCTAAGTCATTGGTGGGGGTAGTTCTCCTCATGAACACTTAGTTTCCTACTTCCATAAAAACCCACCTTACCCTCTTGCATCAATACAGCGCCTAATCCCGTGCCACAAGCATCCGTGTAGATTTTAAACACCTTGCTACCATTGGGAAGAGTTAGGACAGGGGCTGTTGTTAGAGCCCTCTTCAACCTATGGAACACATCTTCACAATCAATGCTCCAAGCAAAAGTTAAGTTATTCTTTGTAAGATGGGTAAACGGAGCAGAGATCGGCGCAAAGTCTTTAATAACCTTCAAAAAATAATCTGCCAATCCAAGGAAACTTCTTACCTCCGTCACATTCTCAGGGGCCTTCCAGTCTTGAGCTGCGACGACCTTAGTGGGGTCCACCACGTCCCATCCTTGGAGACCACATGCCCTACGAACCTTACTTCCTTCCTCCAGAAATGACACTGAGAAAATTTAGCTCTAAGTTGACGTGATCTAAGTGTACTGAGAACCTCTACTAAGTGTTGGGTATGTTCTTCTTCTCCTTGAGAAAATCAAAATGTTGTCCACGAACATCACCACGAACTTTATCAGATGCTCTCTAAACACCCGACTCATTGAGTCCAAAAAATATACGGGTGCATTGGTCAGCCCAAAAGGCATGGCCAACCACTCAAAGAAACCATCCGGAGTTTTGAAAGCTGTCTTGTCAATATAATCATTTTCCACTATAAGCTGATGAAATCCCGTGGCTAGATCCAATTGCGAGAAAACTGAAGCGCCTATTAATTGGTCCAACAAGCCATCAATCCTCGAAAGTGGGTGCCTATTCTCCTTGGTGAGTTTATTCAGTTCTTTATAGTCCATATATAGATAGAGAGAGCCATTTGCCTTGGCTGCAAAAACGACCGGAGCACTCAAAAATGCTCCGCCTAATGAATCATTTCTCCAATAACTCACCTACTTTTTTCTCGAGCTCCCTCCTCTCCTTAGGAGCCATGTGGAGCACAAGCAAAGCGACAGGTTTCGCATTCTCCACTAAGTAAATTCGGAACACGCCTTGGAGGTAATCCTCTAATCTCGTCGAACACGTATGGAAATCTACTAACTATAGGTACTGATCGAAGATCGTCAACGGAAGCATCAAGAGAATCTAGGAAACTAAGCATAACTGACCCTCGTGGATCATAAGAAATTTCAAGAGTTCTACCTTGGCAAGTAAGAAGTCTAACAACTCTCCTTCCACAATCAATAATGGCACCATACATGGCTAGTTAATCCATTCCTCGAATTAATCCATAACCCATAAAGCTAGGAACATATGCATCACACTTGAATTCAAGCCTAGAAAAGAAATCCTCAAACCCCCTACATATCATAGATAAATGATCCGTTCCTCTTATGGGGTTTGAGACTATAACAGGATCATAAACAATACTAGTATCTAGGTGTGGATTTTCTACCATAGAGTTGGATATGAATGAATGAGAAGCACTGGAATAAAAAAGAGTCATAATAGGATACTCTAAAAGATTAACCAAACCTTCAACAACGACTTTCCTACCACTATCCCGTCCACCATCCTCTAAAGCATTAACCTATCCTCCTGACGATCCAACCTTCTATCCTTGCTTATTAGGGCACTTTCCTTTGTAATGTACAACTTTGCCACAAACAAATAAAGCATTCTTCATCGTTCTACAATCTTTCACAAAGTGTCCTAATGCACCACACCCATGGCATTTCGCTACTGCCTTGATCTGATCTTTATTGGGCTTTCCCGCTTTCATAGCTATGTTCTCCATTGGTCACCATTTCTTTTTCTCAGACTTGGGTTTTTATTCCTCCGTCTTAACCTTTTTCTTCCCTTATTTTCCATCCTCGTGCATCAAGGCCATGTCAACTAGTCTTTCAAAGGTTGCTCCCATTGGTACATACATCAGTGCTAAGTCTTGGAATGTTGGTTCAATCCCTTAGCGAACCTCAAGGCCTTTTTGTGAGGACTATTTACTAACTCCAATCCAAATATTGCTAGTTGAATAAAAGTGTTGACATACTTCTTTATTATCATGCTTCCTTGTTTTAAATTCAAAAATTTCTCTACTTGCATTCCTTCTTCTGCTTGTGACAAGAATTTCGCCTCAAAAATATCTTTAAAATTAATTGAAGTAGCCACTTCTGATCCGATTTGAACTATTTCCCACTAGTACGATGCTTCAACCTTTAGTTGCCAAGCAACCAACTAGATTTTTCTCCTATCATCGAGCTTGAATAAGCTGAATACGTTCTCCGTTTCTCTAAGCCAATTCCACACCTCTACAAAACTCTCAATACCATGAAATAGTTTGCCTCCCATTGTGCAGAAGTCCTTACAAAGCTTAGAAAAGTTGACTATAGGACGAGGAGGAGGTGGAGCTACTGCAGCTACAGCTGGGGAAGGGACATTTTCTTACACTCCAATAGATGTCGTAGCTTCTACGTATTAACGAAACCATATAGGAATGGGAACTCATTCGAGAAAATTAGGAGCCCCAGACATGCTGAAAAATGATGAAACAAGAATTCAGAAGAGAATCGAATTGTAAATGGCTTGAGGGGATATGTTTTTTTTCTTTTTCAAAACTTGGTTTTTATTTGAAAGTACTTTATTTTGAAAACGATTTTCAAGAACATTTTTCTCTGATCTTGTAACCTTAGGCCCTGATACCAAATGTGTCACCACATGTCCGTTAATGTCACTCTAATCAGAATTCATTAAGTTTCGTGAAGCACAATAGGTAAACAACAACTAAAGTTCACAAGATAGATTTAAATATGCAGCGGAAAACTTAACTTTTATTAAGAAAGAAAACACAATCTCAAACCATCATATAATTTAAAATACCAAAAACCTCAAATAAAATTATCTTCCTTATAAATCCACACATCAAAGTACAAAAATGTAAAACCATATCCCTTGTCAGAAGTCATAAAAAAACTAAATAGTAATCAAGACGGTACATGAATCATAATAAGTCCAAGCAAGATAAGATCACGAGCTCAGCTATTGTCCGCTCCCAACCTGAGAACCTAAGGGGGGAAGGAAGAGAGAGAAGGAAAAAAAATAGGTCAGACATAAAGTCTGGTGAGTTCCAGCAATTTTTAGCATATGCATATGAAAAAGGTGTCAAGATAGATAAAAAAAACTAGATGAGAAAGTACAGTAAAACATGTATATAAGTGCGAGGTAAACGAGATATGATAAAAGTAGATTAAACTTCTCATTCATATCCTAAGAATGAAGTTACTGCACCAAATGCTAATATTATCATGATTAGGTATTACCCTAATTACCACCCATGCGATCGGATCCCTATTACCCAAATATCTTGTGTTATCCCCGACAGTAGGGTGTATCAGTCCCTAACCCAACAATTTATAAAACACAGACCTATTTGTAGTTATTACAACGTCTTAGTTTCCCATAATCGGACCCATGTACGGCCATGACTCCTCCGGAACACGCTTGTACCCACCCCCAACCTTGAACCTCTTACGATCCAGATCAGTAAAGCATGCCCTGGCCCCTACCTAGTGTGAGGCCCCTCCTAAGATACCAATATGGATACTGACTGATATAGGTTCCACAAAACTTGACACAAGCCACCCCCAGGCTTATGTCCCCAAGTATCTAGGATTTAAGAGTTCTAAAACCTGATACAACAACAAAACCCGGGACCTCTTTAGCTTATTAATTTAAAGGAATAACTTAGTGGGTTTAAGTTCATTAATAAGCCTGGTTGTAAATGACATTTATACTAAATGTTATTTGTACAACCCTTTCGCCAAACAAGCACCGAACCAGATGTATAATTAAACTATAGTAATTCTTTTACTTAGTTTTACATCTGTTACTCATACCTTCTTACATGTTATACTTAATCTTAAGTTAAGTCTACTCTATCAGATTGACATGTCACATATTCTTCTTTTAATGTGATTAACCCAAATTTACAGTCAAAGGTTCCCAATTTACAATATGCCCTATTTTCTCCATTTTAATGTCATTAATCAGTTATTCCAATTTATGTTATTTATAGGCAACTCAACGGTAATGGCCTAGGCATTCAATAGCCTAGGCTCGGCGTAAATATAAAGGAAAAAGAGAGAAAACGGATCTCAGACTGAATAAAAAGGAATATAAAAGACTATAAACAAATAAAAAGACATAATAGAAATAAGGAAGATAGAAGTATACATGAACATATGATAACAGTAATATTAAATAGGTGATTTAATAGTAAAATGACAACATATAAGAAATAACTTATAGGTATAGTTTATTTCAGATCCAATAATTTATTGACTAAAACCATTTTAAAATAACAAATATAAAAATGGCATGGAACTCATAGCGATAAGATTAGAGAAGAAGAAAATATCTCTTTTGTATGTATATGTCGTTTGAAGAAGAAATTCCATGTTGGCTAGCTTTTGGACCAGGCCACCAAGACTCATACACAAGTCCAATACGAAGTCTCACACCTAGAACCATCTAAACTGTTTGTGGTCACCATGTTGCCTTCAACTCGTGGTGCTACTACCATGACTCCCGCTCGTGATGCCCTATCACGATCCGATCCGTCTCCACGACTCGACCACATTGCCAAAGAAGGAAGGGCGTGACCGAGTCTTCCACGATCCGAGATTGAAGGGTCTTGCAACACTTGTCCATAACCGCCATTTTGACTACTTCTCCCTCAAGCCACCAACCAGTCCGAGATCCTCGGGATTTGTGCCATGTGTGACCACGAACCACCTGCAGATATCACCTATAAATAGACCTACGCTTGGCATTTTTAAAAATCTTTTTGGCAATTCTGAGTGCCGTTATCACCATTGTGGCTTCTCCATTATTTCTGATTAGTGTTATTACAAAATTATTGAGTGAATTATCATTGTGATTGTGAAATTGAGAGAAATCATTGATTGTACTTGCATTCTATGTATAATCAAAGATATATAAAGTGGAGGTAGGCTCATTAACGCCGAACCACTGTAAATCTTGTGTGCTCTCTGTGTTTTCTTTCATTTCTAGATATTAATCTCTACAAAATCAGTTAGTTTGGGTGTTAGAGCCATTTTTTGATCTAACAATTTGGTGCTTTCATTGAGAATTGAAGTCTCAGCATATTGGATTATTACTTTACTGTTTGGATATTCAAGTCCGAAGAGAATAGTCTGAATCTCTACTGTTTCAGTTTCTGAATTTTTTTGTAAAGTCAAGATATCATAGCCGGAAAAAAGTCTAAAGAAGTACGAGTTTCGCAAGCAAATGAAGCTGCAGACAAAGCTATTGAAGAAAGTGTTCACGAGCAGGCCGAGGAGGAGCTTTAGGCTCGTGATGGCCAGGGGCGATCCTACCCGGGGGGGGGGGGGTGTCACGACCTGATCCCAGGACGACACCACAAACCGCCTCCAGAGAGCTTCCACGGGCCGCCATGCAGGAGCTTCCACGAGCCAAATCCCGAGGAATGTCACGAATTAGGAACTCGCTGAGGGAGTCACGCATTAGGTGCCAGAAGGGACTACAACCCGACCCGGAAAGGAAATCATGGCTCGTTCTGCTCGCGCTGGTGCATTTGCTCAACCTGGCTTGGGATCTTTACGTATAAGAGAGAATGTTGATGATCAATTCAACCCTACTGCCCTAGCTACTGAAGGAGATCTCTCTCGCATAATTGAAATGTTGGATAGGACAAATGATGAGTTAGCAGCCCAAAGACAAGAGTGTTCTCTATTACGACAGAACCTCATTGCATTGGATATGCGTATTGATGACCTCCAGAGGTAGAGGACACTGCCGCCTGCCCATCCTTTCACTCCAGAGTACTCGTCTTCATCCGGTGACTCCCCGAGACCCCCTCACCGACCATTGGAAAGAGCTGAAAATATAGAGCAACTTCAGTTTGGATCACTTCCTTCTCGGGAGGAAGCGACACTCAACCTAGGGCCTGTCGTTCGCAGTTTAAATAGTCCTGCAGCACGTCCTAGATCACAAGTTGTCGATGATCCTGCTGAGAATCGACCACCGCAATCCCTTTGCCGCGCGATTGACCATGGTAACAGGGGGCAAGGATGTTCCGCTTAAGCTCCAGACTTCGCGGAAGCCCGTCGAAGGAACGATGGAGGGCCCCGCAGGGCAAGTAGTGCTGATCCTGAATCTACAGTAACTCATACTGAGGTTTAAGCAATGATTAGGCAGATCATGGTGGACAGCCGTGGATAGAGAAACGAAGATTGGGGTATAGAGCGTACTCATATGCCCTTTACCGATGACATATTAAAAGTTACATTCCCGAGGCATTTCAATATGCCAACTATGAATCGTTATGCCGGTAGGACAGACCCAGTTCAACACCTGATGAGGTACTCGTGGTCCATGAATGCCACTATAGCCTCCGACGTCGTAAAATGTAAAGCATTCCCGATATTCCTGGAAGATGTAGCATTATTGTGGTTTACCCGCTTACCAACACGATTGATATCCAGTTTGAGGGAACTAAGTGAAATATTCGTGAACCAATTTCGGCTTCACGCTCAGAGAACTAAAAGTTTCATGGAGTTATCCCTTATCAAAAAACGTCCTGACGAGACTCTGAGGTCGTACCTGGATCGTTTCAACTTGGCTGTCACAGAGGTCAGAGACCCTCACGAACAGACTGTATTGATGGCCTTAATTGATGGGGTGGACAAAGATACCGAATTCAGAAGGTACCTAGCTGGCAAGCCGCCACTGACTAGGGAGATATTCTATGAAAAAGTTAATGTTCGCCTGCATCAGGAAGAAATATATGCCAACCGGAAAAGGAAGGCTGCCGACAAAGAAGATATACAGAGAAATGTGGCCATTAAGCAGACAGGAGACAGCTTAGGGAAAGTCGAGGTGAATGTCAGAAATAAAAATGGCTGCTAGTCGGGAAATAACAGTCGGAAGAGGAACCGGGGGAATGATTCCCAGAGAAGGCCTCGATCCAGGCCATTTGAGAACTTCACACTGTTAAATGATGCACTAGAGAACATCATTATGGATACTTATAATGTTCTCCAATACAAGAGGCCTCCCCTGAGGGATTCGACGGAGAAAGAACATGAAACTGGAAAGTTTTGCCTCTTCCACCAAGTTCATGGTCACTCCACTAACGAATGTCGCCATTTGAGAGATGTGGTTGAAAGACTACCCTGAGAAGGAAAACTAGACAAATATATGGTGGCTCCAAGAGATAGGAGCAAGCTGGACAGGCCCCGAACCAAAACCAACCCGTTTCTAGACCTACCCCTTAGCAGAAAGAAAAGAATATTGCAATCAACACCATAGTCGGGGGACTCTATATGGCAGGACACAACTTCAGGGAAATGGAGTAGTATGTCAACGCGGCCAAACAACATCTTGAAGTTGGAGAATGCAGTAACCCTGATGATTCTGCTCCAATCAAACAACAAAAGACAATGTCCGACGACGTTATATTCCGCAATAGAGAAGTATTGGAGTTCATTCCCCAATTGAAGACCCACTAGTGATCACATTCACTATTGGTCAGGCAATAGTCCATAAAGTTTTGGTGGATAATGGAAGTTCGGTTAACATTCTGTTCAAGAAAACATTTGATCAAATGAAACTTGAACCAAAGGATTTGAAGCCTTGCGAGGGATGGGTACGCGGCTTCAATGGAGCCTCAACTTCTCTAATGGGATACGCAGAACTGTCAGTCACCCATGGGGAAGGAGAACGTCGTAGGGTGAGAATCCTCCCTATTGTGGTTTTGGATATTGAGTCGCCATACAATGCCTTTTTGGGCCGACCTGCCCTAGCAGAGTTCAGGGCTTGCATTGCACCCTGGTGTTTGTTGTTGAAGTTCCCGACGGATGCTGGTGTAGGAATAATCAGAGGATATCAAGTCGTTGCACGAGCATGCTACATAGCGGAGCTAAAGTTGTTGCGTAAAGGAAGAGATGTAGAAACAAAAGGCACCCCCTCCCCTCCATGGGAGAAAACATCATAGCAACTAAAGAAGAAAACTCTGGGAGAGTCGCCCAGAGAACTGCCTGAGGACATAGATCCCAGAGAGGACGAAGTGCCTGGTGGAAGAATGGCGACTCCCAATGAAATGACTGTGAATGTACCAATCGATGATAGGGACCCATAGAAGGTCATGAAGATTGGATCTCAATTGGATCCCCCTCGAGCAAGAGATCTGACGAATTTCTTGAAGGCCAATTTGGATGTATTTGCCTGGACCCACGCTGACATGTGCAGAATATCCCCCTCGATTATGAGACATTTATTAAGCATCAATCAGATGCATCCACCCGTCAAACAGAAAAAGCGAATGCTTGGCCCGGAAAGGTCCGCTGCCTTGAAGGAAGAAGTAGAGAAGCTAAGAAGTAATGGGTTTATCAAAGACTCAACATACCCATAATGGATCTCAAATCCGGTCTTGGCGAAGAAAGCTAACGGGAAGTGGCGCACCTGTATTGACTTTTCAGATTTAAACAAAGCCTTCCCGAAAGACAGTTTTCTGCTACCAAGAATTGATCAACTGGTGGATTCAACGGCAGGTTATGAGCTCCTCTCCTTCATGGATGCCTACTTAGGATATAACCAAATTCCTATGCATGTTCCGGACCAAAAGCATACCAGCTTCATCACAGATCTAGGGTTATATTACTATGTAGTGATGCCATTTGGTTTGAAGAACTCCGGCGCTACCTACCAGCGGCTGGTGAATAGGATATTCTACAACCAAATCGGGAAGACAATGGAGGTATACGTTAATGACATGTTAGTAAATTCTAGACAATCGTCCAACCACACTGCCGACTTAGCAGAAATGTTTGATATCCTCCGAAGATACGGGATGAAACTAAACCCTATGAAGTGTTCGTTTGAGGTTTCCTTTGGAAGGTTCTTAGGATTTATTGTCAGTTCGCGTGGAATTGAAATCAACCCCGACCAAATTACAACAATCATAAACATTTAGAAACCAAGACAAATTAAGGATGTGCAAAGCCTCGTAGGAAAAGTAGCTGCATTGAGTAGATTCATCTCCAAGGCTACGAACAAGTGTATTCCGTTCTTTGAATTGATAAGCAAGGAAAATGCAATTTCGAATGGACTCCTGATTGTGTAGAACCATTCCAAAACCTTCTGAACCACCTTGAGAGATCCCCGATACTGTCCAAACCGATCGACTATGAGGACTTGTTTGTGTACTTGGCAGTATCGTCCCATGCGATAAGTTCAACTTTGGTGAGGGAAGAAGATAAGGTTTAGTGGCCAGTGTACTATGTGAGTAAGAAGTTGGCAGTAGCCGAGCGAAACTACCCAAGAATAGGAAAGCTCACATATAATTTACTGATCGCTTCCAGGAAGCTTCGCCACTATTTTCAGACTTATCCCATTACCGTGTACACTGACCACTCGCTCAGACAAGTTTTGCAAAGGCCAGAGGCATCAGGAAGACTACTCAAGTGGAACATTGAGTTGAGTCAGTTTGGTTTGAATTTTCAGCCTCGACGATCAATAAGAGGGCAAGCATTGGCAGATTTTATAGCAGAATTCACTGTCCCAGAGGATGATGTAGTGAGTGGAGAAGCTGATCCTTCGAAACAACTCCTTAACCCTAACGCCTGGAAATTATATACTGACGGTGCCAAGAATAACAGACGATCTGGTGCTGGAGTTGTGCTTGTAACTCCCGAAGACCGATCAATATACTACGGCCTCAGATTAGAGTTTCATGCCACGAATAATGATTCTGAGTATGAAGCCCTTATTGCTGGGCTGAAGCTTGCAAAGGAGTTAGAGATAACGAAGCTAGATTTCTTTTGCGACTCCAAGTTAGTTATGAACCAGGTTAATAAGAAATTTTAGGCCAACAGTCCAAGACTGATATCATATTTGAAAGAAGTGAGGAAATTGATGGATAACCTTAATCATTATAGCATATCCCATATCCCACGAGAGGAAAATAAAAAAGCAGACAAGTTGGCAAAGATGTCTAGTTCCGACTGTCCTAAAGACACTGAGCTAGTCCCAATTGAAATATTGCACTCTCCAAGCGTTGATCAGATGGAAATTGATCCCATATTGGAAATTGAACCAAAAAGGGAGTCATGGATGACACCTTTGAAGAACTTTCTGATGAATGGAATGCTTCCGACCAAGAAGAGCGAGAGGCATGCTATTATCCGAAAAGCCTCCAGATGTATCATGCAAGGCGAAACCCTATATAGGCAGGGATTCTCGATGCCTCAGCTCCGGTGCATAGCCCATGAAAAATCAAGCGTGTACTGAAAGAAGTGCACGAAGGTGAATGCGGTGACCATACTGGAGGATAAACGCTGGCAAAGAAGATACTACTGTATGGCTATTTCTGGCCTATCATAAACAAAGATGCAGCTAAATATGCACGGTGATGTGACGCATGTCAAAGATTTTCCAAGATCCCTAGGGCACCCCCTAGCCAGTTGAAGACAATGTTGAGTCCGTGGACTTTCGCTGTGTGGGGAATTGACATTATTGGAAGTCTCCCCATAGCGAAAAGTGGAGCAAAGTTCGCCATTATGGTCGTAGGTTACTTTACGAAGTGGGTTGAAGCGAAACCATTGACTACGATCATGAACAAGTGAGTAATTAACTTTGTCATCAGAAACATCGTATGTCGATTCAGGATTTCGAAGGTCATTATAAAAGACAACGGAACCCAATTTGATAGCGCTGAATTCAAAGACTTTTGCCAAAAGTGCCATATCGAGAAGAGGTACACCTCTATGGCACATCTGCAATCGGACGGACAGGTCGAAGTGGCAAATAAAGTGATTAAATCCATTCTGAAGAAAAGATTAAAGCGGGCCAAAGTCATGTCGGTCGATGAGCTACCCTTGGCTCTATGGGACTACAAGACAACCTACAAGTAAGCGACGGGTCACACAACTTTCACCCTCGCTTTCGGAGCAGAAGCAGTTATCCCGGTCGAATTAGAAGTACCTTCTCATAGAACCACTTATTATGACCCAATGACCAACAACAAATTGCTCCTTGAATCCCTGGATATGGTTGAAGAGAAGAGGGATGAAGCCGACCTACGCGCATTGAGGCGCAAGCAACAGGTCGCCCGATACTATAACAAAAAGGTTCGAGCCCGAACCTTTGAGCCCGGAGACCTAGTCCTGAAAAGTATTTTTCCACCCCCAGTACATCTGGGCCCAAATTGGGAAGGACCATACGCCATCCTCCGAAGGCTTGATAATGGAACTTTCAAGCTAGCGACCGTAGATGGAGATGATATCCCCAGAGTGTGGAATGCCCAGCATCTGCGGCATTACTTGACATATGTCAGTTTTTTCTTTTGTTTTCAGAACCATGTAAAAAGGCACGACTTTCCTAGAACAGTCTGGTTATTTAAACAAGAGATTATAAAGTGGACGTAGGTCATGATTCGACCGAACCATTATAAAAATATCGTGTGTCATTTACTTATATCGTACTGTATATGTATTTTGCTACTTTTCATTCGTGTGAGATGTCACCATTATGAAATATTATGGATTCTTGCGACGATCTTGAAACAGGAAATTCAAGGAATTCAAGGCTCAAATGATCTGAGTCCAAGTGTATAGTGAAATAAATGACACTATCGTCAATGCTCCGATTCTCATGATTTGAGAAGGAGTATGAAGGACAAAGAATTGTCCACGAGACGTGAGGGTGCACCGTGATTAAAAGGCCGTCTCTATAACACTCTACCCTTGACATCCGACGGGAGAGTATAAAGGCGTTAGAGACTTAACGCCACCGAAGAATTCTTACCCCGCTGAAGGATCGGGGAGCAGATTGAAATCTGAATCCAAACCCCTCATCTCTAAAATTATGGGGGGGGGGGGGGGGCAGCGTACATATGATTCTAATCAATCCTCAATAGGCCCTGGCCAGGCATCATGTTGACGATTGATTGGGGGCATATCATTACACATTTAAGTGTTTAAGTGTAGTGTAAGGAATTTTTAATGTTAATTACTTATGACTTTAATTTAGTTGCGATTATATCTAATATCTGTGACTTAGGGTGATAAATCTGCAGATATGATAAGCTTGTAAGCGATAAACTCGCAGGTACGCGACGATGCAAAAGAAATAGGTTTTCATTCACTAAGTTTGAACTTACACAATAAATGTAACACCCCGTGTATTCTATAACTGTGGAATTAACAAATTAAAGTATAATTAATTTGAAATCAAAGAACTAAGGGAAACGGGATAGGCCATTGCGTTCGTCTCGGAAAAATACGCGAAATAGAGTCCGAGTTTTCGAAAAAAGGAGTCCGTATGAAGAAGATATAGCCTTCGGAAGTTTCTGAATTAAATTTAAAATTCGAACAGAATAAAACAGTTTAAAATTAAAAACCGGGCCCAATTGGCCAGGGCGGGAAAAAATCCCGCCTGATGCACCTAGGTCGACTGGGCTGTCGACCTGGTCCAGAGCCAGGTCGAACGCAGTCCAACCTGGCTGGCCTATTCTATGTTGGTCGATTTTCTGTAGTCTGCTTTGTCATTAGGGCTAGGTGGCAAGCTCTAATTGGTCTCTCTTTCGAATGAATGGCTACGATCAATCCAAGCAACATCAATGGTCCTAATCAGTTCATAAACTCTATAAAAATGACCCTAGACTTTACCTAGGTTTCTTACACAATTCTCTAGCCTCCATTGCTCTCTTCTTCTAATAAAAAAATAAAAATGGCGTCGCTGCTCTGCTGGAATTAAAACTAGAAGATAATCAACATCAGCCTAAGCAACTCAATTCAAACTAGAGATTAAAGTTTCTGCAAAGATTCTACAACAAGTTAAAGTTCTTTCTTTAATCCAATCAAGGCAAGTACAGTTATTTTCCGCTATAAACGTTAATTATAATTTTGATATGTTTTTAATTCTGAATCTGAGATTGTATATATATTCTCTTCTGTCAGATTTGTTTTTCTGTGACTGTTCTGTATCCCTTTTCTTCTTTTCTGTTTTATAGCCAGGCTACAACGAGCCTGTGCCTAATCTCATAAGAGATGAACGTATGAACGCAAATTCTGGGATAAATAATGAATGATGCGAAATTTGACAAGACTAAATTGAATGTATGACTTTAGGTCTGAGGTATAAAATATATTGGACATATGCATAAATTTGATTATGAACATATAATTTATGCATGTTGTATGCATAGTTATGTTGTAATTTAGAACTATAATTAATGAGCATATGTTGTAAACTAGATTTGGATCTATGCATATTCTATGATAGAAGAAAAGAGGAACCATTGTAAGATTACATATGATTTGAGATTTTGGACAAAATGCATATAAAAGTCAAGATATGATTTTTAGAAGATATGATTTAAAGATTTATATTGTTGGGTATAGTTTGCATAATGATTCATGACTCAAAAAGAAGAAGATATGGAAACTTAGGTGTAAAGATTTACATTAATTAGGATATCTATTATTGTGATTACACCTAAATAGGGATTTTTGGATATATGGCATGCATTGAAATTAATGGTTATATTTGGTATAATTTATATGTGAATCTGCTGTAAAATGCTAGTTTAACAAAAATTGGAACATAGGTTATATGGCAAATTATGTCCATATTCTGCGCTTATGCAAACATGGAGTATATGTTGTGAATCATGACAATTATGTAAGCATATGAATTTAGGCCAATTTATGATTGGGCAAGGCATGTAAATAGAACTTTTAGAAATATTAAATCTGCTAATTTGTCAAGTTGCCTAAACTACTAGTTTTGTTATATTGCCTAGACTGTTAATTAGATTGAAATGCCTAATCTGTTAAATTTGTCGGTTGAAATGCCTAACCTGTTATATGCCAAAATCTGCTAAGTTGCTAAATCTGTTAAATCCGTTAAGTCATATAAAATCTGTTATCTGCTATGTTGATATAATCATCCTGTTATTGGTATAATCTGAATTGGCATATATATTGGGCGTGCGCATAAACGGTAAATTATTAATTAATTGGCCGCAAAGATAAACATGGCTAACTCGAGGTTAGAATGAGTTTGCGGCGTAAATCTGCCCGGAACCGCCCGGCACATCCAGTGGCCGCAAACAATAGGTTCTAATGTGAGAAGTTAGTCATAACATGCGTAAGACACGAGGTTAGGTCTGGCTTGTGGCAGAAGTCTGCCCGGAACCGCCCGGCATATCCAGCGGCCACAAGCTACCGACCTAATGTGAGAGGTCTGTGCATTAATAATTAATTAATGCAAATCTAAGATAAGAATGACGTCTAAAACGTATTGGGGAAAAATAGGGTTAAACCAAAGGGATTAATAGATGTAGTAAAACCCGTCCATGAATCTGTAGGCCCAATACAAAGTTAGACAAATCTGAAAAATCTGTACATCTGATCCGTTAGTCTGAAAACTTGTTAACTTAATTTGTGAATTAGTAAATCTGAATTCTGTATGTCTAAACTTGTAAACAAGTTAATCTGAAATCTGTTAGTCTGGGGACACAAGGTTAGGAGGGGAATTACTTGTGTCATCTGTTGTTTGGGACCCATATTAGTCAGTAACCCTTTCTGGTATCAAAACTTTGAACCAACAGTAAGTAGGGTCCGGGCACGCTTACTGAACTAATTATAAGAGGTTCATTCTGATAATGGCGAGGGGTGTTGATGGTGCGTTCCAACCGGGTCATGTGCGTGCATGGATCCCGGTCTGCCTCTGAGGATGTAAGACGCCGTGACATCTGTAAATAGGTCTGTGCCAATTGGTTGTCACTTTAGGGAGTGATACACCCTACTGTGGGGCCGACACAGGATATTTATGTATTAGGGAGCCGATCGCTTGGGGTAGGGTTTTAGGGTACACTTAGTTCTGTCTGTTTCTGTTGGTACCGTCTGTTTCTGTTGGGTGGTAACACCTGTCTGTTTCTGTGTGGTACCGTCTGTTCGGGTGGTAAAGGCCCATTACTAGTGTACACCTAATTCCACATTCTGTTTCCATAGGGATAAATATGTTTCTTCTTCTGTCTGTTTCTGATCGGGTAGTAAAGGCCCATTATTAGCATTATGTTTCTGTTAAAGTATTATGTACCCGTTCCTGCTTCAATTTAGACATTAGGGTGACACCTAATTTTGCTATACTAGTATTAGTGCAGAGAAGTGTAAAACAATAGTTTATATCATTCTGTTTTTCTGTTATATCTGCTACACCTGTTATAGTTATCTCACATCCAGTTTTATGTTCATATCATATTATTATTATCTATTCATATGCTGAAAGTCACTGGACTTGCCAGACTTTTTGTCTGACCCTTGTTGTTTCGCCTCCTTTCTTCCGTTTCCCCCCCAGGTTATCCAAGGAGGGAAATACTTTAGCTTGATCCGGACTTCTCTTTGCTTGAAGTGCTTAAAGTATGGCTTGGCTCTGTATAGCTTCCGTTCCACGGGGATTATGATTTTAAACTATGTATTTTGAAGGCTTTTGTACAAGACTGATATTTTGTACTTGAATTCTGAAATTGAAAGGATGTAACCATATTAATTTCTGTTTCCGCTGTAGTAAAGTTAAAAATTTTCAAGTACTGTTTTATCTGTCTTGTAAGTTTCTGTCCTGTTTACTAAAATGCTCCACCAAAGTTAAGGCATTCCCTTTGTGAGTGACCTTAACGGAGGTGGGGTGTAACACTTGGTATCAGAGCTGAAGGTTACCAGATTTTATAAAAAAAAAAAAGTTTTGAAAAATTATTTTCAAAAAAGGTTTTGAAAGGAAGTATTTTCAAAAATAAAGCTTATTTTGAAAAACATGATCCCCAAGAGCCATATATCTTTCTTTCAGTCCTTTTTGTATTGAACCTTTCCTTTTTCGTTCCAGCATGTCTGAAGCATCTGAGATACTAGAGGGTGTTCATGTACCCGGTTGGTTTCGTCAATATCTTGAGGCTAGGACCGCCGCTGCAGGTCCAGCAAATGATCCCCCTCCTCCACCCCCTCCTCGTGCAATTGCTTTCTCAAAGATCTGTAGAGATTTTAGGGCCATGGGTGGGAAGGATTTCAAAGGAACTGAATCATTCGTAGAAGCAAGGAATTGGCTCAAAGAAACTTAGGATCTATTCGTTATCTTCGAGGTAGACGATAGGCAGAAGGTACAGTTGGCAGTATGGCTGCTCAAAGACGAAGCTTCCTACTGGTGGGAAGTCACTAACGCCGAGAGGCCGGTTGAGACATGGATGGATTTCAGAACAAGGTTTGAGACAAAATTCCTCTCGCAAGCTGAACGAAGTTTACAATTGGAAAAGTTCTTGTCTCTTAAGCAAGGAAGTATGACGGTCAAGGAATACGTCAACCAGTTCAACCAACTAGCAAGATTCGGATTGGATTTAGTCAACACTCAGCATAAAAAGGCTCTCCGCTTTGTTAAAGGATTGAATGAGCCACTGCACAGCCTAGCCATGACCCATGTACCCATGGGAGCAACTTACGAGAAATTGGTGGATATGGCACTACTGCACGAGGAAGGCAAGGGCCCGAAAGAGACAAAGAAGGAAGAACCACAGAATAAGAAAGCGGGGCCCAAAAAGGAAACACAAAAGAAGGATGAGAAGTCAGAAGATAAGAAGGGGAAAAAGTGCTTTACTTGTGGGAGATCAACTCATCTGAACAAGGATTGCAGAAAAAGGAAGGGCGCTTGCTTCAACTGTGGGGAGATGGGAAACTTCACTAGGGACTGCCCGAAGAGACGAGGACAAGGAGGGCAGGCGAACACTCTTGAGGCTAGTGGCTAGGATAGAAATAGGAAAATTTCTATAGTAGGTTTAATTTCTTTATCTGATTATGGAGTTAAGACTTTTTCTGATTCTGGTATTTTGATTTTGTAATCGATACTCTGCACTTTAATACTAGTATTATTTCTGAATTCCGCTATAGACTCAGACCCATAATGGTTATGGATCATCTGTTTGAGATTGGGGTTTGAGGGATATCTGTGTTAGGCGTCAAGTATGACGCATACATTCTGAGTTTTCGTGGGGTATGATTTTATCATGCTTAGCTTCCTAAGGATCATTAGGGAACCTGATCTGTACCAGTAGTCTGTAAATATCTAAATACTTTTTATAGGATTTCCAGTTTTGACATTGTCTAAAGAAGGTAATCCTCTGGGTGTCAATTTGATGTTGGTTTCGGTCTTTGGGGCCGATACTTAGGACCCATGTCTAATGGGAACCAAATTTTCGTTCTATCTGTACTCGCTTCCATCATTCGACTGTATCCTATCGATCGAATATTTGAACTTTAGGTAGAAACTAATGGGTGTAAACATGTGTTTGAGACATGTTATGTTTGATGGTTGCAAGTGGATGCAAGTGGTTGCTAGTGGTTGCCCGTGGATGCATATACACACACTAGGCACTAGATCGGCTCGAAAACACTCTCATACTGCATATGGATGGGTGAGCATTTTTCAATTCTTGTGGATGCAAAATGGTTGATTCAGCACATGGATGTTGCATTCGAGTGAATGGTTGTGCACTCATATAGAAATAATATATATCATCAGAATTCTATTGCATACATGTTGGACTCATGGCACTGACATAATTCGCATTAAGGAGGTCAACTGAATCAGTAGACCGCCTGATCTTTGCATCAGGTAAGGAACATATACACACACTTTTGCATATGTTCATACAACATTAGAAGTTTTCTAAGGACAATGGATGCTTGTGGATGATGGTTGAGTAGATGGGTGATTGGATGGTAGGACACATTCTTCTTAACTTGAAGATTTCGGGGACGAAATCCTTTTAAGTGGGGGAGAATGTAACACCCCGTGTATTATATAACTGTGGAATTAACAAATTAAAGTATAATTAATTTGAAATCAAAGAACTAAGGGAAACGGGATACGCCATTGCGTTCGTCTCGGAAAAATACGCGAAATAGAGTCCGAGTTTTCGAAAAACGGAGTCCGTATGAAGAAGATATAGCCTTCGGAAGTTTCTGAATTAAATTTAAAATTCGAACAGAATAAAACAGTTTAAAATTAAAAACCGGGCCCAATTGGCCAGGGCGGGAAAAAATCCCGCCTGATGCACCCAGGTCGACTGGGCTGTCGACCTGGTCTAGCCAGGTCGACAGGGCTGTCAACAGGCATGTCGACCTGGTCCAGAGCCAGGTCGAACCCAGTCCAACCTGGCTGGCCTATTCTATGTTGGTCGATTTTCTGTAGTCTGCTTTGTCATTAGGGCTAGGTGGCAAGCTCTAATTGGTCTCTCTTTCGAATGAATGGCTACGATCAATCCAAGCAACATCAATGGTCCTAATCAGTTCATAAACTCTATAAAAATGACCCTAGACTCTACCTAGGTTTCTTACACAATTCTCTAGCCTCCATTGCTCTCTTCTTCTAATAAAAAAATAAAAATGGCGTCGCTGCTCTGCTGGAATTAAAACTAGAAGATAATCAACATCAGCCTAAGCAACTCAATTCAAACTAGAGATTAAAGTTTCTGCAAAGATTCTACAACAAGTTAAAGTTCTTTCTTTAATCCAATCAAGGCAAGTACAGTTATTTTCCGCTATAAACGTTAATTATAATTTTGATATGTTTATAATTCTGAATCTGAGATTGTATATATATTCTCTTCTGTCAGATTTGTTTTTCTGTGACTGTTCTGTATCCCTTTTCTTCTTTTCTGTTTTTATAGCCAGGCTACCACGAGCCTGTGCCTAATCTCATAAGAGATGAACGTATGAACGCAAATTCTGGGATAAATAATGAATGATGCGAAATTTGACAAGACTAAATTGAATGTATGACTTTAGGTCTGAGGCATAAAATATATTAGACATATGCATAAATTTGATTATGAACATATAATTTATGCATGTTGTATGCATAGTTATGTTGTAATTTAGAACTGTAATTAATGAGCATATGTTGTAAACTAGATTTGGATCTATGCATATTCTATGATAGAAGAAAAGAGGAACCATTGTAAGATTACATATGATTTGAGATTTTGGACAAAATGCATATAAAAGTCAAGATATGATTTTTAGAAGATATGATTTAAAGATTTATATTGTTGGGTATAGTTTGCATAATGATTCATGACTCAAAAAGAAGAAGATATGGAAACTTAGGTGTAAAGATTTACATTAATTAGGATATCTATTATTGTGATTACACCTAAATAGGGATTTTTGGATATATGGCATGCATTGAAATTAATGGTTATATTTGGTATAATTTATATGTGAATCTGCTGTAAAATGCTAGTTTAACAAAAATTGGAACATAGGTTATATGGCAAATTATGTCCATATTCTGCGCTTATGCAAACATGGAGTATATGTTGTGAATCATGACAATTATGTAAGCATATGAATTTAGGCCAATTTATGATTGGGCAAGGCATGTAAATAGAACTTTTAGAAATATTAAATCTGCTAATTTGTCAAGTTGCCTAAACTACTAGTTTTGTTATATTGCCTAGACTGCTAATTAGATTGAAATGCCTAATCTGTTAAATTTGTCGGTTGAAACGCCTAACCTGTTATATGCCAAAATCTGCTAAGTTGCTAAATCTGTTAAATCCGTTAAGTCATATAAAATCTGTTATCTGCTATGTTGATATAATCATCCTGTTATTGATATAATCTGAATTGGCATATATATATTGGGCGTGCGCATAAACGGTAAATTATTAATTAATTGGCCGCAAAGATAAACATGGCTAACTCGAGGTTAGAATGAGTTTGCGGCGTAAATCTGCCCGGAACCGCCCGGCACATCCAGTGGCCGCAAACAATAGGTTCTAATGTGAGAAGTTAGTCATAACATGCGTAAGACACGAGGTTAGGTCTGGCTTGTGGCAGAAGTCTGCCCGGAACCGCCCGGCATATCCAGCGGCCACAAGCTACCGACCTAATGTGAGAGGTCTGTGCATTAATAATTAATTAATGCAAATCTAAGATAAGAATGACGTCTAAAACGTATTGGGGAAAAATAGGGTTAAACCAAAGGGATTAATAGATGTAGTAAAACCCGTCCATGAATCTGTAGGCCCAATACAAAGTTAGACAAATCTGAAAAATCTGTACATCTGATCCGTTAGTCTGAAAACTTGTTAACTTAATTTGTGAATTAGTAAATCTGAATTCTGTATGTCTGAACTTGTAAACAAGTTAATCTGAAATCTGTTAGTCTGGGGACACAAGGTTAGGAGGGGAATTACTTGTGTCATCTGTTGTTTGGGACCCATATTAGTCAGTAACCCTTTCTGGTATCAAAACTTTGACCCAACAGTAAGTAGGGTCCGGGCACGCTTACTGAACTAATTATAAGAGGTTCATTCTGATAATGGCGAGGGGTGTTGATGGTGCGTTCCAACCAGGTCATGTGCGTGCATGGATCCCGGTCTGCCTCTGAGGATGTAAGACGCCGTGACATCTGTAAATAGGTCTGTGCCAATTGGTTGTCACTTTAGGGAGTGATACACCCTACTGTGGGGCCGACACAGGATATTTATGTATTAGGGAGCCGATCGCTTGGGGTAGGGTTTTAGGGTACGCTTAGTTCTGTCTGTTTCTGTTGGTACCGTCTGTTTCTGTTGGGTGGTAACACCTGTCTGTTTCTGTGTGGTACCGTCTGTTCGGGTGGTAAATGCCCATTACTAGTGTACACCTAATTCCACATTCTGTTTCCATAGGGATAAATATGTTTCTTCTTCTGTCTGTTTCTGATCGGGTAGTAAAGGCCCATTATTAGCATTCTGTTTCTGTTAAAGTATTCTGTACCCGTTCCTGCTTCAATTTAGACATTAGGGTGACACCTAATTTTGCTATACTAGTATTAGTGCAGAGAAGTGTAAAACAATAGTTTATATCATTCTGTTTTTCTGTTATATCTGCTACACCTGTTATAGTTATCTCACATCCAGTTTTATGTTCATATCATATTATTATTATCTGTTCATATGCTGAAAGTCACTGGACTTGCCAGACTTTTTGTCTGACCCTTGTTGTTTCGCCTCCTTTCTTTCGTTTCCCCCCCAGGTTATCCAAGGAGGGAAATACTTTAGCTTGATCCGGACTTCTCTTTGCTTGAAGTGCTTAAAGTATGGCTTGGCTCTGTATAGCTTCCGTTCCACGGGGATTATGATTTTAAACTATGTATTTTGAAGGCTTTTGTACAAGACTGATATTTTGTACTTGAATTCTGAAATTGAAAGGATGTAACCATATTAATTTCTGTTTCCGCTGTAGTAAAGTTAAAAATTTTCAAGTACTGTTTTATCTGTCTTGTAAGTTTCTGTCCTGTTTACTAAAATGCTCCACCAAAGTTAAGGCATTCCCTTTGTGAGTGACCTTAACGGAGGTGGGGTGTAACACTTGGTATCAGAGCTGAAGGTTACCAGATTTTATAAAAAAAAAAAAGTTTTGAAAAATTATTTTCAAAAAAGGTTTTGAAAGGAAGTATTTTCAAAAATAAAGCTTATTTTGAAAAACATGATCCCCAAGAGCCATATATCTTTCTTTCAGTCCTTTTTGTATTGAACCTTTCCTTTTTCGTTCCAGCATGTCTGAAGCATCTGAGATACCAGAGGGTGTTCATGTACCCGGTTGGTTTCGTCAATATCTTGAGGCTAGGACCGCCGCTGCAGGTCCAGCAAATGATCCCCCTCCTCCACCCCCTCCTCGTGCAATTGCTTTCTCAAAGATCTGTAGAGATTTTAGGGCCATGGGTGGGAAGGATTTCAAAGGAACTGAATCATTCGTAGAAGCAAGGAATTGGCTCAAAGAAACTTAGGATCTATTCGTTATCTTCGAGGTAGACGATAGGCAGAAGGTACAGTTGGCAGTATGGCTGCTCAAAGACGAAGCTTCCTACTGGTGGGAAGTCACTAACGCCGAGAGGCCGGTTGAGACATGGATGGATTTCAGAACAAGGTTTGAGACAAAATTCCTCTCGCAAGCTGAACGAAGTTTACAATTGGAAAAGTTCTTGTCTCTTAAGCAAGGAAGTATGACGGTCAAGGAATACGTCAACCAGTTCAACCAACTAGCAAGATTCGGATTGGATTTAGTCAACACTCAGCATAAAAAGGCTCTCCGCTTTGTTAAAGGATTGAATGAGCCACTGCACAGCCTAGCCATGACCCATGTACCCATGGGAGCAACTTACGAGAAATTGGTGGATATGGCACTACTGCACGAGGAAGGCAAGGGCCCGAAAGAGACAAAGAAGGAAGAACCACAGAATAAGAAAGCGGGGCCCAAAAAGGAAACACAAAAGAAGGATGAGAAGTCAGAAGATAAGAAGGGGAAAAAGTGCTTTACTTGTGGGAGATCAACTCATCTGAACAAGGATTGCAGAAAAAGGAAGGGCGCTTGCTTCAACTGTGGGGAGATGGGAAACTTCACTAGGGACTGCCCGAAGAGACGAGGACAAGGAGGGCAGGCGAACACTCTTGAGGCTAGTGGCTAGGATAGAAATAGGAAAATTTCTATAGTAGGTTTAATTTCTTTATCTGATTATGGAGTTAAGACTTTTTCTGATTCTGGTATTTTGATTTTGTAATCGATACTCTGCACTTTAATACTAGTATTATTTCTGAATTCCGCTATAGACTCAGACCCATAATGGTTATGGATCATCTGTTTGAGATTGGGGTTTGAGGGATATCTGTGTTAGGCGTCAAGTATGACGCATACATTCTGAGTTTTCGTGGGGTATGATTTTATCATGCTTAGCTTCCTAAGGATCATTAGGGAACCTGATCTGTACCAGTAGTCTGTAAATATCTAAATACTTTTTATAGGATTTCCAGTTTTGACATTGTCTAAAGAAGGTAATCCTCTGGGTGTCAATTTGATGTTGGTTTCGGTCTTTGGGGCCGATACTTAGGACCCATGTCTAATGGGAACCAAATTTTCGTTCTATCTGTACTCGCTTCCATCATTCGACTGTATCCTATCGATCGAATATTTGAACTTTAGGTAGAAACTAATGGGTGTAAACATGTGTTTGAGACATGTTATGTTTGATGGTTGCAAGTGGATGCAAGTGGTTGCTAGTGGTTGCCCGTGGATGCATATACACACACTAGGCACTAGATCGGCTCGAAAACACTCTCATACTGCATATGGATGGGTGAGCATTTTTCAATTCTTGTGGTTGCAAAATGGTTGATTCAGCACATGGATGTTGCATTCGAGTGAATGGTTGTGCACTCATATAGAAATAATATATATCATCAGAATTCTATTGCATACATGTTGGACTCATGGCACTGACATAATTCGCATTAAGGAGGTCAACTGAATCAGTAGACCGCCTGATCTTTGCATCAGGTAAGGAACATATACACACACTTTTGCATATGTTCATACAACATTAGAAGTTTTCTAAGGACAATGGATGCTTGTGGATGATGGTTGAGTAGATGGGTGATTGGATGGTAGGACACATTCTTCTTAACTTGAAGATTTCGGGGACGAAATCCTTTTAAGTGGGGGAGAATGTAACACCCCGTGTATTATATAACTGTGGAATTAACAAATTAAAGTATAATTAATTTGAAATCAAAGAACTAAGGGAAACGGGATACGCCATTGCGTTCGTCTCGGAAAAATACGCGAAATAGAGTCCGAGTTTTCGAAAAACGGAGTCCGTATGAAGAAGATATAGCCTTCGGAAGTTTCTGAATTAAATTTAAAATTCGAACAGAATAAAACAGTTTAAAATTAAAAACCGGGCCCAATTGGCCAGGGCGGGAAAAAATCCCGCCTGATGCACCCAGGTCGACTGGGCTGTCGACCTGGTCTAGCCAGGTCGACAGGGCTGTCAACAGGCATGTCGACCTGGTCCAGAGCCAGGTCGAACCCAGTCCAACCTGGCTGGCCTATTCTATGTTGGTCGATTTTCTGTAGTCTGCTTTGTCATTAGGGCTAGGTGGCAAGCTCTAATTGGTCTCTCTTTCGAATGAATGGCTACGATCAATCCAAGCAACATCAATGGTCCTAATCAGTTCATAAACTCTATAAAAATGACCCTAGACTCTACCTAGGTTTCTTACACAATTCTCTAGCCTCCATTGCTCTCTTCTTCTAATAAAAAAATAAAAATGGCGTCGCTGCTCTGCTGGAATTAAAACTAGAAGATAATCAACATCAGCCTAAGCAACTCAATTCAAACTAGAGATTAAAGTTTCTGCAAAGATTCTACAACAAGTTAAAGTTCTTTCTTTAATCCAATCAAGGCAAGTACAGTTATTTTCCGCTATAAACGTTAATTATAATTTTGATATGTTTATAATTCTGAATCTGAGATTGTATATATATTCTCTTCTGTCAGATTTGTTTTTCTGTGACTGTTCTGTATCCCTTTTCTTCTTTTCTGTTTTTATAGCCAGGCTACCACGAGCCTGTGCCTAATCTCATAAGAGATGAACGTATGAACGCAAATTCTGGGATAAATAATGAATGATGCGAAATTTGACAAGACTAAATTGAATGTATGACTTTAGGTCTGAGGCATAAAATATATTAGACATATGCATAAATTTGATTATGAACATATAATTTATGCATGTTGTATGCATAGTTATGTTGTAATTTAGAACTGTAATTAATGAGCATATGTTGTAAACTAGATTTGGATCTATGCATATTCTATGATAGAAGAAAAGAGGAACCATTGTAAGATTACATATGATTTGAGATTTTGGACAAAATGCATATAAAAGTCAAGATATGATTTTTAGAAGATATGATTTAAAGATTTATATTGTTGGGTATAGTTTGCATAATGATTCATGACTCAAAAAGAAGAAGATATGGAAACTTAGGTGTAAAGATTTACATTAATTAGGATATCTATTATTGTGATTACACCTAAATAGGGATTTTTGGATATATGGCATGCATTGAAATTAATGGTTATATTTGGTATAATTTATATGTGAATCTGCTGTAAAATGCTAGTTTAACAAAAATTGGAACATAGGTTATATGGCAAATTATGTCCATATTCTGCGCTTATGCAAACATGGAGTATATGTTGTGAATCATGACAATTATGTAAGCATATGAATTTAGGCCAATTTATGATTGGGCAAGGCATGTAAATAGAACTTTTAGAAATATTAAATCTGCTAATTTGTCAAGTTGCCTAAACTACTAGTTTTGTTATATTGCCTAGACTGCTAATTAGATTGAAATGCCTAATCTGTTAAATTTGTCGGTTGAAACGCCTAACCTGTTATATGCCAAAATCTGCTAAGTTGCTAAATCTGTTAAATCCGTTAAGTCATATAAAATCTGTTATCTGCTATGTTGATATAATCATCCTGTTATTGATATAATCTGAATTGGCATATATATATTGGGCGTGCGCATAAACGGTAAATTATTAATTAATTGGCCGCAAAGATAAACATGGCTAACTCGAGGTTAGAATGAGTTTGCGGCGTAAATCTGCCCGGAACCGCCCGGCACATCCAGTGGCCGCAAACAATAGGTTCTAATGTGAGAAGTTAGTCATAACATGCGTAAGACACGAGGTTAGGTCTGGCTTGTGGCAGAAGTCTGCCCGGAACCGCCCGGCATATCCAGCGGCCACAAGCTACCGACCTAATGTGAGAGGTCTGTGCATTAATAATTAATTAATGCAAATCTAAGATAAGAATGACGTCTAAAACGTATTGGGGAAAAATAGGGTTAAACCAAAGGGATTAATAGATGTAGTAAAACCCGTCCATGAATCTGTAGGCCCAATACAAAGTTAGACAAATCTGAAAAATCTGTACATCTGATCCGTTAGTCTGAAAACTTGTTAACTTAATTTGTGAATTAGTAAATCTGAATTCTGTATGTCTGAACTTGTAAACAAGTTAATCTGAAATCTGTTAGTCTGGGGACACAAGGTTAGGAGGGGAATTACTTGTGTCATCTGTTGTTTGGGACCCATATTAGTCAGTAACCCTTTCTGGTATCAAAACTTTGACCCAACAGTAAGTAGGGTCCGGGCACGCTTACTGAACTAATTATAAGAGGTTCATTCTGATAATGGCGAGGGGTGTTGATGGTGCGTTCCAACCAGGTCATGTGCGTGCATGGATCCCGGTCTGCCTCTGAGGATGTAAGACGCCGTGACATCTGTAAATAGGTCTGTGCCAATTGGTTGTCACTTTAGGGAGTGATACACCCTACTGTGGGGCCGACACAGGATATTTATGTATTAGGGAGCCGATCGCTTGGGGTAGGGTTTTAGGGTACGCTTAGTTCTGTCTGTTTCTGTTGGTACCGTCTGTTTCTGTTGGGTGGTAACACCTGTCTGTTTCTGTGTGGTACCGTCTGTTCGGGTGGTAAATGCCCATTACTAGTGTACACCTAATTCCACATTCTGTTTCCATAGGGATAAATATGTTTCTTCTTCTGTCTGTTTCTGATCGGGTAGTAAAGGCCCATTATTAGCATTCTGTTTCTGTTAAAGTATTCTGTACCCGTTCCTACTTCAATTTAGACATTAGGGTGACACCTAATTTTGCTATACTAGTATTAGTGCAGAGAAGTGTAAAACAATAGTTTATATCATTCTGTTTTTCTGTTATATCTGCTACACCTGTTATAGTTATCTCACATCCAGTTTTATGTTCATATCATATTATTATTATCTGTTCATATGCTGAAAGTCACTGGACTTGCCAGACTTTTTGTCTGACCCTTGTTGTTTCGCCTCCTTTCTTTCGTTTCCCCCCCAGGTTATCCAAGGAGGGAAATACTTTAGCTTGATCCGGACTTCTCTTTGCTTGAAGTGCTTAAAGTATGGCTTGGCTCTGTATAGCTTCCGTTCCATGGGGATTATGATTTTAAACTATATATTTTGAAGGCTTTTGTACAAGACTGATATTTTGTACTTGAATTCTGAAATTGAAAGGATGTAACCATATTAATTTCTGTTTCCGCTGTAGTAAAGTTAAAATTTTTCAAGTACTGTTTTATCTGTCTTGTAAGTTTCTGTCCTGTTTACTAAAATGCTCCACCAAAGTTAAGGCATTCCCTTTGTGAGGGACCTTAACGGAGGTGGGGTGTAACAATAAAGCTAAGCAAAAGGCGAGGGCCATACTCGCAGCTACTTCATAAGTCCAATAGAAATGCTAAAAAGAAAGATATAACTAAACTAGCACTATTTGGGCTTTGGGGACGACCTCAGCTTCCTCTCCTTCTTTTTCTTCTCCGTATCCTCCTTACCGGCATCGGTTTTATCATGTTTCCTCTTCTTCTTGTCAGAAGGAGGATCCACTGGAAGATTGCCAAACTGGGCTGCAAGCTGTGTGGTTATCGATTTACCGGACAACTTTATGACCATCCCGGAGCCGGGAGCAGCTAAAGAGATCAGTGGAACATCTAGAGGTAGTTGTTCCTCTATTTTCGGGGCCAACTGCTTATCCTTCTTTTCCTTGATTTCAGCCAAAGTCTCGCTGTCATCACGTTTGGTCTCCCCTATGATGTCCACATCCTCCTCTTTATCTTCATGGCCGTCGTTGGTATCGTCAAGAGCTCCAATAATTTCAGCATCTTTTGGAGCATCTATGCTGGATACCCCAGTAGCCTCCATAGTTGCCTTATCCTCGGATTGCTTAGGATCTTTGGGGATAATCTCAGTAACTGGGGGCACGCTGACCTTTTCGACCTCAGTCCACATTTCTGTAATCTCCTCGATGGACTTGAAAACTATATTTTGAGATGCAACAGTTATTAGTTTGGGGGAAAGTGTGGCCTCTTCAATTGATTGCTCCACAGTACGACGACATGTTATAATGGCTTTGACAAATTGTGAAGAAAATAAGGAAATACCTTCTACTGATTCTACGGCCGACGCTGCAATAGAAGCCCCAACAGCTGGGGGAACCGGGGCTTCGGAGATCAAGGGATCATCTAGACTGTATTCCTCAACTTTAAAATTTTTGAATTCCGGTGTTGAGATGGAACCCTCATCGATTTTGGGTTTGCCCTTGAGATCATATTTCTCTTTCTCCATGGCCTCCTGGGTCATACGTCTACCCTCTGCTAAAGCCTCAGCCTCTCCACCCTTGAGGAAAGTATCCATAAGTTGGTCTTCGTTATTCTCCTCATCCTTCAATCGCTGTTTTTCTCCATCGACTATCATATCCTAGACATTAAATAAAGTGATGTTATGATCCTGGATCCAAGAAATGTCTCGAGTTCGAATAACCTGAGCGACGAAGTCCATAAGTAGCTCCTCAAATCCTTCTATCTCCTTCTGGCTGTGGCAAGATTAGCAGTGGCGATGGAGGCCGACTCAAGGGCTGTGTTGGCGTTACCTTTGGCAAGAGCTACCTGTTCCCCAGCATGAGCGAGCCTATCGTTTAAGCTTGCATTTTCTTTCTCGGCAAGACCAAGATTGTTTTTTAAACTCGCCTTCTCTTTTTCCTAAGCAACTTTCTCAGTAGCAAAACGGTCTTGTGCTGCTTTCAACTCAATGTTGGGCGTCTTGAGATCTTCAATTACCTTTTTTTAAAGCCACACGCTCTTGGCTATGAGAGTAAAGCTCAAGATGGAATCGTTTCTTGGCATCCTCCAGCTCAGTCTTGTAGTTTCCTGCATCTCGCTGGGCTAAAGCAAGTTGAGCTTGCGCATCCTCGAGCTCCTTTTCTATTTTACCACTGGCCCTAGCATCATTATCTGTTTTTACTCTGGCCCTGGCTGCCTCTGTCTCTAGAGTACAGATGACATCGGAAAGATTCTTGGCATGTTTCTTCATTGCCTTATATTGCTTGGCCACATGGGCGATGTGCCCCACAATTTCGACATCCCAGTCCTCAGGAACCGGTTCCAAGTCTGGGACGAAAACCATTCTCTCAAAATAAATCTCGAGAAATTGTTTCCGCAAGCGCTCCAGTTTTTCCTTATTATCAGGAGCCAAAGCCACCTCTTGTGTAGTAGAGGATTCTAAACGTCGCTGACCCAAAGAAATAAGAGCCGTTTTCTCTTGCTCTTCGCCTTTGCTTGGTTCCTTCTGTTTGTCCTTGGGTTTGTGATGCTTTTTAGAAGATTTGCTATGGGGAGGTAAGACTTTCGGATGAATTGGAGCCTTGGGAATCTCTTTACCCCTAGTATGTGGCATTTGGCGACCATGGGACTTCCCGGGATCCTGCTTAGAAGGAGAGCGAGAGCGCGAGGAGTGAGGTTAATAGGAATCGTGGTACCTTTGACTATCCCTCCCACGACTGTCGCTGCGATCATGCTCGGGCACGGAAGAAAGCCTGGGAGTATTCTCGTGAAGAGCGCGGAAAGAGTAAGAGTAACGACGGGGCATGTTTCCTGCAGAAAATAACAAGTAGGAATAAGGATTATGAATATGATTAGTTTATCAGTATCATGACAAGTGGTGCGTGTAGTGTATGTGTGCTCGTGTAGTCCCCCCTCAGAGACCAGGGCCCGAAGCTTGGCTCGTTTGCACAGTTTCTTTCTCTGTAGCAGGGGAGGTTTCTCCATTGGAAGTAGGGAAGAATGGTTCCCCTCCAAAATCCCCGTAGGTATAGAGGTCATTTGGCAAGGGGATTTTTTCTAAACCCTCACGTATCTGCTCATCTGTTAACGAAGGTTAAACTGGTGGTGGAGTCTTCGTGGGAGACTGTCCTTTAGCGGAAGGGATGTCTTCCGGCTCGCTAGCCCGAGTTTCGTCTTCTCTACCCACATTTAGATCCTCGTCATCTTGATTGATCATTGGTGAAGGACTTTTAGGAATCTCAACAGCCTTCATGGCTTCTGTGGTCCCTTCTCCCCCTGCCAGGGGCAAGCTACTAGACTCCCCAAGAGCAGGGGGCACATATTTGTAAGGCCTACCGCCCGTACCAAGCCTGAATCTCATGTCCAGAAGACGGTGTTTGTGGAGATTCTCGTCAGTAATACACTTCTTGATTCTTAATGAATCTGATTTACTTTTGAGGAGGCGGGACAGTCGGTCTTCATATATCAAACCTTATGTTTTTGGAAAATTGTGATCTACACATAAAAAAGGAACACGTTAGCACTTTGATTATGCAATTAGGACGTGTATCGACAGACTTAAAGCCTACTTGATTGTAGCCACTTCCTCGCACATCCGGCTTGATGCTTTATGTAAAACCAATCAGATTTGTCATCCCCTATGTTGCTATGACCATTCGATAAAACCTTTCTGTTGGCCACTGATTCAAAGAAAGTGAAGTTTGGAGTCCCTGTGGAATGGTGTTTGAAATGGTAATAGAATTTCAAGTCCTTGAAAGTGAGCTCAGTCTGTAGAATCTCTGCATACGTAACACATAGAGTGTACAAAGCCACGTAAGCATTACGATGTAGTTGCATGGGGGCAATATGCAGTCGTCTTAAGGTCTCAACGACGATTTAGGGAAATAGAGGAATAGCGCCTACCCAGCACATGAGCCTACTGACAGTCATGTACTCTTCTGGGGGCAGAATGAGGCCTATCTCCATCTTCTGGAACTTTCACATCGTCCCAAGGAATCCCATGTCTTAAGCATATCTTCTTAAGTCTTATATTATCCAATTTGGAAGCTAGAGAATCAGTGAGCTTCTCTTTCTCTACTTCCTTAACACCTAGGATCTCGTCAGGAGCCCGATCATCCGCTTCTTCTTCTTCAAGCGAGGGAAGAAACTGATTCTATATCTGTCTCATACTCGGAACCAGAATTACTCCAGTCTGAACCTGATGGGATTACATTGGGATTGGGATTGTGATATTTGGAGGTCTCTGGATCTTCTCTCATTTCGGATACTCTTGAGGAGCGTCTATCTAACATGGCTGTTTTGGCGAGTAAACATGAAGGATTAGGATGTAATTACCTGTGAACCCTGTGCATGTGCAAGTGCAGGTGTGTGCAAGTGTGCATAATAACGGCAAAATAGAAATGCGAAGTAAAGTTGGATAAGCGTAACAATGGCCAATGTATGCTGCTGAATTATGCTGTCGTCCAGTCCAAAAAGTTCATATCGAAGGTTCTAACCTAACTATCCATTGATATATCAAAGGTGCATAACATTTTTTAGTCAACGTATATATCGGACTGTTAATGAAGATGGTTCGTTAGAACCTGGGGATTCAGCTCATGGTATAGCTGTTGGATCATGGAACAGAGGCTGGCCCTTGGATAAAGGTTCGTGAACAGGCCAGGCTGGTAGAAGAACGTCGACAGGCTGGTTTTGGCTCGTGGTGAGGTATTCAGATCGTAGGATAACCCAGCTCACAACCCATATTGTTTTGCCCAAATGGATCGTGAAGGATCCCCACGATCCGCACTATTGTCCATTCCCACGACCACCCCACGAACCGGCGCTCTCCCCTTCTCGCGACCCGATCCACTGACCATTTTCATCGCCAATGCTTAGATTTCATCTCTAACCCCTTCATCTCACTACAACCGTGATCCGGGCCATAACTTGATCCACGAACCAGCCCCGTGAAGCTCGTCTTCCTCCTCTCCAACACCTTTCTTCCTCTACAAACCCATCAACACCATCGTCATATCCAAACTCTCATCACCACCATCGCCATATTAGTGAACATTCAAGGGGAACAAAGAGAAACGAAAAAGAAACACTGTAAAGTTGGAAGTAATCCTAGCGCCATTACCTTTATTGTGGGGTAATGTCGATTTTTAGTAAAAGAAAAATTAGGGTTTCAGTTGAAGAACTGGGTGGCGGCTGCAAAGGCAAGAAAAAGAAAGAAGGAAAGGAATGGAGAAGGAGGGGGTCAGCTTATATAGTTAATTTGAAGACCCTTCGTCTTCCTGTTTTTGTCCTACTCGGCTCCGTGGAGGTCTATAGGCCGCGAGTGAAAGCCCACAGCGGCTCATTGAACATCCTATTCCGCTTGTGGTTTGTGACCAGGACCAAAGCCCGTCGTAGTTCAAAAAGGAGCTCACTCGATTGGCTGAACGTGATGAGAACTATGCTCACGAATCACAATGTGTTCCATGCCCAAACTCAATAAAATAAAAATAAAAATAACAATAAAATAATAATGATGTATGATGAATAAAAAGGGAAAACTTACTTGACAGGTTGATCACAATGTCTTCAGGAATTCAAGAGTTGAAAATTGGCCAATGAATAAAGGAATGATCAATGATTTAATCTGGTATTTATACCCATCGAAGAACGTGACCCTTTGAAGCAGTACGACGTTACAAAAAGATGCGACCATTGATTTGAATCATTGCATGAAAGGATGGTTCAGCAACTTCGAAACATGTTCCATCCTTGATAAAACATACTTCGAGGGGGCAACCTGTTGGCTAGCTTTTGGACCAGGCCACCAAGACTCATACACAAGTCCAATACGAAATATTACTCCTAGAACCATCTAAACCCGTTTGTGGTCACCATGTTGCCTTTGACTCGTGGTGCTACTACCACGACCCCCGCTCGGGATGCCCTATCACGATCCGATCCGTCTCCACGACTCGACCTCATTGCCAAAGAAGAAAGGGCGCGACCGAGTCTTCCACGATCCGAGATTGAAGGGTCTTGCAACACCTGTCCATAACCACCATTTTGACTACTTCTCCCTCAAGTCGTGAACCAGTCCGAGATCCTTGGGATTTGTGCCACATGTGACCACGAACCGCCTGCAGATATCACCTATAAATAGACCTACGCTTACCATTTTTGAAGATCTTTTTGGCAATTCTGAGTGTTGTTATCGCCATTGTTGCTTCTCCGTTATTTCTGATCAGTGTTATTACAAAATTATTAAGTGAATTATCATTGTGATTGTGAGATTGAGAGAAATCATTGATTGTACTTGCATTCTACGTATAATCAAAGATATATAAAGTGGACGTAGGCTCGTTAACGCCGAACCACTATAAATCTTGTGTGCTCTCTGTGTTTTCTTTCATTCTAGATATTGATCTCTGCAAAATCAGTTAGTTTGGGTGTTAGAGCCATTTTTGGATCTAACAGTCCACTTTTATATTACGCTGCAGTAGAGCAGTCAGAATTATCCTAGCTAATTTATATTTGTGTTGGACCTTAGTATCTCCATGTATATATATTATTTTCAGAAAAAGGTTTGGAAGAAGGAGGAAGAATAAATTTGTGTATGGAGAACAATGATGCTTCCTGCCTTTATATAGATTACCTAGGATGATTCTAAGACTTTAGATTTAGGTTTTTCAATCTGACTGTACACGTATTACCGAGTCAATGATGAACTTGGTTAAGAAATCAATCTGAAAATGAGCTCAAGAATCTGCCTCAACAACCGAGTTGGTCGACTCACCCTGACCTGGATTGACCCGTTAGTTGACCCGGTCAATCAAGGTCGCCCCATGATTGTTACTCCAAAGCACGTGTGTGTTTTATAATATATGTATTTATATATAATCTGTCTATTTTTTGTGAAAACTTACCAAGCCCATATCTCCCTCATATTAACTCCGATTTTAGAAATTTAAAAGGCTATTTGGCCCAAAATTTCAAAACAGACACTACGGTAAAGTCGGTTTTACTTAATTCTGAATATTTAATTAATTGATATTCATTTTATTACCTTTGTTGTACAATTACAGTGTATTAAATTATGGGGTGTTACAAATACCACTTTCGCATGCTTACAAAGAAGGCCAAGTGGTTTATCAAAATCAAGGCCATCGTAGCCTCGTGTTGCACTGTCTTTCTTGGATACCACACTCGCATGCCTACAAAGAAAGCTATGCAGCTTCAGAGTAGTCTCAAAATCAAGGCCAGTGTAGCCATATTGCACTGTCTTTCATGGATATCTCGCATGCCTAAAAAGAAGACCACTTTGCACTATATATATATTAAATATGCTCCCATTTACAATTGGATACTACTAGCTTATTCAGTTGTTTACCTAGGCCAAGATTAGTAATTGGGGTATCGATGATGAAACTATGGTTAACATGTATGTTGAATATGAACATAATGTGAATGAGGAAATTGTTCCAGATACCTAATTTCAAGTGGTGGACGAAGAAGTGAAGGTTGAACTAATTAGTGCCACGCAACCTAATGTCCCTATAACAACCCGGATTTTTCGACCATTTGAATTCAAATATTTAAATTTGTTTTAAATATTATATTTGGAATATAAATGGATTATTAATATTCAATTCGTTATAAAACAACAATTGATTGTTTATATTTATATTTAATATAAAACGTACTCGAAATGTCGCGGTAATTCGTAATATTGAGTTTTGAACTTTAATTGTATATACAGAATCCGTTTTAAGTTAAAATTCTGTGAAACAAGAAATGTTCGAATCTATTTGATAATAATTTTCTAATGAAAGAGAAAAATCGAGTTTTCAGTATATAAATAGTAAGTTATGTCCAAATCAAAATTTAAAACAGTCGCTATGGATTTCAATTATAAATGATAACGTTATTTAATAATTTATAAAAGGATTTCTTTTTAAATTTGAATATCGTTTAACTCGAAAATATAAATATTTAGTTATGTTCCTATATTGGTTTATATTTGGAATTGTATATTATTTTATTTGGATATATATGACAATAATAATTTATTATATTTAATTTAATTGTTTTGGAATTAAATGAATATTATATTGATATTATATAAACATTAGAAATAGCTATTTTTCAAACGACCTTCTTTTTAGACGAAATAAATTTTATTGGAATGCGTATAGCTAGTTGTTGCTAGTTTTCCTGTTTGGAGCTAATCAGAGTTGTTTTATCTGTACGTGTAACTTAATTTTGAACCGATAATTATATTGGAATTAAAATAATGTCGTTGCGCAAACGGAGTCCATTTTCAACAAAGTTAATTTCATTGGGACCGGAACGTTAAGACATAGCAGTGTGTTAATTTTCGTTGTGTTTGGAGCTCATGGGTGTCAGTGCCAGTTTTACGGTGGACGTTAAATAGCGGTTAAAATTTAACTAACCGTAATTACTAAATAAAATAAAATTAAATTAAAATGGATTAAAGAGATCAATGAAATGCAAAAGTAAAATAATCACATGAACATTTCGTAACTAAAGATATCATCAGCGTACTCCCCATCCATCTTCTTTAAAACTAAGGTCAAGTGTATTTTACCTTTAGTGACCCTCTATATCGTAAGTTCGGCAAAGATTTCACAAAAACTAAATATGATGTTTTCAAAACCAAGTACTTCAAGAAGATGATATTCGAATTTAACAACTATTGTTGTCAACTCTTAAAGTAAACTAAACCTGCATGTCTTAATCAAATTAATATAGGCATATGTGTATCCTATCTGCAAACCTACTTTTGCGCATGGAAAAGAAAATATGAACACAGCAAGCCCAACACAAACCTACCTCTAGCTTCCCAATAGCGCACATGCCATTTGATAGGCTTCTTTCTAGTCTACACATTAAGTTTCCATGAGAAATCCCATCATACAGCTAAACGAAAGAGCACAACTACTCGTAAGGACACCCATAGGCTACCTACTACCCAATAACTTGCGTCCCAAAACTCAATGCCGTGCATTCAGAGGTTTATATGTGATGGCCAGGCTTTCATGCCTATAAATACAGGCTTCGACTCGTTTTGTTTTCGAGTCAGTGAAACAATGGTGGTTCGGCTCTTTGAGAATTATTGCCACATGTATTACAAAAGAAAGAAATATATAGCACCTCATTTCCTTTGAAATGCCTCTTCCCAGCAACATGAAAACAACGCCACCATTATATATAAAAAAAGCAATGTTCGTCCTGGAGATCGAGATCAACACTGGAAGGAACGAACGTCGACACGAGGTGGTGATCATACTGGTGTTGGGCGGCGAGAGAACTCAAGGTGGAGGTTGTGATTACAGATGGTGATAGGTGAAATGAGTTGCGGATGATGATGGCTCTCGGGTGGAGGTCGAAGCGATGAGTGAGGTGGTTGTGAAACTAAGCAATAAGGTAAAGGAATGCATAGGTTTTACATGCAAGGAGTTTCAAGAAGGATATATGGGGAAGAAAGAGTCATGCGTGGGTTTGGGAAGAAGTTGAACCAGCGGGGTGGGGGAGCGAATTTTTTGTGGGAAAGAACGAGCTTCAGGGAAGATCAGTGTAGGAGAGAAGCAACTGTTTATAAAAAAAATGGCGTAAGAAAATGTAGGAGAGAGAGCAGACTAGGATAATTAGAAGGCAAGCGTGTTTCGGGAAGATGAATCATGAAGTATGGTGCAGGATGTTCAAATTCTGGAATAGGCGTAGGCTATATGGGGTTGGGCTAATATTTTAAAAAAAATACAAGGGAAAAAAAGAAATCGAACTGGGCAACAAAGTTGCTCGTGGGAGCATACAACAGGCGGATGGGGGTACTATAGTATGGGCCGACTGTTACATTAGGAGTCAAGCGCAATCGGAAGCGTTGGAACCCTATCGTCAAGCACAACGAGACGAAGCAAGTTTGGTCACAAATGAAGGCAGCTAGGATTTTTAGTTAAATTATACGTCTGTTTAATTTGACTAAATCAAATTGTTTTATCATCGAAACAAATAAAGGTGAGTTAAAATCACTCAGCTCTCCCACTTATAAGTTGGGTTTATTATTTGTATGCCATGTTTGATAATTGTTGGTTGATTTATGATTGTTTGGATGTTATTAAATATTGTTATATCGATTGTTTAAATTAAACGTTGTTTAATTTAAATGAAATGACATCGTTATTTTTAACGATTATTTCCAATAGAGATAACTTACCTTGTTGGTTACGTTTATAATAATATAAATGTATTTAACTTAAATTGGACATTTGAATTATTATTATTATTATTATTGGTTGACCGCTATCAGTTGAACTGATTATTTGTTTACATATGATTGTTACATGAACTGTTTAACCAATATGTTTGGATTATTGATTTGGTTACCGATTGTTGAATCTTAATTCAACATTGTTTTGATATTAACTAATGTGTAGTATTGGTTGAGGAATAATAGCAGATGGCCAAATATACACTGTTTTATAATGACTGATTTACCGTCAAGTAAATCGATATAAATGAAGTTATAAAATTTATTTTATAATTGAAGATCAATTTTAAAAATATATTATTTTAAATGGAAGCTTATAAAAGGAATTAAATATTTATTATTTAATTATTTAGTTTGTAAGTGATTATTAAATGACTTTATAAAGCTGATTCTTATCAGATTGAAAAGCAAGTGAGTGGGAATTAACGTGGCGATTAATAACTGAGATTTAATCTTTTCAAGAATAATTAAAATGGGATTGTATTGGGATTTGATTATTATTAATTTAATAATAATCTAAGTAAATTGAATTATTTTGATTAATTATATTTTTAATTAATTTAAAATGGAAAGGGCTAAGTGGAATTGACTAACGAATAAATCATGTTTAGAGCCTGCATTAACTGAGATTGTTTTATGAAATTATCTTATTAATTTAATAGGAGTAGTAAATGGTGAAGTAACCCAGTTTTATTTTAATGAATGTTGAAACTTGATTACTAGTTATTTAATTATAATCCAAGTGAAAATCTAAAGATGTAAAAACTTAATAATGGAAGTTTGTGAACTTTAAAAGCCATGTTATAGTTTAATGAATATTTAAGTGATTTAAGGTCTATAATAATATATGCTATGTTTTAAATCAAAGTTTTTATCTAATTCTTATTCAATTATATTTAATTGGATTCTATGAAATCCAAGTTATACGAAGTTATAAAACCCAAGTTTTTATTGAATATATTAATGGAACGAATTATTAAAATGGCTTGTGAATGGGATAAAAGTTGAAGATATGAAATTAAAGAATTGGATTCTAACTAGAGATCGGTTGAGTTAAATGATTTTCTATGTATTGATCTGATGTTGGTTTCGGTCTTTGGGGGTGATATTTAGGGAATTATTTTCTTACTGATATACGGTTAGGAACTAATGGAAGTTCAAAATGGAAATCGAGATGGAAACCGAAGTTTGAATTAAAGTGGTTAAACGAGTTATGTTATGAAGATACGATCTATAATTGTGATATTAAATTAGAGATGAGGTTTAATCTGGGTATAACTAAAAAGGATTTTGTTTTGGTTTTGGGAAAGAATATCGTTTTGGCATTACAACTGATATCTATCTTCATACAAGAACGTTATTGATCAAGGTCTGAGAGGTAATTAAAATACCCCAACTTGAACGACTTTAGGATTATCGAAGGATGATATTAGTCGTAATGGTGAAAATGTTAAAGTAAATTATTTTAGGGAAATAAGAGTGTAATGTTATTTGGAAGAGTTTGGGTATATATATATTATGATTCCAATATAAAAGGAAATAAAAAGGGCTTGAGAACGTGAAATGATATTTCCATAATGGAAATAAATAAAAAGAAGATTTGTGAAAATAACGATATTTTCAAAATAAGGAGATTAGTTTTAGAATAGGTTATTTCTAAGAGGGTAAGTGACGATTATGGTGTTCAAATAACGGAAACAAAAGGATATTTCATAATGTTCGTTCTACAATGATAAGTTGAATCGGTTTCCCAAATATCATAAAATAAGTATTTTTGCTAATAAATGGTTTAAATTGTTGTTAAATTGAATATGATTTAAGATATTTTTTCTAAGTATATAAATAAAATAGTTTGAAAATAATTATATTTTAAAACTGAGACATTATTCTTAGTATTACAACTGATATATTACTTTCATGGCCAAGTGACGCTGTATAATCAAACAATGGATTTATATTACTTTTATGCTTGTTTATTTTGATAGTTAAATAACCGATTATCAAAATATGACCTAACGCATGTTGTTACAGAAAGACCGGGATCGAATTTATATTCGAAAACCATTCTGAATCAGCAACTACGTAAAGGAAGAAGATATCTGAAGCTGAGCTAGATAGAGCAAGTGAAGACCGTAAATCTTTATGAGCAGGGGAAACTATTGTTGAATTTCTCTAGCTGATCCTTTGAGATACATATTTGACAGTGATTCTGTCGTGCTTGAAATCTACGGTTTGCAAGGACTACTCGCTACTAATCTATAGGGCGATTCCTAGGATGTGGTACGAAGGTGCCTTCAATTCATCCTATTCCTGGATGACTTGTATGGACGATGTGTGATTCAAAAGTGAATGATGGCCAGATGTTCTAAAAGACGATTATAACCTCAAGCCTCATCAACCGGAAAGTGACCGAAATCGGGTAGACAGCATGGCTATGTGGGTCGCTCCCATTAGGGTCAATAATCACCTATCTAGAGAAAATTAATTTCCTTATTTAAACTATTTCGATGTTGTCCCTTTTCGGGAAAAAGTTGGGTAGCTACCAACCGTTGGTGATATAAATTCGATACACTCAAGCAAAATGAGTGGTCGGTCATGTGTGGCCGGGTTGCAAGATATTCTTGTTGAACCCAATGTATTCCTCTGTAGAGATACACTATCGGCAGGTGGTTCCATACCTTTTCATAGTCGGAATCCAATCTCCAATAAGCTCTCGCGATTTTGATTGTATACTATATATGTAGAACGTGAGATGCAAGCATTTTGCTAGATTTTTATTTATTTGTATTTAAACACTAGTTTAATATCAGGAGAAGATATTGATTTCAAAATGTTTTAGGTTTTCGTAAATAAAAACCATTCGTATTTATGTGTGGATTTGGTCTTACGATTATCCTTTTCTTTCGAAAAGAAATGTTATAACTTTAAAATCAAGTTGAATGATATTATAAACTTAGCGAGTTTATCTCACTCTGGTTCACCAGACTGATCCGACGTTTGCAATGCTCGGGTTTGCCTGGGTCTTTCAAGTTCAGAGTACCGAATGCTGTAAAGAGACGAGACGGAAGAGTTCAGATGTATGATATAGTGATTGTTCCGCTGTGTAATATATATGAGGACAGGTTATTTTAACTGTCCAGATGTATTGATGTACTTTGATGATTGTAAGTTTTATTTTAAGCTCTCAATAAAGATTTATTTCTATATTATATTTTATGCCATTGCGATGTGAGACTCTGTGTTGTGATGATTCTTCTTCTTATTCTTCTATTCTTAACTTTCTTTCTTATCTCACCCTCTAACTTCTTTCTATTAGCTTTCTGGAGTTTTCGATACTTGAGTTTTGGACACGGGACGTGTTAGTGTCAATATTCGAGTGTCTGAACTTACCAAGTCGCTACAGTTGGTATAAGAGCAATGGTTTAATAACAACCTTGGTTCTACGGTGTAACTCGATAGAGATTGGGTTAATAATATCCAAGATCGAGATTGAGTGTATATGTACGAGAGCGCATTTGTAAATTTTATATACAAATGTTATGTATTATGTTGTTTGATCGGTTCAAGTTGAACTGACAAATTGATAGAATATTGTTCTGTCAAGTGGGTAAATGAAATAATTTTCCCTAAATTATATTTTTATATAGAAAAGAAATAATTTTATAAGATTATTAATATTGGTTTGTTGACTGATTTGTGTGATAACCCCAACTTCCACGGAATGAAAGTAAGGAATAATCATTTCAAATACAACATAAATATAACAATACAGATCACAGATACAACATAGCAAAGGAAAACCATAGAATAACAACATTATAGCAGCGGAATATGAATTTCATCAAACACAAAATCCCACAGTCATAGAGTACTAAATTATTACATCAAGTTTCAGCAAAAGGAAATAAGTCCCAACTTCAAAATAGAACAACTGGAAATAAAATAACTCTGGGTGTCTCAAAGTCTAAAGATAAAATGCCAATAAAAGATAAATGATAGATAATCTTTGTGGTCCAACATAAGCACCTCCAAATAGGCAACTCCAAGATAGATAAGCAGCTCCAAGATAGCAACTCCAAAGAAAGCTAGACCTGTTACTTGGCAGCCCGTGTGGAAAAGAGGGCACCCGAGTTTGCAAAAGGTGAAAACAAACTGCGAGTCAGTCATGGGACTGGTGTGAGAATTCTTAATTAATTTTAACTACTAGTAATAAGGCAAATCCAAAGACCACGCCGCTAACACGGAATGGGTTTATTCCAATGGATTGCCGTGCATGATTTAAAGTGACTGAACAAATGAATAAGTAAACGTAAAACAACGCTATGATTTTGAGAAAAATGGAATCACCGTAAGACCAAAGTCTCATCACACAATGCAACACAAACCACAGGATAGGGTTTTACCTTATGGTGATTAAACATGCTAAATACGGTAAATATGAATCTAATATTATTATTAGTGTATAAAAAAAATTCAAAATAAATGTATCAATCCTAGGAAGCATAGCTACCATATACTATGCCTCCGTACTAGTAATACAATCAAATTCGTAGGGTCGTATTTGGAATTTGGTTTCCATCATGAGTCAAGGCTAGGGAGGAGCTCCTTATCGATTCGAGACACTCTAGCTAATGTCTCAGGATTCCCCGCAGTGAACCCTTGGATAGCTGCAGGGCCGGTCGGCACATACGATTTTGCGGATTGGCAATTCCTGAACACACGTTTCCCAGTCCTATAGAACCTATCATCCGAGGCGCCTCATTCCATCATCCACATAAGTAAAATATCAGCCAGTTTAAGCACCGACACTACTTCTAGCAAGAAAGAAACGTGCTGCTCTCCCTGCGTTCCCTTCTCCCGTTTTAGACTCCACCGGGTTGTGAGGCTCGTGAAGCTACGTAATACACAAAGCTATGCTTATTCAAGCTGTGCTTTGATCGTCATCACAAGGTTCCGCTTTTCAACAAGAAACCTTGATCATTGCATCTTAGTGTGCCACATTGTCACTCCATATCACACTACCAATCCTTTGCCGAAATATATGAAAGGGTGTTAAGCAAGAGAATAAATTCTCCGCCACCAAACATTAATACATTCGACAGAAAATTAATAACATGATATTTAACGGAGTACGATGTCAGACACACAATCCATTTATAAGCTTATCCTCTGGGTCTGAGCGAAAAGCAAACCTGTGAAATCAATATGTTTGTTTGGGCAATGACCATGAACCTTGATTTAGGAGCAAATCAAATCAGAGCCACGATCGTTGTCCTCTCGATGGAAGATTCACGGTCTTTATCTGCCGTCTTCACACTTCGATTCTTAGCGTCGTTTGATTATTTGGAATAAGAGAAACTCGGACTTTCCAAATAATTCCCGTATATATATACATATTGAAAATCCTTCTATATCGTCAATATTATTTTTAACGATTAATTCCTATTTTAATTTTTTTAAAATAGTTAAATCTTTATTTAACGACGCCTCGAGTCAATGGGCGACTATGGCGCTGCTTTCAACCAATTTTGATTTTCACATTTCTCATAATCTAACTGTTGAATCTTAATGTAGTTTACATCATTGGAAAGATCTTCCCAAGACGGTCCTAGCGGTTTCAGTTTTGGGAAAATCCGACGGTCGGATCTTCTGGTATAGTCGTTTGAAGGTACGATTTCAAAATGCGAACTACCGTACTTGATTCATTTAATTATAATTATATTTATTTATATATTTAAATCTTTTAACTTGTACTTTACATAAAAATGTAAAATCTATTACAACGTCCACTTTCATTCTCCCCTTCTTCCATTCCTCTGTTACCATGAAAAATGTAAATTATAATTCAACATTTCCTTCTACCTCCTATTCTTTTACTAAAAGGTAAATTCTATTCCAATGTAAAATTTTATTTTTCTTCCTACTCCTTGAATTGCACTGTAAAACCTCCTCTTTTATTACATTAAAAATATAATTAACATTATAACGGAAAATTCCTATCTTTCAATTGCATTGTAAAATTTCCCTTTTGAATTACATTGTAAATGTAATTAACATTACAGTGAAAAATTCTAACTTATTACATTAAAAATGTAATTTCGATTCTAATGACCAACTCTTTTTCTTATTTACATTAAAATGTAATTTTCAATATAATGTAAGCCTTTCTTTTTAAATTACATTAAAAATATAATTTTCCTAACAGTGTAATCTCTACCTTTTAATTTCCCCTTTGATTTTCACTATAAAGTCCTACCTTTTAATTACATTACAAATGTAATTTTATTTTACATGTTAAATTTTGTCTTTTAATTTACAAGGTAAAATCCTTCCTTTAATTACATTACAAATGTAATTTTATTTTCTGTACAAATTCTCATTCTTAGTTTACAAATAAAAGTGTTCATTTAATCTACCATGTAAATTCTTCTCTTTAATTTCATAATAAAAATGTAATTTACATTTGCAATGCAAATCCTCTTTCTTATATAAAATGTGTTTTTTTTTGCAATGTAAATTCTCACATTAATTACATAATAAAAATGTAACATATATTTGCAGTGCAAATCCTATTCTAAATTTACATATGAAAATGTAAATTTAATTACAATGCAAATTCCTACTTTTTATTTACATGTAAAAATGTAAATTTCTTTACAATGCAAATTTCTACTTTTTATTTACATATAAAAATGTAAATTTCTTTTCAATGCAAGTTTCTGTTGTATATAACAGTGTTGTATACACAATTATATGATTTTTGTTTGATGATAACAACCAAACATATTTTATTATTGAATGTGTTTGTAACTGTACTGGTATACTACACAACAGATAGCAATATAATATTTCTATTTGAATAAAATACAACTATACAAAAATTTAAATATTCACACAGTATTTTATTTGAACAAGAATATTTTATTTCAATATTTAAACAGTACAGATTTACAACTTCACTATTTGTATATACATCACTGATATACATTTCAAAATTTTCAATTTTCATACTCAGCTCCTCTCAACAACACTTACACTTTCATATACACTACACTCACTACAGTTCACTCAACAGTCGTTTACATTTCTATACAAGTTCACTCACAAATACAAACACACTAACGCTGTTCTTGTCTTCATCTTCAGTTTTCTGTCTTCACAGCCTTCAGTCAGTCATCTTCATACCTGTTCATACAAAAGAACACACACAGTAGACTGCAACAAAAATAAAATTAAATAGAAGCAAATAAAAATTTATTTTTTAAATTTTATTTGCCTCAGAATTATGGTGTGTTTCTCATCATTTTTCTAGACGTGGTCTGATATGCAGGGACAGGAAAATTGACTGCTGGCTGCATGTACACACGTGTATACACGTGTGCACTGCCTCGCCAATCAGCGTACAACTGAGGAGTAGCCACGTGGACCTTCTCGACTCAGCGCAAATCAGTATGCAAGTAGTCAAGATCAAATCAATTTTTCAAAATAACACAAACAAGAAGATTTCAAAGTAAAGAAATGATCAAAGTTCAAATGGCAAGACTCAAGTGTAATGATGTATACATGAACATGGACATGGTACAACTACAGGAGTACATAGAACAATCGCCAAATACAATGGTGCAGCAAGTAAAGGAGCAGCCCAAGTAAAACAAGATCATGGACATGAACAGAAAAAAACAGTGAAAGTGAAAATAAATAAAGTGAATATAAACATTGGTGGAACTTTTCAAAAATGGTCGAGCACATTACTAGAACAATGCAGCAACATACAAGACACAAGTGTACATGCTGTACTCAAGATACATGATCAAAGCAGCAACATGGTGGAGCAAAACTGAGGTGCAACAGTTCAATGATCGGTTAGCAAGCATGAGTGGTATATGGTGCATATGCAAGTGAAAACTCAAAACAAGGAAGTACACATGCAACATGGATGAGGATGTCAAAGCAACATAATTTTTTTTCAGCAGATACAATAAGGGCAGACACAAGTGATAGTTTAAGTCATGACAGATATGCATGAACCAATTTCAAGTGCAAAGAACAAGTGAAGAGGTGTTCTTTAATGTCAAGCATAGTATCTGTTTAAGGTTAACTCAGAAATGGTCAAAGAGAAATAAAGATTCAAAACTGCTCGACATAGGACTAGGCAGATAACATTTCCAAGTACAATAGCAAAGTAATCAAACAAGTTATACAAAGTTAAAACTGTATAACCGCAAAAAAAAAAAACAGAGACAACTGCATGATCAAGAATATACAACAAAACGGCAAAAATTAAAGTGGAGCAACAGTTTAAACTCGGAGAAATCTAAAAGTAGTACAAGCTAAGTTCAAAAAACTCTGAGGCATGACATCAGTTCAAACAGAGATCAAAACCATTTGTACAGACTGCTTAATAAAACATTTGTTCATCAGTTTTTTAATAGAGCAGAACAGTGTAAACATTGCCAAGGTCCTACATCAATAAAGGAGGACAACAGGTGCACGGCTAAATCAAGGTATAACAGAGCATAGAATTCAAGTGCAAAAACAATAAGGCAGATCAAAATGTAGCATCTGTTCGTATAATTTTTATAAAGCAATTCAAGGCCGAGGCAAAAGTAGCTGTCCAGTTTTTTTTAAAGAAGCAACTGTTCATATCAAAGACAGGAAAAATGTTTTTTGTTCTTGAAAAGAATGATTCAAAGAATCTTTTAAAAATTCCAGAAATCAGGGTTTAAACTTATGAAATATATTCAGAAAAATCATTCAAGTTACTAATTCAAATTCAACTAGAGAAAGCCCAGAATTCTCATGCGAGTATTCAGGAATTCACATACAAGTTTAAATGATTTCAAGTTTCAAAAATCAAGGGATTGATTTAAAAGCAGAAAATTCAAGTTTAAAGTATACAGGATAAACGAAAATTACTCCACAAAATTTGAATCGAAGAAATCATAAGAATTCCAGAAGACTTCAAGTCCAAGATTTATGCAATATACTCAAGTTTAAATTCGAAGAAACCTTCAGAATTTCAACAAATTTCAAGTCCAAAATTCACGAAAATAACAGACCGAGTCTTATACGAAATTTCAGAAATCACGAAAAGCTAAATTCAAAGCAGTTGTCAAGCCCCAATATTTCGTATATATCATGAACAAGTCTAAGCATGAAATCAGAGATATATTAGGATTTTAATCCTATAAATACACCAATCATCATCGACAGAAGGGTATCCAAGTATCAACGCAATCAAAGAAAAATTAGAAGTGGAAAAATCATACCAATAATCACTTGGATCTGGAACGAGTGAATCTGCAAATCGAAGAACCAGAAAACCATCAGAGCACGAAACCAACATCGGCAAAACATCAGAGCAAGAGTACGATCGATCGATCATTTTCCAGAGAATCGGATTCCAGAAGAAAACCTTAGATCGCAAACCCTAGGCCGCCATTTTTACAGAAACAAGGAGATCGAGCCAAACAAAAAAGTGGTGAAGCAATAACAAAAGAGGCCGGCCAAGCTTTAACTAAAGGGGATAACCCTTATTTAATTCCTAGGGTTTTCAAAGTTTTAAGGGGTTTTTTGTTTTGTTTTGTTTTTTGTTTATCTTTAATTTCAATTTGCTAACAAGTCTAGAGTTTTCTAGTTTGTCTCTAAAACTAGGGAGACGAATTACGGGAATTGTAATTCGGGGAAATCTGGTTTTGGGGATAAAAACCAGTGCAGGGTTTTGAGCGTAGGTTTAAGAACAGTTGGGAGCGAGTATCGCAAGTTTACAGAGGATTGTAAGCGTAGAGATTGTTTTAACTCCTAGTAGAAACCTTAGGGAATGCAGCAGTAGGCAGGTTTTTGCCGAAGCTGGGTATATCTGTGTGCTATTTATTTTCCGCATTTATTCTGATTATTTTCTGTGCTGTGATTATTTAATTACTCTGTGAAAATCTGCGATAAACCCTATTCACCCCCCCTCTAGAGTTAATTTAGATCCTACAAGTGGTATCAGAGCAGGTATTTTTAACTCTAGAGTCATGAATTTGTCAAACAACGCTTTTTCTGAGGGTCAGTCCATAGCTAGGCCACCAATGTATAATGGAACTGATTATGCATATTGGAAAGCTAGGATGAAAATTTATTTGAGTTCAGTTGATTATGATGTGTGGGATATTATTGAAACAGGTTATAGATCTCCCACTGTTATTGTTAGTGGTGTTGAAATTCCTAAATCAAAAGATAGGTGGGATGCTAATGATAAAAAATTATTTTCAACTAATGCCAAAGCGATGAATGCTTTAATCTGTGCTCTTGATAAAACTGAATTTAATCGAATTTCTCATTGTGAGACTGCACAGGAAATATGGCATACGTTGGAGGTCACACATGAAGGTACATCTCAAGTGAAGGAATCTCGTCTCGCTCTACTCAGCAATGAATATGAAAATTTCTCTATGCAAAAAGACGAAGATATAAAAGAGATGTATGGACGCTTCTCATCACTGGTCTACAATGCAAAAGCTCTTGGCAAAACTTATACTGAAGTGGAATTGATCAGAAAAATACTAAGAGTGCTACCGATGAATTTTGAAGCAAAGGTGACGGCGATTCAAGAATCAAAAGATCTAAATAAAGTAAGCATGGAAGAGTTGATCGGAAATCTGATTACTTATGAGATGGAGTTAAAAGCAAGAGAAGAACGAAAGGATTCTGAATCAAAGAAAAAGACAATCGCTCTAAATAATTCTGTTGAAAGTAATGATGATGACCCCGCGGAAGAGCTAGCCATGGTTTTAAAAAAGTGGGCCAAAGGAAAATACAAACCACAAAAGAAGAATTCAAAAACCAACAAGTCCGAAAGTTCAGATAATTCAGACGATGAAGTGTATTGCTACAACTGCAAGAAACCCGGTCATATCAAACCAAATTGCCCACAGCTTAAAAATGAAAAGAGGAAGAAGTTCAGAAGAAAGAAGAAAGCTTTTGCCGCTACATGGGATGATGAAGAAGGAGAAGAAGTTTCTGAAAGTGAAGAAGAGGAAGCTAATTTGTGTCTTATGGCTCATTCTGATTCAGAAGGTAGTGAAGAGGATTCTAGTGAGGTAACAAATTTTACCTATAAAGAATTAATATTAATGTGTCACGACCTCACAAAAACTGTTGACTCTCTTGAACTAAAAGTTAAAAAATTAAAATCTGATAGGTCAAAACTAATTCATGAAAATAACAGTTTAGAAAGAAAACTTGAAAAAGTTAAGAATTCACCGTTTTCAGAATGCGAAAAATGTCAATCGTTGAGCAATGATCTTTTGAAATTCAAAACTGATTTTGAATCACTCAAAAGTGAAAACGAGAATTTGAAAAACAAAAATCGTGATTTTGAGAAGGAGATTGAAAAGCTTAAAGAATCTGAAAAACTTGATTTTGAAAAGCGAAAACAATTTGAAATTGAAATTTCTAAGTTCTATACTAAAATCAAAGCACTTGAAAACGAAAATTTGGTTTTAAAACAAATTGATGCTGAAAAGAGGAAAATCGCTATTAATCGTTGTTCAAATTTAATGAAAGAAAATAGCGATCTTAAATTTAAAATTCAATGACTGGAGTCAGTTTTGACTAAATTTTCTAAAGGAGAGAAATCGTTGAATATGTTGTTAAAAAATCAATTTTTTGTTCAGAATAAAAAGGGACTTGGATTTGAATCTAATCAAGTTGAAAAACAAAATTTTAATGATTTTAAAAATCCTTTAATTGGCTTTGAAAACGATCAAATTGAATTTTTGAAATTCAATAATTTCAAAGGGTTTTTAAATCATAAACAAATTGATAACTCGTTTAAAAACAATTCATTCAAATCTGTTTGGATTCCAAAAATTAACAAAATAAATTTAAGCAAATCTAAACAAATTTGGGTTCCAAAGGGTACGCTAGTGAATAGTAATGGATTGTTATATAAACGGGTTTGGGTACCAAAACGTGTAAACAAAGATAAGAGTGGTAAAACAACTTTTGTTAGACCACTCGATCATATAAACATTTAGGTACTGTGAGAGGCTAAGGAACAACTGTGCTTAAGTTAGATAAAATTCAAGTTGATTCATATATCAAATTATTTGGAGTTCCTTAGCCATAGATTCAGAGTTGGAGATTCATTGCATCACGTTGATTATGGTAAGTCAGGTATGATCTCTAAACTCGTACTTTTATTACTTTTAGTTTATTTTTACTTGGCTGTTTTTTTTAAATCATTCGTTATGGATTGTTGAAATTCTTGGATTATAAAAAAAAATTGATTTTTTTTGGTAATTTCAAATAATTATCTTCAGATTTGATAAGTTGACTGGTTCTTGAGTTTGCCCAAAAATTCTCTGAAAATAATCTTGTGCTGCTCTAATAAGGAAATTGATCTGATTCATTGGTGATTAAATGATAAGTTGGAAAATCAGTGACTGGATTTAGTTAAAATTCATAGGCAATTTGAATTAAAATGGTTTTAAAAATTGTCTAGGAGCAATCAGTGTTAAAAATATTAGAAAATTTCATTTTTAACTGATTGATTTTTTTTAAGCTGATTTTCAACTTGCATTTTTCAAAAAACTCCTCTTGAAATTAATATTTTCAATTTTAAAATTATTTTTGATTATTTATTCAAAAATTGAAATTATTGATTCATTTGAAACATTTTGTGACTCATCAAAATCGTTAATAGATTTATGAAATTGTGATGAGTTGTGACTATGGTATAATTCTTAACTAGAGGAGATATTATTTTAAATCACAGGATGATTGGACAAATTTTATAATATCTTTGAATTAGAGCTTATTTCACGACCATCTTCTATATCTACCATAATTCTGTCATTCATCATGGTTTTATTTAATTTGGGGAGTTCTAATTATTCTTAAAATTAAAAATAAAATAAAATAAAATAAAATAAAATAATTTATCCTTGGTATTCACTCCCATTTAAAAATCCTCGCGGTTATGCGTGGGTGAATTACCTTAATTTCTATGTGCTTCCATTCTCACTTAAAAGACCTTCGGGCTGTGCATGGATGGAACTCATTAGAGAGGATAAAGTTAAGTTACTACTAACCCCATTTAAAAGACCTTTGGGCTATGCGTGGTTAGAAAGTGCTTAACACATTTTTTTTAGCATACTTAAAATCTTTAAAATTCATATTCAAATATTCAATTTTTATTGAACTCTCCTCATTCGATAAAATCCATCGTAAATCCATTCATTCTGAAAGTGAAATTTGCTTCTGATTTAAAGATTATTATGATTTTTGTTTGATTAAATGGGTTTTACGATATATATTCTCTCTCTGAATATGAATTTATATTTTTAGTCTATATTCATCACTGTTTCGATTTCTATTTTCCTTTTGATGATAACAAAAGGGGGAGAATGGTCAAGATTTTGATTGATGGGTATACAATTCAAAAATATTTTAAGATTGGAAATTAAATATCTAGAGGGAGAATGGTCAATTGGATTTCATCATATTTTTCCACATATATAGAGGGAGTTCAGTTGTAGGGGGAGCATACAAATAGGGGGAGTAATATATTTCACGTTCAAACACATTCAAAATCTTTTATTTGTTTGTCATCATCAAAAGGGGGAGATTGTTGTATATAACAGTGTTGTATACACAATTATATGATTTTTGTTTGATGATAACAACCAAACATATTTTATTATTGAATGTGTTTGTAACTGTACTGGTATACTACACAACAGATAGCAATATAATATTTCTATTTGAATAAAATACAACTATACAAAAATTTAAATATTCACACAGTATTTTATTTGAACAAGAATATTTTATTTCAATATTTAAACAGTACAGATTTACAACTTCACTATTTGTATATACATCACTGATATACATTTCAAAATTTTCAATTTTCATACTCAGCTCCTCTCAACAACACTTACACTTTCATATACACTACACTCACTACAGTTCACTCAACAGTCGTTTACATTTCTATACAAGTTCACTCACAAATACAAACACACTAACGCTGTTCTTGTCTTCTTCTTCAGTTTTCTGTCTTCACAGCCTTCAGTCAGTCATCTTCATACCTGTTCATACAAAAGAACACATACAGTAGACTGCAACAAAAAAAAATTAAATAGAAGCAAATAAAAATTTATTTTTTAAATTTTATTTTCCTCAGAATTATGGTGTGTTTCTCATCATTTTTCTAGACGTGGTCTGATATGCAGGGACAGGAAAATTGACTGCTGGCTGCATGTACACACGTGTATACACGTGTGCACTGCCTCGCCAATCAGCGTACAACTGAGGAGTAGCCACGTGGACCTTCTCGACTCAGCGCAAATCAGTATGCAAGTAGTCAAGATCAAATCAATTTTTCAAAATAACACAAACAAGAAAATTTCAAAGTAAAGAAATGATCAAAGTTCAAATGGCAAGACTCAAGTGTAATGATGTATACATGAACATGGACATGGTACAACTACAGGAGTACATAGAACAATGGCCAAATACAATGGTGCAGCAAGTAAAGGAGCAGCCCAAGTAAAACAAGATCATGGACATGAACAGAAAAAAACAGTGAAAGTGAAAATAAATAAAGTGAATATAAACATTGGTGGAACTTTTCAAAAATGGTCGAGCACATTACTAGAACAATGCAGCAACATACAAGACACAAGTGTACATGCTGTACTCAAGATACATGATCAAAGCAGCAACATGGTGGAGCAAAACTGAGGTGCAACAGTTCAATGATCGGTTAGCAAGCATGAGTGGTATATGGTGCATATGCAAGTGAAAACTCAAAACAAGGAAGTACACATGCAACATGGATGAGGATGTCAAAGCAACACAATTTTTTTTCAGCAGATACAATAAGGGCAGACACAAGTGATAGTTTAAGTCATGACAGATATGCATGAACCAATTTCAAGTGCAAAGAACAAGTGAAGAGGTGTTCTTTAATGTCAAGCATAGTATCTGTTTAAGGTTAACTCAGAAATGGTCAAAGAGAAATAAAGATTCAAAACTGCTCGACATAGGACTAGGCAGATAACATTTCCAAGTACAACAGCAAAGTGATCAAACAAGTTATACAAAGTTAAAACTGTATAACCGCAAAAAAAAAAAAAAAAACAAAGACAACTGCATGATCAAGAATATACAACAAAACGGCAAAAATTAAAGTGGAGCAACAGTTTAAACTCGGAGAAATCTAAGTGTAGTACAAGCTAAGTTCAAAAAACTCTGAGGCATGACATCAGTTCAAACAGAGATCAAAACCATTTGTACAGACTGCTTAATAAAACATTTGTTCATCAGTTTTTTAATAGAGCAGAACAGTGTAAACATTGCCAAGGTCCTACATCAATAAAGGAGGACAACAGGTGCACGGCTAAATCAAGGTATAACAGAGCATAGAATTCAAGTGCAAAAACAATAAGGCAGATCAAAATGTAGCATCTGTTCGTATAATTTTTATAAAGCAATTCAAGGCCGAGGCAAAAGTAGCTGTCCAGTTTTTTTTAAAGAAGCAACTGTTCATATCAAAGATAGGAAAAATGTTTTTTGTTCTTGAAAAGAATGATTCAAAGAATCTTTTAAAAATTCCAGAAATCAGGGTTTAAACTTATGAAATATATTCAGAAAAATCATTCAAGTTACTAATTCAAATTCAACTAGAGAAAGCCCAGAATTCTCATGCGAGTATTCAGGAATTCACATACAAGTTTAAATGATTTCAAGTTTCAAAAATCAAGGGATTGATTTAAAAGCAGAAAATTCAAGTTTAAAGTATACAGGATAAACGAAAATTACTCCACAAAATTTGAATCGAAGAAATCATCAGAATTCCAGAAGACTTCAAGTCCAAGATTTATGCAATATACTCAAGTTTAAATTCGAAGAAACCTTCAGAATTTCAACAAATTTCAAGTCCAAAATTCACGAAAATAACAGACCGAGTCTTATACGAAATTTCAGAAATCACGAAAAGCTAAATTCAAAGCAGTTGTCAAGCCCCAATATTTCGTATATATCATGAACAAGTCTAAGCATGAAATCAGAGATATATTAGGATTTTAATCCTATAAATACACCAATCATCATTGACAGAAGGGTATCCAAGTATCAACGCAATCAAAGAAAAATTAGAAGTGGAAAAATCATACCGATAATCACTTGGATCTGGAATGAGTGAATCTGCAAATCGAAGAACCAGAAAACCATCAGAGCACGAGACCAACATCGGCAAAACATCAGAGCAAGAGTACGATCGATCGATCATTTTGCAGAGAATCGGATTCCAGAAGAAAACCCTAGATCGCAAACCCTAGGCCGCCATTTTTACAGAAACAAGGAGATCGAGCCAAACAAAAAAGTGGTGAAGCAATAACAAAAGAGGCCGGCCAAGCTTTAACTAAAGGGGATAACCCTTATTTAATTCCTAGGGTTTTCAAAGTTTTAAGGGGTTTTTTGTTTTGTTTTGTTTTTTGTTCATCTTTAATTTCAATTTGCTAACAAGTCTAGAGTTTTCTAGTTTGTCTCTAAAACTAGGGAGACGAATTACGGGAATTGTAATTCGGGGAAATCTGGTTTTGGGGATAAAAACCAGTGCAGGGTTTTGAGCGTAGGGTTAAGAACAGTTGGGAGCGAGTATCGCAAGTTTACAGAGGATTGTAAGCGTAGAGATTGTTTTAACTCCTAGTAGAAACCTTGGGGAATGCAGCAGTAGGCAGGTTTTTGCCGAAGCTGGGTATATCTGTGTGCTATTTATTTTCCGTATTTATTCTGATTATTTTCTGTGCTGTGATTATTTAATTACTCTGTGAAAATCTGCGATAAACCCTATTCACCCCCCCTCTAGGGTTAATTTAGATCCTACAGTTTCTACTTTTTATTTACATATAAAAATGTAAATTTCTTTTCAATGCAAGTTTCTACCTTTTATTTACATATAAAAATGTAAATTTCTTTTCAATGCAAGTTTCTACTTTTTATTTTTAATAAAAAGTTAACTTTTTACATATCGTTCACTAATCCTCTTATTTTCAATATAAAGTTAACTTTTTCCATATCGTTAACAAATCCCAATCTAAACAACAAAAGGGAAGTTTTATTGATCATCCTCAAAGTAATAGATTTACATTGGATGGACAATGATAATTCAATTCAATAACTTACACAAAAGGGAAATTTTACTGAGTATATTCATGATTCGCAAGAAAATCAATTGACATGATTGATAAAATTAACAAATAAATGATCCTAATAAATCACCAAACTCAGATCTAGAATTTAAATTTTCAGATCTAATATCATAACATCATAAACAATTCAGATCAATAACTTAGAATATTATCCATCGCAGATCTATTATATTTACCATTCAAACTTTAAATAATGAAAGAATAATAATTAAATTAATTAAATTTAATTAAAAATAAATTCTCACCTTGCTTGTATCAAAAATGAAGGTTCAAACTCGATCAGATCTCGTGTTCAAATTCACGGCGGGTTCGGATCTGTGAGATTTCAATTTAAAGTTCATATGTATAAATTAGAAACCAACTTTTTACAACTGTCACTACGACATTAAATAGCATCGCAAATCTAAAATTGAAAGTTACCTTAAATTTCAGAAAGTTCAAAACTTTGAATTCGATTTTCAGGAGATACAGTCAATGGTTTGAGGAACGGTTTGTTGGAGATCGAAGAGCTACGAGAGGGGGATCGCCGCCGGGAAAAGGGGAAGGTGCAGTTCGCTGTGGAGGGGCTGGGGGAAGCCGAACGGCGGTGACTTCGGGGTGCTGGTGCGGTGGCTACAGGGTACGGGGGGTGTTGAATTTGGTATGGAATCGAAGAGCACGAGAAACTCTTCGAAAAGTTGTACTACGGCGTGTTCTGAAATTGAGTGAGGAGGGAGAAATCAGAGGATGGAATTCTGAAGGGAATGGGCTCGGCGGCGTGAAAACATCGGGGAAGAAAGGTCATGTACACGCGTATTTATACGTGTATTTTAGGGTATTTATTTATTTATTTATTTAATCCCATAATTAGAGTTTTTCCGTCCGATCTCCAAACGGAGCCCAACGACTGTCGAACAATAGGTTTTGACGTCTTATGAACGCAATGGAACTAGTGTCGAAGTCTAATTTTGAAGTTTACAGCATGTTTCTTTTATTTCTAAAATAAATCTTTTTAATATTAGTTCGAACGTACTTTTAAATCTACCGGGGTCACATACGAACTCAAAAAATCCAGAAAAAATATTTTTGGTTATGTTTTGACGATACGGTCCTAACAAAACTAATTTCGTCGAATTCTGAGATCGTTTGGAAAATGGCCATTTTCTGGTCGGTCCAATTTAACTGTAATTGACCAAAACACATTTTCCTTTGCCACGCTCACATATTAACTTCAAAAATTATGAAATTTGAAACCTAGCAATAATTTGACATCCCGGATCCAACAAAAGTGGTTTCGTCGAATTCCGAGGTCGTATGCAAAATGTCTATTTTCAAGGGCGATATATTCTCTATAGCGACCTTTCTGAAAATTCATTTGGACATAACTTTTGATTCCCGCTATGAAACTTCGATTTTTTAGATTCGTTAGAAAGGTATTCATTAACAGATTTAAATATTTTTGGTTTCACCAAAATCCGATTTATCCTGCATCCTGTACAGTCAATCAAAGTTCAGCTTTGACTTTTCAAACTACCGTGCTATTTCTAATTCCTTTTATAATTAAATTAAATATATTCATATTAACTTCAATTAAAATAGATTTCTAGTTGTTTTTTATTTAAAATAATTTATCAATCACCCCTAAAATCTCTAAAATGAAAATTTTAAATTGGCCTCAAATTCTGGGTTGTTACAATCTCCCCCGCTAAAGAACTTTTCGTCCTCAAAAAGGAAAATAGAAGAGTAGGAACCAACACAAAGAATGTTTTTAACAGAAATAGTACCACCTAAAACATCAGGCTTACCTGCTGCTTCAGAAGAAGTAGGTGCGGAAGAAGGTGGTGCACTTGCTCCCTCGTACACATGGGAAACTTGGGAACTCCTCAATAGTGGACAATTAAGTTTGATGTGACCCTTTTTATGGCAGTTATAGCATTTTCTAGTGTCCTCTCTTCTGGCCTTCTTTGGATTCCCGTAGTCCTTACTATAGTGTCCAAACTTCTGGCAGTGGTAGCATTGCAGCTTAGTCTTATCATGAGTCTTAGCGGCTCCAAAACCACTTCCTTCGGTCTTCTTCTCGGGTTGCTTCCCTTTATTATTGTTGGCCAAGCCCCTTTCTCTATCTGGCTGTGAACTCTTCTTGTCTTCTCCTCATAGCGACGGGCAAACTCATCATGAAGCCTTTCCACCTCTTGCCTTGCAGTATACTCTTCATTAAACAGCTCTTTAAATTTGGTCCAAGTCATATTTTCTTCATCTTCTCCTATATTGACTACTTCCCACCAATCCCGTGCTTCGTCTTGGAGAAGCCATGAAGCCATAAATCTCTTCCTTTGATCTTCTAGTTCTAGTGCTCTAAATATCCTTTCACAATTCTTAAGCCATGCCCGAGCTTGTGTCCCGGTCTCCGTACCTGTGAATGGAACTCCATCTAAATTCTTAAAATCCTTCACTACCCTCACCAATTCAAAGGACTGCGGTGGTGGTGGTAGCTGTTGAACTCTGGTCTCCTCAGTTTCAGTCACATTTTGCCTCCTTGCTCTAGCTCTAGCGGCTCTAGCGGCAGCAGTACTCATTTTTAGTTAGTTCTGTACGATCCAGGAAAAAGTCTGAACAACTGTAATGGTGATCTTAATAAATGATAAAGATGAAAGGATGGACAAAAAGAAAGATGGTGATAAAATGACTGACTATTATGTATTCTCATGAAATGTTCGCCATAGAATATTGTGATTCTATGTAAATGAATTATTATAAATATGTTATATTCCAAAGCTATGTTTAACCAAAGCTCTAATACCAACTATGATAACCCCAAACTTCCACGGAATGAAAGTAAGGAATAATCATTTGGAATACAACATAAATATAACAATACAGACCACAGATACAACATAGCAAAGGAAAACCATAGAATAACAACATCATAGCAGCGGAATATGAATGTCATCAAACACAGAATCCCACAGTCACAGAGTATTAAATTATTACATCAAGTTTCAGCAAAAGGAAATAAGTTCCAACTTCAAAATAGAACAACTGGAAATAAAATAAGTCTGGGTGTCTCAAAGTCTAAAGATAAAATGCCAATAAAAGATAAATGATAGATAATCTTCGTGGTCCAACATAAGCACCTCCAAATAGACAACTCCAAGATAGATAAGCAGCTCCAAGATAGCAACTCCAAAGAAGGCTAGACCTGTTACTTGGCTGCCCGTGTGGAAAAGAGGGCACCCGAGTTTGCAAAAGGTGAAAACAAACTGCGAGTCAGTCATGGGACTGGTGTGAGAATTCTTAACTAATTTTAACTAGTAATAAGGCAAATCCCAAGACCACGCCGCTAACGCGGAACGGGTTAATTCCAATGGATTGTCGTGCATGATTTAAAGTGACTGAACAAATGAATAAGTAAACGTAAAACAACGCTATGCTTTTGAGAAAAATGGAATCACCATAAGACCCAAGTCCCATCACACAATGCAACACAAACTAGAAGATAGGATTTTACCTTATGGTGATTAAACATGCTAAATACGGTAAATACAAATCTAATATTATTATTAGTGTATAAAAAAATTCAAAATAAATGTTTCAATCCTAGGAAGCATAGCTACCATATACTATGCCTCCGTACTAGTAATACGACCAAATTCGTATGGTCGTATTTGGAATTTGGTTTCCATCACGAGTCAAGGCTAGGGAGGAGCTCCTTACCGATTCAAGACACTCTAGCTAATGTCTTAGGATTCCCCGCAGTGAACCATTGGCTAGCTGCAGGGCCGGTCCGCACATACGATTTTGCGGATTGGCAATTTCTGAACACACGTTTCCCTGTCCTATAGAACCTATCATCCGAGGCGCCTCATTACATCATCCACATAAGTAAAATATCAGCCAGTTTAAGCACCGACACTACTTCTAGCTAGAAAGAAACGTGCTGCTCTCCCTGCGTTCCCTTCTCCCGTTTTAGACTCCACCGGGTTGTGAGGCTCGTGAAGCTACGTAATACACAAAGCTATGCTTATTCAAGCTGTGCGTTGATCGTCACCACAAGGTTCTGCTTTTCAACAAGAAACCTTGATCATTGCATCTTAGTGTGCCACATTGTCACTCCATATCACACTACCAATCCTTTGCCGAAATATATGAAAGGATGTTAAGCAAGAGAATAAATTCTCCACCACCAAACATTCATACATTCTACAGAAAACTAATAACATGATATTTAACGGAGTACGATGTCAGACACACAATCCATTTATTAGCTTATGCTTTGGGTCTGAGCGAAAACCAAACCTGTGAAATCAACATGTTCATTTGGGCAATGACCATGACACTTGATTTGGGAGCAAATCAAATCAGAGCCTCGATCATTGTCCTCTCGATGGAAGATTCACGGTCTTCATCTGCCGTCTTCACACTTCGATTCTTAGCGTCGTTTGATTATTTGGAATGAGAGAAACTCGGACTTTCAATATAATTCTCGTATATATATACATATTGAAAATCCTTCTTTATCGTCAATATTATTTTTAACGATTAATTCCTATTTTAATTTTTTTTAAAATAGTTAAATCTTTATTTAACGACGCCTCGAGTCAATGGGTGACTATGGCGCTGCTTTCAACCAATTTTGATTTTCACATTTCTAAAAATCTATCCGTTGGATCGTAACGTAGTTTATGTCGTTGGAAAGATCTTCCCAAGACGGTTCTAGCGGTTTCAGTTTTGGGAAAATCCGACGGTCGGATCTTTTCGTATAGTCGTTTAAAGGTACGATTTCAAATGCGAACTACCGTGCTTGATTCGTTTAATTTTGATTATATATATATATATATATATATTTTAACTTTTATTTTACAAAAAAATGTAAATTCTGTTACAACGTCCACTTTCATTCTCCAACTGTGATAACCCCAAACTTCCACGGAATGAAAGCAAGGAATAATCATTTGGAATACAACATAAATACAACAATACAGATCACAGATACAACATAACAAAGGAAACTATAGAATAACAACATCATAGCAGCGGAATAGGAATGTCATCAAACACAGAATCCCACAGTCACCGAGTACTAACTTATTACATAAAGTTTTCAGCAAAAAGGAAATAAGTTTCAACTTCCAAATTAGAAAACTAGAAACAAAATAAGTCTGGATGTCTCAGAGTCTAAGAAAAATGTAAACAAAAAGAAAATAATAGATAGTCTTCGTGGTCCAACATAAGCTCCTCCAAATGAGCAACACCAAGAAAGCTCCAAAGACAACAACTCCAAAGAAAGCCAAACCTATTACTTGGCTGTCCGTGTGGAAAGGAGGGCACCCGAGTTTGCAAAGGTGAAAACAAACTACAGGTCAGTCATGGGACTAGTGTGAGAATTGTTAACTAATTTAACTACTAGTAATAAGGCAAATCCAAAGACCACGCCGCTAACGCGGAACGGGTTTACTCTAATGGATTGCCGTGCATGATTTAAAGTGACTGAACAAATGAATAAGTAAACGTAAAACAACGCTATGCTTTTGAGAAAAATGGAATCACCATAAGACCCAAGTCCCATCACACAATGCAACACAAACCAGAGGATAGGGTTTTACCTTATGGTGATTAAACATGCTAAATACGAATCTAATATTATTATTAGTGTATAAAAAAAATTCAAAATAAATGTATCAATCCTAGGAAGCATAGCTACCATATACAATGCCTCCGTACTTGTAATACGATCAAATTCGTAGGGTCGTATTTGGAATTTGGTTTCCATCATGAGTCAAGGCTAGGTAGGAGCTCCTTACCGATTCGAGACACTCTAGCTAATATCTCAGAATTCCCCGCAGTGAACCCTTGGATAGCTGCAGGGCCGGTCCGCACATACGATTTTGCGGATTGGCAATTCCTGAACACACGTTTCCCAGTCCTATAGAACCTATCATCTGAGGCGCCTCATTCCATCATCCACATAAGTAAAATATCAGCCATTTTAAGCACCGACACTTCTTCTAGCTAGAAAGAAACGTGCTGCTCTCCCTGCGTTCCCTTCTACCGTTTTAGACTCTACCGGGTTGTGAGGCTCGTGAAGCTACGTAATACACAAAGCTATGCTTATTCAAGCTGTGCTTTGATCGTCACCACAAGGTTCTGCTTTTCAACAAGAAACCCTGATCATTTTATCTTAGTGTGACACATTGTCACTCCATATCACACTACCAATCCTTTGCCGAAATATATGAAAGGGTGTTAAGCAAGAGAATAAATTCTCCGCCACCAAACATTCATACATTCGACATAAAACTAATAACTTGATATTTAACGGAGTACGATGTCAGACAAACAATCCATTTATTAGCTTATGCTCTGGGTCTGAGAGAAAACCAAACCCGTGAAATCAACATGTTCGTTTGGGCAATGACCATGACCCTTGATTTGGGAGCAAATCAAATCAGAGCCTCGATCATTGTCCTCTCGATGGAAGATTCGCGGTCTTCATCTGCCGTCTTCACACTTCGATTCTTAGCGTCGTTTGATTATTTGGAATGAGAGAAACTCGGACTTTCCAAATAATTCTCGTATATATATATATATATATATATTGAAAATCCTTCTTTATCGTCAATATTATTTTTAATGATTAATTCCTATTTTAATTTTTTTTAAAATAGTTAAATCTTTATTTAACGACGCCTCGAGTCAATGGGCGACTATGGCGCTGCTTTCAACCTATTTTGATTTTCACATTTCTCAAAATCTAACCGTTGGATCTTAACGTAGTTTATATCATTAAAAAGATCTTCCCAAGACGGTCCTAGCGGTTTCAGTTTTGGGAAAATCCGACGGTCGGATCTTTTGGTATAGTCGTTTAAAGGTAAGATTTCAAAATGCGAACTACCGTGCTTGATTCGTTTAATTTTAATTATATATATATATATAAAATCTTTTAACTTTTATTTTACATAAAAATGTAAATTCTGTTACAACGTCCACTTTCATTCTTCCATTCCTCTGTTACCATGAAAAATGTAAATTATGATTCAACATTTCCTTCTACCTCCTATTCTTTTACTAAAAGGTAAATTCTATTCCAATGTAAAATTTTATTTTTCTTCCTACTCCTTGAATTGCACTGTAAAACCTCCTCTTTTATTACATTTAATATATAATTAACATTATAACGTAAAATTCCTATCTTTCAATTGCATTGTAAAATTTCCCTTTTGAATTACATTGTAAATGTAATTAACATTACAGTGAAAAATTCTAACTTATTACATTAAAAATGTAATTTCGATTCTAATGACCAACTCTTTTTCTTATTTACATTAAAATGTAATTTTCAATATAATGTAAGCCTTTCTTTTTAAATTACATTAAAAATGTAATTTTCCTAACAGTGTAATCTCTACCTTTTAATTTCCCCTTTGATTTTCACTATAAAGTCCTACCTTTTAATTACATTACAAATGTAATTTTATTTTACATGTTAAATTTTGTCTTTTAATTTACAAGGTAAAATCCTTCCTTTAATTACATTACAAATGTAATTTTATTTTCCATACAAATTCTCATTCTTAGTTTACAAATAAAAATGTTCATTTAATCTACCATGTAAATTCTTCTCTTTAATTTCATAATAAAAATGTAATTCACATTTGCAATGCAAATCCTCTTTCTTATATTAAATGTGTTTTTTTTTGAAATGTAAATTCTCACCTTAATTACATAATAAAAATGTAACTTATATAGTGCAAATCCTATTCTAAATTTACATATGAAAATGTAAATTTAATTACAATGCAAATTCCTAATTTTTATTTACATGTAAAAATGTAAATTTCTTTACAATTCAAATTTCTACTTTTTATTTACATATAAAAATGTAAATTTCTTTTCAATGCAAGTTTCTACTTTTTATTTACATATAAAAATGTAAATTTCTTTTCAATGCAAGTTTCTACCTTTTATTTACATATAAAAATGTAAATTTCTTTTCAATGCAAGTTTCTACTTTTTATTTTTAATAAAAAGTTAACTTTTTACATATCGTTCACTAATCCTCTTATTTTCAATATAAAGTTAACTTTTTCCATATCGTTAACAAATCCCAATCTAAACAACAAAAGGGAAGTTTTATTGATCATCCTCAAAGTAATAGATTTACATTGGATGGACAATGATAATTCAATTCAATAACTTACACAAAAAGGAAATTTTACTGAGTATATTCATGATTCGCAAGAAAATCAATTGACATGATTGATAAAATTAACAAATAAATGATCCTAATAAATCACCAAACTCAGATCTAGAATTCAAATTTTCAGATCTAATATGATAACATCATAAACTATTCAGATCCATAACTTAGAATATTATCCATCGCAGATCTATTATATTTACCATTCAAACTTTAAATAACGAAAGAATAATAATTAAATTAATTAAATTTAATTAAAAATAAATTCTCACCTTGCTTGGATCAAAAATGAAGGTTCAAACTCGATCAGATCTCGTGTTCAAAGTCACGGCGGGTTCGGATCTGAGAGATTTCAATTTAAAGTTCATAAGTATAAATTAGAAACCAACTTTTTACAACTGTCACTGCGACATTAAAAAGCGTCGCAAATCTAAAATTGAAAGTTACCTTAAATTTCAGAAAGTTCAAAACTTTGAATTCGATTTTCAGGAGATACAGTCAATGGTTTGAGGAACGGTTTGTTGGAGATCGAAGAGCTACGAGAGGGGGATTGGCGCCGGGAAAGGGGGAAGGGGCAGTTCGCCGTGGAGGGGCTGGGGGAGGCCGAACGGCGGTGACTTCGGGGTGCTGGTGCGGCGGCTACAGGGTACAGGGGGGTGTTGAATTTGGTATGGAATCGAAGAGCACGAGAAACTCTTCGAAAAGTTGTACTACGGCGTGTTCTGAAATTGAGTGAGGAGGGAGAAATCGGAGGAAGAAATTCTGAAGGGAATGGGTTCGGCGGCGTGAAAACATCGGGGAAGAAAGGTCATGTACACGCGTATTTATACGTGTATTCTAGGGTATTTATTTATTTATTTATTTATTTAATTAATCCCATAATTAGAGTTTTTCCGTCCGATCTCCAAACGGAGCCCAACGACTGTCGAACAATAAGTTTTAATGTCTTCTGAACGCAATGGCACTAGTGTCGAAGTCTAATTTTGAAGTTTACAGCATGTTTCTTTTATTTCTAAAATAAATCTTTTTAATATTAGTTCGAACGTACTTTTAAATCTACCGGGGTCACATACGAACTCAGAAAAATCCGGAAAAATTATTTTTGTTATGTTTTGACGATACGGTCCTAACAAAACTAATTTCGTCGAATTCTGAGATCATTTGGAAAATGGCCATTTTCTGGTCGGTCCAATTTAACTGTAATTGACCAAAACACATTTTCCTTTGCCACGCTCACATATTAACTTCAAAAATTATGAAATTTGAAACCTAGCAATAATTTGACATCCCGGATCCAACAAAAGTGGTTTCGTCGAATTCCGAGGTCGTATGCAAAATGTCTATTTTCAAGGGCGATATATTCTCTATAGCGACCTTTCTGAAAATTCATTTGGACATAACTTTTGATTCCCGCTATGAAACTTCGATTTTTTAGATTCGTTAGAAAGGTATTCATTAACAGATTTAAATATTTTTGGTTTCACCAAAATCCGATTTATCCTGCATCCTGTACAGTCAGTCAAAGTTCAGCTTTGACTTTTCAAACTACCGTGCTATTTCTAATTCCTTTTATAATTAAATTAAATATATTCATATTAACATCAATTAAAATAGATTTCTAGTTGTTTTTATTTAAAATAATTTATTAATCACCCCTAAAATCTCTAAAATGAAAATTTTAAATTGGCCTCAAATTCTGGGTTGTTACAATTTGAAAAGGGAATTCAAATATGGTTTGCAAGTTTGAATGTTCTAATATAACCAGAAGAAGTTATAAATAAGAAATTTAATTATGGAATAAAATAAATCATAATTTAACATAAATTAAATATGGAATAATTGGGTTATGTTGATTGTGATTGGTTGTTTGTTGGATGACAAATTAGTTGGATGATAGATGGATCGAATATAAGAATTCATCAACGGTTGAATGAACTGAAAACAAGAATATAAAATTCAGTATAATTAATTCGAATTAAAATCACTCATGGAATGAAGCTGAAATGATTTAACCTTGTATTTGAATTAAGTGCAGGTTGGAAGGAGGAATAGCTAATAGTTGATTTGCCTCATGACTTGAGTATGGGTTGCCCGACAAATGGGTAAATCTTAATATTATTGATTTGGCGATTGATTTTATATCTATGAGTTGGGTAGCCGCTTGGGTTTTATTTTCTTTTGATCGGTGTGAGGCCCAGAGTGGCGTTTTTAGTCATTTGGATCGAATAGTGCAGAGGCGGCGCTGGTGATTTTTTCAAAAAAAATTAAACTTAGAAATTATTTTTGATAATATTTTAAATAATTATTTTAAAATAATTAGGTTTAAATCATTCTTCTTACTTAGCAATTTCGGGGACGAAATTCTTTTAAGGGGGGAAGAATGTAACGACCCGGATTTTTCGACCATTTGAATTCGAATATTTAAATTTGTTTCAAATATTATATTTGGAATATTAATGGATTATTAATATTGAATTCGTTATAAAATGAAGATTTAATGTTTATATTTATATTTAATATAAAACGAACTCGAAATGTCGTGGTAGTTCGTAATATTGAGTTTTGAACTTTAATTGAATATACATAATCCGTTTTAAGTCGAAATTCTATAAAACAAGAAACATTTGAATATATTTGATAATAATTTTCTAACGAAAGAGAAAAATCGAGTTTTCAGTTTATAAATTGTAAGTTATGTCCAAATCAAAATTTAAAATAGTCATTGTGGATTTCGATTATAAACGATAACGTTATTTAATAATTTATAAAAGGATTTCTTTTTAAATTTGAATATAGTTTAACTCGAAAATATAAATATTTAGTTATGATCCTATATTTGTTTATATTTGGGATTGTATATTATTTTATTTGGATATATATATATATATGAGGATAATAATTTATTATATTTAATTTAATTGTTTTGGAATTAAATTAATATTATATCGATATTATATAAACGTTAGAAATAGCTATTTTTCAAACGAGCTTTGTTTTAGACGAAACAAATTTTATTGGAATGCGTATAGCTAGATATTGCTAATTCTCCAGTTTGGAGCTAATCGGAGTTGTTTTATCGGTTCGTGTAATTTAATGTTGAACCGATAATTATATTGGAATTAAAATAACGTTGTTATGCAAATGGAGTCCGCTTTCAACAAAGTTAATTTCATTCGGATCGGAACGTCAAGACATAGCAGTGTGTTAATTTTCGTTGTGTTTGGAGCTCGTGGGTGTTAGTGCCAATTTTACGGTGGACGTTAAATAGCGGTTAAAATTTAACTAACTGTAATTAATAAATACAATAAAATTAAAATGGATTAAAGAGATCAATGAAATGCAAAAGTAAAATAGTCACATGAACATTTCGTAACTAAAGATATCATCAGCGTACTCCTCATCCATCTTCTTCAAAATTATGGTCAAGTGGTTTTTATCTTTAGCGACCCTCTATTTCGTACGTTTGGAAAAGATTTCATAAAAATTAAATATGATATTTTCTAAACCAAGTACTTCAATAAGATGATATTCGAATTTAATAGCTATTGTTGTCAACTCTTAAAGTAAACTAAACCTGCATGTCTTAATCAAATTAATACATGCATATGTGTATCCTATCTACAAATCTACTTTTGCGCATGGAAAAGAAAATATGAACGCAGCAAGCCCAGCAAAAACCTACCCCTAGTTTCCCAGTAGTGCACATGCCATTTGATAGGCTTCTTTCTAGCCTGCACGTTAAGTTCCCTTGAGAAATCCTATCATACAACTAAACGAAAGAGCACAGCTACTCGTAAGGACACCCACAGGCTACCTACTACCCAATACCTTGCATCCCAAAACTCTATGACGTGCGTTCAAAGGTTTACACCTGATGACCAAGATTTCGTGCCTATAAATACAGGCTTCAGCTCGTTCTGTTTTCCAGTCAGTGAAACAATGGTGGTTCAGCTCTTTGAGAAATATTGTCATACGTATTACAAAAGCAAGAAAAATATAGCACCTCATTTCCTTTGAATTGCCTCTTCCCAGCAACATGAAAACAACGCCACCATTATATATATATAAAAAGCAACGTCGGTCCTGGAGATTGAGATCAACACTAGAAGGAACGAACGCTGGCGCGAGGTGGTGATCATACTGGTGTTAGGCGGCAGAGAACTCACTATGGAGGATGCGGTTACAAATGGTGATGGGGTGGACTGAGTTGCGGATGATGATAGCTATCGGGTAGAGGTCAAAACGATGAGTGAGGCGGTGGTGAAACTGAGCGGTAGTATTGAGGAATGCAAGGGTTTTGCACGCAAGGAGTTTCAAGAAGGATATCTGGGGAAGAGAGAGTCATGCGCGAGTTCAGGTAGAAGTGAAGCAGTGGGGTGGGGGAGCGAATTTGCTGTGGGAAAGAACGAGCTTCAGGGAAGATCGGTGTAGGAGAGAAACAACTGTTTTTAATATAAAAATGGCATAAGCAAATGTTGGCCAGAGACCGGACTGGGATAATTAGCAGGCAAGAGTTTTTGTGGAAGATGAATCATGAAGTATGGTGCGGGCTATTCAAATTCTGGAATAGGTGTGGGATATATGGGGTTTGGCTAAAAAAAAAAATACAAGGGAGAAAAAGGAATCGAACTGGGCATCAAAGTTGCTCGCGGAAGCATACAGCAGGCGGATGGGGGTAATATAGTATGGGATGACGTGTTACATTAGGAATCGAGCGTGATAAGAAGAGTTGGAACCCTATCGTCAAGCACAACGAGACGGAGCGAGTTTGGTCATAAACAAAGGCAGCTAGGATTTTTAGTCAAATTAAACGTCTGTTTAATTTGACTAAATCAAATCGTTTTATCATCGAAACAAATCAAGGTGAGTTAAACTCACTCAGTTCTCTCACTTATAAATCGGGTTTATTATTTGTATGTCATGTTTGCTAATTATTGGTTGATTTGATGATTGTTTGGATGTTGTTAAATATTGTTATATCGATTGTTTAAATTAAACGTTGTTTAATTTAAATGAAATGCATCGTTATTTCTAACGATTATTTCCAATAGAGGTAACTTACCTTGTTGGTTAAGTTTATAATAATATAAACGTATTTAAATTAAATTGGACATTTGAATTATTATTATTATTGGTAGACCATTATCAGTTGAACCGATTATTTGTTTGCATATGATCGTTACATGAACTGTTTAACCAATATGGTTGGATTATTGATTTGGTTACCAAATGTTGAATCTAAATTCAACATTGTTTTGATATTCACCAATGTGTAGTATTGCTTAAGGAATAATAGCAGATGGCCAAATATACACTGTTTATAAAGACTAATTTACCGTCAAGTAAATCAATATAAATGAAGTTATAAAATTTATATTATAACTGAAGATCGATTTTAAAAATATATTATTTTAAATGGAAGTTTATAAAAGGAATTAAATATTTATTATTTATTATTTATTTATTTAGTTTATAATTGATTATTAAATGAATTATAAAGCTGATTCTAATAAGATTGAAAAGCAAATGAGCAGGAATTAACGTGGTGATTAATAACCGAGATTTATTGTTTTCAAGAATAATTAAAGTAGGACTGTACTGGGATTTGATTATTATTAATTTAATAATAATCAAAGTAAATCGAATTATTTTGATTAATTATATTATTAATTAATTTAAAAAGGAAAGGGCTAAGTGGAATTGATTAACGAATAAATCATGTTTATAGCCTGCATTAAGTGAGATTGTTTCATGAAATTAGTTTATTAATTTAATGGGAGTAGTAAATGGTGAAGTAACCTGGTTTTATTTTAATAAATGTTGAAACTTGATTAAGTTATTTAATGATAACCCAAGTGAAAATCTGGAGATGTAAAACTTAGTAATGGAAGTTTGTGAACTTTAAAAGTCATGTTATAATTTAATGAATATTTAAGGGATTTAAGGTATATAATAATATAAGTAATGTTTTAAATCGAAGTTTTTATTTAATTCTTACTGAATTATATTTAATTGAATTCTATGAAATCAAGGTTAGACAAAGATATAAAACCCAAGTTTTTATTGAATATATTAATGGAACGAATTATTAAAAATGGCTTGTGAGTGGGATAAAAGTTGAAGATATGAAATTAAAGAATTGGATTCTAATTGGCGATCGGTTAAGTTAAATGATTTTCCGCATATTGATCTTATGTTGGTTTCGACCTTCGGGGTTGATATTTTGGGGAATTATTTTCTTACTGATATACAGTTAGGAACTAATGGAATATTAAAATGGAAATCGAGATGGAAATCCAAGTTTGAATTAAAGTGGTTAGATGAGTTATGTTATGAAGATACGGTCTAGAATTGCTATATTAAATTAGAGATGAGGTTTAATCTAGGTATAACTAAAAGGATTATTTTCCTTGATTTTGGGAATGAATATCGGTTTGGTATTACAACTGATATCTATCTTCTGATAAGAGCGTTGTTGATCAAGATCTGAGAGGTAATTAAAATACCCTAACTTGAACGACTTCAGGATTATCGAAGGATGATATTAGTATAAATGGTGAAAATGTTAGAGTAAATTATTTTAGGGAAACAAGAGTATAACGTTATTTGGAAGAGTTTGGGTATATGTATATATTAGGATTCAACTATAAAAGGAAATATAAAAAGGGGTTTGAGAACGTGAATTGATATTTCCATAATGGAAATAAATAAAAAGGAGATTTGTGAAAATATAACGATATTTTCAAAATAAGGAGATGAGTTTTAGAATGGATTATTTCTGAAAGGGTAAGTGACGATTATGATGTTCAAATAATGGAAACAAAAGGAGATTTCGTAACGATTGTTCTATGATGATAAGTTTAATCGATTTCCCAAATATTAGAAAATAAGTTTTATTGGTAACAAATGGTTTGAAATGGTTGTTTACGAGAAATTGAATATGATTTAAGATATTTTTTCCTAGTATATAAGTAAAATGTTTTAAGAATAATTATATATTAAAACTGAGACATTATTCTTAGTATTTTTTTGAGCAAACGGATATGTAGCGCGTGGCTACACAACCGGTTAAATAATAGATAACAGTGTATATCCAACTGACATACCCAGTTGGTGGTCCAAAATACAAACAACACAGAGTCAAAGATACATCATACAACACACATAGAGAGTAGTGAGGATATAAGTACAAAAGCGATCAGAGCAAGCTGAAAACCATCATAATTATACAAGTATTAAGCCAAGAGATAAGGCGGCATTCATCAGACATCACACAAGATCCATACTAGTCTCAGTATCATTGCTGTCGACCGAAGAAACTGGTGAAGAGGCCGCCGGCAGAGCAAACCGGAATGTATCTGCATGATTGGCACCAGAACCTGAAGCGGATGAATAAATATGAATGATGCGGTGACAGATAGAAATGATTGAATTAGCCTTGTTGTTAAAAATTCGTGCGTTTCTTTCTTTCCAAATACACCAACTATAAGCGGCCAGTAAAATATCAAGAGTAGGACTAGAGTCAGATTCCCAATAGGCAAAGAAAGAGGAAATAGTGGGGATGCAACCAATTAAATATGAGCTCACTGCAGCCCAGATTGGGAAGGAAAATTCACAGGAGAAGAAGAGATGGTGAATGGATTCAGAATGAGAATTACAGATAGGGCAATTGGGATCGGGAGCGACGTTGCATTTGAAGAGTTTTTCTCTTGTATTGACCTTTTCATGAATCAAACACCATTGGAAGAAGAGAATTCTCGGAGCCAGCTTGCATTTCCATAGTCTTGAGAATTTAAACCGTCTACCCGAAAAATTCAGGTACTTGTAACATGATGAAATAGAAAAACCTTTAGAAGGAGAGAGCACCCAGACATAATGATCATCTGTATTATTTAACTGAGTGATGCTAATGAGAGCAAAGATCTTAAGCAACTGCGAAAGAATACTCCTATCAAAAAGTGAACCTGGAATTAAGCTTACATAATCATTACTAAATGCATCAGCAACAGACAGTGAAGGATTAGATTGAAGAGAAAAGAGTGAAGAAAATGAAAGAGAGAGAGATAACTGACCAGCCCAAATATCATGCCAAAATAAACAGGATGAACCACCCCCCAAAGAGACATGAAACAAGAATTTAATACGAGGAAGACAGGATAGAATCCCATGCAAGAAGGGAGAGATTAAAGAGGAAGGACGATGATGCAAAACGAGATGAGGGTTAGAAGAAAAGTAGCGAGCTAAAATCCAATCTTTCCAAATGAAGTTTCCAGTGTTTAGGAGTCTCCAGACCCATTTAGCCAATAATGCAGTATTGAAATGGTTAAGGTCAAGAACACCAAGCCCCCCCTGCTCAGGGTGAAGACATACAGTCCTCCAGTTAATTAATTTCTTGATTTTTTGACCATTCCAAAGAAAAGAACTACGAATTGAATCAATCTTGCAGATTACCCACTTGGGGAGTTTTTGAAAAGACATCCAATGTGTAGGGATAGCCGAAAGCACAGATTTAACTAGAGTTAAACGGCCCATGGATGATAATGAGCTTGCCTTCCAAGATGCTAATCTAGATTCAATCTTATTAATAAGGGGGAGCCAATCGTTTTTATGGAGCTTAGAAGGTCTGAGAGGTAAACCGAGGTAGAATAATGGGAATTTTGCTACTTTGCAGTTGAGAGTGGAAGAAATTGAGTCCCCAAGATGATCAGACTTACCAAGCATGTAGATAACACTTTTGTTAAAATTAATGGAAAGAACTGATATCGACTCGAATACATATAACAGGATTTTGAGACACTGGATATGGAAGGGATTAGGTGAAGAGAAAATAATTGTGTCATCTGCAAATTGTAAATTGTTGATGCATAGTGGAGAATTTGGGAGGGAAATACCATCCAAGTAACCATGAGAGGAAGCTTGTTTAACCATTTGGTTGAACACATCAGCGACGAGCACAAAAATCAGAGGGGAAAGAGGATCGCCTTGTCTAAGCCCACATTTAGATTTGAAAAGGTTTCCAGAAGCACCATTTACTGAAACTTTTGAGCAGCTAGAGTTAAGAATATTATCAATCCATGAACACCATTTATCTGAAAAACCCGTGTGTCTAAAAACATCCATGACAAATGGCCAACTTACTGAATCAAATGCTTTGGAAAAGTCAAGCTTTAGTAGAACACCAGGGGTAGATGAATGATGACAGAAGGAGATTATTTCTTGAGTTGCGGCGATACAGTCATGAATATTCCTTCCCAGAATGAAAGCAGATTGTTCTGGTCCAACAAGAGTGGCAATAACAGACTGAAGACGATTTGCTATTACCTTTGTAATGATTTTAAAAGTAGTGTTTAGCAGGCTGATAGGGCGGAAGGAAGATAAAGTATTGGCCCCCCGAGTGTTTAGGGATGAGGATAATGTTGGCATAGTTTAGCCTGGCAATTGAGGTAGGATCGTTGTAAAATTCGTTGCACATGTCAATAACATCATGTTTGACTAAGGCCCAAAAATGCTTAAAGAAAACTGGGCCAAACCCGTCAGGTCCAGGGGCCTTATCATCCGACATGTCCTTCAATGCAGCCCAAATTTCTGATTCAGAGAAGGGATGATCGATATGGATAGGCTCGGGGTTCGGGTAGAGACGATGCCAATCTACTTCAGGTGCATTTGAGTGAGAGCGACCAAGCTGGGATCGGAAGTGATCGGAAAAGAGAGAGAGGATGACATTTTGGTCGGAAAAAGAGCGGCCATCTATAATTAATTCCGATATGAATGTTGATCTCCGCCTGCCATTATCCATTCGATGAAAATATGAAGTATTTCTGTCACCTTCCTCCAACCATTTGGCTTTGGATCTTTGCTTCCAACCAATTTCTTCTTGTTTCATCAATCTATCCAACTCATCTTCTAAAGAACTTAATTTTTCACGTTCAGCTACAAGAAGAGGGCGCTGTTCTTCTAAAATATTGAAGTCAATAATGTCATTTTGAATAGAGGAGATGCGGGAACGGATGGAACCCCATATGTTTTTAGCCCATGGTTTAATAAGTTTTCTGAGGGTTTTCAATTTTAGGACTAACCTTTGAGATGCAGAAGATACATTAAAGTTTTGAGACCAAATTGAATGAATAAAGTCTTCAAACGAGGGTTCGAGAAGCCACAACCTTTCAAATCTGAAGGGACGATTAGTGCATACAGAAATGTCAGAATTTAGTAGAATGGGGCAATGGTCTGATATAACTGAAGCCAAACCGTACACAACAGTCAAAGGGAAAAGCTCATCCCAAGCACCATTATAAAGAAAGCGGTCTAGTTTAGCCAATGCTGGTATTGATCTATGGTTTGACCAGGTGAAGGAACGGTTACTAATCGGTGGATCGATCAAGGAGCAGTCAAAAATGAAAGAATTGAAGTCATCAGAGTCTTGGGATAGATTACCTGAATTTCTATCATAAACAAATCTGGTAGTGTTAAAATCTCCACCAATCACCCAAGGACCCGAGAATTGGGTTGCAAGAGAGCAACAATCCGACCAAAGAAGGGATCTATCAGATGCATCTTGAGGGCCGTAAATATTAGAGAAGAAGTAAATTTGGTTTGAGGGGATATGACGCAGTGCAACGTGAAGTGCTGATTTATTTTGAGTAGACCAATTTAAGGACCAAATTGATTCATTCCATGCTGTAATTAAGCCACCACGTGTGTCAATTGACTTAACGAAAGTCCAACCGGAAAGGAAGGAACCCCCCACTAATCTAAAGAAGTTTGGAGAAGGGTCATCAAGCTTAGTTTCTTGGAGGAAAAGAATATCGATTTTTAAAGGGAGCAAAACCAGACTAATTGCATGGCATTTTGAGGGGTTGCCCAAGCCCCTAACATTCCATGAAACGATTTTCATTTGGCACCATTGATACGCTCAAGTTCCAAATCATGCATGGAAATATAGTGTGATTCACGTAAATTAACACCCATGCAACGTGACATTTTCCTACATAGACTTTTATTTGCAGAAGAAAAAACAACAGGAGTAAAAAAACTACCCGAGCCTTCAGGATGGTCCTCTTTGTTATTGATCCTTGCACTGCGTCTGACAATGACCGGTGAAAGAAACTGGGTCCAGTTCTCTTCTTCAGCATTATGGGTAGAGCCAGCAGGGAGGATTTGTTGGAGGGGGAGAAAAGGTTGAGGTGGCGATTGATTGTCAAGAGGGATCGCGATGGGAGGGGCAGTTGATGTGGGGTCATCAATTTGGAGTGGGGTAATTGGGAGGGGGATAGAGAACGGGAAGGACATAGGGATGTTTTGGAAGAGCAAGTCGGAGCTGAAAAGGTGGTTCATGTTCCGGTGAGGTGTTTGGGCTACTTCAGGGTCCACATCGGGTATGGCCATTGCATTTATGTCATTTGGTGCAATATCCATGGAGTCATCGAAGTTGTCATGCATGCAAGGAATCGTAAACTCGTCAATATTACCAATAAGTAAGGATTCAGGCTTAACACCAGGGTGTTCGTGGATGCAGCGTTGGACTTTTATGAGGTGTTTCTTCATATTGATGTTAACCACAAGAAAAGTGTTTAGGTCAATCCCCTCAAAAAATTGAATTTTGATAAATAAGTTTCTGTGGTCGAAGTGAGACCATTCACAGTCATCTAAAGCTACAACATTTCCCAAAGGACTAAGAATATTTTTGACTGCAGCCGAATTGAACCTTAGAAATTCTGGAAAACCTACCACCTTTGCCCATGATTCGCACTCTAACACCGCTTCCGGTTCCCATTCAGCCTCAGACCAAGGCTCAAAGTATATAGCTCCTCCCGGCTTCGAAAAGAGCTTCCAGAACAAGACTTGGTCTTTGATCCATGCGTTTGGGCAAGAGACGATGAAAGAGTTTTTTCTATATATCCACATAGGCCATTCGCGATAGTTAAAAGCATTAGATAGGATGAAGTGAAGCGATGTAATACTCCAACCGCCAGAAATCACGGTGCCAACAATGTAGTTTGATGAGTCTGCCATTACAAAATGATTCATATTTTCAGAGTTTAATGTGGGAGAGATGGGAGAGGAGGGAATAGGAGTTGGAGAGGGCGTGGATTGCTGACAGCTGGAACGATGTGGACTCTTCTGGTTTCGATCAGATTGAGTTGATGCACGAGGGACCCACGCTGCAGAAGGTGCATCATTCCAATGGACACCTTTACGCACATGTTTTGAGATGCCTCTTTGCATTCTTTTTTTAGGGCAACGTGTACATAAGTGGCCGTAGCCTGAGCAAAAAAAACAAATTTTTGAATTCCTGCAGGCACTTGCCACGTGTCCTCTATCTGCACATTGAATACAGCGACGATCGCTCTTCAGGAAATTGACCATATTCTGAATTGAAGAGAAAGCAGGTAATTTTGATGATTTTCTCACAGACGTGCGATCAGATGAAACCAACGGAGGAGATGAAGCTACCTCCGCATAGGATTTTTTTGGCTTATCGTCTGGAATATTTTTCAGAGCATCAAAGCGGTTATTACAGGTAATCTCTTGAGGAGGTGGATGACTTAAACTTTGACGAAAGAAAATTTTTGAAGCGGGAGGAGAAAACGATTGACCAACTTGAGATGGTGGGGCGAGGGGACGGTGGGAGGAGAAAAAGGTGGGTTTATGAAAAGCTGAGCGAGAATGGTGCTGATATGAAGGAAGAGGGTGAAAAGGGGGGCGAGAGCGGAAGGAAGAAGGAGGATGATGGAGAGAAGATGAGCGGGGACGAGGGCGCGGAGCAGGACGAGAGCGGATGAAAGAAGGAGGACGACGGATCGAAGGAGGAGAAGAACGATGAGGCGGAGGAGGAGAAGGAAGGATAGGAGGACGGGGGCGGAACGCGGCACGATATTTGGCTGGAAAGGGGAAAGAGAAGCGGAGGGAGTCCGCCATTGAAAGAACAGTTATTGTAAATTTTTTGTTTATTATTCTTAGTATTACAACTGATATATTATTTTAATGGCCAAGTGACGCTGTATAATCAACCAATGGATTTATTCTATTTTTATGGTTGTTTATTTTGATAGTTAAATAGCCGACTATCATAATCTGACCTAATGCATGTTGGTATGGAAAGACCAGGATCGAATTTATATTCGAAAACCATTCCGAATCAGCAACTACATAAACGAAGAAGATATCTGAAGCTGAGCGAGATAGAGCAAGTTAAGACCGTAAATCTTTATAAGCAGGGGAAACTATTGTTGAATTTCTCTAGCTGATCCCTAGAGTTATATATATTTGACAGTGATTCTGTCATGACTGGAATCAACGGATTGCAAGGACTATTCGCTACTGATCTATAGGGTGATTCCTAGGATGTGGTAGGAGGGTGCCTTTGGTTCATCCTGTTCCTGGATGACTTGTATGGACGATGTGTGATGCAAAAGTGAATGGTGGCCAGATGTTCTAAAAGACGATTATAACCTCAAGCCTCATCAACCGGAAAGTGACCGAAATAGGGCAGACAGCATGACTATGTGGGTCGCTCCCATTAGGGTCAATAATCACCTATCTAGAGAAAATTCATTTCCTTATTTAATCTATTTCAATGTTGTCCCTTTTCGGGAAAAAGTTGGGTAGCTACCAACCGTTGGTGATATACATTCGATACACTCAAGAGAAATGAGTGGTCGGTCATGTGTGGCCGGGTTGCAAGATATTCTTGTTGAACCCAATGTATTCCTCTCTAGAGATACACTATCGGCAGGTGGTTCCATACATTGTCATAGTCGGAATCCAATCTCCAACAAGCGCCCGCGGGTTTGATTGTATACTATACATGTAGAACGTGAGATGCAAGATTTCTGCTAAATTGTTATTTATTTGTATTTAGACACTGTTATAATATCAAAAGAAGATATTGATTTCAAAATGTTTTAGGTTATCGTAAGATAAAAACCGTCTATATTTATGTGTGAATTTGGTCTTACAAATATCCTTTTCTTTCAAAAAGAAATGTTATAACTTCAAAATAAAGTTGAATTATATCATAAACTTAGCGAGTTATCTCATTCTGGTTCACTAGACTGATCCGACATTTGTATTGCTCGGGTTAGCCCAAGTCTTTCAGGTTCAGAGTATCGGATGTTGTGAAGAGACGAGCTGGAAGAGTTTAGATGTATTATATTATATAGTGATTATTCCGTGGCGTATTGTATATGAGGACAGGTTACTATAACTGTCTAGATGTATCGATGTACTCTGATGATTGTAAGTTTTATTTTAAGCTCTCAATAAAGAACTGTTTCTATATTATATTTTATTCCGCTTCAACGTGAGACTCTGTGTTGTGATGATTCTTCTTCTTATTCTTCTATTCTTAACTTTCTTTCTTGTCTCACCGTATAACTTCTTTCTATTAGCTTTCTAGGGTTTTCGGTACTTGAGTTTTTGACACGGGATGTGTTAGTGTCAAGATTCGAGTGTATGAAATTTCCGGGTCGCTACAGTCCCAGTAGAGAATCCCCAACCAATTCGGCAATCACTCCATGCTAGCCTGATGGATGTACTTGCACATCTAAACCCCGACAGGTCAAGTTTCAGTATGATGGATCGTGTAATCCATTGCTACAGTGACATCGGCTGTAACATTATTGTTTCTAAAAGTTAGATGAATGTAGGTTGTGTTGTCACTTTTATATGATTAAGTTAGGTGACAGATTGTGTTGTATTGTCCATTTTATACCATTTTTTTGTTAGATCGTCCATTTATATGATTAAGGTAGGTGACCGTTTGTTTAATAATCAAATCAAGATCATCAAGTAGTGGTAGTTTTGTTGGAGAATGAAATTTTGATGACAACAACCTTGTTTCAATTAATAAAATTATTAATTATAAAATATATACTAACATCTTTGTCTAGAATATATATATATATATATATATATATATATATATATGCAATATATAATATATAGAAGATTGTAAAGTACTAGAGATTTAAGATATCAAGGAATTCAAGACTCATGAGAATTAAGAATATCAAGATTTCAAGAGCTCAAGATTATCAAGTAATAGAGTCTAGATTATATGTAAAACTTCAGTTAGCACTTTCAAATTATGTTTTCAAACTCTGTTTTCAAATCAATTTCCAAATAATTTTAAACTTCTATTCTAAAATAATTTCAAATTATGAAGATTTTACTTATGATTTCAAATATATATGTTTATAGTTTATAAAGCTTTATATATGTTTATAATATATATTTTATAGTCTTGTATCATATAATCTTATAAATATGTTTATATTATATTTCTATATGTTTTACACTTTAGTAAATTCATTTTGAAACATTAGTTTTGATTCAGGAATTTCCAGAATATATATTTATTTAAACACTTGAAAAATAAATTTTAAAAAATAAAAATATACAATATATGTCGACATACACCTTTGGACATGTCAACATATAAGCGTCATATTTTTAATTTTGAAAGAAAGTGTCTTTTCATATTTGAAACGTTTCAGAAACATTGCAACCTTTCAAACAATGTAAATAGGGGTTCATTTCGAACTCTTTATCACTTCTTCTTCTCCATCTTCATCCTATCTCTAACCACCATTAATATACATTAATTTCTTGATTTCTACACTTATACTCTGACGATTTCTACTCATCTTATATCAAACTTCTTCTCTTCTTAATCTCTACCAAATACTCTCTGATCGGATGTACTATTCAAGAGTTCTAGGACTATTGTAACCATTTGGGAATTTTTTTGAGAAAGGTTGTGTTTCTTATAGCCTAGAAATCAAGGAAAGGGAGTGGTGTGAACCTTTTAGCCGTGAAATCAAGGGTGGTGGAATCTGTTTTAACCTTGTAGTCGTGAAATCAAGGGTGTTGTAAGATTGATACTAGTATTAATAAAACTCTGCACAATACAGCGTTGCGTGGGACTGGACGTAGGAATAATCTAAACTAGTATAAAATCTAGTGTTTTCTTTCCTTTTATGCATTTTATATTCACTTATATCTGTGTCTATGATTGTTTCTGTGTTTGTGATCTTTTCTGGTGTGATAATCAATGTGTGATTCATATAGTAATTCATGTTAGTTAAAGATTTCTATAATTTTCTTATAAACACTATTCACCCCCCTCTAGTGTTAATTCTTCCTTAAGATCCTTAATCTGCATTACTTAACAAGTTTATTAATTAAAAATCCATTAAGTTTGTAAATTAATCGTTATGCTTATAAACGATTTGAGTCGTCCTCTGTTTACTAAACGATGTTTGAATGTATAATTTATATTTAATTAAAAATGAGCTCGTAGCATCGAGGTAGTTCGTAGTTTTACGTTTTGAACTTTTAATGAATGTATAAGATCCAACATAAGTCGGAACCTGTTGAAATAAGAATTGTTCAGATCTATTGGATTATAATTTTCTAATGGAAGAGAAAATCGGTTCTTCATATTATAGATTTTGAGTTCGGTCCAAATAAAATTTTCAGAAAGTCGCTATGGAATCATTTATAAACCCTAGCATTTATTTAAAATATATATAAAGAGGACGACCCTTGCTAACTTACCTCAATAAAAGCATTTAAGATAAGTAAAAGGAGGATGACCCCTGCTAATGACACAATCACGATACAACTAAGATAAATAAAATGATACAGCCAAGGTAATAAAGGTAGCATGGATCTAAATCAACTTCTAATTAAAACCATTTCAAAGGCAGTAATTTGCCTGCACATAATTATAGTGCAAAGCCTCCTTATCTCTTCTTCTAACTCCAAAGCATAAGTAATGGCCCTAGTTGGGAAACGTTTATCTACCCACTATCCAAATTCACATCCATTTGGTTGTAGCGGACAAAGATAGTATCAGCGACCAACATTGTTTCCAAGCCTACCGACTAAGAGTGGTACTTCAAAACCACAAAAGCGTACAACATTCGCAGATTGAACCTCGTTGGCATCAAAGACATTTTGGGAAGGAAGAATTAAATTTCATGACCTTTGGGTGTGTTGAGGAGTTGGTTGTTGCTGGTGAACTATCTGCATTTGTTGCATCCCTACCTCAAGCTCACTCTGCCGCACTTCTTCATAGTGTCGCTCGTCCATTTCAATTTAATATGAAGTTGGTTCGCTGGGTGAAGACGAATTAGGATCTGATGGATCGTATAGAATGTTAGTGTACTCATATGAGCTTGGATATTCAATCGGCATTTTTTTCCAGTTGATTTAAATTTGTGTATAAATTCACATCAAAGTCACTAGAATTTATATCCACAAAATAATGAACCCTCAACCACTATTACAAATGTCAATGTTAGAGAATCTCCACTGTACATTGTAGCCACATTGATGACCAGACACAATAAGTAAAGAAAATAATGATGCTCAATTTTGTATTAAAGGAACCTCTACTACGCACTATAGCCACGTTGGCAACCAGACACAATATTAAAGGAATTAATGATTAAAGGAATCTTTACTAGTACCATTAGCTATAGTCACTGAATGTTATAGTCATGTAAGCCGGACCCACCAGCCATTTGTTAAATTTAAGATGGATAAGATTTGAATTCTGAAATATTTAGTGGACCCATTGTTATTGATATAGTATTGCAACAATCACAGTCATGTCACTATTAAATTAGCTGACATGATTGAACACTACACAATAGCACATGTTAACTGTTCACAACAGTAATGAGGGGATGATCCAAGTCGTGTAACTCCTTTAATACTTTATTCTTTATGATTTTGAATCCTCCTTTAATTGAAATTATTCCGGAGTTAATGAATTATTATTAGTATAATAGATGATTAGGATAAATATCATAGAAAAGTAATTGGAATCTTGGCTTAACCAACATAAATGCATATCATAGAAACAATAAAAGATTAATCAGATCCAAAGCGTGTTAGCCAGCTATAATGAACTTCATAAGCTTCATAACTAATGAATTCTGTTCTGTGTTCTAATGGGTAACGTGAATAAAAAGAGGAACGATTTGCTTTGAATACATCACCAACTTTAACCAACTTGATAATCTCGCGGTAACAAAGACAAGCTTTCCATAAAGCGCTATGTGTTTTATGAATATCTGTTGTAGACCTCCTCGAGGGGCATTTGGGATTGTTGTTGTAAGCTTCTTGGATCAAGTTCCAAAACATTTCATGGCTTAATCCCCCATCATTTTGTAGCATAATTTTGTATCTTTTATCATACTCGATATAAGCTTCCTTAAGTATAAGTAACTCATCTAAAGACCATTTAGTGTTTGATATTTTCCCCTGTGCATAAAATGAGAAGTTAAAAACGTATAAACTAAAATAAATGGCCAAATATGACCCATAAAGGTGGAAAGCCCAGGCGTTTGTTGAACAAACTTCATGTCTCTTATAGATGGTGTTTTTTTAACAAACACCCAATATTTTTAACCTTGTCATGTGTTTGTTCAACAAACGCTTGATTCCCATATATTTGTTGAACAAACGATTGTTTCAAAAACTATTGGGAAATCTCCAAATCCAACAATTTGAGTTGCGGACAATCGAAAATCCACGCCCAAACTATTGGAAATGCTTTACATGCACAACAAATGAAACTCTTTCATTCCTACTATTCTGCTTCTCGTGACTCTTATTTTCTTTCTTTCCACCACATGACCCTTTCTTTTTTTCTTTAATATTTCCAGGCAAACATTGGAGAGAAGAGAAGGGATTAGACTTTGGTGAAGGACAACTGTGGAGGCTGTGATAGAGGCGTTGGAGTCAGGTACTCGTTATTGGGTTCAAGCATGAAATGGAGGTCTGCTGTTGCCACTTGTTGGTAGGGAATGAGTATGGCATTGTAGTGCGTGGAATTCAGTTTAGGTGGCAAAAGGGGAAGTTATGGCTATTGTTTCCTTTGAGGAAGCTCGATTGTGGTCGTAGGTATCGTGTGTTTAGGTGGTCAGGGTGGAGTTTGGCAGCGGGTGGCGGAGGTGTTCATTCAAGTGGCGGTTGTTAGTTGATAGGTGTGGTTTGGCAGTTGGAGCAATCGAGGGCGAAGGATGGTGGAAGGTCGTAGTGCGCGGACCTTGGTAATGCTGGCATGGGCAGTGGCCTGCAGTTCGTCGGGGCCTGGAGCCGGGTGCCCAGGTCTGAGCTCGGGTGGTAGTTGTCTGGCGTGAACAGGTGTTGGAGTTTGAAAAAGGTGAGGGACAGTGATAGGTTTTGCGAAGCATTGTGTATGTGTGTGTTATTCTAGATGCTCAGGTCCATTTCCTCCTTTTTTTGTGAAGCTCCAGTTTTGACTGATAGAAGAGAGAAAATAAAACGAGAGAGGGAGTTGCAGGCTTTTACTATTTCACATGAAAAGGAAGGAACGACCGAACTTGAACGTGGTGGTCATATGTGAACAATCTTAAATAGTTTTATATAAATATCTTTTTGTTGTTTCCATTCATTGAAGACGTATGCTTTAGTTTCGATCTTCATTTGTGCATGTGTCCTCAAATAATGGATCCATCAATTTACTTGTTTTTTTAACAAAAATGGTACTATATTTACAAGGAAGGGTTACATAAGAAGGAAAGCTTTTCCAAAAAATAGAAAATTACAACCAACTAGCAACTATACAGAAAAGTAAAAGCTAAGCTTTCCAAATAAAATATCTAACGTCCTTTACAACACATAAAACTTACACAGTAAACTCTAAATGACCCAACACGCAAAAGGAAACAACTAAAGCGTAGGAGAACCAAGCTTCAGAGATCAACTTCCACAATCAGCTCTAAGATAACCACACAATACAAGAGAAATACCCGATTGCAACTAGTTATTTGCAACAGGCGACAAAAGACAGTTGCAGTAAATGATATTTAGCAACAGACCTATTATAGCAGTTGCAATAGATAAGATTTAGCAACATGTTTTTTCGTTTTGTTGTGAAAAACATATTTTTAGCAACTTTGCTTCCATAACAGTTGCAACAAACATATTATTTGCAACGGCACTTCAAAACCAGTTGCGAATAAATATCTTTAGCAACTGTTTTCGCCAGTTGCAATAACTCTATTTTTTACAACTGGTAAAGCCAGTTGCGAAAAACATATTAAAAATAAGTATAAGCTTTTAGTGATTAACTTTTAATAATTAATGTTATATAGTTGTTAAATGATTAACTATTAGTAGTTATATAATAATTAAGATAAATATTTAATAATTATTAATTAATAATAAAATTTAAGTATCGTAAAGTGATATTTATAAACTATAGCTTCTTTTTTATTAAATTATCTTGCTAATAAATAGTCAACAACAATTTTTCTTAAAGTAGTAATAAATATATTCAGTAACAATATCAAGTTATTAATTTTTAATATTCTTTTAAAAATGTTGTTTTTATATATGTTTTAAAAAATGTAACAACCCTGTTTTGGCTCCGTAATTATATACGTATTAAATAAAATTAAAGGGGTTTAAATTGGACTGATAACGTTGAAAAAATGGGTATATCAGATATAATTCTCCGCGATGCTAAATAATTTTATTCCATTATAAATAGTTTTCAGTCCTTGTTGAATTAACGAATAAAATATGAGACAAAAGTTGGATAGCCTATGCAGTCAAGCCCAGCGCCCTTTAAGACATTTCATTTTCTGGAAGCCGCCTAACCCCTTATCCATAGAAGTCTCCAGAACGCAGTCCCTGGAAGATTGAACCCGAAAGAAATCCCTTTGTGAAAAATCACGATATCGATTTTTTTCGGAAGAGGGCGAATCCCTAAACTTAGAAAAAAAGGGCGATCAAAAAAAAAAAAAAAAAAAAAAACACAAAAAGGAGGGCCTATCGTCATCTCGACGCGCACGGTGAGGCGCGACCTGGAAGGGTGGAAGTGGAGCAGTCGAAGGAGGCCGCGACATTGGAAAATGATGGAGATGCTGTCGGCCAGAAGCAGCAACGCACTTGAGCTTTACAGTTTGTAAATCGATCGTCGTTTATGTGAGTAAGATCTATTCCCATATTTTATGTACTGTGCTTTCAATTATCCTTGAATAATTTGGATAAACTTGGTTGCTGAGATTTTATTGTTAGGAATATTAGATTTGGCATTTTCAGTTTTTTGGCTTATTTTGTATAATATTACCCAGTTCTTGTTTGGATCTGCGTAGTTGAAATTTATGTGTTTGTATTTGGCTTTTGCAATTTGGTCATTGTTCTCGGATTCTCGGCTCTAATTGCTCGTCTTCCTAGTGCTTCATTTCCATTGGCTATCTAGATATGATACGTACGTTGCTAGCTGCTAGCTGTTAACTGATTTTGTCTGAAGCTAGGTAGTGAAATTTACACTATATTCATCTGTATGCTTTTTGTATGAAGTTGAATTAGATGAAAATAATTGGTACATATTTTGTTTAAAAGAATTTTGATTTAGTGATTCCTTTTTTTTGAACCAAATAAACAGGGCATAAGTTTGGTGAACTAAACTGACAAGTGGATTCCAATATAATTCTGACATTATCAAAATACCTGTATTATTATAAGCTTGGAACCTGTTCTTATTTTTATTGATAAGCAGTCACCTAACATAGCAATATATAAGGCATTTGCTGATGGTATTTTTTTGTAGATTTTTATCCTGGGAGCTTTCTCAAGGCATACAAAGCATAACTGAAAGCTCATTAGAGTATGCAAATGAGAATGCTCTGCTTCTAGCCAAGGTGATCATAATGTTGAGCCGAAGTTTTTTTTATACTGTAATTCAAATGTATGTTATCTTCAGTTCACTTAACTGTCTTCATTCTCATTCATAGTCTCTAAGGGAGCCTTACTTGTCGCTGGTTACACATCGTCCGTTTTATCGACATCTACTTATGTTGGTTTATTCTTGCTTGGAAGGGAACTCGGTTCTAAAAGCAAACAGGTAACTTATAATGATTTCTGTTTGTAAATTATTATTAAGCATTATGCATGTATCATAACAATACTTATATGCATAAAATTTATTTGATTTAAATTTACAGTTTGTGGAACACTTGAAACTAGTTTGGTCCTTGCTGTATTAGAGTGTAGATATTTGATGTTAGGAATAACAGCTACCCATTCATGATATCACAGATAATGTTGCAAGTTGCTTGTAATGGTTGTAATGAATATTAGTTATGATTGTTCATAAAAAATAAACTGAAATGCATTAGATATTAGAGATGAAAGTTTTGAATGCACTTAGTATGCGCTAAGGCAGCATTAAATTTGGTTTACAGGTTTTGTTTCATGAAACCCTTGCCTTATCTTGGTTATTAACTTATATTTAGAACTTAATTCTTCCTTTATTTTGTTGAGCCACATGATACATTCATTTTTATTTACACATAAAAAGAAAATTTGATCACCTGGAATCATAGTTTACAATTTTTAAATGAATCTGGGAAGGTTAAGGTTTACCGCCCCTTTCAGTTTTGTCACCAGCCGCTTTCTGCTCAAAGTTATTTTATATTTTGTGCTAACAAAGAAATTTTGCATGTGACTGTTTAATGAATTCAATATTGTTGCATTCGGAAAATCAGTGGCTGCTGAGCTTTAAGATTGTTTGGTAGAAGTCTTAAGCTCACCTCATTTGCACGTTTACATTGGTTTCTAAGATCTGAGAATTTAAGCCATGCTTGCATGCTAATACATTTCATTGCCAACAGCCCATCTTGAAGTGATGTCACTAGATACCTATCAAAAGCGCATCAGGAATTGATCTAAAGCCTTTTCGGCTCTAGAAATCTTCACCGTCGGTCGATCGGAGACTTCTCAGGTATAGAGTTATTTCCAGATTTTGGTGAGAGATTTTGATAGTAAAAAACTGATTTTCATCATTTCATGAACTGCAGATTTTGGCATGTGACCATTCATGAGCGACAACAAACTTGGAGCATGAACTGCAGATTTGTTCTAGTGAACTGACGATATTTATTCTTTTGTTACAGTAGATGTATGATAGAGTAGAAATATGATTAGAAAATACTTTATTCAAAAACAATGTGTTGTGTGATAGAATAAATTGTTATACATGAAGTGTATGAAAATTGTAGAATTTTTTGTAATTGTTTGCACTATAAAAATTTTGTTAAAATAAAATTTTAATTTGTTTATTTCTTTCTGTGATATAACTATTACTAAAACGAATACATTTAATGAGCAATATCTATAAGCTATAATATTTTTTTTTTTTACAGATTTACTAATCTATTGCAACGGGCATATACTGTTGCAAAATGACCTGTTGCAACAGCAAAAGCCTGTTGCAAAAAAGTCTACCGCAACAAGAAATAATCGTTGTAAAAAGGGATCGGTCTATAGCAACTTCGGCTATGCAAACGGGCGCTGGCCTGTTGCAATGGGCCTACTGCAACAGATTTTGCCTCTTGCGAAAAGTGTTTTTTGTTGTAGTGACAATTAGATCTCAGAACAAACACCGAAGTAAATCTCCAGAACCCAGCTGAACTACCAACTCACCTTACAAAAGAATACCACAAAATAAGATCGAACACCCAAAGACTGAAGCAACACAATATAAACTTCATGACAACACCAAAAGAAGGATCACTACATCCCCTCCCTACTCAGCAATAACAATAACTCAAGGCCCAAAAAACTACATAAAATGGAAACAGAAGCAAACCCACAGATAAGCCGAAAAGCTCAAAAGAAAGAGCAACTAACATAATCAAGCTTCCATAACCAAAGCTCCACAGTAACAAAAGCACCAAACTGAAATCAAACCATTATCATAAACTACCAAAGCAAGCTAACTACAGAGACATACTCCAACTCAGTCCAGATACAAGCTTCCTACCCAAACTGCTCTAAACAAAACAAAAAACAGAAGGACAACCAAATTTTATCTTAATTTATAAATGCCACCATTCTTCACCCCTCCTGTTGTATCATCTTCCTCTCTTATCTTCTTTGACTTAGATCTAGTTTTCATTTGTGGCATTATTCTAAGCCATTCATGATTGACTTCTACTAAGGGGTCTTCTCTAATAATCACATTGTCACCTTTAAACTTATACCCGTGTATTTGCTTCTTCTTCTTTTAATACTTCTGCTATTTAGTGAAGAACAATCTGATTCTTCCATTACACTATCTTGTAAATTAGTATCTCCTTCTTGATTCTTATCACATGTGTAACAACCCGAATTCTGACGGCTCGTTTTTTTCTTCAAAAACCCAATCCATCGAAACCCGAGTTGGTATGCTCTGGTATCCTGCAAAAAGACAGAGACATAAAACATGTCAGAGTTTGGAAAACATCTCACAGCGGAAGGGATAAAATATAATGTAATTAAAACATAGCTTTACCTTAATAACAATACTGCTAAACCAGTATCCAAAGCTATACAGCCTCTGTCATGAACCTAACCTGCGAATGTTATGAGGAGGGGGGGGGGGGTCATAACACAAGTTCCGGTGACTGGACTCAAATTACACCTCTGGATAATCCGACATATACCGTTCAATTACATTTCTTATTTATTAGGTTATCTGTGTTATTATCACAAAAGGCTCACACACACACACTTCGCACACATTTACTCCCTAGTAGATTAATCTAATATAATGTATATGTAGCTACCACCAAACTGAGGTACACCCCGTGGTACCCCACTCGCATGGTCTCCTCCGTAACACCACATTAATATGCGCAGTCCCTCATCCTATGCCATGGTAATGCACATATCTCTCTATATATATAACAATGCTACATCCGCATAGAACCATTATCGATGTACTATGTAAGCGTACCGACTGTTATCCTTAAGCTTTTCCATCGAGTAATGCCCCAGAGCCTATGATACACCACCCAGAGCAGACATGCATGTATCTAGACTTTCCCACGTACGTATCGTCAAACTTATTCGATGCCTAACCTGCCCACCCATCGTGTGTGCGTGCCCGAGTTCCGTGGCAGAGCTACACAAGAAACACAGAACTCAGTCGGGAGCTTTCCTCATATCTGTGCAAGGCCCGCCTTTAAATTCCTCTCACACAAATATCCCTAGGGTATTTTTTCTATGGTGGCTATGGCCCCACCTTAGCCCCTCCCTCAACTAGTAAAGACTATAAGAGCTAAGCGACAAGCCCCTAAGCAAACAATCTAAACATCCATGTGACGTCTCCCTTCAACCACCGTCCCACAATAGTGAATGGTTAATGGTACTTTTGGGTTTAGCTCTGGTCCTTCCGCATCCTAATGCCTGCCGATGACAGGCACTCGGCGATCTACTATCCTTGTTGTTCCTGACCCTCCACCTCCGTTGAGGCAGCCGCTGAAGCACCTTTTACGTCACCGCGTACAACATTCTGACTGCCAAGTTATTCTTGCAGTCAAGGCCTACCCACCTAGTAGTTACGCGCAGACCCAACCTCTACGGGCACGACCTTAAACATCTGCCACCACATAGAGGACTACTAGGAGCATTTTTAACGTCTTTGGAAGCCGCGTGCTTCCCCCTCCAATCCGTTGGAGCCGTCAGAAAAATCAGATGAACATGCTCTCCCCTCGTGCCTTATGACACCGTGATGATCTACCTCGTTGGGCTATTCATCCTATAACGTATAGAATGCTCCAATCGCCTCAGTTTAATATGTCATAAGATCCTACGTCTAATCATTAATCACGCGCTTGCACCACCTCTTCATTTTTCTCATTTAACTTGGTTATTCTCATTCACATTAACTTCCTTTTTAAGTTTACCAAGTTACCCTTGCTTATTAATTCCATTTATAACTTAACCCATTTAAGTTTATTAATAAGCCTACAACATGTTATCCTCATAATCTATTCATCATTTCATCTTATGGTTACCATAACATGTTCTACTTAATTTATAATTAAGTACATCTTAATTCACATATACATTGGTAAGAGAATAACTCCCTAAGTATCAACCCCGAAGACCGAAATCAACATCAGATTGACACTCAGAGAATTACTCAACCAATCTCCTGTTATGTCCTAATCCCTTTCCATTCATATAGCTTAGGTTATCTTTATTTGTAGATTTATTCTTGCCATTATAGATTACTTAATTTACAATTAAGTACGTCTTACCTTATTACATAAGTTTTTTCATTTTCTTCCTACCATTCCTTATAACTTACCTTATTCCATAAGTTATAATTCCCACTTCCTAGGACAAGCCTACTTATTATCTTTCTTTTTATTATTCAAGTTCATTCATAATAGGTTATTATCATTCCCTATTTAGGCATTAATTAAGATTAACTTAACCCTTCCCACTTCTTTAACTAGTTTACTTAAACCCTACTCAATTCAGCTGGTTCGTAACACCACTACAAATTTAATTAGGTTAAGTATTCCAATTTAACAAATTATCCATGCTACCCATGTTACCCACTTAACCACTTTATTATATCCATGTCAACCTTAAACGTGTCGTCTGGGTTAAGTGTTCATTATTATTTGTTATGTCCATAAACGCGCAAGACCTCCCATATTAGATTACCGTTTGCGATTTCTGGATATGTCGGGCGGTTTTAGGCAGACTTCTACCACAATCCGAATCAAACCTCGTGTCTTAGCACCATTACGTGTCCAATTTCCACCTTTGACCTCCCATATTAGATTACCATTTGCGGTTGCTGGATATGCCAGGTGGTTCCGGGCAGACTTTTACCGCAAACCAAATCTAACCTCGTGTCTTAGGCGTTCATTATCTTTTTCTTAATTCATGCCCAATTTCAAGTCTTGGATTATAATATATTCCAATTACTCATAATTTCTAATTCAAATTATGCTTACAATTCTAATCCAAGTTATGCCTATATTGCCATGTATACAAGTTATACCAAATTATGCCCAAACCAATTTCATAATTATCATCAATCTTATGCCAATTACTTTTATTTACATATTCCCCAAACCTTTCCAATTTTTCATATTTATTTCAATTATGCCCTAATTCCAGTCATCAATTTTTCCCAAAATTACAGTCTTATATTTAATTAAGCGATATCCCCATATTCCCTTTTTGATTATTGTATCCAAACTTTTCCAGTTATCTCAATTTCATTCGTGCGCATGTTTCTACGAGATTGGACTAGGCTCGAAGGTAGCCTAGTCTTAAAAATAAATAGGGAAATAGAAGGAGAAAAATAGAATAAACATAAAATTAAGACTGTAGTAATTAGAATGTTTATCAATTAATCTTTATATAAATGGGGAATGTCGAACGATGCATACACCATTATTCAAAATTATAATTTAAACCCACTCACCTTGATTTGCTTTCCAATCTTGAATAATCTTGAATCTAATCCATATCTACTCTTCCACCTCATACGCAGCATAAATCTAGGCGCTTTTATCGCAAATCTAATTCTATTCTCTAACTTTGAAGAATAAGAAGAAGCCAAGATTTAATTTTAATTTTTTGTTTAGAATATGTTTTGGAAGAGAAGAGAAAAGGGCAGAGCTTTCTCTAGTTGAAGAAGAAGAGGAAGAAGAATAGGTTTGGAGGCAGCGTTTTGGCGTCGCCTTAGAAATTGTGAGGATGAAGTAACCCTAACCACCTCATTTATAGGCATGCCAAACTAATCTAGTCCTTTAGATTTAATTTAAAACACCATCAAAGCTAACCACGTCATCCTACCAATAGGAAATGGCCGCCTTGCGAAAAAACAAACATTAACCAATAAAAACGCGCCATGTATGCAATGTGATGCGTAGCAGTAGGGGGGTGTCAACACCTCTACTTAGGTGTCGACACATGTGTCGACACCCCCTTGTGAGTGTTGACCCCCCACACGTCATATATATATATATATATATATATCTTTATTTATTTATTTGAAATTTGATTTATCAATAATCAATTTTCAAATATCCTCTTTTGTTCGCGTGCAACCCTTATTCTGAATTATGTTTATCTGCATTCAACCCTTATGCGTATACTAAGCTCTTGTATGTGAATAATTATTTATTTGGTTCCCAATATAATTCTCTTAAATAAATCATATCATTTATTTCACTTTTTAACAATATTTCCAATTAATCATCGAATTAACCCTTTTCACATTAAACCGCTTTTTAATTTAACTGCGTTCACACTAAGCCACTTCTTAGTCATTCCCCTAAAACAAAAATATGGCGCTGGTGGGGATCGAACTCTGTACATCTTGTATACAAGTCACATGCTCTAGCCAACTGGGCTACTTAGTCTTCTGTTAGCAAGACTTAGAACAATGGTTACCATTATTCTTTTCTTATTCCTCTTTTTCAAGATTTGTTGCAATATTTAATTTAAAGATATCTTTTTCATCATAAAACGGTTTTCTGCAAACCATAGGTCTAAATTGACTAAAAAATCTCCATGAATGCAATGACGCTAATTTCATGACCAAATTCCTGAAGCTCTTCAAATTTTCCTTTTTATTTCGATTTAATTGTTCACATGCATTTCTTTGCATTTCATGTATTGCATTTAACTTCTTTTATTAATCTTTTTCCTTCATTTCACTGCATGAACTTATTACATGCAATTTTATTGTCATTATTTAATTTTTCTCTTAAATATATCTATGTATATAATATATATACATATTTTCACATTTTTAATTTCATTAAAAATGCGGGTGTTACATTCTCACACCCTTAAGAAATTTCGTCCCTGAAATTTGATAGGGATTAAATAACTAATCCCTCGTATAATATACATCCATCATGTATGCATCCAATTTTTACAAACATTGTGCACATGTACAAAGTGAAATACATCATAGTAATGTATGTATGCCTAACTGGTACCACATATATGTATGCAAACTTTTAAAATCTCTTTTAAAACATGATGTTACATCCTAAATATACTTGCAGTTCTATATGAATGCAATATTTTTGAAAAATCAAAACATTTTTCACCCAAATTTTCCCACACTCTTACAGATTACGAGCATAGCTCATCCAATTATTGCATCCAAAACCCTACCAATCATCATTAAATTTCAAAATTTAGAAAAATCTAATTTTCTAAATTTGATATCTTATGCTACAAAAAGGTATAAAACGGAAAAATTCATATCTTCCGTTTTACTTTTAAGTACCTTTTCTAATTGTACTTGGATTTTATATAACTACTCGATAAAGATTTCCTATTTTCCTATCCAAGCACAACCTACATAAGAAAATTTTCTTTTCTTTTTCAACTTATCTTGGAAAAATTTCCATTTTTATACATCTTTTCTTAAGATTTTTCATTTTCTTTTCCCGTCACGTTTGTTGGTTCACTGAATTTGTTGTTTTCTTTTTTTTAGTTAGGCTATTTTCTTTCTTAGCTTATTTGACTTAATCCAATTACTTAAATTTATTTTTCAAATAAGCTTTTCCGTCTTCAACGTAAACAACATCATACACAGCTTCTACTACGTGCCAAGAATCTTAGGACTATGTCACTTCTGACAACTAGAAGTCCGAACAATAGAATCTACACTTTTACTTGCCCTTCACCATCTACTAGTCACTATTAGTCCTTGCTGTGTATTACTAGCCTATACTTTTTTTTTTCTAGCAACAATCCTAGGCTTCACAATGCTTATGCATTCTACGGGAATTTTCTACTATTCCTAGATAGTCCTTGCTATTTACTTTATAGCCTCAAACTTTTCTCGCTCTTTCTATGCACTAATCCTTACCTACTCCTTTCTTTTTAAAACATGGTTTGGCTTCTTTTCCTTTTCATTTCATTTTCCTTCTAAATATTAAAAGTGGTAAAAACTTTATTTTCTTTGCCAAAACTCACTTTTGCCAAACCATAAAAACATGTCACAAAATAAAATTGCAAAACATTTTTTTTACAATCACAAGACTAGAGTAGACAAGGAAAACTATCGGCTTACATTGTTTATACCTACAATGTTAATTTTGGTTGCTTTCTTCAAGGTGCAAACATCTACTCTATTCTTACTTTCTACAACTTATTTTGTCCAGCTAACAAAATTTCTTTTTAAAACAATAATCAAAATTTATTGTCAACCGAATAGATATCATTGGTTAGACTCAATGTGGGTCTCCAACTCAATTAGGCTTTCCTAGACACTTCCCACAAGATCAATTCTCTCAACTATATATATTCCTAATCCATTTTCCACTTTTTAACCTTTATCTAATTTATAAGGTTTTACTTCTAACCCACTAATCTAAAATGCTAACATTTTAGTTACTAACATATGGGATACACCTTTCTCCAGTACCTATTACTTTGTGCACTTTCCACCCAAACCACCTAAGGGTCTCAAAATTTCTATGTTCATTTCTTTAATGTACAAAACAGATATCCCATTTCTTTCCACATTTTTCTCTTTCTATCTAGTGGGCTCCCTTATGGATCTAGGTTTATATATACAATATATTTATATTTTTAAAAATAAAAATACGTTCACTCAGTATCTATATAGGAATCCTAAACTAAAGCTCTGATACCAAGTGTAACAGCCCGAATTCCGACAGACCAATTTTTTTCTTCAAAAACCCAATCCATCGAAACCCGAGTTGGTTTTCTCTGGTATCCTGCAGAAAAGACAGAGACATAAAGCATGTCAGAGTTAGGAAAACATCTCACCGTGGAAGGGATAAAATATAATGTAATTAAAACATAGATTTACCTTAATAACAATACTGCTAAACCAGTATCCAAAGCTATACAGTCTCTGTCATGAACCTAACATGTGAATTTTATGAGGAGGGGGGTCAGAACACAAGTTCTGGTGACTGGACTCAAATTATACTTCTGGATAGTCCTACATATACTGTTCAATTACATTCTTATTTATTAGGTTATCTGTATTATTAGCACTCAAGGCTTACACACACACGCGTCGCACCCATATACTCCCTAGTAGATTAACCTAATATAATGTATATGTAGCTACCCCCAAACTGAGGTACACCCCGTGGTACCACACTCGCACGATCTCCTCCGTAACACCACATTAATATGCGCAGTCCCTTATCCTATGCCATGGTAACATACATATCTCTCTATATATAACAACGTTACACCCGCATAGAACCATTATCGCTGTACTACGTAAGCGTACCGACTTCTATTCTCGAGTTTTTCCATCGAGTAATGCCCCAAAGCCTATGATACACCACCCAGAGCAGACATGCATGTATCTAGACTTTCCCACGTACGTATCGTCAAACGTATTCGATGCCTAACCCGCACACCCATCGTGTGTGCGTGCCCGAGTTCCGTGGCTGGGCTACACAAGAAACACAGAACTCGGTCGGGAGCTTTCCTCATATCTGTGCAAGGCCCGCCTTTAAGATCCTCTCACACAAATATTCTTTGGGTCTATTTTCTACGGTGGTTATGGCGCCACCTCAGCCCCTCCCTCAACTAGTAAAGACTACAAGAGCTAAGCGATAAGCCCCTAAGCAAACAATCTAAACATCCATGTGTTGTCTCCCCTCAACCACCGTCCCGCGATAGTGAATGGTTAATGGTACTTTTGGTTTAGCTCTAGTCTTTCCGCATCCACCTGGCTGCCGATGACAGGCACTCGACGACCTACTATCCTTGTTGGTCCTGACCCTCCGCTTCCATTGTGGCAGCCGCTGAATCACCTTTTCTGTCACCGCGTACAACATTATGACTGCCAAGTTATTCTTGCAGGCAAGGCCCACCCACCTAGTAGTCACGCGCAGACCCAACCTCTACCGGCACAACCTTAAACATCTGCCACCACACAGAGGACTACTAGGAGCATCTTTAACGTCTTAGGAAGCCGCGTGCTTCCCCTTCCAGTTCGTTGGAGCCGCCAGAAAAATCAGATGAACGTGCGCTCCCCTCGTGCCTTATGACACCGTGATGATCTACCTCGTTGGGCTATTCATCGTATTACATACGGACTGCTCCAAGCGCCTCAGTTTAATATGTTATTAGACCCTACGTCTAATCAATAATTACGCGCTTGCACCACCTCTTCAGTTTTCTCATTTAACTTGGTTATTCTCATTCACATTAACTTCCTTTTTAAGTTTACCAAGTTACCCTTGCTTATTAATTCCATTTATAACTTAACCCATATAAGTTTATTAATAAGCCTACAACATGTTATCCTCATAATCTATTCATTATTCTACCTTATGGTTACCATAACATGTTCTACATAATTTACAATTAAGTACATCTTAATTCACATATAAATTGGTAAGAGAATAATTCCCTAAGTATCAACCCCAAAGACCGAAATCAACATCACATTGACACTCAGAGAATTACTCAACTCAACCAATCTACTGTTATGTCCTAATCCCTTTCCATTCATATATAACTTATGTTATCTTTATTTGTAGATTTATTCTTGCCTTTACAGATTACTTAATTTACAATTAAGTACATCTTACCTTATTACATAAGTTATTTCATTTTCACCTACCATTCCTTATCACTTACCTTATTCCATAAGTTCTAATTCCCACTTGTCCCTAGGACAAGCCTACTTATTTTCTTTCCTTTCCTTATTCAAGTTCATTCATAATAGGTTATTATCATTCCCCATTTTGGCATTAATTAAGATTAACTTAACCCTTCCCACTTATTTAACTAGTTACTTAACCCCTACTCAATTCAGCTAGTTCGAAACACCACTACAAATTTAATTAGGTTAAGTATTCCAATTTAACAAATTATCCATGCTACCCATGTTACCCACTTAACCCCTTTATTACATCCATGTCAGCCTTACATATGTCGTCTTGGTTAAGTGTTCATTATTATTTATTATGTCCGTAAACGCGTAAGACCTCCCACATTAGATTACGGTTTGCTGGATATGTCGGGCGGTTGCAGGCAGACTTTTACCGCAATCTGAATCTAACCTCGTGTCTTAGCACCATTACGTGTCCAATTTCCACCTTAGACCTATCATGTTAGATTACTTTTTGCGGTTGCTGGATATGCCGGGCGGTTCCGGACAGACTTCTACCGCAAACCAAATCTAACCTTGTGTCTTAGGCGTTCATTATCTTTTTCTTAATTCATGCCCAATTTCAAATCTTGGATTATAATATATTCCAATCACCCATAATTTCTATTTCAAATTATGCTTGCAATTATAATCCAAGTTATGCCTATATTTCCATGTATACAAGTTATACCAAATTATGCCCAAACCAATTTCATAATTATCATCAATCTTATGCCAATTACTTTTATTTACATATTCCCCAAACCTTTACAATTTTTCATATTTATTTCAATTATGCCCAAATTCCAATCATCATTTTTCCCAAAATTACAGTCTTATATTCAATTAAACAATATCCCCATATTCCCTTTTTCATTATCATATCCAAACTTTTCCAATTATCTCCGTGCGCATATTTCAGCGAGATTGGACTAGGCTCGAAGATAGTCTAGTCTTAAAAATAAATAGGGAAATAGAAGGAGAAGAATATAATAAACGTAAAATTAAGATTATAGTAATTAGCATGTTTATCAATTAATCTTTATATAAACGGGGAATGTCGAACGATGCATATACCATTATTCAAAATTATAATTTAAACCCACACACCTTGATTTGCTTTCCAACCCTGAATAATCTTGAATCTAATCCATACCTACTCTTCCACCTCATACGCAACATAAATCTAGGCGCTTTTATCGCAAATCTGAGTTCTTTTCTCTAACTTTGAAGAAGAGGAAGCCTAGATTTAATCTTCATTTTTTTTAAAAATCTGCTTTGGAGGAGAAGAGAAAAGGGCAAAGCTTTCTCTAGTTGAAGAAGAAGAGGAAGAAGAATAGGTTTGGAGGCAGAGTTTTGGCATCGCCTAAGAAATTGTGAGGATGAAGTAACCTTAGCCACCTTATTTATAGGCATGCTAAACTAATCTAGTCCTTTAGATTTAATTTAAAATTCCATCAAAGGTAACGACGTCATCCGACCAATAGGAAATGGTCGCCTTGTGAAACGACTCGCAGATCCGTGCTATCGGAGTTGACTAAATACAACACACGTCCAACCCAAATAACACAGAAATACGACTCATTATTAGAAAGAAGTTAGAGGATGAGAAATAGAAAGAAAGAAATATTAGAATAGGAGAAAAAAACGAAGATCACAACTCACAGCGGAACGAATAAAATATATTATATAACATAAGCTTTGAAATACAAATCTGTTTTGTACATATATACATACCATCATCAGAGTACACATGACATTTGATTCAGCGGAAGTAACTCTAAATAACTAACATTGAAGCCTCCTGCTTCAAGCTCCTCCAAGTGTATCTGTAAAAGCCTGAAAACACTTGACTGCCCGTACAAATTTGGGCACCCAAGAGTTTAGGGAAAACAAAACAAAACAAACTCTGGGTCAGTCATAGGATTGGTGTGAGTAAACTCCAACCACTTGTTTAACTTTTAAAATCCTTTCAAAAGAAAAGAAAATAGTAAGACCAGCCCACACATAAACACGGACGGTTTTTACCTTACTATAACCCAAAACACTTTGATATCAAATCCAGTGATATTATAGTAATGTCTACATCAAATAAATAACCAAATAGCAGAACGCTTGCATCTCACGCTCCACATAATATTATAAAATCAAAAACCGCATGGCGCTTATTGGAGATTGGATTTCCAACATGACAAGGTATGGGACCACCTTCCGATGATGTATCTCTAGAGGCGAATACACCTGGGTTCAACAAGAACATCTTGTAACCCGGCCCACACATGACCGACCACTCATTTCGCTTGAGTGTATGGAATGTATATCACCAACGGTTGGACTCAAACCACCGTTTCCCGAATGGGCAGAATCGATAGATTTAGAAACAAAAGGAATTTCTCTAGATAGGTGATTATACACCCTAATGGGTGCGACCCACATAGTCATGCTGCCTGCCCGATTTTTGTCCTTTCCCGGTTGTTGAGGCCTGAGGCTACGAATACTTACCCTTCACTGATAGCACAATCACTTTGAATGCCACATTGTCAGATCCGTTAATCACTAGTTAAGTTTGCACAAATATTCTGGATATTATGGTAAGGGATAAATCCGTTGCAACCATATATATTCATACAGACCAACCCATTTGATCATTGGAAATACTCTGTCAGACATTCGTCCATTTACGTTCGTTCTGGGACTGAACGAAACCGAAGGCACCATTTCTATTAATAGAAAAAGCCCTTGCACTTCACTCCGTCTTCAATATATTCAGCATACTTGGTTCGCAACGCTTATGCCGATACGGAGTGGTTCTTCGGATAATAATCCAACCGGTCTCTCCATATTGACAACGATGGTCAAAACTTCGATAGTCTGTGATTTAACTATCGAATAAAAACAAGTGTTCAATCAACATATCAAACAAATCACTGGGCTCTTTAATTAATATTTCATTAATTAAATCACTTCTCCATTTCCTTATCAATATTTGTTTACCAAATATTTCAATAATCAATCTTGGCCCTTTACGCTATTTTTGATTTCGTTTCCTTATCGAATTCTATATATATCGATATATAGATTTCTAATTGTCAAATTTCTTAAAAATATTCTAACTCCTTAAATTTCCGGAAAATTTCGCCATAACCTCCCCTATATCGGGAGCATCGGGAAATTTCAAATAGCTTCCCGGTATCTTCCTCAATCAAAAAGAAAAAGGAAAAGCCAAGCGGCTTGCCGATACGGTGCATAAAACCCATATATGAATTTAAACATGTACCTTGTTGTCGAGCACATAAATTTAAATCTTCATATACATCATATCAAACCTGCTTACACATGTTCACCTGTTTGCAATTAAATTTAACTCAATCCATTCGTTTGAATTCAGATTTGAATCGTTTGAATTCAGTTTCGCTCAATTATTCTTTAATTAGCCCTTTTTGCCTATTTCACTTCTTTGTTGAACATAACATGTTCAAACAAAGTATTTAACTCGTTCATAACCAAATTGAATTTAAATTTCAATTCCAGTTCTCTTTTCTATTTCGAATATAAATTCTCAAATCGAATTCACTTATTTAAGGCCCAATATCAATTTAACATCTCATTTACTAATTACTATTCGAATTAGTTAATTCTATTCAATAAATCAAAAATCTGATTCCTATTTCAGAAATCAACTCATTACTCCACTGGAGTTCACATATATTTTATAACTCACATCTGGATTTTTCTAAATAGAAATTTCGATTTTTATTTGCTTAAAATCCTTTAATTTAATTAAATAAACCCTTATGGTTTTATAATGGTTCTGGCGCTGTTTTTCTGAAAATTTGATTTTGACATAACTCAAAATCTATACGACGAAATTCAGATTTTTCTCTTTCATTAGAAAACTATTATCAAACTGGTCCTGACGTTTCTTGTTTCGAAGAATTTCGACTTCAATTGCGTTCTGTATACTCAATTGAAGTTCGAATTGCCAATTTACGAACTGCAGCGCTGCGGCGAGTTCGTTTTAATTATATTTATATATAAAAACTTTTAAACTTCGTTTGAATGAAATTCAATTCCATTCTTACTCTATTTAAATTTCTTGATTCAAATTCCAATCTCACTTTTGAATTCTATACTTCAAATCCCAATTCCTTTTCTATTGGATATTCAAATTCAATACTTGAATTTCCATTTGAATTTCCTATATTCAAATTCTATGTTTGAATTCATTTGAATTCTCTTATTCAAACTCTATTTTTAAATTCCATTTTAACTTCTACATTCCAATTTCTATATTTGAATTCTATTGGAATTCAAATATTCAAACTCCTTTTTAAATTCTATATTCAGAATTCCATAATTTAAAACCCATTTGAATTTCATATTCAAACCCCATAGATCAAATCCTATTTAAATTCAATTTGAATCTCTTATATTCAAATTTCATTTTCCATTTGAATTCTAATATTCAAATTCGTTTCCAGCCCCATTTGAATTTCTTCACTCAAATCCATTTGAATTCCCTTGAATTCAAATTCCATTTCAAAACCCTTTGGATTTCCTATTTTGAAATCCTATTTGAAATTCTATTTCCAATTCTACTTTGAAATCCTATTTTCAAAGTTTATTTCAAATTCTATTTTGAAATCTCATATTCAAATTTCTACTTGAATTTCTGTATTCAATTCCATGCTCAAATTCAATACTCGAATTTCTACTTCAACTCTCTATACAAATTTCATATTTGAATTCCAATTCAAATCTCTATTCAAATTTCACATTTGAATTCTTCTTTGAAATACTATATTTCAAATTCTATTCAATTCTTCTTTGAAATTCTATATTTCAAATTCTATTTTGAAATTCTACATTCAAATCTCTATTTGAATTTCTTTATTCGAATTCCTTTGAATTCAAATTTTATTTTAATTCCTTGAATAAAAATTCTATTTTTCATTCTCATTTCATCTATTCAAATTCTATTTGAACTTCTTATTTGAATTTCTAATATTCAATCCCCTTTTAAAATTCAAATATTAAACTCCTTTTTTAAAATTCAAATGTTACACTCAAATTTCATTTGAGATATATATTTAAAAATTCCTTTTCACATCCTATTTTGAAATTTCATTTCAAATTCCAATTTCACGCTTGTATTTCTATTTCTGAATTATCAAATGATAATCCTTTTCACTTCATTTATAACTTCGTTATAAAAGAACTATTTATAACTTCGTTTATAAAGGAACTACTTGTTTTATTTTCCAAAAACAAGTTTTATCTTATTCTATTTAAAATAGAATTTCCTTTTTAAATCTCCAATATCCTTTCACGATATTTTTAAATATCATTACTTAAGCCCAGTGATAAAACACACAAAGCAACCCATTATTTATTTTTCTAACACATCATATATAACAATATATATGCAAACAAATAAACAAACAGATAATATATTTTTGAGGAATCCAGTTGGATTCCTCCAACCTGTTTTCCTGCATCCACAGATGTTAGCACATAAATAATACCCATTCTGCTTCGTGGCAGAATATCGCGGTATAGAAGGTCATCCACTAATCATAGCGTGGGGCGTATAGGGTAATCATCCGCTATGAAACTGCGGGCATCCGCTAATGAGACTGCGGGAATCCAACCAATCAATCAACCCAATATATATATATATATATATAGCCTAAATAACTAATATATATAAAACAACCATATAAAATATTCACACAAGCAACAGACAATTATTTTTAACGAAATAAAAATAATTCTAAAGGTGAGTGAGATTTACTCACCGGGATTTATTTGTCGGATATCCAATGCAGCCAATGATATAGATTTCCCGATGATTCCTTCATATGTCTGGTTTTTTTTCCAATGTAAACACTATTAATAAAATTCCAGTTATCTAAGCATACTGCTTTTATTAAATTAATTACTTTTGCCATGTATAACCTAAATTTCATATTCAAACAACTAGTCTAAAATTTTAATTCTTTACAACTACTTTCTTTAAATTAATTATCAACCTATAAACCGATGCCAAAATAACATTTAAATTCTAATTCCAAAAATACCTTATAGCCAATGAATTTATCATCTCAACTTTACATTTTAATTTCAAACTTGAATTAAAAATAAATTTCTAATCGACTAGTGATGAATTTATTTAAATTAGAAGATTACCTTAAGCCATTGTCTAATTTCCTTCTTCCTTCCAGTTCTGACTATCACCAAAGTCGAACCCTACTTCCCATAAATGCCAACACAGCTCCGCTTTCTTCCCTGGAACCACGACCATTTCCTACCATTTCGAGGTCACCGTGTCCTTAGCGGCACACCCTCCTCGCCATTGTCGAGCAGAGGTGCCTCGTGAGTTCACCGAGCTCCTCAACAAAAATCTGAACCCTTCTGACAACCCTAAATCACCAGTCCTGGGGCCATCGCACTCTTTGTTGATCGAATCCCCTTTCTCCCAATCTTCGAACGAACTCGCGAGTGCCTTGACTCCGGTCCTTTCCATCCATCGCGACGAACCCTCGGCAGTACTCGAGATTATCGAGCTCCAGGAAGTAACCTCCATCGCGATTTCTGCCAGTCCTTGGTCAAGCTTCTCGCGTCATCCTCCCAGGTCGCGATGAATTCAAATGCGATTGGGATATGAGGGCAGCGGCCATTTTTTTTTGATTTCGTTTGTTTTTCTGTTGAACGAAAGAATGGAGTCGCGGTGGTTTATATAAGCAAAAGAAGGGAACAACGAGTACGAGCCATTAAAATTGTTGTTTGCTTCGCTATGAAGAACGGAAACAAATTTTCCTGCTCGATGCAAAAATAGGTCTGCGTTATTAATTGAGATAGGTTGGCTGATAAAAATCCTAGGACGATTCTCTTTAATTTGATTTGATTTAATTCCAATTAAATAACTAAAATATCTCGCGGTTTCTCACTCGAAATCCCCGAACTGCCATTTAATTGTACCGATCAACTTCCCCAACGTCATTCGCAACTCTGAACTCGACGGAACAAGTTCTGAAATTTAATTCGACTGTATAGAGGAAATAACAATTTAAATTGACAGTTTAAATTGAACTTGATATAAAATATAATTCGATTTCAAACAATTAAATTTATCGATAATAAATTATTATTGTCGTTCTAATTCAAATAGAATTTATATCAGTCGACTGAACTGTTTTGATTCAGTGTTACACTGGTAATTCAATTATTACTATTATGATAATTAAATATATTCGATATTAAATCATATATCGATAATTAAATTGACAAATCCAATATAAAATTCATTTATATTATGAATTCAATATTTAAACCATACTAAATATTTAAAAATAAATTAGCCAAAAATCCGGGTCGTTACACCTTGCAAAAAAACAAACATTAACCAATAAAAACGAGCCATGTGTGCAACGTGATGCACAGCAACACGGGGGTGTCGACACCCCCTTGTGGGTGTCGATCCCCCATACGACATATATTTATTTATTTATTTATTTGAAATTTGATTTATCAATAATCAAATTTCAATTATCCTCTTTTGTTCGCGCACAACCCTTATTCTGAATTATGTTTATCTGCATTCAACACTTATGCGTATACTAAGCTCTTGTATGCGAACAATTTTTTATTTGGTTCCCAGTATAATTCTCTTAAATAAATCATATCATTTATTTCTCTTTTTAGCCGTCTTTCCCATTAACCTTATGCAAGTCACATGCTCTAACCAACTGGGCAACTTAGTCTTTTGTTAACAAGATTTAGAACAATGGTAACCATTATTCTTTTCTCATTCCTCTTTTTCATGATTTGTTGCAACATTTAATTTAAAGATGTCTTTTTCATCCTAAATCGGTTTTCTGCAACCATAGTCTAAATTGACTAGAAAATCGCCACGGACGCAATGATGCTTATTTTGTGACCAAATTCCTGAAGCTCTTCAAATTTTCGTTTTCATTTCTATTTAATTGTTCGCATGGATTTCTTTGCAATTCATGTATTGCTTTTAACTTCTTTTATTAATCTTTTTCCTTCATTTCACTGCATGAACTTATAACATGCAATTTTATTGTCATTATTTAATTTTTCTCTTAAATATATCTATGTATATAATATATATACATATTTCCACATTTTTAATTTCATTAAAAATGCGGGGTGTTACAACAAGTATATATAATGCCAACCTCTCTTTCCTTAACGGTGTCCTCATTTTTTTGGAATTCCAATTTCTTTTAACCCTTCTTCAACTGTTTACCAATAACCTGCTTACAAATAATTGTATCTGTAGACATTTCTTCAGGTCTTTACATTTCAGATAATCCATTATGTTGAACTACCTTGTTACATTTAGAATGATCTTTCAGATCATAATTAGCAGAAACTTCATGATCCTCTAGCTGAACTCTAAGATTTCCAATATCATTAACATCATTTAAATTAGTCTGATCATTCTTTTGACCCCATTATCAACACTTGTATGTTTGAACAGATTATCATTTGCCTCATCAGTATCCATCCTCACATCAGATTTTATAGTTTCTTTTAAGATCCATACTCTATTTGATTTTACAATAGAGTATCCAAAAACTTTAAAGTAAGAACAAGCAATAGGAGTAAATTCATATTGAATTCTTTGCCAAACCAACTCCCTATTAAAATTTTGAATAGGTACTGATTCAGGGAATTTAAAATCTATATCAACTTCAACCAGAACTCTTGCATATGAAATTCTAGTTTGATCCTCAATAACACTGTCTAGCCTTAGAGGGTGACCTAGAATTAAAGTTATCCTACTAATAGCTCAGTAGACCAGAAATCCAAAACAACATTGGATAGTTTAATCCATAGTGGAATTGAATTAAGGAATTCTCTATTTAGCTTAATTCCAGGTTCATATTTCTTTATGAAAACCAATCTTTTACCATAAAAGTATGGTCTAGAAGTGAGAATACATTCACAATCCTCAATTAATTCACATTAGATGATAAAGATCCCATTGTCTTTGGTACACAGTTTATAATTACCCTTTAAGATCGAGTTCCTATTAATATAATCTTTCAAATAGTTATTATAAGACTTTCTTCCATAAAATAAAAACACAATAGATTCGACCATTTACCCCTAGCAATTATAACTAAATCTTCACGGATAACTGCAATTATAACATTATCTTGCACTGCTGGCTCATGGAAAGTGAGTTGAAAAACATTTTGATGTAAATTTTTATCCTTAACCGCTTCTAGCGAAGATCTAGATTACAGAAAATTAACCTTAGAATTTCTAGTTTGAGTCTTCAAATTGAGATCTGGAAATTCCTAAATTGAATCCAGATCTGGAGCACGGATCTTATTTTCTTGATCAAGGGATTAAACGATCTGCATGTTACTTAGATGATTTAATATCAGCAGAATTGCAGACATGAAATCAGAAGCTAGGTTGGATAATGTCTTTGTCCGAATATTTGGAGAAATTTGGTTAGAAAGGGATAAAGTCGCCATTATTTTGTTGTTGTTTCATTCATGAATTGTAATCAATTTATTCATGTGATATATACAAATTTGAATTCATATTTATCATGTCACTTCCTTTCGGCAATGCCTTTAAATTTTGGAATAATTACTTAGTTTCGTTCCAGAGGCTAAGTCATTGTCAATTCAAAGTCAAAACACTACGCAATTCAAATCAAACATTCAAATACATGAAAAAATATTGTTGGGCTCAGTATGTCAACATAAATGCGATAACATACATAAATTTGGTATTTTTATTGTTTATGTGAAAATTCATTACTTATGCTATATCATTGTCGCTATAGTAAATTGTTCGTATAAATCGATTTAAACGGAGCTAACTGATGAAACGAACGTCGCGTTATCATTATAAATTTTTATAAATCAATTTCATATGAAAATATTTTTATGCAAAAATTAATATTTCTTAATGTTATATTAATGACTGCGTCTACATTAAATTTCAAGTCGCATAAAATTTCCATTTTATATTTTCGATTAATTGAATTAATTCAAACCAATAATACGTAACACCATTTTGAATTCAAAATTTTAAATTATCAATTTTAATTATTGTCAAACTAGCCGAATTTCTTTATACAATAACGGTAAATTTCCAAATCATTACATACTCGTAGTTATATAGAGCGGTGATCAAATCTCTGCTTTATATAATTTTTGGTCCATGTTTTTAGGATTCTCTTCCTTATTTAAATTTTCATTTTTTGCCATTATGGTTGGGTTTTCCATTAGTACTTGTCATTTCAAATTTCTTTACTAAATCTTTAGCATATTTTTCTTGAAATATAAATATTTCATTATCCAGTTGTTTTATCTGAAGACCTAGAAAATAATTTACTTCACCCATATAAGTCATTTCAAATTCCTTAGTCATTATTTCAAAAAATTCTTCATAAATTTTCATTTGTAGGTCCAAAATAATGTCATCTACATATATGTTGAGTGCCATACTTATTTCCTTTAATGAATAATGTACTATCTGCTTTAACAATTTCAAATTTTGATTGAAGTAAATAAGATTTAAGTCTATCATACAAAACTCTAGGAGACTGTTTAAGACCATATAAAGCTTTCTTTATTTTATATACATGACTAGGAAATTTTTTATCTTCAAAAAGTGGTGTAGCTTTACATATACATTTTCTTTTATAAAACCATTTAGGAATGCAATTTTCACTTCCGTTTGATATAATTTAAAATTATTGTTGTTTGCGAAAGCAAGTAAGGTTCTAATAGCATCTAATCTTGCTACAGGTGAAAACTTTTGACATAGCCAATTCCTCTTTCTAGAAAACAATCTTATGTGGCTAATTGAGCTTTATTTCTTATAATTTCTCCTTGTTCATTCATTTTATTTATACATACCATTTGGTTCCAATTATAGGTTTGTTTAATTTATCCTTGTTCATTTATTTTATTTATACATACCCATTTGGTTCCAATCAGAGGTTTGTTTTCAGGCCTTGAGACTAATTCCCAAACAACGTTCCAAGTAAATTGATTTAATTCTTCTTGCATTACTAGAATCCATGAATCACCAGTAGATGGTTTTGATGGATTTTTAGGTTCAATAGTTGAAAAGAATACAATGTTACTCATTTTACTGAACTAATTTCTTGTTTTATAGACAATTTTACACTTTCTAATGTATGTTCTATAGGATGATATCTTAAAATTCTATTTCTTTTATTATGGTGTAATTCTTCTAGATTATCAATAATTTCATTGTTATCGAACATATTGTCTGATTTTTCTTCTATAAAATTTTATTTTCATCAATGTTATTATTGATTGGTTTATAGTTTTCAATTAAAGAAACATATAATGTTTCTTCAATGGTCTTAGTTCTTGAATTATAAACTCTACATGCTCTAATTCCATTTGAATAACCAATGAAAGTACCTTTATTAGATTTAGAATCAAATTTGCCTATATTTTATTTTTTTGCAAGGCCAAAAAAATAAAATTTAGGTAAATTAGATTCTAATTCTGATACTTAATAAGACATACTAACAAAATGGTTTAATTAAAATTCCATTTAAAATGTAACAGGCTGTTGCAATTGCTTCAGCCCAAAAATGTATTGGTAAATTACCATCATTTATGTAATGTCATATACCAAGATCCACACTTACAAAGAGCATTACTAAATAATACTGTATGTTAGTACATAGAATAGGGTTTGTTAGGAGCAACCATCTGTAAGCCACTAAGCCTTGTATTAAATGAGTTACGAATTAATCAATTAGTTGCACAAAAATTTCTTTTCTTACCTTAAGTGGCTCAACATATCCGATCATGCCTAATATGAAACTACAGTGGCTAAGGATATATTCAAAACAAACTATAACAACATCACAAACAATAGGTCATAGAAGGGAACACACACGCACACACGCGCGCACACGCACACACGCGCACACGCACACAAATATATATATATAGCAAAAATACAACATTACATGTGCTACATGCACAAATGGTTCAGATGAACCACATACAAATACAACATGTCTCAATAAAAGAATATACAACATAAGATATAAACACTCAACTCAGGCTCTAGCATCAAAAAAGACGATCCAGGTTGAAAGTAAAGATAAGTAGGAATCTACATGTAACGCCCTACCCCGAGTCCCACCCTAATAAAGAGCGTTATTGAGTAACGCTGTCTATCAGAGCAAAGAATAAGGTCGATTAAGGGCGACCATTCGAAATTTTGTATTAGACGGGTATTAAATACGTCGATTAAGTGTATATAAATTTCTTTTCTTACCTCAAGTGGATCGGCGTACTCAATTCATCTAATATAAAACTATGTTGGTTAAGAATCATATTTGGAACAAATTACAGCACATCACAGATAGCAAATCACAAAATAGAATACATATAGGTGCAACAATGGAATACAACAGATACATGTGCTACATAATTGTACAATTTCATATAAATCATTTACTTTTACAACATCATCCAGAAGAACATATATACAAATGCCTTAAATATAAGAATACACAACTATGTAATAGTTTCAAAAGATACAACCCAAGATGGATCAACCTACCATGAATCGGTAGCATGGTGTAACCTGAAACAACTCGGTCAAACCGGAGTATATAGCTTAAATATATCAATTATTGAATGATAAATGAGTTATAGAACATATAGATAAGAATCCCTTTTTGCACGAAAGGAATTTTATAAGCTCTAATCAACTACCGTTCATGAGGTACTAAACTTTATCAACATATAAACGGGATTAATGAACGAGATAATGGCACAAGAATGAATATCCTCATTATCCCAAAAGAAGGAACTTACGACACGAATACACTATGTTATAGATAAATGAAACTTGGAACGATATGACAACTCAAAACTAAGAGTTTAATTCTAACATAATTTGCTAAGCATTCAAGCTAAGAAAAAAGTGTGCAAATCACCACATCACACTACACAAAGGAAAACCACCATCACAACACTACAAGAACTCACTAAGGAGTTAAAAATATATAAATGAGATCACCTAACAATTCAACACAATAGCCCAACAACTTTATATATATATATATATATATATATATATATATATATATAAGAAACCACATCAAATAGGTGAAAAAATTCTAGTCGCCAAATTCTAGAAATTAACACAAATAAATCTAGAAAGCAGTAATAACATCATCTATTGATTAGGATCCACCAGTCCAACGTATGGCCCACCAGCCTGCTAGGTACTATACATAGACCGATCTCATATAGAACCTAGTGGTCCAGATTTTCCCACTGGCTATAAATATGTATATATGACCCACCTGTCCAAGTACTGACAATAATATGCCAAAAAGATGTATCACAGACCTATATAGTTAAAGCCACGTTAAAGCCCCACAAGATCCCCGCTATAGCTTGTAGCGCTCTTCAACCGCTATGCTATTTCAATTTAGCATCGATGAATAGTAGATCCGCTTTTAGCCCTACTATTTCCCCATGCATCCGCTAAATTAAGGCTTTTTAGCACCCGCTTTAGCGATACTAATATATAGAGCTTGATTTGACTAGTTCCTTTTTTTTAAATTAATAAAGTTTGTGTAAAGAGATAATTTTATTGCATAGTTGTCTAATATATTGTAATTACAATCATCAAATTTAATAGGTGTAATCATGATATTCTTTGATTTTATTATATAAGATTAATAAATGTTTGTTTCTTCTAGTACGTATAATGTGAGAATGATAATTAATAAGTTTTAAATATTTGGCTTCACCTCTAATGAACCTTTTTACGCCTCCGCTATATCCTTGCTATATCCCCACTACACGTTTTTGCACCTCAACTGCTATGGAACTACTAAATATTTTAACTGCTCAGTCACAAACTCCCAAACAATAATTGAAATAATGAAAATTTTACGTCCCATACTGTATGTTTTCACTAATCTATTTACTATAAGCTAGCCCACTCCAAACTAGAAAGCCATAATTGACTTCAATTAATGGGTAAAAATCAACCAATATGATTAATTTGTGCATCTCATACCATGCGATTAATTATACCATTTAAATTGAGTCCTCGCTTCCTTGAAGTGTGCAAAACGTGTAATTTAACGTATTTGATGTGGAAAATTGTAACAACCCGAATTTTAATAACGTGTTAAGACAAGAATCAAGGCAGAATTAAATGTTAAAATCTGAATCAGGGAAAACGGGTTGCGCCATTGCATTCGTCTCGGAAAAATACGCGAAATAGAGTCCGAAATTTCGTAAATCGGAGTCCGTATGACCGAGATATGGCCTCGCGAAGTTTCACGAAAAATTCAAATTCAAAACAGATTCAAAATTTCAGAAAATCAGGGTAGGCGGGAAAAATCCCGCCCAGACCAGGTCGACCAGGGGGTCGACCTGGGTGTCGACCTGGGTGGGACCAGGTCGACTGGGGAGTCGACCCCAGGGTCGACCTGGGGGTCGACCTGCCTGGCCGGACCCAGGCAACCTGGTGCACCTGTTTTGCTGTTTGGCTCGGTTTTGGAGGCTTGTGACGATTTTTGAGGGCTTGGATCTATCCTAGGGTTAATCTAACGGCCTAAACTACTCCTAATCTCTATAAAACGACCCTAAGCCTACCCTAAACCCCTCATAAATCACTCTTGCAACGAAGTGCTGCCCAATTCTACATTGATCATGGCCTACATCCCCAAATTCAAGAGCATATGCATTCAAACTAGACCCAAGACGAAGGTGCAAGCTTTCTACACCAAATCAAGGGTTTTGATCATCATCTCAACATGTATTCTTCGACAAGACGATTCATGCTCCTAGCCCTCTTGCCACGCTATGTAAGTTCTAGCTACTTCGAGATGTTAACGGTAGTTTAATGATGGCATGGAATAAAATGCGGTTAAACATAAGTGCTATAACCTATGTGAACCTAGTTTTGCCTCTTACCTTGAATATATGACTTGGAACTATGTTTTAGCGACTATATCATGTCACTCATGCTATGTTTAGCCTAGTCTATCATGAAAGATTGAACCTTTAACTTGTGAATGTGGGCATAAGACCTTAGAACCACTTTGGGCTTGTGAAATATGTGCATGAACTTAACTTGGGGCTTATGCAAGTATATGAACCCGAAACCCCTTATGATAATATGCAAGTTTGTGGCCAATCACCTTTTTATGTTATGCATGTTTGTGGCCAAATCTCCTTATGAAACTATGCATGCTTGTGGCCAAATTCCCTTATGAAACTATGCATGCTTATGGCCAAATTCCCTTATGATACTATGCATGTTTGTGGACAAATTCCCTTATGATACTATGCATGTTTATGGCCAATATGTTGGCATGATACCCCACTATGTGACTCGCTTCCACTTGGGTTGTAAATACGTTTGGGTAGCTTAGGAAAAACGTGGGTATGACATAAAAAAACTTGACATGGGGTGTAACAACCCGTATTTTCAATAACCTGTTATAACATAAATGGAGGCAGAATTAAATTGTAAAATCTGAATCAAGGGAAACGGGCTATGCCATTGCGTTCGTCTCGGAAAAATACGCGAAATAGAGTCCGAGTTTTCGAAAATCGGAGTCCGTATGACCAAGATATGGCCTCGCGAAGTTTCACTAAAAATTACCAAATTAAAGTATACTTAATTAAGTGAAATGGGTTGCGCAGAGAAATATATATATATTGATATATATATATATATATAATTGAAAATTAAATAAATAAATATGCAAAAATGTTCAAAACAGCGAATTGGGAGAGGGGAATAACCGAACCGGCCGATTTTTGAGGTCGACCCGAGCTCGCTGGGTCGACTAGGGGTTAATCCAGGGTGTTTGGCTGTCAACCCGTGGGCCGATTCGCTCAAATGCAGATTTTGCATTTGGATGGTTCTCATGGTTCATCTTTAATCTAAAGGCCCTAGATGGTTCCTACACTTGACTTCTTCCCCAAGACATGCCTTGATGGCTTGGATTGAATCTAGGTTTAATCCTATGGCCTAAAACACTTGCCTAATATATAAATAAGACCCTAACATATCCTAAATCCTCATTATTCATTCATGCAACTAAACTATGGCAAAATTGCTACTCTCATGGCCTCCACTCAACTATCCTAGCCTCCACTTCATTTCTATGAGAAGTTTCATGATCATGAGAGTATTAGAGAGTCCCTATGTTAGTATGAGAGCTTCTCAAGTTGATTTCAAGGCTAAAGCTTTGATCTTTGTTCATAAAGATGGGGTTTTTATTGATTTGGAGTGTTCATTTTTGGGTTTTTGGGTGATGGCATGCATAGGCTTCATCACAAGCTTTAATTTAATCGATTTAGGCCTTCATAGCAATGTAAGCCCTTTCCCTACTCTTAGATATTAACTATGAAGTTAAATGTTCATGTTGCAAGTTTGGGTTTGATCATTGAGAATGATACATGCTATCATGTCATGCAAGTTTATGAAGTCATTATCTTGATCTTATGAGCTAAAAGCTACAACCTTTATGTTGAAATGTTGCATTATGCAACATGAGAACCTTCTTACCCTTTATGTCAACTTGCATATGAAGTCATAACTCTTATATGATGATATATGCGAGTTACTAGTCATCATTCCATGTCTTTTGTCACCATGATTCGCTTATGTGCCAAGTTTGGGTTTATGCATGTTTTTGAGGCTTAAGAATGTAACATGCAAGCTAATGAACACATTTGTGCCTCATTTGCCACCATGATTAACTTGTGGCTTAATATCCATTTTTTGTCATTCCTTTGCCAAGTCTCTTCTTTTAATCCATTACGTTGTTGCGAACGTATATGCGAGTTTAAAAGCATTGGGTTATGTTATGGGTAATTTCTAATGACATGAAAATACAACTTGAAAACATGGCTTGAAATATAACATGGAAGTTGACATGTAAGTATGCATAAAAACATAAGCTTGGGAATTTACCTATTAAGTTAGGTCTACCCTTTGGGAATTTACCTATTAAGTTAGGTCTAACCAAATGCTTGAAAAACTTGTAACATGTTTTGGAAACATGATGAACATGACACTTAGATAATATAAGTGTGGCCAACTCGAGGTTGGGTTGAGTTTGGAACGTAAAACTACCCGGAACCGACCGGCCTAACTAGTAGTTGCAAACAATAGGACCCAATGTGAGAAGTTGGTCATGTTGTGCTTGAACCCGAGGTTAGACCAAGTTGTGGTGTAAAGCTACCCGGAACCGACCGGTTTAACTAGTAACCACAACAAAGTCTAATGTGAGAGGTTGGGGTGCATTAAGTAATTAATGTCACATGATAGGGTTAAGTTAATTTGATTAATAACTCTTAACCAAATATGACATGGATAAAGGGGTTAAGTAAATTGGTTAGGCTAATGATACTTAACAAAACATGACAAGGTTGGGTAGGTTAAGTGATTTGATTTGCCTAATGACGCTTAACCATTTTTATACGACTAGTGGACGGGGATTAAGTTAACCAACACTTAATCAATCCAACATGATAATTTGGCAAGGTTAAGTAAGTTTTCTTAATGACACTTAACCATACAAGATGATTAGGGGATGGGGTTAAGTAATTTGCACCTAACTAATCCGACACGGTAATTAGATGGGGTTAAGTAATCCACACTTAACTAATCTAAACACGGTAATTCGATGGGGTTAAGTTAAACACTTAACCAATTTAAACTCGGTAATTCAATGAGGTTAAGTAACCAATACTTAACCAACTTTACGTGATAATTTAATGGGGTTAAGCAACTTATACTTAACCAATTATACATGATGATTTGATGGGGTTAAGTAACTTACACTTAACCAATCTAATACGCGGACCTGATAAGGTTAAGTCACAAGACCTTTTTGGAATATACTTAACCATTGTAGTACGATTAGAGGATGGGGTTAAGCCAACCTATATTTAACTAATCCGACTCGATAATTTGATGGGATTAAGATAATCTATGCTTAATCGATCTAGCAAGATAATCCGATAGGATTAAGGTAAGCTAGCACTTGACCAATTTGACTTGATAGGGTTAAGTCATGAGCCTCTGGGTACACTTAACCAACTTGTGGGACTAAGTCTTGAACTTAAATACTTAGCCAATCTTTGACGTGATTCGTGGGTGGGTTAAGTCATGGACTTGAATGATAACACTTGACCCAATAGACAAACCCTAGTTAGAAGAACTAGGTAGAAAACCGTGGTTAATCAAGGATAACGGGAAAGGAAGCTAAGTGGTAAACCTTAGTTAAGGGTAACTAAGTAATAATTCTTAGCCAAGGACATAGGACTAATTCTCAAAACGATGAGTAACCTAATACGGTAGGTCATCACTTAGTATACGAGGGGGAGCAAGTTATCTGACTTGGATAAAAGCTCCAGCGCACTGGGTGCCGAAGTGGAAGCTTCGGGGGACGTGAGGATATTCTTGGGATCCCTCTGTGGACTGCCAGGTAATTATACTAGGCCCATGAGAGGTTAAGGTCTGCGTTAGAAGGACCAAGAGTATGCCTTGGTTGCTATGCGAGCAACCTAAAGACTGGGATGGATTAGCATGGAGTCGACGATTCTTGTTTTTGCCCTGGATAGCGCATCGCCGACTACCTACCATCTTTAGTCAATCGTGTACGTGTGGAAAGGCAGGGAACCCCCAACAGACCATCTGCTTGCTATCGAGTCATGGGTGAGGTTGGCCCATAGGAAAGTGGGCTATAGTGGGGCCGTGGAGTGGTTCTTATACATGATTTTTCTTGGATTGCCTTTCAGTAGTTGAGGGAGGGGTCACGTGGGACCATAGCCACGGGTACAAAAACAGACCTTGATATCTGCATCGGCAGACGATTTAAAGCTCCCGACCGAGTTCCGTATTTCTTGATTTGCCCTGGCACGGAACTCGGATGGCACATTGGGCAACATGTGCATCTAGACATGGAAAACGATTCACGATACATACGTGGGATCAAGGGCGCGGTTGACGGGTGGCGTAATCCCTAGTGGTCCTAGGTGGCCAAAACCCAAACCGAGACACGGAAACGTTCATTAGGTAGCATAATCCCTAGCGGTCCTAGGTGGCATAAATCCTAAGTGGACGCGCGATAATTCATGGTAAGGAAACACAACTAGATCCAGGGTTGCAGTCCAAAACAACTTCAAGGATAAACCGTTTACATGGGAAAGCCCGTATAGCCTACAGCAAAGGACTGAACTTATACATGGAAAGAAACATATGAGTTGAGTAACCTATATATGCGGCATATTAGGTTGACATGGACCATTACACGACTTTTGAGTAAGGGTCATTCACGGATAACTCGTAATACAGTTGGGGTACTAGTACGGTAGGTGCAGAGCGGATATACAGGATAGATGCCATGGGACGTTATACGCGATAGATATCTTGGGATATTATACTTGATAGAAACCTGACAATGTGATACCTTGTTTTATCTTGACATCGTAGTTTATCACGACACCCTAGTTTATCTGAGTTCAGTAGTTCATCCTGTTATTTTGATTTAATTGACCTATCTTGTATCATGCTTATGTTCATCTCAGTTTCTCATGACAGTTAACTTTACTAGTTTTTATACTAATAGTAGATAGGGCTTACTCAGTCTTTTTGACTGACCCGTTTTGTTTCGCCTCTTTACTTCCGTTTCCCCCCCAGGTTACAGGGAGGAAACACTGCTGTTTAGTTCGGACTTCTTCTGCTTGAAGGTCATCATGGATGGCTTGGACTTTTCCTGGCTATGGCTACTTTACTGTTTTTACTTGGGGAATAATTTATGAAAATGTCTTTATGCTTCTTTACTATTGCAAGACATGTTTTGATGTACTCTGATGTAAAAGGCTTTAGACCTTATTTATTCATGTTATGAAAGTTTGATTTTACTTCCGCTATTTTATATGTTCTGTCTTGTGATATTTCTGTGCGTGTTTACCGATAATGCCCCTCTAAAGCTAGTGCATTCCCTTGCGAGTGACCCTAGCGGAGGCGGGGTGTTACATGGGGCTCACATGAGAACATGACATTCATGATACATTTAAATATGACCATGACACGTGGGAAGACATGGAACTTGAACTAGACATGGGTGGGTTGTAAGTGTAAAAAAGACACTAGACCAAACATGAAAGTGGCCAACTTGAGGTTGGGTTGAGTTTGTAGCATAAATCTACCCGGACCCGCCCGGCTTAACTAGTGGCTACAAACAATAGGATCCAATGTGAGAAGTTGGTCATGACGCGCTTAAGACCCGAGGTTAGACTAGGTTGTGGTGTAAAACTACCCGGACCCGCCCGTCTTAACTAGTAACCACAACAAAGTCGAATGTGAGAGGTTGAGAGTGCATTAATTAAATTAATGCCACATGATAAGGTTAAGTAAATTTGACTAATGGCACTTAACCGATATGACATGAATGGGTAGGTTAAGTGGGACCGGACTTGATTTCTTAATGACACTTAACCATACAAGACAATTAGGGGATGGGGTTAAGTAATTTACGCTTAACTAATCCGACTGGGTAATTAGATGGGGTTAAGTAATCCATGCTTAACTAATCTAAACACGGTAAATTCGATGAGGTTAAGTAATCCATACTTAACTAATCTAACACGGTAATTAGATGGGGTTAAGTAACTTAGACTTAACTAATCTAAAACACGGTAATTAGATGGGGTTAAGTAACCTTCACTTAACTAATCTAAACACGGTAATTTGATGGGGTCAAGTTAAACACTTAACCAATCTAAACTTGGTAATTGAATGAGGTTAAGTAACCAATACTTAACCAACTTTGCACGGTAATTTAATGGGGTTAAGTAACTTATACTTAACCAATTATACACGATGATTTGATAAGGTTACGTAACCTATACTTAACCAATCTAATAGGTGGACCTGATAGGGTTAAGTCACAAGACTTTTAAAATTAGGCTTAACCATTGTAATACGATTAGTGGATGGGGTTAAGCTAACCCATACTTAACCAATCCGACTCGATAATATGATGGGATTAAGATAATCTATGCTTAATCAATCTAACATGATAATCTGATAGGGTTAAGACAAATAAATACTTAACCAATTTGACTTGATAAGGTTAAGTCATGAGCTTCTTGGTACACTTAACCAACCTATAGGGCTAAGCCTTGAACTTGAGTACTTAGCCAATCTTGACATGATTCGTAGGCGGGTTAAGTCATGAACTTGGATAACAACACTTAACCCATTTGACAAAACCCTAGCTCAGGGGACTAGGTTGGAAATCGTAGTTAACAAGGATAGCGGAAAGAGGAGCTAAGTGGTAAACCTTAGTTAAGGGTAACTAAGTAATAATTCTTAGCCAAGGACATGGGACTAGTTCATGAATAGATGAGTAACCCGGTACGGTAGATCATCGCTTAAAACACGAGGGGGAGCAAATTATCTGACTTAGATAAGGGCTCCAACGAACTTGGTGACGAAGCGGTAGCTTCGGGGGACGTGAGGGTACTCTTGGTATCCCTTTGTGAGGTGGCAGATGGTCCATGAAACCCGGCCTCACAGGGGTTAAGGTCTGCGGTAGAAGAGCCAAGAGTATGCCTTGGTTGCTATTCGAGCGACCTAAAGACTGGGATGGATTAGCGTGGAGTCGACGATACTTGATTTTGCCCTGGATAGCATGTCGCCGACTACCTACCATCTTTAGTCAATCGTGTACATACGGAAAGGCAGGGAACTCCCAACAGACCATATACTGGCTATCGAGTTATGGGTGAGGTTGGCTATCTGGAAGTGGGCATCGATGGGCCATAGTATAGTTCTCATACATGATTTTTCTTGGATTGCCTTTCAGCAGTTGAGGGAGGTATCACGTGGGACCATAGCCACGGGTAAAAAAACATACCATGATATCTACATCAGTAGACGACTTAAAGCTCCCGACCGAGTTCCGTATTTCTTGGTTTGCCCTGGCACGGAACTCGGATGGCACATTGAGGAACATGTGCGCCTAGACATGGAAAACGATTCACGATACATACGTGGGATAAAGGGCGCGGTTGACGGGTGGAATAATCCCTAGTGGCCCTAGGTGGCTGAACCCAAACCGAGACACGGAATCGTTCATTAGGTAGCATAATCCCTAGTGGTTCTAGGTGGCATAAATCCTAAGTGAACGCGCGATAGTTCATGGTATGGAAACATAACTAGATCAAGGGTAGCAGTCCAAAATAACCTCAAGGATAAAACGTTTACATGGGAAAGCCCGTATGGCCTATGGCAAAGGACTGAACTTATACATGGAAAAGAAACATACGAGTTGGGAAAACCTACATTTCCTATATATTAGGTTGACATGGACCATTACATGACATTGGGCAAGGGACATTCATAGTTAACACATGACGCGGGTTCGGATACTAGTACGAGATGTGCAGAGCAAATATACATGTTAGGACCATGAGAAATATACATGATAGATACCGTGGGACGTAATACAGGATAGATACCTCAGGATATTATACTTGATAGAAACCGGACGATGTGATACCTTGACTTATCATGACACCGTAGTTTATCATGATATCTTAGTTTACCTTGCTACAGTAGTTCAGCCTGTTTTAGTTTATCTATCTTGTAGTCACCCTTATGTTTACTTTCAGTTTATGCATGTCATGTTACCTTTACCTGTTTTTATACTGGAAGTAGATAGGACTTACCAGTCTTTATGACTGACCCCGTTTTCTTTCTCCTCTTGTCTTCCGTTCCCCCCCCCCCCCAGGTTTTCAGGGAGGAAACACTGTTATCTAGCTCGGACTTCTTCTACTTGAAGGTCATCACGCATAGCTTGGATTTTTCTTGGCTATGGCTACTTTACTATTTTACTTGGGGAATAATTTATGAAATGGTTTATGCTTCTTTACTATTGCAAGACAAGTTTTGATGTATTCTGATGTAAAAGGCTTTAGACCTTATTTTATAAGGTAATGAAATTTGTTTTACTTCCGCTGTTTTATGTATATATGTTCTGTCTTGTAATATTTCTGGGCATGTTTACCTCGATAATGCTTCACCAAACCTAGTGCATTCCCTTGTGAGTGACCCTAGCGGAGGTTAGGTGTTACATTTGGTATCAGAGCAGAAGGTTAGCAGACTGGGCAAAAGTTTTTAAAACCTTCTGAAAACTATTTGAAAAACCGTTTACAAAGAAGCATTTTTCCAGAAAAGTTTTGTTTTGAAAGGCTATTCCCCAAAGGCCATTAGCACTATCCGTTGATACCTTGATTGAATCTCTTTTCCTTTCTTTCCTCCATCTGTAGTCACAGTAGTTCTAACTGTGACTAATCTTTGTCTAGCCATGTAGGTGTTTTCCGTACGATGGAGGTGGTTCTCGAGAGAACTGTTGCCATGATACAAGGAGGGATAATAAGAGTAAGGATAAAGGACGCGAGCTTAAGAATGAGCAATTGTTGGTATGGCTTAGTCCATCAAGGAGGACAAGGACAAGATCATCGGAGAGGGCAATTGTACGCTCCCATTTCTAGGGTACCTAAAAGAAATGGTACCGTTTCTGGTAAAGGTTTAGTCGTTCTTTTCTATCATCCCATCCAGACTTTGTCTTGATCATCGTATCATTTAAGTCTGCTTGGATAGTTGAGTCTCTGCACCTTAGTACTAGCATGGTAAAGGATCCCAGTTTTGTCCCAAAATCTGGTTGGAGAGTCGGTCCATTTATTCATGACTTGTTGGATTTGAGAACGTCTATGCCAAGTGTTGAGGTTAGAAGCAATACTTCTATTGTTGAGCCATGGATGGATTCTAGGGGTAAAGTGGTTATCCAGCAAGGGATACCGTTCTCGGTTTTGAAAAGAGGGTAGTCAGACTCTTGGTTTGCTTTGGTAATACCTTCGAAGTCCCGTGTAACCTTTTGGGTTCTGTCATGGTTAGTTACCTAGAATCTCTTGATGCATTTATCGGAAATCTCTGATCCAATCAAGTAACGTCCGCCAATAAGACAGATGGTTCATTCCGCTTGAGCATGGGTTATAGGAATCACCCTAGTAAGTGCACGTGGTAACATGGATTGGCATCGGTAAACGAGATCCAGAATTCACTAGTGAATTTTGGAGAGCTTGCATGAGTACGCAGATATGTTTGAACCGAGCACACTAGGGAAAGAATAAGTGAAAGTGGAACGAGAGGCGACAGTGAAAAGAGTTCCAACTCATACCTTGGAAATAGGAATCAAGGAGCTACGAAAATTATGAAGTCAAAGGTGGTCAAGGCACACTGGAATTAAGCTCAAGGAAATGTGGCTAAACGCGCGCATCATATCTCTTTAAGAGTATATCGTTGATCCTTGGTTCACCTGTAGAGCTAACTGCATGCTATCGCTTGGTGGATATCCTCTCGGTCATGTTTCTGTTACAAACCCCTTAAGGAATTTGTCTTGTTTATCTCCTCGATCTTATCTTGGGAACCTTAGATAGAACTTTATGGATGTAAACATGTATTTGAAACATGTTATGATTGATATGGTTGCAAATGGTTGCAAGTGGTTGCTCGTGGATGCGCGAATGCACATTAGATACTAGATTGACGCGGTCACATTTCACGTTGCATATGCACGAGTATTTATACTTGTTTATGGATGAAATTGAATGTGTTATCATGCGGATGTTGCATATGAATGAATGTTTGTGCACGCATATAGTACTTATATGACTAGGACTATTTGCATACATGTTGGACTCATGGCACTAAACATATTTTGCATTAGAAAGATCATTCAGGCCTGATCATTAGCATTAGCTAAGGAGCATATACACACACGTTTTGCATATGTTCATATGGCATTAGAAATCAGCTAAGGACAATGTTTGCCTGTGGATGATGTTTGGAGTAGATGGATGATGGATGGTAGGATGCGTTCTTCCTAACTTGGAGATTTCGGGGACGAAATCCTTAAAGGAGGGGAGAATGTAACAACCCAAATTTTAATAACGTGTTAAGACAAGAATCAAGGCAGAATTAAATGTTAAATTCTAAAACAGGGAAAACGGGTTGCGCCATTGCATTCGTCTCGGAAAAATACGCGAAATAGAGTCCGAAATTTCGTAAATCGGAGTCCGTATGACCGAGATATGGCCTCGCGAAGTTTCACGAAAAATTCAAATTCAAAACAGATTCAAAATTTCAGAAAATCAGGGTAGGCGGGAAAAATCCCGCCCAGACCAGGTCGACCAGGGGGTCGACCTAGGTGTCGACCTGGGTGGGACCAGGTCGACTGGGGAGTCGACCCCAGGGTCGACCTGGGGGTCGACCTGCCTGGTCGGACCCAAGCAACCTGGTGCACCTATTTTGCTGTTTGGCTCGGTTTTGGAGGCTTGTGACGATTTTTGAGGGTTGGATCTATCCTAGGGTTAATCTAACGGCCTAAACTACTCCTAATCTCTATAAAAAGACCCTAAGCCTACCCTAAACCCCTCATAAATCACTCTTGCAACGAAGTGCTGCCCAAATCTACATTGATCATGGCCTCCATCCCCAAATTCAAGAGCCTATGCATTCAAACTAGACCCTAGACAAAGGTGCAAGCTTTCTACACCAAATCAAGGGTTTTGATCATCATCTCAACATGGATTCTTCGACAAGACGATTCATGCTCCTAGCCCTCTTGCCATGCTATGTAAGTTCTAGCTACTTCGAGATGTTAACGGTAGTTTAATGATGGCATGGAATAAAATGTGGTTAAACATAAGTGCTATAACCTATGTGAACCTATTTTTGCCTCTTACCTTGAATATATGACTTGGAACTATGTTTTAGTGACTATATCATGTCACTCATGCTATGTTTAGCCTAGTCTATCATGAAAGATTGAACCTTTAACTTGTGAATGTGGGCATAAGACCTTAGAACCACTTTGGGCTTGTGAAATATGTGCATGAACTTAACTTGGGGCTTATGCAAGTATATGAACCCGAAACCCCTTATGATAATATGCAAGTTTGTGGCCAATCACCTTTTTATGTTATGCATGTTTGTGGCCAAATCTCCTTATGAAACTATGCATGCTTGTGGCCAAATTCCCTTATGAAACTATGCATGCTTGTGGCCAAATTCCCTTATGATACTATGCATGTTTGTGGCCAAATTCCCTTATGATACTATGCATGTTTGTGGCCAATATGTTGGCATAATACCCCACTATGTGACTCGCTTCCTCTTGGGTTGGAAATACGGTTGGGTAGCTTAGGAAAAACGTGGGTATGACATGGAAAAACTTGACATGGGGCTCACATGAGAACATGACATTCATGATACATTTAAATATGACCATGACACGTGGGAAGACATGGAACTTGAACTAGACTTGGGTGGGTTGAAAGTGTAAAAAAGACACTAGACCGAACATGAAAGTGGCCAACTCGAGGTTGGGTTGAGTTTGTAGCATAAATCTACCCGGACCCGCCCGGCTCAACTAGTGGCTACAAACAGTAGGATCCAATGTGAGAAGTTGGTCATGACGCGCTTAAGTCCTGAGGTTAGACTAGGTTGTGGTGTAAAACTACCCGGACCCGCCCGGCTTAACTAGTAACCACAACAAAGTCTAATGTGAGAGATTGAGAGTGCATTAATTAAATTAATGCCACATGATAAGGTTAAGTAAATTTGACTAATGGCACTTAACCGATATGACATGAATGGGTAGGTTAAGTGGGACCGGGCTTGATTTCTTAATGACACTTAACCATAAAAGACAATAAGGGGATGGGTTTAAGTAATTTACGCTTATCTAATCCGACTGGGTAATTAGATGGGGTTAAGTAAACCACGCTTAACTAATCTAAACATGGTAAATTCGATGAGGTTAAGTAATCCATACTTAACTAATCTAACACGGTAATTAGATGGGGTTAAGTAACTTAGACTTAACTAATCTAAAACACGGTAATTAGATGGGGTTAAGTAACCTTCACTTAACTAATCTAAACACGGTAATTTGATGGGGTTAATTTAAACACTTAACCAATCTAAACTTGGTAATTGAATGAGGTTAAGTAACCAATACTTAACCAACTTTGCACGGTAATTTAATGGGGTTAAGTAACTTATACTTAACCAATTATACACGATGATTTGATAAGGTTACGTAACCTATACTTAACCAATCTAATAGGTGGACCTGATAGGGTTAAGTCACAAGACTTTTAAAATTAGGCTTAACCATTGTAATACGATTAGTGGATGGGGTTAAGCTAACCCATACTTAACCAATCCGACTCGATAATATGATAGGATTAAGATAATCTATGCTTAATCAATCTAACATGATAATCTGATAGGGTTAAGACAAATAAATACTTAACCAATTTGACTTGATAAGGTTAAGTCATGAGCTTCTTGGTACACTTAACCAACTTGTAGGGCTAAGCCTTGAACTTGAGTACTTAGCCAATCTTGACATGATTCGTAGGCGGGTTAAGTCATGAACTTGGATAACAACACTTAACCCATTTGACAAAACCCTAGCTCAGGGGACTAGGTTGGAAATCGTAGTTAACAAGGATTGCGGAAAGAGGAGCTAAGTGGTAAACCTTAGTTAAGGGTAACTAAGTAATAATTCTTAGCCAAGGACATGGGACTAGTTCATGAATAGATGAGTAACCCGGTACGGTAGGTCATCGCTTAAAACACGAGGAGGAGCAAATTATCTGACTTAGATAAGGGCTCCAACGAACTGGGTGACGAAGCGGTAGCTTCGGGGGACGTGAGGGTACTCTTGGTATCCCTCTGTGAGGTGGCAGATGGTCCATGAAACCCGGCCTCATAGGGGTTAAGGTCTGCGGTAGAAGAGCCAAGAGTATGCCTTGGTTGCTATTCGAGCGACCTAAAGACTGGGATGGATTAGCGTGGAGTCGACGATACTTGATTTTGCCCTGGATAGCATGTCGCCGACTACCTACCATCTTTAGTCAATCGTGTACGTACGGAAAGGCAGGGAACTCCCAACAGACCATATACTGGCTATCGAGTTATGGGTGAGGTTGGCTATCTGGAAGTGGGCATCGATGGGCCATAGTGTAGTTCTCATACATGATTTTTCTTGGATTGCCTTTCAGTAGTTGAGTGAGGGGTCACGTGGGACCATAGCCACGGGTACAAAAACAGACCTTGATATCTGCATCAGCAGACGACTTAAAGCTCCCAACCGAGTTCCGTATTTCTTGGTTTGCCCTGGCACGGAACTCGGATGGCACATTGAGGAACATGTGCGCCTAGACATGGAAAACGATTCACGATATATACATGGGATAAAGGGCGCGGTTGACGGGTGGCATAATCCCTAGTGGCCCTAGGTGGCTGAACCCAAACCGAGACACGGAAACGTTCATTAGGTAGCATAATCCCTAGTGGTTCTAGGTGGCATAAATCCTAAGTGAACGCGCGATAGTTCATGGTAAGGAAACATAACTAGATCAAGGGTAGCAGTCCAAAATAACCTCAAGGATAAAACGTTTACATGGAAAAGCCCGTATGGCCTACGGCAAAGGACTGAACTTATACATGGAAAAGAAACATACGAGTTGGGAAAACCTACATATCCTATATATTAGGTTGACATGGACCATTACATGACATTGGGCAAGGGACATTCATAGTTAACACATGACGCGGGTTGGGATACTAGTACGAGAGGTGCAGAGCAAATATACATGTTAGGACCATGAGAAATATACATGATAGATACCATGGGACGTTATACAAGATAGATACCTCGGGATATTATACTTGATAGAAACCGGACGATGTGATACCTTGACTTATCATGACACCGTAGTTTATCATGATATCCTAGTTTACCTTGCTACAGTAGTTCAGCCTGTTTTAGTTTATCTATCTTGTAGTCACCCTTATGTTTACTTTCAGTTTATGCATGTCATGTTACCTTTACCTGTTTTTATACTGGAAGTAGATAGGACTTACCAGTCTTTATGACTGACCCCGTTTTCTTTCGTCTCTTGTCTTCCGTTCCCCCCCCCCCCCAGGTTTTCAGGGAGGAAACACTGTTATCTAGTTCGGACTTCTTCTACTTGAAGGTCATCACGCATGGCTTGGATTTTTCTTGGCTATGGCTACTTTACTGTTTGAATAATTTATGAAATGGTTTATGCTTCTTTACTATTGCAAGACAGGTTTTGATGTATTCTGATGTAAAAGGCTTCAGACCTTATTTTATAAGGTAATGAAATTTGTTTTACTTCCGCTGTTATATATATATATATATATATATGTTCTGTCTTGTAATATTTTTGTGCATGTTTACCTCGATAATGCTTCACCAAATCTAGTGCATTCCCTTGTGAGTGACCCTAGCGGAGGTGGGGTGTTACAAAAATCACCTTAAATAAAATAAAAAAAGCTCGATAAAATGTGCATGAAAATCCATTCAAAATAAGACCCAAACGCACCAAAATTTTGGGATATAAAATAAGCCTCAATGATCAACTAATATCACAACAATTTATTTAAGGAATATGGATAGAGATATAAAGCAAAACTAAGCTTTATAAGCCATGCAGAACACCAGAAAAGCACATAATTAGGTAGGCAATAGAAAATGCTTGCCATGCATTTAGCACTGCCTGTATCGGCCCAAGCTTTTCCTGTGTAGACGCAGACCCACTCAAACTACAGGTAGGTATTACCTGTGATGAACCCATTTTGCAACGATGTTTTGTCCAAGCTACAATTGAAGTTTCATAATGAAAATTGGCAGATTCAAAGATGAAAACTCAGACAAAAAAACAAAACATGAATTACACAAAACCAACATAAATTGAGAGATTTATATGGGATCAAAGTTTGAGACATACAAGGTTGGGAGATTGGCATGTTATTGAAACCAAATCAAGTTACAACAAATTATCGTCAAGCGCAAACCTAAGAAAATTCAATTGACAAACATGGAGAAAGTTATTAAGTAGAAGTAGTGAGTGAAACAACTCACCTTGGCCAGCTTTTTAACAATTTTTGCTTGCAAGATGGATTCTTTTGGGTAACCATGTCCAGAAAGCTCCATATTAGTGACATGCAAGACCCTGTGTATTCACTGTAACTTGAATTTCTCTCATTTAGAAATTTTATTCATTGATTCTCGGTTAGAGTTTGAATTGTTATAGAGAGGAAGATTAATTAGCATCTTCTCTCTTTTAATCTTAGAGTGGCTTCGATTTTTATTTTTCATCAAGAGGAGGGACAACCATTTCTTAGATTTTCGTTCTGCTGTAGCGGTTTCTCAAAATAAGAAAGAAAGTGTTTGAAGAAGAACAAAATGTACTATAAAGTTTCTCAAGAACTTTCCTTAACCAAGTAATTAATGAGGCCTAATTAGGCTAATTAAGATAGTTATGAAGTGATTTAGGCCTATGTTAATTAAAATGACCCTATTAACCATATTTAAGACATGTTTACACTATTTACATTGTCTTTAACTTATGTTTTATAAATCAAACACTTTTGCAACATTAACCAAAATTCAGACATGTTTTAAATATTTTTTTAATCTATTTATTCTTACATTTACAAGTTTTCAACCAAAATTTACATTTTCTAATTGTACAATTTACACAACTTTTTGTATAAAAACACACATTTTAAATTTTAATAATTGTACAACCTTCATTGTTTGATACAAACAACTACTTATTTTAAATTTATTCTTAGCCCAAAAATATTGACCGTAAATATTGATTTAGTCAATATTTACATTTTCACATTTACATACAGCTAAATTTTTATTTATTTATAGAACACAGCTTTACCCCAAAATCTATTATATATATATATATATATATTGCAATTTATTCCAATATGATACAATAACACTTATTAATTCCTATTTCACCTTAATTTCCACTTTATAAATTTTCCCATACTTTATTTTTCATACTTATATTTATTTACACTTATCTAATCATATGTTTCTCCGTTTTTCCCTCACACCTTATTTCACACAAAGTACTTATTTAAATATATATATTTTTGGCAAGGCCGACTGGTTTTTATAGTACTCTGTAACATTTTTGTTTTATCAAAATAATAAAATAAGGAAATCAGGGGATATGCAACTTACATATCAACTAAAAGCAATGTCTCCATGCAGGGAGAGAGGCTGGGAAAACGGACTTGCACACAACATAAAATACCTACCTAATACAGAGCTTGTTGCACAGCAAATACAGGTTCTAAAAACTACGTAAGCAATAAAAAAAATTATAAGCCCGATGATGACTTAACAAGGCACTACATCATATAGTCTAGTCATTACTAATTTGAAGTGCTCTCATTTTACTCCTAGTGACCGGTACATGACCCGGGTTAGAAGCAGAGTGAGGAGAACAAGATTTGGTACCAAGATCCGCTGCAAGGTTAGGAGGTGGAGATCTGTATGTATCAAGCGGAATTAAATGTGTATACGGGAAGTCTTGCTTTGCCTTGGCTTCTTTCTTTAAGCAGGAGGCCGCTTCATTTTGCTTGTTACATGTAACTGCGGAGTTATTGGTCATTAAAGAGTGTATCACATTAGCTAGAGTTTTCTTGTTGTTGGGGCTTACCTTATTAAGGAATTCTGGCTTGAATTGAAATGGGGCTGATTGAGACAAATGTTAGATTGTGGAGTCACAACAACCTATTCCTCCAAACCTAAGGCACCAGAGTTCATAGCATTTTTGAAATCCCTAACATCATCCATAAGCAGTTTCATAGCATCGTCTTTGTACATATATAACTCGTTAGGTTGATCTCCATGACCACTACTAGCACATACTTTGTCAATGCTACTACTACCACTAGACTTATGTAAGCCCACATTGCCTACACCAACAATATCAGCACTGCCAATATTTCCATTGCCAATACTACCTTCAAATCCTTTGCCCACACCGCCCATATCAGAACTGCCTTTACCCCCATTTCCTGAACCAACTACCTGCTTTTATTTTTTAGCAGTACTGCCATCACATAAAATGTTGCTACCTATCACATTATCAAATTCCTTACTCCAACGAACATCCCTTAAGTCAAATTCACCTTCTTCATATTCATCACTGGCCTCACGCTGGACTTCTAGTGTTTTAAAACTATTGAAAGTATCGAAACCTCCCACTCCTTTGCTAAGAGAAAGACTAGTATTGACTCCACAGCTAACATTTCCCCATTAGAACAAGGAGTTTGAATAATAACATTGCCAAGGTTATCTTGAGAAGGCTTAAGAGCTTGATCAACCTCCATATTTACGCTTTGCCTACCGATTGTCCTCTTAGCACTAAATCTGAACTTCCTGTCGTTCCTAACTACTTTCCTCTATTGATGTTTGTGCTTATTCATGGTAGGAACTTTATTTTTTCCAAATTATGTTTAACTCTTTCAGTTAATACCACGTCAACGACAATAGTCTTTTGAGTATTGGAGACAATATCCAATAAAACAGAACTACTCGTACATTTTTCAATCGCAGGACCAAAGATTTTACATTATGAACAGAGGTACGAATTTCACAAGTAGCAAACCATGACCAAATGCTCACTTCCATCTACTAGAAGAACAGGGAAGGCTTTTGGAAAGTCATCATTTGGAGAAATATCCACCAAGCATTTTGCATATTCAAGCTGCTCCAGATTTTTCGTATAACCATTAATACATAAAAAAATTCCATCATGCGAAGCAAGACAACTTATTCCTAGTTTCGACCATGTATATAATGGTACTTTCAACAGCTTTATCCAAAAAGGTACTCATCGAATAACAGTACCAGTGTTACCCAATGCCTTATCCCACTTCTTTACAATAAAAAACTTACTTCCTATAATAATGTATCCCACTAAATAAAGCATAACATAGGAAATAAAGTCGAACAGAGTATTATGTGTAACGTTATCGGGTTTGTGAAACCCCACGTCCGTTAATGTCACTCTTTAATAGAATGCATTAAGTTTCGTGAAGCGTTATAGGTAAACAGAAACATAAATATTACAAGCCCGATATGAAATAATAGCGGACTATAAAAACTTTATTGAGCAGAAAACATCGCGATTCAAAACATAGTTACATCATGAGTCTGAAATATATAAAACCCAGTACATCAACTTAAAACATCCGTCTTGTACTAAAATCATCATATTACAATAAATAAAGAAGCATAATCCCCAAAATATAGCCATAGTAGAGAAGGTATAAAATCTAGTAGTACATCTAAGTAGCTCCAAGCAGAAGGAAAGAAGAATCCTGATCAAACTTGAGTATTCCCACCTTGAGAACCTTGGGGGGGCAATGGAAGAGAAAGAAGTGGAAACAAAATTGGTCAGACATAAGTCTGGCGAGTCTAGTTACTTTTAGCATATAAATAAGTAAAATCATCATGCAGGCACATAAATTGGATAAGAGAGATAACAACATATAAGGCAGCTATGACAAGATGAATAGGATAAACCAAATAGAACATATATGTATTGCGCTTCTCTAATACTTTTCTCTCTGTCTCTCTCTCTCTCTCTGCACCAATACTAGTATCATATGAACAAGGTGATCCCCCAACAAGTACAAGATGGTACACTTAGGCGTACTTCTAATGAGAGGTTTTACCCCATGCAATAATAGGCAGCCCAACTAAACATAACAGTGTTACCCCTAAGGATAATAACGGGCTCCAAAACAAGTGAGACTAGATGTACCCTAATCGATCGGCACCCTAACTCCATAGATATCCTGTGCTGGCCACATAGTAGGACGTATCACTTCCTAAAGTGGAAACCCTTCGTTTTCAGGATGTGAACAACCATATCTACTGATGCCACAACGTCTTATTTTTTCCGACAGGTGGACCCATGCATGCACATGAGCCCGATGGAACGCACCGTCAGACACATTTTCTCAAGTGACCTCTTGTAATCATCTCAGTGAGCGTTCCCTGACCCCGACCTAGTTCAGAGTACTCATTTGATGCCTATTTGGATTACTGACCAAACCGGATCCCACACACACCAAATGATACAAGCTTCCCCCTAGGCTTGCATCCCTACTACTAGGATTTCAACAGGTTATGCCTACCAGTGTAACAAGATTGCATAACCCCATAGTTAAATTTGTGGGCCTATATATATAAATATTACTCACCACCCCCAGATTTACTTAACCCTCCCACTGGTTCAAGCAAGTTTACTTAACCCGTACTTAAGTTGACATGTTCATGTAATCCATATAGGTTCAAACAGGTCAAGTATTACAAGTTCATTACCATTTATTTATTTATGTTTATAATGCGCTAGACCTCCCACATTAAGTCTACCACTTGTGGATGCTGGATATGTCGGTCGAGTCCGGGCAGACTTCTTCCATAAGACAAACTTAACCTCATATCTTGGCACCGTCACGTGTTTATGAACTTAGACCCCTCACATTAGATTTACCGCTTGTGGACGTTGGATATGTTGGTTGGGTCCGGGTAGGCTTCTACCACAAGTGTAGTCTAACCTCGTGTCTAAGCGCGGGTACAGTTTCTAATTAATGTAAATCTAGGCATTTTCATTATTTAACAATTATTCCTATTTCATTATAGGTTTTCATGCCCCTTTTCCAAGTCATATTCATCACGCACCATATTCCCCAAATTCAGGTCTTTAATCACAGTTTGGTTTATGCCCCAAATTCCTATTCATACTTTCAATTCAAGTAATGCTCCAAATTTCCCAATACAAGTTATGCCCCAATTTTAACGTTTCCTCTTATCCCAATTTAACGCGTTCGCATATTTCAGCGGTGTGCCTAGTCTCGGAGGTAGTCTAGCTATAAAATAAAAAGGAAAAAAAAGAGAACAGAAATAAGCATAATAATGAGATAGACATATGATGGCAGGAATAGGCATAACAACAAAATAAGCATATAGTTATAGAATTGGGCATAATAACAAGATAGGCATATAAGAACGGATCTGATGATCATATGATAATAGAATTGATTGGGCATAGCAACATGATTAGGCAAACTAACATAATAGGGACATCATAAACAAGCATGATGAGATCTAAACAGTGAATTAGATATATAAATAATGGCCGATCCGATATGATAAATAGGCATAGGCTTAGATCCAACTCATAAACATGTCAAGATTAACTTTTAAATGTTTATATCTAACAATAACATAGACTCACCGTGATTGGATCTAAGAACATGAAATTGATTGATGCACGGATCTCTGAATATGAATAACTCTTGTTGTTGAAGAAGAATAGGCTATTTTAATCTAGGCAGAGGCAACATATGGTTCTCCATTGTTTTTGAGTGAATAAACAATGAGAATGAGGTATTTTTTATAGCCTAGGGTCAACCAATCTAGCCAAGAATTCAGTCCACATACGCACGAAATAATTTCGCCCGGATCTGGGTGGTGTCGAAATGGGTGTCGACACCCCTGTTTAGTGTCGACCCATGGGTCGACACCCCAAGGGTGGGTCGACCCCTAATGAGTGATTTCTCTCCCAGACTTCCCGCTTCTGTTTTCGAATTATTTTGAACATTTTGAGTTGTTTATGTATATATATATATCTTATGCGTATACAAACTTCTAACCTTAATAACTTCTTTATACGATGTCCGTTTTACGCAAAATTGGTGTCTACCTTAAGCATAATTCCGAGACGAACATAATGACATAGTCCATTTTATTTAATTCCCAATATTTAAGTAAGTATTCCTTAGTTTATCATTCTAGTGTGTTGTAAAATTATGAGGTGTTACATTATCCCCTACTCAAAGGATTTCGTCCCCGAAATCTCTAAGTTAAGAAGAATGTATGTCCTAACATCCATCATCCATCTACTCATCCACCAATCACATGCATCCATTGTCCTTAAAGACTTCTAATACTTTATGAACATATGCAAAGGTGGGTGTATATGTCCCTATACTAATGCGAAAGATTCGGCGGTCTACTGATTCAGTCGACCTCCTTAATGCAATATATGTTAGTGCCATGAATCCGACATGTATGCAAATAATCCAATTATAACATGTAAGTTATATATGCGTGCGAAGTCATTCATCTAAATGCAACATCCATATGATGATACACCTACTTTCATCCATTAAAAGAATAAAAATGCACACACATCCATATGCAGTATGAGCGTGATTGAGCCGATCTAGTGCCTAGTGTGTGTGTCTATATGCATCCACAAGCAACCACTTACATCCATCAAACATAACATGTCTCAAACACATGTTTACATCCATCGGATTCCTACCTAAAGGTGGAAGATTCGATCGATAGGATATACTTAAATGATGGAAATAAGCATGAATAAAAGATTTGGAAAGGAAGTTAAGAACATACCCTTGAAAAAAAGGGTATGAAGCGCGAATCTTGTCTTCAGTCTCCTAAGTTGCTTCCTCTTGGTTATCTCCCCACTGAACTTTCATCAACATGACTTCTCTGTTGCGTAGCTTCTTAACTTATGATCTAAGAATACGGGTAGGAACTCGTCTAACTGTCGCCTCCTATTCTACCTCTAGTTCCTCAAGTATACTTGGCTCAACTACTTCTGCTGTATCAAGAAAACACTTCCTTAAATGCGAAACGTGGAAAATATCATGAACGCTGGACAGTCTCTCTAGTAGCGTTACTCTATAAGACATTTAGCCAATCCTTCTTGTTATGGGAAAGGGCCCTAGAAATCATTGTGCCAATTTCCCTACAGATCCAAAGCGAACCGCATTCTTCAATAATGATACCTTAATGAAGACCATATCTCCCACCTTAAACTTAATGTCGATCCTTCTCTTATCTGCGTAGGACTTCTGCCTGTCCTCCTGAGCTGTCTTCATGTGTCAAAGAATAAGATCAATCTTTTCTGAAGTTTCCCGAATCATCTCAGGTCCAAGTGGAAGCCTTTCTGTAGATTCCCACCAACAAGTCGGTGATCTACAGGGTCGTCCGTATAATGCTTCGAAGGGTGCCATGCCAATACTAGCTTGATAACTATTGTTGTAGGTGAACTCTACTATAGGAAGATGCTTTTCCCAGGTCCCTCCGATGTCTAGGATACACAGCCTTAAAAGATCCTCAAGAACTCTGTTCACCCTTTCCGCCTGTCCATCGATCTGAGGGTGATAAGCGATGATCAAACACAATTGTGTACCTAATGCTTCTTGTAAGCTCCTCTAAAATTCACTGGTGAAAATGGGGTCACGATCACTTACGATACTGGAAGGTACTCCATGCAAACAGACTATCTCATGACCGTAAACTGCTGCCAACCATGTTGTCGTCCTCTTAGTCTTAACCAGAATGAAATGAGCACTCTTAGTAGTCTATCCATTATAACCCAAATACTTGTGTTGCCTTTCCTCAATCTAGGTGAACCATCAATGAAATCCATCGAGGCGCTCTCCTACTTCCATTGTGGGACCTCCAAAGGATGAAAGTAAACCAACGGGCTTCCATTGCTTAACCTTAACTTGCTGGCAAACTGGGCATCGAGAAACAAACTCTGCCATATCTTTCTTCCTCCAAGCCCAAAAGAAAACCCTCTTCATATCTCTATACATCTTATGACCGCCTGGATGAATAGTCATCTTAGAATGACGGGCTTTCTCAAGGACTGTCTTCAACAAACTCCCAACTCGGGGAATACAAAGCCTTCCATCTCGTCGTAACCACCCTCTATCATCAATGGAATATCTACTGAGGTGACAAGAAGTCTCCCCTCTACTGAGTCTATCCAAAATATCTGCTAATTGTGGATCCTCTCGCTGTGAAGTTCCTACCTAATCCAAAAGATAGGTCGCACCTCTAATGATGCCAATAAACCAGGTATAAACTCGGTGGAGGGTCTAAAATCAAAAGTCAATATAAACTCCAAGTTCTTCCTCTCCACAAACAGAGGACTCAAATTCATCCTATGCTTACTTAATGACTGCCACTACATTACCCTTTCCAAGGGTATAAGCAATCTCAAATTCGTAGGACGCTAGGAAATCCATCCACCTTTTTTGCCTTAAATTAAGATCCTTCTGCGAGAACAAGTACTTGAGAGATTTATGATTGGTGTACAACTCGAACTTCTCTCCTAGTAGATAATGGCGCCAAGTCTTAAGCATGAATACTATGGTAGCTTGCTTTAAGTCACGGGTAGGGTACTTTTTCTCATGATCCCTTAGTTGTCTACCCCCATAACATACAACCCTTCCCTCTTGCATTAGAACCGCACCAAGCCCTATACCACATGCATTAGTGTATACTGTGAACACTTTGTTCCCATCAGGCAAGGTCAAGACTGGGGATGTTATCAGAGCCCTCTTCAATCGCTGGAAAGCATCATCACAATCTACATCCCGTGAAAATGTCAGATTCTTCTTTGTCAGCCTGGTGAGTGGGGCTGATATCTTTGTGAAGTAATTAATGAACTTCCTATAATAGACCGCTAATCCAAGAAAACTTCTCACCTTCATTGCATTCTTTGGGATCTTCCAATCTTGAACTGCAACTACCTTCGTAGGATCTACTGCTATCCCATCTTCAGAGACCACATGCCCTAGAAATCTCACTTCTTTTCTCTAGAACTGGCATTTGGAGAATTTCGTCTTAATTTGGTGCACATAGAGAGTTTTCAAAACCTCCATTAAGTGTCGGGCATGCTCTTCCTCGCTCTTCAAAAAAAATCAAGATGTCATCAACGAATACCACAACGAACTTATTTAGAAACTCCCGAAACACCCTACTCATCAGATCAACAAAATATGTGGGTGCATTCATCAACCCAAAAGGCATAACGAGCCACTCGAAGAAACCATCTGGAGTTCTAAAAGCAGTCTTGTCTATACTGTCCTCGGCCACCCTCAACTGATGAAACCCCATGGCCAAGTCTAACTGAGAGAAAACAGATGCACCAACAAGCCGGTCAAACAAACCATCTATCCTTCGAAGTGGGTGCCTGTTCTTTTTAGTGAGTTTATCCAACTCTCGATAATCCACACATAAGCGAAGCGAACCATCCGCCTTAGTTGTGAATACCACCGGAGCACCCGATTTAGATATGCTTCACCTAATAAACCCTTTCTCAAGTAGCTCCCTTACTTACTTGCTAAGCTCCCTCCTTTCACTTAGAGCCATGTGGCGCACATGCAATGCAACTAGCTTTGCATTGTCCACCAAGTATATATTGTAATCGATCTCACGTCTCGGAGGTAAGCCCCGAATCTCCTTAAAAACATCAGGATACTCATAGACTATTGGTACAGATCGCAGATCATCGATGGATGCATCAAACGACTCAAGGAAACTATGAATGACAGATCCTTTTGGGTCACTAGAAATCTTGAGGGTCCCTCTATGGCAAGTCAAAAGTCTAATGACCCTTCTCTCACAATCCAAAATGGCACCATATATGAATAGCCAATCGATCCTAGAATCAAATCATAGCCCATGAAACCAAGCACATATGCGTCGCATTCAAATTCGATGCCCAATAAAGATATTCTCAAACCCCGACAAATCACAAACAGATGAGCCGTACCCCCAATGGGGTTTGAGATCCAAAACCATACTAGTACTAAGGTGTAGAGACACAACCACAGAATCAGATATAAAAGAATGCAATCTCCGGAATCAAAAAGAGTTTTAATAGGATGATTGGAAAGAGAAATCAAACCTTCAACGGAAACTTTCTTACCTCTGTCCGGCGCACTAGCCACGGGAGCATGCACCTGCCCTCCCGAAGATCCTGCGCTTTGGCCTTGTCCTTGCTTCTTCGGGGACTCCTTAGAAAAGTGTATGACCTCTCCTAATTGAAACAAGCATTCTTCTTTCTTTTGCAGTCCTTGATCAAGTGACCCTCGCGTACGCAATTATGGCACTTCCTCTTTCCTCTATCCTTACCGTCCTTTCCGTCCTTCTTTTGTTGTTGTTGTTGCCCTTTCTTTGGCCGCACTTTCTTATTTTGTGTTTCCTCAACCTTAGCCTCTTTCTTTTCACCTTTATCTTCCTCGTTCATTAACACCATATCAACGAGCTTCTCAAAAGTTGCTCCCATCGGAATATGAGACATAGAAAACCCATGGAGGGGTTCATTAATTCTCTAGCAAACCTCAAAGCTTTCTTGTGCGGGGTATTCACTAGCTCCAAACCAAAACTTGCCAATTGATTAAATTTTTAACATATTCTTTCACAGACATGCTTCCTTGCTTAAGCGCCAAAACCTTCCCATTTGCATACTTTCTCGTATTGAGAAAGAAACTTCATTTCAAACCTCTGTCGGAAATCATCCCATGTCTCAACTGGACGTCCCGCTTGCGTCACCTCCCACTAGAACGAAGCCTCATCTTTCAGCTTCCAAACATCTAACTGAATCTTCCTACGATCGTTAACTTCAAATATTCCAAACAAATCCTCCGTCTCTTTAAGCCAATTCCTTGCTTCTATAAAAGTCTCAATTCCTCGGAATGACTTTCCACCCATAGAATAGAAATCTTTGCATATCGTAGAGAAATTATTATCATGCAGAAGAGGAGGAGGAACAACGGGTGCAACTGGGGGAGGAACGTCTGTTTGACCACCGGCGGTCGCCATGGCCTCAAGATACCTACGGAACCAACCCGGTATCGTAACACACTCAGGAATATTAGGTTCCCCAAACATGCTGAAAAGAAAAGGAAAAGGGGATTCAAACAGAGTATCAAAAGATATTACATATAGCCTTGGGGAATATTTTTTTCAAAACAGATTTTTCTTTTGAAAATGCTTTCTTTTAAAACCATTTTGAAAACAATTTTCAAAATGTTTTATCCGATCTGGTAACCTTCAACACTGATACCAAGTGTGACACCCCACATCCGTTAATGTCACTCTTTAAGAAAATGCATTAAGTTTCGTGAAGCGTTATAGGTAAACAAAAACAGAAATATTACAAGATAGATATAAAATAACAGCGGAATTTAAAAACTTTACTAAGAAGAAAACATCATGATTCAAAACATAGTTACATCATGAGTCTGAAATATATAAAACCCAATACATCAACTTAAAACTTCTGTCTTGTACTAAGATCATCAGAGTACAATAAATAAAGAAGCATAATCCCCAAAATATAGCCATAGTAGAGAAGATATGAAGTCAAGCAGTACATCTAAGCAGCTCCAAGCAGAAGGAAAGAAGAATCCTGATCAAGCTTCAGTATTCCACCTTGAGAACCTAGGGGGAACAGAAGAGAAAGAAGAGGAAACAAAATAGGTTAGACATAAGTCTGGCGAGTCCAGTTACTTTTAGCATATAAATAAGTAAAAGCACCATGACAGGCACATAAATTGGATAAGAGAGATAACACCATCTAAGGAAGAAATGACAAGATGAACAAGATAAATCGAATAGAACATATATGTATAGCGCTTCTCTAACACTTTTCTCCCTCTCTCTCTTTACACCAATACTAGTATCATATGAACAAGATAATACCCAACAAGTACAAGATGGTAGACTTAGGCGTACTTCTAGTAGGAAGTTTTACCCCATACAATAACAGACAACCCAACTGAACATACCAGTGTTACCCCTAAGGATAATAACGGGCTCCTAAACAAGCGAGACTAGATGTACCCTAATTACTACTCCAATCGATCGGCTCCCTAACTCCGTAGATACCCTGTGCTGACCCTACAGTAGGACTTATCACTTCATAAAGTGGCAACCCTTCGTTTTCAGGATGTGCACAACCATATCTACTGATGCCACAACATCTTATTTTCCCGAATAAGCGGATCCATGCACGCACATGAGCCCGATGGAACGTGCCGTCAGACAACTTTTCCCAAGTGACCTCTTATAATCAGATAAGTAAGCATGCCCCGACCCCGACCTAGTTCAGAGTACTCGTTTGATACCTATAGGGGTTACAGACTAAAACGGATCCCACACACACCAGATGATACAAGTTTCCCCCTAGGCCCGCATCTACCACTACTAGGATTTCAATAGTTTATACGTGCCAGTGTAACAAGATTGCATAAACCCATCGTTAAGTTTGCGGGGCTATATATAAATATTACCCACCGCCCCAAGATTTACTTAACCCTCCCACTGGTTCAAGCAAGTTTACATAACCCGTACTCAAGTTAACATGTTCATGTAATCTATATGGATTCAAACAGGTCAAGTATCACAAGTTCATTACCATTTATTCATTTATGGTTATAATGCGCTAGACCTCCCACATTAAGTCTACCACTTGTGGATGTTGGATATGCCGGTCGGGTCCGGGCAGATTTCTTCCACAAGTCAGACTTAACCGCATGTCCTGGCACTGTCACGTATTTATGCACTTAGACCCCTCACATTATATTTACCACTTGTGTAGCTGGATAGGCCGGTTGGGTCCTGGCAGGCGTCTACCACAAGTTTAATCTAACCTCGTGTCTAAGCGCGACTACAGTTTCTACTTACTGTACATCTAGGCATTTTCATTATTTAACAATTATTTCTATTTCATTATAGGTTTTCATGCCCCTTTTCCAAGTCATATTCATCATGCACCATATTCCCCAAATTCAGATCTTTAATCATAGTTTGGTTTATGCCCCAAATTCCTATTCATGTTGTGCCCCAGATTTCCCATCACATGTTATGCCCCAATTTTAATATTTCCCCTCATTCCAAATTTAACGCGTTCGCATATTTCAACGGTATGCCTCGGCTCGTAGGTAGTTTGGCTATAAATAAAAAGGGAAAAGAAGAAGAAAAGAGAACAGAAATAAGCATAATAACAAGATAGACATATGATGGCAGGAATATGCATAGCAACAGAATAAGCATATAGTGACAGAATTGGGCATAATAACAAGATAGGCATATAAGAACGGATCTGATGATCATATGATAATAGAACTGATTGGGCATAGCGACATGATTAGGCAAACTAACATAATAGGGACATCATAAACAAGCATTATGAGATCTAGACAGTGAAATATATATACAAATAATGGCAAATCCGATATGATAAATAGGCATAGGCTTAGGTCCAACTCATAAACATGTCAAGATTAATTTTTAAATATTTATATCTAACAATAACATAGACTCACTATGGTTGGATCTAAGAACACGAAATTGATTGAAGCACGGATCTCTAAATATGAATAACTCTTGTTGTTGAAGAAGAATAGGCTATTTTAATCTAGGCGGAGGCAGCATCTAGTTCTCCATTGTTTTTGAATGAATAAAACAATGAGAGTGAGGTCTTATTTATAGCCTGGGGTCAACGAATCTAGCTACGTATTCAGTCCACATACACAAGAATGAATTTTTCCTGGATCTGGGGTTGTCGACATGGGTGTCGACACCTCTGTTGTTGTGTCGACCCATAGGTCAACACCCCTAGGGTGTGTCGACCCCCAACGGCTCGATTTTCCTCCCAGACTTCCCACTTATGTTTTCGAATTATTTTGAACATTTTGAGTTGTTTTTGTATATATTTATCTTATGCATATACAAACTTCTAACCTTTATAACTTCTTCATACGGTGTCCGTTTTACACAAATTTGGTGTCTATCTTAAGAAATATTCCGAGATGAATGCAACGGCGCAGTCCGTTCCCAATATCTAATTAAGTATTCCATAGTTTATCATTCTAATGTATTATAAAATTACGGGGTGTTACAGGGTTCATTCATGTATATACCCACTTTTATTATTCATTACATAAATGGGCCTGTGTTGTTTTCTAGCCCAACCATTCATTCATACATTATATAAACAAACATTTGTATTTGTACAATTATTCATTCAATATCATAACGAAGTTTTTCATTCCAAAACTGTACAAAATCTTGCTTGGTATTAGAGCTCCTCACCATTGCCTAACGGCTATCAGATCCACTTTTGCAAACAAATCACACAGTAGTTAGTGTGATAATATCTCTCCTTAGTTAATTTGCATCATCGTAGTGTGTGAAGTGGCATTCTGATCATCAGTGCCTCGCCAACCATCAATCTACAGATCAGGTTCAGGAAAAGTAGCCGATCTGCATCTCAACTGTGGCTGCATCTGAATCAACAGATTGCCTGTCTTCATTTTGGTATCAAGAAACGTCAAAAAGTTAAGAAAAAGTTTCAAGAACTCAACTATGCCGTCTAGTTATTCAAATCAAAGAAGGTCTCTTCAAAGAATCCCTCTGGTTGCTTACAGTTGATCTCCAAAACTAATTCTCCTCCCTTCTGATCCTTTTCTTGACCCACTTTAGTCCCTGCGGTGCATATTTTCTTTATGACGAACGGTAATAACAATAACTCCTTATCAGCATCTATCAATGTCTCTAGTCCTCAAGAAAGAACAAGTGTTGCAGATAAATCGATAAAGATAGTGGTTAGTCCCCAATCCCAACACATTACGGTTCAACTTGATGAAAACAGCTATCTACTATGGAAGTTACAAATTGAAACAACATTAGATGATTACGGCCTTGATGGATATATTATAGGCACTATTCCAACACCAGCCCAATTTATCACAAACTCAGAAAATCATGTTGTTCCTAATGATGAATATGTTAAGTTTCATAGACAGGATATATTAATTTGTTCATGGCTATTGTCTTCTATAAGTGAAAAACCCTTACCTCAAGTGATAGGATGCAAAACATCACTTGAAATATGGTAGAATATTGAAAAGTGTTTCACTAATCAATCTTATGCCAAAGTTATGCATTATAAGCGACAACTACAACACCATGAGGTAAAATTTGAGTAAGATCAAATCTCTATGTGATTTTTTAGAAGCTGCAGGTCAAAAGCTTCCTGAATCTGAACAAATTCTTATTATCTTGAATGGATTAAGTGATGAATATGAAGCTGTTGTAGCCATCATATCATCACAAAAACAATTCTCATCCATGGAGGATGTACACTCTATGTTACTGTCACACGAAGCCAGGATTGAAAGTAAAAGAAAACAAAATGACATGAATCTCAATTATGCTGCTACCAGTGGTAAAAAAAAATCATAACATTGCTAACAGATCTGAGCAACTAAATCAAAGAGGTGACAATTCAAAACGTGGTAGGGGCAGAGCAAGAAGGAATAACAATAATAACAACAAGCCCAAATGTCAGATTTATGAGAAAATTGGTCACACAATAGGGAAATGTTATTTTAGGTATAATACTAGCTATGGTAATGGGCAAGTTCAGACTAATCAAAGGGGGTCTAATATTAGTGCTAGCATTGCTCAATGCCAGACATACAGTAGTTATTGGTCAAATTCATCAAGAAATCAAAATGAATCAACTAGATTGGAGCATATTAATAACGACAGCCGGTATCCTGATTCAGGGGCTACAAATCATATCACTAACAATCTTGGAAATTTAAATCTTGGAAGAAGTGAATAAAAAGGTAAACATACTATTAGTGTGGGCAATGGTAAGTTTATTGGTATATCACATATTGGTAATGGCAGCATAAGAGGTAAAAGACAATTATTCTTATACAATTTATTAAAAGTTCCTAAAATCAAGAAGAAATTGATTAGTGTCACCCAATTTGCTAGAGATAATAACATCTATTTTGAATTTTATCCAAAACATTGTTTGGTTAAAGATATACTGACTAAAGATGTTTTATTACAGGGTGATGTTGTTAATAGCCTATATAAGTTTAGGTTTAATGATTGTAAAACTCTTGATAAGTGTCAGCCATATGCTATTGTTAATAATGTTGAAAGTAATATAACCTCTAGTAGCAAATCTATTCTTGACATATGGCACTGTAAACTAGGTCATCCTAGTCTAGACATAGTTAAGAAATTTCTTTTTGACAATAAAATACCATTTACTGATGTCAATTTACCTCATGTATGCACCTATTGCCAAATGGGAAAAGGTCATAAATTGCCTTTTCCAAATTCTACATCATGTTACAAACCATTTGAACTTATAGCAGCTGACCTTTGGTGTGACGAGAAGGAATTTCGCTCGGTCCGAACCAGTCGTTAAACCGATCCAGGCCGTTCGAAAAGCCCTATCGTTTGAGAACACGACAAAACAGAACGCATACAGAAGAACATTTCATTGTATATTACAACAATGCATCAGATTACAAGAATATACAGAGTATAAATGAATATTACACAGAAATATCAGAGATTTAAATTACATTTAAATACATAGCAGCGGAAAATAATACAATATACAACTAGAAGAGATATACGGATACAAAGCTTTCCGGATATCATTCCAGCTGTAAACCAGGATCCTGTGAATATAAATCTGCAAAACCAAAACTACTAGCTGCCCGTGTCAAAATAGGGGCACCCAGAGTTTAGGTTAAAACAATAAACTCCAGGTCAGTCATGGGACTGGTGTGAGAACTAAAACAGTTAATCTTTATTTTAAATCATTAGGTAAATCAAGGGACCACGCCGTATAACACGGAACGGGTTTTCTCCCAAGAATACCAGTGCATCAAACAAACCGCGCAATGCTAAATAAAGAAAGATGAAGCTGTTGTAAGACCCAGGTCCTATCACACAATGCAACGCAAGCCGGGGGATAGGGTTTTCCCTTATAACAGCCAAAGAATGCTTGATACGTTTAAAACAAATCATTTGATACTATAATAAGTGCATAGTGTATAAAACAACTTCAAATCATAAGTATCAATCATAGGCGACATGAGCGTCCCATGCCACTATGTCGCCATATATAGGTTTACAAATAAAACCGCAAATGTCACGTATTTGGAAATTGGATTTCCGTCTATGAACCGAGGCAAAAGATAGTCCTCAACCGATTCGAGACGCTCTAGCCCGTGTCTCAGGCAAGTACTCAGTCAAGCCTTTGGATCGTCAGGGCCGGTCCACCGATGTGGATTAAAATGCCTGAACACTACGTTTCCCCACCCTTTGGGGTGTCAATGAGCCAACGAATGACTCCATCGGTTCGAGAACGACCGATCAATCCGAGGCGCCTCGCAACAGCAACAACCACATAAGTCAAACTCGTCAGGGCGTGTAAAACCACTGACGCCACTTTCTAGCTAGAAGGAAACGCAAGTCCTCCCTGATGTCCTCTCCCGTTTTTGGTTCATACCGGGTGTGAAACACGCGAGGTAAACGTTACACAAAGCTACGCCACAAAGGCCGTGCTTTGATCATCACCACAAGACTTTGCTTTTCAACAGAAGCCTTGATCATTTGCATCTTAGCATGCCACACAGGCAAACCATCCTATGCAACCGATATCAGTCACACAGAATGAAATCCGATGTCAGACACACAGTCCATTTACAAGTCCGTCCTGGGTCTGAACGAAACCGGAGGCACCTAGTACCCCGCATATCCATCGATCTCCAAGTACGTCTGGACGATCACTAACTGTTTCCATCTTCTTGGGTGTACAGCCCAATCAAGATCATCAGTAATTACCCAAACGACGTGAAGACCTCCGGTCTTCGACCATCGTCTTCATCTTCGACTTATCGTCGTATCAGTTATTCAGAATGGGATAAACCCGGTCTTTCCGAATAACTCGCGTATATATTATAAAAGTGTTACACAAACACAACATACGCCTCATTCCAATTCATTAGTCACTAACCGTAAATTAATCAAGAGAATAATTCCCCAAATATTAACCCCGAAGGCCGAAACCAACATCAGATCAATATCCAGAAAACCATTCTGCTTGGCTAACCGACAGTTAGTTTCTAAATTTCACGTTCAAATCTAATTAAAGATTTAACTATCGCCTGGAGCAAAACTGGTGATACTCCATTCTCGATCTTTTCAATCTAATTAAAGATTCATTAAAACTCCACTTAGTTTTAATCTTCGACTGGGTTAAAGAATCAGTGTCATTTAAAACACGGTTCACGATAAACCCAAAATCACATTCATTAATTATCGGGTTAAAGAACGAGTGTTATTTAAAACACTGCTCACGATAAACCCAAAAATCAATATCAATTCAATTCCAATTAAATATTATTTAATTGGTACACTTCATTAAATCTAAATAAAAAGATTTAATCTTTTCTCAACTGGGTTCAAGAACAGTGTTAGTGAAGACACCATTCACGACAAACCCAAATCACATTCCATTAATTATCGGGTTAAAGAACAAGTGTTATTTAAAACACTGTTCACGATAAACCCAAAAATCAATATCGATTCAATTCCAATTAAATATTATTTAATTAGTACACTTCATTAAATCTAAGTAAAAAGATTTAATCTTTTCTCAACTGGGTTCAAGAACAGTGTTAGTGAAGACACCATTCAGGACAAACCCAAATCACATTCGATATTCAATACAAGGCTCTGAATAGAAAATATATCGGCTTATATTCAATATCGAATTCTACGACTAACAAATGTCGTATTGGAAATAACGATACAAATATATATCTTTCAAATTTCCATAACAACACCTGTAATATCACGAATTCCAACATCGAAATATTCCGAAGACAATTTCGATTCAAATCCACTCCAATGCAATCATTGGAAATTTTGGTTATTTTCAAAACCATTTCAAATTCAATTTATTTATTTAAAAATAAATAGAATTATAATTCTAGTTCAAAACTAGTTCATTTCGATAAAAATCTATTTTTATCTTTTCAAATATGGAGTTTTTCATCCCAAACTTTCACAAATCATTTCTTATGATTTTACACAAATTATTACTATTTTTAATAATTTTATCAAGGCCCGTACAGTCGATTTCCAACAATGGCCATCGAACTGCACTTACAGCGACCTTTTTCCAATTTGATTTGGACGTATCTCCAAATCCAACCGTTAGATTTCAAATTTCTAACATTCGTTAGAAAGCTCTTTTCGATACGAACCCAACGGTTCCGGTTTTAGGAGAATCCGACGGTCGGATCTCCCGTAATGTCCGTTTGAAATAAATGGTCAAAATTTACGAACTGCCGCGGCGCGGCGCGTTCTATTCAGGCCATTATATTATATATATAATATATATAATATATATTTCGTCGATTCTATTTAAAACGAATTTTATAAATAGTTTTAAATTCGTTTCAAAAGCAACTTCAACTTCCATTTCAATTCAAATCAAAATTGAATTCTTCCTTATAAATTCGTTTTAAAATTCATTTCAATTCAATTCAAATTTCAATTCAATTTGAATTCATTTCAATTCGATTTCAATTCAATTTGAATTCGTTTTCAATTCAATTCATTTCGAAATCGTTTTCAATTCAATTCATTTTGAAATCGTTTTCAATTCAATTCATTTCGAAATCGTTTTCAATTCAATTCATTTCGAAATCGTTTTCAATTCAATTCATTTCGAAATCGTTTTCAATTCAATTCATTTCGAAATCGTTTTCAATTCAATTCATTTCGAAATCGTTTAAAATCGATATAAATATCGTTCACGTCAAAATGGCGTTAATCTAATCAACACGGCTTCATAAATTTCTATTTTCAAAATAGTTGTTATTATCAAAATATTTCGTTCAACACATGACCAATCTCAATGAATGAGTACTGTCAACACATGAACTTTTATTTTATATCGATAAAGATGTAAATTTTAATATTAAAATATTTCGTTCAACACATGACCAATCTCAATGAATGAGTACTGTCAACACATGAACTTTTATTTTATATCGATAAAGATGTAAATTTTAATATTAAAATATTTCGTTCAACACATGACCAATCTCAATGAATGAGTACTGTCAACACATGAACTTTTATTTTATAATATTCTTTATTTTTCAAATTGGAATGAGGCCCAATCAATTACCATATAAAGTTAATTATATGGATTTTCATACAACACATGTATATCATAGCATTGAAAAATAATCAACCATCAACCAAAGTGCACTACACCGTATAAGCATCAAATATAGATATTCAACGCTTATAACAGCCGGTCAATCAATCGATCGACATATTTAATCAATCAGGATGAGTGAACTGCATATTTCATCCTAACACCCGTGTAGGGTTTCAAACAATCAAACAAATATTTTATTTGTGCAGTTGGGCGATGTGTAAAATTTATCGACCCAATCAATGTCAGTCAAATCAGTGTACATAAACAAACCGTCTGGTTTGTAAATGAATAATTTATTTATTCGCATTCACGTTAAAAATTATATTTTTAACGATAAAACATTTTATTTCAACATATGAATTTCTATTCAGTTCATTCTTTAAATAAAATGATATTTTTATTTTTCTAACACATTTTAGAAAATTTCGGCGGCATAACGGCACGATACTAGAAACGGGACAAGGCCTAGCCTTATCCCCGGTCTAGTGAAGGCCCACGCCATTCACACATCATCAAATCAATCCATTTCACCACACAATTCAATTTCAATCAAACAATCTCTAATCTATGCAACCAAACAAACAAGTCCATGGTCTGTGGACGGTTGTGTCGGGTGCTACTAAACACCGTCTGCATCCTAGTATATATATATAACTAGAAAATAAATTTGAAAGGTGAGAAATTCTCACTTATAGCTATCCTAGCTCCACAGCACTTCTTTTGCAGAAGTCTTCGTCGTTTCGCCTCCTTTCACTTTCTTTGCCCGTATCCTCTACATATGTAAAAATCACATTTTTACTTCGCTATTCAATATATAAAAATCGAATTTTTAGTTCGCTATTCAATATATAAAAATCGAATTTTTACTTCGCTATTCAATATATAAAAATCGAATTTTTACTTCGCTATTCAATATATAAAAATCGAATTTTTACTTCGCTATTCAATATATAAAAATCGAATCTTTATTTCAAAGTTCAATATATAAAAATCAAATTTTTATTTCAAAGTTCAATATATAAAAATCGAATTTTTTAGTTCGCTATTCAATATATAAAAATATGATTTTGACTTTGCTTTCAATATTGAAAAATATGATTTTTACCTTTTGCTTTCACATATAAAAATATGATTTTTACCTTTTGCTTTCACATATAAAAATATGATTTTTTACCTTTTGCTTTCACATATAAAAATATGATTTTTGCTTTTAAAATCAGTTTATTATTTGCTTATAAAAACCAATTCAGTTTTTATCTTTATAAAAAATAAATCAATTCAGTTTTTTTTTTATACTTTAAAAAAAATAAATCAATTCAGTTTTTTTTTTATACTTTAAAAAAAATAAATCAATTCAGTTTTTTTTTTATACTTTAAAAAAAATAAATCAATTCAGTTTTTTTTTATACTTTAAAAAAAATAAATCAATTCAGTTTTTTTTTATAATACTTTTATAAAATCAGTTTTAAAATTCCTTAAAAGAAATCAGTTTAATAATTCTTTTATAAAAACAGTTTTTAGATGCTAATTAAAAAATCAAAACAGTTTTTAAACTTATAAAAATACAGTTTTTAAACTTATAAAAATACAGTTTTTTTTAAACTAAAGTAAAAATAAATAAAATAATAAAAAAAAACTTACCGGGGGGGGGGGGGGGGGGGTCTGACCTGCGGTGGCGTGGGCTTCGGTTTCTTCAATCAGGGGGGGGGGGGCGTCGGTTGTCTCCAGAGGAGAGGGAGGAGGCGCGAGGAAGTCGGAGGGTGGTTAGGGAGGTTCGTCGGGGTCTGGCGTCAGGCGAGAGGGGGGTCCGGCTATCGAAGTGGAGGCGTCGATCGAGGGGGCGACTGGGGATTTGGGGATCGGGTTTTGGGTTGTTTTTTTTTCTTTCTTCTGGAAATGAATCGAGTAAAAGGGGGGGGGGCCAGAGGGTAATAAAGGGGAAGAGAATATTTTTTTTTATTTATTTAATTATTAAAAAGTTGACTTTTACATACGACCTCGAAACGAGGTCCACCGCCTGTCGTCTATAGCGAAATACCCCCATTCCGAACACAATGGGATATGTACCGCAAGCTGAATCGACCGTTACAATCAGTTTCCTTTGAATTTACATTTAAATCACTATATTGAATTTTAAACGTACATTTCAAATTACCGGGGTCGCATACGAACTTTAAAAATTCTAGAAAAATATTTTCTAGCTTCGTATTGACGATACGGTCCTAACAAAACTAGTCTCGTCGAATTCTGAGACCGTTGGAAAAATGACCATTTTCCAGTCGATTGAAATCAACTGAAACTGGTCAAACGCGTTTTCCTTTGCCACGCTCACATATTGATTCGAAAAATTATGAGATTTGAAATCTAGCAATAACTCGACATCACGGACCCAACAAAACTGGTTTCGTCGAAATCCGAGGTCATTTGCAAAATGTCCATTTTTAAGGGCCTGAATTCCATAGCGATTATTCAGAATTTTCAACTGGACATATCTTCTGATTCCCGCTACGAACTTTTGATTTTTCGGATTCGTTGGAAAGATATTATCAATTAGATTCCATTATTTTTGGTTTCAGTAAAATCCGGATTGTTTTGCACCCGGTACATTCAATTGAAGTTTGAAATCGAATTATCGAACTACCGCGCCATTTTCCATTCTATTTATAATTATAAATAATTATTTATATTCTAACGACGACGCGTATAATATATACGTTCGAATTATATTCAAAATAAATTTCTCGCCGATATTATTTAAAATAATTCATTTTAAATAATCAAAACTCGCTATAATTGCCAAAATAAAATTTTTAAACTGGCCCAGATTTTCCGGGTTGTTACAATCTCCCCCACTTAAAACTTTTCGTCCCCGAAAAGGAGCAAAGTCGAAAGTGGTTTGATTAACCAACTCTACGTTCGATCTGGCTTTCATTCTCCAACTTTTCAGTTTCTGAGAATTTTCAAAATTTCAAAATTTTGGCTAACACCCTAAATTTTTGAAAAATTTCGCCATAACCTCCCCTGCACCGGGAGCATCGGGGAATTTCAAATAGCTTCCCCGGTCCTTCAGATCTCAAAAAGAAAAAGAAAAAGCCAAGCGGCTAGCCAATAGGCTCACAAAATCATCATCACCCAAACAGAACAGGAAATTATGTAGTAAACATGTACCTATTTGTCGGGCAAACAAATTTTATTCTCTGCTCTAGCCTCCTTGCCATGACCTGTTCAATATAAGCATATGTATATGCAAGCAAATGCGACCAATTTTCAATATAATTCATTATGTGATTCAGTTAGGCTAAATGGCTAAAAATTAGCAAACAAATAAACAAACAACACAAACATCAATCAATTAGTGAATTAGAGTTTCAAATTCATAATTTCGATACATATACAAAAATCATGTTTTTGATGCCAATTCACAACAATGTATTCTAGCTATGTATAAGTTTTGGTTCTCACACCAGCCTAATGGAAATATATAGAAAATCACACCTTCGAAACACGAACATAAATACTGATGATGTCATGACAATCATCAGTACCATCTCCGGGCGACTAGAATGTGATTCCATATCTATCCAGTATATTAAAACTTCGAATATACGTTCATGACGCGTATATACAAAACCTTTATATATTGGATTGTCCATATTCAAAATAAATAAATAATCAAATACGTTTTAAAATGGTTTAAATTTCAAAACAAAATTGTTTTCATTTGAAAAATATACTCTTCACACCCGTTCTAGGATACTACTGATCCTATCTCTAACGAGTCACTCTCATTGGATTTTACTAATCCAATATCTGATGAATTCTTTCGTATGGTTCTAATGTGCCTTGTTCTCTGCTTTGTAAACCAAAGCTCTGATACCAACTGTGAAATAGCCGACGAACTCCGGTAGGCTTTGCAACCATCCCTTCATCCCCCAAGCAGCAGGTAATACCCACCGTGGCTCCCACATGGTCCCCCAGTCCCTTGTTTTACGGCGACCCTCTCGAGTCTCGCGCCTATTGGCGAACCAACGCCCTCCCCGGCGCCATGTAGGGGTAAGAGTCTCCCGTTCGCCACCAAACCGCGAAGCGAGAACCCCCTATCATGTGTACCCGGCCTACTCAGGGCCAGCAACAAGAACTGGTGATACTCCATTCTCGATCTTTTCAATCTAATTAAAGATTCATTAAAACTCCACTTAGTTTTAATCTTCGACTGGGTTAAAGAATCAGTGTCATTTAAAACACGGTTCACGATAAACCCAAAATCACATTCATTAATTATCGGGTTAAAGAACGAGTGTTATTTAAAACACTGCTCACGATAAACCCAAAAATCAATATCAATTCAATTCCAATTAAATATTATTTAATTGGTACACTTCATTAAATCTAAATAAAAAGATTTAATCTTTTCTCAACTGGGTTCAAGAACAGTGTTAGTGAAGACACCATTCACGACAAACCCAAATCACATTCCATTAATTATCGGGTTAAAGAACAAGTGTTATTTAAAACACTGTTCACGATAAACCCAAAAATCAATATCGATTCAATTCCAATTAAATATTATTTAATTGGTACACTTCATTAAATCTAAGTAAAAAGATTTAATCTTTTCTCAACTGGGTTCAAGAACAGTGTTAGTGAAGACACCATTCACGACAAACCCAAATCACATTCGATATTCAATACAAGGCTCTGAATAGAAAATATATCGGCTTATATTCAATATCGAATTCTACGACTAACAAATGTCGTATTGGAAATAACGATACAAATATATATCTTTCAAATTTCCATAACAACACCTGTAATATCACGAATTCCAACATCGAAATATTCCGAAGACAATTTCGATTCAAATCCACTCCAATGCAATCATTGGAAATTTTGGTTAATTTCAAAACCATTTCAAATTCAATTTATTTATTTAAAAATAAATAGAATTATAATTCTAGTTCAAAACTAGTTCATTTCGATAAAAATCTATTTTTATCTTTTCAAATATGGAGTTTTTCATCCCAAACTTTCACAAATCATTTCTTATGATTTTACACAAATTATTACTATTTTTAATAATTTTATCAAGGCCCGTACAGTCGATTTCCAACAATGGCCATCGAACTGCACTTACAGCGACCTTTTTCCAATTTGATTTGGACGTATCTCCAAATCCAACCGTTAGATTTCAAATTTCTAACATTCGTTAGAAAGCTCTTTTCGAGACGAACCCAACGGTTCCGGTTTTAGGAGAATCCGACGGTCGGATCTCCCGTAATGTCCGTTTGAAATAAATGGTCGAAATTTACGAACTGCCGCGGCGCGGCGCGTTCTATTCAGGCCATTATATTATATATATAATATATATAATATATATTTCGTCGATTCTATTTAAAACGAATTTTATAAATAGTTTTAAATTCGTTTCAAAAGCAACTTCAACTTCCATTTCAATTCAAATCAAAATTGAATTCTTCCTTATAAATTCGTTTTAAAATTCATTTCAATTCAATTCAAATTTCAATTCAATTTGAATTCATTTCAATTCGATTTCAATTCAATTTGAATTCGTTTTCAATTCAATTCATCTCGAAATCGTTTTCAATTCAATTCATTTCGAAATCGTTTTCAATTCAATTCATTTCGAAATCGTTTTCAATTCAATTCATTTCGAAATCGTTTTCAATTCAATTCATTTCGAAATCGTTTTCAATTCAATTCATTTCGAAATCGTTTTCGATTCAATTCATTTCGAAATCGTTTAAAATCGATATAAATATCGTTCACGTCAAAATGGCGTTAATCTAATCAACACGGCTTCATAAATTTCTATTTTCAAAATAGTTGTTATTATCAAAATATTTCGTTCAACACATGACCAATCTCAATGAATGAGTACTGTCAACACATGAACTTTTATTTTATATCGATAAAGATGTAAATTTTAATATTAAAATATTTCGTTCAACACATGACCAATCTCAATGAATGAGTACTGTCAACACATGAACTTTTATTTTATATCGATAAAGATGTAAATTTTAATATTAAAATATTTCGTTCAACACATGACCAATCTCAATGAATGAGTACTGTCAACACATGAACTTTTATTTTATAATATTCTTTATTTTTCAAATTGGAATGAGGCCCAATCAATTACCATATAAAGTTAATTATATGGATTTTCATACAACACATGTATATCATAGCATTGAAAAATAATCAACCATCAACCAAAGTGCACTACACCGTATAAGCATCAAATATAGATATTCAACGCTTATAACAGCCGGTCAATCAATCGATCGACATATTTAATCAATCAGGATGAGTGAACTGCATATTTCATCCTAACACCCGTGTAGGGTTTCAAACAATCAAACAAATATTTTATTTGTGCAGTTGGGCGATGTGTAAAATTTATCGACCCAATCAATGTCAGTCAAATCAGTGTACATAAACAAACCGTCTGGTTTGTAAATGAATAATTTATTTATTCGCATTCACGTTAAAAATTATATTTTTAACGATAAAACATTTTATTTCAACATATGAATTTCTATTCAGTTCATTCTTTAAATAAAATGATATTTTTATTTTTCTAACACATTTTAGAAAATTTCGGCGGCATAACGGCACGATACTAGAAACGGGACAAGGCCTAGCCTTATCCCCGGTCTAGTGAAGGCCCACGCCATTCACACATCATCAAATCAATCCATTTCACCACACAATTCAATTTCAATCAAACAATCTCTAATCTATGCAACCAAACAAACAAGTCCATGGTCTGTGGACGGTTGTGTCGGGTGCTACTAAACACCGTCTGCATCCTAGTATATATATATAACTAGAAAATAAATTTGAAAGGTGAGAAATTCTCACTTATAGCTATCCTAGCTCCACAGCACTTCTTTTGCAGAAGTCTTCGTCGTTTCGCCTCCTTTCACTTTCTTTGCCCGTATCCTCTACATATGTAAAAATCACATTTTTACTTCGCTATTCAATATATAAAAATCGAATTTTTAGTTCGCTATTCAATATATAAAAATCGAATTTTTACTTCGCTATTCAATATATAAAAATCGAATTTTTACTTCGCTATTCAATATATAAAAATCGAATTTTTACTTCGCTATTCAATATATAAAAATCGAATCTTTATTTCAAAGTTCAATATATAAAAATCAAATTTTTATTTCAAAGTTCAATATATAAAAATCAAATTTTTTAGTTCGCTATTCAATATATAAAAATATGATTTTGACTTTGCTTTCAATATTGAAAAATATGATTTTTACCTTTTGCTTTCACATATAAAAATATGATTTTTACCTTTTGCTTTCACATATAAAAATATGATTTTTTACCTTTTGCTTTCACATATAAAAATATGATTTTTGCTTTTAAAATCAGTTTATTATTTGCTTATAAAAACCAATTCAGTTTTTATCTTTATAAAAAATAAATCAATTCAGTTTTTTTTTTATACTTTAAAAAAAATAAATCAATTCAGTTTTTTTTTATACTTTAAAAAAAATAAATCAATTCAGTTTTTTTTTTATACTTTAAAAAAAATAAATCAATTCAGTTTTTTTTTATACTTTAAAAAAAATAAACCAATTCAGTTTTTTTTTATAATACTTTTATAAAATCAGTTTTAAAATTCCTTAAAAGAAATCAGTTTAATAATTCTTTTATAAAAACAGTTTTTAGATGCTAATTAAAAAATCAAAACAGTTTTTAAACTTATAAAAATACAGTTTTTAAACTTATAAAAATACAGTTTTTTTTAAACTAAAGTAAAAATAAATAAAATAATAAAAAAAAACTTACCGGGGGGGGGGGGGGGGGGTCTGACCTGCGGTGGCGTGGGCTTCGGTTTCTTCAATCAGGGGGGGGCGTCGGTTGTCTCCAGAGGAGAGGGAGGAGGCGCGAGGAAGTCGGAGGGTGGTTAGGGAGGTTCGTCGGGGTCTGGCGTCAGGCGAGAGGGGGGTCCGGCTATCGAAGTGGAGGCGTCGATCGAGGGGGCGACTGGGGATTTGGGGATCGGGTTTTGGGTTGTTTTTTTTTCTTTCTTCTGGAAATGAATCGAGTAAAAGGGGGGGCCAGAGGGTAATAAAGGGGAAGAGAATATTTTTTTTTATTTATTTAATTATTAAAAAGTTGACTTTTACATACGACCTCGAAACGAGGTCCACCGCCTGTCGTCTATAGCGAAATACCCCCATTCCGAACACAATGGGATATGTACCGCAAGCTGAATCGACCGTTACAATCAGTTTCCTTTGAATTTACATTTAAATCACTATATTGAATTTTAAACGTACATTTCAAATTACCGGGGTCGCATACGAACTTTAAAAATTCTAGAAAAATATTTTCTAGCTTCGTATTGACGATACGGTCCTAACAAAACTAGTCTCGTCGAATTCTGAGACCGTTGGAAAAATGACCATTTTCCAGTCGATTGAAATCAACTGAAACTGGTCAAACGCGTTTTCCTTTGCCACGCTCACATATTGATTCGAAAAATTATGAGATTTGAAATCTAGCAATAACTCGACATCACGGACCCAACAAAACTGGTTTCGTCGAAATCCGAGGACATTTGCAAAATGTCCATTTTTAAGGGCCTGAATTCCATAGCGATTATTCAGAATTTTCAACTGGACATATCTTCTGATTCCCGCTACGAACTTTTGATTTTTCGGATTCGTTGGAAAGATATTATCAATTAGATTCCATTATTTTTGGTTTCAGTAAAATCCGGATTGTTTTGCACCCGGTACATTCAATTGAAGTTTGAAATCGAATTATCGAACTACCGCGCCATTTTCCATTCTATTTATAATTATAAATAATTATTTATATTCTAACGACGACGCGTATAATATATACGTTCGAATTATATTCAAAATAAATTTCTCGCCGATATTATTTAAAATAATTCATTTTAAATAATCAAAACTCGCTATAATTGCCAAAATAAAATTTTTAAACTGGCCCAGATTTTCCGGGTTGTTACATTTGGGGTCCAGCCCCTATAAATTCAGATTTTAGATACAAATATTACTTATCATTTATTGATGCATGTACTAGATACATATGGCTATTTTTACTAAATTCCAAATCAGAGACACATAGTATTGTGGTCAATTCTTTTAAGATGACAGAAAATCAGTTCAACACCACGATTAAGACTTTTCAATCTGACGGTGGAGATGAAATTAAACCAATCATCAATTTCTTTCAAAATAAGGGTATAAATCATAGAATAACTTTTCCATACACCTCTGAACAAAATGGATTAATTGGGAGAAAACACAAACACATAATTAAATCTGGTTTAACACTGTTAGCACAAGCTTCTCTAACCCTAAAATTCTGGTCTGAAGCATTTAATTTATCTATTTATCTGATAAACAGAATGCCTACTAAAGTACTTGATGGGTTAAGTCCACTAGAAAAGCTGTATAATGTTAAACCAGACTATGGTCAACTTAAAATGTATGGGTGTCTATGTTTCCCTTATTTAAGACCCTATAACTCTCATAAACTCGAATTTAGATCAAAGCTATGTACTTTTATTGGTTATAGTTCTAATCAAAAAGGGTACAGTGCATTGACTCTAATGGTAGAATTTATATTAGTAGGCATGTAGTTTTTAATGAGTCTATATTCCCATACAAAGAGTTAAGTATGAAAACTTCAAAGAAAGTGATCAATCCAAAAGTGACAATTCCTAAAATTCCAATTTTGGACAATAAACTGGAGTACTGAAGATGGTGCCATGGCTACTGATGCTCAAAATGATCTTCAAGATCACATTGAACCACCCAGCCTCGCCTACGATTCACCTGTGCCGTGCCAAAGTGAATAGAGATCATCAGGAACTGATAATACTAACACTCCTACCAGAAGTAATAATGATGAAATCTCATCAACTAGAAGTACAAATCAAACTGATGAAAGCTTACCATACAACTCCAATCAGAATCAAGCTGGCATCCTATGATGGCAAGCGCCAAAAGTGGCATTTTTAAACTGGAAATTTACTTTACCACTATCATCGTTGATGAACCAACAAATTATGATCAAGCTGCTAAGGACAACAACTGGGGAAAGGCCATGAAGGAAGAATACACTGCCCTAATCAGGAATGACACATGGGAATTAATGTATCCTCCTCAGAATAAAAATATTATAGGATGTAAATGGACTTATTAACTGAAAAGAAACACTGATGTACTATAAACAGGTACAAAGCCAGATTGGTGGCTAAGTGGTTTACCCAAGAATATGGGTTTGACTTTAATGAAACTTTCTCTCCAGTAATCAAGCCATCAACAATCAGGTTAATATTTACTATGGATTTGACGAGAGGATGGAAAATAAAGCATTTAGATGTCAATAATGCATTCTTAAATGGCAAATTGCAGGAAGAAATATATATGCAACAACCATAAGGATTTACTCAAAATTCTGCACAAGTATGCAAACTCAACAAAGCTATATTATGGACTCAAGCAAGCCTCCATAGTATGGTTTGAAAGGCTGAAAAATACTCTGGGCACTATGGGTTATCAACCAACAAAATCTGAACCATCCCCCTTTACCAAACTTACTGATTTATCAATATCATAAATATTTGTATATGTTGATGATATTATTATTACAGGTTCAGATGAAGATGAAATTAAGCACTGAACAACTCAGTTAGACAAGCATTTTCTATTAAAGACCTGTGTGATGTCTCATATTTTATATGCACAGAAGTAAATAAAAGATCAAATTCTGAGATACACCTCTGTCAGAAAAAAGTATATTTCAGGATTATTGATCAAGACTGAAATGGAAAATGCAAAACCACAGCCAACACCAATGATATCAAATCAACACTTTTCTAAAAATAGGGGAGAAGCCATAAATAATATCAAACAACATAGAAGTGTTGTATGTGCATTGCAATATGCAACTATAACACGACCTGATATTTCATTTAGTGTAAACAAGGTTTCTCAATTTATGCAGAATCCCCTGGACGAGCATTGGAAAGTTATGAAGAGGATCCTTGAATATCTTAAGGAACAATTAATTATGGACTTACTCTAAAAGCTAGAAAATAGTTAGATATCATAGCCTATGATGATTCAGATTGGGCATCAGATATTAATGACAGAAGATCAGCAATAGTTACTGTGTTTACATGGGAAACAACTTAATATCATGGTGCTCGAAGAAACAACCCACAATTTATAGATCAAGTGCAGAAGCCGAGTACAGAAGCCTAGCTAATACTACAGCAGAAGTACTTCGGCTACAATCAATACTTAAAGAGCTAAAGTTAACCATTGAGAGAAAGCCTACTATTTTGTGTGACAATCAAAGTGCCATACATATGTCTGCTAACCCTATACAACGTGCTAGAACTAAGCACATAGAAATATATATTTATTTCATTTGTGGGCAAGTTTAGAAGGGAAAGTTACAGATCAATCAAATTCCTACCTACTATCAAAAAGCAAACATATTTACCAAGTCACTTTCAGCTAAAAAATTCAGTTAATTAAGAGACAAGCTAAAAACCAAAGGATAATACGACCTGACAAGCTGGAGATGGTGCTCGCCCTCATCATTGCTAATTTGATGTACTTCCTCATGTCGATCTACTCTGAAGAAACAACCTTTACAAAATCCAAGCAAATTAAGGACCATCTCACGTTGATCTACTATGAAGAACCAACTATTTCCTGAATCAATGCAAATTAGGGTTCATCTCTAACTGTAACAGCAAATTAAGGAACCAACACTTGCCAGAATCAATGCAAATTAGGATTTGTCTCCAACCCTAACCCTAGTTTGCAAGGGGGAAGCATATCATAGGGAATAAAGTTGGCCAGAGTATTATGTTTATTGTAATCGGGTTCATTCATGTATATACCCGATTTTATTATTCATTACATAAATGGGCTTGTGTTATTTCCAGCCCAACCGTTCATTCATACATTATGTAAACAAACGTTTGTATCTGTACAATTATTCATTCAATATCATAACAAAGTTCTTCATTTCAAAACTGTACAAAATATTTCTCCTCTTCCTTATCATATTGTATTCGTTTAACAAACACAAGTTGTAATGCATTTCCTTATCACATAACTGGAATTCAATTTATTTCAAAACATGCAGTTTCTTATACAACCCCAAACCTTGATTTACTCATATTACAATATTTTACGAGCTAGGCTTTTAATCTCATAATTTGTTCTTCTTTATAGTTTAAATTCCAAAAAAAGTTACACATAGTCTGCCTTGGGTATCCCAAAAATTCGGGTTTTTACAAATGATCCCTAAAGAAATTGCGTCCTCGCGATTTTCTTAAGCTAATATGTTTGTATTTCAAAATTTAAATAACTCATCTCAATTTTATTCTCTAAGAAAAGTTTAGCTTAAGTAATTAAACAATTTTTTTGGAACTTTTTGTAGCCTTCACTGACGTACTCAATTTATACCAATAAAGTTTCAAACTTTAATTACTCATTTTACACAAGCTTTAATTCTCATCTCAATTAATATACACAAGGGGTTTAATTTAATATATAACATATCCCTTATACAGCATATAATTTAGAATACATATCCATTACCTTCTTATTTCCGATCAGTACACGGTGTTTCCATACCAGCAATCTCGCATCAATTTCCCAAACGATGTCTGCTATTTAGATTATACTATCAAATAGATTCGCCATTTACCGTTTCATATAATTAACTTGATGGATGCAACTAACTCTTTACTCAATTATGAGAGTAAATTCTAAAATACTATTCATGTTCAAAATAACTACAAATTTAAAACCACTTTTCATTAACAAAACATTTGTATTTATTTTCTCAAAACTTCTCAAAATAAAAATTTCGATTAAATAATTTCATGATCCAAAATCAGATTTGGATGTCAACTTTGCGGAATTAGATGATATTGAGTACTCTCTCTAACAAGATGGGGAGTAACTCAATTTATTTTTACATGGAAGGTAAACATCCTTACTACATTTACTTTAATGCATACATCAAACGTTAATGCAGCTGAAAGGTTCATGAGAATTATATTCAAGGGATAACGTTTTTTTCCTTGTTAAATTCGATCTAGTGGAGAACCTCAATAAATAGGGGACCATGGTTTATGTATAGCAAACTAATTTTTATGAAGAAATAGGAGGCAAATTTTCAGTTCGAGCGTGACATGCTCGAAACTTACCCAGTTTGGGAAAAATTAAAAAATTCACATATCGCTTTGTGGAACGCACAAGGCATTAGCAAGCTTGCCAGCCTTATTGGCGATCCAATTGACATAGATGATTACACCGGAAATGTTAAAAGACTAAATTATGATAGAGTTCTAATAGATATTAAAGCAGTATTTGCACTACGAAAAACTATTGGAGACAAGGACAGTCATGGTAGAGTCTATCTATAAGAGGTCAAATACGAATTCATACCTTCCATGTGCACCGAGTGCAAGTGTTTTGGACATAGTACTTTACAATGCTCTATTCTAAAAACTTCACAATAACAATGGAAGGAGAAACATGTGTCTACATACGATATTCTTACAACCTACACAACAATTTATACACAAGATCAGCCTAAAAAAGAACCAATTACTGACCGTGTGATGGAGGGAGAGACTGAAATGTTACCTACCCTGATAAACTATAATTTACATATTAACATATTTGATACAGTTACTGCGGAGGTGGCATAAATGGACCCATTATCGCCTCCACACTACATCAAAACAGGTGATTCCTATCGAGTATAAACTTCACAAACAATTTAAGCAATGCTTATTAGTGTTGCTATAAGGGCGTGGCAATTTATTTCCAACGCATATAAGTGTTGCATTGGTAGATTTTCTCTCCTAATGCTTATAAGCGTTGGTATATTTTCGTTCGTAGAGATTATAAGCGTTGATATATTTTCGTTCACAACGGTTATAAGCATCGATATATATTCGTTTGCAATGTTTATAAGCATTGGAAGATTTTTGTTTACAACACTTATACATGCAATATTTTTGTTTGCAATGCTTATACATGTTGCAAGATTTTAATACACAATGAATATAAATGTTAATAATAACAAAAATATGTATTAGTAATTCCCATATTCTAACATTGATAGTCAATTAATAACTAATATGATTATAATATAAACAATATTTAATATATGAATCCAAAACTAATATTATTCTCAATTTAAAAAGTACAACTCAATGCATACCAATAAACAACATTCATAATCAAGTAACGACATAGAATATCAGCTAATAATAGACAAGTACCATAGCACCCCATAATTTAATCCATATTAAGTTTAAATATAATAAAATGAGTATTACTTAATCAAATGTTCAGAATTAAGTAAAACCGACATTACTGTTGTGTTCTTCTTCGAATTCTGGTTCAGATAGCCCCTAAGTTGCGTAAATCGGATAACGTATGAAAAAGTTATGGACATAAGAAGATTGCATATATAAGGAGATTATATATAAATAAATTCAAAATAATTCAAACCAGAAACAATGCAGAAAAATAGCGGTTATGGGATGACCCAACCTACCTGGGTACAGGAGGGATCGACCATCGGTCGACATAGTATGTCAGTGGGTTGACCCACTAACATGCTAGGCAGATTCTGAGTTATGAACCTGAACTGTTTTTAATTCTGGGTTCTTTCGCTGACTCAACCTAGGGGCTATCTGATATCTAACACTGATGGATTATCCTAGGTAGTCTATATAAAGGCATGCAACCTCATTTGTTCTATACACACAAAACAATTCTTCCTCTAAACATTTTTCTAAGATTAGTATATACATAGAACTACAGAGGTGCTGCCCAAATACAAAACAGCAAGGATAATTTGGGCTACTCTACAACAACAAAAGATAAAAGTGGAATTTTTCTACAAAGGCATATTCATACAAGAAGAGACATCTTCTTCTTACCAAAGCCTATCGCTGTGAGTTTCATGTCATTTTAGATTTGATTATTTAAATAGGTTTTGGACAGTGAATAGTTTTGGATCTAAAATAAACAGTGCCTATAAGTAATTCTTATATATGCTCTTTTACCGTTAATTTAGTTTTACAGTTACACATGTTCTTTTATTCAGATCTACAGTTAATTTATATACATGTATACTTTCTTCTTCCTTATCCCTATTTTTCCTTTTATTTATTTACAATCTTTCTATATGTTTTTATTCAGTTTGAGATCTGTTTTCTCCCTTTTCCTTTTTATTTACACTAAACCTAGGCTACTCAAAGCCTAGGCTATTACCGTTGATTGCGTATAAAGGACATAAATTGGAATAATTAGTTAATTACATTTAAATGCAGAAAATTGAGCATATTGTAAATTGGAACCTTTAATTGTAAGATTTGTGTTAATTACATTAAAGGAAGTAAGATTGGATTAATTACATGTTAAACTATTATATTGGGTTAATTACATGTTAATATATTAGGTTGGGTTAATTACATGTTAATCTATTAGGTTGGGTTAATTACATTAAAGGAAGAATACGCGATATGTTAATCTGTTAGATTGGACTAAATGTAAGATTAAGTATAACATGTAAGAATATATGAGTACCAGATGTAAAAACTAAGTAAAATGAATTACTGTAAGTCTAATTGTACATCTGGGAAGGTGCTTGTTTGGAAAGAGGGTTGTACACGAATAACATTTAGGATAAATGTCATTTTACAACCAGTCTTATTAATGAACTTAAACCTGATAAGTTACATCTATTAATTAATAAGCTAAAGAGGTCCTAAGTCTAGTAGTTTGTATCAGATTTCCAGGACTCTTTAATCCTAGGTACACTGGAACACAACCCTAGGGGGTGGCTTGTGTCAAGTTGTGTGGAACCCATATTAGTCAGTATCCCTGTTGGTATCTTGGAAGGGGCCCCGCACTAGGTAGGGGATAGGACATGCTTTACTGAATTAGATTATAAGAGGTTCAAGATTTGGGCGATGGGTACAGGCGCTTCTGGCGGAGTCATGAACGTGCATGGGTCCGACTACGGGAAATTAAGATGTCGTAACACCTACAAATAGGTATGTGTTCTGTAAGTTGTTGGGTTAGGGACTGGTACAGCCTACTACCGGGGCTAACGCAGGATATTCGGGTAATAAGGAGCCGATCGCATGAGTAGTAATTAGGGTAACAGCTAATCATGTTAATACTAGTAATTGGTGCAGTAACTTGATTCTTGGGATATGAATGAGAAGTTTAATCTACTTTTATCTTGTTTTGACATCTCGTTTACCTTGCACTTATATAAGTGTTTTACTGTATTTTCTCATCCAATATTATTATTTATCTATCTTGACACCTTTTCATATACTTATGCTAAAAATTTCTGGAACTCGCCAGACTTTATGCCTGACCCTTTTTGTTTCCCTTCTCTCTCTTGCTTTCACCCCTCAGGTTCTCGGAGTGGGAGTAGTTAGTAGTTGAGAACGTGATTCAAGTTGGACTTGGATAGCTCTCCGTTTTCACGTACTTTCTTCCATTTATTCATCTATGCAATTTGTAATGACACTTGGGTGATATTGTTATTGTTTTGTACTCTGATATTATTTTGATAGATGGTTATGGTTTTTTGACATTTGAGATGTAATGGCATGTTTTGAATTGAAATAAAAGTTTTAAATTTTCCGCTGTATTATCTATATCCGCCTTGTAAATTTAGTTGTCGTTTACCTTGCGCTTCACGAAACATAATGCATTCTCTTAAGAGTGACGTTAACGGACGTGGAGTGTCACAATTACAATACATAATTAAGTTGTTAAATTCAATACATAATTAGGTTTCCAAATTCAATACATAAGTAGATTGCCAAATTCGATACATAAATGAAATTCTACAAATACCAAATACGAAACGTCGGCCGTATAATGAAGCCTTCATCTGAAAATTCACATAACTTATACATTACATTTTGAGGCCATCATAAATTGGTTCATTCAGTTCAAGAACATCAACCACCCAAATTACTTTCTATACATTCGGTATCACCTTCCTAAAATGACTAATTGTTTGTGTTCAAATATAAACATTAGCTACTTCCTTCTCTAGATCATATGATCATAGCATTATGTATTTCTTTTCCATTGTAGACGAATGAAGATCGTTATATGACACAGTTGGAGTAACAATTGGAGTAACAGTACCATTTTATATGAGGATCCACTAAATTAGAAGAACCTTCCATATGTGGAGTCGTAGTACTTGCAACAAGTTTTTCTTGCAAATTAGGTATAAATTTAATAAAAGTTGAAGTAATTGAATTGATGGAGTTATTAACTTGATTAGCTACTTGACTTATATCTCCAATTTCCAAACGGACAAATCCACGACATGTTTATTTCAGTTACAGCTTTCACCGCTCAAGCCACCTTTACTTGTTTTATAGAAGAAGTAGAAATAACCGCTCGACAATAATTTTTCTTCGTGTTGGAACCAAAAACTTCTGCAATTGGATTATTTTCAAGATTTTCTACTGCACCGTTTGAACCATCATCTAATTCTCTCTTTAATACACATATAAAATTGAGTGTCATGGGTTCTCTTGTTTGTATTAGAATGCACAAACAAGAGAACCATTTACAATTGAATTGAATTGAATTGAGTGTCATTGGATATTCTCTAATTCTCTCTTGTTTTATAAAATTGAGTGTCATTGGATATTCTCTCGTTAATCCATATTACAATGCACAAACAAGAGAACCATTTAATTGAATTGATGGAGTCATAAAAGGTAAAGCTGGGCCATTCTTGGAATGCTTATTTCATTTCAGAGTTGCCTACATTCCAATCTACAACAAATAAAATTTAATACACATATAATAGAGTAAGATCTCCATAATACACTTATGATGAACTAGTACATATGACATTATGAGTGTATTACATAAATTTATAATTAACATGAACTAGTACGTAAACTAATAAGTGTACACACTTATGAACTTGCCAAATCATCTCTATGTTCCATTCAAGAAATGTTTTATACTTTTTTTTTTCTTCTAGTTTCAACAAAATCCTCTTCCATATAACTAACACTGTTGGACCTAAAAGATTCATGTATCAACATACATATTGCACAATAAGGAATGAAACTTTGTACAAGTACACAAAGTGGTTATATTAATACTTACGTGTAAAGGTTGTACAGTATGAATCATTGAAACCTGCTTGCACTTTTTTTTCAGACGTTAAGAAGTAAGAAGTTTCAAATCTTAACCCAATTATTGTCTTTTAGAACGAATGTCATTTGAGTGTCATGGGTTCTCTTGTTTGTGCATTGTAACATGGATTAACAAAGTTTGTTTCATAGGTTCCTGCTATTTTCAAGGAAAAAAGGGCTTGGTCCTACGTTGATTATGAATTCTCCATATGAGTCAAAACATCTACTATGTGTTGGTAAATATGAGTGGTATAAAACATATAGCAAAGTCATTGGCTTGGCTATGGGTATTCATGCGCCATTGACTAAGCTAAATTGATGCTAATGGTAAATTGTATTAGTAACCATTGTTCATGGTTTGCATAAACTTATAAGTATATAGCATGAACTAGTACATATGACATTATGATCCAAATCTAAAATGCAATTGCAATTAGCATACAAAATGTGTAACTATGATGTAGCACTATCGAAAATCATGCAATTAAGAAATTACCGTCACGTGCTACAAAGGCAAAACAAATTACAACGCATTTTAACTCATAAGTAACCATTCAACAAATTAGATTTCATACACATCACACTGAACTATGTTAGTGAAAAATTCCTAATACACTACACAACTATCCATGGTATAATGTGCAATCCACTAATCATGTAATTATAGGAAAGTGTCTTAAAACCTTTCTTGGTTCTTTTTTTAATTTCACCTCCCCTAACATTGTTTTTGTTTTGTACCTTGTTATATGGCACATAGGACATTCTTTCGTATCCAAATTTTCTTTCCAAAATAATATACAATCGTTTTCATAAGCATGTATATGCTTCACATCCTTTCCCAAATCTTTTCATATTTTCTTCATCGTGGGATACTTATCAGATAAATTATTTTCTTTCAGAGCCAATGTTTTAATCGCTTCAACAACTCAGTCACACTTTTTCCCAACCTATTAAATTCTATTTTAAGGTTATGAAGCTCAATAATTACACCTAACGTTGTAAGCTCCTCTTCGCAAGAAGAATAAAGTTTTTCATTTACTTTTTCTACATATTTTTTGTGCTTTTTTCCATAGTAAAAATGAGAATTGCTTGTATTTGTCCATTGAAAATCCTCTTCACCACTAGCTTGTGGCATATCATGCATTCCAAAAGCATCTTCTATGAGATTTCTAAGAGTTGCCTTTACACAATGACCGGTATGAATTTGATCTTGGATATGAGAATCTGGAATAATGTTTCTCACTGCAAGAAAACACTGATTTAGCGTCAAAAATCTAGAAGCGAAAATTTCTATTGCTAATTTGCGACGGATTTCCATGCGATCTGCAAGGGATAATTTTTTGTCTTTTAAAACTTTTTTCCTTTTATTTATCACCGTCGTCTTCTGTAATCCCTCACTAAACCGTTGCAAATTGCGTCAAATCACTGACGGAAAAATTCTACTGCTATTTTCCGCTACAAATCCAGGCAAAATACCGACGAATATTTATAGAAGCTATTTTGCAGCAGAATTCCGACAGATTTGCAAGTGATGTTTATATTTTTTTTAAGATATATAGAGGGCAATCCACATCCTCACACCACTGTTAATTTGAGTCATTGAGATCGAACTATCTAATGGTTGTAATTGGTCATTCGCGTGAATTAAAGAACTTCAAATTGCAAAAACAACAAATACAACAATTGTAAAACATGGAATTTTAATTCTTCGTACAAAACAAATCACGCTTTCCCCTTTTCTCCTTCTTTGCCAATCTTAAACCTAAATCAAAAAGCTTTCCCCAAATTTTAAAAACCTACCCAAGTTTTCCCCTTTTCAGCAGCGGTTTCTTCTCTTCTTTAACCACTCTTCCTAGTGGCTATGGTACGTTGCTTCATCTACAGGCCCGGCCCTTTGCCAAAGCGGACGAAGCACTGACGAAACGCACCCGAAAGAAAAAAAAATGTCGACTTGCAAATTACCTAATTGCGAAGCACTGTCGAAACAATTGCAGCTCCATTAAGGCGGTGGGTGAGAAGCATTGTCCATCTCCATACGGTGGATTCCACCTCTGCTTCTGCTGTAGTTATTTAGGGTTTATCAACCCCTTTCCTTTCCAGAAACAATGCCTGGTCTCTATTTGTAGGAAGTAGAGTTAATAATGCAAGCATTGGAACAAAAAAACTTATTGTGGCCGCAGCTGCTGTTGGCAAGAAGTCGTGGATCCCTACTGTTAAGGGTGGTGGTAACCTTATTGACCTTGAATGGCTAGATGGATCGTAAGCATGTTTCTTCTTTTGTTTCCTTTCCTATTTTTACATTTTCCAATTATTATTTTTAAATCACATCAAATCAAACTTCATTAGTAAACCATTTCTTAAATTTCAATGATATATGTTTCTTCCTGTAATAGGAACAAAATGATGAATCTATAAGTACAGGACAACTGGTAGAGTGACAAAGTGTTATACCTGGACTAGTATGTGTAAATTTGCATGTATTGTAAAATTTGACTACCAATTTAATGAATCTATACCAATTGCACAGGTTAATAACCTCTAGTGCAACTCCAAGGAGAGTTCTTATTGGTATAGATTGATAAGGATGTGATCTGTACCAACACTTCATTGTACATATTCATATAACAGTTTGAATAAACTGATAGTTCATGTATAGTAATAATTGCACACATCTTACTTCTCAACTTGGGGCTCTGTCTGGTGATCCTTTGAATCTCATATCTTTTACAGTTAGCACAGAAAATGTGAATGCTTATATATTTGATTTGTTTAACAGCTCAAAATTTTGTGTGATTTTTTAGGATTAGATAAGCCTGTTTTCCACTTTTCCCCTGAACGGCTCGATGGATCATAAGCACATTTCACATTTTTGCCTAGTTTTACCTTTTTTTCTAGTTTTTCAACTCATGTGAAAACAAAATGCAATTAAACCTTAAATATATGTGTATGTGTATGTGTGGGTGTGTAACTCATGCAATCTACAGCAATATGCAATTTGTAGTTTTGCAATTTACAAGTTTTTATATCAAATTGTTGAATGTTAGCAGAACAAACGTTATATGGTTTATAAAAATTCTGCTTGGACCATGTTCTCCATGATTGAAATGTCGCAATTCTTCCTTATGGGACTTTCATCATTATTGTCAACATTTCTACCATTGAGTAGTGACACATCCAATGTTTTGCTAATTGAGTTTTCATCCTCTTTATATTCTTTCAATTCATGAAAACTTCTAAGAGAAGCTTTCGAAAACAACATATCAATTATGAAAAGCTGCTTTCTCTAAAGAAGAATACATGTGCTACTTGTGTTGCTTAAATGAAAGGATCGCTTGCAAATTGATTTTGAAACTGATGTAGATTTACTAATGTAAATCTATCTTCAATTTTAACTCCACGATAATTATTTTGAAACTGATGTAGTACAGTAAGTTTTATTTTGCATAAGCACATTTCACATTGCCTCTTTTATTACAGCTTTTAAGTAGGTCATTTTGCTTAAATTTTCTTCACTAATTGTTTCTTTTCCTCTTGCTACGCCTCTAACTTCATCTTTCAATTTCGTCATTACTTCTGGATTTTGAATAAGCTCTGCCATAGGTGTATTCAAGTACTGTAGCTGATGTATCAGTCCCCACCGCAAACATGTCCTGCCATAATTTTCAGATAACTTGTTACTGAACAGAGCCTTTAATGATCCCCCATGTGTATGTATTCATACATACACATATACACATATGCATATATATAGTTATAAAGTAAACTTGTGGAACAGGAGAGTAATCTTCCAGGAAAAAGTTGAGATGAATAAAATATCCAGTTGGAGTTCATGAAGATATACATTCAATATTGCCTTGATTTCAGTTCTTGTGAATGAATATTCATTGTTGGAGTCATTCCCAAGGGAGAGTAGGATATTAACAAAGTTGCTATTCACCTTATGTATTCCTTTGCCTTTGTTTGACCTACATTCAGTTTGTTCCTCTATGACTTCATCCATAACATCACTCCATCTATTTCCATATATTATTGCTCTTGAATCCAGTCCAGAAGTTTTAAGATATCCAGTCACTGGCAAGTATTCTTCGATATTAAAAGCTCCAAAAATTCTATAGTTCTCATCTGATAGTTCGGACAGTAGACGTTTCATCTCTCCATTAGAAAATCTAGAGGAAACAACTCTACTATAAAATTACTGGAAAAAACTTCAATTCTTTACTTAAATTTACCACACCGTTGTCTGATGACACCGAGATACCGTGTTTATCATCGAATCCACTTCTTATTGCTTCATATTTTGAAATGACTATGCACCGTTTTTGCATTTAGGAAACGAGTGATACACAATTTTCTAGTATGTCTCCAGTATTCTCCATATGTTTCAAAGGCTATGTCTCTGCCTCCGTGGAGTAGAAGCTTGGCAATTTTTGAAAATGGCCTGTTAGCAAATATTTGATCCTGATTTTTCATTACTTGTTTAGCTAATTCATGCGATGAGATGATATTGTTAGCACTTGGCCAAGCTATAGAAGTGTGATAGGTCCATATTTATTTGCTAAATTGCAAAGAGAGATATGAGGTAGCGAGCCTAGCTGATGCAAGTTTCCTATGAAAGGAAGCCTGGGTGGAGAGGAGGGAGTTTGAGATTATTGAATGAGTTTTTCCTTTTGATAAAAATAAGGAGAAATAGAACAGAAAGAAAGATGAGCAATGAATAATGTGTTGGCATAGTAGTATGGTATATGTTTTTGCAGTTAGTATACGTTTTTGCAGCTACTTTACAATAGCAGGATATATTGGCATTGCTATACTTCTGCATAGTAGCATGGTTATTTGTTATAGTGCTTTTGCTCAACCAAAAATATTACTATTATTTCGCGTAATCTCTAATCAGTGAGGCTTTTTTATAGTAGGGTAAATGGAGCTAGATTTCCATAAAGAGTTTCCACTGAGGCCAATGAAAAATAAACGTTTTCATTGTTGTCTTCGCACTTTAGCATCCTGAGTACTGTGATTTGTTTAGCTGATTTCACGCAAGATGGATTCTTACAATCACATTTCCACTGGAATTGAATGTTCATGTCATTGGTCTCTGAGGTAACAAAACCATTTTACAGAACTGTTTATCTATCTTTGTTCAACAATCTGATGTATTTATGGGTCAATGAAATAAGAGTAGTTGTACTATCGGAAGTTATGACCTTACCTATTTGATTTTTTAGATCCTGTATAAATAAGGTACATTAATGAAATTTTATGGCCTCATTTTCAGAAACTACTGGTTTTATTTTTCCCAATCTTTTGATGAGTGCAATAATTAACAAAGGAAAATTCTTAATGGTTGTGGGGTATAAATATTAATGATGTTTTAAAAATAAAGCAGTGATTCATTTTATTCAGTTTTCATTTATTAAACTTTGACTTCAATGGAAGAAATATTGGTTCATCATGTTTGGTTACATATTTCAATAAGCTTTCATTACTGTAATTATTGAAATTTGTATAAACATATGTATTAGGATGGTGTAGTGTTTTAGGGTGAATAGAATTAGCTTGAAAACTTAACTGTTATAAAGGTGATAAATATGGCAAATATGTATCTCTATTATCCTTTTTCCTTGAATAGTGTATCGGTAACATGAAGAAGTTGAATATGGGATGATGATGTAAAAACAAGGCAATTAAAATCTATTCTATTGTATAAAAAAAATCAAATCTGTTGCTATTATTTATATTTTGCACAGTGCTTCCTCTCATTGCAAGTATATTTTCAAAGATTTTGTACATAAAATTTTCAAGTATGATTTTGACAGATTTTATATACAAACTTTTCACTTTGGTCCCCCCTTTAATGGTAATAACGAGTCGACCCTTTAATGGCAATAACGAGTAGAAAATTTTGTGTTTTTACAAATGAAATACTAAGCAGTGAATTTTTTTTGCTCATTCATTAATGGTGACAAATCTTAAATCATCTTCACTTCCTTCCTCATATGCACATTCCTGCTTTTCTTTAAAGAGTTATTATAATAGCATTAACAGCCGAATGACTATACATGGACAGTAAATTATAATTTTTTTTAATTACCTACATTAATTCAAAATGGATTTATCTCCTTTATTTCCTGTTTAGTGAGAATTGAATGTTTTAAATGTTAAATCGGTATAATTTTAATTATACAAATTTTCATACACATTTTCCATTTGTATAATTTAGACGGTACAAATATCATATTTGTACAATCGATCCATATTATTGACAGGGTAAATAGATATACACATTTAAAACTTGATATATAGTTGGCATTGGGGGGGAGGGGTTGGAGGAGGTGGTATCGAACAATAAACCACGTTGGATCGATTCCAAGAACGTTTAAGACTTGATAGTTCAAAAAAAAAAAAAAAAAAACTGAAAATCTACAGGGAAAATAAACAATAAATACTGAATCAACTAATCACTTAACAGTGTCATGACCATATCATGATTTTCATTTGTGATATATGTGATAATTGGCATTGATGTTCTTACAAGTGAGTTCTATACGCGCACTTCAAGGTATTCACGTTTTCTTCTGCAATAGACATGTTAAGAATAGTAGAAAATCACTATGTTTTGATCTCTACTTTCACACCATCAAATAAACCTTTTTGCTGTTATAAATTTAATGGGATGCTAAGGGCATCAGAATAATCTTCTAGCCTACCGCACCCAGTCTACACTGGTGGTTAACAACCACCACGATTAAACATATGTTTGGTCGGCAAATCTTTATTTTTGATCGGCCATTAATGGCCGATCATCGTTGTTCAAAATACAAGCGGCAGTACCTTCAAAACTGCACTAATTTATGCCCCTAGTTCAAAAATCACTAAGGTGGAGTAGTTAGTAGGAACAAACACTCAAACCAAATGAAGTAACCACTAACTTTTCCTTGTAGGACAAATTTTTTCCGCTAAGTGTAGATATAAATCATATATTTTACAATCTCTGGGTTAATTTGAACAACAGTATGCACATGTTATTTGCAGGAACGGATGAAAGAGCGTAGGTAAAAGCAAGTTTCTTCCGTTTTAGATACAAAATGAAACTTACTGTACTAGATCAGTTCCACTTTTCCCCTGAATGGCTCGATGGATCATAAGCACATTTCACATTTTTGCTTAGTTTTACCTTTTTTTTCTAGTTTTTCAACTCACGTGAAAACAAAATGTAATTAAACCTTAAATATATGTATCAACCTGCTAGCATGAATACCAGAGGATGATTTGCACCAAAATGTAAATAACTGCCCGAAGCACAAATTTGGGGGAACATCTTTACTAGTAATTGGTTTGGAAGCACAAACTTTGATCCGAGAACTTCCAAAATTGCCCTTTTATGTATAGTTTTTTGAAATGAGACTATATAGAACCAAGGTTCAAGAACTCTGTTTCGGTCTTTTGAAATTTTGCTAGTTTTGGATGGTTTCTTAAATTTCGGAAATTTCGGTTTTATTTCGGTTTCGGTTCAGATATCGTTTTTCAGAAGTTTGTTAGTAACACTGAATAAAATATAAAACATGGTCTATAAAGAAATTGAATACAACATTAGTACCCTCTCTAGGTCATGAGAATTGCTACTTATCGAACCCACATCCTTTAATTAAATCACCGCTATTGCATTAATTTATTTAATTTATTACAAGAGAAACATATATGAGCTAATTTCACAGCAAAGCCTAACGCCACATTAAATTAAATTACTCTAATTATCCCAAAGTAAAGCAGCCCAAATAAAGCAGCCCTTTTGATTTGCTAGCTCACTTCGCACTGTTAGAAAGCCATTCGAAGGAAAAAAAATCAAATAAAGAAAGCCGCTTTGTACGGTCAGAATTAGAAGAAAAAATCGAATAAAGAGAAAATCAAATTAGAAGAAAAAAATTCGCTGCTAAGCTCAATGACAAGCCGCCTTTGCCGCTTCACACTGTTAGAAAATTAATCGATCTTGTGATTTTGCTGCTTCTAGTCTAGGTTTAGTTTGATTTTTGCTTTTTTTTGGCTGTGTTTTCTTTTCTATGGTACCCGAGACCAAAACCGCAGCCTAATTTCGGCTCGTTGTTGACAGATACCGGTACGGTACACCCGAAATTTTGGGGTATCAGCTGATACCTTAAACGTTGTATAGAACCTTAGTTTTAATGTTTGTTTGATAAACTTCCATATGTTAGCAGGAACTACTAAAATTATTCCTATATGGATATTATCAAAACTAATATCATCTAAAATTATGGTCCAACAATTAAAATTCTTTTACAAATGGAAAATGTCCCTTTACAAATATTAATTACCTAAAATATGATCTAATAATTAAACTTTTTTATTTGCTCAAAACGCCCATCTATAAATATCATCAAACCTTATCACTTAAGAATACGATTTTCATTTTTACTAATTAAAAATATAAACAAAAAATTAAATTAATAAAAGTTAGATGTTGCAACGTAAAAATAAAAATTTCAAACTATATATGTATAATTTCAACGTAAAAATATAATTAGATCTTTCTGTAAATAATTTTTTCTTGAATGTGTAATTTGTAAAATAATAATTCTTTCGTGAAGAGTGTCATTATCACATGCGAAACACATGTCGTTCATGATAAATAAAGAGTGTATACAAGTGGTACATGTTCATCATCGCACCACCAGTACAATAATGAAGGTAACGAACAATTTAAATAAGTTTAGTTCACTCAAAATTTATAATCCTGAATTCAGCTTGTGATGCAGTTATGAATCCCTACCAATGTATCTCCTAGTATAAATAATTTTTTTATGAATTTTATTATAACCATGTTTTGAACTCTGCACATCTTACTTCTCAGCTTGGTACTCTATTTCGCTGCCTTTTAAGTGTCGTAATTTTTATACCCAACTATTAAAGCATATCATCTAGTAGATATAACAACTAGCGGTTGTCCCATGAAATTAAGTTGTGCACTTCTTATTTTTAGTATTAAAATCAAAACTTGCAGTGGCCCGACATAATTAAGCCACAGGTATCTTCTTGTTTATCTAGGACTGACGCAATCGGTTAAAATTAGTGGTTTACAAAAAAGATCTAGCGGGAACAACACTACTGGAGATGTTCTTACATGGAATACAAAATGTAAATGATTTTGTGGAAGATATGTTAAAAATTTAGCTGCAGTACAACACCTTACAGAAGTCATACCAATATTTATCCTACTGATCATTGTCTTTCTTGCATGAATGTTGCTTCTTATATTCCATACCATTTTCTTTTTAAACATGCAGGCTGCCAGGAGACTTTGGGTTCGAGAATTTGAAACCTGGACAAAAAATTACTCCTTACTCCTGAATGTATTAAAGTAAGACAGTATAATGCATAGATCCATCAACTATGTAAACTTAATTTTTGTTTAGATTTTTGTTTATGTGACATTTGTTTTTAGTTGTATCGGATAATGTTATGAATGTTTGGTGTTATGTGAATATTTTATCAATTATTGTGCCATTTGTTATTGTTATATAATGTTTTGTGACATTAATTTTTCTAGTTGATATGTATGTATATATGTTTCATTGCACGATGAGTATTGAATGTTGAGTACTGTTGAAATGAATGTATTTGATGTCTAGATTGATGGTTAGAAATGTTGCAAAATGTTTGCTATATGTTTCCGTCGGTAATCCGTCGCTATATAGCAAGGATTTACCGATGAATAACTGAAATATAAAATGTTTGCTATATATTTCCGTCGGTAATCCCTCGCTAAATAGCGTGCATTTAGCGATGGACAAATATTTACTGATTTTATTATGTTATATATATATATATATATATATATATATATATATATATATATATCTGTTGGTAAAACGTCGGTGAAATATTTTAAAATGAAATGATAATATATTAGAAAACGATGGTGAAGTAACGGAGAATCAACGTTAATTTCCGTCGTAAAATTGTGTCTAAAATACCGACGTGTTTTTTAGCGACAGCCGTATTCTGCTGCAAATCCGTCACTAACAGGCCTTTAGCAAGGGTTTAGCGATGGATTTTTCCGCTGCAAAATCATTTTTTTTTCTTGTAGTGTCTATATGATTCACCCCCACATTATTATTGTTCTTCTCTCCATGGAAAAATCACCTTTTATATGTTTTAACCATACCATGAATGATTAATTGTTTCCCAACGCTTTCCAATGAGAGCATTATAGAGTTCTTGCACTTGATACAAGGGCAAGTGCATATTTCAATATCGGGAGATAAGTGATTCTTCACAAAACTAATGAATTCTCGGACGCCTTGCTTATATTTTTCAATATTTTTATATGTACTTTTAATCCACTTTCTTGAACACGAGTTAGATATAAATTTCTAAATTTTCCATTTGGACCTGTCAAAGAAATATATAGTGTTCATTTCACTACAAAGCTATCATAAATTAGCAATTACTAAACAACGTATATTTAGAACTTCATTTAAACAAAAATTATATGTATTTGTTGGCCAGCTTGTTGACACAACCATCAAAAGGCCCAAGTACCCACGATTTAATGGACCATACTCACAATCATGATATGGATACCCTGACTCGCGTACATGGCTTGCAGTGAAACTTCTCAAATTGGCTCGTGATCTCCTTGTTGCCACCTTCAGCTTGTGGTCCTCTCCTCACCCACGGCTCGTGGGCACCCTCATGACCTGACCAGCATGCATAGTCACGAACCGCTCATGCTTTCATGAAAGGTTGGTCACGAATTGGTCAACCACCATCAAGCCACGAACCGAGAATCAAGGATCTGGAGACACGTGTCGGTAACGACCACATTGACTACTTCTCCATCAAGCCACGAACCGCTCCGAGATCCTCGGATTGGTGCCACGTGTCTTCACGAATCGCCTGTAGGAAATGCTTATAAATAGTCCGGTACTTGTCATTTTTTAGGATCTTTTGGCAATTGAGAGTTCTGATTCCACCATTATCATACTTCTCCATTTCTAATCAGAAATATCTCGAATTTTTTGAGTGACTTATCATTATAAAAGTAAGATTGAGAGGGAGTTTTGATTGCACTTACATTCAACCATGTAATCAAAGTCATATAAAGTGAACATAAGCTCTTTAACGCCGAACCACTATAAATTTGGTGTGTTTGCTGCATTTTATATTATTTCTAGCTATAATTCTGTACGATTCAAGATAATTTGAGTGTTATAACCATATTTTGGTCTAGCATTTTGGTGCTTTCACTGAGAAACGAATTCTCAGCCTATTGGATTATTGCTCTACCATTTGGATTTTCAAGTCCAAAGAAGATAGTCTGCATTCCCGTAGTTTCGGTTTTGAAGATTTCAGTAAATTCAAGACGTTATGGATTCAAAGAAATCCAAGGATTCACGAGCTCCTTGAGCAAATGAAGCTAACGAAGAGAATGTCCAGGAACGGGCCGAGGTGGTCTCCCCAGCTCACAGCTATCAGGGGTGAACCGCCTGTAGGAGAGGGTCACGACCCGGTCCCAAAGGGGGTCATGAACCGCCCTCAGATAGGGGCCATGAACGAGTCTGATGAGGGGGTCACGAACCAGTCTGATGACAGCCTCATGAACCGGTCTCAGCAAGTGACCACGACCCGGCTCGGAAAGGAGATTATGACCCACTCCACCTATGCTGATGCTTCTGCTAGATCTGACTCAAGTGCTCCACACCCAACTGCGAAAATCTACCTGCCCCTGCACCAGTAACAGAGAAAGACTTTTCTCGTGTTCTCGACATGTTGTAAAGGATGAATAATGCTTTGGAAGCTAAAAGATGTGAGAGTTCCTTGATGAGGGAAAATATGATGGCGATGAGTGGGTAAATAGATGAGCTTCGAAGGAAGAGGACTCCTTCACCAACACATCGCTTTACTCCGGATTATTTCTCCTCATCAGAGGAGCCTGCGAGACACCAATGACAGCCATTAGAAAGGCCTGAAAACGTGGAACAACTACGATTTGGGTCTCTCCCTTCTCGAGAAGAAACAACACTTAATCTAGGACCAAGCAATCGCAGTTTAAATAATCCCGCTCTGTTACCTATGGAAGGACCTAGAGTGTTACCTATGGGTCAGAATACTATCGATCCTATTCAGAATCAACCATTGCAGCCCCTCCCCGCATGACTGACCGTGGCCATAGGGGCAAGGAAGCTCTGCTCAGGCCCCGGATTGGGTGGCAATGCATCAAAGAGATGTGGGAGGTCCCTGTAGAGCTAGAAGCGTTGATCCTGAATCCACCTTGATTAATGCTGATATGGAGGCGATGGTGAGACAGATCATGGAAGACAGTCGAGGACAAAGAAATGAGGATTAGGGTGTAGACTGGAGTCATACACCTTTCACTAACGACATACTAGGCGTCCGATTCTCAAGGAGGTTCAACCTACCAACTATGAATCGTTATGCAGGCAGAACAGATCCGGTTCAACACTTGATGAGATATTCGTGGTATATGAATGTTGTCGCCGCTCTAGACACAGTAAAGTGCAAAGCATTCCCGATCTTTCTAGAGGACATGACACTATTGTGGTTCAGTCGGCTACTGCCACGATCAATCGCCAACTTCAAATAATTGAACAAAAGGTTTATAAACCAATTCCGACTTCATACTCAGAGGTCCAAGGATGTTGTTGAACTGTCACTCATCAAGTAGCGCCCTGATGAAACTCCGAGGTCGTACTTGGATCACTTTAATTTAGCAATCACGGAGGTTAGAGACCCTTATGAGCAGTCTGTCCTGATGGCCTTAATTGACGGAGTAGATAAAGATACTGAATTCCGTAAATACTTAGCAGGAAAGCCGATACTGACCAGGGAAATATTCTATGAGAAAGCCAACATCCGTCTATGTCAGAAAGAGATGTACGCTATCGAAAGAAGAAGGCCACGGATAAGGAAGATATACATAGTAATGTGGCCATCAAACAGTATGGCGATAGCTCTGAAAAAGTAGAGGTCAATGTTGGCAATAAGAACCAGGGCAACGGTCGCCAAGCTGGAAATGGCAACAAGAGAAAGAATCGTGGGAACGACTCACAGAAGAGGCCTCGGTTCAGAGCCTTTGCGAACCTTACGCCTCTAAACGACACGTTGGAAAATATCTACCTGGACACCTATAGTGTTCTCCAATGCAAGAAGCCCCCACCTAGAGATTCAACGGAAAAGGAGCATGCAATAGGGAAATTCTGTCTTTTCCACGAGACCTATGGGCATTCGACAAATGAATGCCGACATTTGAGAGACTTGGTAGAAAAACTTCTTAGGGAAGGAAAGTTGGATGAATATAAGGCAGCCCAGAGAAACCGGGGGCAAGGTAGCCCAGAGTGAAATAAAGGGCAACCACCTCAAAAGGCTACTACATAACAAAAGGCTAAAGTAGTCGTTATCAATACTATAGTTTGAGGGGCCCATCCGGCTGAACATAGCTATATGGTAATGGATCAATATGTTAATGCAGCCAAGCGCCCTGAGATGGAGGAGTGAAGCAATACTGAAGATACCGCCCTGGTAAAACAGCAGAAAACAATGTCTGATGATGTCATATTTCGTGATAGAGATAGTATTGGAGTTCAATCCCCTACTGAAGACCCCTTACTGATCAATACCACCATTGGTCCTGCTCTAGTTCACAAGGTCTTGGTAGATAATGGGAGTACAGTTAACATTCTCTTTAAAAAAGTGTTTAATCAGATGAAGCTTGAAGCAAAGGATTTGAAGCCATGGATGGATGAATACGCGGCTTCAGTGGAGCCTCAACATCTCCAATGGGATTCGTAGAATTGTCAGTAACTCTGGGAGAAGGAGATCGTCGAAGAGTGATAATTCTCCCATTTGTAGTTTTGAATATTGATTCACCATATAACGCTTTCTTGGGCCGACCGGCCATAGCAAAATTCAAAGCCTGCATTACGCCCTGGTGTTTATTATTGAAGTTCCCAACCGAAGCGGGAGTGTGAGTAATCAGGGGTGACCAAGTTACTGGACGAGCCTACTATACGGCCGAGTTAAAATTGCTACGCAAAGGAAAAGACGTAGAAACTAAGGGTGCTTCCTCCCCCGCAAAGGAGGATTCAACATAGAAATTGAAGAGGGCGACCCCAAAGGAGTCGCCTAAAGAACTACCCGAGGACATAGATCCTAGAGAGGACGAGGAACCCGGGGGTGGAATGGCAACATCTATTGAAACGACTGTGGATATCCTTATCGATGATGATGACCGAACGAAGATTTTAAAGATTGGATCCCAGCTAGACCCTCTCCGAGCAAAAGAATTAAATGACTTTTTAAAGGAAAACTTGGGCGTGTTTGCTTGGACCAACGCTGACATGTGTGGGATACCCCCCTCAATTACCAGCCACTCATTGAGCATCAACCCAAAGCATCCACCTGTTAAGCAGGAAAGGCGAATGCTTGGCCCGGAGAGGTCAGCTGCCTTGAAGGAAGAAGTTGAGAAGCTAAGAAGTAACGGATTCATTAGACATTCAACTTACCCAGAATGGATTTCAAATCCTGTTTTAGTAAAGAATGCCAACGGAAAATGGCATACATGCATTGATTTCTCAGATTTAAATAAAGCTTATCCGAAGGACAATTTTCCGCTCCCTAGGATTGACCAGCTGGTAGATTCCACAGCAGGTCATGAACTTCTCTCCTTCATGGATGCGTATTCGGGGTACAACCAGATCCCTATGCATGTTCCGGATCAGGATCATACTGGGTTCATCACAGATTTGGGATTATATTTCTATGTAGTGATGCCCTTTGCCTTAAAGAACGCCAGAGCGACATACAAACGCTTGGTGAATAGAATGTTCTACAATCAGAACGGGAAAACAATGGAAGTATATGTTAACGATATGCTAGTGAAATTCAGGCAGTCATCCAACCATACCACTGACCTAGCAGAAATGTTCGATATCCTTCAACAATACGGAATGAAGCTCAACCCCCTGAAGTGTTCATTTGGTGTGACCTCTAGAAAATTCTTGGGATTTATCGTTAGTTCACGTGGAATTGAAATTAATCCAGATAAAATCGTGGCAATCAGGAATATCCAAGAACCAAGACAAATTAAAGATGTGCAAAGCCTCGCTGGAAAAGTGGTCGCATTGAGTAGGTTTATTTCTAAAGCTACAGATAAGTGCATTCCATTCTTTGACTTAATAAAACGAGGAAAGCGCAATTTCCAAAGGACTCCTGATTGTGTTGAAGCCTTTCAGAACCTTTTGACTCATATGGAAAGACCCTCAATATTGTCCAAACCAGTCAACCATGAAGATTTGTTCGTATATTTGGCAGTGTCATCCCATGCAATAAGCTCAGCTTTGGTAAGGGAAGAAGATAAAGTCCAGAGGCCGGTGTATTATGTGAGTAAGAAGCTAGCGGCAGCAGAGCGAAACTACTGAGGATAGAAAAACTAGCATGTAGCATGTTGATCACATCTAGAAAACTTCGCCACTATTTCCAAGCTCATCCCATCACTGACCATCTGATCGGACAATTCTTGCAGTGACCAGAGGCGTCAGGAGGCTACTTAAATGGAATATATAATTAAGCCAATTTGATTTAACCTTTCATCCCCGAAGATCGATAAAGGGGAAGTGTTGGCAAGCTTCATAGTGGAATTTACTATTCCTGAAGAAGATACAACTAGCGAAGAGGCCATTCCCTCAGAGCAGCCGCTTGACCCCAACACCTGGAAGTTATACACTGACGGTGCCAAAAATGACAAACGGTCTGGCGCCAGAGTTGTGCTAGTCACTCCTGAAGGATGGTCAATTTACTATGCTCTAAGATTAGAGTTTCATGCCACCAACAACAACTCCGAGTAAGAAGCCTTGATTGTCAGGCTAAAGCTTGCAAAGGAGTTGGGGATAGCGAGGTTGGATATTTTATGTGACTCCAAGATAGTCGTAAACTAGGTCAATAAAGAGTTTCAGGCCAAGGGATCAAGACTTATATCATAGTTGAGAGAATTGGGAAAGCTGCTGGGCAGTTTTGAACACTACAGTATAACCCATATTCCCTGATTAGAAAATCAGAAGGCTGATAAATTGGCTAAACTGGCTAGTTCTGACAATCCTGAGAATACAGAAATGGTCCCAATAGAAACCCTGCAGACTCCGAGTGTTGATCAGATGGAAATTGATCCAATAATGGAAACTGAACCCGAAAGGGAGTCGTGGATGACCCCCTTAAAGAATTTCTTCACCAACGGGGCACTCCCTACCAAGAAGAGTTAAAGGCGCACCGTTATCCTTAAGGCTTCCAGATATGTTATGCAAGGTGAAGTACTTTATCGTTAAGGATTCTCGATTCCCCTCCTCTAGTGTATAGCTCATGACGACATCAGGCAAGTACTAAAGGAAGTACATGAAGGTAAATGTGGCGACCACACTGGAGGCCAAAAGTTAGCTAACAAGATATTGCGATATGGATACTTCTGGCCTGCTGTAAATAAAGATGTGGCTAAATATGCACGACGTTGCGACAGGTGCCAGAAGTTCGCTAAAATCCCTAGGGCACCTCCCAAACGATAGAAGACAATGATGAGCCCATGGCCATTCTCTGTCTGTGGGATCGACATTATAGGAAGCCTACCAATCGCAAAAGTTGGAGAAAAATTCGCGATCGTGGGCGTGGATTACTTTACGAAATGGGTCGAAGCAGAACTGTTGACCACAATCACGACCAAGAAAGTGATAAACTTCATTGTCATAAATATCATATGCTGGTTTGGGATCTCGAAAATTATCATAACTGTAACACCCCACCTCCGCTAGGGTCACTCGCAAGGGAATGCACTAGCTTTAGAGGGGCATTATTGGTAAACATGCACAGAAATATCACAAGACAGAACATATATAAATAGCGGAAGTAAAATCAAACTTTCATAACCTGAATAAATAAGGTCTAAAGCCTTTTACATCAGAGTACATCAAAACCTGTCTTGCAAAAATAAAGAAGCATAAAAACCTTTTATAAATTATTCCCCAAGTAAAAACAGTAAAGTGGCCATAGCCAAGAGAAGTCCAAGCCATCCATGATGACCTTCAGGCAGAAGAAGTCCAAACTAACAGCATTGTTTCCTCCCTGTAACCTGGGGGGGAAATGGAAGAAAAGAGGCGAAACAAAACGGGTCAGTCAAAAAGACTGAGTAAGTCCTATCTACTTCCAGTATAAAAACAGGTAAAGGTAACATGACATGCATAAACTGAAAATAAACATAAAGATGACTACAAGATAGATAAACTAAATCGGGGTAACGGGCTGAACTACTGTAGCAAGCTAAACTAAGGTATCGTGGTAAACCACGGTGTCATGATAAATCAAGGTACCACATCGTCAGATCTCTATCGGGTACATTATCCCAAGGTATCTACCCCGTCTAACAGCCCACGGTATCTATTATGTATATTCTTCCTAGTCCTAACATGTATATTTGCTCTGCACCTCTCGTACTAGTATCCCTACCCGCGTCACGTGTTAACCATGAATGTCCCGTGCTCAAAGTCGTGTTATGGTCCATGTCAACCTAAGATCGCATATATAGGTTACTCAAGTCATATGTTTCTTTCCATGTATATAAGTTCAGTCCTTTGCCGTACCTCGTACGGGCTTCCTCATGTCGTATTATCCTTGAATTCGTTGGACTGTCACCCTTGTTCTAGCTAGGCTCTTCCATATGAATCATCGTTTGAACTACTAGGACTTACGCCACCTAGAACCACTAGGGATTACGCTTACCTATTGCACGCTTTTGTATTTCGGTTTGGGTTAAACCACCTAGGCCACTAGGGATTACGCTAACCCTCGACCGCGCCCTTTTCCCCACGCATTCATCGTGAATCGTTTTTCTATAACTGTATGCACATGTATCACATCGTGCCATCCGAGTCCTGTCACAGGGCAAAACAAGAAATACAGGACTCGGTCGGGAGCTTTAGATTTATCTGCCGATGCAGATACTAAGGTCTGCTTTTCTACACGTGGCTATGGTCCCACGAGACCCCTCCCTCAACTAGTGAAAGGCAATACAAGAGAAAATCTTGCATGAGAACTACACTCCGGCCAGCCCACATCCTACGGCCTACCTCACCCATGATTAGATAGCAATCATGGTCTGTTGGGTGTTCCCTGCCTTTCCGTACGTACACGCTTGACTCAAGATGGTAGATGATCGACGAACTTGCTATCTCGGGCACCTTATGTATTCGTCGACTCACTGCTATCCACCCCAGTCTTTAGGTCGCTCGCATAGCAACCAAGGCATATTCTTGGTTCTTCTACCGCAGACCTCAACCTCTCGTGAGCCTAGTATAATGACCTGGCAGCTCACAGAGGGATCCCAAGAATATCCTCACGTTCCCCGAAGCTGCTGCTTTGTTACCCCGTTCGTTGGAGCCTTTATCTAAATCAGATAGCCTGCTCCTACACGCATACTTAAACGTTGACCTAACGTATCGGGTTACTAATCCACCTAAGGAGTGGTCCAAATTTCTTTGACTAAGAATTATTACTTAGTTTCCCTTAACTAAGGTTTACCACTTAGCCTTATTTCCATTACCCTTGTTAACTATGGTTATTTACCTAATCCTCCGAATTAGGGTTTATCTAATGGGTTAAGTGTCACTTAAGTTCACAACCTAACCCGTCTACAAAACATGTCGAAACTGGCTAAGTATCCAAGTCCAAGACTTAACCCTACAGTCCATGTATCAAGTTGGTTAAGTATATCAGGCAATCCATGACTTAACCTCGTCTAATTATCATTTTAGATTGGTTAAGTATATATATTAATTTGCCCCTATCAAATTACCGAGTCAAATCGGTCCAGCGTATTCGAAACGATTCGTGACTTAGCCTTATCATGTTTTTACGTTAGATTGGTTAAGTATAGGTTAACTTAACCTCACCAAATTAACGAGTTGGATTGGTTAAGTATAGGTCACTTAACCCCATCAAATCATCGTGTTAAATTAGTTAAGTGTTTATCTTAACCCCATTAAATTACCAAGTTGGATTAATTAAGTCTAGGCTAACTTAACCCCATCCGATTACCATGTTTAGATTAGTTAAGTCTAATCTTAACCTCATCCATTAACTATATTATACGGTTAAGTGTCATTAAGAAAATTTACTTAACCTTATCAAGTTATCGTGTTGGATTGATTAAGTGTTGGTTAACTTAATCCCGTCCACTAGTCGTATAAAAATGGTCAAGTGTCATTAGGCAAATCGAGTTACTTAACCTACCCAAGCTTATCATGTTTTGTTAAGTATCATTAGCCTAATCAAATTACTTAACCCATTTGTCCATACCATATTTGGTTAAGCCTCATTAATCAAATTAACTTAACCCTATTAGGTGGCATTAATTTAATTAATGCACCCTCAACCTCTCACATTAGACCTTGTTGTGGTTACTAGTTAAGCCGGGCGGGTCCGGGTAGATTTACACCACAACCTAGTCTAACCTCGGGTCTTAAGCGCGACATGACCAACTTCTCACATTGGGTCCTATTGTTTGCAACTACTAGTTAGGCCGGTCGGTTCCGGGTAGTTTTACGTTGCAAACTCAACCCAACCTCGAGTTGGCCATTCTTATATTATCTAAGTTCATCATGTTTCCAAAGACATGTTACAAGTTTTTCAAGCATTTGGGTAGACCTAACTTAATAGGTAAATTCCCAAAGGGTAGACCTAACTTAATAGGTAAATTCCCAAGCTCATGTTTTTTTTATGCATATTTACATGTTAACTTCCATGGTATCTTTCAAGTCATATTTTCAAGTATAAACACATGTCATATTCAAGTTAAGATTTTTCGACATGTTCATGTTTATCTAACTTCCCAAAAATCGTGTTTTCCCAACGCAAGCAAAGCGAGTCAACATAGTAAGGATACTATGTCACATATTGGTCTCAAACATGCATGATGCCAAAAGGGGCTTGGCTTCCACATGCATAACATCATAAAGGGATTGGCCATAAACATGCATAGTGTCATAAGGTAATTTGGCCACAAACATGCATATTATCAAAAGGGATTTGGTCATAAACATGCACAACTTAAAAAGAGGGGATTGGCCACGAGCATGCATAATCTCATAAAGGATTTGGCCACAAACTCGCATGTTACCATAAGGGGTTTGGGTTCATAAACATGCATAAGCCCCAAGATCTTGTCTTAGCCATTGTTTCCTAAGTAAAGTGGTTCCTAAAGGTTCATGCTAGCATTTCATGCATAAAGATCCAAACTTGCAAGTTAAACTAAGTTATGCATAACATGAGAGGCATGATTAAGCCACTCACATGGCCTAAGATCATAAATATGAACGCAAGAGGCATGGTAAGGTTCATATAGATTCGCATAATCATGTTTAGCCTCATTTTATCCCATGTCAACATTAAAAATACCGTTTTGATCCAAAAGTAGCTAGAACTTACATAGTTAGGCCTAGGCAAAGAAGCATGAATCATCTTGGCTAAGAAAGGTGCCCCTTTTGTTGAAGAATCGTCATGGAACTCGCATAGCAACGTCGATTTGGCCTTGATTTGGTGTAGCAAGCTTGCACCTTTTGATTTGAACTTGATTTGAGTGCATAGGCTCTAGGGATTTGAGATGGAGGCCATGATCAATGTTGATTTTGGCAGCACTTAGTTGCTAGGTTTTATTTTTAGTGATTTAGATTAGGTTTAGGGTCTTTTTATAGAGATTAAGATAGTTTTAGGCCATAGGATTAGATCTAGGGTTAATCTAGACCACAGAAATCGTCACAGGCCCATCAGACCAGACCAAGACTGCATCCAGGTGCACCAGGCCACCAAAACACGGCGTTGTGTTTTTGGGCCCAGTCGACACCCAAGTCGACAGCCCTGTCGACTTGGGGTCCAGGGGTGTCGACAGCCCTGTCGACTCCCCTGTCGACATGGGCTTTGGCGGGAAAATTCCCGCCTGACCCCATTTCTGATTTCCAAATCTGTTTCCGAAATTCAAATTTCCAGAAATCTTCTTTGGGCCTTAAACGGGTCATACGGACTCCGATTCTCGAAAACTCGGACTCTATTTCGCGTATTTTTCCGAGACGAACGCAATGGCATAGCCCGTTTTACTTGATTCAGAATTTAAAATTAAATTCCGCCTTGATTCTCGTTTTAACATGTTGTTGAAATGCGGGTTGTTACATTCTCCCCACCTTTTAGGATTTCGTCCCCGAAATCTCCAAGTTAGGAAGAACATATCCTACCATCCATCATCCATCTACTCAAAACATCATCCACAAGCAACCATTGTCCTTAGATGATTTCTAATGCCATATGAATATATGCAAAACGTGTGTGTACATGTTCCTTAGTTAATGCTAATGATCAGGCCTGAAAAATCTTTTGAATGCAAAAATATGTTTAGTGCCATGAATCCAACATGTATGCAAATAGTCCTAGTCATATAGATACTATATGCGTGCACAAACATTCATCCATATGCAACGTCCACATGGTAACGCATTCAATTTCATCCATAACAAGTATAAATACTCGTGCATATGCAATATGAAATGTGACCGAGTCGAGCTAATATCTAATGTAAATTCGCGCATCCACGAGCAACCACTTGCAACCATTTGCAACCATACCAACCATAACATGTTTCAAATACATGTTTACATCCATAGGGTTCTACCTAAGATTCCCTGAAACAGGGTCGAGAAGATAAACAGGACAAACTCCTTACGGGGTTTGTAACAGAAAATGGGACCGAGAGGATGCCCACAAAAGATAGCCTACAAGTAAGCTCTACAGAAAACAGGGATCAACGATATACTCCCAAAAAGAGATATCATGCGCGTATCTAGTCTTTGACCATCAAAGTCGTCTTTTAACTTCGCGATTTTGTAGCTTCTTATTCCTGTTTCCATAACATGAGCAGGAACTCATTTCTTCGTCGCCTCTCGTTCCACTTGCACTTATCCTTTTCCTAGAATACTTGACGCAAATATGACTGCGTACTCATGATCTCATGCAAGCTTTCCTAAATTCACTAGTGAATCTCAGACCTCGTACCACAGGGTATTTCTCGTAGAAGAACTTCCTCTTGAAAGTAAACAGATGCCAACCAGGTTATCAAGCGCACTTACTAGGGTGATCTCTATAACCCATGCATAAATGAAGTAAACCGTCCGTCTTATCGGCGAATTCTATTCAAACGGATTACCAACAACTGCATCCTGGGATTCTAGGTAACTAGCCATGATAGGGCCCAAAAGGGTTACACGAGACCAAGATGAGTCGAGAATCTAACTACCCTCTTTCCAAAACCGAGAATGGCACCCCTTGCTGGATAACCCCTTCATCCCTAGAATCCATCCATAGCTTATAAACATAAGCGTTTTTTCCAAGCTCAACACTTGATATAGACATTCTCAAATCCAAACAAGCCATGAGTAAATGGACCGATCTTCCAATAGGACTTGAGACAAAAGCGGGATTCTCTACTATGCTAGTACTAAGGTGCAGAGACTCAACTATCGAAGCGGACTTAAAAGATGCGGTGATCAAAACAAAGTCCCGACAGGATGATAGAGAAGAAAAGCTAAACCTTTGACACGATCGTTACCCTCCTTCTGAGGCACCCTAGAAATGAGAGCATACTATTGCCCTTCGAATGATCTTGTCCCAGTTCCATGATACTTAACTATCCATCCCGTTTCACCATGCCGAAGGTACTCTCTCACCATGGGTTTCATTGTTCATCTTTCTCCCTCCCTTGAGGACTAAGCCATACCAACAAGTTGCTCATCCTTAAGCTCGTATCCTTTATCCTCTTCCTTTCTATCCTTTCTTATAACGCGGCCACTGGTCTCTCGAGAACCACCTCCATCGTAAGGAAAACACTTTCGTAGGTAGAAAAGACTAGTCACAGTTAAAACTACTGTGACTACAGATGGAGGAAAGAAAGGAAAAGAGATTAAATCAAGGAAACAAGGATGATGCTAATGGCCTTTGGGGAATAGCCTTTTTCTTTTTAAAAGAAAATTTTCTTGAAAAATGCATCTTTGTAAACGGTTTTTCAAATAATTTTCAGAAGGTCTTTAAAAACTTTTGCCCAGTCTGGTAACCTTCTGCTCTGATACCAAATGTAACACCCCACCTCCGCTAGGGTCACTCGCAAGGGAATGCACTAGCTTTAGAGGGGCATTATTGGTAAACATGCACAGAAATATCACAAGACAGAACATATATAAATAGCGGAAGTAAAATCAAACTTTCATAACCTGAATAAATAAGGTCTAAAGCCTTTTACATCAGAGTACATCAAAACCTGTCTTGCAAAAATAAAGAAGCATAAAAACCTTTTATAAATTATTCCCCAAGTAAAAACAGTAAAGTGGCCATAGCCAAGAGAAGTCCAAGCCATCCATGATGACCTTCAGGCAGAAGAAGTCCAAACTAACCGCATTGTTTCCTCCCTGTAACCTGGGGGGGTGAAACGGAAGAAAAGAGGCGAAACAAAACGGGTCAGTCAAAAAGACTGAGTAAGTCCTATCTACTTCCAGTATAAAAACAGGTAAAGGTAACATGACATGCATAAACTGAAAATAAACATAAAGATGACTACAAGATAGATAAACTAAATCGGGGTAACGGGCTGAACTACTGTAGCAAGCTAAACTAAGGTATCGTGGTAAACCACGGTGTCATGATAAATCAAGGTACCACATCGTCAGATCTCTATCGGGTACATTATCCCAAGGTATCTACCCCGTCTAACAGCCTACGGTATCTATTATGTATATTCTTCCTAGTCCTAACATGTATATTTGCTCTGCACCTCTCGTACTAGTATCCCTACCCGCGTCACGTGTTAACCATGAATGTCCCGTGCTCAAAGTCGTGTTATGGTCCATGTCAACCTAAGATCGCATATATAGGTTACTCAAGTCATATGTTTCTTTCCATGTATATAAGTTCAGTCCTTTGCCGTACCTCGTACGGGCTTCCTCATGTCGTATTATCCTTGAATTCGTTGGACTGTCACCCTTGTTCTAGCTAGGCTCTTCCATATGAATCATCGTTTGAACTACTAGGACTTACGCCACCTAGAACCACTAGGGATTACGCTCACCTATTGCACGCTTTTGTATTTCGGTTTGGGTTAAACCACCTAGGCCACTAGGGATTACGCTAACCCTCGACCGCGCCCTTTTCCCCACGCATTCATCGTGAATCGTTTTTCTATAACTGTATGCACATGTATCACATCGTGCCATCCGAGTCCTGTCACAGGGCAAAACAAGAAATACAGGACTCGGTCGGGAGCTTTAGATTTATCTGCCGATGCAGATACTAAGGTCTGCTTTTCTACACGTGGCTATGGTCCCACGAGACCCCTCCCTCAACTAGTGAAAGGCAATACAAGAGAAAATCTTGCATGAGAACTACACTCCGGCCAGCCCACATCCTACGGCCTACCTCACCCATGATTAGATAGCAATCATGGTCTGTTGGGTGTTCCCTGCCTTTCCGTACGTACACGCTTGACTCAAGATGGTAGATGATCGACGAACTTGCTATCTCGGGCACCTTATGTATTCGTCGACTCACTGCTATCCACCCCAGTCTTTAGGTCGCTCGCATAGCAACCAAGGCATATTCTTGGTTCTTCTACCGCAGACCTCAACCTCTCGTGAGCCTAGTATAATGACCTGGCAGCTCACAGAGGGATCCCAAGAATATCCTCACGTTCCCCGAAGCCGCTGCTTTGTTACCCCGTTCGTTGGAGCCTTTATCTAAATCAGATAGCCTGCTCCTACACGCATACTTAAACGTTGACCTAACGTATCGGGTTACTAATCCACCTAAGGAGTGGTCCAAATTTCTTTGACTAAGAATTATTACTTAGTTTCCCTTAACTAAGGTTTACCACTTAGCCTTATTTCCATTACCCTTGTTAACTATGGTTATTTACCTAATCCTCCGAATTAGGGTTTATCTAATGGGTTAAGTGTCACTTAAGTTCACAACCTAACCCGTCTACAAAACATGTCGAAACTGGCTAAGTATCCAAGTCCAAGACTTAACCCTACAGTCCATGTATCAAGTTGGTTAAGTATATCAGGAAATCCATGACTTAACCTCGTCTAATTATCATTTTAGATTGGTTAAGTATATATATTAATTTGCCCCTATCAAATTACCGAGTCAAATCGGTCCAGCGTATTCGAAACGATTCGTGACTTAGCCTTATCATGTTTTTACGTTAGATTGGTTAAGTATAGGTTAACTTAACCTCACCAAATTAACGAGTTGGATTGGTTAAGTATAGGTCACTTAACCCCATCAAATCATCGTGTTAAATTAGTTAAGTGTTTATCTTAACCCCATTAAATTACCAAGTTGGATTAATTAAGTCTAGGCTAACTTAACCCCATCCGATTACCATGTTTAGATTAGTTAAGTCTAATCTTAACCTCATCCATTAACTGTATTATACGGTTAAGTGTCATTAAGAAAATTTACTTAACCTTATCAAGTTATCGTGTTGGATTGATTAAGTGTTGGTTAACTTAATCCCGTCCACTAGTCGTATAAAAATGGTCAAGTGTCATTAGGCAAATCGAGTTACTTAACCTACCCAAGCTTATCATGTTTTGTTAAGTATCATTAGCCTAATCAAATTACTTAACCCATTTGTCCATACCATATTTGGTTAAGCCTCATTAATCAAATTAACTTAACCCTATTAGGTGGCATTAATTTAATTAATGCACCCTCAACCTCTCACATTAGACCTTGTTGTGGTTACTAGTTAAGCCGGGCGGGTCCGGGTAGATTTACACCACAACCTAGTCTAACCTCGGGTCTTAAGCGCGACATGACCAACTTCTCACATTGGGTCCTATTGTTTGCAACTACTAGTTAGGCCGGTCGGTTCCGGGTAGTTTTACGTTGCAAACTCAACCCAACCTCGAGTTGGCCATTCTTATATTATCTAAGTTCATCATGTTTCCAAAGACATGTTACAAGTTTTTCAAGCATTTGGGTAGACCTAACTTAATAGGTAAATTCCCAAAGGGTAGACCTAACTTAATAGGTAAATTCCCAAGCTCATGTTTTTTTTATGCATATTTACATGTTAACTTCCATGGTATCTTTCAAGTCATATTTTCAAGTATAAACACATGTCATATTCAAGTTAAGATTTTTCGACATGTTCATGTTTATCTAACTTCCCAAAAATCGTGTTTTCCCAACGCAAGCAAAGCGAGTCAACATAGTAAGGATACTATGTCACATATTGGTCTCAAACATGCATGATGCCAAAAAGGGCTTGGCTTCCACATGCATAACATCATAAAGGGATTGGCCATAAACATGCATAGTGTCATAAGGTAATTTGGCCACAAACATGCATATTATCAAAAGGGATTTGGTCATAAACATGCACAACTTAAAAAGAGGGGATTGGCCACGAGCATGCATAATCTCATAAAGGATTTGGCCACAAACTCGCATGTTACCATAAGGGGTTTGGGTTCATAAACATGCATAAGCCCCAAGATCTTGTCTTAGCCATTGTTTCCTAAGTAAAGTGGTTCCTAAAGGTTCATGCTAGCATTTCATGCATAAAGATCCAAACTTGCAAGTTAAACTAAGTTATGCATAACATGAGAGGCATGATTAAGCCACTCACATGGCCTAAGATCATAAATATGAACGCAAGAGGCATGGTAAGGTTCATATAGATTCGCATAATCATGTTTAGCCTCATTTTATCCCATGTCAACATTAAAAATACCGTTTTGATCCAAAAGTAGCTAGAACTTACATAGTTAGGCCTAGGCAAAGAAGCATGAATCATCTTGGCTAAGAAAGGTGCCCCCTTTGTTGAAGAATCGTCATGGAACTCGCATAGCAACGTCGATTTGGCCTTGATTTGGTGTAGCAAGCTTGCACCTTTTGATTTGAACTTGATTTGAGTGCATAGGCTCTAGGGATTTGAGATGGAGGCCATGATCAATGTTGATTTTGGCAGCACTTAGTTGCTAGGTTTTATTTTTAGTGATTTAGATTAGGTTTAGGGTCTTTTTATAGAGATTAAGATAGTTTTAGGCCATAAGATTAGATCTAGGGTTAATCTAGACCACAGAAATCGTCACAGGCCCATCAGACCAGACCAAGACTGCATCCAGGTGCACCAGGCCACCAAAACACGGCGTTGTGTTTTTGGGCCCAGTCGACACCCAAGTCGACAGCCCTGTCGACTTGGGGTCCAGGGGTGTCGACAGCCCTGTCGACTCCCCTGTCGACATGGGCTTTGGCGGGAAAATTCCCGCCTGACCCCATTTCTGATTTCCAAATCTGTTTCCGAAATTCAAATTTCCAGAAATCTTCTTTAGGCCTTAAACGGGTCATACGGACTCCGATTCTCGAAAACTCGGACTCTATTTCGCGTATTTTTCCGAGACGAACGCAATGGCATAGCCCGTTTTACTTGATTCAGAATTTAAAATTAAATTCCGCCTTGATTCTCGTTTTAACATGTTGTTGAAATGCGGGTTGTTACAATAACAGACAACAGCACCCATTTTGATAGCACCAAGTTTCGAGACTTCTGTCAGAAGTACCATATCGATAAAAGGTACACTGCTGTAGCGCATCCGCATTCGAATGGGAAAGTAGAACCGACAAACAAAGTAATTAAGTCCATTCTGAAGAAGCAATTGAAGCGGGCCAGAGCCATGTGGACCAACGAATTGCCATTGGCATTATGGGCCTATAGAACAACTTACAAATCAACGACGGGTCACACTCCCTTCTCCCTCGCATTTGGATCGGAAGTGGTCATCTCGGTGGATTTGAAAGTACCATCCCATAGGAATACTTATTACGACCCGATGACCAACAATGAACTACTCCTCGAGTCTCTGGGCATGGTTGAGGAAAAAAGGGATGAAACGGATCTGCGTGCCTTGAGACGTAAACAATAGGTTGCCCAATATTACGACAAGAAAGTTCGGGCTAGAACTTTTGAACCTAGTGACCTGGTACTAAAACGTGTCTTCCCAGACCCCGTCTTCTTAGCTCCGAAATGGGAAGGACCATACACCATCCTATAGATGCTTGATAATGGATCCTTCAAGCAAGCGACCGTGGACGAAAATGAAATCCCCAGAGTGTGGAACGTCCAGCACTTGCAGCTTTACTTGACATAAAATTGTCATTTTTATTCTTTTGTTTGTAGGACCATGTAAAAAGGCACGACTTGCCTAGAATAGTCTGGTTGCATAAGCAAAAGAATATAAAGTGGACGCAGGTCATGATTCGACCGAATCACCATAAAATATCGTGTGGCATTTGCTTTTATCGCACCGTTTTTTATTATTCTTTCGTTTTATTTATACGAGCTAGTACGATTGTGATATTCGTCATAAGCTCCACGATTATCCCAAAACATGTAATTCAAAGAGTCTTCTATGAAACCAGAAGGTTAATAGCATACATAGCATCAAGGGTGCGATGAAGTAAACGACACAACCCCAAACACTCTAACTCTCGTGACTTTAGAAAGAGTATAAAGGATAAGGAAATGAATTGTCCACGAGGCGTGAAGGTGCACAACGATTAAACGACCGCCTCAACTCCACTTTACCCTTGGCATCCGATGGGAGATTATAAAGGCGCCAGGGACTGAGTGCCGCAAATGAACTCCTACTCCAATGAAGGATTGGGGGGCAGACTGAAAGCTGAGTTCGAACTCTATCCTGGGCATACGACAGGAGAGTATGAAGGCATGTTGATTAAATGACACAGAAGGGCTCCTACCCTACCGCAGTACCGGAGGCAAGAGTGAAAGTTGAGCACGAACCCTTTATTTCCGGACATGAGGGGCAATACGTAGTCAATACAAATCAATCCTCAACAAGCCCTGGCCAGGCATCATGTCAATGATTGTGTGGGGGCATATTTGTATATACACATCATGATGACGTCATGATAAAAACAACTACAGAACTTTTAAATTTTAGCCTGCAATAATGGTTTATGATGTAGTTACGTTTATAACCTAGTTATGACTTAAATGTTTAAGCGCATGACTAAGTGCGAGAATTTTATAGGTACACAATAAAGAGAAAGAAACGGGGTTTTCATTTACAACGTGCAGAACTACAAACTGGTCAAAATGAGAGGGCCACTCTCACAACTACAACAAATGGCCAGTGGATACTTAAAGCAAACAAAAACAAACAAGCTCTATTTGGGCTTCGGGGAAGACTTCGGCTTCTTTTCCTTCTTCTGTTTTTCCGAAATCTCCTTGCCGGCATCAGGGGAACCATGCTTCTTCCTTTTCTTCTTCCCTGAAGGAGGGTCCTGTAGAGTGTCAGAAGACTGGGATGCAAGCTTTGTAGTAATGGACCTAGATTGTTTCACGATCAGTCCAGGTCTGGGAGCAGCCGCAGCGAGAGGTGGTACATTTAAGGGCTCTTCTTCAAACTTAGCCTTCAAAATCTCGTCATTCTTAGCCTTGATTTTGGCTAAGGTCATAATATCATCCTCCTTGGTCTCTCCCGTGATGGCGACCTCCTCCTCTCCATCTCCGTTATCACCATCAGTGTCTTTCAAAGCCTCGATGATCTCAGCGTCTTTAGGTTGAATATAAGCCGATATATTTTCTATTTAGAGCCTGTATTTAATATCAAATCGGATTTGGGTTTGTCGTGAATGGTGTCTTCATTAACACTGTTCTTAAACCCAGTTGAGAAAAGATTAATTATTTTTATTTAGATTTAAGGAAGTATACCAATTAATTAATATTTAATTGGAACTGAATTGGAATTGATTTTTGGATTTATCGTGAACGGTGTTTTAAATAACACTTGTTCTTTAACCCAATAATTAATGGAATGTGAATTGGGATTATTGTGAATTGTGTTTTTAACGACATTCCTTCTTTAACCCGATTTACAGTGTAATGTGATTTGGAATTTATAAGTCTTTTTATTAAGATTTAACGGGAATTTTCCACAGTAAAGTTTTCTAATTTAATATATTAAATTGGAATTGAATGGAATTCGATTTGATAATAATCGAAGTCAACTTCTGTGGAGGAAGATTGTTAATACATATGGAATTTAAAAGGCGTTGCTGTTATTCCATTTATATTATTGGTCGGATATGGAAATTGATATCAATTATATATTGATTTGTTTTCCATGAAGATTCCATAATTAATGGAATGTGATTTGGGTTTATCGTGAACTGTGTTTTAAATGACATTAGTTCTTTAACCTAGTTAAAGACAGGATTTCATGTCTGTCATTGTATTTCGAACTGTGTGGTTGATCTCCGCTAAATATATATCTGTTTGGTGGCGGAGAATTTATTCTCTTGCTTAACACCCTTCTCTAAGACGTACGAGCTTAGAGGTTATATATCGGCAGAAATCAATAGTATGGTGTAGATTGTCAATGTGACATGTTTGTGTTTCCAAAGTTAAATAATCATTAATATTGATTTTTGGGAAGATTAAAACTAAGTGGAGTTTTAATGAATCTTTAATTAGATTGAAATGTGAATTGATAATTTAAATTATCAAATTTGCGAAATGATCGAAAGTGGAGTATCACCAGTTTTGCTCCAAGTGATAGTTAAATCTTTAATTTGATTTGAATGGGAAATGGTAATTAAATTTACCGATAACACCGTGGTGTTAGATATGGAGTACGACCAGTTTTGCTCTATAGGATAAATAGGTTGGGATGGGGAAATAAAATAAATGATTACTTCAGTGTAGTTCGCTAATTCCGACTAGTTTGGAAACCTTAATATGGTTTGAAATGATATCCAAAAGAAGATTAAAGAATAAATTTAAAAGAATTTATTTTTGATAAAATTAATGGGAACCTATTCCCTAATGATGTGAATATTTGAATAAAAGAATATTCAGAATTGTAATGAGGCGTATGTTGTGTTTTTATAGCACTTGTTTGTTATATACGCGAGTTATTCATAAAGGCCTGGTTTATACCCATTTTGAATAACTGATTCGACGATAAGTCGACGATGAAGATGGTGGTTGAAGACCAGAGGTCTTTACACCATCTGGATGATTACTGATGTCTTGATTGGGTTGTACACCCAAGAAGAGGTAACAAGTGGTGATCGTCCAGACGTACTTGGTGATCGACGGATATGCGAGGGCCTCTCTCCTGTATTGGACATATGGGACGAGGAATAAGGTGCCTCCGGTTTCATTTAAACCCAGAACGAACTTGTAAATGGATGTGTGTCTGACATTGGATTTTATTTTGTATTAATTGATCTTTATTAAATATATATCTGTTTGGTGGTGAAGAATTTATTCTCTTGCTTAACGCCCTTCTCTGAGACGTACGAGCTCAGAGGTAATATTTTTTTTTTTGAAACAAAAATGTGTGATCTTCTGTGAAGAAGAGAGCACACATATATATAATAAAAAAAAATGAATAGTACAAAGTTCGACTAAAAACATAAAAAAATACAACCGACATATCACTGAGAATGTAAAGGATCGTAGATAGATGAGTTCCGGATAAACCACCACCCATCTACTCCAATATCGAATTCCGGCAATGCCACCACCCGATATTGAAGTATATCTACTCCAATACAATATCCCAAACTCTCTGTGAATAAGAAAGAAAAATGACAATAATAAAGTGTAACTACAACAAATCTCTAGCAATAAGACTATCTGTCCACAACTGAAAAGCAAATCTTCAATCCCATCAGTAAACTTCTAAGCTCCGCTACCCATCCAAATAGCTATACCCTAGTACAACCTTTAGATCAACAACCTGTTGCTGCAATAAACTCCAAAAACTATTAGTAATTTAATACAACATATATATATGGAAATATATATGTATGGATACACATATATATATATATATATATAGCTTGTAAAGCATATATATATATACATATCTATATATATACCATACATATATGTAAAGTGAAGACGCATGGAAACTGTAAGACCAGAGACTAATAACTAATACGAAATCTATTACGGAAAAAACTGTTGATTATAATGAAAAGACTCAAATTTAATCTAACCTTGGTCAGAAAATTCTTAAAGCATATTTTTCCAAACAATTTGTAATTTGGATTAGACATCCAGTCTAAACAAAAATAAACTATCTTAATAACTAAATTATACATGGAAACAGTAATAGAATTAAAAGATCTTTGGTTTCTTTCAAACCATATATACCAACATATGATAATGATCAAAGAGTCAAAAACATATCTCTTACGAGCATTATAAACTAATCTCAGAGATTCCCAATATTCTAAGCATCCACTATATAAATTAGGATGATAAAAAACAAATAATCTCAGTACCATATTAAAAACATAATTAGTGAAATTACAAGTGAAGAATAGGTGATCTACATCCTCATTCAATATATTACAAAAATAACACTTTGCATCAATATTAAAGTTTTTCTTCTTTAAATGTTCAACAGTATTTAGCTTCTTATGAACAATTAACCACATTAAAAATTTAGCTTTAGGAGGAGAATTTGATTTCCAAATACACTTATAGGATCTACATGCTATACCAGAGAAATTTATAAAGTTATACATGGACTTGACTGTGAACACTTGACTTTTGTCCATTTCCCAACTAATAGTATCATTACACGCATCAATGTGATATAATGATAATTTAGCTTTTAATAGAGCAAATTGTCTTATCATTACACCATCTAATAAATTATTAAAAGAAAAATCCCATGGGGGATCCAAATCACTTCTGTAAATATCTTTAATCAATGCATTTTTAAAACTACAGTTATTAAAAAGTTCACTAAATTCCCCTTTAAGTGGTAATCGAGAGATCCATCTATCATGCCAAAAGTAAGTAATATTCCCTGAGTGGACAATCACCTTGTAACCTATATTAAAAAACTCAAAACACTTTAATATTGATTTCCAAAAATAAGATAACCTATTATACCAACTACAACTATTTTCAACAATAAACTCACCTTCTGAATAATAAAATTTTGACACAATAACCTTCCATGTTGACGACACTTCAGGATTCCTATACCTCCACAACCATTTAGCTAAAAGAGACGAATTAAAATTATATAAGTTAATGATCCCCAGTCCCCCATCTTTCTTAGATTTACAACACACTTCCCAATTCACTAAACATTTAACACCTCTGTTAATAGAATCTCTTTCCCCACTCCATAAAAAATTACGTCTTATTCTATCAATTCTTTCAATAACCCATTTAGGAAATCTGTGAATCGACATCCAATAAACAGGAATAGCTGATAAGACCGAATTAACTAAAACTAGTCTACCTGCTCTTGACAAAAATCTATTATTCCAACTTGATAGTCTATTATTAATCTTATCAATGATGATTAACCAGTCTTCCTTCTTAAGTTTTGAAGGCCTAATTTTAAAACCTAAATAATCAAAAGGAAATTTCATAACTGAGCAATTTAAGGTACTTGCAACCCTAGATTCTACATTATCAAAATCATTAATAACCATAATTGAACTCTTGTCAAAATTTATCTTAAGGCCAGATAACATCTCAAAACAGTAAAGGATAAATTTTAGAGCGATAATGTGTTTTGGTAAATGAGAAGAAAATAGTAAAGTGTCATCCGCAAATTGAAGTATAGATACTTCATTGTTAAAATTCTCATTACCTACATTTCCTAGGACCCCTAATCTCCCCGCCCTCTTGATTATTCTAGAAAAGACATCTACCGCTAAATTGAAAAGTAACGGAGACAGGGGATCTCCCTGCCTAAGTCCCCTCTTAGATTGTATCTTCTTTCCAATAACCCCATTTACAATAATACTAGAACTACCTGACCTAAGTAACAGCATAATCCAATTTATCCATCTAATACTAAATCCTCTTGCAAGACTTAACTCACAAACGAAATCCCAGTCAATAGAGTCAAATGCCTTTTCAAAATCTAATTTCAAAATAGCACATGTAAAATTATTTTTAACACATAAATTAATGTACTCTTGAACGGCTACTACTCCCTCCCCAATTTGTCTACCTTTAATAAAAGCCGTTTGTGAATTATCTATGAGTACATTCATCTTTCTACTAAGCCTATTTGCTAAAACTTTAGAAATAATCTTAACAGAAACGTTAATTAAAGAGATAGGTCTAAAATCTTTTAAAAATTTGGCATCCTCTCTTTTTTTGATAAGAATTACATTAGCAAATTTGAAATTACCTAGACACAACTGACCATTGTAAAAATCATTAAATAAATCAATAACGTCAAATTTCAAAACTTCCCAAAATTGTTTATAGAAAAGTACAGAGAAACCGTCAGGCCCTGGAGCTTTGTCACTAGGCATATCACAAATAGCCTTCCAAATCTCCTGCTCTGAGAAAGGCTTATCTAAATCTACTACCTCCTCCTTAACATCATTGGGATAGATGTCTTTCCAGTTGACGTTGACTCTTCTTTTAATCCTAGTCCCAAAAATTTGCTTATAATAACTAGTGAAAGCTTCGTTTAAGTCTCGCTGGACTGTCAGTTCTCTATCATTAATAAAAATGGAATGAATCAAATTATCTCGTCTTCTCTTGTTTGCCATACTATGGAAAAAAATTGTATTATTATCCCCCTCATTGATCCACTGAACTCTGGATCTTTGCCTCCACATAGTTTCTTCCTTTTCTAATATTATATTAAAATCCTTTCTAAGATTTAAAAGTCTATCTCTCTTTACTAAATTAAGCGATCTTGTCTCATTCAACTTGTCTAAGTCTAACATCTCACATAAAATTTTATCTTTCTTAACTCTAACACTACCAAAAACAAATTTATTCCACCTCTTAAGAAAAAATCTTAACTTACCTAATTTTGAAACGAAAATCTTTGCAGAATTGCCATTATACAGATTATTAAAATAGAATAATGAATTCCACTTAACAGTAACCAGTTTTATAAAACTGATGTCTAATAGCCACATCTTTTCAAATTTAAAACTATTGCTAATTAAGGTATTCGAATCACAAGTGAGGATTAAAGGGCAATGATCCGAATATAATAATGGTAGTACCTTTACATTACAAATTGGAAATCTCTCCTCTACTTCCGTACTTATAAAAAATCTATCTAACAGTGCATAAGACGGACTGTCTCTAACATTGGACCAAGTAAATGATCTATTGTTGAGAGGAATCTCTATCAAATTATTAGTAAGAATAAATTCATTAAATTCCTCCATGTCGGAGTAGTCCCCTTCACAAGGAGATCTCTCCCCTAGAAATCTAGTAACGTTAAAGTCCCCTCCCATAATCCAAAGATTTGGGATAAGGTTTCTAAAGACCGAACATTCATCCCACAGTCGTCTCCTCTCGACCTTAGTATGTGGGCCATATACATTAGTGATACCCAATAAGGAATTATCATTAAGTGAAGCTAAAATAACATGTAGTGAATGTGATTTAGTAAATTCCTATACGAGTCTATATTGACTATCTTTCCACCCTATCATGAGACCTCCTGCAGTACCAATTGCCGGTAGGCATGCCCAATTGCGAAAAAGGGATCCTCCTAATCTCGCATAAAAATTATAGTCAGGGCTTTCAATTTTAGTCTCTTGTAACAATACAATGTCAATATGTTGATCTACAAAAAAAGTCTTAACCTTAGCACATTTTTTAGGTTTATTTAAACCCCTAATATTCCAACTAACGATCCTCATCTACTCAAGGAGGAAACTCTCTCTAATTCCCTACTCCTAATGTACTCAGCATCAATCTCAATATCAGAAAAATAAAGGCCGTATCTCTGGCAAGCTGAGATAACTTACTAATCGACATACTACTCAAAGCATACGGAGAATAATCACTACCATAAACATAGATCATACCTGAGCCCATATCCGATGTGCTACAACTAGCAATCGAACTCTGGGACCTACCTCGGATAGAAGAGGAGCTAGATCCGATCCTCGCACTACGACGGATAACTCCAGAACTGGGAATAACTCTCTTACGTCTCCCCCTCCTGACCGAAGAAGAAGGCGTATCACTACACTGTCTATCAATATCACTAGGCCCCGTCAATCTCAAGCCGCTCGTATCAAACTCAGAAGTAAACCCACATCTTCTACCCCTCCTCATCGATGTAGAAATGGAAACTTCTCTGCCTCGATCCCACTCCTCACTATGCACACTCAATCCAACATCTGGCCTTGACAAAATAATAGTGCCACAGCAATCAACATTAAAAACCTTCACCTAATGAGGCATTACATACACCAAAGGAGCAACACCATAAACTTGTCTCGGCAACTGGAGGAAAAAGCTCTCATCCAACATACTGATCAACACCGAATCAACATTGTTTTCCAGTAAAAACAAATAACCACCCACATCAGATCCTCCCCTGCGGACACTTCTACTGTCATGTCCAACCAACTGTCCCCTTAAACCATCATAAAGCTGCATGTCCCCCTCTACTGAACCAAGACAGACCGGTTCATCAGTTGCATTTACAGTCTTGTCCACCATATTCAACAGTTCTTTAATAATGACTCGCAATTTAGATTTTCTCCACTTTGACAACAGTAAGGTCAAAATGTTGACATCATATACAACTGTCCTATTGGAGTGCTTCGCAATTTTAACCTTCCCCATTTTAAATCTTTTGAATCATTTTTTCTTTGAAGAGGTATAAGACATCATATTGCTTGAAGCTGCTACTGTATCGGTCGTTGAGTCATAATGATGAGCTTCACCCTCTTCTAAACAGTCAAAGCTATTCCACAACTCAAAATCTTCCGCCACTTTCCAATTACAATCATTCACTTGAGAAGGGCTAACTGTAGGAGCACTCACCACATTAGTGAATCCACTCATGTCTATAAGATCATCACCTGACATCCATTCTCTCTCTCTTACTACCTTATTGCCCATACCAGTCGCAAACCATTGTTTATCACTGAGTCCTCTACAAAACATTACCTCAGGATCATTAAGCAACGGATCTATGCGCCACCAATCCCTTCCATTATCTACTGAACCCATTAACTCTTCCTCGCTGAACTTCTCCATAACACCGTTAAGCAAAGTCTCTTTCACTTGTACCTCATCTGATATTAAATCATCAGATAAAGGAGCTTCAGAATTTACTGGATTCTGGAAAGTACATATCCTATTATCACAGTTAACAGTAGTATTTATGAAGTCGAAATGCTTCAACAACTCATTCAATATCAATTCAACTTTCCTCTTATTTGTTGATAATGATTCAGCGTACCAATTACGAAACTTTAAGAAGTTCAAACCAAATGCGATGGCATGATCCCTTCTATTTAATGGACTTGGCAAAGGAGGGAAAATAACAGTTTTATTAACCTGCTCATTCCACAAAATACCATCCACAATTCCTTCAAGATGCCAACCCAACAGTAATAGCATATATGCTCCATCATTATTGCTTTCAGAAAAATCAGAAATATAGATATCCGATAGTGAAGTAATGATTTGGCAAATTCTCAAACAGTTGTACTACATTAACTCCAATACAGTTTTTCCACTATGATTCGATTTACAGTTGAACTTCCGATGTCCTATACCTCCACAGATAAAGCATCTAATTCCGTTTCGACAAACTTTTGCTATATGTGAAGATTCACCACAATTAAAGCAGCATCTAAGTTTGCTCTTTTTAATAAAGGAAGGTTTTTTACCTATAATGGAGTTCCAAACCGAAACTGTATTTGGTTTCCTTACCATATCAGCGTAGGATAATGTGTGATAAACAGTATTACCTGATGAACTATCATGATCTTTATCCTGGTTTCTCATTCTCTCTAACTCGCATTGCCTGAAGGTGAGGTTAATCCGTCCCGGCTTCATATTTGTCTGTTCAATAAGCGATATCGGGGCTGTATCCTTTAATATTCTAGCAATGCCATGAAAAATACCCTTGGATTTACCCCCAAAGATTAATACATCGCCTGATTCCAACATAATATTTTTTAATATACCGTCCCCCTTCTCCTCCCTATAAACAAACTCTGCCGTATCTCCGATGGAGAAGGAGACCACAGGAAGTCCAGCCATCAAACTATCTTGACTCTTATCTTTATCTTGATGAAGCCCTAATTTCCCTTCTGGATTATAGAAATTAACTATGCAGGCATCGGGGTTCATTCTCGGCAGATCATCAACACTACCTTTGTTAGTCAAGATAATTTTGTGCGCTTCTGTAATTGAATCACTGACAAAATTCAACATCTCCTTTGGTATTTCATTAAACAAAGACCCATCCTTGACTTCGTATTTCCTTGCATTTGGATTCCAAGTTTTGCCAAAACACATCATATACAGATTTAACTTGGCGCCATTCTCGTATGAAGGTCTAAAGAAACCGTTTTCTCCCATTTCTGCTTCTTGACATTTCTTGACAATTTGAATCTGTTTATGAAGGCTAATATATTTCTTTAAGAGAACCAGACCAGAACCCAAGACTTGATGATGCATAATTTGTACATGATCATTACCCGAACAACACTCCGATCTGGGAGAAAACGACCTCTCATTCAAGCATATATTGAATCCTTTAGCACTCGCATCATTCACTGTAGAATTGCCCCCAACCTTTGCATTGATTTGAGTTGTGCAATTCCTCGCCATACGTCCGAAAATTCCACATTTATAACAACGAACAGAATGAAATTTGGACGTAAAAGACCGATCTGAATAATTCGCCTTTATCCCCTTTACATTTCGATGTAATCTAGACTGAAGAGATTGAGAGATCGGAAAAAAAGAACGAGAACCATTCCAAGAAAAAGAATAATTTCCAGCCGCCATTTTCGAAAAGTGAAAATATTAAACTTGAGTAGGGGTTAAGTCGAGCTCAGAGGTAATATATCGATAGACATCAGTCGCATTGCGTGAATTGCCTGTGTGGAATGCGGAGATGCAGTGATCAAGGCTTTTGTTGAAAAGCAGAGTCTTGTGGTTGATGATCAAAGCACAACTTTAATATAGCACTACTTTATAGCATTAATTCGCGAGCCTCATACCTCGGTATGAGCTAAAAACGGGATAAGGGACCCAAGGAGAACATAACGTTTCTTTCTAGCTATGGGTGGTGTCAGCGTTCTGCTAGCCCTGACATCGTTGTTATATTTTTACCTATGTGGTTGTTGGGTTGCGAGGCGCCTCGGATATATCGGCTACTGCGGGAGCTGATGGATATAGGTCCTATAGGACCGAGAAACGTGTGTTCAGGAATTGCCAATCCACTAACGTAAGTGTGGACCGGCCTTGGACGATCCAAGGGTCTACTACGGGAGATCCTGAGGCATTTGCTAGAGTGTCTCGAATCAGCGAGGAATACATCCCTTGCCTCGACTCATGACGGAAATCCAATTTCTAATACGTGACATTTCGATTTTATTTGTAGAGCCTAGTATGACGACATATTGGTATGGGGCACTATGCCGTCTATGATTGATAGATTTATATTTGAAGTTGTTTTCATAGACTTTACACTATAATGGTATAAAAATGATTTGGTTTAAACATACCAATCATGTTTAGCTATTATAAGGTAAAACTCTATCCTCCGGCTTGCGTTGCATTGTGTGATGGGACCTGAATCTTATAATAGCTTCATTTTTTCCAAAAGCATTGCGCTGTTTGTTTTATGCACTGCTATTCTTGTGAGGAAACCTGTTTCGTGTTATACGGTGTGGTCCCTTGATTTACTTTATTTTTACAGTAAAGATTTAATAACTGTTTTAGTTCTCACACCAGTCACATGACTGACCTGGAGTTTATGGTTTTACCCTAAACTCTGGGTGCCCATATTTTCCACACAGGCAGCTAGTAGTTTTGGTTTTGCAAATTTATACCCACAGGATCCGGGTTTTACAGCTGGAACGATATTCGGAAAGCTCTGTATCCGGTTATTACTTTCAGTGGTGTTTTGTATTATTTTTCCACTACTATGTATTTAAATGTAATTTGAATCTCTGATATTTGTCGAATGTGTAATATTAATTCATACTCTGTTATATTCTTATATTCTGATGTAATTGTTGTAATAAGCAATGAAATGTTCTCCTGTTTATGTTCTGATTTGTCTTGTTCTCAAAGCAATCCGGGCTTTCCTTCATGGGGAAGTTCGGGTCGTTACATTTAGTATTAGAGCTTTGGTTTACAGAGCTCGAGAACAAGACACATTAGAACCGAACTAAAGAATTCATCAGAGATTGGATTAGTAATATCCAATGGGAATGACTCGTTAGAGATAGGATCAGTAGTATCCTAGAACGAGTGTGAAGAGTTGTGTTTTAAAAATAAAAATGAAAACAAACTTTGTTTTGAAAATTGAATCTTATTATACATATTTAATTATTTATTTATATTGAATTTGGACAATCGAGTATATAAAGATTTTGCATATACGCCTTGCAAACGTATATTCGAAGTTTTAATATACTGGATAGATATGGAATCACACTCTAGTCACCCGGAGATGATTCTGATGATTGTAGCTACATCATCATAATTTGTGTTCGAGTTTCGAAAATGGGATGTCTATATATTTCCAATTGACTAGTGTGAGAACCAAAACTAGATAGGGCTTATTTTGTGAATTGGCATCAAAAATATGATTTTTTGAATAATTATATCATAGTTATATGATTGAAAATTTAACCAACTAATTGATTGCTGGTTGTGTTGTATGATTATTGGTTTGATTAATTAAAATTTTGAACCATTAGCCAAATCGAATTAAAATATTAAAAGGATAAAATTAACATTTTTATCATGTATATGAAGTGCTAAAAATAGCTGTGTGGTGAAATAGATGTTTGTTTACTATAAATATTATTTTTAGCTTAGATGTGCATATATATACAAATTGCTAAATAGGTAAAAGGATTTTTTGTTGAGTAAGGAATTTATTTGCGTGCCCGACAAATAGGTAAACCTTAATGAGTTGGATGCGCAATTTTATTTATTATACAAACTACTGTGAATTCCATTGGATGCAGAGTGCTGGTTGGTCTGTGTGAGATTATAAACATCGCCATAGGATAGTAACAATTAATTTTGAACTACACTACATGACATACTACGAGAATATAACATACTCTATTATATAACACATAAGCATTTGGAGCTTATGTGACGAGGTTGAAGATTTACTATACAAGCGAGAGGTTTGTATGGCGATGACTATATTTCAGGTTGAACCGAAGACTGGGATGGACTATAAACTATAACTGTAAAATTTCAAGATTAATAAAAAAACCCACACGGGTCTGGAGTTTACAATAATCACGTCTCTCTGGTCATTAAGGCACAAAAATTATTTATAGGGTGACGAGAATTTATTCTCTGGAGTATGATCTATACACACTCCCCTGTGATCACCGGAATATATCAAAATAAATATGTGTATGCTTTTTAAGATTTATAGGGTGCCTAATACGGCCTAATAAATTTCCAAACTCCTCCCCGTACAAAGGAGGTTATGGCGAAATTTTTCGAAAATTTAGGGTGTTAGCCAAATTTTTGGAGAATTTGAAAATTCTTAGAAACTGAAAAGTGGAAGAATGAACGCCAAACAAAAAGTTGAGTTGGTTAGTTAAACAACTTTCAGCTCCGTTCCTTATCGATGGAGAAAAGATTTTAAGTGGAGGAGATTGTAATAACCCGGAAAATCAGAACCAATTTAAAATTTTTAGTTTGGCATTTTAATGAATTTTGAATATATAAAATGAATTATTTTAAATAATGACGACGAGAAATTTATTTTGAATAGAATTAGAACGTATATATTTGTTTGAATCGACGTTAGAATATAAATATTTTATTTTAATTATAAAAGGAAATGGAAATGGCGCGGTAGTTTGAAAATTCGATTTCTAATTTCAAATGAATGTACAGGATTCAAAATAAACCTTATTTTAGCGAAACCAAAAATATTAGGATCTATTTGAAAATATCTTTCCAACGAATCCAAAAAATTGAAATTTCATAATGGGAATAAAAAGTTATACCCAGTTGAAAATTCAGAATAGTCGCTATGGAAAATATAGCCCTTAAAAATGGAAATTTTGCAAATGACCTCCATTTTCGACGAAACCACATTTTTTGGATTCGGGATGTCGAATTATTGCTGTATTCCAAAATTCATAATTTTTGGGATTTATATGTGAGCGTGGCAAAAGAAAACGTGTTTTGACAGTTTTAGTCAATTTAGATCGACCAGAAAATGGCCATTTTCATACGGTCTTGAAATTTGAAGAAATTAGTTTTGTTAGGATTGTATCGTCAATACGAAGCTAGAAATAATTTTTCTGGAATTTTTAGAGTCAGTATGTGGCCCCGGTAAATTAAAATGTGCGTTTAAAATTCAATATAATGATTTATATTTTAATTTGAACGAAAACTGATTGTAACAGCCGAATTGGCTTATCGGACATATCCCATTGTGTTTGGAATGGGGGTACTTACCTAGGGGCGACAGTCGTTGGGTTTCGTTTGGAGTTTGAATGGAAAGTCAACGTTAATGGAGAATTAAATTAAAGAATTAAAATTATATATATTATTAAACCTTACCCCCTCCTTCCCTCTTCTCTCTCCTTGTATAACAAAAATAAAAAAAGAAAAGAAAAAGGAAACCGTAGATCGACGAACGCGCCCTCCCACCAGCCACCGCCGCTGGCGCGAGACCGCCGCCGCCACCAAGGCCGGATCCGCGCCCCCCTCCGCCCTCCGCTTCTCTCTCCAACCCCCTTCTTCTCGAATCCACAGCGAGAGCCCCCCTTTCAGAAATCGACCCCCGCCGCTCCCTGACTGTGGCCACCACCACCAGTCCAATCTTCGCCCACTGTGCGCCGCCCTCTTAGCCTCTTCTTCAACTCCCAACCAATAAACAGTGAGTTTTTATTCGTTTATTTATTTACTTTTATTTTATTCTCAGTTTTAAAAATAAATATCGTTCTAATTTTTTAATGTACATAACATTATATATAGGATATGATTTTTAGATTAATAAAAATATGATTTTTATATTATAGAGATAATAAAAATATAATTTTTATATTATAAAGATAATAAAAATATGATTATTATATTGCAAAGGTACGATTTTTAAATAGATAAAAACTCAATTTATATATGTGAAGTGGCGATGTAAAAGTTGGATTTTTATTATGAAGTTAGTGAAATAAAGATATGATTTTTATCTATATTGAGTTGCAATAAAAATATGATTTTTATCCTTGTAGAGTTGAAATATAAATGTAATCTTTTTATATGTAGTAGCGAAAGAAAGATATGATTTTGATGATATGAACTTTGCTAGAAAGATATGATTTTTAATTGAATAAAAATATGATTTTTATTGTTTGAAAGGCGATGTAAAAATATAATTTTTATTATATATAAAGTGCTATAAAAATATAATTTTTATAATGAGGTATAGAAATAAAGAATTTGATTTTTATATACATGTAGCGAAATAAAAATATAATCTTTTCTATACGTGTAGCATCATAAAAATGTGATTTTTAATATAAAGAACGTGTGAAACAGATCGCGATGGAACCAACGGGAAACAAATCCAAACAGTTCAGGACTTCAGAAATAGAACTGGCGGCGTGGATCCCAAAGGTGAGAACTTCTGACTTTAATTTTATTTTCTAGTTAAAATATATACTAGGATGCAGACGGTGCTTAGCAGCACCTGACACCCGTCGTCCACAGACCATTGACGACTTGTTTGTTTGATTGTGTTGTGAAAATTGATTGTGTGAGGTGGAATGGAATAAAATATTTTATAGTTAAAAATATAATTTTTAACGTGTATATGAATAAAATAAATATTCATAAACAAACTGGACGATTTTTTTATGTACACACGTTTGACTGATATTGATTGGGACGATAAATTTTACACATCGCCCTACTGCACAAATAAAAATCTGTGTTTGATAGATTGAAACCCCACACGGGTATTGGGATGGCATTGGACATACACTAATCCCAATATTTAGTTGTATGACAATCGATTGGTTGACAGGCTGTTGTTATAAACGTTGATTATTTATATTTAACGCCTATACAGTTGTGTAATGCACTTCGGATGATGGTTGACTGTGTTTGGTTGTTGTTGTGTACATGTGTTGTATGAAATCCATATGATGATATTATATGGTAATTGGTTGTGTCTGATTCCAGTTCAGAAAGAAGGAATATTTTAAAATAATGAATATTTCAAAATAATATTCAGTAATGGATCAAAATGTGATTTTGATGTTCGATTTGGGATAGACACGAAAATATTTAAATATATAAAGCTGTGTTGATTAGATTAATGCCATTTTTACAAGAATGATATTTATATCGATTTTATTCATTTCTATGATGAATATCGAAAAGGAATTGATCTCAAAATATAATGTTTTGAAAATACTATCATTTATATATCGATGATATGGAATATTCAATTTTGATTTGAAATTGAATATGAAGTTGAAATCGTTTTGAAATCGAATTTAAAACAATTTATAAAATACCTTTTGTATGGAAATCGATGAAATATATATAATATATATAATAGCCTGAATAGAACGCGCCGCACCGCGCCGCGGAAGTTCACGAATTTCGACCATTGACTTCGAACGGACATAACAAGAGATCCGACCGTCGGATTCTCCTGCAACTGGAACCGTTGGGTTCGTATCGAAAAGTGCATTTGAAAGAATATTAGATATTTGAAATCTAATGGTTGGATTTGGAATTATGTCCAAATCAAATTTAGAAAAGGTCGTTGTAAGTGCAATTGGATGGAAGTTCATGGAAATCGAATGTACTTGCCTTGATAAAATTATTAAAAATATCCATAATTTGTGTAAAATCATAATAAATGATTTGGAAAGAATTGGGATGATAAATTCCATGTTTGAAAGGATAAAAATATATTTTTTTATAGAAATGAACTAGTTATGAACTAGAATTAAAATCCAATATTTTTAAAATAAAAAAATTGGTTTTGAAATGGTTTTAAAAATAACCAGAATTTCCAATACAATTATTGGAATGGATTTGAATCGAAATTATCTTCGGAATATTTTGATATTGGATTTCACGATTATACGGATATTGTGGAGGAATTTGGAAGATATATACATCGTTATTCCAATACGATATTTGTTGATTTTAGAATTTGATATTGAATATAAGCTGATATATTTTCTATTCAGAGCCATGTATTTAATATCAAATGGGATTTGGGTTTGTTGTGAATGGTGTCTTCATTAACATTGTTCTTAAACCCAGTTGAGAAAAGATTAAATATTTTTATTTAGATTTAATGAAGTACACCAATTAATTGGAATTGAATTGGAATTGATTTTTGGGTTTATCAAGAACAGTGTTTTAAATAACACTTTTTCTTTAACTCGATAATTAATGGAATGTGAATTGGGTTTATTGTGAACTGTGTTTTAAACGACATTCGTTCTTTAACCGATTTACAATGAAATGTGATTTGGAATTTATAAATATTTTATTAAGATTTAACGAGAATTTTCCGAAGTAAAGTTTTCGAATTTAATATATTAAATTGGAATTGAATGGAATTCGATTAGATAATAATCGAAGTGAACTTCTGTGGAGGAAGACTGTTAATACATATGGAATTTAAAAGGCGTTGCCGTTATTCCATTTATATTATTGGTCGGATATGGAAATTGATATCGATTATATATTGGTTAGTTTTCCGTGAAGATTCCATAATTAATGGAATGTGATTTGGGTTTATTGTGAACTGTATTTTAAATGACATTAGTTCCTTAACCCAGTTAAACGCAGAATTACATGTCTGTCATTGTATTTCGAACTGTATGGTTGATCTCTGCTAAATATATATTTGTTTGGCAACGGAGAATCTATTCTCTTGCTTAACACCCTTCTCTAAGAAGTACGAGCTTAGAGGTTATATATCGGTTGGAATCAATAGTACAGTATAGATTGTCGATGTGACATGTTTGTGTTTCCAAAGTTAAATAATCATTAATATTGATTTTTGGGAAGATTAAAACTAAATGGAGTTTTAATGAATCTTTAATTAGATTGAAATAATTTAAATTATCAAATTTGGGAAATGATCGAAAGTGGAGTATCACCAGTTTTGCTCCAAGCGATAGTTAAATCTTTAATTAGATTTAAACGGGAAATGGTAATTAAATTTATCGATAAAACCGTGGTGTTAAATATGGAGTACGACCAGTTTTGCTCCATGGGATGAATAGGTTGGGATGGGGAAATAAAATAAATGATTACTTCGGTGTAGTTCACTAATCCCGACTAGTTTGGAAACCTTAGTATGGTTTGAAATGATATCCAAAGGAAGATCAAAGAATAAATTTAAAAGAATTTATCTTTGATAGAATTAATGGGAGCCTATTCCCTAATGATGTGAATATTTGAATAAAATAATATTCAGAATTGATATGAGGCGTATGTTGTGTTTTTCTAGCATTTGTTTGTTATATACGCGAGTTATTCAAAAAGGCCGGGTTTATACCCATTCTGAATAACTGATTCGACGATAAGTCGATGATGAAGACGATGGTTGAAGACCGGAGGTCTTAACATCGTTTGTATGATTACTAATGTCTTGATTGGGCTGTACACCCAAGACGAGGTAATATGTGGTGATCGTCCAGACGTGCTTGGAGATCGACGGATATGCGAGGGCCTCTCTCCTGTATTGGACATACGGGACGAGGAATAAGGTGCCTCCGGTTTCGTTCAGACCCAGAACGAACTTGTAAATGGATGTGTGTCTGACATTGGATTTTATTCTGTGTTGATTGATCTTTATTAAATATATATCTGTTTGGTGGCGGATAATTTATTCTCTTGCTTAATGCCCTTCTCTAACACGTACGAGCTCAGAGGTTATATATCAATGGACATCAGTCGCATGGCGAGAATTGCCTGTGTGGCATGTGGAGATGCAGTGATCAAGGCGTTTGTTGAAAAGAAGAATCTTGTGGTCGTTGATCAAGGCACAGCTTTAATATAGCGTCGCTTTGTGTATAGCGTTAATTCTTGAGCCTCACTCCTCGGTATCAGTTAAAAACGAGATAAGGGACCCAAGGAGAACATGACGTTTCTTTCTAGCTATGGGTGGTGTCAGCATTTTACTAGCCCTGACATCATTGTTATATTTTTACATATGTGGTTGTTGGATTGCGAGGCGCCTCGGATATATCGGCTACTGCGGGAGCTGATGGATATAGGTCCTATAGGACCGAGAAACGTGTGTTCAGGAATTGCCAATCCACTAACATGTGTGGACCGGCCTTAGAGGATCCAAGGGTTTACTACGGGAGATCCTGAGGTATTTGCTAGAGTGTCTCGAATCGGTGAGGAATACATCCCTTGCCTCGACTCATGACGGAAATCCAATTTCCATTACGTGACATTTCGGTTTTATTTGTAGATCCTAGCATGGCGACATAGTGGGATGGGACACTATGCCATCTATGATTGATACATTTGTATTTCAAGTTGTTTTCATACACTTTACACTATAATAGTATCAAAATGATTTGTTTTAAACGTACCAAGCATGTTTGGCTATTATAAGGTAAAAATCTATCCTCCAGCTTGCGTTGCATTGTGTGATGGGACCTGAGTCTTATAATAGCTTCATTATTTCAAAAAGCATTGCGTTGTTTGTTTTATGCACTGGTATTCTTGAGAGGAAACCCGTTCCATATTATACGACATGGTCCCTTGATTTACTTTATTTTTAAAGTAAAGTTTTAATAACTATTTTAGTTCTCACACCAGTCACATGACTGACCTAGAGTTTATTGTTTTAACCTAAACTCTGGGTGCCCATATTTTCCACACGGGCAACTAGTAGTTTTGGTGTTGCATGTTTATACCCACAAGATCCTGGTTTTACAGTTGGAACGATATTCGGAAAGCTCTGTATCCGTTTATTACTTTCACTTGTGTTTTGCATTATTTTTCCGCTGCTATGTATTTAAATGTAATTTGAATCTCTAATATTTGTCGAATGTGTAATATTAATTCATATATTATATTCCTGTATTCTGATGGAATTGTTGTAATAAGCAATGAAATGTTCTTCTGTTTGTGTTCTGATTTGTCGTGTTCTCAAAGCAATCCGGGCTTTCCTTCACGGGGAAGTTCGGGTCGTTATAGTTTAAAACAAGTTAAGTGAATAACTTATAAAACTAAAAAGCGTTATTCTATTGAGAGTTCAGTTCTTATCTATTGAGAAAAACAAACAAAGTTAATTATTTTTTCTTTGTGTTTTTTTTATTTCTTTTTTGGTAGTGTACTTCTTTATTTTAAAGATATTTTATGTTCATCATCATTTCTTTCTTTTCCCTTGCAACTGTATATGGAGAACGGTTTTAAGGGAAAAGAAAATGATGCGCAGGTGACTGCCAACCAAGTGAATGCAATGACAAACATTCCCCAATGTAAATTTTCTAATGTAAACTTTTTTTTTTCATTTCATCTTTATGTTTATGAGGAAAATTTAACAAGCAAAAGTTTATCCTTGTTCCCAGGTGACTGCCAACCAAGTGCATGCAATGACGTCATTGACCGCATTTTATATAATGTCAGCACTATAACTTCGTGCACAGCGACGTGAATTGCTATGTTGATAAGCTAGGCAGCTAGCCGAGTTATCTTATCACTGCAAGAATATATGGCTATTCCAACGGCTATCTGCCGTTGGCGGCCGTTGGAATAGAGTTCATGCCTTCCAACGTCTTCCATTGGAGCCCACGGATAATTTCCAATTGTCATTCCAATGGATTCCAATAGAACAAACCGTTTGAAAACAATGACCATATACTTGTTGGAAAAACTGAGTGTTTTTTTATATAACAGCAAACAAGCTACCTTCCAGCCTCCCCAATTCATTTCATTTTCAATCCATTTCCAACCAATTCCACATATATTCGACATATAAGTAAATATATATATATATATATATATATATATATATATATATATATATATATCAATAACAATACAAATGTAACACCCCACTTCCATTAAGGTCACTCACAAAGGGAATGCCTTAACTTCGGTGGAACGTTATAAGTAAACAGAACAAAAATTTACAAGACATATATGTAAAGTAGTACTTGAAAAATTTATAACTTTATTACAGCAGAAACAGAAATAAGTTTGGTTACATCACAATACCAAAACCCAAGTACACAAATATCAGCCTTATACAAAATCCTTCAGAATGCATAATTTTAAAGCCATAATCCCCAACAAAGAATGCCATAAATAGGTAGAATCAAAGCCAAGCAATATTTCAAGCACTTCTAGCACTTCAAGCAGTTGGAACCTGTATCAAGCTCCTTTGTTTCCACCCTGAGAACCTGGGGAGGGGGGAACGGAAGAAAAGAGGCGAAACAAACTAGGTCAGACATAAGTCTTGTGAGTCCAGTGATTTCAGCATATAAGTAGATAACAGTATCATGACATGTAAATAAAACTGGATGAGAGATAACTATAACAGGAGTAGCAGGTTAACCGAAGAGACAGAATGATATAGGCTAAACTAAGCTTCTTACTTGGTTTTCACTGCTCTTCACTAATACTAGTATACAAGAATTAGGTGTTGTCCTAATGTCTAAACAGAAAACAGAATGATCTCTTCAGAAACACGATGCTAGAAATGGGCCTTTACCACCTTAACAGAGACAGACGTTCAAAACCAGAACACTAGTAATGGGCCTTTACCACCCTAACAGAGATAAACGTACAGAAACAGAAAAAGGAACAAAATCAGAGACAGAAACAGAATAATCCCTACGGAAACAGAATATTAGAATTAGGTGTACACTAGTAATGGGCCTTTACCACCCTAACAGACGGTACCACATAGAAACAGACATGTGTTACCACCCCAACAGAAACAGACGGTACCCCAACAGAAACAGACAGAACTAAGTGTACCCTAAATTCTACCCCAAGCGATCGACTCCCTAATACATAAATACCCTGTGTCGGCCCCACAGAAGGGTGTATCATTCCCTAAAGTGGCAAGCTATAGAAAGACACATACCTATTTACAGATGTCACGGCGTCTTACATCCTTAGAGCAGACCGGATCCATGCACGCACATGACCCGGTTGGAATGCACCATCAACACCCCTCGCTATTATCAGAGTGAGCCTCTTACAATTAGTTCAGTAAGCATGCCTTGGACCCCTACCTAGTGTTGGGTCATAGTTTGATACCAGAAAGGGTTACTGACTAATATGGGTCCCACACAACAGATGACACAAGTAATTACCCCTTATAACCTCGTGTCCCCAGACTAACAGATTTCAGATTAACTTGCTTACAGATTTCATATGTACAATGTTCAGATTAACTGGTTCTCAGATCAGACATAGAGGTTAACAAGTTTTCAGACTAACGGATCAGATATGCAGATCAACAAGTTTTCATACTAACGGATCAGATACACATATTAAACGACTTGCAGATTGTTTCACCTAACCTTGTATTGGGCCTACAGATTTTCAAACGGGTTTATTAGATTCATCAGTCCAGTTGATTTAACCTTATCCACCCAACACGTTTTTAGGCTTCATATTTATCCTAGATTTGCATTAATTAAATATTAATGCACAGACCTCTCACATTAGGTCGGTAGCTTGTGGCCGCTGGATGTGCCGGGCGGTTCCAGGTAGACTTCTGCCACAAGCCAGACCTAACCTCGAGTCTAAGCATCATTATGCCTACGACCTCTCACATTAGACTGACAGTTTGTGGTTGCTGGTTAAGCCGGTTGGGTCCGGGCAGGCATCTACCGCAAACAGAGTCTAACCTCGTGTCTCAGCATTCTTATTTTTAGCTAAAGTATTCATTCACAGATTACGCCAATATCAGACCAATTATGCCAATTCAACAAGTTAACTTCTTTATAAGTTACAGCAGATTATCCAAAGTTCTATTAACATGTTTTGCTCTATTTTAGATCGAGCCTACAGATTTTCATACCCAAATTACCGTATTTGGTTTCAACAGATTTAGCAGATTAGGCAATTTAACAGATTTTATCATCCCTTAAAATTCCATTGACATACCTCGCTTAATCATAAAATTAAGCCTAATTTTACATGCCTAAATTATGGTCATAATTCACAATATAACATATGCCCCAAATTTTAGTTAAATTTACATAGTACAGAATATTCTCCAAAAACCCCAAATCATGATATACAATATGAATTATGCCAAATTATAGCCTTTTATTTCAGCATATGTCAAATGTCCAAAAATCCCCATTTAGGTGAGTTCACGTTTAATAGTTATCATATTTAATATAAATCTTCACGCCTAAGTTATATACAAAATAATTCTCCTTCTTCCAAATCACAGACTATCATATATAGTATGCCCGAATCTAGATCTTAAATTACAACATATGCTATTTTCTCGAATTAGTCACAAATAAGTCATGTCTAATTATGCATCATTCACTATTTTCCTTAAATTTAGCGTTCGTACGTCAATCTCTTATGAGATTTGGCTCTGGCTCGTGGTAGCCTGGCTATAGAACAGAAGGAAGGAAGAGATACAGAATAGTTACAATAATATTATTAAGATAGATCTATACATAAAAACAAACCTGATAAACAAGAATAAGATAGATCTACATAGAAAAACAGATCTGATAAACAAGAATAAGATAGATCTACACAGAAAAATAGATCTGATAAACAAGAATATGCATAATCTCCAATTCAGATTTATAACCATGTCAAGATCATAATTAAATTTCATATCTGAAAATAACTGTACTCACCTTGGTTTGATTATAAAAGAAAAAGGGTTGTAGTTGTTCTCTTTTAATCCTATTCAGATTGGAAGAAGAAGGAGCACTTGTTCTAGCTTAGGTTTCAGCAGAGTAACGACGCCATTGATTTATATTAATATGAATTAGGGCAGAGTATAGGCGTAATGAAATTGTGTGGAGAGAATGTGAGGTTTGCGGGTGTTTAAATAGCTTATAAGCAACGAATCTGGTTAGAATGGGTGTCTAAATACAGAAAAACGAATCTGTCCACGGATATGGAAATAGGGGGGAGGTCTACCCCCAAGTCGACCCCATAGTCGACCTGTTCTACCCAGGTCGACCTCCAAGTCGACCCCCTGGTCGACCTGGGTCCTGGGCGGGGATTTTCCCGCCCAGCCCGGGTGTGTTTTTTGAATTTCGAACTTTTAAATTTTGAATTCGAGCTGGTTTTTATTTTAAATTCCTGAAACTTCTAAGTGCCATAACTCCTTCATACGAAGTCCGATTTACGCAAATTCAGACTCTATCTCAAGCAGAATTCTGAGATGAACACAATGGCGTAACTAGTTTCCCTTAATTCTTCTCTTAAAAATTAAGTATACTTTGTTTTGTTACTTTATGTTCACAGAAAATTCGGGGTGTTACATTCTCCCCTCCTTAAAGGATTTCGTCCCCGAAATCTTCAAGTTAAGAAGAATGTGTCCTACCATCCAATCACCCATCTACTCAACCATTATACACAAGCATCCATTTTCCTTAGAAAACTTCTAATGTTGTATGAACATATGCAAAAGTGTGTGTATATGTCTCTTATCTAATGCAAAGATCAGGCGATCTACTGATTCAGTTGACCTCCTCAATGCGAATTATGTTAGTGCCATGAGTCCAATTATGTATGCAAGAAATCCTATTTGATACACATCATTTCTATATGAGTGCATAACCATTCATCCAGATGCAACATTCATGTGCTGAGTCAATCATTTTGCATCCACAAAAATTGAAAAATGCACACACATCCATATGCAGTATGAGAGTGCTTTTGAGCCGATCTAGTGCCTAGTGTGTGTATATGCATCCACGAGCAACCACTAGCAACCACTTGCATCCACTTGCAACCATCAAACATAACATGTCTCAAACACATGTTTACACCCATTAGTTTCTACCTAAAGGTCGAAGAATTGATCGATAGGTTACAGCCGAGTGATAGAATCAAGTACAAAAGTTCTGTTCCCATTAGACATCGGTTAAGAGAATAAATCCCTAAGTATCAATCCCGAAGACCGAAATTAACATCAGATTGACACTCATAGAATTATTCCCATTAAACAATGTCAAAACTGAAAATCTACTTCATGCTTCGAGTAAAAACCCATATCCTTTTCAGAAATATTCAGATACTTACAAACTACTGGTACAGATCAAATTATCAAAACCCAGAATGTATGCGTCATAGACAACTTAACGCCCAACACAGATACCCCCAACTTATCACAAACAGATGAGTCGTAACCCTTGTGGGGTTTGAGACTATAGCGGGGTCAGAAACAATGCTAGTATTAAAGTGCAGAGTCTCAATTACAGAATCAAAATGCCAGAATCAAAAAGAGTTTTAACTCAATAATCAGATAAGGAAATTAAACCTTCTATAGAAATTTTCCTATCTCTACCCTGTCCACCAGTCACGAGAGCATTCGCATGCCCTCCAGAAGTAGGTTCTGCCCTCTTCCCATGCCCACGTTTCTTCGGGCAGTCCCTAGTGAAGTGTCCCATTTCTCCATAGTTGAAGCAAGCGCCCTTCCTCTTTCTACAATCCTTGTTCAGTTGAGTCAATCTTCCACAGGTAAAGCTCTTTTTCTCCTTCTTATCTTTAAACTTTTCATTCTTCTTTTGTGTTTCCTTTTTGGGCCACTCTTTTTTATTCTATGGTCCTTCGAGCTTTACTTCTTTCTTCTCACTTTTGGCTTCCTCTTCATGCATTAACGCCATGTCAACCAATTTCTAGAAGGTAGCCCCCATAGCAATGTGGGTCATAGCCAACCTATGTAGCGGCTCATTCAAACCTTTAACGAATCTCAGGGCCTTCTTCTCAGGCGTGTTCACCAAGTCTAAGCTGAATCTCACCAACTGATTGAACTTGTTGACGTACTCCTTCACTGATGAATTCCCTTGCTTCAATGCTAAGAACCTCTCCATGTATAAATACTCTTCTGCTCGTGAGAGGAATTTCATCTTGAACCAATGCCTGAAATCCATCCATGTCCCTACCAGACGCTCTCCATTCGTGACCTCCCACCTAAATGAGGCTTCGTCCTTCATTAAGCAAGTAGCTAATTGGACATTCCTTCCATATTCTATCTCAAAGATACCAAACAAATCTTCCACCTCCTTAAGCCAATTTCAAGCTTCAACAATTGTCTCTGGCCCGTGAAAAGGTTTCCCGCCCGTTGCCTGAAAGTCCTTGCATATCTTAAAAAAAGTATCAACGCGGGGAGGGGGAGGAGGAGGAAGAGGAACGTCCGCTGGGCCTACGGTGGTGGCCCTAGCCTTTAGATACCTTATGAACCAAGTTGGTATCGGTATGCCCTCGGGTATCTCGGGTACCCCAGACATGCTGAAAAGAAAAAGGGAAGAGATTCAAAACAGAGAATCGAAAGATAGATATATGGCTCTTGGGGATTATATTTTTCGAAACAATCTCTACTTTTGAAAATACTTCCTTTTTAAAACGGTTATGAAAATAGTTATCAAAAACTTTTATCTAATCTAGTAACTTTCAGCTCTGATACTAAGTGTAACGTCCCACTTCCGTTAAGGTCACTCACAAAGGGAATGCCTTAACTTCGGTGGAACGTTATAAGTAAACAGAACAGAAATTTACAAGACAGATAAGTAAAGTAGTACTTGAAAATTTTATAACTTTATTACAGCAGAAACAGAAATAAGTTTGGTTACATCATAATACCAAAGCCCAAGTACATAAATATCAGTCTTGTACAAAATCCTTCAGAATGCATAATTTTAAAGCCATAATCCCCAACAAAGAATGCCATAAATAGGTAGAATCAAAGCCAAGCAATATTTCAAGCACTTCTAGCACTTCAAGCAATTGGAACCTGAATCAAGCTCCTATGTTTCCACCCTTAGAACCTGGGGGAGGGGGGAAACGGAAGAAAAGAGGCGAAACAAACTAGGTCAGACATAAGTCTGGTGAATCCAGTGACTTTCAGCATATAAACAGATAACAGTATCATGACATGTAAATAAAACTGGATGAGAGATAACCATAACAGGAGTAGCAGGTTAACAGAAGAGATAGAATGATATAGGCTAAACTAAGCTTCTTACTTGGTTTTCACTGCTTTGCACTAATATTAGTATACAAGAATTAAGTGTTGTCCTAATGTCTAAACAGAAAACAGAATGATCTCTTCAGAAACACGATGCTAGAAATGGGCTTTTACCACCTTAACAGAGACAGACGTTCAAAAACAGAACGCTAGTAATGGGCCTTTACCACCCTAACAGAGACAAACGTACAGAAACAGAAGAAGGAACGAAATCAGAGACAGAAACAGAATAATCCCTATGGAAACAGAATATTAGAATTAGGTGTACACTAGTAATGGGCCTTTACCACCCTAACAGACGGTACCACACAGAAACAGACATGTGTTACCACCCCAACAGAAACAGACAGAACTAAGTGTACCCTAAATTCTACCCCAAGCGATCGGCTCCCTAATACATAAATACCCTGTGTCGGCCCCACAGAAGGGTGTATCACTCCCTAAAGTGGAAAGCTATAGAAAGACATAGACCTATTTACAGAAGTCACGGCATCTTACAACCTCAGAGCAGAACGGATCCATGCACGCGCATGACCCGGTTGGAATGCACCATCAACACCCCTCGTTATTATCAGAGTGAGCCTCTTACAATTAGTTCAGTAAGCGTGCCTTGGACCACTACCTAATGTTGGGTCATAGTTTGATACCAGAAAGGGTTACTGACTAATATGGGTCCCACACAACAGATGACACAAGTAATTACCCCTCCTAACCTTGTGTCCCCAGACTAACAGATTTCAGATTAACTTGCTTATAGATTTCAGATGTACAATGTTCAGATTAACTGGTTCTCAGATCAGACATAGAGGTTAACAAGTTTTCAGACTAATGGATCAGATATGCAGATTAGCAAATTTTCATACTAACGGATCAGATACACATATTAACAGACTTGCAGATTGTTTCACCTAACCTTGTATTGGGCCTACAGATTTTCAAACGGATTTATTAGATTCATCAGTCCAGTTGATTTAACCTTATCCACCCAACACGTTTTTAGGCTTCATATTTATCCTAGATTTGCATTAATTAAATATTAATGCACAGATCTCTCACATTAGGTCGGTAGCTTGTGGCCGCTGGATGTGCCGGGCGGTTACAGGTAGACTTCTACCACAAGCTAGAGCTAACCTCGTGTCTAAGCATCTTTATGCCTACGACCTCTCACATTAGACTGACAATTTGTGGTTGCTGGTTAAGCCGGTTGGGTCCGGGCAGGCATCTACCGCAAACAGAGTCTAACCTCTTGTCTCAGCATTCTTATTTTTAGCTAAAGTATTCATTCACAGATTACGCCAATATCAGACCAATTATGCCAATTCAACAAGTTAACTTCTTTACAAGTTACAGCAGATTATCCAAAGTTCTGTTAACATGTTTTGCTCAATTTTAGATCGAGCCTACAGATTTTCATACCCAAATTACCGTATTCGGTTTCAACAGATTTAGCAGATTAGGCAATTTAACAGATTTTATCATCCCTTAAAATTCCATTGACATACCTCGCTTAATCATAAAATTAAGCCTAATTTTACATGCCTAAATTATGGTCATAATTCACAATATAACATATGCCCCAAATTTTAGTTAAATTTACATAGTACAGAATATTCTCCAAGAACCCCAAATCATGATATACAATACGAATTATGCCAAATTATAGCCTTTTATTTCAGCATAAGTCAAATGTCCAAAAATACCCATTTAGGCGAGTTCACGTTTAATAGTTATCATATTTTAATATAGATCTTTACGCCTAAGTTATATACAAAATAATTCTCCTTCTTCTAAATCACAGACTATCATATATAGTATGCCCAGATCTAGATCTTAAATTATAACATATACTCTTTTCTCAAATTAGTCACAAATGGGTCATGTCTAATTATGCATCATTCACTATTTCCCCCAAATTTAGCGTTCGTACGTCAATCTCTTATGAGATTTGGCTTAGGCTCGTGGTAGCCTGGCTATAGTACAGAAGGAAGGAAGAGATACAGAATAGTTACAATAATATTAATAAGATAGATCTATACAGAAAAACAGGTTTGATAAACAAAAATAAGATAGATCTACACAGAAAAACAGATCTGATAAACAAGAATATGCATAATCTTCAATTCAGATTTATAACCGTGTCAAGATCATAATTAAATTTCATATCTGAAAATAACCGTACTCACCTTGGTTGGATTCTAAAAGAAAAAGGGTTGTAGTTTTTCTCTTTTAATCCTATTCAGATTGGAAGAAGAAGGAGCACTTGTTCTAGCTTAGGTTTCAGCAGAGTAATGACGCCATTGATTTATATTAATATGAATTAGGGCAGAGTATAGGCATAATGAAATTGTGTGGAGAGAAAGTGAGGTTTGTGGGTGTTTAAATAGCTTAGGAGCAACGAATCTGGTTAGAATGGGCATCTAAATATAGAAAAACGAATATGTCCACGGATCTGGAAATGGGAGGGAGGTCGACTCCATGGTCGACCTGTTCTACCTAGGTCGACCCCCAGATCGACCCCCTGGTTGACTTGGGTCCTGGGTGGGAATTTTCCCGCCCAACCCGGGTGTGTGTTTTGAATTTCGAACTTTTAAATTTTGAATTCGGGTTGTTTCTAATTTTAAATTCCTGAAACTTCTAAGTGCCATAACTCCTTCATATGAAGTCCGATTTACGCAAACTTGGACTTTATCTCAAGCAGAATTCCGAGATGAACGCAATGGCGTAACCTGTTTCCCTTACAACAAACAACCAAAATAAAATGCATAAACATCAATATATACAACAAAAACTATCTACATGTCCAAAAAACCATCCAAACATGTCTACAAAGCATACCAATATACACAAACATCTGAAAAACCATCCAAACATGTCTACAAAGCATACCAATATATAAAAACCATCAAAACACATCCAAACTGGTCTCGTCATACATCAAAACAAAACACATTCCCCAACCGAGTGTCAAAACACATACCTCAAGCTGCATCATTGCTATGGTCTCCAGAAGAAGACGATGAAGGAACATCACCATGATTATGCACATACTCTGCAACCTTTTGATTCAGCTGCTCAATCTGCATACCCTCACTACCAAAAAAATGAATATTAAAGGCATTTACAAATGACATGGTTACTAACAATGGAGACAAATAATTAAATAAGTTTGCCCCTAAAAGAATGAGCGGCGAAACAAGAAATGACTCTAAAACTTAAGCCGCTAATAATATATAGAGGCACATTTGTCAACATAAACACCTGTATTAATGGGCATGTCATGTAAGACCATATGGTTTTCTCTAAAGCAACAGTGACATCAGTAAACACCTCTATTGATGCATGCGTTGCAAACAAGCTAGTGCTAAAACAGGACATAACTGTTTCCATTAATGAAACAATAGTTTTGGCAGTTAACTATACATTAAAACACAAAATATTCAAATGGAGTCTGAACACATAACTCTCGCTCAAATAATATAATAACCAATAATCAAGTACAAAAACAAATGAAATATTTTATTGTTACAAGAATATTCAACTGTCACTAACATCCTCATTTGCACGGTACATGAAATAACCTCATCATTTTGGCACATAAAAGTAATAAGGAAGAAAAATTCTTTGAATAAGTTGTAACGGTTTCTAAAGAGTAACGCATAAAGTGTGACAGGATTACTTCTAAGCTGGATAGAACGTAGCAACAAAAAAGGAATACCTAATGTCATGTTGCGGTATTACGATATCATAGCATGAGTAAGAAGCATAGCTCCTCTGCGCATCGCTTCAGCTACCCTTCCAACTAAAGGCGTCTTCACAGTTTAGTTTCTCTGTTTTTTAATGGATTCCCATTCCACCTGTTTTTATTTCATTAACAATGAAACTATTTAAAGAAGAAATAAATCGTTGCTAAAGACAATTATACATGAACCATCCTTACCCGACATATACGGGCAACATTTTCACCCAAGAAATCCTTCTAAGCAATTAAGGGAATGATAAATACAAATCCTTCTCAAAACATTATAACATAAACTCGTATGGGAATGAATGGCTCACCTTTCTTCATAGAGCATAATTTTTCCATCAAGAATATCCAGCATGATAAGCAATTTCATGTTCAATTCCCTTTCGAATATTTTGTAGTATTGCTTATTGTCGATTAAAATCTGACAATTAACATGATGTATTTGACATATTTATACTGTAATGCGAAGAAAGATCAGAAGCAACAAGCTTATGGCATTGAAAGTCCAATAAGAATGATTACCTCAACTCTTCCAGGTATGGCTACTTGTTCTTGTATGTTGTATTCTACCATTTCGGATTCACTGAAAATTAGATAGCATAAACAATTACCACAAAGTGATTAGAGGACAGTTCATAGAGAATTGCAAAATGGTGATATATTAAAAATATATATTTGATTTATCAGACATACATACATATATACATATGTATATATATGTTTATGCATATAGTGTAAGTATTTATATATGTATTTTGTTTAATGCAAATCAAAGTGAAAATTTGTGCACTGGATCGCAGTGAATTGATTTTAAAAGAGCATTATCGAAGGGGCTATATTTTAGGATAAAGGGACTAATTTTCGAGGGGTGATCCAGTTTTATTTATTTATGTATTTTTTATTTTTTTATGGAGAACATGATAAATAGAATCAAATGTAACAGTGATATGTTGTTGTGGTATTACGGTAAAGACTGATGCATTGAACAACGATAAAGACCAGCTATTTTAATCCTAAAATGTAAGAGATAATTGTGTTAGATCTTTTTATAAGGGTGTTAAAACTCATGTAACCAACTGTTAAATAAGCAATCGTTAAGCTAGCATACGATATGAATATACCAGATTGGACTTCAATAATAAAAGCACCTTGCACATGTGCAACTAAGAATTTTGAGGCTTAGTGTTTCCAATTATATTAACCATGAACAAATTTGTATTCATACATCATACAATTGAGTACATACATTTTGAGAGTGAATATACACCATCCTAATTCTAAACACAACATAACGTAAAACCAGGTGCAACTCATTAACATATCAAGATAAAAACCTTTACAGTGATCATAAATCATAATGCTAATGCGTAAATACAACGCACATGAGGCTAAGGTAACTAGTGTAGTTTCCAAATGTTTTAAAATTAAAAAGCATAAGGAGAAAATAAGAACCTCATCCTCGCTTGTATTTATACTGAATCTTCATAGGTTGTTGGGTTTCACCTTACCTCAAAATTGCATTATTTCATAACTCTATTCACTGAACATACAGATACTTCAGTATTGAAAATGTTAACTATTCAGATCTGGCTTGCTAAGATGTACCACAATAGTGAGTCTGCCAACATAAAAAACTTTATAAAAAAAAATGTTTCACAGTTGCACTAAGTATAAGTTAGAATCATGTCAAGTAGACTGATATGTTGTTAGTGATTTTACATTGCCAGAATTAAAAATATTAATTGTTTTCCATAATAGTAATATAAATTTACCTACCATAAAACAATGAGACATATGTTGGAATTTGGAATGCAGATGCACGTTATTTCCTATATTATAACCAAGCAAGCAAAAAAACTATTTCACATAACACATAACTTAATTTCTATTTATGGTAACTAATTCATTATTCCATTTTGCAATCTTTTTCGAGTTACTCAAGCGAATACACAAAAAATACACAATTTCATACTAAATTTGTAAGACGTACGTATTAATAACTTCATGTAAAAAAAAGATTTTTATTTTCTTCATAATGTATTGATTTAAAAAAAAGAGTCAAATATCAGTAAACCAAGGGGAATTTGTTACGCTCTTTTTTTAATCAGAAAATTCACTGTGATCCCATTTGTTTGTATCATAACTATCGGTACCACCACTGATTATTGTGAAGTTTAGCGTCTTTTTTTGTGAACATAGCTAAAATCCTCTGGTGATCTCATCCTGATATTGAATTCATATTCCTTGGGCAATCATTATTTTTGAAGATATTCGCTTATTATTTTGATTGTGAAGCTCCATGTAAACTGGAAACAATACGCATTCTAATTATGCTCCTCGAAATCAACCGTTTTAAGTTAGAACATTGATGTTTGATTATACTGTGTTTTTATCAATTATACCATTTCAAGGGCTAGGTGGTCTCTTTCTAAAATGGACTAACTTATCACCAAAATATCATAATGTTGTGAATGTTACTATCCCCGTTAAACCATTTTTAATTCAATTCAGTTCATTTTGTTGACCTCTTAAATTCTTATCATTTGCTAAGGTCAAAGTTTTTTACAGATATCAATTATAATAATTAAACCTTTGCCTGTAGTCAAGTTATCAGTGTTATTTCTTACATGCTAATTTTTTCTTCACCTAGACTATAAAGTATGTTTTCCTCTACACTAACTGACCATTTGGAGGGAACAATGTAATCCAGCCTACTTGCATTGAAAAGTTATCTTAGGAGGTTTAGTAACTTCTCTTTCGCATGTGTAGCTTGAAGAAAATGTCTACTATGTGCAGTAAATATGTCATCACTAAGACGATAAAATAAACCCTCATTGTTTTATCTGGTGGTTGACTTGGTATTTCCAATTTTAATTGCGCACAATCTAAAATATGTATAGGGGCTATCGTGAGCGCGTGCGCGCACACATACACACACACATGCTAAAATGTTCTGTAAAAAAGTCTATTAAGATTCTAAATGAAAATTTTCTTTTACATCATGATAATTAATTGGCATTATGAAAGAATAATGTAGACCATCCAATTATTGTGTTGAAAAGTTGTCTCTATACATAAAAAAAACAATTGAGTACTTAATGCTGACATACCTGATAGCTTTTCCTCCTTACCAACCAGTATATGCACTATATTTGATCCAACAGTTTGAGCATTGGTAGTAGGACATCATCTATCTGAGCTCGTTGGTAGATTCATTTTTTTCCCGAGCCTCCATCTTGAGAAATGCGACATGTAAACATGTTCACTAAACCAACGACTTGTAAACATGTTCAGTGAACCGCTAACATGTAAACATGCTCACTAAACCATTAATGTGTTGAGATGGTTTACAATAGTTCGATAGTATTAAGTACGCAGTTAAAGAACTACTTGCTCAATATATGGAATTTTCATACTAAGATGCACCTTTGGTTCTTTAGTGTAAAGACCCGAACTTCCCCGTGAAGGAAAGCACGGATTGTACTGAGGATAAGACGAATCAGAACGCAAACAGAAGAACATTTCATTGTTAATTACAACAATTACGTCAGAATACAAGTATATACAGAGTATGAATAAATATTATACATCAGAAAAATATCATAGATTTAAATACATTACTGCAGCGGAAAATAATACAAAACACAACTGAAAGAGATATATGGATACAGAGCTTTCTGAATATCATTCCAGCTGTAAATCAGGATCCTGTGAATATATAATCTGCAAAACCAAAACTACTAGCTGCCCGTGGAAAATAGGGGCACCCAGAGTTTAGGTTAAAATAATAAACTCGAGGTCAGTCATGTGACTGGTGTGAGAACTAAAACAGTTATTAATCTTTATTTTAAAGTTAGGTAAATCAAGGGACCACGCCGTATAACACGGAACGGGTTTCCTACCAAGAATACCAGTGCATAAAACAACAGCGCAATGCTAAATAAAGAACAATGAAGCTATTATAAGACCCAGGTCCCATCACACAATGCAACACAAGCCGGAGGATAGGGTTTTACCTTATAATAGCCAAAGAATGCTTGATACGCTAAATTTCATGTTTTATTATTACTATAAGTGTATAGTGTCAAAACAATTTCAATCATAAGTATTAATCATAAACGGCATGGGTACCATATATCATGTCGCCAGTACTAGGCTCTACAATCAAAATAGCAAATGTCACGTATTGGAAGTTGGATTCCCATCTATGAACCAAGGCAAGGGATCGTCCTTACCGCTTCGAGATGCTCTAGCCTGTGTCTCAAGAATAGAACGCATTGTCCCTTAGGAGACACAGGGATGGTCCACTCGATGTGGATTATAATGCTTGAACACTGCGTTTCCCCGCCCGATGGGGCGTCAATGAGTCCAATGACTCCATCGGTCCTGGATCGACCAATATATCCGAGGCGCCTCGCATACTAACAGCCACATAAGTCAAACTCGTCAGGGCGTGTAGAACCACTGACGCCACTTCTAGCTAGAAGGAAACGCATGTCCACCCTGGATCCTTCTCCCATTTCTGGTTCACACCGGGGTGTGAGGCTCGCGAATCAACGCTACACAAAGCGATGCCACATAGGTCGTGCTTTGATCATCAACCACAAGACTTTGCTTTTCAACAAAACCCTTGATCTTTTGCATCTCAGCATGCCACATAGGCAAACCACTCCATGTAACCGATATCCGTCAATCACACAGAATGATATCCAATGTCAGACATACAGTCCATTTACAAGTTTGTTCTGGGTCTGAACGAAACCGGAGGAACCTTATTCCTCGCATATCCATTGATCTCCAAATACGTCTGGACGATCACCAACTGATTCCCTCCTCTTGGGTGTAAGTCCCTATCAAGATCATCAGTAATAATCCAAATGATGTGAAGACCTCCAGTCTTTGACCACCGTCTTCATCCTTGACAACCCGTCGAATCAGTTATTCGGTATGGGATAAACCCGGTCTTTCTGAATAACTCGCGTATATAATAAACAAGTGTTACACAAACACAACATACGCCTCATTCCAATTCAGAATATTCTTTTATTCAAATATTCGCATCTATAGGAAAGGTTCCCATCAATTTTATCAAAGATAAATTCTTTTAAATTTATTCTTTAATCTTCTTTTGGATTTCAATTTAAACCAAATTACGGTTTATCCAAACAAGTCGGGATTAACGAACCTTACCGAAGTAATCATTTGTTTTAAATTTCCCAATCCCAACCTATTCATCCCATGAAGTAGAACTGGTAATACTTCATATCTAACACCATGGTGTTATTGGTAAATTTAATTACCATTTCACGTTCAAATCTAATTAAAGATTTAACTATCGCCTGGAGCAAAACTGGTGATACTCCATTCTCAATCATTTCAATCTAGTTAAAGATTCAATAAAACTCCATTTGGTTTAAATATTCCCAAAAATCAATATTAATGATTATTTAACTTGGGAAATCATATCCTGTCTTTAACTGGGTTAAAGAACCAATGTCATTTAAAACACGATTCACGATAAACCCAAAATCCCATTCTATTCCATCAGCCTTTAACCGTAAATTAGCAAGTGAACAATTCGTTAAGTATTAACCCCGAAGGCCGAAACCAACATCAGATCAATACCCAAGAAACCATTCAACTTAACTAATCTCCAGTTAGTTTCTGATTTTCTTAACTCCGTTGGGTCTAAGAATAGTATTATTAAAGATACCATTCATAACAACCCAAAATCACATTCCATTAACGATGGAATCTTCATGGAAAATAAATCGATATATATAATCGATATAAACTTCCATATCCGACTAATAATATAAATGGAATAATGGCAAAGCCTTTTAAATCCCAGATATATTAGTTGTCTTCATCCACAGAAATTCACTTCGATTATTACCAAATTGAATTCCACTCCATTCCAATTTATTTCATTAAATTGGAAAACTTTGCTTTGGAAAATCTCCTTTAAATCTTAACAAAAGATTTGTAAATTCCAAATCACATTTCACCGTAAATCGGGTTAAAGAACAAATGTCATTAAAACACAGTTCACGATAAACCCAATTCACATTCCATTAATTATCGGGTTAAAGAACAAGTGTCATTTAAAACACCGTTCACGATAAACCAAAAAATCCATTCTGATTCAAATCCAATTAAATATTATTTAATTGGTATACTCCATTAAATCTAAATAAAAATAATTAATCTTTTTCTCAACTGGGTTTAAGAACAGTGTTAATGAAGACATCATTCACGACAAACCCAAATCCCATTTGATATTAAATACAAGGCTCTGAATAGAAAATATATCGGCTTATATTCAATATCAAATTCTACGACCAACAAATATCGTATTGGAAATAACGATATGAATATATCTTTCAAATTTCCAAAACAATATCTGTATAATCACGAAATCCAACATCGAAATATTCCAAAGACAATTTCGATTCATATCCATTCTAATTCAATCATTGGAAATTCTGGTTACTTTTAAAACCCTTTCAAATCCATTTTATTTATTTCAAAAATAAATGGATTATAATTCTAGTCCAAAACTAGTTCATTTTGATAAAAATCTATTTTTATCTTTTCAAATATGAAATTTTTCATCCTAATTCTTTCCAAATCATTTCTTATGACTTTACACATATTATTACTATTTTTAATAATTTTATCAAGGCCCGTACAATCGATTTCCATAAACGGCCATCGAACTACACTTACAGCGACCTTTTCCAAATTTGATATGGACATAATTCCAAATCCAACCGTTAGATTTCAAATCTCTAATATTGTTAGAAATCTCTTTTCGATACGAACCCAATGGTTCCGGTTTTAGGAGAATCCAACGGTCGGATCTCCCGTAATGTCCATTCGAAGTCAATGGTCGAAATTCATGAACTGCCGCAGCGCGGCGCGTACTATTCAGACCATTAAATATATGTTATATTATATATTACGTCGATTTCCTTTTAAAATGTATTTTATAAATCGTTTTAAATTCGTTTTCAAAACTATTCAATTTCAGATCAAAATTGAATATTCCATATCATTAATATATAAATGATAATATTTTCAAAACGTTATATTTTGAAATCACTTCCTTTTCTATATTCATTTTGAAAACGAATGTAATCGATATAAATACCGTTCGCGTCGAAATGGCGCATATCTAATCAACACGGCTTTATATATTTCAATAACTTCGTTATTCTATTCAACAAATGAATATTTTCTTCAACACATGAACTTTCTTTTATTCAACACATGAATATATATTTTATTCAACACATGAATTTTCTTTTATTCAACGCATGAATATCCTTTTATTCAACACATGAATATATATTTTATTCAACACATGAATTTTCTTTTTTTATAATATTCTTTATTTTCCAAATTGGAATGAGGCCCAATCAATCACCATATAATGTTAATTATATGGATTCCCTACCACACATGTATATAATAGCAACGATAAATAATCAACCACCCATCCAGAGTGCACCACACAACTGCATGAGCATTAAATATAAATAATTAACGCTTACACAGTCTATCACCAATCGATCGACATACAGCTAAATAATTGGGATTAGTGTACGCCAAATATCATCCCAACACCCGTGTGGGGTTTCAAATCAACAAACAAAGATTTATATTTGTGCGGTTGGGCGATGTGTAAAATTTATCGTCCCAATCAATATCAGTCAAGTGGGTATGCATAAACAAATCGTCCGATTTGTTTATAAATATTTATTTTATATACATGTTAAAAATTATATTTTTAACTATAAAATATTTATTCAATCCACATCACACAATCAATTTTCACAACACACCAATCAAACAAACAAGTCATCCATGGTCTGTGGACGACGGGTGTCGGGTGCTGCTAAGCACCGTCTGCACCTTAGTATATATTTCAAACTAGAAATTAAAATAAAGGTGAGGAGTTCTCACCGAGGGTTCCACTCCTCCGTGCTTTCTTTCTAAACGGTTTGAACTTGTTCAAAATTCCAATGCATCCTTTTCACGTTGTTCATATATAAAAATCACATTTTTAATAACGCTACATGTACATAAAAATCATATTTTTATTTCCACTTCCGCTTCAAATATATAAAAATCGATTTTTATCTTCACTTCATATATATAAAAATAGAATTTTTATCTTCGCTTCATATATATATAAATCGAATTTTTATCTTCACTTCATATATACAAAAATCGAATTTTTATCTTCTATATATATAAATAAAATCCATTCTTTCAATGACTAAAAACATAATCTTTCTATTTATAAAAACCAATGCTTTTTCTATTTTCAAAACCAATTCTATTATATATATATATATATTTAATATCAATGTCAATTTCAGTTTGAAAAACAATGTTATTTCAGATTTCTAAACAATTTTATTTAAATAAATTTCAGATTTTCTAAACAATAAAATATATAATTCATTGGTAAAAATCAGATTTTTAACAAAGTTATTTAAGTTAAATGAGTTAAACTAAAATAATTACAAAAGAAAAATCTCACTGTTAATCGTCGAACTGAGCTCGACCTGGATTTTTCGCCGACGCACACCGTCGACGCCATCGGAGAGCGATCAGACGCCACCCCTTCGAGCGCTGAAGCGCCGCCACCCTCCAGCTTGAATGACATTGAACTCGGCTTCACCTATAGGTGGGAAAACAACTTCAAACGCCGTCAGTTTGCACCGCAAATCCTCCCTAAATGCTAAACGATTGCTGATCAAACCTTTTTGGATTCGTAGAGGGAGGAAAACGCTTCGATTTTACTTCAGGAAGTAATTAAAATTAGTGTGTGGAATGGTCAAATTTTGAGGGAGAAATATAGAGCGGTTTCTGCTGTGGATCGAAGGAGAGAGCTGCGGGTTAGAAGACGTTGACCAATGAGCTTTGTTTGACTAGGGTTTCCCTTTTTGATTATATATATATATTTATTTTAATATTATTTTAATTTCATAATTACTTGTTAATCGTCACCAAATCCAAAACAAACCCAACGACTGTCGCCCATATCTAAATACCCCCATTCCGAACACAATGGGGTATGTTTCATCAGCTGATTCGGCTGTTTCGATCAATTTTCGTTTAAATTTAAAATATAAATCTATATATTAATTTTAAACGTACATTTCAATTTACTGGGGTCACATACTAAATCTAAAAATTCCAGAAAAATTATTTCTAGCTTCCTATTGACGATACAGTCCTAACAAATCTAATTTCACCGAATTCTGAGACCGTTTAAGAAATGGCCATTTTTTTGGTCGATCGAAATTGACTGAAACTGTAAAAACACGTTTAACTTCGCCACGCTCACATACTGATTCAGAAAATTATGAATTTTGGAATCTAGCAATAACTTGAAATCCCAGATCCAACAAAAGTGGTTTCATCGAAAACATAGGTCGTTTGCAAATTTTCCATTTTTAAGGGCTATATTTTCCATAGCGACTATTCTGAATTTTCATCTGGGCCTAACTTTTTATCAACGCTATGAAATTTCAATTTTTCGGATTCGTTGGAAAGATATTCTCAAATAGATTCTAATATTTTTGGTTTTGCCAAAATCTGGTTAATTTTGAATCCTGTACATTCATTTGAATTTTGAAATCGAATTTTCGAACTACCGCGCCATTTTCAATTCTTTTTATAATTTAAAGTAAATATTTATATTCTAACGTCGATTCAAATAAATATATACATCTAATTCTATTCAAAATAAATTTCTCATCGTTATTATTTAAAATAATTCATTTTAAATATTCAAAATTCACTAAAACTGCCAAAATAAAAATTTTAAATTGGTTCAGAATTTCCGGGTTATTACAATCTCCCCCACTTAAAATCTTTTCGTCCCCGAAAAGGAACGAAGCTGAAAGTTGTTTTACAGATCAACTCAACTTTCATTATTTTAATTTTGGCTTAAGTTCTTCAACTTTTCAGTTTCTAAGAAGTTTTCAAATTTTCAAAAATTTGGCTAATACCCCAAATTTTCGAAAAATTTCGCCATAACCTCCCCTGCACGGGAGCACCGGGAAAATCCCAAAATTTCCATATAGGCCTCTCCAATCCAAAAAGAAAAGGAAACAACCAAGCGGCTAACCAATCGGCTCATAAAATCATCAAAAACCCCAAGAAATACAATAAACATGTACCTATTTGTCGGGCAAACAATTTTATTCCTCTGCTCTAGCCTCTTTGCAATGACCTGTTCACACATATATATGTACACGCATGCATTTCCGAACAATTTTCAATTCAGATCAACATTTTGATTCAATTTGGCTAAATTACCATTCGTTTACATATTGGTTTCAATAATCATATAACACAATCAACAATCAGCAATCAATTAGTTGAATAACGTTTCAATCACATAACTTTAATCCATAGCCAAAAATCATATTTTTGATGCCAAATCAAAACAATAAGCCCTATCTAGTTTTGGTTCTCACACCAATCAATAGGAAATATATAGACGTCCCACCTTCGAAACTCGAACATGAATACTGATGATGCGATCGCTATAGCGATCATCAGAACCATCTTCGGGCGAGTAGAGTGTGATTCTATATCTATCCAGTATATTAAGACTTCGTATACACGTGGATCAGATGTATATTAGAATCTCTATATACTCGATTGTCCAAATTAATTTAAAATAAATATTCAAATACGAATAATAAAGTTTTAAATTTTCAAAACAAAACGTGTTTTCAATTTTATTTTAAAAACATCACTCTTCACACTCGTTCTAGGATACTACTGATCCCATCTCTAACGAGTCATTCTCATTGGATATTACTAATCCAATCTCTGATGAATTCTTTCGTTCAGTTCTAATATGTCTTGTTCTCTAGCTTTGTAAACTAAAGCTCTGATACCACTGTAAAGACCCGAACTTCCCCGTGAAGAAAAGCACGGATTGTACTAAGGACAGACGAATCAGAACGCAAACAGAAGAACATTTTATTGTTAATTACAACAATTCCATTAGAATATAAGAATATACAGAGTATGAATAAAAATTATACATCAGAAAAATATCAGAGATTTAAATACATTATTGCAGCGGAAAATAATACAAAACACAACTGAAAGAGATATACGGATACCGAGCTTTCCGAATATCATTCCAGCTGTAAACCAGGATCCTGTGAATATATAATCTGCAAAACCAAAACTACTAGCTGTCCGTGGAAAATAGGGGCACCCAGAGTTTAGGTTAAAACAATAAACTCCAGGTCAGTCATGTGACTGGCGTGAGAACTAAAACAGTCATTAATCTTTATTTTAAAGTTAGGTAAATCAAGGGACCGCGCCGTATAACACGGAATGGGTTTCCTCCCAAGAATACCAGTGCATAAAACAATAGCGCAATGCTAAATAAAGAACAATGAAGCTATTATAAGACCCAGGTCCCATCACACAATGCAACACAAGCCGGAGGATAGGGTTTTACCTTATAATAGCCAAAGAATGCTTGATACGCTAAATTTCATGTTTTATTATTACTATAAGTGTATAGTGTCAAAACAATTTCAATCATAAGTATTAATCATAGACGACATGGGTACCATATATCATGTCGCCAATACTAGGCTCTACAATCAAAACCGCAAATGTCACTTATTGGAAGTTGGATTTCCATCTGTGAACTAAGGCAAGGGATCGTCCTTACCGCTTCGAGATGCTCTAGCCCGTGTCTAAGGAACAGAACGCATCGTCCCTTAGGAGCCATAGGGCCGGTCCACTTGATGTGGATTATAATGCCTGAACATTGCGTTTCCCCGCCCTATGGGGTGTCAATGAGTCCAATGATTCCATCAGTTCCGGATCGACCAATATATCCGAGGCGCCTCGCATACCAACAACCACATAAGTCAAACTCGACAGGGCGTGTAAAACCACTGACTCCACTTCTAGCTAGAAGGAAACGCAGGTCCTCCTTAGATCCTTCTCCCGTTTCTGGTTCACACTGGGGTGTGAGGCTCGCGAATCAACGCTACACAAAGCGATGCCACATAGGCCGTGCTTTGATCATCAACCACAAGACTTTGCTTTTCAACAAAAGACTTGATCATTTGCATCTCAGCATGCCACAAATGCAAACCACTCCATGCAATCGATATCCATTAATTACACAGAATGATATCCAATGTCAGACAAACAGTCCATTTACAAGTTCGTTCTGGGTCTGAACGAAACCGGAGGAGCCTTATTCCTCGCATATCCATTGATCTCTAAATACGTCTGGACGATCACCAAGTGATTCCCTCCTCTTGGGTGTACGGCCCAGTCAAGATCATCAGTAATTATCCAAACGATGTGAAGACCTCCGGTCTTCGACCACCGTCTTCATCCTCGACACCTCGTCGAATCCGTTATTTAGAGTGGGATAAACTCAGTCTTTCTGAATAACTCGCGTATATAATAAAAAAGTGTTACACAAACACAACATACGCCTCATTCCAATTCAGAATATTATTTTATTCAAATATTCGCATCTATAGGGAAAGGTTCCCATTAATTTTATCAAAGATAAATTCTTTTAAATTTATTCTTTAATCTAATTTTGGATTTCAATTCAAACCAAATTAAGGTTTATCCAAACTAGTCGGGATTAACGAACCTTACCGAAGTAATCATTTGTTTTAAATTTCCCAATCCCAACCTATTCATCCCATGAAGTAAAACTGGTAATACTTCATATCTAACACCACAGCGTTATCGGTAAATTCAATTACCATTTCACGTTCAAATCTAATTAAAGATTTAACTATCGCCTGGAGCAAAACTGGTGATACTCCATTCTCGATCCTTTCAATCTAATTAAAGATTCATTAAAACTCCACTTGGTTTTAATATTCCCAAAAATCAATATTAATGATTATTTAACCTGGGAAATCATATCATGTCTTTAACTAGGTTAAAGAACCAATGTCATTTAAAACATGGTTCACGATAAACCCAAAATCCCATTCTATTCCATCAGCCTTTAATCGTAAATTAGCAATTGAACAATTCCCTAAGTATTAACCCCGAAGGCCGAAACCAACATCAGATCAATACCCAAGAAACCATTCAACTTAACTAATCTCCAGTTAGTTTCTGATTTTCTTAACTCCGCAGGGTCTAAGAACAATATTTTTAAAGATACCATTCACGACAACCCAAAATCACATTCCACTAACGATGGAATCTTCATGGAAAATAAATCGATATAAACTTCCATATCCGACTAATAATATAAATGGAATAACGGCAAAGCCTTTTAAATCCCATATATATTAGTTGTCTTCATCCATATAAATTCACTTCGATTATTACCAAATCAATTCCACTCCATTCCAGTTTATTTCATTAAATTGGAAAACTTTACTTTGGAAAATCTCCTTTAAATCTTGACAAAAGATTTATAAATTCCAAATCACATTTCACCGTAAATCGGTTTAAAGAACGAATGTCATTAAAACAAAGTTCACGATAAACCCAATTCACATTCCATTAATTATCGGGTTAAAGAACAAGTGTTATTTAAAACAGCGTTCACGATAAACCCGAAAATCAATTCCAATTCAAATCCAATTAAATATTATTTAATTGGTATACTCCATTAAATCTAAATAAAAAGATTTAATCTTTTTCTCAACTGGGTTTAAGAACAGTGTTAATGAAGACACCATTCACGACAAACCAAAATCCCATTTGATATTAAATATAAGGCTTTGAATAGAAAATATATTGGCTTATATTCAATATCAAATTCTACGACCGACAAATATCGTATTGGAAATAACGATATAAATATTTCTTTCAAATTTCCATAACAATATCTGTATAATCACGAAATCCAACATCAAAATATTCCAAACACAATTTCGATTCAAATCCATTCCAATTCAATCATTGGAAATTCTAGTTACTTTTAAAACCCTTTCAAATCCAATTTATTTATTTCAGAAATAAATGGATTATAATTCTAGTTCAAAACTAGTATTTTCGATAAAAATCTATTTTTATCTTTTCAAATATGGAATTTTTCATGCCAACTCTTTCCAAATCATTTATAATGATTTTACACAAATTATTACTATTTTTAATAATTTTATCAAGGCCCGTACAGTCAATTTCCATAAACGGCCATCGAACTGCACTTACAGCGACCTTTTCTAAATTTAATTTGGACATAATTCCAAATCCAACCGTTAGATTTCAAATCTCTAACATTAGTTAGAAAGCTCTTTTCGATACGAACCCAACGGTTCCAGTTTTAGGAGAATCCGATGGTCGGATCTCCCGTAATGTCCATTCGAAGTCAATGGTCGAAAATCGCGAATTGCCGCAGCGCGGCGCGTTCTATTAGGACCATTATATATATATATATATATATATATATATATATATATATTACGTCAATTTCCATATAAAACGTATTTTTTAAATTCGTTTTCAAAACGATTTCAACTTCATATTCAATTTCAGATCAAAATTGAATATTCCATATCATTAATATACAAATGATAATATTTTCAAAACGTTATATTTTGAAATCACTTCCTTTGCTATATTCATTTTAAAAACGAATATAATCGATATAAATATCGTTCGCATCAAAATGGCGCATATCTAACCAACACGGCTTTATATATTTCAATAACTTCGTTATTCTATTCAACAAATGAATATTTTCTTTAACACATGAACTTTCTTTTATTCAACACATGAATATATATTTTATTCAACACATGAATTTTCTTTTATTCAACACATGAATATCCTTTTATTCAACACATGAATATATATTTTAATCAACACATGAATTTTCTTTTTTCATAATATTCTTTATTTTCCAAATTGGAATGAGGCCCAATCAATCACCATATAATGTTAATTATATGGATTCCCTACCACACATGTATATAATAGCAACGATAAATAATCAACCACCCATCCAGAGTGCACCACACAATTGCATGAGCATTAAATATAAATAATTAACGCTTACACAGTCTGTCACCAATCGATCGACATACAGCTAAATAATTGGGATTAGTGTACGCCAAATATCATCCCAACACCCGTGTGGGGTTTCAAATCAACAAACAAAGATTTATATTTGTGCGGTTGGGCGATGTGTAAAATTTATCGTCCCAATCAATATCAGTCAAGTGGGTGTAAATAAACAAATCGTCTGATTTGTTTATAAATATTTATTTTATATACACGTTAAAAATTATATTTTTAACTATAAAATATTTATTCAATCCACATCACACAATCAATTTTCACAGCACACCAATCAAACAAACAAGTCATCCATGGTCTGTGGATGATGGGTGACGGGTGCTGCTAAGCGCCGTCTGCATCCTAGTATATATTTCAAACTAGAAACTAAAATAAAAGTGAGGAGTTCTCACCGAGGGTTCCACTCCTCCGTGCTTTCTTTCTGAACGGTTTGAACTTGTTCGAAATTCCAACGCATCCATTTCACGTTGTTCATATATAAAAATCACATTTTTAATAACGCTACATGTACATAAAAATCATATTTTTATTTCCACTTCAAATATATAAAAATCGATTTTTTATCTTCGCTTCATATATATAAAAATCGAATTTTTATCTTTACTTCATATGTATAAAAATCGAATTTTTATCTTCGCTTCATATATATAAAAATCGAATTTTTATCTTCACTTCATATATATATAAATCGAATTTTTATCTTCTATATATATAAATAAAAATCCATTCTTTCTATGATTAAAAACATAATCTTTCTTATTATAAAAAACCAACGCTTTTTCTATTTTCAAAACCAATTCTATTTTATAATTTTTTTTTAATACCAATGCCAATTTCATTTTCAAAAACAATGTTATTTCAGATTTCTAAACAATTTTATTTCAGTTTTAAAAACAATTATATTTAAGTAAATTTCATATTTTCTAAACAATAAGATATATAATTCATTAGTAAAAACCAGATTTTTAACAAACTTATTTAAGTTAAATTAGTTAAACTAAAATAATTACAAAAGAAAAATCTCACTGTTAATCGTCGAACTGAGCTCGACCTGGATTTTTCACCGCCGCACACCGTCGACGCCATCGGAGCGCGATCAGACGCCACCCCCTCGAGCGCTGAAGCGCCGCCACCCTCCAGCTCGAATGTCGTCGAACTCGGCTTCACCTACAGGTGGGAAAACAACTTCAAACGCCGTCAGTTTTACCCCAAATCCTCCCCAAATGCAAATCGATAGCTGATCAAACTTGTTTGGATTCGTAGAGGGAGGAAAACGCTTCGATTTTACTTCAGGAAGTAATTAAAATTAGTGTGTGGATTGGTCAAATTTTCGGGGAGAAATATGGAGTGGTTTCCGCCGTGGATCGAATGAGAGTGCTGCGGGTTAGAAGACGTTGACCAATGAGCTTTGTTTGACTAGGGTTTCCCTTTTTGAATATATATATTTTTATTTTAATATTATTTTAATTTCATAATTACTTGTTAATCGCCACCAAATCCAAAACAAACCCAACGACTGTCGGCCCTAGCTAAATACCCTCATTCCGAACAAAATGGGGTATGTTTCATCAGTTGATTCGGTTGTTTCAATCAGTTTTCGTTTAAATTAAAATATAAATCTATATATTCAATTTTAAACGTACATTTCAATTTACTGGGGTCACATACTAAATATAAAAATTCCATAAAAATTATTTCTAGCTTCGTATTGACGATACGGTCCTAACAAAACTAATTTCATCGAATTCTGAGACCGTTTGAAAAATGGTCATTTTCTGGTCGATCGAAATTGACTAAAACTGTCAAAACACATTTAACTTCGCCACGCTCACATACTGATTCAAAAAAATTATGAATTTTGGAATCTAGCAATAACTTGGCATCCCGGATCCAACAAAGGTGATTTCGTCGAAAACAGACGTCATTTGCAAATTTTCCATTTTTAAGGGCTATATTTTCCATAGCGACTATTCTGAATTTTCATCTGGGCATAACTTTTTATCCCCGCTATGAAATTTTAATTTTTCGGATTCGCTGGAAAGATATTCTCAAATAGATTCTAATATTTTTTGTTTCGCCAAAATCCGGTTTATTTTGAATCCTATACATTCATTTGAACTTTGAAATCGAATTTTCGAACTACCGCGTCATTTTCAATTCCATTTATAATTCAAATAAATATTTATATTATAACGTCGATTCAAATAAATATATACGTCTAATTCTATTCAAAATAAATTTCTCGTCGTTATTATTTAAAATAATTCATTTTAAATATTCAAAATTCATTAAACTGCCAAAATAAAATTTTTAAATTGGTTTAGAATTTCCGGGTTATTACATTTAGTGGAGTTGTAAGTGAGAAAACCTTAATTTAAATATGTTTATTTTTACAAGGGATACTAGGATGCCCATGTAAAAATATGGGCACCCAAGTTTGCAAGGGAAAAACTAATTACAAGTCAGTCGTGGGACTTGTATAAGAAACCCTACAGTTATACTTAACTTATTTTAAAATAAGACATATCACAGGACCACGCCGTATGATACAGAACGGGTTTACTCCACACGAATGCCAGTGTATAAAACCATGCAATGCTTTTTAAAAATAATGAAGCCATTATAAGACTCAAGTCCCATCGCACAATGCAAGCGCAAACCAGAGGATAGAGTTTTACTTTATAATAGGCAAACATGCTTGATACAAGAAAATCATTTGATATTATTTTTAGTCTCTAAGTGTTGAAACCAATTTCGAAAATAAACGTATTAATCTTAGACAGCATAATATCCCATCCTATTATGTCGCTTATAGGTTTATAACTAAAACCGTAAAGTCTTGTATTGAAAATTGGATTCCATCAATGAACCAAGACCAAGGATCTTCCTTATCCGACTTCGGACCATCTACAACAAGATGTACAGTCAGCCTACCTATTCCCAATGAGTTAGTTAATTACCTGAACATAACGTTCTTTGGTCGTATTTGACCGTAGTCCTAGTTGTATTTGACCGTAGTCCTGGTCGTATTGGACCATCATTCGAGGCATCTCAACTCCAACATCCACATAAGAAAATTGCCTGGGCTCTATACCATCGCATCACTTTTAGCTAGAAGGAAATGTATGTCCTTACTCTGTGGTCTTCCAGCCTGTTTTGGCTCATTCTGGGGTGTGAGGCCCGCGAGTCAACGTACCACAAAGCCCTGCTTTTCACCAAAAGCTTTGATCTATCTGCTAGTAGCACTCAGCATGCCACATTGTCAATTCATACATATGATCAGTTAAAATCCAGTATATTAATTCATAGATTTGAGAACGACTCTAATGAGCAGGACGGCAAGACCTTGTAAAAACCCGAGTAGTTCCATGGGTCCGTAGGTGCGTAGTGAAAGTGAGTTGCCTTGAAGAAAGATTGGATCTTGAATTTCTTGCTTTCATTTCCAGTAAATTTTCTATTAATAATATAACCTTTGAGCTCATATGTCACGAAAAGGGTGTTAAGATAAAAGAATAAATTCTCCGCCACAATAGATATATCATCAATAACAACTAATCGATTATGTTATGAAATATAATGTCCAACACACTATCCATCTACAAGTCCATTTTGGTTTTCAACAAAATCGAACGCACCTTATTCCTCATCCCACATGTCCAATACAGGAGAGAGCCCTTTGCATATCTGGACAATCAACAAGTACGTCCGGACCATTGCCACTATAACCCCTTCAAGGGAGCTACCCATATCCAAGGCATCGACAAGCAATCCATTCGATGTGAAGATTACCTGCCTTTCACTTTCTTCAATGTCTTCAACTTTTAATTGTCATACAATTATTAGAAATGGATTGAACATGGTGTTTTCGAATAATTAGCATCAAAACAAAATCCTTATTGGATTATCGACCCACCAATTAAGTCTCCTCTAATTGGTACCCTTTCATAAGATTTAACATCTTATTCTCAAATTGTTTAAGTAATTTGGATTCCAAAAATCATCTTTTAACCTTATAAAAAGGTTAACTTAAGAATTCGATTAAATTTACGAATTCAAATTCTAATTTCAAAACATTTCTCAAATTCCATTATAAAAGTTGTTACACAAATAGCCAACTTTCCACTTAACCACTTTAATAATTTAAAACTATATATGATTGGTTTAAATACATTCAAATCATTTATAATAATTTATAATGATTTTTCACTATTTTTATTTATATAAAAATAGTACATATTCATATATTTCAATTATAGGTCCTTTTGGGTTCTGGTGCTGTTTTATTCAAATTTGATTTGAACTTTTTTCAAAATATAACCTATACATTTAAAAACTCTTCTTATCATTTGAAAGATCTTTTCAATATGAACCCAATGTTCCAGTTTTGGAAAAATCCGACGGTTGAATTTCCCGGTATATCAATTTAAAGTTACATGTCGAAGTTCGCGAACGGCCGCTGCGCGACGAGTTCTATTCTCACCATAATTTGACGTATAATATAAAATGCATGTAATAATTTTTCGAAGCTATACTTTGATTTTTCAACCTTAAAACCAATTATTTTAATATTATTATACTATTTAAATGATTAAAATAGTATTATTTTTCAAACTTCGTTATTTTTATTCCAAACTCTCCTAACATTCATTATGAAAAAAATAAGAAATCTTTGTAAAGGAAGTTGTTTTAAAACATTCCCTACATAATGTAACCGAACTTCACTTGTATCGATTATTATTCATTTGAAATTAAAACTTGAATAGGCCACTACTACATGAAAATTACTTCAAATCAACTTGTTACAGTTACAAATATTCATTGATATTTTATAGTCTTTGGGTTCATCTAAAATCGGACATCTAATTCAAACCTTGATTTTTAGCTTATTGTTACTTTGATAAAATATTCAATGAAATCCATTTTACTTGATGAAAACTTAACCAATGAACCATTAATCACATCTATTGTCCATTTTCAACCAGTGTATTATATAACACTACGTCAACCATCAAACAACATCCAATCCACATACAAAGTGAAATTCACCGTATAAGCCTTAAATCAATAACGCTTATACGGGTTTGTCATTCAACAGATTAACCGTAAACTCAATTAATCAGGGGATATATCAATCGATTATCATCCTACTACCTAAGTGGGGTTCATATCACATTCAAGAGCCAGTAATTAATAAATTTCTTTCCCAATACCATTTAAGGTTCAAACAATTTTCCCAATCAATATTGTTTGTGTTTACGTGACCCATACCCAAACAAATGCACATATATTATGTAAAAATGATATTTTTAACCTGCTACACATTATTTAGCATATTAAAGAACTTGCATCATCAACAAATAATCATTTCAAAACTCGAATTAATTAATTAACTACAGTTAATAGCTAACTAGCCCTTATTGAGTTCTGGTTTTTCGCCGTGGATTCCACCCCTTCAGTCTTTTACGTGAATGGACTGCGAACTCTTACACATGACAACGTCAATTCTTTGGTGCCTATAATTTTTCCAAAAGCTTACTGGACGGTGTTTTTGAGGCTACGGGGTTACTAAGTTTGCCAGACACACACATGGTTGCAGATTTGGGTATACGGAGCAAATAGTTGAGGATACAGTGTCCAAGGACGTGCGACTATGGGGTGGGGTCCACAGTGAGGCTATGTGGGGCTGGCGCTAGGGTGTGGGCCTAGGGCATGGAGTATGGGGTAGGAAAGGTGGGTGCTTTTGGGTTATTTAAGGGTGTAATTGCAAATTTAACGTAAAAATGTGATTTTTGGGTGTTTAAGGAGGATGGGAGGTCACAACAAAGAGGAGGAAGGTAGACCGGGCTGAGGGTAGGTGAGGCGCGGTGGAGCTCAGGTGGTGGGGGGAAGGATGTGGCCATGGATTTCTCAAGGAAAGGGGTTGATTTTTTAAGAGAAAGTGAAAAAGGAACGTGAAAGAAAGGAAAGAAGGGGGTGTTTTATAAAAGGAGGAAGTTCATGCATTTCTTAGGCATCGGAGGGGAAGCAAGGAGAACAAACACACCTTGGTGCCTTGATTCGTTGATATCTCGTCTAGGGTAATTTCCTTAAAGGCTTAAAGAAAATGGTGTAACTTAAATCGGAATTCCGGATCCAATGGAACAGGTCTCATCGGATTTAGCGTTTGTTTGACCATTCGTTTTATTCTGTTATTGCGTTTTCACTTAATTTCGACGGGTTGACCCGGTATGCGTTTATTTTTCGCACGCTTACATGCTAACTTCAAAAATTATGAAATTTGGAATCTTACCGTTTTTCGATATTCCAAATCTGATAAAATTGGTTTTGTCGAATTCCGAGATTGTTTGAAAAATGTTCCTTTGTAAGCTATTGAAATAGCATTAAATTATCGAATTTGTAAAATCGACCATAATTCTCCATAAAATTAATTTAGAATTAAATTTTAAATAGCTTTCAAAATTTCAGGTCGTTACTGTCACCTCTACTTAAAAGAATTTTGTCCCTCGAAATTGGATGAAAGTAAAACTGAAATAGAAATGATAAAATCGAATTAAACTTACATCTCAGAAGAGCTAATCAGAGATATCCACTCTGCACTAGGAATAAGCCTTTTAATGTTGTCTTCTGTTTCTCACGTGCAGTCTCTTGGATCCCCGATCAACTACACTTTGACAAGCTTCTCCCTTTTGTTTCTTAGTTCTTTTATCTCTTTGCCTATTATCTTTAAAGGCTCTCTTCAAACTGCTAAGTTTGGGTGATTTCCATGTCCTCTTGTGTAGCTTCTTCAACAATCAAGTCGGGATCATACACATATTTTCAAAGATGGGAGACGTGAGACACATTATAGATAACTACTCTGGTAACTGGATCATGTAAGCAAGAGTTCCAATCCTTTCCAACATCGGGAATGGACCATATACTTAGGTGATAACTTCCATGCTTTCCCGAATCGGATCACCCGTCTTAACGGAGAAACTTTCAAGAATACTAGATTACAATAGAAAATTCCAAATCTCTTCTTTTGGAATCTACATAACTTTTCTATCTGCTTTAAGCCACCTTCAACCTCTTCTTAATAAAGTCCATTTTTTTCGTGGTTTCATGGATCATATCTGGACCCAACACAAGTCGAATTCCAGATTCTATCCAACATGTATGATATCTGCAAGGTCGACCATATAATGCTTCAAAAGTTGGCATCTTCAGACTTGCTTGGAAGTTGTTGTTATATGAGAACTCTGCAATATGTAAATGATCTTCCCACGATCCTCTGAAATCAAGGATACATGCTTGCAACAAGTCTTCCAACACTCGATTTACTCTTCCAGACTGTTCATAAGTTTAGCGGTGGTAAGCAGTGCTAACATTCAAATTTGTCCCCAACTCTGACTGAAATGCCTCCCATAACAACTGGTGAAGATTGGGTCTCAATCACTAACAACGCTGCTGGATATTCCATGCAGTCGAACAACTTCCTTCACGTACAACTGAGCAGGGCCCTCAGCTGTTCTGTTTTCTTTCACTGGAAGAGAATAGGAGCTCTTCGTCAAAGGATCTACAATAACACAGATACTTTCGTTACCTTTCTTGGTTCTAGTCAAACTGTCAATGAAATCCATCGATATCTAGTCTCACATCCATTTCGGAATCTCTAGTGTAGTAACCCAGCAGCCTTCTGTTGATCTCTCTTGACTTGTTGGACTATTGGACACTTGCTAACATATATCGAGATATCTCTTTTCATCAACTTCCACCAGAATGTGCGCTTCAAATCTTGATACATCTTATGTACCAGTAGATGGATGCTGAGTTTAGACTTGTGACATTCATCCAGTACTTCTCTCTCTTGAGCTCATGAATATCTGGAACGCAAATTCATCCTTTCAATCTTAGAACTCCTTGACTATCAATCTAGAAGTTTGAGACTTCGGCCTCTTGAATTCTCTTGCAAATCTTTTAAATAAACTCATCAACTTTCTTTAAGATATAACTCTTCTCAATCAATGAGGGTGTAACAACTAGATAATAACAATAGTGTTCTTTCTACTAAGTGCATCTGTTGTTCTACTAAGTGCATCTACTACAACATTGAACTTTCCTGGAGTATACATAATATCTGGATGATATGCCGCCAGAAACTCTAACCAACGTTGCTACCTCATGTTTAAATCTTTCTGGGTGAATAGATATTTCAATGATTTTTTATCAGCATATAGCTCAACCTTCTTACCCAATACCTAGTGCCTCCAAATCTTTAAGGAAAATACCATAGCTATCTAGCATGAGTAATGTATCTTTTTTCAGGTGGTTTTAACTGTCGACTTGCATAAGCAATTACTTTGCCTCTATGCATCAATATGTGCCAATTCCTTCACCAGAAGCATCAGTATAGACAGTTATATCTTGATTACCATCTATAATTGTTAACATTGGTGCAGTGGTTAATCTTTCGTTCAATTCTTGGAATACTTCTTCACATTTAGGAGTCCAATTAAACTTGGTGTGCTTCTTAATCTGCTTCATCAAAGGACATGATAACTTCAAAAAATCCTTCACGAACTTTCGTTAATAGCTAGCCAACCCAAGAAAACTTCTGACTTCAGTTGGTGTCTTTAGTTGTTTCCAATCTTGGATGGTAGCAATCTTACTCGGATCTACTGAAATCCCTTCCTTCGAAACTACATGTTCCAAAATCTTCACTTCTTCTTTCCAGAATTGGGATTTGGAAAACTTGGCCTTCAATATATTTCTTCTGAGATTCTACAATACTTGTTCCAAATGTCTTGCGTGCCCTTCTTTTGTCATAGAGAAGATCAGGATATCATCAATGAAGACCAGCACAAACTTGTTCAATACTTCTTGCAGCACCTGACTCAACAAGTCTACGAAATAAGCAGGGGCGTTTCACAACCCGAAAGGCGTTACTAAGCATTCATAATATAAAACTGCCCCCTGAAGGCTGTTAAAGGAACACACACTTCGGCTATCCTCAACCGATGAAACCTAGTGGCCAGGTCCATCTTGGAAAATACTCGCTCTCCGTTCAAGCGATCTAGTAAATAATCTATGCGAGGAAGTGGGTATTTATTCTTAAGAGTTTGCTTGTTTAGGTCTCGGTAACCCACACATAGTCTGAGGGTACCGTCAGACTTCAGAACACATACCATTGCTGCTCGCCAACTCGAGAAACTAGGCCTGATCAGACCTTTCATAAAAGTTGTTGGGTTTAATTACTTAACTCCTCCTTTTCTTTTATCAACATTCAATGATTTGTGTGCGCCATAGGCCTTGCATTCAGAACCAAATCAATCCTGAAGTCAATTATCCTTCGTGGAGGAAGACTCTTCACTTCTTCAAACACATCCGTAAAATCCTTAACCCCTGGGACGGATTCTAGGGGAGTAGGAAAACCACGAGAGTAAAACAAAATTCATTTCTATTTAAATTCGGGCCTTCGCATGGCATCTCCATATAATTTCCAACTTTGATTTTTTACATTAACAATTCTTTCTGCACACTTAACATCAACTTTGTACCAAGTCCACCAATCCAATCCAAGTATAATATCAAACTCGGTAAAACGCATGGCAATCAAATTGAATGGAAATAGGTGTGAACAGGAGACAAACACTATATAATTCAAACAAAGGTCAATGTAACCTCCTATCGGATTGTTAACGCAAAAAGGCACTTTAAGATAAATAAGGTATAGACTTAATTTCTTAACCAAATTACTCGAGATAAAACTCCGCGATGCACTTGTATCAAACAATTCCTTAACTAGAATATCATTAATAGTAAGTGTACCTTCCAGAACATCTAGTCTTCCCCTACCAGTAGAGGATGTCAGAGTATCTACCACGTTGTAGACATATGCCACCTTGGTCTTTTTCAATAGTGGGAAATTTGGTTTTATATGACCATTCTTATAGCAATTATACCATTCCTCATTATCATAAGACTTCGCCGGCTTCTTTAAAGATTTACAATCCTTTGCCAAATTCCCTTGCCTATGGAAGTCATAACATGTAGTATTCTTTAATAGTTCATATTTAGGCTTTTCTTCGTTACTTGTTTCTAGCTTCTTGTTTGCAAACCTCCTCTTTTTGCCAGAATTTCCCTTATCTTTATATTCTAAAGCATTCCTTTTATCTATATTCACATAGCGACAAGCCATCTCTACCATTTTTGCGAAAGGAGGCCTCAGATGAGTAGTTACTCTGCTGCTATACCTTCTGTGGAGACCTTCAATGAATCTCACATTCTTCTTTAACAGAAATTGAATTAACTCCGGACCAATCGAGAAAGTTAGTTAAATTTGCTCATATATTTTAGGATTGTCATGTCTCCTTGCTTTAGGTTAGAGAATTCATAGTGTAGATGCTATACTGCTTATGGGGAACGAACCTTTCCTCGAAAATCTCCTAAAATCTTTCCCAGGTGATACTTCCTCTTGGATTACCCATCATACTTGTTTCCTACTAGATCAGGGCTTCACCTTTGAGTAACCATGATGCCAAAAATATTTTCTGATCTCCATTCAACCTCAAGTCTTTGAAAATTCTTTCATAAGAACGCATCCATGATTGTGCTTCAATAATAGATTCTTTGCCCAAGAATGGTACTCCACCCATATTCTTATAATTCTTAGCAAACACTTCTAGATCTGGTCCTGGTTGTGGTGGTACAACTGGCATATTAGAAACTCGTATGGGGTTGAATTGTTAAACTTCAACGTGAACATTGCCCCTTCCACTTCCTCTTTTGCCTCTACCACTTATTTTCTACTATATCTGCAAATAGCAAGAAAAGGGTCAGCAAAACAGAAAAGATATCTTAAGGAAATTATAAGAGCATAAAGACATATATATAAGCAGAAATTTGTCTATCGAGGTGTGCGTTATTCTGCTGTACTCATTCTAGGATATTACTAAACATATGTCTAATGAGTCACTAATCCTAGAATACTACTAATTTTAACTCTGATGAGTCATTTAATATGTTATACCCCAGAACTAAGGTTAATGCACAGCCTTGATACCACGCTATGACGACCCAATCACCCAATCCTCGGAAGAAAGGATAGTCATTGGAATATAACACATTAAACATAACAGTAGAATATAGAACATTACATTACATCAGATAATAATGTACATAAATTTACATCAAAAAATAATATCAGAGTTTACAACACCGTAGGATTATGATTATAAATAGCATTATTTCAACTAGATAATAGGTACACAGCGGAATAAAAGTTAATCAACATAATAGAGTTTTGAAGGGTAAAAAAGAACATCAAAATCCTGCTCCAGCTCCTAGTCCAAAACCAGCTACCATAGTTTCCGTACACATCCAAAAGAAACTAAGATAACAACTTGGATGCTAGGCTGCCCATGTAAAAATATGGACACCCTAGTTTGTAAGGGAAAAATAAACTATGAGTCAGTCATGAGACTGGTATAAGAAACCCTACAGTTATACCTAAAATTTTAAATAAGGCATATCACGGGACCACATCATATAACATGGAACGGGTTTACTCCACACGAATGTCAGTGCATAAAACCATGCAATGCTTTTTAAAAAAATGAAGCCATTATAAGACTCAGGTCCCATCACACAATGCAAGCACAAACCAGAGGATAGGGTTTTAACTTATAATGGCCAACCATGCTTGATAAGAGATAATCATTTGATATAATGATTAGTGTCTAAGTGTTGAAACCAATTTCTAAAATAAATGTATTAATCTTAGACGGCATAATACCCCATCCTATTATGTTATCATATAGATTTACAACTAAAAACGTAAAGTCTCGTATTGAATTAGATTCCACCAATGAAACAAGGCAAAGGATCTTCCTTATCTGAGTTCGGACCATATCTAGAAAGATGTCCAAGGAGAACACCATTTGTCCCTTAGATCGGCAGAGCTCTAGGTGAGTTAGTTGATTACCTGAACATAACGTTCGCCGGTCGTATTTGATCATAGTCCTGGTCATATTTGACCATCATCTGAGGTGCCTCAATTCCAACATTCATATAATAAATTGCCTAGGCTCCATACCATGGCGTTACTTTTAGCTAGAAGGAAATGTATGTCCTTACTCTGTGGTCTTCCATCCTGTTTCGGCTCATTCCGGGGTGTGAGGCCCGCAAGTCAACATACCACAATGCCTTGCTTTTCAACAAAAGCTTTGATCTATCTACCAGCAGCACTCAGCATGCCACCGTATCAGTTCACACATATAACCAGTTTCTATTAATAACATAACCTTTAATCTCATACGTCTCGAAGAAGTGTGCTAAGCTAAGAGAATAAATTCTCCGCCACAACATATATATCATCAATAGCAATTAATCAATCATGTTATGAAATATAATGTCCAACACACAATCCATCTACAAGTCTTCTCTAGGTTTGAACGAAAGGTAGATTATCCCTCATCCCATATTTCCAATACAGGAGAGAGGCCCTTGCGTATCTAGACAATCAACAAGTACGGCTGGACCACTACCACTATAACCCCTTCAAGGGAGCTACCCATATCCAGGGCATCAGCAAGCAGTCCATTCGATGTGAAGGTTACCAGTCTTCAAACATCTTTAATGTCTTTGACTTCTAATCATCATAAATTATTGAACTCGGTCTTTTCGAATAATTAGCATCAAAACAAAATCCTTATTGGACTATAGACCCACCAACTAAGTCTCCTTTAATTGGTATCATTTCGTAAGATTTAAAATCGTATTCTCAAATCCAAATGAGTTATTTGGATTTCAAAAATCATCTCCTAACCTTATAAAATGGTTTACTTAAGAATTTGATTCAATTTACGAAGTTAAATTCTTATTTCAAAACATTTCTTAAAATCCATTATAAAAGGTGTTACATAAATAGCCAGCTTTCCACTTAACCACTTTTATAATTTAAACCCATATATGATTGGTTTAAATACATTCCAAATCATTTATAATGATTTCCCCTATTTTTATTTATATAAAAATAGTACATATTCATATAATTCAATTATAGGTCATTGCGGGTTCTAACACTGTTTTTATTCAAATTTGATTTGAACATTTCTCAAAATGTAACCATTAGATTTCCTAACTCTTCTTATCATTTAAAGATCTTTTCAATACGAACCCAATGGATCCAGTTACGGGAAAATCCGACGTTCGGATCTCCCGGTATATCAATCTAAAGTTAAAGGTCGAAGTTCGCGAACTGCTGCTACGCGATGAGGTTTATTTTGATCATAATTCGACATACAATATGAAAAATATATAATAATTTTCCAAAGCTATACTTTGATTTTTAACCTCAAAATCAATTATTTTAATATTACAATATTATAATACTATTTAAATGATTAAAATATAATTATTACCTAAACTTCGTTATTTTTATTCCAAATTCTCCTGGCATTAGTTATAAAAATAAGTACATAAGTTTTGTAAAGCAAGTTGTTTTAAAACATTCCCTAGATACTCTAATCAAACTTCACTTGTATCGGTTACTATTCATTTGAAATTAAAACTTGAATAGGCCGCAACTACATGAAAATTACTTCAAATCAACTTGTTACAGTTATGAATATTCGTTGATATTTTATAATCTTTGTGTCCATCAAATTTAAACTTTGATTTTATCCTATTATTATACTGATAAAATATTAATTAAAATCCATTTTACCTGATGGAGACTTAACCAATGAATCGGTAATCACATCGATTGTTCATTTTCAACCAGTGTATTACATAACACTATATCAACCATCAAACAACGTCCAATCCATATACAAAGCGGAATTCACCGTATAAGCCTTAAATCAATAATGCTTATTCAAGTTTGTCAATCAATAGATTAACCGCAAACTCAATCAATCAGGGGATATATCAATTAGTTATCATCCCGATACCCAAGTAGGGTTTACATCACATTCAAAACCCAGTAATTAATAAATTACTTTCCCAATACTATTCAAGGTTCAAACGATTTTCCCAATCAACACTATTTGTGTTCACGTGACACATACCCAAATAAATGCACATATATCAAGTAAAATGATATTTTTAACTACTACACATTATTTAGCATAGCAATGAATTTGCATCATCAACAAATAATCATTTCAGAACTTGAATTAATTAAAAAACTACAGTTAGTCGCTAACAAGACCTTACTGAGTTCTGGTTTCTCATTGTGGGTTTTGCTCTGTCAGTCTTTTATGTTGATGGACTGCGAACTCTTATGTGTGACTATGACACTTCGCCGTTGCCTACAATTTTTTCCGAAAGCTTACTAGACTGTGTTTTTGAGGTTATGGGGTTTCTAAATTTTCCAGACGCACATACAGTTGCAGATCTAGTTATACAGAACAAATAGAGTAGATACGTGGTCCAGGGAGGTTCAATTATGGGGTAGGGTCCATGGTGGTGCTATTTAGGGGGCTGAACTAGGGGTGTAGGCCTAGGGCACGAGTTATGGGGTAGGAAAGTTGGGTTCTTTTGGGTTATTTAGGGGAGTATTTGCAAATTTATGGTAAAAATGGGATTTTTGGGTGTTTGAGGAAGGGAGGTCACGATAAGGAGAAGGAAGGTGGAGCGGGCTGGCACACATAGGGATGGGGGAGGGTGAGGCACGTAGGAGCTCAGGTAGAGGTGTGGAACGGTGCAACCATAGATTTCTCAAGGAAGGAGCATGTATTTTTTTAAGGAGAAAGTGAAAAAGGAACATGGAAGAAAGGAAAGAAGGTGGTATTTTATAAAAGGAGGAAGCTCATGGATTTATTAGTGTCATGAGGGAAGCAAGGAGAACAAACACACCTTGGTGCCTTGATTCGTTGACACCTCGTTTGGAGTAATTGCCTTAAAGGCTTAAAGAAAATGGTGTAAGGTTTTTTGTTCAACCATGCATCTTTCACTCATGTGATCAAAAGGTAATTCCATTTTACATGAAATTTTGAACCTTAATATAAATCGTAATTTTTAATCTAATGGAGCAGGTCTCATCAAATTTTGAGTTCGTTTGACCATTCATTTTATTTATTTTTATTGCGTTTTCATTTAATTTTGACGGATTAACCCGTTATATGTTTAATTTTCACACGCTCACATACAAACTCCAAAAATTATGAAATTTGAAATCTTACAATTTTTCAACGTTCCGAATCCGATAAAATTCATTCTGTCAAATTCCAAGTTATTTAGAAAAATGATCCTTCGTAAGCAATTGAAATAGCGTTAAATTATCGAATTTTTAAAACCGACCATAAATCCCCATTAAATTAATTTAGAAATAAATTTTAAATTGGCTACTAAATTCCCGGTCATTACACATATCTTCTGAGTTTTTGCCATTGATGTGTTGGACTAAAAAACAAGGTATACATCTTTGAATATATGCAAAAAAATATAGCCCAACACTTGATTTGGTTATATCGTACAATGTAAGATTCAAGCCACAACATCCGCATAAGATATGAAATGCTCTAGGAATTTTGTCAAGAAGCCTCTTTTTACATCTTGTTGTTTTCTTATGGGAATATAAGATTCCTTACATTAAATAAGGTCAGATAACAATCATTTTTTTTTTAAATATCATATCATAACTTTGTCCCCTTATATCATCGATGTTAAGTTTAAGATCAACTATAACATCTTTAATTTTTTTTGAAAAGATCAAGTCCTAATGTGTCATTGACCTTGTTGATGGCAAAAAATATCGTAACACCCAAAGTTTCTTTTGCCTTAAGAATTAAGTTTCTCATGGTAAAATAAGTGTAGAAAGTAGTAAATGAAACAGTGGATTTATAGTGGTTCGGCCCCGTGAGGGGCCTACGTCCACTTTGGAAGAGTTGCTGATATTTTATTCACAATAACTAGTTACAAGCCTTGGACATCATTTAGGCATTCGTTTACAAGCATTTCCATGTAAGTGGAGTTATCCTTGTCTTATATGAGTCTTGGTAAAAGTCACTTTTATCCTTCTTCTTCCTCAAAGCAAGGATGCCATTAATGAGGCCTCTTGGAGGTCAATGAGATGTTAATTAGCAAGAAATCAAACCCCTTTTAAGTGTGAGCTTAGGGGTACTTATTGTGGAGTGGTTAGGTGGGAGTAGGTAGGATTTGAGGACCACATAGCCAATTTTCGTACCTTTGAAGCCACACACCTAAAAGCTCGTATCCCCCCTCGTTTTTTGACATTAATTTATATCCCTTTGGTGGGATACGAAGAATCTTATCCCCCTAGGGATATGATGGTATTTTCTTGGTGTTGTGATACTCGAAGTTCAGGGACTCGAATTACAGGATCCAAAGTTGAAGGTATGGAGGAAGTCAAAGTTCATGATACAAAGGCAAGGGACACGAACTAAACCAATATGAAAATGCGAGGTTCAAAGTTTGTATGCATGAGGGATCCGAAACTGCTGGGAGCCATGGGATACAGTGTTGAGGGCTTCGGGAATGGATGTGAGGGGTTCGAGCTTCTTGGGTACGGAAGTGAGAAATACGAGAATGTGGCTACCTGAGGGATCCGAAGGTTAGGAGACTCGAAATTCCTTTGTACGAGGGATATGAAAATGTTGTTTGGGCATGTTATTGAGGAGTTGTGAAGCTTCCGTTCGTGCGACTTCTTCTAAGCTTGTATCCTTGATTATTTGGCAACACTTCGGACTTTATCGTCACGCAATGTGTTGAGTCAAGCGTTTCTAGTGTGATTTTGGGAACCAAACCAAATGGTCGCCTTTCATTTCCCTGCAATGGATGTCTTATCTGGACATGATGTGCTTTGAGTTGGTTGAATCATTTGGTTCAATCGATTAATTCCTGTTAACTCATGAATGTAAATGTCAGTCGTCGACTGTAGTTTACGTTGTAACGTGAACGAGTTGTTGTCAATGTAACATCGTGTAAGCACTCACACGTTTTCATGTGGTTTTGTGCGATGTGACAGGAAGTAATAGATGAAATGCAATACATGTATGCGTGAATTAGAATGTATGCGAGTGTGTGTATATGTCGGATGTTCTACCGTTCATGTTATAAGTAAAAACATGCATACATACATACAAACATATGGGTATACAATATTGTATATACACATTTGTATATTGTATACATACATACGTTTATATTTGTTCATGTACACATTTTTTTTAATTAAAAAGACTCGTACCCCATGTTTGGGGAACGATAATTTCGTATCCCAGGTGGGGTACGAAATTTCGTGTCCCAATGGGATACGAGAGCTCGTATTCCCTTATTGGATACAAAACGTCACTGGACCAAGCCAGTTTTCCCATTTCCCCTATAAATTCTCGTTGCCCCTCTTCCTATCCTGTCTTTTTATTTTTCTTGCGATGTGCACCCAAACCCTAGAACACCAAAAGACTCGAATCGCTGATTACACGGTTGGGTTCGGGATCGACCTGTGGAGGTCTCAGTGCGGACTATGATGCAGTTTGAGATCGTTCACATTCTTGAGTTCATGAATGGTCATCGAGTTGAGCATGAGGTCAGAGCTCGAGGTTAAGCCTGGTAGTGGTGCTCATCTTCGTAATTAGTAAGGGAGAGAAGTTCAAGGAAGATGAGATTTAAGGGAGAAGGATTGGATACGAAAAGTGGAGAAGAGGAGTCAAACTCGAAGTGGAGAAGAAAGGGGAGACGAAATGCTGGGGGATTCGAAATGCATGTCCTGAGTTGTGAAGGCTCATGTCCCCTAGAGGGAAAATGAATTTTCATACCCCTCGGGGGACACAAATTTTTGTACCTTCTAGGGGGATATGAATTTTCGCACCGCTTAGAGAGGATACGAATTTTTGTTCCCCCTAAAGGGGATACGAGACTTCGTACCTTTGAAGGGGTACAGGATTTTTGATGGCTATGGTATTTTGAGTCCACCTTAGTTAGTCTCCGCCATTCATCATTTAAGGCTCGAACTCCGGACAACATGCCATTGTGTTCGCATTTCTTTCACGACACTAAACGATTGGATCGATGTTTAACTCTAATCATAATTGGACGGATAACCTAGCCCGACACATAGGATTAAAGCATAAAATTGGACTGTGACCGAACTATTGAATATGTTTTATCTATTCTAGTTGTAATGTAGTCGTGATTCGATGCAAACCCAGTAACATTGGTTGGCTACGAGGATAGCTGCAGTCCTAGGGACCTGTGATCACCGTCGTGCCCTAAGTTACTAAGTTATAACAGTATTAGCATGACACTGCACTACACCGCATGTACATGTTATTTTACACCGACGCTAGGGGTACAGGTTATACAATGTGATGTCTAACGCAAGTATATTGAAAGTATAGTTAGCAACGGATAAAAGATCCATGAAAAGCCAGACTTCGAAAACCGAAACCTCTCAGCATTCGTTAACTCATTCCGAGTCATCAAACCATACTACCATAGAATGCAGCAAGATTGAGACCCATGCACTGTCTACTTCTTCCCAACCGCTGGGCTGGTCTGAAGCGCTGAATCAGGAGGTGCGGCTGGAACGACCACAATTGACCACCAAGCCTTCTGCGGAGCCAATGGTGAGAGGATATACAGAGGGGCCCGAAGAGGACCCTAGGGGGAAGAGCACATAGATATCGTTGAGGGAAGTGCGGTGGTTATGCCAGATATGATGGTGGGCGTGGTTATATATGAGAATCCGCTGAATTCGGTGCTGTCGCACTTGGAAAAGACTGTGGTGAGGCACCTGGGGATGAGGTTTGGTATTCCTTAAGGAGATTTTTTGGCACCCTGAAAGGGGATAGGGAGCACGCACCAGCAGTTGGATACACTACCTAGAATAGGAAGACGTGCATTACTGGGTGTATGCCCCCGGCTAACACCTTCATTCGGGATATACTGTACTATTTCTACCTTATGTCAACTTAGCTTCATCCAAATGTGTTCACTTCCCTCCTAGGTATTTGCATTCTCTTCAGAGAGTACCTGCACTTAGAGCCTACCGAGGATGATATTCAATATTTGTTCCAATTGAAGCAGAGAGTCAGTGTTGTGCCTCATAGTATTTTTTGGAGGATTTGCCTAGCACTAAGTTCTTTGATGGGAAATGGCCCATGTTGAGCGTGTACAAGTTTGACTGTTTCTATATGCGATGTCCTCCCGGATTTGCGAGGAGATGGTTGGAAGGAAGTAAATAGCCCCAATTGTCTCGATCCTTAAGAACCATTGAACTGTCGGCCAGGAGCTAACTTTGTTTTTATGTGATAGGGAATCCGCCAACACTTACAGATCCTGTGTATGAACAACGCCTCGAGTCCTTGTTGGCTATTCTAGCCAAAGCTCGATCGACTGGGACTATTCTGGATCAGGGGAGGATTTGTCGTGTGGTACTACTTCACTCCGACCGTTCGATCATAAAGCAGGCCATTGTTGGTGTTAAGGGAAAGACGGATGTTGAAGGAGGCGGAGGCTCCCCGAGCCATAAAACGAAAGGATCACTTGTGGCGTCTAAACGAAGCAAAGCTACTAAAATTCAGGGGAAGGATAATGAGGGACGATCGGGTGATGAGGAGGTAACAACCGGGGACGAGGGCTTGATGGTTACTCCTGGACCACTTGCGACAGATGGGGCAAGAGTACGGGTATCACCTGTGCCGGAGTCCTCGACATCTACTTATAGGACTGTTGTATTGCTTGAGAGAGAAGGTCAATTTGATGAGCTAAACAAGCTCCCACCGGTTACATTCCCTTGGTCTAGCGCCACAAGTTTGGAGGAAATAAACCTAGTTGTTGGGGAGTTTTCTCCATCAAGCGGACAATTATCTGGTCTGTTTGAGAGAACACTTAGGATACACACACTCATACTGCATAACACAACATTTGTTTGTGTGCGTAGGGTGTTCCAGTCTAAATTTTAAATTGTGTCCTTCGCAGGTGATATGGCCAGAGGAGGCAGAGGTCATGGTTATGGGTCTCGGGGTCGCCAACCCCATGGGAGCACTTTTCTTGATGAGTTAAGAAGAAAGACTAGCTTTTTTGATCAACCGCGGCACTTTCGCGATCGGGGAGTTGAGCAACGTCACAAAGAAAGATATTAACGCTCTGCATCCCCTCTGCTATATACTTGGTCGTCCGGGACGAATACAAGGCTTGACATAACGGAAACCACACATTCTTCGTTTATAATTCCTCTTCATACTGCACATTCATCTCCTACATATGTCCCTAAAGGGAAGGAGGTGGATCCTAGCCATAAGAGAAAGAAGGAAGTGGCAAAGAAGAAGAAACATGATTTGGTGGCGCCCGATACCTAAGAACTTACTATCGAAGAGAGGAAGGCCTTGTTGAAGGAGAAGTTTCCCAAGCACTATTTTGATGAGGTAATGTTCCTTCCGGATGTTAACCCGATTCCTCATGAAGATACCAAGGAGGTGTGGATAAAGGTGAGATCCGCGTATTTTCAAGTCTATGTGTGGAGGAGATATTCTTCTAATCTGTCAGATTTGATTATAAATAAGAATGTGAAGATCAAATGTTGTGGGTTGACCATTGATGATGAGCGGACCACAGTCCGAAACTTAGAGAAAGAGATAGGTAAGGCTTGTTTTCATATAGTCATTACTTCTTTGCTTGTAGTTCCCTAATCGAATGTTAACCATTTTTTGTTGAAATAGATGAACTGAAGGAGGAGCATGCGAAACCTAAGAGGGAGTTGGAGCATGCTGCTTCGATCTTTAAAGATATAATGGTCTCGGTGTCAACCGAGAATGCATACCTTAAAAAGACGAAGGCTGAGCTGGTGCGGGTGGAGAACGACAATGAGAGGGTATCCCAACTCTCGATAGATAATGAGGCTATCAAGAAGGAGAACAAGAGGCTAAAATCCGAAAACGTGGGGGCTCATAAGCTACAATAGGAAGCAGCCAAGTTAAGGAGATAGCTGGAGGTGGCGAGGAAGGAAAAGGAGCAGACTGAGGCTGGGAGAAAGGACATACTGAGCTCGATGGACGGGTTGAAAGCAGAGCATCAAGGGGAAGTGGAAAGTTTGAAGGAGGAAGTCAAGGATGCTGAGGACAGGGTGGAGGCGTCCCTTGAAGAGCATATTTGAAATATGTATGGGAAGGATTTGAGGATTCGTGGGCTCTCGTGGGTCAGGGATTACCCTTGAGCGTTGGCACAAACGTGGGAAAAGTTGGTGTTGTATGAGGCTTGGTTATGATAGGTGCAGATGATAGATGAAAACCGACTTACGGGTGGGCTCTTGACCGAGTCTGAGTGTAAGGTGCTGGAAGAAGGAAGGAGGTTGTTGTAGGAGGAAGCCAAGTGGGAGAGATTGGCGAAGCGCACTACAGAGATAGGAAAGTTTGTACCTAATGAGAGTGTGATCGTCACTTAGGAGTTTGGAGATGGAATTACTTATGGGCTGCAAGTTCCGCTGTCTGCTACGACTAGTGGTCCCACAGTTCAAGTCCATGTTTCGATTAAGTATAATCCTAAGCATCCTAGCTGTGGACTTGTGGGATCGACTCTTACAGCTACCGCGAGCACCCTTCCTGTCATACCTGTGCCACACATACTGGAGGTAAATCTTCATTGCAACGAATACCTGAAGATGATGTTTACACTGAATTCATAGAAACTAAACAATTATGTTTTTTGTTATGCAATCCCCATCAGAGCAGAAATGACAACGGGCCTTGCCCTCATGATTCCTCAAACGTCTGAATCCGGATTAGGGTTACAAGGTAGTTTGGGGAAGGGACTGGCCTGATGGATACCTTCTCGGATGTGGTCGTAACATCTAGTGTTTACAAGGATTTTCCTGAAGAGGGAGAAGCAATGGACTTACAAAGTGTCCAAGTGACGGGCACAAGGGAGGCAGGTGCATAGACTATGCATAACTTGGTGCAAGCTCGAAAGGCTCAGATGATAGCCAAGTCTGAGGAAGTAGAGGAGAAGAGGAAGCAATACGGAGCTTCCCTTCAATAGGCCCCGGCTATGGATAGGCAGGAAGTGGAGGAGAAAGTTGCAGTTGAGGTGGCAAGGCAGAAGGCTGCTGATGAGGCAGAGAAAAAAAGGGCCGATGAGGAGGCTATGAAGAAGGAAGTTACCAATGATGCTAACAAGATGGCCGAAGAGACGTACATGAAGCTTAAGGCCGATGCCTAAATGCAACTTAAGGCCAAGAAGCTAGCCGGCCAGAAAGTTATGGAGGATGTCAAGAAGAAGGCAGAGTTGGAGACTCGAAAGGTTAGTGGACGGACCAAGGTTGTGCTAGCCCTTGCCACTAATACTACCCCTCAACTACTGCAAAGTATCCCATGCGGGGAGGTGACAATGATCACGAATGGTGACGATGATGACAGGAAGCACACATCGGTATCCCATGAGTCTATTAACCCAGTGAAGGGAAGAGTAGGAAGGAGCGGGAGCAGTTCCGGAAGGAAGAGGACCATGTTAGATATAACGTTGTTGTATACACAATTATATGAGTATTGTTTGATGATAACAACCAAATATATATTATTATAAATGCATTTGTTATTGTACTGTTTCATATATACATCACAGACAGAAATATAATATTTATATTTAAATAAAATACTACTAGACAAGAATTTAAATATTCAAACAAATTTTATTAAATATAATATTTTATTTCAACATTTCAAACAATACAAATTTTATACTCCGCTATTTGTATATCTCAGTATTACATTCTATATCATATCAGATTTCAGTACATTTGTTCCTCACTACATCACACATCACTTAGTACATTTTAATCTATATATACATTCACTATTACATACACACATTGACACTCTATTCTTCAGTCTTCTGTCTTCAAAGCTTTCAGTCAGTCCAATCATCCACACCTGTCACATACAGAAACACACACACACACACACACAGAGTATTTGGAACAGAAATATCATTTTAAATTCTAGCAGATATAATATTTATTTTAAAAATCTATTTGCCTTAGAATTTTGGTGTATTTCTCATGATTTTTCATGACTCGATTTGATATATCCATCCATCTGTGTCTAGACAGCTTGTGATATTCACAGTGATACACTGTAAATACCACAAGGCAGACAGTTTATCTCTAGTACCTGCATATCAGCGTAAACACACTATACTGATCTGCTGATCAGAACCAGCATCAAAATTAGCTAATTCTGAACAGCCACAACTCAGTGCAGCGGTCTGCTGATAGATATTCATTCGAATAGCCACATATATACATGCACACACACATATATATATACACACATACATGTGTACATACATATATGTATACAAGGTGAGTCCTGCACAAGTGTAATGACAAATCAGTATACAGAATACAAGTGGCTCAAGTACAAAGCAGAAATGAAAAGTGCTCAGCTCAACAAAGGTCAAGACAGTGTATACGTATAAATGTTCAAGTCAAAACAACATCATCAAGAATGGAACATTCATGTACAGTCACAAGCTCACAAGCAACAAGGGATGATATAAGCTACAACATGAATGTATAATGCACAAGGCCAAACAGCATGGTTTGGCTATATGTTTGCAAGTACAAAGCTCACAACAAAAACTGCAGGGAACTTACAAGTGTTTTCTCATATTGGTCAAGTTCATAAAAACAAAGCAAAAGCAATGATACATGCATATACAAACTCAATCCAAGGGTACAACAACATACAAGTAGCAAGTCCATGTGCATTAACTATAGGTTTCAGTGGACATAGCAAATAAATAAAGGACATGGATGAGCAGTGCACATATTTACGGATTCAAGCCAAAAGCATGGACATGTCAAGTAGGTGGTCCAGTCACAAGTCAAGCCATACAAATACAATGCGAAAAAATAGTGCATGGAAGGATTTTAGCATTTGCCAAGCAGGTTCAAGAGTCAGCAATGCAAACAGGGTGTGCACAAGTTCATATATACACAACAGTAAGACAATGCACATAAGATATGGAATATGTCATGGGTAATCAACATACAATAAATCAGTGAGTGGAAAGACACGACAAGCTAGGAGAAATGTCAAAATCAAAGTGCCCAAATATGTGTAGGAAAATAACAAGAATACAAAGCAGTTCTTTTTAAGCACCAAAGCATGTAGCACAAGGGTACATGAACAAGCTTATGGACAAGCCAAACAAATGATCAAGTCAGTTCAGAAATCCAAATGCATGATTCGAACCAATCAAGCAAAATGGCAGCTTTAAAATGATTTCAGAATTTCACAAAATTCCAAAAATGAACACATTTTTTAAATCATGCATGAAATCAGTGGAGAAACAATGATTAATGGATTTACTCATATACAACATGTTTTTTTTCATGGCATGTTTTCCAAAGACCTCGATCACAATTGAAATGCAACAAATCAGGGAATTCTCGGTCTATCTTTAATCAAGAATCGTTCAAGGGCACAAAACATGCAAGATTTTTTTCCAGAAATTGGTTCAAGACATGTAGAAGATAATTGTCCAGAAATTCAAGTTTGGCAAGCATTTTTTAAAGGATTCCAAGACTGGCCAGAGTTATTTATTTTTTTAGAAAATTAAAGTTTTATCTTGGGCAAGAAATCTATTTTCGATCTCAAAATTATTTTCCAAAAATATACAGTGCGTAATCAAGGGGAAAATTAATTTCATCAAAGGGCAAATTCAAGACCAAGTTCACAATTTAAAGTCGCGTAAATCATTTGAGATTTCAGGGCAACAAAGATGAAAACCCAGGCAATAATCACACAAATCATTTCAAGCCAATAACCATGAAATCATAGAAGTTGATTTAGGGTTTCTAGACCCTAAAAATACACCAATTACATCATCGACTTAATTCATCGAAAACCAGAGAAAAAATCGAAAAATAAAATTAAGAGAAACTCACTAGTTTATCTATCATTTTTGACCACCATTATCCCAAATTGAAGCATCAAAAAGCCACAAAGATTCGAGCATCAAAGAAGAACTTCCAGAACAACATCGCAATCGAGATTTGGAATTTTACTTAAGAACTTAATTCAATTTCCATAGGCATCCATTGTTTCAAAGAGAAAGAGATCGGGTGCAATCAAAAGAAGAGTGGGCTGGCCAAGTGTTAAAAGGGCTTTGGACTTTATTATTAAAAAGGGGGTTTTAATTGTTTTAATTTGTAAACCGTCCACTGTTTTCTAGTTTTTCAAACTAGGTGATCTAGTTAGGGTTTTAACTAGAAGTTTACCAGAGTCTATAAAGACTAAGGTTACGGGTTACAGGTTTGTAATTCGGGGAAATCAATCCAGGGGATATAGATCAGTATAGGGTTTTGTGCGTAGGATTATATTAGGAGCGAGGGGTTCGCGAGTTTACATGGCCTCGTAAGAGGGATTTTTTCTATTACCTAGTAGAAATCTAAGTGAATGCAACTGTAGGCAGAGTCTGCCTAAGCTAGATATATCTGCGTGCTATTTATTTTCTGTATTTATTTCCCCTGATGAAATTTGTGCTGTGATTATTTTTATATCCCGTAAAATTTGAATAAACCCTATTCACTCACCCCTCTAGGGTTAATCTAGATCTGATAATTGGTATCAGAACAGGTATTATGTTTAACTCAAGAGTGAAAAGAGTTGATGTGTATGAATTAAAGGATCTATATGGATATTGCAAAAATGTATGTGATATGCTAGCTAAATAATATGTAAAATAAAATCTAATTTACCTAGATATATCACAAACAATGTAAATGTAGAAAATAAAGTAAAAGAGACACGAGGAGTTTTTATACTGGTTCAGACTTCCCGCCCTACGTCCAGTCCCAAAGCTCCTCTTCGAAATTCACTAACAACGCCCTCTCTTAACCCGGAGGAATAGGTCAGTACACCTGAGCCACAACAAGGATGCCTCTCGCTTGAGCAACTACACATGTCTTCAACAATTACAAGTGTTTGAATTCTAATTTGTGTTCTTGAATCAACACAGATAGCCAATAGTTTAAGTACAACCTTCCTATAATATGATCCTCGAGTATATGATTTGAATGCGAAGATTTAAGGAAGAAAGATTGCTTGTTGAATCAAATGATATAAAATTGATTCAATGATTCAACAAGTATTTGAATTGGAGAGCTTTTATTTGCAAAGAATGTATATGGAGATAATAGAATGATGATCAGAAAAATTGGTAAAATTCGGTAAGATTAGGTGATTGTAAAACATGATTGAAGTTGTTTATATAATAGTATAAGAGAAGGAATCCTTCATGAATAGTTTCTACAAAAGGTTATGTCCATTTCCTTTGATTAATGAAGAGGAATCTCTTCATGAAGGATGGTGACTCTTCACAAAATAGTTTCTAGGTTGAATCAATTGACTGGTTAAAAATCATCAGTTGACTGGTAGAATTAAATCGTATAAATAATTTTTTATCAAAACTAGTCGTTATATGCAAAAGCAGCTTGACCAGTCGACTGGTCCATTTCCTACCAGTCGATTGGTAGGCCAGTTTCTGCACATATCTAGCTTTTAAAGGTGTATATATATATAACTTTGATTAGCACATTCGTGTATACTTGAGGATAGATTTTAACATAATTCTAACACTACTCAATGTATATATATATATATATATATATATATATATATATATATAAACCTTATCTTTATGATTCGATTCCCATAGTAGCTTCATTTGTTGACATCGATCAAAATCTTGTTATTCAACAAAGAGTAACAGTGATCCCTAGTTGTCAATCCATATAGAGTCAGTCTTGTCGTAGTCCAACTATTTTTAAGGGTACAATTTTTTTGAATTGGAAATCAGAAATAGAATTCTATTTAAAATCTTTTATTGTTAAATGTTGGGATTTAATCTTAAATGGATATGATATGGTTGATATTGAATTTAATTTTTACGCTACTCATATTTTATATTCTTATATGGATGATGACCAATATAGCCTTATCTCCCATTGTTTAACTGCGTAGGAAATCTGGAGGACTCTCAATGCGCTGTATGGAAAATCTGACAATTGCTCAACCCAGAAAGGTAACTCAGATTCAGATCTATGCTTAACAGGTCTTACAGATGAAATTTTAGATAGATCAAATGATGGAGATTCAACAAACGAAGAGATAGGAAATTTCTCTTATGAAGATTTAGTTTATATGTTTGTTGATTTAACTAAATCTGTTGATAAACTCTAACTGAAAATTAAAATATGAAAAATTTGAGTTGCAATGCAAAAAATAATGATTCGGAATTGAAATATGAAAATAGAAAATTTTCTAATTCTATATGAAAAAATTGTTTGAATTTGGAAAATAATCTTGCTCACCTTAATGAAAATTTTGAACAGCTTGAAAACAAAATTTTGATTTTGAAAAATAATGAGGATGAGCTAACTCATAAAAACAATTTGTTGCAAAAGGAATTGGATAATTTCAAGACGACTGAAAATTCCATTTTTTTTGAAAAAGAAAATTTGCAGAAAAATGATTCAAGCTTGAATGAGCTTGAAAAGGATATTGAAAAATTCAGGAAACTTCAATTGAAAAACAAATTAAATTTGAAATGAAATCTTTGAATCCAAGACTAAAATCAAATTTCTTGAAAATGAAAATTTTATTTTGAAACAAAATGATACTGAAATAAGAAAGATTAGCATTAATAGTTGTTCAAATCTGATGAAAGAAAATTCTGATCATAAATCCAAAATCAACGATCTTGAATTGAGTTTAAAACGTTTTTCAACTGGAGAAAAATCGTTGAATATGTTGTTACAAAACCAATTTTCTGTTGGAAACAAAAGTGGTCTTGTCTATAGAAAACCTGATAAATCTCCTCAAAAGCTGAATTCAAATGGTTTTAAAAATCCCTCAAATCATTTTGGAAAAGATCATTTTGAAAATTTAAACTATGATAATTCAAATGGATTTTTGAATTATAAACGAAATAAGAAGTTGTTTGGTAACAAACCATTTAAACAATCTTAGACCCCAAATGGGGATAAAACAATTTTTACCAAATTCAAACAGATTTGTGTCCCTAAGGGTACAAAAGTAAATTCCAATGGGTTTTTATACAAATAGGTTTGGGCACCAAAAGTTGTGAATACATTTCAGAGTGGTTTTACAAATTTCGTTAGACCACTCGATCCCCTAAATTGTTATGTACCGAAGGAGACTGAGGAACTGTTGTGCAAAAAGAGATCTGAAATCAAGATCGTCTATTTCTGTATCATTCACAGTTCCCTAGCTAAATGTATTGAGTTGGAGATCCACAACATCTATTGAAAATCTGGTATGATCTCTAAACTCATCTTTGTAAATATTTTTTCTTTTCTTTGTGTGTTCCTCCTTCTTCCCCTTTTGGATATCTTCTTTAATTTTTTCTGATTTGATTTGTTACTATCATATCATTTTAATTTCTCTTATATTTTCTTAACTTCAAATTGCAGAACTCATGATTTTCTGGAAATTTGCTATATTTGAATAAAACTCTATTGTTTTAATCATTTCCAAATCTTGAATTGAATTTTTTAATTTTCTGGAATTGATTTGAAGTTTATTTTCTTATTCCTGAATTCCTTACAGTGTTGATGTATTCTTGGCATATCTTGAACACTGTTAGTTTAATTCTAAATTTTTGAAGATCTGAAGAATTAATGAAATTTGACATGCCTCTGCTATTTTGAGTTTCTTCTAATTCATTTTGTAAAGGCTTGAAATATTATACTCATTACAGCACACTGCTATTTTCTAAGTTGTGATAATTTCATTGATTTTTGGATTGGCTTGATTATTTTTGAATTGAAATCTTCAGATTTGAATCAGCTATTAAATCTTAAAGTTCATTGTTATTCATGATCATCTAGTTTAGATTTTTGTTCAATTGAAATTATTTGAAATTCTTTGATATTTTGAAACTCACACACTTCTTGATTTGAAATTATTAATCCTATGTGATTGATTCAATTTATCTCAAAATTTACATTTGTTCAAGTGATTTCGAATAAACCGTTTTATTTTTGGATCATGAATATGTCTTCAAACTTGATGTAAATAACCTGAAAATTTCTTTTGTGCTTGTCAGAGATAATTATGAAAAATTCTTTTGAAAAACAAGTCTTGAAACTCATTGTTATTTCATGATTATTTTATATGAATATTTGTTTATTTAAAATCATTTGAAATTATTGATTTCTTGAATCTCACACAGAAGAATTTAAATTTTATAATCTAGTGTGATCGATTCATTAAATCTTGATTCCTTCAAATAATTTAAAATAAGCTATATTTTAATCTTGGGTCATGAATCACCTTCTGTGACTATTAGAAATATCTGTGAAAATTTTTCTTGACAAGACTGCAGTAAATTTGTTTAATTGCGCTGCTCTGATAATATCTTTAAAAAAAAAATTTGTTGACTGCTTGTATTGATTAAATTTGCTTGCTACTCTGATAAATGGAACTGAATTGTGAAATTATTTGCTTGGGCTTTGTGATTGTTTTTCCTAACTGAGATACCCTTGTTAGCCACCAATGTCATGTTAAAATTCTCACTAATTGGGATATCAAGTGGTATCAAACTCTTATGCTCTGAAATTTTGCTTATTCATCTGTTTTGAATCTTCATCTTGTATAGATTTCCTACATTCTTTTTATCTTGTATAAATCATGTTTAATTCCTCTTGTAATTGATTTTCAATATTAAAATTATTTATTGATTATTTATTCAGAAGTTGAAATCAATATCCAAATTGAACTATATTTATAATTCATCAAAATCATTATTAGATTTTGAAATTGTGATGAGTTTTGACTACAGTATACTTCACAACAAAGGGAGATTTTATTTAGATTTTCATGATTATTGAACAATTATTATAATATCTTTGAATTAGCGATTATTTCACGAACATCTTCTTTATCTACCATTATTCTGCCATCCATCATGTTTTTTTATATTAACGTGGAGAGTTTAATATTTTTAAAATCATCTTAAATAAACAGTGGAAATATTTGTGATAGAAATGGGACTATATTATTTTTCTGAAATAGTGATAATTGAAAATTTCCAATGATCCCGGTACAGTTGAGCATATTTCATAATATGATTAATTTAGAAATTTATTTCACAACCATTTCAGTACTTACCACATTTTCGTCATCTGTATTGGTTTTATATACTGAGGAGTTTTTCTTTGAAATAGAAAATGATAAATATATTTATAATATTCATCAGTGTTTCTCTAACCGCATTTAAAAATCCAAGCTCTGGTCATGCATGGTTAAGAGACACTTATAATTTAAGCTGCGACTGTCCTCATTTAAAAATCCAAGCTCTGGTTATGCATGGTCAATGTGCTCTTAAATAAAAATGAAAAGAAAAAGGAATAAATGTAATTCTCCATGGTTTGTTATAACTAGCTTATCAATCCACTTTCTATTTTGTGAAATGTGTTAATATTTTATGATGGATTATGATTTGTTTATTGATAGCTATTGGGATTTGAGATTATATGATTGCGTCACTTAAATTGAATTTATAATTATAGTCCGAATCCATCACTGTTTTTGTGCTTCATTTTTATAAAAATTCTTTTGAAAATAATTGGAAATCATTGTTTCATAAAACTCTCTTCATTTATATAAACTTCATCGTAAATCCATCATTCTAAAATGTGAAACGTGCCGCTATTTCTCAGAATATTATGATTTTTGTTTGACTGGTTGAGATTTATGATGAATGTTCTTCCTCATAAGCTGGAATTATATTTTTTAGTCATTTTTTAATTATATTTTAATTACTGTATCCTTTTGATGATAACAAAAGGGGGAGAATTGGTTGAGATTTTGATTTACGAGTGAATATTTTATAAATATTTTCAATATTGAAAATTTCACTTAATTTTCACTCTTTTCACTTATGCACAGTTATAGGGGGAGTTTCTGTTGTAAAGGGAGCATTCACATAGGGGGAGTTTAAATATTCACTGTAAAACACATTTATTATATTCAAAATCTTAATGTTCGTTTTGTCATCATCATAAGGGGGAGATTGTTGTATATAACATTGTTGTATACACAATTATATGATTTTGTTTGATGATAACAACCAAATATATATTATTATAAATGTGTTTGTTATTGTACTGTTTCATATATACATCATAGACAGAAATATAATATTTATATTTAATTAAAATACTACTAGACAAGAATTTAAATATTCAAACAGTATTTTATTAAATATAATATTTTACTTCAACATTTTAAACAGTACAAATTTTATACTCCACTATTTGTACATCCCAGTATTACATTTCATATCATATCAGATTTCAGTACATTTGTTCCTGACTACATCGCTCACCACTCAATACATTTTCATCTATACATACATTCACTTTCGCATACACACACTGACACTCTATTCTTCAAGATTTTGTATTCACAGCTTCCAGTCAGTCCAGTCATCCACACCTGTCATGTACAGAAACACACACACATAGTATCTGGAACTGGAATATTATTTTAAATTCTAGAAGATATAGTTTTTATATTAAAAAATTATTTTCCTCAGAATTTTGGTGTGTTTCTCATCATTTTTCATGACTCGATCTGATTTATATATCCATCCTTCTGTGTCTAGACAGCTTGTGATATTCACTGTGATACACTGTAAATATCACAAGATAGACTGTATATCTCTAGTTCCCACAGATCAGCCTCAACACACTACACTGGTCTGCTGTTAAGAACCAGCATCAAAATTAGCTGATTCTGAACAGTTACAACTCAGTGCATCGGTCTACTGATAAATATTCACTCGAATATCCACATATACACACACATGTATAAATATACACACATACGTGAATATATACATACATATATGTATAAAAGGTGAGTCCTGAACAAGTGATATGACAAATAAGTATACAGAATACAAGTGGCTCAGGTACAAAGCAGAAATGAAAAGTGTTCAGCTCAACAAAGGTTAAGATAGTGTATACATAAAAATGTTCAAATCAAAACAACATCATCAAGTAGGGAACATTCATGTATAGTCACAAGCTCACAAGCAACAAGGGATGATGCTAGCTACAACATGAATGTATAACGCACAAGGCCTAACAACATGGTTTGGCAATATGTTTGCACGTACAAAGCTCACAACAAAATCTACAAGGAACTTTCAAGTGATTTCTCATATTGGTCAACATCATATAAACAACGCAAAAGCAATGATACATTCATATACAAATTAATTCCAAGGGTGCAACAACATACAAGCAGCAAGTCCATGTGCATTAACCCCAAGTTTCGGTGGACATAGCTAGTGAATAAAGGACATGGATGAGCAGTACACATATTTGCAGATTTAGGCCAAAAGCGTGGATATGTCAAGTAGGTGATCAAGTCACAAGTCAAGCCATTCAAATACAATGTGGAAAAATAGTGCATAGATGGATTTCAGCATTTGCCAAGCAGGTTCAAGAGTGCAGCAATGCAAACAAGGTGTGCACAAGTTCTTATATACACAACAGAAATACCGTGCATGTGAGATATGGTAAAATGTCATGGATAATCAATATACAACAAATTAGTGAATGGAAAATAGGGCAAGCCAGGAAAAATGTCAAAATCAAAGTGCACAAATCTATGTAGGAAATAACAAGCATACAAAGCAGTTCTTTTTAAGCACCAAAGCATGTAGCACAAGTGTACATGAACAAGCTCATGGACAAGCCAAACAAATGATCAAGTCAGATCAGAAATCCAAATGCATTAGTTTAAACCAATCAAGCAAGACAGCAGTTATAAAATGATTTCAGAATTTCACATAATTCCAGAAATGAACACATTTATTAAATCAAGCATGAAATTAGCGGAGAAACAGTGATTAATGGATTTACTCATATACAACATGTTTTATTTATGGCATGTTTTCCAAAGACCTCGATCACAATTGAAATGCAGCAAATCAGGGAACTCTCGGTCTATCTTTAATCAAGAATCGTTCAAAGGCACAAAACAGGCAAGATTTTTTTTCTAGAAATTGGTTCAAGACATGCAGAAGATTTATTGTCCAGAAATTCAAGTTTGGCAAGCATTTTTTAAAGGATACTAAAATTTGACAGAGTAATTTTTTTTCTTCAAAAAATCAAAGTTTTATCTTAGGCAAGAAATTAATTTTCGATCTCAAAATTGTTTTCCAAAAATATAAAGTGCTTAATCAAGGGGTTCTTCGAAGGCCAAATTCAGCACCACGTTCACAATTTAGAGCCGAGCAAATCATTTGAGATTTTAGGGAAACAAAAATTGAAAACCCTGGCCACACTCACGCAAATCATTTTAAGCCAATAAGCATGAAATTAGAGAAGTCGATTTTGGGTTTCTAGACCATATAAATACACTAATTACATCATCGGCTTAATTCATCGTAAACTAGAGAAAAAATCAAAAAATAAAATTCAGAGAAACTCACTAATTTATCCATCGTTTTCGATCACCATTATCCCAAACTGAAGCATCAGAAGGCCACGAAGATTTGAGCATCAAAGAGGAACTTCCAGAATAACATCACGATCGAGATTCGAGTTTTTACTTAAGACCTTAATTCAATTTCCACTAGCTGCCAAGTATTAAAAGGGCTTTGGAATTTTTATTAAAAGAGGGTTTTAATTTGTTTGTATTGTTTTTATTTGTAAACCGTGCATTGTTTTCTAGTTTGTCAAAATAGGTGATCTAGTTAGGGTTTTAACTAGCAGTTTACTAGAGTCTGTAAAAACTAGGGTTACGAGTTTGTAATTCATGGGAATCTGATCTAGGGGATATAGATCATTCTAGGGTTTTGAGCATAGGATTACTACAGAAGCGAGGGGTTCGCGAATTTACAAGGTCTTGTAAGAGGGATATGTTCTATTACCTAGTAGAAACTTTAGTGAATGCAGCTGTAGATAGAGTCTGCTGAAGCTGGGTATATTTGTGTGTTATTAATTTTCTACATTTATTTCGCCTACTGAAATCTGTGTTGTGATTATTTTAAATCTCTCAATAAAATTCAATAAACCTATTCACTCCCGTCTAGGGTTCATCTAGATCCAACAGACCATAACTGGTGGTGACCCACCTAGTGCTGAATTTGTAAAGAAGAAAAAGAACGGATCAACAGAATGATTGTTATAGATAACTTAGGTGTTTTGGTTATGTAGGCTGACAGTATACGCGAGTACGACCCTTGATTTTGGCTTTTGGAGGCATGGCATGATTTTCATGTACGCCATGTCATTAAAAGGAAAGATATATTTTAGATATGTGTAGTTTTCTTTTGCTGTGTGAATGAAAGTACCTAGCCTTTTCTTACATCACATCTTATGTTTAGTGTTCGAACGTTCATCTATGCCTTGTGAGTTTGTACTTGCACAAATATACTTGTTGTTACACTCAAGAAAACGTAGTGTCAGGTCTTCACTCTAGCGATGTGAGTCGCGTGAAGGTTAAGTGTGTGAGCTTTGTTTCCGGGGATTCCCTTGGTCGGAAATTCCAAGTCAGACGGAGCTCGGTGCATTCCCTCTCAAGACCCTCGAGAGGTCGTTGGTCCCGAGTTGTGAAAAGGCATGGACGTCGTTAAGTAGTCCTTTAGACTCTCCCATCTTTTTGGTCGGATTTGAGTTTGTGGGTATCGTCGATTCACCCGATGGTGCTCGAATCCAGGCCCCGTCGAGACGGATAGAGCCAAAGTAGTCGATGTCGCACTTAACTGGCAGGTGAGCTACTCCCAAGTGCGGGGACTTGGTGAGTGAGGCGATTTATACTCAGCCTTGTCGTTGATTCAGGACTAAGTGGTGTTATTTATACTCAGGCTCGTCGTTGATTCGAGACTCGAGTGGTGGTGTTGTGTCCTGACCTTGCGGTGCCGATATGTTGTGTGCTCATGCATGCAAGCAGATTGTCAGAGTTGTTCCCGCATACTACACGGAAATGAGTAACCATGTCAATAACATAGAACAAATAATCAATACATTTACATATAACTTTGGTAGTAACAGCCTTTATAATGCCTTGAATTTAAAGTAAACAAAATATTGTTGGAAAGCGGTAAATTTGTACAATAAGTCATGTAAAGTAGTGACGAAGATGTTCGCTATTCCATGCTCTTAGGAGTTCGGCGCCATCAACGGTCGTTAGCTTGAACGTTGCATCTCCAAGCCTCCGTTGTATAACATACGGTCCTTCCCAGCGAGGACTATAACTAGTCGGTGTGAGAAAGATCCGCTTGAGGATGAGGTCGCCAATGTTGAGGTCCTTAAGGAGAACTTTGGAATTAAACTGTCAGGAGACTCGTTAATGCTGGGGAGCCGCCCTGAGTTCATCCTCGTCTCTTTTTTCTTCGAGTAGGTCGAGCAACTCCAAGAGCAAGTTCTGGTTGGTCATAGGAACATAATAAGTGACTCGATGAGACTGAAGCTTTAGCTTATTGGGAATGACGGCTTCGGATTCATAGGCAAAAGCGAAAGGAGTATGGCCAATCCCTGACTTGTGGGTGGTCCCGTATGCCCATAGGGCCAGAGGGAGCTCATCTTCCTACAAGCCTCAGGCTTTTTCCAGACGCTTCTTGATGATGTATTTAATAACTTTGTTAACAACCTCTAGTTACCCGTTTGCATAAGGATGAGCCATTGCTGAGATTCTCTTTTCTGTGTTGTGAAGTTAGCAGAAAGTCTTGAACTCAACGCTCTCCAATTGGGTCCTGTTGTAAGAGATGATAGCTTAAGAGACTCCATATAGAGTGATGATGTTGCGAATGGCGAAGTTGATTACTTTCTTGTTAGTGATTGCCGACAAGGCTTCGGCTTCTACACATGTAGTGAAGTAATCAACTGAGTCGATGGCATAGCGAGCACCACCCTTGGTAATTGGAAGATTTCCTATGATGTCCATCCCCCACATGGAAAATGACCAAGGGTTGGCCATCTGTGTTAGTTCAATAGGTGGGGCCCTAGTAATCTTAGAGAACCTCTGCATCTGTCGCACTTACGGGCAAAGTCCTTAGCGTCTTAGTCGAGCGTAGGCTGGAACTATCCATATATGAGAACTTTTCTTGCCAGGGTTCGGTGTGGTCGCCGCACTTGCCTTCGTGTACCTCCAGTAGTACGCGGTCAACGTCATTGTGGGATACACACTGAAGCAGTGGAACAGAGAATCTCCTTCGATAAAGCACTTTGCCTTGAATGATATAATGGGACGACATGCAAGTGAGTACTCATATTTCTTTGTAACACTCGGGGAGGATCCCATATTGTAAGTAGTTCTTGATGGGAATCATCCAGGACTCGGGCTCGGTCTCCGTCGTTGCTACCGAATCAGTCTGCATCTAATCGATGCTCGAAGAGTCGAGGACTTCGACTGGGGATAACCTAAAGAGTTGGCATCCCTGGATCTTACCAGTTTGGCTAAGGAATCAGCTTTCTCATTTTGCTCATGAGGAATGTGAGTGATGAAATAGTGATCGAAGTTGGTGAGAAGCTCGCAAACTTGGACCAGGTGAGTCATGCTCCCATGTCTTGATGTTGTCCAAGTACTTGTTTAATGACAAGTTGTGAATCAGGGTAGATCTGGATGGCCTTGATGTTGAGTTCGATTACAATTCATAATCTAGCATTCAAGGCCTTGTATTTAGCATCGTTGTTGGTATTGGGGAAGTCAAGCTACAGAGCATAGCATATCGAGCATTCCTCGGGAGTGATAAGCACGACTGCAGTGCCAGAACACCGATTGTTGGAGGACCCGCCCACGAAAAAAATTTCAATTGGATGACCGGGGTCTCCGTTTCTTCCAGAGGAGGATCTTCAGGGATAGGGAACTCTGCTATAAAATCTACGAGGGCTTGTGCAAGGATGGCTCGACGGGGAATGAAAGTAATTTCGAACTAGCTCAGCTCTATGTTCCATTTCAAGAGTCGTCCAAATACCTCAGGTCATTGCAGGACTTGTCGCAGTGGCTGGTCGGTGGATACCTTGATAGGATAGGACTTAAAATAAGGTCGTAGCTTCTGGGAAGAGATTAGTAGGCATTAGGCTAGCTTTTCAAGCTTCGGGTAGTTCTTTTCTACCCCCGTTAATATTCTCTTGCTGATGAAGTAAACAGGCCATTGGACACAATCTTTGTTGCGCACAGGCGCCAAGTGATGGCCTGCAAAGAGTAAACCAAATAGATGTGTAAGTTCTTATGATCCATGGGTTTTGATAGGATAGGAGATCCTTCGAGGTCTTTGAATGCGTCAATATATTTCAGTATCCATGCGAAATTGCGCTTCCCTTTCCTAAGCAAGTCGAAGAAGGGAATGCATTTTTCGGTTGCTTTAGAGATGAATCGACTTAGTTCATCCATCTTCCCATTTAAACTTTGAATATCTTTGATGCTCTGAGGAGATTGGATATCCTTGTTGGCCTGGAACTTCTATGGATTGGCTTCGATGCCTCTCGAATTGGCAATGAAACCCAAGAATTTTCCCAACGCAACGCCGAAAGAGCATTTCAAGGGATTGAGTTTCATGATGTACCTTCAGAGGACACCGAACATTTCAGTGTGGTCCTGGATGTGGTCATTCGATACCCTCATTTTCACGAGCATATCGTCTGCAAAAACCTCCATGGATCTTCCAATCTGGTCTTTGAACATGCAATTGACCGGTCGTTGATTAGTGGCTCCAGTATTCTTGAAACTGAAAGGGCATGACGACATAGTAGTATAGCCCAAGGTTGGTTATAAAGTAAGTGTGGTCCTGATCTCAAAGGTAAATTGGAATCTGATTATAGCCCGAGTACGCATCCGTAAAGGATAGGAGTTGTTAGCCAGCGATCAAGTCAACTAGCTGATCAATCTTCGAGAGTAAGAAACTGTCTTTAGGACGTGCTTTGTTCAAATCCGAGAAGTCGATACAGGTTCGCGATTTACTGTTTGCTTTCTTTGTAAGGGAATGCAGAATGAATCGTTAAGGCAAACCAAACACTAGAGGGGGGAGAATAGTGTTTTTGAGAAATCTAACAAAATCTGAAACTTATATGATCTGCTATATGAATCAAACACCACAGAAACAATCACAGACACAGAATTAAACACAAAGATAAACAAAAGTAAAATATAGAAAAGGAAAGAACATATCGGATTTCATACTGGTTCGGAATAATCCGACACCTAGTCCCACTCAATGCTGGATTGCATAGAGTTTTATTACTATATCAATATCCAATCTCCTTAATTTCACGGCTATATGGGATACCACCAATTCCACACACCTGATCAAGTATACCCTCCTTGATTTAACGGCTACAAGGGATACCACAGATTACCCACCTTGATTTAACGGCTACAAGGGATACCACCGATTACCCACCTTGATTTAACGACTACAAGGGATATCACCGATTCTAATACTAACCAAACAATTACAATCAACCCTATAACTCTTCAATAACACTTGAGTTAGAGAGTAATGAGTAGAGAGTGAGAAGAGAAAAAGTTCTATGAAAACGGAATTGAATTCAGCAGATTATAAGTGTAGAAATCATTAAAAAATATTAATGGTGTAAAGAAAGGGATGAAGATGGATAAGAAGAATGATAAAAAAAATCAAAATCAACCCGTTTTTTATAAGATTTGCAAGGTTGCAACGATTCCGAAGCGTTTTAAATAATGAAAAGACACTTCCTTTCAAATTCAAGAATATGATAGTTATATGTCGACATCCCGATAAATGTATGTTGACATAAGGGTGTTAGAAGTTTGAAATTTGAAAAATTTCAATTGTTTTAATATATATATATATATATATAATTCCGGAAAATTTTGAATTAAAACATAGTGTTATAAATGAATATTATGAAGTAGGCAATCATATGAAAACATAAATATAAACTATATAAATATATTTATAAAAATATAAAGTATATAAAAATATAAATATAAAACTTATAAAACTTGAGTTTAAAATCAAAAGTAAAGTAAAGAAAATAAAATACAGAAGATAGAGATTATAGATAAAATTTGAAAATAGACTTTGGAATCAGAATTTGAATTTGAACCTGGAATGCTATTCAGAGTCTTACATAATCTAGACTCGATTACTATATTTATCTTGAACTCTTGAAATCTTGAATATTCATGAGTCTTGAATCATCTTTGAAATCTGAATCTCTAATATCTTTAAACTGTACAGTCTTCAGTAATAATTCCTGTATATAAATCTTGCATATGTGTATATGTATATATTCTAGACTAAAATGTTAGTATATATTTTAATATCAATTAAAATTGAAATATGGTTGTTGTCATCAAAACTCCATTCTCCAACAATCTCCCACTTTTTGATGATGACAACCTTAGTTTATAAAATATCATAACAGTATATACCTCTTGATGATAATCCTTCAAATACTCCTCCTATCTATATGAATCCTATATTTTATAATTTATCCCCCTTTCGCATTATCAAAAAGAAAATTTTAAACTACTCCCCCTAGTTTCTATAACTATCTAAATATTTCCTATACTAAAGTAAAATACTCTCCCTGAATCCTAAATCTATCTATACCTAATAAAATACTCCCCCTAAATTTATGCCTATACAACTTCCTTTAAACCTATAACTCTCCCTTAATCTATAATTCTCTATAAATTTCTATAACTCCCCCTTAATCTAATACAAGCTAAACCCATCCTAAACTCTAATTCCCTTAAATCTATAATAAGACTTTAATCTAGACTAAGAACTAATTCTAATATGATATCCTTAAAATTATGATATAAGCAAAGCAATTTAGTCCAAATAATCAATCAATTCAAACATAAAACCAAACATTTCTTGTATTTTTATTTATCTTAAATTTTATAAAGCTCCTATCGAATAATAATGAAATTTAACCATGTCAAGTAAGTCAATCAAGTTATTCATGTCAAACAAATCAAACAAACAAAACAAGTCAATCAATTTAATCAAGGCAAAGTAAATATGTTATGTATTTAATAACCCTATGTATTTCTAAGACAATAATTCCCCATATTGTATACTTGTTATATATGGAGTTAAAAGTTAATATGTATGTAGTGTGTGCAGTATATTGGTTATTATGTATGTCATATGAAAAGTAATATAAAATGAAATGCAACTTATGATATGAATGATTTTAATTTCGAATGTACTGTAATTTATAATAATGATATATGATATGAAATAAGATGTGCAACGATATTATGGTAATATGATTTGATGATGATATGTTATTCTATAAAACTTAAAGTAATATCTAACTCTTATGCATATAATAAATTATTTGAATCAAACAAGGATAATGTTAACTTTTAGACATAGGTTAATTATAATAATGAACGTGATTTAGAGAATAATAAAGTTAAGAGTTTAATTAAAAATATTTATGATAAATAGTAAAATATTAAAAAATAATTATGGAGTTAAATAACATTAGTAGGGTAAATTTAGTAAGAATTAAAGATCTTTTTAGAGAGAATAAAATTATATAAAGTAGACTATAAACATTTATTCATAATAGTACATAAAAACTGACTTTAAACTTAAATTTTAGAAGTCCAAATATATTTATTTGCTAAAGAACAATTTATATGTTAATTTTATAAAGAAATCTATAGTTATAACAAAATTATTTTAATGAAAACTGAAAATAAGAAGTAATATATATATATATATCTATAATTTCTTATATTTAAACTATATTTTTAAGACATAAAAACCATATATATTATTATTATTATTTACACCAAAATATTAGTTTAAATATGCAAGCTTTTATAAATCTTCATAAGAAATCAAAATAAGTATTATGTTATAAATAGTATTTGTGAAATCATATGAACAAATATATGTTTAAACTATAAATGAAAGATAAGTAAAATTATATTTTATAACAATAAAAAATTATTTAAACTCTTATATCATATTAACATGTATATATATCTTTTATTAATTTATATTGTTAGCCAGCTTTGTGACCAGGCTACCCAAAGCAAAGGATTTGAGTATGAGCATGCATTGATCATCAATCGTTTGGATGAAGTGGTAGAATATGGAAAAATCTTGATTTTGGCACTTTTGAAGATCGGTTCGTGACCACCCCCCAGGTTCGGATCGCGGACATATATGCTAACCGATTCGAATCGTGATCATGTATGCTAACCGATTCGGATCATGATCATGTACGCTAACCGATTCAGATCGTGATCATGTACGCTAACCGATTCGGATCATGACCATGTCCGCTAACCGATTCGGATCGTGACCATCACCATCACGACCATCACCAGCTCACCACCCCCGCTCATGAACCATGACCACGAACCGCGACCAGGACCTGCTACTACACATGTAGACTTTGACCCATTCTCAAGGCTATGACCGCTCCTATTTTCCCGGATTGGATGCCATGTGTCCTACCACGACCTGGTCATCAAATGGGCTTTCCTACAGCTATAGATACACCTCCAGAGGGCATTTTCAGGGGACCTTTTGGCATCTCAACATCCATGGCAGCCATGGCCGATACTAATTCATGAACAACCACAATCTTCCTCAATAAAATCAATGAATTCAGAAAGAATTATTCATTGAATTCGAGTGAGAGAGAGACAATACTCGTTGTAATTGTGATCCATGAATGAAATGAGAAAATATGAAGTGGATGTAGGCTCGTTAACGCCGAACCACTATAAAAATCTTGTTGTCTCACTTTTTCTATATTTTTCAGTTATTTTTTCATATCCTATGCTCAAAATACGACGATTTGGGTGTTAGGACCATTTTTTGGTCTAACATTTTGGTGCTTTCACTGAGAACTGAATTCTCATCCTATCGGATTGTTACTCTACTATTTGGATTTGAAAGTCCGAAGAAAACAGTCCGCCTTCCTACCATTTTTGAAGATTTTTGGTGATTTCAGAAAATCATAGCTTCATGCCATCGAAGAAAGCAAAGGAATCGCCAGCTTCGTGATCGAATGAAGAAAGAATTGATAACGCGCAGGAGCAGGTGGTTGGCTCGCGGATCGCTGGGGAGGCCACGAACGACCCATGGAGCAGCCACGACCCTCAAGGCGACAGCGACCCGGAGAGATGTCTGGTTCACGATCCGACCTAGTATGATCTCCACGATCCGGTCCCAAAGAGCCTTCACGACCCGACCGAGCAAGGAAATCGCGATCCAACCCGGTGATACCTTCACGACCCGACCTGGAGCAACTGTTATGGACATATCCATGAAACGATCTGAAGCTGGAAGGTTGGAGGGTCCCGATCGCCAAGATGGACCACGAACCCGATGGACTGCCGAGCCACGACTTGAAGTGATTTGCGAAGCCCGATCCAAAGGGATATGCACGATCCGCGACCCAGAAAAGTGGTGACGAACAAGGGTCGCGACCCGACCCAAAAAAGTGACATTTTTTGGAAAAAAAATACAATTTTCAGATCATTTCAGAAAAGGCTCCATGTTCCAATATCGAAAAAATCGTGCGGTGCCCCGGACCCCAACCGGCGCTGCGCCCGGACCCGTTGACGGCCTCGCCTTCGGCTCGGAGCACGGCCTAGCCTTCGGCTCGGAGCATGGCTCATCTTCAGCTCAACATATATGTTGGCCAACAACATTCATGAAAGCTTGTCAATGAAGAATAAACGGATTGTCAAAGAATTTGACAACGGAATGGCGACGACTGGAATTCCTCCAGAAGCCATGACCTCTATCTACCGGTGTTATTGAATGTGAGGAGTTGTTGAAAAGATTCGACACGCTGGCAATGGCAGTATAATGATGGTCTCATAACAGCCTCCTCTTCTAGAGTTCCGATGGTGTATTGATTTGGCCAATGCAACTGATGTTTTTCATGAACGGGTAGTGATCTCCTTGTTTACGTGACTTAAACCTGTCCTACAGGCGAAATCCCAGATGACATTGACATAGAACAATCCGGATACTATTCTGAGGATGACTCAGAAGATCCCAATGACCATGATTCTCAATAATGGGATACCCGACAGCAAGTACGGATCCTAGCACTACAAAGTTACCCTTCGCTTGAATGGCGTGGTGAAAAATATATGTCCCACGGTTCACTCCTTGAAAAGCTTAGCTAACATTTGCAATGCCTATTTGTCATCAACCGCATCGAGGAAGACTGATTTCCATAGAATAAAGGGTAGATCAATGTACTTCGGTGCCCAGAGTTAGGTACCAATTGAACCACCGTAGGCCATGGTTGGGCATATGGATCCTTGCCCGGATGATAACAACTTGACTACTCACCAGCCATCATATGACCTTGGTCAAGAGATGAGAGTTCGAGATCAAAGTAAATATGAATCAACCATTAGCTCTCTACTTCTTCCTTTCATTGTGACAAAACACATGAACATTACTTGAAGCCTCACAAGCAATGCTTTCATGTTCAAGCTTATCTAATCAAGGTCCAGACAGACCAGCTCCAACGGAATTCAGAGCCTGCATTGTACCCTAGTGCCTATTGCTAAATATCACAACCGAAGATGGAGTGGAAATTGTCTACGGTGGCCAACTTATTGGAGAAGGTGACTATTTGGCTGGATGGAATACGCTACGCAACAAAGATGGCATGAAACCCGAAGACGCTTCCCCTCCAGACGAAATGGAGTGTGAAGGAGGTGTTAATATTGTGAATAAAGGGAGCATCGCAAAAGGAATTGCCCGATGATCTGCCCGAAGATATAGATCCCATAGAGGATGAAGATTCAGGATGCAGGAGTGCGACATCTAACGTAGCAACTGCCCAAAGTTGGAAAAGCTTGCTTAAAGCTCGTTCATTGTTTTGACAAAACTCCGCCGCTATTGACATTCACCTTATTGTGATACACATTGATTAGATACTACGACAGGTCCTACAGCAACCTGAGTCTTTTGGAAGACAGCTCGAATGGGACATAGAGCTGAACCAGTTTGATCTCAATTTCATTCTAAAGAAGTCCATACGAGGACAAGCATTAGCCAACTTCATCGCTAAATGTACCACTCCCGAAGAGGATGTGGCAGATGTAGAAGATGCACCTGGAAGATGTAATCAGACGGTGCAAAGAATGATTGACTGTCCGACGCCGGTGTCTTATTAATAACCCCTAAATGGCGGTCAATTTACTATGCCTTACGGTTGAAATTCTCCGCTACTAACAACGGCTCCGAAGACGACACCCTGATTATCGAATTGAAACTCGCTAAGGAGTTGGGAATAGTGGCATTGAACATATTTTCTGACTTTCACATTGTTGTTCGCCAGGCTCGAAAGGAATTCCAGACGAAGGAACCACCACTCGCAGCTTGCCTAGAACCAGAAGAAGGGTTGTTGGATGTATTAGAACGTTACAACGTATCTCATGTCCTGCGAGCAGAAGATCAAAAGGCGGAAAATCTGACCAAGTTAGAAGGGTCCGACAATCTAGAAAAGATAGAGATGATCCCCATCAAGACACTATGAAATACAACCATTGATCGGATGGAAGTTGATCTAGCGTTAGAGATCGGACCCGGACGAGAGTCGGGGACAACCCCATGATCGTTATGCATCCAACAATAAGAAGCGAAAGGCGTTCCATCGTCCGTTATGCATCAAGAATTCATCGCCCTGAATGATTTGTCGAAATTACTAGTTGGCTTCCCGCTAGATGGGAGATGTCCATGAATGAAACTTCTGATGAACAACATTTTGGTGTAATAAAGTGAAGATTCACATTTCCAATCCCCTCATCGACTATCTGCTAGGTAACTCATTCCCCGGACGTTGGGTGCAACTGGAGATTTGAGCATGAATCGCTCGAGATTAAATCATCCAATTCAAAGCTGACACATCAGGAGTTTGCACGGCCGATTGCCTTATTCTTGCCTGAAGAGTAGCAAATTGAGTATTTAAAACGCTTACGCCTGAATGCTAATTGATCGTCTACATGCCAATTCTTGCCTCCAATATGGAATCGAAGGCGTATCAGCAAATTTCATAGGGGGCAAAGAGGCGATTCAAAAAGAGATGTGACCTTATCACTCGCTTATAGTACCTACCTAGCCGCCTTTGCCATCTCAAGACCCCGATCAAGGTCTATTCATTTTTTGGGACTGCCGCCCTCATGATAGTTTGAAAAGATATCCCTCATCAACTAAAGGACTTTGGCAGCCCTTTATTGGCCGAGATAGGACGAAGCCAAATGGACCTGCAATGAACATGCAACGCCATTTTTCGCTCAGAATGATACTCATTCCTTTAACAAGATTATTCTCTAACCATGACTCTTATATTTGCATGCTTTATGAGTTATTGATGTAATTAACTCAGATGAATTAATACGTGGATGGTATAGGTACCCCGGATTTTATGCCGATCAAATTTCTAACACCCACATATGGAATTATGGAACAAAACCATAACGAGCTCGACCGAACTGCTCGTCTACAAAGCCATGCCCTCCATCTAAAGAAAGTTGCATAGCTCAAGATGGATCCGAGATGACCGTCCAATCCTTGGCTCACACATGGAAGACCACAAGACAATTATACATAAATCATTGAGTTGCTAAGTCAGAGTCCTACTCCAGATGGACGCGGTGTGACCGTCTATATGGCTCGATCCTATTCTCGATGCCACCAGATTACATGAATTCAAATAAAGGAGGCAGCATTGCCCCTTGATATGCATATTCCTCAATAATGCAATTTTCTTTTACATGTTTCCTGAGTCAATAACATGACTAACTCAAGCAATATGAATGATGCAGGTACCCAAAGTTTGGTGCCAACCAATCCTCCCACAGATGGATCGGAGGAACCCAAAGCCTTGGCGAATATTTTTCGATAAACTCTAATCCTCGGAGCTTGGATAGGAGTATAAATCTAGGACGAGTGTGATGGGCACGCCATGATTGAAGGCCACTCGATCCGTAACTCTAACTCTCAAGATTCGAGAGAGAGTATAAAGGACGCGAAGATGACGTCCGCAAGGCGTGACGATGCACCATGATAAGAACCGCCTTGACAGCACTCTAACCTTGGCGACCGCCAGGAGAGTATAAAAACGTCTATGATTAAGCGCTGAGAAAGAGCTCTTACCCCGCTGAAGGATCGGGGAGCGACAGAACAGCTGAGCTCGAACTCTAACCTTGGCGACCGCCATGAGAGTATAAAAGCGTCTATGATTAAGAGCTGAGAAAGGTGCTGGAGATTCAGCACCCCCAGAACTCCCTCCCCACTGAAAGATCGGGGAGCAGAATGAAAACCAAGCTCGAACTCTAACCCGCTGAAGGATCGGGAGAGTATAAAGGCGCTAGAGACTTAGCGCCACTCGAACTCTAACCCGCTGAAGGATTGGGAGAGTATAAAGGCGCTAGAGACTTAGCGCCACAAAAACTCCTACCCTGCTGAAGGATCAGGGAGCAGACTGAAAGCTGAGTTCGAACTCCAGAGAGAGTATAAAGGCATAGATTGAAATGCCAATCAAGGGCTCTTATCCCGCCGGAGTGTCGGGGGCCAGACTGAAAGCTGAGCCCGGATCCTCCATGTCCGGACATGGGGGCAAAACAATTAAGGTCCTAATCAATCCTCAACAAAGTCCTGGCTAGGCACTAAGTCAATGATTGATTGGGGGTGTACCTGCATACACATACCACTTGAGTGCACTTTCATCTATAATCGCATTGACTACTTATAACGCTTCATGACTTATTTTCCCGTTTGCGTTTACTACTTATAACGCTTCATGACTTATTTGCCCATTTGCATTTCAAATGTTTAAATGTGTAACTAATTATGGAATATTCGCAGGTACAAGACAATGCGAAAGAAAAAAAAAATTTAATTACTAAATGCAGGTTTACAAAAGATAACTAGTCAAGAACGCGAGGGCCTCACTCGCAACAATGGCAACATCCTAATGGAAAATGAACAAAGGGTCGCGTCCAGAAGGATGATGCAGGCCCCTTGAAGACCAGAAAGCAGATGCAAAGAGAACGTCCATCTGCTGATCTCAACTTACTTCCAGAATGGGAAGCTCAGATAAGGTTGGATATATCCCATGTAATAATTGAACGTGATGCAACCATTTCGTCCCCGACCTTTCCTTGATGCAAAGAGCAAACGGGAGCACTCGAGGCGACTACAATCTGACCCTTCACCACTTGATTTCTGTCCTCGGAGCTTGGATGGGAGACTAGGGCTTAGCATGGGCTGAATACCAATAATTCATTTTTGCACTCAACTCCGGCTCTTGATGCGAGAAGTGAACATGAATCCAGAGAAGACATGAATTCGAAGTGTGCTGCTCAACAAAACCCCCTGTGGATAGGGGGCACATGATACGATCCTTGAGCAGCATAGTTCAGTTACTCGATGCCTCCGTTCCCAGTCGAGTGACAGAAGCCTGATTGATGGCTACTGCACATGTGGATTTAAGAAGCCCGAGGCCGATCTTCACTTATTTCAAGACTTTACGCTGGGGGCATCAATGACAATTTAAAGGCTAAGCAACCATCAGCTCAGATCGAACACAAACCAATCAGCAAGATTGCAACATGCTGCTTCGATTCAGAACATCGTGGATGGAAACGTGGACAATGGAACAGCTACCTGCAACATCCTAGATGAGAATGCAAGAATTGTAACAAACTCAGGTTATGCACGACCAGCTTTAGCTTCAACTCGAATGGATATTCGAGCGATATTCCATACTCAGCTCCAAGCAAGAACGCAATAATTCGAAGAACAGGAACCCAGTCGGGTCAAATGACTCGAACCACTACCCGGGGGCAATATCGAAGCGGAAGTAAGAAATCAACAAAGACCCCCTTTGTAACCTCAGATTCAATGCTGGGGGCACCAGTCATGATATTGACGATATGCAGCAATTCTTTGATGGCAACCTGCTCGCCAGTTTGATTCAGCGCCTCTCGAGAGGCGGCACTTCTCAAGATGATATGGACAACGACAGTCAGCCCTTACACGTGGGACGTCAGGATCCCCTGTTATTCCCCCAGACTTTAAATTTTCTCTCTAACGAGAGTTGCTTAGAAGCTTTGATGAATTCAACCCTGAGGTGGACATACTTCTATGACAAGAAGGTGTTAATGTCGAGATAGAAAATCTCAATGCTTTTATGATAAAGGATGGAGCACCATCCGATTCTCGAACTGATAAGGATAAAGAAAAAATCTTGGAAATGAATGATTAGAATGTGCAGTTCTAAAGAGAATCTATATCACTTATCGGGCCCACGATATTGTTTGTCAAGCTCAATTGAACCGATCATGACAAAGAGATTCAACAAGACTATGAAGACCATTTTGGATTATCTTGAAGTATGAGCGGAGGGGCTCGACTAATCCGCTTACATCTTTGACGAGCCTATTTATCCCCGTGATTGATCCGATAAGAGTGCTAATGTTAGCTAACACCAAATGAGTAAATTCTCGCCTTCTGACTAAAGGAAAGGGATGATATCAATGAAAATGTGATCCGACCATTCGCATGTACAACTTGAACTCTTGCTGACTCAAGAAGAGCACAGGACAACTTGGGTCAACTAGAATAGCTGAACTTGCAACTCAGCTACGGCCTGAATCAACTGCAGAGAGTATAAGAGCTTAAAGACCGTATGCCCCATTAACTTAGCTCAACCCTACTGATGCTGGTGGCATGAGTACTGACTTTGCTTGTCCTCCGAGAGCACTAAGAGCACAAGTGTCGATTCATAGACTAACCTTGAAGACAATCCCTGCATGGAACGGATTCAAAGCATGTACGTCATGCCTCTGGAGTACGACCTTACTCATCTTCCCCAACCAAGCGAGCAAGCTTGTTGATCAGATGTTAACTTAAAGACTCAAACAACACCGGATGGAAAGTGTGACAAACCTATCTATTACCTTACGATGGAAACGATCATATAGGCGCTGGTGCACATGATTTTAACAACATCTCTTATTGACTACTTCATATGTGATTATTGGATAACGAAGCGATCTAGAGCGATTATGGATTTCTTTGACCACGATCTAGAGTGATCATGGCTTTCAGATTCCTTACTTTTATAATTCAACGCAATTTTAAGATCCTGGATCAATATCAAGATATCAAGCTAGTCCAAACTTGAGTATAAATGAAAAATTCATATGTTGATTCTAATGTGCTCGGTCCCGACGATCCAGATACCGACTCAAAGCTCGAGGATTCTTGAATTACCCAATGATTTGGATGGCTACTTCGTACATTGACTCATATGTAAAAGAAAATCTGGCCTGACGATGCACTCGACTTGCGAAAAATGATAAAATTGTTTGGCAATGACCTATGCGTGTAGAATCATGCTCGAGAGCCAACGATTTAGCATGACTTTTGATGAATAAACTAGACCTTTTGATTCGACAAGGTTTAGAAAGTTACTTGATCATCTCGAATGCTCCTTCCATAGAACTTGGCCTGACTAGCTCCCAGGGAAGCATTGCAACAATTTGATAAAGCCTCCCCAAGGATGAATGACGTTCCAGAGAGACTTAGCTCAACACATTCAAAGCACATCTCATCTGCTATTAGATGTACTTTGGGGGGCAAAATGTTAGCCTGCTTTGTGACCAGGCTACCCAAAGCAAATGATTTGAGTATGAGCATGCATTGATCATCAATCGTTTGGATGAAGTGGCAGAATATGGAAAAATCTGGATTTTGGCACTTTTGAAGATCGGTTCGTGACCACCCCCCAGGGTCGGATCACGAACATATATGCTAACCGATTCGGATCGTGATCATGTATGCTAACCGATTCGGATCGTGGTCATGTTTGCTAACCGATTCAGATCGTGATCATGTACGCTAACCGATTCGGATCGTGACCATGTACGCTAACTGATTCGGATCGTGACCATCACCATCACGACCATCACTAGCTCACCACCCCGGCTCATGAACCGCGAACAGGACCTGCTACTACACATGTAGATTTTGGCCTATTCTCAAGGCTATGACCGCTCCTACTTTCCCGGATCGGGTGCCATGTGTCCTACCACGACCTGGTCATCAAATGGGCTTTCATACAGCTATAAATACACCTCCAAAGGGCATTTTCAGGGGACCTTTTGGCATCTCAACATCCATCGCAGCCATGGTCGACACTAATTCATGAACAACCACAATCTTCCTTAATAAAATCAATGAATTCAGAGGGAATTATTCATTGAATTCGAGTGAGAGAGAGACAATACTCGTTGTAATTGTAATCCATGAATGAAATGAGAAAATATGAAGTGGACGTAGGCTCGTTAACGCCGAACCACTATAAAAATCTTGTTGTCTCGCTTTTTCTATATTTTTCAGTTATTTCTTCATATCCTATGCTCAAAATACGACGATTTGGGTGTTAGGACCATTTTTTGGTCTGACATATATACTTATAATATATATATATATTAATATATATACATATATATTAATATATATATATATATATATATATATTGAAACAAGAAAATAATAGACAAATAAAGTTAATAACTAGAATTTGAACTAACATTTTCTAATTGAAAAATAAATGAAGGGAAGTTTGAAAGTTTAAACTCTTTAAATTCAAATTTTAAATTTCATTATGTCGACGTGGCCATTTTTGTATGTCGACATACATATAGAAAATCAAAAGATATACTATTTTTACTTATTGGTTTTATATTATCGATTTATATTTCAGGTTTAACTATTTCCTGAAATAATATTAATTCTAATGAACATCCAAAATTTATTTTATTATTATATTTTTTATTTTATTGATATTTTGAATTTCAAAATTCAATTTTGAATTTCAAAATTCAATTTTGAATTTTAAATTTCAAGTTTGAATGTTAAAGTTTTAAATTTCAAATTCAAAATAAAGCAAAGCAAACAAAACATCCATTCAACCAAAAAAAATTAAAAATTAATTAAGGCGTACCTCTTTTTGCAATCTTCCATTTTGTTGTCCTTCCATTGTTATGATCCATACATTCACATCTTTTAAAATTTGATGATAAGATCTTCTTTATTGCGACAGGCTCATTTTTCTGATCAGGATAGTATACTCATTTGCTGAATTTGAAGACCGTATGAGAAAGATATTGAAGATTTAGTAGTTCAACAAACTTGGTGCCAAAATTTGAATTTTGAATGAATGGACACTTCAACTACTATATAAAGGCCCAAAAGTCATGTCTCTTCATAACTATTACTCTTCTTCTTCTTCTTCTTCTTCTTCTCCTTCTCCTTCTTCCTGATTTTCCATTTTCAATCAAACTTGCGAGAGCCATAACTTCTTCGTTTCTTAACGGAATTGGACGAAATCAGCGGCAAATCAAAGGGAAATCCAAGGACTTCGATTTGGTAATAGTTTAGGGATGAATCTGGATGGTATTGAGGTGCATTAAGTCGAAACCATAAGAGGAAAATAGAAAGCCCCATAACAGTTTTTCTATTTTGTCAACTTCGAATCGCCATATCTTACTCAAGTTTTATTGGAATTTGATGATCTTCCCATAAAACGACCGCGAGAACGAGAACTACAATCTGGAAAAGGATTTTGGGACAAAATATTATAACCTGTGGATACAATTTGAAGATTCTTGTCGACATTTTTGGTTTCCTTCTCTTTTTATTCACCAAAACTTCAATTGATAATTACTTGATCAATTCTTGATGGATTTTCATGAAACTAGCGGAATTCCGAAAAAAATGAAGAGAAGTACAATAATGAATATACTTGTAGATGAGAATCAAAATTTTCTACTTATTAGGTACTCATTTCTTTGTTGATTTACATTGTATATTTCCATTTCTTTCTCATGATGTCTTTTCATCAACTGTCTTTACTCTTCTTCAATTGTCCTTCAAAATTTGAATTCTCAACACCCATGCAACACACCAGTTCGAAACTTGAATTTCCAATAGCCACCTTTTTAGAATTTGAATTTTCAATAGCTACCATTTCGGAATTTGAATCACCAACAGACACCTTACCCATCTTTTCCACTTTTGAGTTTTCAAAAGCCATATAACACTTCTTTTCCGGCAAAACAGCATAACTTTTCAAAGAATCAAGTAATTTTTCAAAATAACTAATTTTAATTTGAAATTATAACATCATGACGATTCTGTGATATATCCATTTAAACTTTTCAAGAAATCATACCATGATACCTTGATTTTTCAATAGAATTGAATATAGACTCATCTAATACTGGTGCAATGCATAAATTAACTAGTCTTAACAAATATTTCAAAATTTTCCATTTTAAATATTTTTCAAAAACCAGATTATGAACTTTTTGAAAGACCTTGCTCTGATAGCAATTGTTAGGGAATGCCGAATGGATCGTTAAGGCAAAACAAACACTAAAGGGGAGAATGATTAGTGTTTTTGAGAAATCTAACAAAATTTAGAACTTATATGATCTACTATATAAATCATAGACAACAGAAATAATCACAGACATAGAATCAAACTCAAACACAAAGATAAACAAAAGTAAAATGCAGAAAAGGAAATAACACACATGATTTTATACATGTTCGGAATAATCCTACGTCCATTCCCACGCAACGCTGGATTGCACAAAGTTTTATTACTATATCAATATCCAACCTCCTTGATTTCATGAATACAAGGGATACCACCGATTCCACACACTTGATAAAGTATACCCTCCTTGATTTAACGGCTACAAGGGATACCACAGATTACCCACCCTGATTTAGCGGCTACAAGGGATACAACCGATTACCCACCTTGATTTAACGGCTATAAGGGATACCACCAATTCCAATACTAGCCAAACAATTACAAACATCCCTATAAATCTTCAATAACACTTGATTCAGAGAGTAATGAGTAGAGAGTAAGAACAGAAAAAGTTTTACGAAAACAGAATTGAATTCAGCAAAGTATAAGTGTAGAAATCATAAAAATAAGAAATATTAATGGTGTAGAGAAAGGAGACGAAGATGGAGAAGAAGAATGATAAAAAAATTTGAAATAAACCCCCTTTTATTAGATTTAAAAGGTTGCAATGATTCTGAAGCATTTCAAATAATGAAAAGATACTTCCTTTCAAATTCAAGAATACGACAGTTATATGTCGACATCCCCATAAATGTATGTCGACATACGGGTGTTTAAAATTTTAAATTTGAATATTTTTGAGTGTTTTAATACTATATAATTCTAGAAATTCTTGAATTAAAACATAGTATTATAAATGAATATTATGAAGTAGGAAATCATATGAAAACATAAACTATATAAACATGTTTACAAAATTATAGAGTTAAAATTAAAAAAAATGTAAAGTATATAAAAGTATAAATATAAAACTTGAGTTTAAAACCAAAAGTAAAGTAAAGAAAATAAAATAAAGAAGATAGAGATTGAAGATAGAATTTTGAAAATAGACTTTGGAATCAGAATTTGAAAACATAATTTGAATTTGAATTTGAACCTGGAGTGCTATTCAAAGTCATACATAATCTAGACTCTATTACTATATTTATCTTTAACTCTTGAAATCTTGAATACTCATGAGCCTTGAATCATCTCTGAAATCTAAATCTCTAATATCTTTAAACTGTACAGTCTTCAGTAATAATTCCTGTATATAAATCCTGCATATGTGTGTATATATATATATTCTAGACAAAAGTGTTTGTATATATTTTATAATCAATTAATAATGAATTAAGGTTGTTGTCATCAAAACTCCATTCTCCAACATTCTTAACCAAGACGGGGTTGGGGACCTATTCAGGACAATAGGTGTCGCGGATAAAGCCATTATTTAGTAACCTATCCACCTCTTCTTTGAGAGCAGTTGACCTTTCGACCCCTAAGATCTAACGCTTCTATTTGACCGGGGGTTGTCAGGGGTCGATATTGAGCATGTGACAAGAGATTCCTAAATCGATGCCATACATGTCGAAGTAGGGTCCGAGCGAACACATCGAGGTTGGCCTTTGGAAACTCCGTAAGCTCCTCCTTTATTGCGGGGTGAAGTTACAATCCAACTTTTAAGACCTTTGTGGTCGTCAGAGATGACTGGAACATCCACCGTCGGTACTACCGGAGTAGCCCTTTCAGAGTAAGGCTCTTAATCCTCCCTTGGATCAAGGTCGTCAGAAAGACGGTAATGACTTCTAAGGCAGGACTCGGATGCCTTTGATTTATATGTGGAAACAGACTTAGCATAAGAGGGTGAAGGCACCGTCTTGCCTTTCACCTCGTTGCAGGATTTCTTCCACTCAGCAAGGTAGTAGACCCTTGTTGTGGCTTTGTCTCCTTGATAGTGTCGACTCATTTTCTATCTGGAACTTCAATAAGAGAGACCATGGTGATATGCAGACTAAGAATTCTGAAAGGAAGGGACGCCCAAATAAGGCATTGTACGGGGATATGGCATCAATGACCACGAAGGTGAGGATCCAGACCTGGCTCCAATCCCCTTCTCCGAGTTCTATGCGGAGGTCAATCACGCCTATGGGATGACTGGATGTTCCGTTAAAGCCATGGATTATGGCATGGCATGGCTTTAGGTCTTTGGCCTCCAATTTCATTGGTCGTAGGCCGCTTGGAAGATGATGTTGACCAAGCTTCCCAAGTCGATGAGGATTCTTTGGACGAAAGATGGGCCCATCTTAGTAGAGATGACGAGAGGATCGATGGTTGGGATTTCGATTCTCGTGGATTCCCTCTTACGGAACACGATGTCAGCCTGCATTATCTTCTGAAGCTTGGCAAGGATGGACTCGTCCAGAGTAGAGCAGGCTTCGTAAGTGGCGTGCTTGATGGAGTTGGAGCATTCCTCCATTTTGCAGAAGCTTTCATGTGTGGGGTGAGGTCCACCACAGATAGTGTTGATCACGATATCGTGCGATCTCAGATTGGACGGCCCTAGGGTCGCATTGGCAGATGTTGGAGGTGCAAGCATTGAAGGGCCCGCGTCAGCTTCAGGAGGAGTAGAAGTTTGAACGTACAGCTCCAAACGTTTCTCGTGGATGAGCTTCTCGATTACATCCTTGAGGTGGTGGCAGTCATTGGTGTTGTGCCCATACATGTCGTGGAATCTGCAATACTTGCCGGAGTTCTTCTCGTGGTCAGTAGATTCTCAACTGTTGGGCTTCTTGTATTGGAGCGTATTATAGGTCTTCAAGTAAATGGTCTCCATATCTCGACTCAACGGAGTGTATTTCCTACAATTTGGTAGCGGTTGTGCTTCTTAAGGTCTATGGGAGCTTGATTATTGTTGCGACCGCCTTGTTTGCGGATGTTCGGCTTTGGCTTCTAAGGAGCTTCCCCTTTGCCCTCGTTGGAAGAATCTCGACCTGTTTTCCTTTTACACTATTTCATATAGTGAGATTGTGTGGGTTGCCGGGATGGCTACCCTGAGTAGCTCGATTGCGCAGAGACTCTTCCTGGCATAGGAATTGGCCAGCCTTCTCGTAGAAAGCGTCCAGAGTTTTGGGATGCATCCTATCTGTCTATGCTTCGAATTCGAAGGTAGCGAGGATGCCTTTGGCAAGCTGGAAAAGGATGGTTTGGTGTTTAGGTTCGTCAAGCTCGGCGAGAGCATCATTGAATCGCTCGAGGTATCTTTTAATTGATTCCCCTGGACCCTGGTAAAAGTTGGAAAGGTAGAGAGCGTTCTTCGGAGTAGGAACATACATCCTGAACTGCCTGACCATCTCCATGGCCTGTTGGCCGATGGTATTGATGGAATCAAGTGAAAGACAGGAGAACCAAGGCAGAGCTGTGCTTGACAAGAAAACAAGGAAGCATTTACATTCAACTGGGTCGTTGGCCTAACTATAATCCATTTGCCACTCGTATCATTTAACAAGGCACAAGGGTCAGTCGTGCCGTCGTAGAGTGCCATCTGTAGCATGTTGAAGCGCCGGGGCCACTCGGCCTGGTTCAGGCTCGTCCTCTTCCATGTCATTGACATCGATTATCCAGTTTAGATGTTTATGATGAGGTTGAGCGGGTTGATGTACCTCATGATGGAGAAGGCTTGGGCCAGTTGGGTTACTGGTAGCATAGGCCCTAAGTCTTGAGCTGCGGCAGTTGGATTCTGTCGAGGAGGAGGTTGGTTGTTCGGACCTGGTTCATCATTGATTACCAACCTAGAGCAATTGCGATAACGTGTTCCATCATTGAAGGTGATGGTAGTCCTTTCACTGTTACTATTCCCATTTCTGTTACAATTACCTTTACCATGGTCGTTGCTATTGTCATTGCCGTTGATATATGCATTGGTGCGGGCAATGGCTTTATTTTGGAGGCTGAATCTTCTCCTTTGGTGTGGGTCCTGGGATTCGGAAGAAAAGGTTTCCGAGACATTGATCCATGAGCGGGCGTTGGCCTGAGCACGTTAAAGTTGGGCAATGAGGTGTTGATTATCTTAAACATAGCACATGAGGTCGATGTTGGTTTTCAATGCTTCGTTGAGCTTGAGAGACCTGTTTTCCAACTTCTTATTGAGCGCGTATACCTGCGCTAGAGTTGCGAGAGCATCGGGGTCCAAAGGAGGAACGATGCCCATCTCGGTCGGTTATTCCACCGCTCGGAGTTGTGAGGTACCAGCATCGGGAGTAGCATTGGATGCGGGGATCAGGTTCTTCACTCGCTTGACCATGGTAAGCGGACTAGAGCAATAGGTTAGGGAAGAACCTAAAGCGTGTCGAAGTCAAGATGGAAATATGTGAAAAGAAGTAGACCTTAGTTCAGATCTCTCAATGAAAGAACCAGAATGTTGACGGGAAAAAATGTCGTAACCCCCAGAGATTCTTTTTTACTTAAAGAATTACATTTCACATGGGAAAATAAGTGCAAAAAGCAGCAAATGACACAGTGAATTTATAGTAGTTTGGTCCCATGAGGGGCTTATATCCAATTTGGAAGAGTTGCTGATATTTTATTCACAATAATGAGTTACGAGCCTTGGACATCATTTAGGCATTCGTTTATAAGCATTTCCATGTAATTTGGAGTCATATTTATCTTATATGGGTCTTGGGAAAAATTCACTTTTATCCTTCTTCTTCCTAAAAGCAAGGATGCCATTAATGAGGCCTCATGGAGCTCTATGAGATGCCAAATCAGTAAGAAATCCAAATCCTTTGAAGTGTGAACTTGGGGGTATTTATAGTGGGGTGGTTAGATGAGAGTAGGTAGGATTTAGGGACAATATAGCCAGTTTTCATACCCCTAAAGCCATGCGCCCGAGAACTCGTATCCCCCCTCGTTTTTTGACAGTAATTTGTATTCATTTTGATGCGAAGCATCGTATCCCCCAGGGAATATGATGGTGTTTTCTTGGTGTTGGGGGACCCGAAGTTTGGGGATCTGAAGCAAGAGATCCGAAGTTAGCGGTTTGGAGGAAGTCGAAGTTCGTGATACGAAGGCGAAGAACATGAACTATCCCAATATGAAAATGTAGGGTTCGAAGTTTGTACGCATGAGAGATCCGAAACTGCCAGGGGCCATGGGATACGGAGTTGAGGGCTTCGTGAATGGATGTGAAGGGTTCGAGCTGCTTTGGTACGAAAGTGAGAAATACGAGAATGTGGCTACCGAGGGATCCGAAGCTTGGGAGACTCGAAATTCCTTTGTATGAGAGATACGAAGGTGTTGTTTGGGCATGCTGTTGAGTTGTGAAGCTCCCGTTCATGCGACTTCTCTAATCTTGTATCCTTGACTATTTGGCGACACTTCGGACTTTATCGTCACGCGATGTGTTGAGTCGAGCGTGTCTAATGTGATTTTGGGACCAGACCAAAATGCCGGCTGACGGACCTTTATAAATACAAAAAATTCCTCCGCCTTCATGGTATTTGCATCTTCAATGTCTAAACATCTAATAATCATTGATATTTGTTCTTTATGGCTTAAATCTGGAGTAAAATCGAGAATAACCGAAAAGAATTTAGCTTTCAAATTTTTTGCAAGCAATATCTCTTTAAACTTATTTGCCAACAAAAGAATAAATTCATTTTGAACTCAATGACCAAGATAATGATTGTTTATTTCATTATTTTCCACATTTCTAAGATGTTCTTCCATGATTGGATCAAATTCGAAAACAACTTCAATAAATTGGCAAAAGACCAATTATTCTTTTTATAATTCTTTTCATTAGATCCAAGGAATGGTATATTGGGAGTGTTTTCATAACACTAGTAGTGCAAACTAATATTATTTTTCCATCACCGTCGCTTTTGATCAATTAGTGATTCCATTCCTTTCTCTATAGTTTATTTTAGTTGAAGACCTCTATACAAATCCACCCATGTGATAAGATTCGCCATATGTTCCAAGATACTCTCATGCTCTCGATGTTTAACTGTTATATTATGCCAATCATTAAATCCTTCTTTTGTTAATCGAAATGTCTTTTATTTATTTTTGAACAACTTGCAATAAAAGCAAAAACTTTATTCACTTGATTTGAGTAAACAAGCTGCTTTCACTCATTCTCCTATCCATATGGATAATTGCAAATATAATATTTAAAAGAAAAAAAAGTCTTTGATTATCTTCATTTTTAGAAATTCATCATTTTCTTTTAAGATTTTAATAGTCTAATTTTGAAATAACATTACTATTTTATACCAGGAATTCTTCCCAACAATCCCGAATCATAGTTAGCATCAATAACATACTAAGATCAAGCTCAATAGTATTATAAACAACTTCAACCATAGTATCCATAGATTCATTATTATTACTTCTTCATTGATTTTGGAAACATCTTCATTAAGTACATCAACATTCTCACTTATTAACAATTCTTGAGCCAAAACATTCTCACCTACTAACAATTCATGAGACTTAATATTCTTTTCAATGTCTTAATATTTGTCATTAGTTTGTCCAACCATACATGAAGTTGAAGCTTGGGAATTTTGCTTTTTGGCTTGAAACAAAATTGAAATTGAACCAAAAAGTGATTTTGCAAGAACATCTCTTTTATGTTTAACTTTTCTATTGTGAGCTCCAGAATTTTGTTTTAGAAATCGAATTCGGTTTTTATCATTTTTGTTATTCGTCAAAGTTCCTATCCTTAAAAGAATGACATACACTTACTTCTGAAATAAAAGCAATTTATTTATTTCCTAACATATTTATTATTTTCCCAAAAAAAGCGTTCATAACCACAATTAAATAAAAGCAATCTATTTATTTCTAAACTGAAATGGATTGATGGTGCACTTTAAGTGAATATAGGAACAAACTGCTAATTCCAATTAAACAAAAATTTCAATGTCAATGCAATAAAATGCAATCTCAGACAACTACAATGACAATATGTCAATAATTATTTACAATAAAAACTATTATACCAATTTTCCGCTCGGATTCGATATGTTGATCTTCCAAAGCTTAAGGGCTGTAACGACGCAAATTGTAGGCGCAGTTGAAGCAACGAAGGCGGAGACAAGATCAGCTGGATTCATGAATGAATATCTTCATGGTCTTTAATTAGGGCTGAAATGCTTTTTTAGTAATCATAGCGATTGGGTTTGGCAAAATAGTGGAAGACGCTCGTGTTTTAGATTGGTAGCAGAAATGCTTTTTTTCTTTTCATTTTAGATCTAATTTTTTAATCACACATTTTTGTTGCCCCTTATCGGTGGTTTCCCTAGGCTAAAGCCTGATGGGCCTGATGCAAAGGTCGGGCCTGGTTCCCTTCATCGTTTTTCTTTTCCTTTTCTGAAATTCTATTCCAAATTCGCAATATAGGGCTAGGGTAGAAATGAGAGTGTTATGAGAGCAAAGGAAGGATATGCTTTGAAATAGGCCTGAACCTTTTTTTAAGAAACAGACGTACAAAAATACTAATAATGGAGAAAAGTAGCCTTTCTTCGATGGCTCATAAAAAACAGATCAACAGTGCAAAAAATGCATCTAAGTCTATGGAACAATACATATATCACATACAAAATAGTTAAGATGGCAAATAAGCACTAATAAACACTAAACCAACCCAAAAGCCAAATGACAATAGGGGCCGAAGGAACCAGTTGCTGCTCCATAGGGAGACCCAAGACAAGCCAAAGATCGCCATCCACCAACAATCGACAAACCAATCCGAAATCTGTTTTAGCTAAGAATAGCGTCCAAGATAGCACCCACCTCCAACGACCACCAAAAAAACAAACCAACGCACGATTCAACTTCCAAAGCACCGAGACTAGCTTTATAGAACATCTATCTGACCTCAACCTTTATACACCATAACGTATTGTGCTAGAAACCAGGTCCAAAGATAAGATCTAGAGAACAAGCCACAACCAACAACCTACAGTCCGAAAATCTATGGACGAAAAACCCTCATCCCATACCAGCTCGAACATGAGATCCCTCGGTAATAGAAAAACACATGCCAATTATAGTGAAAGAGGGAAGTGGTTTCCGGTGAAGGGCTTGCCTATGAAAGCAAAAATAGACATCTTTCAAAACTTTACGATTGATTGAAGATGGAATCATAAGGGATTCATCAAAAACCGCTTTGTTTCGAAAACACCGAAGATGCCAGCATATGAGACAAGGAATAGGTATGGAAAGGATCGATCTTTGAACTTTTTTATGCCCCTTTTGTGTAACGAACCAAAAATTCCCTCCTTTCCAATCAACCCTCAACCACAAGGTTCCAATCTAAAAGTCTGAAACTTGCATTGTTAACTTTGGGTGTAAAACAACATCAGAACAAAGAACAAAAGACTTTTATTAACATCATTATAATACTACATCAAAGTAAAAATTATTAGAGTACATCTTAAATAATATAGCGGAAGATAAATTACAATAAACAGCGAAAAACATAAACTAACTCAGCCGAAGATTATCAATTGCTCCGGACACAACTGTAGCTTCAATCCAGAATCCTGCTCAAGAAAAGTATATGCAAAAAAAACTACTTGGCTGCTCATATGGAAAATATGGGGACCAGAATTTGCAATGGGAAAAAAATTTATGGGTTAGTCATGGGACTGCTATGAGAAACGCTAATAGTTACTATTAACTTATTTAAAGTAAGGAATATCATGGGATCACGCCGTATACCACGGAACGAGTTTAATCCACACGAATGCCAATGCACAAACAACCACCAAAAATAGACTTATGCAGCCTACAATGCATCAAACAATATGCAAGTCCTCAAACTACCCATTTCCGCTTAATTCCCAAACTTAGATTTTCAAAATCCAATTAACTTTACAGAAGTTATTTCTTTGGACTTTATTCTTGACTTCTTAATTCAAATCATTTGAAATACATAATTGGCTTTCATATCAAGTTAGTTTTAACTTCGAGATCTCAAACCAAATCATTTGTAAATTTGAGTTCAAAATATCACAAACATGCATAACAATACATATGCAACCATATATCCGGAGGTTTCTCTGTCAAAATGGCAAAAGGCACACATCTTCTCTCTCATTATATATATATATATATATATATATATGTATATTCATCTCCCACTAGTGGAACAAGCTACACCGACCACTAACCATTTAAGGTTCCGCGGTCCACCCATACTTTTAGTCGTTGGAGTTATTCGAATCTTTAGCCACATACTAAATCCTTTTATATCCCAAAGTGGGGAAATCATTTTGCAACAATAATAATCACAAGTACTTCCAAACCATAGCACTTCATATTGTCAATTCTCAAATATAATCAGTTTCTATTAAAAATATAACCTTTGAGCTCATACATCTCGAAGAAGGGTGTTAAGCAAAGAGAATAAATTCTCCACCACCAAACAAATATATCATTAATAGCAACAATCGGTTATGTGATGAAATACAATGTCAAACACAAAATCTATTTCCAAATCATTTCGAAAACACCGGGTTTAGTCCTCGAAATCCTTTCTGTTTTATAAAACATTCTCTGTCCAAATTCGGGAATAACACTTCCTTTCACTTACCAAATCTTATTTCAAAAACCATTCATTAAATTTGGAAATGTACCCAACAACATCGCTAAACACATCATAGTCAAATCGTGAAATAAATCACAATGTGTTAGCATACAAGTATTTCTACCCAAACCATTGTTAAATGTAAAAGAATACCTGCTCATAAACTGGTCGAGCACAATCCAAACAATCAATCGACAATAATAAATATCAACAACTAAGTATAGTTGGTTCATAACTCTTTCAAATTGTTTATTATGATTTAACATAATTTTCTCCATTTTTATTAATTTAAAAATAGTTCATTTCACGAATCTTGAATTTCAGGTCATTATTGGTCCTAGCGCTGTTTTTATTCAAGTTTGATTTGGACTTATCTCACGATCTAACTACTAGATTTAAACATTTTTAGATTCATTTGTAAGTTCTTTTCATTTTGGACCCAGAGTTTTCAATTTTGGGAGAATCCGGCGGTTAGATCTCCTAGGACATACGCTTGAAGTTAACGATCGATATTCGCGAACTGTCGTTGTGTGATGAGTTTATTCAAACCAAACTTCGATTATATCGAATCTAGCCACTTTTAATACAGTTTATTAACTATATAATCACTTCTGGAAATTTTACTTTCATTTTCAAATTCAATCTCAAACATTTCCAATAAATGGATATTATAATAATATTTTATGATTAAAATAATATTATACTTTGAACTTCAATAACGTCCCTTATAAAATTAAATAATAAATTTTTGAAAAGGAACTCTTTTCAAAACACTTTCCATATAACCTAACTGAACTTCCCTTTTATCAGTTACTATTCATTTTAAAATTTAAAACTGGAACAAGCCATATCTATATGCATATTAATTCAAATCAACTTGTTCCAGTTATAAATATTCATCTATATTTTATAATCTTTGTGTCCATCCCAAATCGGACATCAAATTTAAACTTTGATCTTCAGCCTATTATTATATTAATAAAATATTCGTTAAAATCCATATCAACCACAATATAAATCAATACGGTATATATCAATCAGTTATCATTCCAATACCCAAGTAGGGTTCACAACAACATTCAATAGCCAGTAATGTGTGAAGTACTTAACCAAGACCATTTAAGGTTCAACTACTTCCCAATCGACACTATTTGTAATTTAAGTGTCGTATACCCAAGCAATCACACACATATCAAGTAAAAATAATATTTTTATCATACTACTCAATATTTAACATCATAATGAACTTATATGATCAATCACTAATCATTTCATCAGCCCAAATTGAATCAACTAATAAATAGTTATTAAACTACCCCTTTTCGGTTTCGGTTTCGGTTTCTCACATCAACTAATTATAACACCCAATCAACAACAATCAATATATAACTCAAACAATTCACAATAGTAATTAATTTTAAACTAGCCCTTAATAATTGTTTAAGAGTTCGCACCATAATGTTTGACCACTGAAATACCGATCGATTTCCTATAATTCAATCAGGTGTTTTATCTCGCCATAAATTGTCACAAGCTCCATATCACTTCAGACCGGTTTTGTTGTGAAGTCTGCGTCCATAGGTTTCAACGAATCTTGTTTCGCTGAATTCCATTAACATACGAGAGAGTTATGAATTTTAAATTTCTAACTTAAATCAACATCATTAACACAACATAAAAACAGTTTAATTACCTTTAAACTAGGATTAACACTTACACATGATGCTCATTGTCTTCTCCCTACAGATAATGCAATTAACACTATTCCCATGGCCATTAACGCACACATGCTTCCCTTTCTCCCTCATTCTTCAATGAATTCAAGAACTAAAAATACCACACATCTTCTGTCCAATCTCTCCTCAACTCCATGTCAACAAAGCCAAAATCGAACTACCCTTGTGAACTGCGAACGACAGGTCCTCCTCACACCGTTAACAAAAATCATGATAGTTTTTGGCCTCGAAATTTACCGAACTTCACCAAATTCTGCCACTTTCCACTACAGACAACATTACGTACTCCAAAACAAACATTGATGCTTCAATTTTCCATTCTTCCTAACCCTAGCGCATGCCTTGAATATGACAGAAGACCAAGAGGACGTCGAATCATCCAAAAATCGTACCAACATGAACCAAATCATCCTACGAACTTAGAAATACAAACCTTTGAATGTATAGAAGTTCATTTGATTTTTACGTGATTTTCAAAGCTCACGTTTTAGCTTGTAGAACATTTCCTAATGGCGACGTAGAGAAATTTGACCACAGGAAGAATGTGAGGGTTTGGGAAATGTGAGTATATTATATAAGGAAGGGAAAATATTTTTTCATTCAATTATTTTATTGATTTATATTGTGTCTCTACTTGTTTCATCGATTAAAAATACATATAATCACATACGAATCTCATTTTCGACAAAAAATGACATTTTTGACATTACGGGCCCAACGAAACATGTTTCGTCAAATTCTGAGTTCTTTTTCACAAACAGCATATTTTAAAGTCAAATTGTTGATTGTTTCACATTTAAATCCCACGGGTCACACACTAAACCCAATTGGTGCGAAATTTGAAATCTAGCAAAAATTTATTATTCCGGATCCAACAAAATTGGTTTCGTAGAAAATAGAGGTCGTTTGCAAAATGACTATTCTTAAGGCCTATATAATATTGATAAAATATTACTTTATTCCATAGCGACTATTTGGAAATTCAAATTTGACATAACTTACAATCTATGAGACAAAATCTTGATTTTTTACTTTTATTATAAAGATATAGTTAAATAGCTTCTAAAGTTTCTTGTTTCAAAGAAATCCGACTTCGGGTGGATTCTGTATATTCAATAGAAGTTCAAAACTCAATATTATGAACTACCACATCGTTACGAGTTTGTTTTAGATTAAACATAAATTAATACGTTCAATGAATGAATTCTATATTAAAAATCTTAATATTTCAAATATAATATTTAAAAAAGATTTAAATTATCGATTTTTTTTAAATCGACTACAAATCGTTGTAAATTTTACTAATAATAAATTTTGAGTTAGTTCCAAATTTTGGGTCGTTACAGTTTCCTATCAAGCATGAAGCAAATCAAGCAGAGAAGAAAGCCATCCCCCCCTCTCCAAAGACCAATTATGTTCCCAAAGAAAGTCCAAACCGCTGTAGCATGCTCACTGTCCATTAATAAGTGTGCAATCGACTCCAACAAATCAAAATGGAAATACTGGTAATGAGACACAAATGGTATGTCAATCCGTATAAGGTTAACATCTAATGGAAGCCCCTTATGAAATATTTTCCACATCAGAATGGACACCTTGGAAGGAATGCAGTTGTCCCAAATGAAAGAGAAAACTGGGTTTTTGGGAATCAGAGTTCTAGTCTGATTCCAAGCCACCTAAGGGAGAAAGGGCCCCCACTCCAGTCAAAACCTCATCCGTGGGAATTGGAAAAGGCGTTGAACGACTGCATCTGTTTTCATGTCTCTCTAGCATAAGACGAGGACCCGGTGAAGACTGAAGGTCAAAATGCGCTTGTACTTAGCATGCAGAAACAATGCCAAAAGTGAGTCAATAGATCGAAATCTAACCAGAGTTTATAAGAGTATGCCATATAGACATCCCTAGGGTTCCACAGGCCTAGTCCTCCATCATATCCAGGACGATAGATGTTATCCTAGGAAACCCACTGACGACGCATAACGTCGTCTTTTTTACCCTAGAAAAAAGACGAGGACAAAGAATGATAGGAACAAAAGAACAATGAAGTCGGCGTCATGATTGTGAAAACATGAGATCTAAGAGAACTAAGCACCGATTTAATGAGAACCAGCTTACCTGCCTAAAAGATGAGAGTCGAATTCCAACTAATAATATTCCTCCTAGCTTTTTAAGACAGAGGTCAAAATCGTATTAAGTTTGCGGCCCTAATACAAATGATGCTGAGATAATTTACAGGAAGAGAAGCAACCTGAAAACCAGTGAAGGACTCAATCCATGAGATCCTTCTTGGTTCCATAGACTTTGCTGGAACAAAGCATCTCTTCGAAACATTGATTAATTTCTCTAAACGACGTTCATAGAGGTGAAGAAAAGATAGGAACCGATGGATGTATCGTCGATTGCCATTAGAGAAGATAATGAAGTCGCCAGCAAAAGACAAGGAGGATATCACATGGCATTCTCTTGGGATACCAGGGTGATGGATATTCCCTGCAATGGTAAGGTAGTGCACCCCTCGGACGAAAGCATCAGCGGTGATGACAAAAAATGTTGGGAGAGGGGGTCTCCTTGACGAAGACCCATCCCCGAATGGAAAAACCCTTTTGTCGCTCTGTTGATAAGAATAGAGAACCAACAGTTCGAAATGAGCCTCTAAATAAAATCAATAAGAGGCTCAGGGAACCCAAAAGAACGGAGAACTCAGATGATTAAAAACAAAGACATGTGAACTTAAGCTTTTGCCATTTCAATCTTAGTCACCACATTGGAACCGCGGATCTTCCAATCGATTTAAGAGATAAGTTATTAAGAAAGAAGAACATCGTCAGTAATTAGAAGAACTTTAACAAAACTAGCCCGAGTCAAAGAAATAATATGGTCAAGGATTGATGTGAGCCAATAAGACAAAATCTTGGATATGATCTTATCTGAGAAGTTATAGAGACTAATTTGATGGAAATCAAAGCAAGAATAGGGATTCTCACACTTAGGGGTGAGCATAAGATTGGTGGACATCCAATACTTAGGGAGTATACCACCAAAGAAGAGGGATTTAATTGCAGAGAGAAGTCACGATGAATTACTGCCAAGGCAGTACGGTAAAAAAAAGCCTTTTGAAGTCATTCGGGCCTCTCGCACTGTCCATGCTAATTGACAAAACACAAGAGAAAATTTCCTCTATAGAGGGAGGGATGAAAATAGGAGGAGCCTCTTGTTGAAGAACAAAGTAAGGGATAAAGGACAAAAGAACAAGATCATTCCAATTAACAGAAGGGCTCTATAGAATGTCTAGAAGTGGAAAATGGTCGTCTCTTTGAATTTAGAGGGGTAAGAGGCCATAGAAAGGTTGGGACAAACGATTTGGCGGATAGAAAGGATATTCTTCTTCTTTCTAATGGTAGATGGAAGACTTTCGAGTTGGGGTTTCCACTAATAACCCAATTGATTCTCGCTATCTGACGACAGAAAATGCTCAACACTAATTTAAATGCGAGTTAGGTTAAACCCATTATGCCTTGTTAGTATCCGAAGGATCGGCATCAATAGAATCTTCCAATAGGACAAGAGCTTCTTTTGCCAAGTGGACTTTGTCAAAGATATTCTTGAACACCTGAGTGTTCCATACCTTTAGACAAGACTTGAGGTACTTGAGTTTCAGATAGAAAACAACTATAGGACTATCTATAGCTGGGAGAAACCAAAAGTCCTTCACTGTTAGGATGAAAGTGTGATGGGATATCAACACGGACTGAAATCGAAATGAAGTAGGTCCCGATAAATAAAAAAGGGGTCACTTCAAAACCATGGGAATATGATTAAAATTAGTACGATGAAGATGTTCAATCAAAAAAAATGAAAGACCTAACCAGCCCTCCGAACCAAACACTTATTCTGGACGGGAAAGAATCATGTTGGGTCCTTCTTGGTTGTTACACCAGGTAAGAGCCGAAACAACAAAAGAAACCTCGAACAAGAACGAATGAATGAGGAAGGAATTGAAATCCTCCACCGCTGCGTGGTTAATAGAGGTCCCACGCTCCTCCACTTGACACGACACCACATTGAAATCCCCCCAATCATAGATGCACCATAGTCATGCACCGATAGGGATAAAAAAATCTTGCCATAAACCAAGGCGCTCGATTAAACATGGAGAAAATGAAAGGGGAAGGGATAACGAGAAGAAAACATTTAACTGATAGGAGTTGAGTCGGGTCGAAAATAAGGCGCACAGAGACATCTTTTGCCCAAAGAATACAAATCTTAATGGAAATGTTGAGACAACCACCCTGAAATTGAGGAGAATGATGGTTTTAGAAAGCACTTCTGATTCCATGAAGGGCTCCTGAAGTGCCACCAAAAAATAGAATGTTTCTTGACGAAGCGCCTAAGGCCCGAAAGGGTGGCATCGTTACCAACACCATGAATATTCTAGAATAAACAATTTGCCATTACAGAGAAAAGTAAAGAAAAGGAACATGATAAGAAATAAAAAAAACAGCTCAGAAATTAAAAAGCTCAGATCAAATAAAGGTTACGATGGGTAGTTCGAACAATTTGGTCAACCGCAGCGAGGGGACGAGTGTAAGGAGTACGCGGTTGAGACTGTGCACTCCTCCGAGAAGAGAGGGTAGAAGAGTAAGAGCAATGACTATACGACGGCTTCGTAACAGATGGAGCAGTGACCAACTGACTACCAGTAAATGGTAAAACGTCTTCCTTGAAAGAGATGAGGTGATCTACCCGATAAGAATATGAATTCCTAGCTAGGCGATCCAAACAATCATTAATGATCATAATTTCTCCCGGACTAAGAAGAGGAATTGAGTGAGAAAACTGAAGAAGAGTGAGAGAAGATGTCGAAATGCCAATGACAGATGTGCCCACTTGCTGTGTGGACTTTGCTATGACAGTCTATCATCAAGCTGATAGTCTTCACAATACAGAGAGTCCGACAAAAGGACGAGCATAAAGATCAAGGGGGTCTAGACTCCCCAATAATCTCGATACAAGGAAAAACCAAACAAGGGACAACGAGCATAAAAGGAGGACCAATAGAAGTGTGAATACGCCTCCTACCCAAACTCAAAACCAACAAGCATTATAGCAACGCACCTACAAACAATCCGATAAACAGCAGGGCCAAACCCACACTAATCACCACTACCACGTCATTGATTGGCATGTTGGTTCCCATTCGTTGTTCTTGTTTTCGCGGTCACCTCTTTATTTCGACCAATCAATGCTTTGGTGCTCAGTTTTTTCCTTAATGTCATTGGGGGAGATTAAGGAAAGGAAACACAATAACATAAAATAAGGCAAGAATAACAACCAAAAGAAAAAAGTGCGAGAACATGCCCTGAAGCCAATTCGGTTAGGTCATGGAAAGTGAGCTAAATCAGAAGGAGAACAACAGCAAAGCACAGAGACTTTGTCACTTACCACAAACTACTCGAGAGAGGAAAATCTGTTAAAAGTGGGAAGAGGTGGAAGTGCACAAGCTCGCGCACCACTCACTACAGAGCGCAACCAAATGCCACAAGCCAGATGGGAGGGAAGATACGAAGCGCTGTATGGAAACTGTCGCGGAGGACGACGAGACGTACGGATCAACTTGGGCCGCTTATACACATCCATCGATGAACTAAGAGCCGCCAAGCCATCGCACAAGGCCAGTAACAAGAAATACTCTTCGGAAGAAAACCTGATAGAAGGAACAACGAGCTCCACTTGTACACCAACCACAACAGACTGGAGGGATGAACAAATCCGGTAATGAAACAAAACGGCATGGCAATAACTACATGAACGCTACACCGACCACTACATAGTGGTGGCCAACCAGAAAGGAGTACTCCCCCAATTATGAATCAACCTTAATAAACATTAATGTAATGACCTACCATTTCGACTGCGTTAAATCGGTAATTAAACAATCTTGAACCGTTCGAAAAGATAGATCGTTATTGCTTATGAAATTTAATAGAATCAACACAATGAATCACAACACAAAATAAAATAATCTCTCACAACGAAAAAAATTTATATAAAAAATAGTCTGAGTTATACAATATTTTACACAGTGGAAATACATAGATTAAAAAAAATTAACATAAATCATCGAACTAGAGCGCATGAATCTTCACGAGTTCCAACTTCATCAGTTGCAAACCTACTCTATAATACTCCGTCTGACCCGAACGTTTATGCAATACACAAAATCATTCGAGTCAGGATTAACTTTATCCAAGTAAATCAACTTCAATAATAAACTTAAAGTATAATAGTTAATCCTAATTTGAATGAGAAGTTGTTAAATTTTGAGTATGCCAAATGTCCAAGTAAGACAGTCAGAGTACATTTGCCAAAAATTGAAGCAGCCTGGGTTTTGAGGAAGGCATGGCAAATCAAGGCAGCTTGTATAATTCTATCTAAATGAAGCCATGCCACTATATTTTTATGGTTCAACTAAGAAGGGTCAATATACATTGTGCGTCATGTGTTTAGGTACAGCAAACACGGCATACTAATAAATCTAGGATACATAACTTAAGGAATTTTAGGATCAGGAAACAAGGTGAGTGCGTAAATCTGGCCTGACACCATGATGCACGTAAAAGTCAACGTTTCAAAGGGTGAGAACCAAATCTCGGTAAAGTTCCAAGTTTACAAAGTGAACACAGCATTTTGGATTCAAGACAAGGCACAAATGTTTCAAACTAATGTGTCTTAATATACAGACCAATACATTTTTATATTTGCACTTCAAGGCAGCATGCTGGGATCAACATGTACATGGAGTAAGTATTCGCATGTTTAAATTGCTCATAAATGTATATATTAAAGCATACATTCCAGATTTCAACTAAGGATTAGTGAGTACAAGGAAAGCCACGGAAAGCCATGTGAGCCATATATATATATATATATATATATATATATATATATATATATATATATATATATATATATATATATATATATATATATATACACAACTTCAATTCTAACTTTTCTTTTTGGAAAAAAAATGGAGCCATGATTACAGGTACATGCTAGAAAACCTGAGAATATAAATATGTGAATATAAATATGTATTTAAAGCTTCAAACAAGCCCTCATGCCATATGAAGCAAAATATAAAACTGGGTATACAACACGTTAAGTTCGCAACTCATTAAGGTATATGTGCCTGTTGAGGTATATGTGCCTGTTGAGAAACAATGGCTGAATCGCGGATCAGGTCGCTTTCTTGAAGACGATTCGACGATCTGGTCGATGGTGCAAAACCAGTTCGTACTTTCGCCGCCGCCTCTAGGATAAAACAACCTCTCGGAAATTAATAACTGATCTGCTTTGCACAAACAGATCAGTGCAGATTTGCACTTTCGGATTTAGCTGCTAGAAAATTTCTGTAAGAATATTTTAATGGCGGTGGAAGAGAAAAACAGTCTTTTTTTTCTGTACTAATCTCGTCAAATCTGAAGATAATAATATATAGACGAGGATTAGGTTATTCGAAAATACTGGTCAGTGGAGGAAAATAGAATCTGCGAAATACTTGGTCAAAAGTTTACCGTTTCAAATTAAATTCGGTTCAAAAATATTTTCCGTAATTAAAAAAACGGTTCGAAAAAATCAAGTTTTTCTGGTCTAAAAATATAAGTGTCTACACCACATAGCCAAGGCCCCAAGCCCAAGCTCAAGACCGAACCGAGCCGGGTCGGGCCGAGTCGGTCGGTCGCGCGCGTGTGTGGTGGTCATGATGCGTGGGCTCCCTCCTCACAACAAAGCATGTATTGGGAGCCCCAAGTCCCCATCAAAGCTTCTTAGAAACAAGTATAAATACTTGCTTCTTTCATATAATCCTATGATGTGGGACTATTCACATTTAGGAGCCATCGTACACTTATTTCTATATTTTAAACAATTCACATAAATTTCCAACAATCCGCCACTTGAATTTTTTAAAATATTATCGAGCAGTTTCTAAAAACATAAGACTGTGCATAAACAAAGGTGTCATCCGACTTGAACCTTTGCGTAGTGAATAAGATTCAGTTTTTACTAGAGTGACACGTAGTCTTGAACTCTATTCCTGACATCAAACCACACACAATCTTTTCCATAGTGCAATCAAATAAGCCCGTGCGTTTATGGCCATGCACGTCTATCCCAATTTAGCGAACGCTCTAGAAGTTCTGCCCAAAACTCCATAGGAAACGGCCACATTTCCACATTCACACAGGTGAGTCTATCAAGAGTACTCCTGAAGGTAGGTACTCCACTCCAAATAGAGTATATATATCTCATTAAGAGTTTATCTTAACTCATCCTCTAATCACTTCAGGAATACATGCTTCTTAGTTTATTAAATAGCATGCTCTACTTCTATCACTACACAACTTGTTTTTACCTATTGAACCTATTTCTTAGGATCTCCAGTCATTTAGGTCGGGTTACCATTGTGCGTGATTCCACAATCTCAGGGCAATAGTCCCATTCTTTTAGAATTATTAAGGACTTTCTTTCTGGTCAGTCGTTTCGTCAAAGGATCTGCCAAATTATCATCACTTCATATGTGATGTCCTCTAACAATACTGTGCATACGACTGTCATTTCTTACCGTTGTATTATCGGTTCTGTTTTTCTTTCAATAGTCGTCAAATATTTCATCACTATATATGTGATGTTCTTTTACAGTATTGTGCTTACGACGTCGTTTTCTACCGTTGTTATAACAGTTCTATACTTTTTGTAATAGCCGTGGAACTATCACAATCGATTACACCACTGGTGTCTATTTTTCCTTTATAGGGATCTCAAATAGCATATTTCTTTAGTTCTCTGCTTCTTAACTATCTGTAGCTAGTGCTATTATCTCAGTCACTATAGTATACTGAGTCAAGATATTCTGTTTCTTAGATTTCCAAGAAACAGTTCTTCCAGCAATGCTAAATATATAGCCACTGGTCGCAATAGAATCATCAGATAAAATATTCCATTCAGCATCGGAATATCTTTCAAGTACAGCTTGAAACTTTTCATAATGTAATCCAAGGTTCATGGTTCGTTTAAGGTATCTCATGACCCTTTCAATATCATGTCAATGCTTTATACTAGGTCTAATGGTAAACCTGCATAATAATCCCACGACATAGGCAATGTCGGGTCTAGTACATTCAGTGGCATACCGTAGGCTGCCAACGATGCTCGCAAAATCAGACTGTCTTACACCTTCATCAATGTTCTTAAATAACTTTACACTGAGACCATATGGTGTACATGCAGGTTTACAGTCAAAATAATTGTATTTCTTTAGAGTATTCTCAATTTAATGAGATTGATCCAAAGAAAATCCCCTTTTTGACCCAGTAATCTTAATACCAAGGATTACACTCGCCTTACCTAGATCTTTCATATCAAAATTGGCACTTAATAAAGATTTGACTAAATTTATGGCATGAATGTTTGACCCAAAGATGAGTAGGTCATCTACATAAGGCATATAATAGTGCAAATGTCATTCTCAGATTTGTAATAAATGCATTGTCACTTTCATTAACTTTAAAACCATGTGAAATGATTAAAGTTCTCAAATTTTTCATGCCATTGTTAAAGTTCTTGTTTTAAACCATATAATGATTTATCTAATTTGCATACTTTATGTTCTTGACCATGTATTACAAATCCTTCAGGCTGGTCCATATAAATTTCTTCGTCTAATTCACCGTTCAAAAAGACGGTTTTAACATCCATTTGGTGTATTCATAAATTATGAATGGAAGCAAGTGAGATTAATACCCGAATGGATGTTATTCTAGTTACATGTGAGAAATTGTCGAAGAAGTTTATATTTTCTTTTTGTTTAAAAACCTTTAGCTATTGATCGTGCCTTATATTTATTAACAGTGCCATCAAGTTTTAATTTTCCTCTAAGTACTCATTTACAGCCTATAGATTTACAAGCAGAAGGTAAATCTGTCAAATGCCAAGTCCTATTGGATTCCAAAGAATCCATCTCATCATTTATAGCCTCTCGCCAAAAATCGGCGTCTAAATAAGATAAGGCCTCTTGGAGGTTTAAGTGATCCTCCTCTATAGTAAAAGCACAAAAATCTGAACCAAATCTTTTACGGTTCTCGCTCTTTTACTTCTTCTAGGTTCAACTTCAGAACTTTTATTAAGTTCTGTTCTAATAGGCATACTTGTTGTGCCCCCACTATTCCTTAAATTAAAAGGAAATTTCGTTTCATAAAAAATTGGCATCATTTGATTCAGATTATATTATGTGTATTTAGATCATAAATCCTGTATGCTTTGTTATTAACAGCATACCTAATAAATACACATTCGTATGATTTACTTGCCAATTTTATTCTCTTAGGGCCTGGAATGCGAACATATGATAAGCAACCCCAAGTTTTAAAGTATGACATATTGGATTTATATTTCTTTCAAAATTTCATAATGCGAAATTTTATTCTTAGATATTGGGATTCTATTCGAAACATAACGTACAGTCTATAAAATATCCCCCACTAATGTTTTGCTGCACCAAAATTTAATAAAATGACAATTATTAATTCGGTAAAGGTCCTATTTTTTTTCCAGCTTTACCGTTTATTTCAGGTGAATAGGGTGCAGTTCTCTTATGTACAATATATCACATAAAAAAATCCAGAATAGAATTTGATTCGTATTCTGTTCCTCTATCACTATGTAGTCTCTTAATTTTCTTATTTGCTTGATTTCAATTTTGAATGTTTTCAAACATATCAAATGCATCACATCTTCAAGAATCAATGTCTTTCCAATCATATGTTTTATTTTCATATTACCAGTATCTTCAGCTTAAGTGGTGCGAGGATCTCACAACACACTTTCTGATCGTCAGCAACCATGTATATTGTGAATATATCACGATCATAGCAAACATGGAGAGAAACACCAATGTCTACCCACCAACCCTCTGATTCACCAACAAGGCGAATCTCAGTAATCATAGCCGTAAGAGGCTCCTTAGTCAGGTTAGCCTGCGGTGCAGGGCCTGGCCTGTTCCAAAACATTCGTGTCATATGATCTGGTTTTCTACAGTTGTATTCTAGAATAACTATCCAGAATCATTCATTTGGGTTGATTGCTGCTGTCGTTTATGGTTTCCTTGCGGATTCCATTCTGTTATTTACTGGTCGGTTGTTGATGCTTTCTATTTTTTAAAGATGTTCATATGTTAATAATTTATATTTTCTCATAGGAAAATATTCATAAACTCAGAGACTAACATAAATTATTCACATGTATGCAACAAAGGTGTTCTATATTCTACCTTTTCACTTGTATGCATATAAACTATGTCAATTTATCTGATGCAAAAAAGCTATTCATTCAATTAATGTCAATTCTTAAGGCCATTATCAAATAACATACACATTCTATTAATGTCAAATTTTTAGTGACATTTCCCAATATTATATGTGTTCTATTAATGTCAATTTTAATGACATTTCTATATAATCATATGCATTTCACTAATGCCCAAATTTTAATGACATTTTCCAAATAAGATGCATATATGCGCCATGGATTTCCATAATAATTCATTTTAAATACACATATTTAACAAAATTATCATGGTGAAAAAGAATCATTTGAATTTGCACACAGAATGTAATTCGTCCTTTGAGTGATCATTATTGCATTGTCATCATAATTGCAATATCAACAGCTAGTCATTTCTATTTCTTCTACCCTACATCAATAATCTCCAAACTGCTTAATTAGATTGGTCTGCAAACATATTTAAATGTAAAAACAAGTCTGCATAATTTATCCACATTCTTCATGACATGTAGGACTCTATACTGCATTAAACAGTAAGTCTTCATAACATCCTATTAAATAAATGTAGTGAACCTAGTGCTTTGATGTCATGAAGTTCTGAGCACAGCAGGTTACGAGTTTTACTAAAAGCATGGAGTTATTAGATGTCAAAGTTACCAAGATAAGCTAGGTTCATAATATGCAATGACTTCGATGGGTAGAATAAAAATTAGGAGTAAATAAATAAATGACCTCAGTCTTTGCTTAGAACCGCCACACCACAATGTCGAGAGCAACCAGCGGAACTAGTATCGGCAGTCTGAGAAAAGATCATGTTCTTCCGAAGTAGCTAAAACCAAAGCGAGCTTCGTCTCATCATAAGCCAGACCGGAACTACCTCTGAATCCGGCGAACTCTTTCCCATCTGAACAAGCATGTCTATTTCTTCAAAGGACCGAAGTGCGCTGGATTTGTTGGTCGGCAAATCTGAACGAGGGCAACCGAAGCCATTGTTTCACGAGATCGTCTTCAAATTGTTGGGAAACAATGGCTGAGTCGCGGACCAGGTCGCTTTCTTGAAGACAATTCGGCGATCTGGTCGATGGTGCAAAACTAGTTCGTACTTTCGCCGCCGCCTTTAGGATAAACCAGCCTCTCTGAAACTAATAACTGATCTGCTTTGCACAAATAGATCAGTGCAGATTTGCACTTTCGGATTTAACTACTCGAAAATTTCTGTAAGAATATTTTAATGGCGGTGGAAGAGAAAAACAATCTTTTTTTCCTGTACTAATCTCGTCTAATATGAAGATAATAATATATAGACGAGGATTAGGTTATTCGAAAATACTGGTCAGTGGTGGAAAATAGGATCTGCGAAATACTTGGTCAAAAGTTTACCGTTTCAAATTAAATTCGGTTCAGAAATATTTTCCGTAATTAAAAAAACGGTTCGAAAAAATCAAGTTTTTCTGGTCTAAAAATATAAGTGTCTACACCACTTAGCCAAGGCCCAAAGCCCAAGCCCAAGACCGAACCAAACCGAGCCGGGCCGGGCCGGGTCGAGTCAGTCGGTCGCGAGCGCGTGTGTGATGGTCATGATGCATGGGCTCCCTCCTCACAACAAAGCATGTATTGGGAGCCCCAAGGCCCCATTAAAGCTTCTTAGAAACAAGTATAAATACTTGCTTCTTTCATATAATCCCATGATGTGGGACTATTCACATTTAGGAGCCATCATACACTTATTTCTATATTTTAAACAATTCACATAAATTTCCAACAGTGCCAAATATAAATACTTCAGATTTCAACATTGTAAGGGTGAGTGCAGTGGGTTATAAGGCAGAACAAGGCACGACTTGGTTTGATAAAATACGCATGGACATAGGTAGAAATTATGTGACAGAAGCCGTCGAAGTTATAAAACAGGGCGGCATGGGTCATTCAAGTGATGCACTCAGAAATAAGGGATCTCATTCAACTCATATACACAATTGTTACACTATATTTATATATACACACACGAGTATATATGCATGTCCAGGTGGACCTGCATTTGATTGTCGAGCCATATTTTATAGTATGACTATTTTAAAAAATGACAATAAAATCGGTGAAGTAATTGCTTATCATATCAACACATTTAGATATAGCCAACACACTTGAGTTGCCTCATGAATTGGTTCGACGAACACGAATAGTGAAACGACCCGCAAATCCGAGCTATCTGAGTTGACTAAAACACCACACGTCCAACCCAAATAACCCAGAAATACGACCCATTAATAGAAAGAAGTTAGAGGATGAGAAATAGAAAGAAAGAAATATTAGAATAGAAGAAACAAAGATCACAAACTCACAGCGGAACGAATAAAATATATTATATAATATAAGCTTCGAAATACAAATCTGTTTTGTACATACTTACATACCATCATCAGAGTACACATAACATTTGATTCAGCGGAAGTAACTCTAAATAACTAACGTTGAAGCCTCCAGCTTCAAGCTCCTCCAAGTGTATCTGTAAAAGCCTGAAACACTTTGATATCAAATCCAGTGATATTACAGTAATGTCTACATCAAATTAAATAACCAAATAGCAGAACGCTTGCATCTCACGCTCCACATAAATAGTATAAAATCACAAACCGCATGGCGCTTATTGGAGATTGGATTTCCAACATGACAAGGTATGGGACCACCTTCCGATTATGTATCTCTAGAGACGAATACACCTGGGTTCAACAAGAACGTCTTGCCACCCGGCCCACACATTACCGACCACTCATTTCGCTTGAGTGTATCGAATGTATATCACCAACGGTTGGACTCAAACCACCGTTTCCCGAATGGGCAGAATCGATAGATTTAGAACAAAAGGAATTTCTCTAGATAGGTGATTATACACCCTAATGGGTGCGACCCACATAGCCATGCTGCCTGCCCGATTTTTGTCCTTTCCCGGTTGTTGAGGCCTGAGGCTACGCATACTTACCATTCATTGATAACACCATCACTTTGAATGCCACATTGTTAGATCCGTTAATCACTAGTTGAGTTTGCACAAATATTCTGGATATTATGCTAAGGGATAAATCCGTTGCAACCATATATATTCATACAGACCAACCCAATTGATCATTGGAAATACTCTGTCAGACATTCGTCCATTTACGTTCGTTCTGGGATTGAACGAAACCGAAGGCACTATTTAATAGAAAAAGCCCTTGCACTTTACTCCGTCTTCAATATATTCAGCATACTTGGTTCGCAACGCTTATGCCGATACGGAGTGGTTCTTCGGATAATAATCCAACCGGTCTCTCCATATTGACAACGATGGTCAAAACTTCGATAGTCTGTGATTTAACTATCGAATAAAACAAGTGTTCAATCAACATATCAAACAAATCACTGGGCTCTTTGATTAATATTCCATTAATTAAATCTCTTCTCCATTTCCTTATCAATATTTGTTATCCAAATATTTCAATAACCATATTGGCCTTTTATGCCATTTGGAAAACGTTTCCAAATATCAACTTCTTTTATTTCTATATATTAGAAAAGATCTCTATTTGCAATTGGAAACAATTCCAATCGCTTATCTCTATCCCTTTTTGTTTACAACATTCGATTTTTATATTCACTTTACTATCGAATTCAATACGTCGATACAATGATTTCAAATTTATCAAAATATCTTAAAAATATTCTAACTCCTTAAATTTCCGGAAAATTTCGCCATAACCTCCCCTGTATCGGGAGCATCGGGAAATTTCAAATAACATCCCGGTATCTTCTAATCTCAAAAAGAAAAAGAAGAAGCCAAGCGGCTTGCCGATACGGCGCATAAAACCTCATATATGAATTAAACATGTACCTTTTTGTCGAGCATTACGTTTATAAACTCCATATACCTCATCCCATACCTGTCTAACACCTGTTCACCTGTTTTCAATTCAATTCGATACCATCTAATCGTTTGAATTCAGTTTCGCCCATTTATTCTTTAATTAATCATTTCGCCTATTTCACTTCTTTGTCGAACATAACATGTTCAAACAAAATATTTAACTCGTTCATAACCAAATTGAATTTTACTTTCAATTCTAGTTCTCTTTTCTTTTTCGAATATAAATTCTCAAATCGAATTCACTTATTTAAAGCTCAATATTCATTCGAAATCTCATTAACTAATTTCTATTCGAATTAGTTAACTCTTTTCAATAATAAAAAAAAATCTGATTTTTATTTCAGAAATCAACTCATTACTCCACTGGAGTTCACATATATTTTATAACTCACATTTGGATTTTTCTAAATAGAAATTTCGATTTTTATTTGCTTAAAATCCTTTAATTTAATTAAACAAACCGTTATGGTTTTATAATGGTTCTGGCGCTGTTTTTCTGAAGATTTGATTTTGACATAACTCAAAATCTATACGACGAAATTCATATTTTTCTCTTCCATTAGAAAACTATTATCGAATCGGTCCTGACGTTTCTTGTTTCAAAGGAATCCGACTTCAATTGAGTCCTGTATATTCGATTGAAGTTCGAATCGCTATTTTACGAACTGCAGCGCTGCGGCGAGTTCGTTTTAATTATATATATAAAAATATATATAAACTTTTAAACTTCTAAACTTCTTTAAATATAAATTCAACTCCATTTAACTCTGCTTGATTCAAATTCAAATCACACTTTTATTTGAATTCTAATTCAAATTCCAATTCCTTTTCTATTTGGTATTCAAATTCAATATTTGAATCCTTATTTCAATTCAAATTCAATACCTGAATTCATTTGAATTCTTTTATTCAAACTCTATTTTTACATTCCATTTTAACTTCTATATTCCAATTTCTATATTTGAATTCTATTTGAAATTCAAATATTCAACTCCTTTTTAAATTCTATATTCAGAATTCCATAATTTAAAACCCATTTGAATTTCATATTCAAATCCCATAGATTAAATCCTATTTGAATTCAATTTGAATCTCTTATATTCAAATTCCATTTCCGACCCCATTTGAATTTCTAATATTCAAATTCATTTTCAATACCATTTGAATTTCTAATATTCAAATTCATTTTCAATACCATTTGAATTCTAATATTCAAACTTATTTTTTACACCATTTGAAGTTCTATTATTCAAATTCATTTGAATTCCCTTGAATTCAAATTCCATTTCAAAACTATTTGGATTTCCTATTTTGAAATCCTATTTAAATCCTACTTTCAAAGTTTATTTCAATTTCTATTTTCAAATTCGATATTCAAATCTCTATTTGAATTTCTATATTCAATTCCATGTTCAAATTCAATACTTGAATTTCCATTCAAATCTCTATTCAAATTCCATATTTGAATTTCATTTCAAAACTCTAGTCAAATTTCATATTTCAATTCTTCTTTTGAAATTCTATATTTCAAATCTTATTCGATTTTTCTTTGAAATTCTATATTTCAAAGTCTGTTCAATTCTTCTTTGAAATTCTATATTTCAAATCTATTTTGAAATTCGACATTCAAATCTCTATTTGAATTCCTTTATTCGAATTCCCTTGAATTCAAATCTTATTTTAATTTCTTGAATTCAAATTCTATTTTCCAATCTAATTCCGTCTATTCAAATTCTATTTGAACTTCTATTTGAATTTCTAATATTCAATCTCCTTTTAAAATTCAAATATCTAAACTCCTTTTAAAATTCAAATGTTATACTCAAATTTCATTTGAGTTATATATTTAAAATTTCCTTTCACATCCTGTTTTGAAATTTCATCTCGAATTTCAATTTCACGCTTATATTTCTATTTCTGAATTATCAAATATTCCAACTCCTTTCAAATATTTAAACTCTATTTAAATTTTCACTTAAAAATTCTATTTTCAAGTTCTATTTTGAAATTTCATTTCAAAATTCTATTTTGAAATTCTTATTTCAGTATTCCATTTGAAATTCTATATTTCAAATTCTACTTGAAATTTCAAATTCTATTTGGGAAAAATAGAATTTTCCTTTAAACCTCAAATATCTTTCTCATGATATTTTTAATAATTTAACACTTGGCCCAGTGATATTTAAAGCAATCAAACCATTCAAATTTCAATCATTTGATTTATAGCACGTCATATATGAATATATATGAAATCAAGCAACAAACAAACAGATAATATATTTTTGAGGAATCCTGTTGGATTCCTCCAACCTGTTTTCCTGCATCCACAGATGTTAGCACATAAATAATACCCATTCTGCTTCGTGGCAGAATATCGCGGTATAGAAGGTCATCCACTAATCATAGCGTGGGGCGTATAGGGTAATCATCCGCTACGAAACTGCGGGCATCCGCTAATGAGACTGCGGGAATCCAACCAATCAATCAACCCAATATATATATATATATATATAGCCTAAATAACTAATATATATAAAGCAACCAGAAAATATTCACACAAGCAACAAACAATTATTTTTAATGAAATAAAAATAATTCTAAAGGTGAGTGAGATTTACTCACCTCGTATTTCCGTTCGCACTGAATACCCAGTCGGATTCCATCTTATCTTGACTATGGATCTTTTGGAATAAACCTACTTAGCACCTAGGATTTATTAAATATAATTATCAATTAAACATTTATTTAATTAGATTACTTAAACAAATAAATAAAATTTCTATATATTTCATTTAACGGTTACTAATTTAAACTTAACAAATATAAACAAACCAATCTATGTATTCTTTTCTATTTTCAGAAACAGCGTATATACCTCATCGCCTTGCGAATCACTTGATCAATTCCTGACCGAACAGCTCCAAAATACTGCATATCTTACTTTGGCTTTTCGTCGAATAACTCACTGGCAAACTCCATTCTCTTTCTACCACCCACGTCCGCTACCTGCTGCTGCTGCAACTACATCGCCCAATAGACTCCAATTGATATGCCAGTCCCACTCAACATAACCTCCCTCCAATCATCAGAATGTATTCCAGACCAACATAATAACCCATTCAACATTCGTTCTCCCTGGTTCTCGACACCTTCAACCAACTACCCTAGAACCTCCTTGCTCTGACCGGAGTACGCCTGTCGCGACCCCCTCTATAGCTCGTACTGCTCCTGATGTCACGGTGCCCAGAAATCCTGTCGCAAGCTACCTTTCCCCTTTGATGCTCGAGTGCTTCAGAACCGTGTTCGAGCTCCATAATTCACCGCGGTCTTCGATTTGGGCTTCCGGGGACTCGCGATTCTCTCTTGCGATCTCGTTTTATTGTTTTTTTTTTTTTATATAATCGGATCGGTTTTCGTTGATTAAAGGAAAAAGAAGAAACAAGGGAGGTTGGATTTACAGACTTAAATGAAAAAGAAAAAGAAAGGGTAGTCGCGATTTTTATAGAAGGAGGAGGGAGACAGGAGGTACACAACCATTAAAATTGTGCTGCTTGATACTGAACCTGGTAAACAAATATTACTGCTCGAGAAGAAAGCAGTTGCGCGATTTTCAGTTTAGGTCGGCTACTATAAATTTTTGGTCGGCTTGAAAATGAAATTGATTTGATTTTTATTTTAAATTAAATTGTCTGGCGGTCTTTTAATTTAAAACCCCGGACCGCTATTTTGACGTGACAACCGCCATCTTCAATATTACAACGTTATTTTGAACTCTGTGATTTGATATTGAAATTTAAATTCGAATGTAAATATAAACAGCCATATTAAATTGATAATTCAATATAAAATATCATTTATATTATCAACTAAATATTTAAAACAATATTAAATATTTAAAATAAATTATTCAAAAATCTGGGTCGTTACATTCTTCCCCCCTTATAATAATTTCGTCCTCGAAATTGCTAAGGTAGGAAAAATGATACAAATCCATTGCTTTTCAAAACTCCTTTATATTGAAACTCAACTCCTTATATTTCAACATATTTAATTTCACCAAAACTTTTGGTCTTCACACATTTGATTCGAATGATCTACGATCAATCCATTTATATCCAATCTATATTCCAATAAACCTATTCAAATTGATTCTAATCAATTCACTCACTTCGACCCATTTAACTTGTTTAAGTTAAATTTAAATTTAAATTCCAGAATTCAAATCCTTGGGTTTCTTTTCAAATTCTTTTTCTAAGGTAACAATTCATCACTTAGAAACTCGGAAATGAACACTGATGATGTTGCAATCATCATCAGAATAATTTCCCAGCCACTGAAGTGAGTTCAGTGCTTTACCATATTCAAAATCGATTAAAAATGATTTTTATTCAAAAACCCTTCCGAATCAAAGCTATATTATCTTAATATACTTCGCAAATGATTTCAAACCTCCCAGGATTTTAAATTCCAAATTCTGGTTTGAATTTAACTTTAATTCATCTCATTTGTATATTTAATTCTTATACAAATTCTATTTTGGTTATAAATAACCATTCTAAGTTTATAATATCATCCAACACATCCATATATTATAATTCTAGAAAATTATTCTTTCTGTATCAAAATAAAATTTTGGGTAAAATAATTTCACCCACTTGAAAACAATATCATGTTCAATCTTCTGTTCAAGTGTTTAGAAATCCCTATCGACTTCGTGGCGTCCCACGATTCGACCAGAATTCATAAATCACTCAACAGACTAGCCAACACAATATAAAATAATTTTTAAATCAATTCACAAATACGCGCTCTCGTATATATAGACTCAACTCATTCTAGGGCACTGCTGACCCTATCTCTAATGAGCACACGCCACACAAGCCTAGGTATTCACTCAACCTAAGCTCTGATACCAACTGAAACGACCCGCAAATCCGAGCTATCTGAGTTGACTAAAACACCACACGTCCAACCCAAATAACCCAGAAATACGACCCATTAATAGAAAGAAGTTAGAGGATGAGAAATAGAAAGAAAGAAATATTAGAATAGAAGAAACAAAGATCACAAACTCACAGCGGAACGAATAAAATATATTATATAACATAAGCTTCGAAATACAAATCTGTTTTGTACATACTTACATACCATCATCAGAGTACACATAACATTTGATTCAGCGGAAGTAACTCTAAATAACTAACGTTGAAGCCTCCAGCTTCAAGCTCCTCCAAGTGTATCTGTAAAAGCCTGAAACACTTTGATATCAAATCCAGTGATATTACAGTAATGTCTACATCAAATTAAATAACCAAATAGCAGAACGCTTGCATCTCACGCTCCACATAAATAGTATAAAATCACAAACCGCATGGCGCTTATTGGAGATTGGATTTCCAACATGACAAGGTATGGGACCACCTTCCGATTATGTATCTCTAGAGACGAATACACCTGGGTTCAACAAGAACGTCTTGCCACCCGGCCCACACATGACCGACCACTCATTTCGCTTGAGTGTATCGAATGTATATCACCAACGGTTGGACTCAAACCACCGTTTCCCGAATGGGCAGAATCGATAGATTTAGAACAAAAGGAATTTCTCTAGATAGGTGATTATACACCCTAATGGGTGCGACCCACATAGCCATGCTGCCTGCCCGATTTTTGTCCTTTCCCGGTTGTTGAGGCCTGAGGCTACGCATACTTACCATTCATTGATAACACCATCACTTTGAATGCCACATTGTCAGATCCGTTAATCACTAGTTGAGTTTGCACAAATATTCTGGATATTATGCTAAGGGATAAATCCGTTGCAACCATATATATTCATACAGACCAACCCAATTGATCATTGGAAATACTCTGTCAGACATTCGTCCATTTACGTTCGTTCTGGGATTGAACGAAACCGAAGGCACTATTTAATAGAAAAAGCCCTTGCACTTTACTCCGTCTTCAATATATTCAGCATACTTGGTTCGCAACGCTTATGCCGATACGGAGTGGTTCTTCGGATAATAATCCAACCGGTCTCTCCATATTGACAACGATGGTCAAAACTTCGATAGTCTGTGATTTAACTATCGAATAAAACAAGTGTTCAATCAACATATCAAACAAATCACTGGGCTCTTTGATTAATATTCCATTAATTAAATCTCTTCTCCATTTCCTTATCAATATTTGTTATCCAAATATTTCAATAACCATATTGGCCTTTTATGCCATTTGGAAAACGTTTCCAAATATCAACTTCTTTTATTTCTATATATTAGAAAAGATCTCTATTTGCAATTGGAAACAATTCCAATCGCTTATCTCTATCCCTTTTTGTTTACAACATTCGATTTTTATATTCACTTTACTATCGAATTCAATACGTCGATACAATGATTTCAAATTTATCAAAATATCTTAAAAATATTCTAACTCCTTAAATTTCCGGAAAATTTCGCCATAACCTCCCCTGTATCGGGAGCATCGGGAAATTTCAAATAACATCCCGGTATCTTCTAATCTCAAAAAGAAAAAGAAGAAGCCAAGCGGCTTGCCGATACGGCGCATAAAACCTCATATATGAATTAAACATGTACCTTTTTGTCGAGCATTACGTTTATAAACTCCATATACCTCATCCCATACCTGTCTAACACCTGTTCACCTGTTTTCAATTCAATTCGATACCATCTAATCGTTTGAATTCAGTTTCGCCCATTTATTCTTTAATTAATCATTTCGCCTATTTCACTTCTTTGTCGAACATAACATGTTCAAACAAAATATTTAACTCGTTCATAACCAAATTGAATTTTACTTTCAATTCTAGTTCTCTTTTCTTTTTCGAATATAAATTCTCAAATCGAATTCACTTATTTAAAGCTCAATATTCATTCGAAATCTCATTAACTAATTTCTATTCGAATTAGTTAACTCTTTTCAATAATCAAAAAAAATCTGATTTTTATTTCAGAAATCAACTCATTACTCCACTGGAGTTCACATATATTTTATAACTCACATTTGGATTTTTCTAAATAGAAATTTCGATTTTTATTTGCTTAAAATCCTTTAATTTAATTAAACAAACCGTTATGGTTTTATAATGGTTCTGGCGCTGTTTTTCTGAAGATTTGATTTTGACATAACTCAAAATCTATACGACGAAATTCATATTTTTCTCTTCCATTAGAAAACTATTATCGAATCGGTCCTGACGTTTCTTGTTTCAAAGGAATCCGACTTCAATTGAGTCCTGTATATTCGATTGAAGTTCGAATCGCTATTTTACGAACTGCAGCGCTGCGGCGAGTTCGTTTTAATTATATATATAAAAATATATATAAACTTTTAAACTTCTTTAAATATAAATTCAACTCCATTTAACTCTGCTTGATTCAAATTCAAATCACACTTTTATTTGAATTCTAATTCAAATTCCAATTCCTTTTCTATTTGGTATTCAAATTCAATATTTGAATCCTTATTTCAATTCAAATTCAATACCTGAATTCATTTGAATTCTTTTATTCAAACTCTATTTTTACATTCCATTTTAACTTCTATATTCCAATTTCTATATTTGAATTCTATTTGAAATTCAAATATTCAACTCCTTTTTAAATTCTATATTCAGAATTCCATAATTTAAAACCCATTTGAATTTCATATTCAAATCCCATAGATTAAATCCTATTTGAATTCAATTTGAATCTCTTATATTCAAATTCCATTTCCGACCCCATTTGAATTTCTAATATTCAAATTCATTTTCAATACCATTTGAATTTCTAATATTCAAATTCATTTTCAATACCATTTGAATTCTAATATTCAAACTTATTTTTTACACCATTTGAATTTCTATTATTCAAATTCATTTGAATTCCCTTGAATTCAAATTCCATTTCAAAACTATTTGGATTTCCTATTTTGAAATCCTATTTAAATCCTACTTTCAAAGTTTATTTCAATTTCTATTTTCAAATTCGATATTCAAATCTCTATTTGAATTTCTATATTCAATTCCATGTTCAAATTCAATACTTGAATTTCCATTCAAATCTCTATTCAAATTCCATATTTGAATTTCATTTCAAAACTCTAGTCAAATTTCATATTTCAATTCTTCTTTTGAAATTCTATATTTCAAATCTTATTCGATTTTTCTTTGAAATTCTATATTTCAAAGTCTGTTCAATTCTTCTTTGAAATTCTATATTTCAAATCTATTTTGAAATTCGACATTCAAATCTCTATTTGAATTCCTTTATTCGAATTCCCTTGAATTCAAATCTTATTTTAATTTCTTGAATTCAAATTCTATTTTCCAATCTAATTCCGTCTATTCAAATTCTATTTGAACTTCTATTTGAATTTCTAATATTCAATCTCCTTTTAAAATTCAAATATCTAAACTCCTTTTAAAATTCAAATGTTATACTCAAATTTCATTTGAGTTATATATTTAAAATTTCCTTTCACATCCTGTTTTGAAATTTCATCTCGAATTTCAATTTCACGCTTATATTTCTATTTCTGAATTATCAAATATTCCAACTCCTTTCAAATATTTAAACTCTATTTAAATTTTCACTTAAAAATTCTATTTTCAAGTTCTATTTTGAAATTTCATTTCAAAATTCTATTTTGAAATTCTTATTTCAGTATTCCATTTGAAATTCTATATTTCAAATTCTACTTGAAATTTCAAATTCTATTTGGGAAAAATAGAATTTTCCTTTAAACCTCAAATATCTTTCTCATGATATTTTTAATAATTTAACACTTGGCCCAGTGATATTTAAAGCAATCAAACCATTCAAATTTCAATCATTTGATTTATAGCACGTCATATATGAATATATATGAAATCAAGCAACAAACAAACAGATAATATATTTTTGAGGAATCCTGTTGGATTCCTCCAACCTGTTTTCCTGCATCCACAGATGTTAGCACATAAATAATACCCATTCTGCTTCGTGGCAGAATATCGCGGTATAGAAGGTCATCCACTAATCATAGCGTGGGGCGTATAGGGTAATCATCCGCTACGAAACTGCGGGCATCCGCTAATGAGACTGCGGGAATCCAACCAATCAATCAACCCAATATATATATATATATATAGCCTAAATAACTAATATATATAAAGCAACCAGAAAATATTCACACAAGCAACAAACAATTATTTTTAATGAAATAAAAATAATTCTAAAGGTGAGTGAGATTTACTCACCTCGTATTTCCGTTCGCACTGAATACCCAGTCGGATTCCATCTTATCTTGACTATGGATCTTTTGGAATAAACCTACTTAGCACCTAGGATTTATTAAATATAATTATCAATTAAACATTTATTTAATTAGATTACTTAAACAAATAAATAAAATTTCTATATATTTCATTTAACGGTTACTAATTTAAACTTAACAAATATAAACAAACCAATCTATGTATTCTTTTCTATTTTCAGAAACAGCGTATATACCTCATCGCCTTGCGAATCACTTGATCAATTCCTGACCGAACAGCTCCAAAATACTGCATATCTTACTTTGGCTTTTCGTCGAATAACTCACTGGCAAACTCCATTCTCTTTCTACCACCCACGTCCGCTACCTGCTGCTGCTGCAACTACATCGCCCAATAGACTCCAATTGATATGCCAGTCCCACTCAACATAACCTCCCTCCAATCATCAGAATGTATTCCAGACCAACATAATAACCCATTCAACATTCGTTCTCCCTGGTTCTCGACACCTTCAACCAACTACCCTAGAACCTCCTTGCTCTGACCGGAGTACGCCTGTCGCGACCCCCTCTATAGCTCGTACTGCTCCTGATGTCACGGTGCCCAGAAATCCTGTCGCAAGCTACCTTTCCCCTTTGATGCTCGAGTGCTTCAGAACCGTGTTCGAGCTCCATAATTCACCGCGGTCTTCGATTTGGGCTTCCGGGGACTCGCGATTCTCTCTTGCGATCTCGTTTTATTGTTTTTTTTTTTTTATATAATCGGATCGGTTTTCGTTGATTAAAGGAAAAAGAAGAAACAAGGGAGGTTGGATTTACAGACTTAAATGAAAAAGAAAAAGAAAGGGTAGTCGCGATTTTTATAGAAGGAGGAGGGAGACAGGAGGTACACAGCCATTAAAATTGTGCTGCTTGATACTGAACCTGGTAAACAAATATTACTGCTCGAGAAGAAAGCAGTTGCGCGATTTTCAGTTTAGGTCGGCTACTATAAATTTTTGGTCGGCTTGAAAATGAAATTGATTTGATTTTTATTTTAAATTAAATTGTCTGGCGGTCTTTTAATTTAAAACCCCGGACCGCTATTTTGACGTGACAACCGCCATCTTCAATATTACAACGTTATTTTGAACTCTGTGATTTGATATTGAAATTTAAATTCGAATGTAAATATAAACAGCCATATTAAATTGATAATTCAATATAAAATATCGTTTATATTATCAACTAAATATTTAAAACAATATTAAATATTTAAAATAAATTATTCAAAAATCTGGGTCGTTACAAATAGTCAAATCCAACTTATAATAAACAATAATGTTTTATGTGTCAATTTTAATTTAAACATACATATTATGATTTGGTGCCTATATACATATGGTTGAAAATATAAAAGCTATTGGTGCCAGTGGCACGACTCCGAGTATATCGTATTTTATATAGATGATGTTGTTTGATGTTGTAATGAGAATTTTAGTAAATATAAAAACTATTGTTTATGAATAAAATATAAGTGCATTTCGGTTTGTATATGTTGTTTGGTAAATAAAACACAATATGTTTGAGGAAATTATCTTGTCCATCAGCAAGCACTTGACCATACAAAAATTTAATTAGAATGAATTTTGAACTAAGTTAAAAAACATCAGACTGAAGGACACGCATCACAAACAAATAACATGATTAAACACACATACATGAATAAAAAATGTAATTATTGGAGTTACAGAGTTATGCATAGTAGTCTAGTAGATGGGGGATAAAATATCCAAAAATCATTATAGTGATTTTAGTAACATTGGATTTTGAGCATGCCACAAATCATTATAGGGAGTTTAGTAACGTTGGATTTTGAGCATGCCACAAATCATTATATGGAGTTTAATAACATTGGATTTTGAGCATGCAAGCGGAACATTGGTTGCTGCCAAAGAAGTTAATTTTTCATGACCTCATAAATTTGCAAATTTTCAATAATAAAACATGATCAAATAAGACAGATTCCCTCTTTTTTTATTTAATAGTTTCTATTTTTTTACTTTTGAAAATTACACTCTGTTGAAATTGCATGTAAAATTCCAACTCCTGGAAAATCCCAACACCGCTATATTGTAATATTCAGTATGAATGTTTGTTGATAGTAAGTTGCTAGTGGATATATATCAAGATTTTATTACAGAACATAGGAAATCAAATAACCGAAACATTGTTTCCTAGGAACACTTTGTAAAAACCATTCACGTTTTTTCTTTTCTTTTATATAGTCTTGCTTTGTTCACAATGAAGTTTATGCATTTTGCTAAGCGCAGTCTAATGTTGGTTTCACACTTAACCACGCATCACTCCTTAATTATAGCATGACCGTTGCTCCTTAATTTAAGCTCTTTATTTAGCATGTGAACATTGGGTCTTTACAGGAAAGTCCCTTAATTATAGCATGACCGTTGCTCCTTAAATTTAGCATCCAAACGTTGGGCAATCTATTATATATTCTCTTGCTTTGTATTTCTTTCCAATATGAGAAAAGTTACAATTAATAATACATATTTCTACTGCATCTCTCCTCCTTATCTCCATTACTTTTCTTTATACTTTCATTATGGTATCGGAGCACCACCGCCGAAAGGCTTAAACACTGAACTGAAAGTCCTTTTTCTCCATTGTCTATCGAACCACTCTTTTCTTCAGGTTTTCAGCTGCAGTTCCCTACCTTGCAGACCTCTGAACAACCATGACAAATAACAACGAAGCCACCTCCAATGTCTCTGGTAGCATGGGCCATGATGCTCCACCAAACTGGCACAACCTAATCAAACCAAAAAGCCAAGTTATTACCACATCTCTGGATGAAGATAATTACATATTGTGGAAATATCAAATTCAAATCGCACTCAAAGGATACGGTTTACAAGATTACATAAAAGGTACGCTATTTATTCCGCCAATTATGATGACTGATCAAGGGGGAAACACCAAACCAAACCCCGACTATACCAGCTTTCAAAAACAAGACAGTTTGCTATCGTCATGGCTCCTATAATCTATTAGTCCGAATCTACTGTCACAAATCGTGAGGTGCAATTCATCATATGAAATATGGACAACTATAGAGCAGATTTTCAGCTCACAGTCAGCCGCACGTGTGATGCAATACAGAAATGAATTACAAAACTTAAGGAAAGAGGACTTGAGCATGAAAGAATACTTAAGCAAGATAAAAAATTTATGTGACAAACTGAATGCAGTAGGACACGAAATAAGTGACAATGAACAAATTTTTTTCATTACCGGCGGATTAGACAAAGAGTACGAGTCATTAGTTACGGTTATTGCGACTCAACAAACATTACCTGACTTACAGTTCATCAGATCTGCACTCCTCGCCCATGAAGGGAGAATAGACCAAAGGAAAGCTATACAAAGTGATTTCTCTGCAAATTATGTTGCGGCTAAAAACAAGCAAATTCATAGGAACAGTAATTCAAATAAACAAGAAGGCCCGTATCAGAGGGGATACCAACCCCAGAGGGCATATCAACCACAGAGAGGTCGTGGACAAGGCAGATGGAACAACAACAACAGGGTGAAGCGCCAAATTTGTCAAAAAATTGGACACATGGCGAACCGCTGCTATTTCAGATATAATAGCGACCACAGTGGACCGCAAACAGACCAAAATAGCAAAACACCAAGAGCAAACATGGCTGCCATGGACAATCATAACAAAAGCGCTATTGTGGACAAAGGCAAAGGTCAGACCAGCAATGAGGACATGATTGATGAGGAGGAACTGGACGAGTGGTACCCAGACTCTGGAGCCACACACCATGTCACAAATAGGCTTCAGAACTTAAACATTGGAAGCAAAAGCTATATAGGTATGAAATCACTACACATGGGTAACGGCAACACTGCCAACATCACACACATAGGTAAAGGTACCATGCAGGGAAAAAGGCAATTTATGCTAAACAATTTACTTAGAGTTCCCACTATTAACAAAAATTTATTAAGTGTTTCTAAGTTTGCTAAAGATAATAATGTTTTCTTTGAATTTCACCCCAAGTTTTGCCTAGTCAAAGACCTCCTAAGTCGAGAAATATTACTACAGGGTGACCTTCATGATGGCCTATATAAATTTGGCAACTTGAAGACTGAGAACGCTTTGAATAAAGAAATATGGTGCAACAACGTAGACATCAGTAGCGGTAGCAATTATGATTACCTTAATAATAGGAATAATGGATGTAATGATGATAACAATAATGTATTTGATTCATGGCATATGAAACTTGGTCATCCTAGTTTGGAAACTGTTAGAAATGTTTAAATAATAATGGCATTTATTTTGAAAATGTACCTGTGAAACACACTTGCACACACTGCCAACTTGGCAAAAGTCACAAACTTCCGTTTAGTAAGTCTGAAACCATGTACAACAAACCCCCGGAGCTTGTCGCAGCTGATCTATGGGGACCAACACCACTAAACTCATACCAAGGACACATGTACTATTTATCCCTCGTTGATGCTTATTCAAGATACACGTGGATATACATGCTAAAAAACAAATCAGAAACATGCAATACAGTAATTCAGTTTATAACTTTTATTGAAAAACAGACCAATTTCAATGTAAAAGCTATACAAACAGATGGTGGGGGTGAGTTCAAACCACTCACAAAATTCTTCATCCAAAAGGGGATAAGACATAGGCTAACCTGCCCCCACACATCTGAACAAAATGGTTTGGTTGAAAGAAAGCACAGACACATAGTTGAAACTGGTTTAACATTGCTATCACAAGGGGCATTACCAATGAAATATTGGAATGAAGCATTCAACACTTCTGTGTATCTCATAAATAAATTACCTACAAAAGTGTTGAACAATAGAACCCCGCATGAAATGATATTCAATGAAAAACCAGACTATAAAATATTGAAGAACTTTGGGTTCCTATGCTTTCCATGCCTAAGGGACTACAACACGCACAAACTTAGCATGAGATCATGCCCATGCATTTTTATTGGTTACCCACAAAATCAAAAGGGCTATAAATGCTTGGCCAAAAATGGAAAAATTTATATATCAAGGCATGTCATATTTGATGAAAATGTCTTTCCATATGCAGATAAACAAGCTACAAAGGAAGAGTGCAGACAAGATCATGGAATTAAAGTTATCAATATGCCACCACTGATGGAGCAAGAGACAAACAGTAACAACAAAGAGGGACATGACACATGCAACATACACACACATACAAGCAATACTCAAACAAACACAGACGATGGTAACAATGAAGAAACTTACAACAATCAACAAGAACATGAAAGCGAGGAAAGCAACAGTGACAGAATCAACGCAGACCATCAACCTCAAGCAAAAGAAACACAAACCGGACATCATATGGTGACTAGATCAAAACATGGGATTTTCAAACCCAAGGTATATAATCTATCATTGAATGAGGTTGAACCAGGAAATTATAGTGAAGCAGCCAAATCTGAAAAGTGGAAACAAGCTATGAATGACGAATACGAGGCATTAATGAAAAATAAAACTTGGAGTTTTGTTGCACCACCCACTCACAAGAACGTCATAGGATGCAAATGGACATACAAAATAAAAAGGAAGGCAGATGGGACCACAGACAAATATAAGGCCAGACTCGTCGCTAAAGGATACGCTCAACAGTTTGGATTCGATTTTAACGAGACTTTTTCACCAGTCATAAAACCCACAACAATTAGAATCATTATGACTATAGCTTTGTGTAAAAAATGGAATATCAAGCAATTAGACGTGAATAATGCTTTCCTAAACGACGAGTTAACTGAAGAAGTCTATATGCAACAACCAGAGGGATATGAGGTTAACAATGGCGATAAACATTTAGTATGCAAGCTGCACAAAGCTATATACGACCTCAAACAAGCATCGAGGGCATGGTATGAAAAGTTAAAGCTAACCCTATCTTGAATTGATTTCTCACAAATAAAATCCGACAACTCCCTATACATGAAAAAGGATAATGAAAATGTCGTATACATCCTTGTATACATGGATGACATGCTAATAACAGGGAATGACACACAGGAAATCAACAGGATCATAAAAGTTCTCGACCAAAGCTTTGCCATCAAAGATCTTGGCGAATTAAATTATTTCTTAGGGATTCAAATCAAAAGAAATGAAAAATGAAATGTTCCTATCTCAACAGAGTTATATTGCTGAAATTTTACAAAGGGCCAACATGCACCAAGCTAAATCTCTACCAACACCAATGACCAGCAGTTCACTCCTGTCTAAATTTAAAGGTGAAGCCATTAATAATGCTACTCAATACAGAAGTATAATTGGAGCCTTACAATATGCAATAATTACACGACCAGACATATGCTATAGCGTTAACAAACTAAGCCAATATATGCAAAATCCGTTATCTGAACATTGGATAGCCGTCAAGAGGTTGTTGAGATACCTGCAAGGAACTAGACACCATGGAATAACAATAACTGCCGATAAAGAAATGAGCTTACAAGGATTCAGTGATGCAGACTGGGCTAATGACATTGATGACAGAAGGTCCGTATTGGGATACTGCGTGTTTCTTGGCACAAATCTTGTCTCATGGTGCACCAAGAAGCAGACAACCACATCGAGGTCAAGCACTGAAGCGGAGTACCGTGCTCTTGCTAGCGCCACCGCTGAAATCTCGTGGATTGAGTCACTATTACACGAATTAGGTTGCACTCCTAAAAGAAAATCAGTCATCTGGTGCGACAATAGAGGGATAGTATCATTGTCTCTCAATCCAACTCAGCACTCAAGATCAAAACACCTCGAGATAGACCTACATTTCGTACGAGAACGAACCCAAAATGGAAAGTTAATGGTATGCCACATCCCAGCATATTATCAGAGAGCTGACGTGCTTACAAAGCCGCTATCGACAAAGAATTTTATAAGACTAAAGGAGGAATTAAAAGTGAGCGACGGGGGCGGAATGAAGAAGACAGAAAAAACCTAGTTTTGTTTGGGGGAGCTAATGTTGGTTTCACACTTAACCACACATCACTCCTTAATTATAGCATGACCGTTGCTCCTTAATTTAAGCTCTTTATTTAGCATGTGAACATTGGGTCTTTACAGGAAAGTCCCTTAATTATAGCATGACTGTTGCTCCTTAAATTTAGCATCCAAATGTTGGGCAATCTATTATATATTCTCTTGCTTTGTATTTCTTTCCAGTATGAGAAAAGTTACAATTAATAATACATATTTCTACTGCATCTCTCCTCCTTATCTCCATTACTTTCTTTATACTTTCATTACAGTCCACTGCAGCCATGGTTTCCTTTTTAATTCTCCAATAATGATGTATATTATTTCCTGAAAAGAAAGATAAACATAATCCGTACGAAAGAACAAAAAATATCCTTTTAATATGAGATAAGGAATAAGTTGCATAAGGAATATGTATGCCTATCAGTGTAAAGACTAAAAGTATACATTCTATCAGAATGATAACCAAGGAAAATATAATTATGCCTAAAGCCTGAATGTATGTGAATTACAGGATATAACCCTTTTAAGCTCTACTAGCAAAGATTTCAGAGAAATCCTTGTATTTGCTTATAAGCTTATATCCATCAGTTTAAGGTAGAAGCATTGCCTCAAAACAGAGTGCCAAGTGACTTATTAGCAGATGATAAGAATTCAGATTTTAGTCAAATATTGTTAAAAGCTGACACCATTTTTTCTTCTTCTTACATTGTTTTTCATTCAAAAGAAATCAAAGCTTGACAAATGATATGTTATCATCAATTTCATTCCAGGAAGATAAAGCTTGACAAATTACAGGATATTATCAGGTATGCATAAGAATAACATATGTGGATGTAACTTTTACTTTTACCTTTTTCTTGTTTATGTGTAAATATGCCAGTGGCAGATGCTTGAAATATCAACTTATAAAGTTGATTCATCATCTCACTGTAGCCTTTGAGTCTGAGAAATAGAGAAGGAACATGTAATTAAAAAATGACAAATAAACATATTTAAGGTATGAGACTGGGAAATGGTTGTAACACCTTCGCAAATGCAAGTTGTTGGAAATTTATGTGAATTGTTTAAAATATAGAAATAAGTGTATGATGGCTCCTAAATGTGAATAGTCCCACATCATGGGATTATATGAAAGAAGCAAGTATTTATACTTGTTACTAAGAAGCTTTGATGGGGCCTTGGGGCTCCCAATACATGCTTTATTGTGAGGAGGGAGCCCATGCATCATGACAACCACACACGCGTGCGTGACCGACCGACCCGGCTCGGTTCGGTTCGGTCTTGGGCTTGGGCTTTGGGCCTTGGCTATGTGGTGTAGACACTTATATTTATAGACCAGAAAAACTTGATTTTTTCGAACCGTTTTTTAATTACGGAAAATATTTCTGAACCGAATTTAATTTGAAACGGTAAACTTTTGACCAAGTATTTCGCAGATCCTATTTTCCTCCACTGACCAGTATTTTCGAATAACCTAATCCTCATCTATATATTATAATCTTCAGATTATACGAGATTAGTACAGAAAAAAAAAACTGTTTTTCTCTTCCACCGCCATTAAAATATTCTTACAGAAATTTTCGAGCAGTTAAATCTGAAAGTGCAAATATGCACTGATCTGTTTGTGCAAAGCAGATCAGTTATTAATTTCAGAGAGGCTGTTTTATCCTAGAGGCAGCGGCGAAAGTACGAACTGGTTTTGCACCATCGACCAGATCGCCGAATCGTCTTCAAGAAAGCGACCTGGTCCGCGACTCAGCCATTGTTTCCCAACAATTTGAAGACGATCTCGTGAAACAATGGCTTCAGTTGCCCTCGTTCAGATTTGCCGACCAACAAATCCAGCGCACTTCGGTCCTTTGAAGAAATAGACATGCTTGTTCAGATGGGAAAGAGTTCGCCGGATTCAGAGGTAGTTCCGGTCTGGCTTATGATGAGACGAAGATCGCTTTGGTTTTAGCTACTTCGGAAGAACATGATCTTTTCTCAGACTGCCGATACTAGTTCCGCTGGTTGCTCTCAACATTGTGGTGTGGTGGTTCTAAGCAAAGACTGAGGTCATTTATTTATTTACTCCTAATTTTTATTCTACCCATCGAAGTCATTGCATATTCTGAACCTAGCTTATCTTGGTAACTTTGACATCTAATAACTCCATGCTTTTAGTAAAACTCATAACCTGCTGTGCTCAGAACTTCATGACATCAAAGCACTAGGTTCACTAAATTTATTTAATAGGATGTCATGAAGACTTACTGTTTAATGCAGTATAGAGTCCTACATGTCATGAAGAATGTGGGTAAATTATGCAGGCTTGTTTTTACATTTAAATATGTTTGCAGACCAATCTAATTAAGCAGTTTGGAGATTATTGATGTAGGGTAGAAGAAATAGAAATGACTAGCTGTTGATATTGCAATTATGATGACAATGCAATAATGATCACTCAAAGGACGAATTACATTCTATGTGCAAATTCAACTGATTCTTTTTCACCATGATAACTTTGTTGAATATGTGTATTTAAAATGAATTATTATGGAAATCCATGGCACATATATGCATCTTATTTGGAAAATGTCATTAAAATTTGGGCATTAGTGAAATGCATATGATTATATAGAAATGTCATTAAAATTGACATTAGTAGAACACATATAATATTGGGAAATGTCACTAAAAATTTGACATTAATAGAATGTGTATGTTATTTGATAATATCCTTGAGAATTGACATTAATTGGATGAATAGCTTTTTTGCATAAAATAAATTGACATAGTTTATATGCATACAAGTGAAAAGGTAGAATATAGAACACCTTTGTTGCATACATGTGAATAATTTATGTTAGTCTCTGAGTTTATGAATATTTTCCTATGAGAAAATATAAATTATTAACATATGAAAATCTTTAAAAAATAGTAAGCATCAACAACCGACCAGTAAATAACAAAATGGAATCCGCAAGGAAACCATAAATGACAGCAGCAATCAACCCAAATGAATGATTCTGGACAGTTATTCTAGAATACAACTGTAGAAAACCAGATCATATGACACGAATGTTTTCGAACAGGCCAGGCCCTGCACCGCAGGCTAACCTGACTAAGGAGCCTCTTACGGCTATGATTACTGAGATTCACCTTGTTGGTGAATCAGAGGGTTGGTGGGTAGACATTGGTGTTTCTCTTCATGTTTGCTATGATCGTGATATATTCACAATATACACGGTTGCTGACGATCAGAAAGTGTGTTGTGAGATCCTCGCACCACTTAAGCTGAAGAGACTGGTAATATGAAAATAAAACATATGATTGGAAAGACATTGATTCTTAAAGATGTGATGCATTTGATATGTTTGAAAACATTCAAAATTGAAATCAAGCAAATAAGAAAATTAAGAGACTACATAGTGATAGAGGAACAGAATATGAATCAAATTCTATTCTGAATTTTTTATGTGATATATTGTACATAAGACACACTATTCACCTGAAATGAATGGTAAAGCTAAAAAAAATAGGACCTTTACCGAATTAATAATTGTCATTTTATTAAATTTTGGTGCAGCATAACATTAGTGGGGGGATATTTTATAGATTGTATGCTATGTTCTGAATAGAATCCCCATATCTAAGAATAAAATTTCGCATTATGAAATTTCAAAAGAAATATAAATCCAATATGTCATACTTTAGAACTTGGGGTTGCTTAGCATATGTTCGCATTCCAGACCCTAAGAGAATAAAATTGGCAAGTAAATCATACGAATGTGTATTTACTAGCTATGCTGTTAATAGCAAAGCATACAGGATTTATGATCTAAATACACATAATATAATCTGAATCAAATGATGCCAATTTTTTATGAAACGAAATTTCCTTTTAATTTAAGGAATAGTGGGGGCACAACAAGTATGCCTATTAGAACAGAACTTAATAAAAGTTCTGAAGTTGAACCTAGAAGAAGTAAAAGAGAGAGAACCGTAAATGATTTGGTTCAGATTTTTGTGCTTTTACTATAGAGGAGGATCACTTAAACCTCCAAGAGGCCTTATCTTATTTAGACGCCGATTTTTGGCGAGAGGCTATAAATGATGAGATGGATTCTCTGGAATCCAATAGGACTTGGCATTTGACATATTTACCTTCTGGTTGTAAATCTATAGGCTGTAAATGAGTACTTAAAGGAAAATTAAAACTTGATGGCACTGTTAATAAATATAAGGCACGATCATTAGCTAAAGGTTTTTAAACAAAAAGAAAATATAAACTTCTTCGACAATTTCTCACATGTAACTATAATAACATCCATTCGGGTATTAATCTCACTTGCTTCCATTCATAATTTATGAATACATCAAACGGATGTTAAAACCGTCTTTTTAAACGGTGAATTAGACGAAGAAATTTATATGGACCAGCCTGAAGGATTTGTAATAAATGGTCAAGAACATAAAGTATGCAAATTAGATAAATCATTATATAGTTTAAAACAAGAACTTTAACAATGGCATGAAAAATTTGAGAACTTTAATCATTTCACATGGTTTTAAAGTTAATGAAAGTGACAAATGCATTTATTACAAATCTGAGAATGATATTTGCACTATTATATGCCTTATGTAGATGATCTACTCATCTTTGGGTCAAACATTCATGCCATAAATTTAGTCAAATCTTTATTAAGTGCCAATTTTGATACGAAAGATCTAGGTAAGGCGAGTGTAATCCTTGGTATTAAGATTACTGGGTCAAAATGGGGATTTTCTTTGGATCAATCTCATTAAATTGAGAATACTCTAAAGAAATACAATTATTTTGACTGTAAACCTGCATGTACACCATATGGTCTCAGTGTAAAGTTATTTAAGAACACTGATGAAGGTGTAGGACAGTCTGATTTTGCGAGCATCATTGGCAGCCTACGTTATGCCACTGAATGTACTAGACCCGACATTGCCTATGTCGTGGGATTATTATGCAGGTTTACCAGTAGACCTAGTATAAAGCATTGACATGATATTGAAAGGGTCATGAGATACCTTAAACGAACCATGAACCTTGGATTACATTATGAAAAGTTTCAAGCTGTACTTGAAAGATATTCCGATGCTGACAGGAATATTTTATCTGATGATTCTATTGCGACCAGTGGCTATATATTTAGCATTGCTGGAAGAACTATTTCTTGGAAATCTAAGAAACAGAATATCTTGACTCAGTATACTATAGTTACTGAGATAATAGCACTAGCTACAGCTAGTTAAGAAGCAGAGAACTAAAGAAATCTGCTATTTGAGATCCCTATAAAGAAAAAATAGACACCAGTGGTGTAATCGATTGTGATAGTTCCGCGGCTATTACAAAAAGTATAGAACTGTTATAACAACGGTAGAAAAATGACGTCGTAAGCACAATACTATAAAAGAACATCACATATATAGTGATGAAAGTTTTGACGACTATTGAAAGGAAAACAGAACCGATAATACAACGGTAAGAAATGACAGTCGTATGCACAGTATTGTTAGAGGACATCACATATGAAGTGATGATAATTTGGCAGATCCTTTAACGAAAGGACTGACCAGAAAGAAAGTCCTTAATAATTCTAAAAGAATGGGACTATTGCCCTGAGATTGTGGAATCACGCACAATGGTAACCCGACCTAAATGACTGGAGATCCCAAGAAATAGGTTCAATGGGTAAAAACAAGTTGTGTAGTGATAGAAGTAGAACATGCTATTTAATAAACTAAGAAGCATGTATTCCTGAAGTGATTAGAGGATGAGTTAATAGAAACTCTTAATGAGATCTATACCCTATTTGGAGTGGAGTACCTACCTTCAGGAGTACTCTTGATAGACTCACCTGTGTGAATGTGGAAATGTGGCCGTTTCCTATGGAGTTTTGGGCAGAACTTCTAGAGCGTTCACTAAACTGGGATAGACATGCATGGCCATAAACGCACGGGCTTATTTGATTGCACTATGGAAAAGATTGTGTGTGGTTTGATGTCAGGAATAGAGTTCAAGACTACGTGTCACTCTAGTAAAAACTGAATCTTATTCACTACGCAAAGGTTCAAGTCGGATGACACCTTTGTTTATGCACAGTCTTATGTTTTTAGAAACTGCTCGATAATATTTTAAAAAATTCAAGTGGGGGATTGTTGGAAATTTATGTGAATTGTTTAAAATATAGAAATAAGTGTATGATGGCTCCTAAATGTGAATAGTCCCACATCATGGGATTATATGAAAGAAGCAAGTATTTATACTTGTTTTTAAGAAGCTTTGATGGGGCCTTGGGGCTCCCAATACATGCTTTGTTGTGAGGAGGGAGCCCATGCATCATGACCAACACACACGCGCGCGCGACCGACCGACTCGACTCGACCCGACCCGGCCCGGTTCGGTCTTGGGCTTGGGCTTTGGGCCTTGGCTATGTGGTGTAGACACTTATATTTTTAGACCAGAAAAACTTGATTTTTTCGAACCGTTTTTTAATTACGGAAAATATTTCTGAACCGAATTTAATTTGAAACGGTAAATTTTTGACCAAGTATTTCGTAGATCCTATTTTCCTCCACTGACCAGTATTTTCGAATAACCTAATCCTCGTCTATATATTATTATCTTCAGATTAGACGAGATTAGTACAGGAAAAAAAACTGTTTTTCTCTTCCACCGCCATTAAAATATTCTTACAGAAATTTTCGAGCAGTTAAATCCAAAAGTGCAAATCTGCACTGATATGTTTGTGCAAAGCAGATCAGTTATTAATTTCAGAGAGGCTGTTTTATCCTAGAGGCGGCGACGAAAGTACGAACTGGTTTTGCACCATCGACCAGATCGCCGAATCGTCTTCAAGAAAGCGACCTGGTCCGCGACTCAGCCATTGTTTCCCAACACAAGTTATTGCATTTGCATATTATTACTTACTGTTAGAGAGCGACGCACAATGATATCATACGACTAATGATGGCTATCTAGAATAATTCTCGACCGCGATTTACTCATGATGGAAGTCGTATGTTCAGTTTCAGGATGTGCTCAGCTATACATGACGTATGCAAAGGAACTGTAGACGCTTGAGGATTCAAAAGGTACCCGTAAAGAGGGGTATACACTCGGGATCTAATGGTTTTTGAAGCATGATGACTCTATACAGGGGAACGTTATGATTCCTGGAGCGTGATACTTTATACTGGACCAAAGATGTGTATACCCAGACCAACATGATGGCTAGTTTTGTTCCTGATCGGTGATTGAGTGATATAAATTTGACTTACTTTGATTACTACGTACTCTTTAACCTGTATGAGATTAATATCTTCTGACATTTTATATCTTCGGAAATACAAAAAAAATAAAGTAAAATTTTTTTAGATAATCTTTAAAGTTAGAATAAATTACAGTGTTCATGACATATTATGGGTTTTTAGCCATACAAAGAGTAAAAAAAACAAAGGTATGAAACCTACAATGGTTTTAGCTGTAAAAAGAGCATAGATAACCTGAAGTTCTTTTGCTTGGGACCTATAAGCCATGCATAAATTATGTAAATCCAAATCTATAGCAAAGAATGAATTTTCAGCTAGTTAGATAATGAACAGTTCACAAAATGTATTCAAAAGTGGACAGTGCAAATATGTTTACATTCTCCTGCTTGGCCAGTATGTGAGTTCTGCATTTGAAATCCCTAAATAATGCATAAGAAACCGAATAGGAAACGATCTATTGAATGTAAACAATCTAGATGGTATTATGGGAGCAACTAACATTTTTTTGGTGAGTACCCAAAAAATGGGTGTTAAATTTGGGTGATACAAAATCACAAATTGATCGGAACAAATTTGCAAAGAATGGAAAGTAAATATTTTTATAATAGGAATGCATTGATTGCATTTGATGAGGTGGTAGAGAAATAAATGAAGGGATTAATTTCTTCCATCTATGCTAAAGAAATGGATTGATTTACTTCCTATGTTTGCACATTTGTTGTTATGGTAATTTTCCTCCATTATATTATTACCATATGTTGGTAATTTAATTGATGACTCACATAGATTTGCACTGGCCATATATTGAGGGGTAGACTTTAGTGTAAACTCGTCTTGGCCTGGAGCCAATGATCCTCAATGGTGTCTCTTCTTGTTAAACCTGATTGAGGTTTGGATATGTAAACTCTTATTTTGTAATCTCTTGTAATTCTCTCATGTGGAATAAAATCTCTCTCTGTTGGACTGGACGTACACTATCTCGAGGATAGTGGAACCAGTATAAATATTGTGTCTCTTTGTTTCTCTGCTATAGTTATTTACTATTTTGTTGATGTAATAGAATAATTGCTATCAGATTAGATTGGTGTTCAATTGGCAAATCTAGATCTTATTTATTGCGCTTTCGCATATGCTCAATTTTCATAATAGTATGGTATCAGAGCGAGGCGATTTGTTTTAAATTGAGCATCAATTATTTCTACAAAGGTTAGTAGATTCAGTGGTGATTATGCTATTACTATTTTAGAGAAAAGGAGACTTTGGTCGAGGAGATTATGTTGAGAGTGAAGAGCATTCCAATCTGGGGACTTTAACGTGATATGGAGTTTATTGTGAAAAAGCCCTCTGATATGGATGAGGGAAGATGGAAGAAGACGAAGAAGAAGGCGGGTGACAGTTGAAGAACCTAGTCCATAGTAAGGTGAAGAGGTTAATATGATCACTACTTATGGTCCTAAGGTGGAGGATCATGGTATCGACAAGGGTCTAGATGTTGATGATGCTCGAGGGATCCCGAAGATGAAGAGATTGTGTCAAACGGAAGACGAATGTCGAGTTTTGAAATCCACAAAGGCGATGGAGATCTTGTGGTATTGCAAGCATTTTTTAGACCGTTGATTTTTGCATGGTGTAGCTCAAATGGTAGACGCATCTTTTGCATGCGGTGGGTTGTGTTTGTAATTGAGGTGTGGTCGTAGTCCTTTCAAATCGACTGGGTGTATCTCGTTGCCCTAAAATCGAGGTTGGTTTTAATTGAGAGAATAATTTTTTGGTCTTGGTGGTGTTGAGATTACTTTGGAATCTGCCTTTTTTATTTTGGATATTTGCAACATTTTGTTGGCGGGTGGGGACGTAGTCTGAGCTCGTTAACAATTGTGTGATGGGGGGTGGCTTTGCTGGAACCCATTAGGTAAATATTCATTTTTTGGTGTATCTCGTTGTGAGATTTTGATTGAAGGTGGAGTTTTGTTGAAGAGTTTTATGATGAGAAGAGAAATTGATTTAAGGTGGGGTGCTGGAGATATGTGATTTTGCATCAAGGTGGAGTGTTAAATTTGGGTGATACAAAGTCACAAATTGATTGGAACAAATTTGCAAAGAATGGAAAGTAAATATTTTTATAATGGGAATGCATTGATTGCATTTGATGAGGTGGTAGAGAAATAAATGAAGGGATTAATTTCTTCCATCTATGCTAAAGAAACGGATTGATTTACTTCCTATGTTTGCACATTTGTTGTTATGGTAATTTGCCTCCACTATATTATTACCATATGTTGGTAATTTAATTGATGACTCATATAGATTTGCATTGGCTATATATTGAGGGGTAGACTTTAGTGTAAACCCATCCTGGCCTGGAGTTAGTGATCCTCAATGGTGTCTCTTCTTGTTAAACCTGATTGAGGTTTGTATATGTAAACTCTTATTTTGTAATCTCTTGTAATTCTCTCATGTGGAATAAAATCTCTCTCTATTGGACTGGAACCAGTATAAATATTGTGTCTCTTTGTTTCTCTGCTATAGTTATTTACTATTTTGTTGATGTAATAGAATAATTGCTATCAGATTAGATTGGTGTTCAATTGGCAAATCTAGATCCTATTTATTGCGCTTCCGCATATGCTCAATTTTCATAACAATGAGAACATTGAAGATAATATGACAAATTATGTTTGTTTAAAATAAAAGAAATGAAACAGTACTTATTATTAAAATGAAAAAACTAAACCTCTAAAAACGAAGAAGACCATACCTTTAGTTTTTTTTATTTAATTATTAAAACATATGTTTCCTTGAAGTTGCAATATATAGTCATCAGTTCGCTTTAAGTGTTACAAAAAAAGTTATAGGTTAATTTTTTCATGGTTACAGCTAAAATTTCTGCTATTGATAAAATTAAAGAAATGAAAATTTAATTGACTTGATTCAATATAACATATGCAAATATTTTTATAACTTAGCATGCAAACTTACAGTAAAATAAAGAATTTTGTTAGCGTTGACACGAAATGCTATAATATAAAAAGCAGTATTTTTTTGGAGCTTCTATTTGCATTGATACATATGTAGATTCTAGAAAATAGAGAATAAAAAAGTTTAGAATATGGTGTAGTGAACAGTAACTGTTTAAGACAAACAAAAATGATGTTAAAGATGCATTTGATCAAAACATGGTTTTCAGACTTTAGTTATTCTCTTTGTTGACAAATGGAGACATGACAGCTTCCCAGTTCAACAGGTTAACAGTTGCATTTTAGTCAATTAAATAAATTGATGATTTTAGTTTTGTAAATCCAAGCAATACCTTGTCCAAAAACTATTCATCTTATTTCCCTAATCATTACGGATATAGCTTAGTGTTCAACTCCTAGTTTTACTACTACTATGACAGAAAACGAAGTCATAAAATATAAAAAGAGAAAAACATCATACAAACAATCCCTAAAAACTACTCAAAATCAAATGAAACTCACATTATCAGTTCAAAAGAGTGTGAATAGCAGAATAAAATGAAGGAAACTAAGCAAGCCTAAATATTTTCTTCATTAAGTACGCCTTTCAATCAAATCCACAATTCCATTCCATGCTTTTTAAGTTATTGCTATTTATGTTCATTCAAATCTGCACTGAGAGTGGCACTGTTTTTTCTAATAACATAAGATTGAATTCTAATAGATATTTCCATTTTCATTTTGTGAAATGCATAAAGTAGAATCTTATCACTAATTGAGTATATGTTTACAAAACCACAATTGATTAATGCATAGTCGTTTTTTAAGTTTTCACCATCATATTTTCAGCACTAATTGAGGGGTTTGTAAAATTAAGATATGAACATTTAGGCTTAATTGTTGCATCATGAATCTCGATTAGCGGTTTTTTTAATAACATATAACATAAATATCTTATATAGCATAAATTTTACATTATTGATTTGAAAGAGATAAATAACAATCACATTTCACTAATGCTCCTAATTTATGTCGTAAAAATAATATCATTATTTGCAAATTGTTCATGTGGGTTCCATAGTTATTTCTAAGCGCTTACAATGTAGTGCTATTAGTACTGATGATGCCTTAATTTGTCAAATATTACAGCTTCATATTACTTATCTTTTGAAACCGCATAGTACAACTACGATGTAATACCACAATCAAAACCACATTGATATCAGATTTAAGATTTTTTTTTTCTGCAGATTTAAGAGTTCAATTATAAAAGTGAAGAACATAGACTATTATATGCAAAATTAGTTTGCTCAATTTGTAGAAAATGAAGTATTATCGACCTTAGTATTATCTCTGCAGGTAAAATAACTCGAGTAAGAAAGCTAGCAAAATAACTTAAATTTATTAAAGTAAAGTGAACATTGTTACAAAGTTAACTGGTCAAACCTCAGTGGGGCAAAGGTGATCTACCCGATATCCTTCATTTTCAACTCTAAATTAATTTCTAGTAGAGTTGACATATATGTGGTGCGCTCCTTACCTGCGGTATAATTTAAATTTATTTAGATTTGATTATCTGAACGTCACCAATATTTGCAAATTTGATTAAATGTTTTTCCACTAAATATCAGGAACTGAACATTCCCATAACCATGTGTTAACAAATTATTAGGTAGCAGATAATTCAATTTGGTCGGCATCCTTCAACTACGACATAAAAATATAATTTGGCACATATAAACTAACAAAAATATGATACATTCATATCTGTGTTTACCTGAATTAGCTAGTATTATTTTCATAATAGATGCAATTTCTTTATAAGACAGATCCTGATATATATTGTACCCATCATCAGTATTTGTGTGAAAGTAGGATTACATCTACCTATAAATAAAAAATATGAAAAAACATAAAAAGAGAAGAAAAACATCATATAAACAATCCTTAAAAACCACTAAAAATCAAATGAAACTCACATTATTAGTTTAGAAGATGTGAATGGCGGAATAAAATAATTGAAACTAAGCAGGCTTAACTATTTTCTTCATTAAGTACGCCCTTGAAACAAAGCCACATTTCCAATCCGTGCTTTTTAAGCTGTTGCTTCTTATGTTCATTCAAATATACATTGAGAGTGGCATTGTTTTTTCTAATAACATAAGATTGAATTCTAATAGATATTTCCATTTTCATTTTGTGAAATGCATAAAGTAGAATCCTATCACTAATTGAGTATATGTTTACAAAACCACAACTGATTAATGCATAGTCGTTTTTTTTAAGTTTTCACCATCATATTTTCAGCACTAATTGAGGGGTTTGTAAAATTAAGACATGAACATTTAGGCTTAGTTGTTGCATCATGAATCTCAATCAGCGGTTATTATAATAACATATAACATACATATCTTATATAGAATAAATTTTACATTATTGGTTTGAAAGAAATTAATAACAATCACATTTCACTAATGCTCCCAATTTATGTCGCAAAAATAATATATTTACCATTTTTTGCAAATTGTTCATGCGGGTTCTGTAGTTATTTCTGAGCGCTTACAATGCAGTGCTATTAGTACTGATGACGCCTTAATTTATCAAATAGTACAGCTGCATATTACTTATCTTTTGAAACCTAAGGATGGCTATGACATAATACCGCTATCAAAACCGCATTGGTATTAGATTTAAGATTTTTTTCTTCTTCTGTAGATTCAAGAGTTCAATCATAAAAGTGAAGAACATAGATTATTATATGCAAAATTAGTTAATCAACTTTCTCAATTTGAAGAAAATGAAGTATTATTGACCTTAGTTTCATCGTTGCGGGTAATACAACTCGAGTAAGAAAGGTAGCGAAACAACTTGAGTTTATTAAAGTGAACATTATTACAAAGTTAATTGGTCAAACCTCAGTGCGGCAAAGGTGATCTACCAGATATTATTTATTTTCAACTCTAAATTACTTTGTAGTAGCGTTGACATATATGTCGGGAGCTCCTTACCTGCAATATAGTTTAAATTTATTTAGATTTGACTATCCGAACTTCACCAATATTTGCAAATCCGCTTAAATGTTTTTCCACTAAATATCAGGAGCTGAACATTCCCATAATCATGTGTTAACAAAGTATTAAGTAGCAGATAATTCAATTTGGTCAGCATCCTTCAACTACGACATAAATATATAGTTTGGCACATATAAACTAACAAAAATATGATACATATCTGTATTTACCTGAATTATCTGGTATTATTTTCATACCAAATGCAATCTCTTCATGAGATGGAGTCCAATATATATTGTACACATCATCAGTATTTGTGTGAAAGTGGGATTACATCCACCTAAAAATAAAAAAATATGAAAAAACGTAAAAAGAGAAGAAAAACGAAAGTTCAGTTAATTAATAACATTTTATGTTCCATGTTTCCAACAAACACCTTGTGTTCAAATGCTAAAATGTTATCCCAACCATATCGAGTATTTTAAAAATCAAACCTGACAAAGGGAATAATAGAGTAAGGCAACAGCTGCTAGCTATTATTAATATAGGTAATATATTAGTGTGTGCTTTAATTATCTTACTCATTCAAGCTTGTTTAACATACGTGCAAATAACATAAAATCAAACTTTTAATTTTTTGCAAATTAACAGCATGTCAATGGTCCCCAAACTTTATTTGTCTACCTTTGCAAATTTCTATAGTAAGTTATAAACTGTATTAAAGTCGGAATTGTGAAAAAAAAAACATTTAGTAAAAAAATAAAAATAGAATTAACACTAAACAAAAAAAAATGATGCCAAACCTACAGCAATACACGTGCATAGAATGAAATAGCCAACAAAGATACAAAAACCTTAATAATATAATAATGAAAATTGATATTTATGCATTAGAAAGGAAATTACACATTTATTAAGCATGAGAAATTACATTTAAGAGTATAATAAGCATCAGCTATAGATATCTCAGACTTAACCATATCTCAGAACCAATTGATTATCAATCATGCTTAGTGAAGAATGACAAAATGTCAATTGCAAAAGAATGACAAATTTTCAATTGCAGAAGGATGAAAAAACATGCCTTGCTTACAACCAAATTTTGCCGCATTAGATATATACCTCAGTGGCATAAAATTAGGTAATTTTCTTCCTTGTTAATCCATAATTACACTTACTGTAGGAAAAAGCATATAATCCAAATCATTGCGGTGCTCCTAAATAATTTTATCAGGTGAAGATACATCAAAATGTATCAACGAATCAAAAATTCTTGAAATACGCATCATGCTTGTTAAACAAATTGATTATCAGGAGGAAAAAAAACTCTTGGATATGGTATAACACTAAAAAAATGCACATCATAAATTGTTTTTGGCCATAATGGTCAATACAACAACACAATTATTTAACCTAAAAGGACTCGGTGTCTAAAAATTCATTAATACTTTATCCAACAAGATCATTAAAAAGTATCTACTTTTAGACCATAAAAAACAAAGCAATCCATGATCCGAAGGTAAATTAAAAATCAAACAGAGAAAACTATACCTTAATTAAAGGTTGAAATGATGTTCTTGCATATGTAGTTGGAATCAAATCGCAAATCCTTAAAGAAATCAAAATACATTTTTTGAAAATAGCGGCATAAAGAGACTGAAGAAGTCTGAAAAGAATCGATATTAATTTGAGCAGCTAGGCTTTACTTTCGTTTTGGGCGACCGGTAGATTGAAAATTTGTGGAGAATGGAAAATGGGATCGCATAGCTGGAGACAACAGAAGGTTTTGGGCGAGGGGTGAATTTCGCGGAGGAGCAAGGGCATTTTAGGAAGTTCAGAAAGACGTCAAGTAATTTAGTTGAAAGAATTTACCTTATTAGTAGTAAAGATATATATATATATATATATGCGGATTGCAAAAACAAAGATGTGTCCAAATTCCTCAACAAGTCAGGTGTGTATGGGTATAGTCAGTTTCGCAAAATAGGATATGCAAAGAAATCAAGGCAGTGTGTGTTTATATGTATGTATGTATATATATATATACACATATATGGAATATACATACACACACGCATTGGCCTCCACGTATATACACTGTCAAAGTTTCAGAACATCCTACAGGCAAATGAAAAAACCACGGAAAAATGAAACGAGGAAGCCAAATCAATACAACACTGGTCATAAGTGTGCATAAGATACAACAAAGAGACATGGAACAACAAGCATGAATAATCACAGAACAAGTGCAGGCCCATAAAAAAATGGTCTTGTGAAACAAAGAGCACAAAACTGGTGCAACAGGTTAACAAGCGAACGAACAAAGGCCAAGCGGAGAAAATACTGTGCCAGTGCAAGATGACATAGCTCATCAAGTACAAGCAACACTTAAACAAAGCACAACTTTGAAGATAACAAATACCAAGTTTACTGTATCAAGCTTTAAGGAGGAACATGTTGAAACCGATGTGATTAATCCGATTCAAGACCACTCGAATCCGATATCAAAACCACAATGCGCTAGCGGAAGACTAGATCGTTGTTAGACTTGCAAAAACAACCAAAGCAATAACTCTAGCCACAAATAAAGATCAACCAATCACGAACAACCCAAATCTTAATCACAAGCAAGAAACTAATGACAAAGTAGAAAAAATAAATCACACAAGGATTTATAGTGGTTCCACTAACATCTTGTTAGTGTACATCCACTTTGGAGAGAGTATTTTATTACCACGATGAAAGGAATACAAGAGATTGATCCAACGACCACTATATTTCAATATAGAAAAGAGTTTGAGGAGATTAGGATTGAAGAATTGGAATTAGGTTATAAACCCTAATTCTCCTTTGAGAATAAACCCTTGATCCCTAATCAAGTCTTCAAGCTCTTCTTAATTCACTTCAGAAATAGCTTATATAGAGGTTGGCCAATTACCCAAATTGCCCCCGAATTAGTCACAAATCTGCTTGCTAATTTCCAGCCTGAATTAACCCAAAACCCGATCAGACGTCTGTCGAACCTCCTGACAGACGTCTGTCATCTTCCAGATATTCATTGGGCAAATGTACTCAGCACAGACGTCTGCTAAGGGTATGACAGACGTCTGTCTGAACTCTCGGGAAACCATTTCCCTGCAGTCAGAGATCTGTTATCCCCTATGACAGACGTCTGTGCTCCAGACCACTGAAAACTGCACCTTCCAGCTCATATCTCCTCCATACGAGCTCCGATTTGCGAATGGTCACCTCCAACTCGAAGCTATCTTCGTCCTCTTCAATCCAACACATATAGTATCGCATATCACAACACTCCACCTCGATACTATAATCATCTCAACTCCAAACTCCAATGCACCATGCACTTGCTTCTACCTTCGACCAAGCAACTTGAATGTTTCCCCATTGAGCTCCGGCATGGCCACTGCCCATTGCACTACAGCAACGAGTTCAGGCAAAGCCCCCACCTGCCAATGTAGTGTTGAAAACATTCAAACCAAAAACCGTCTCACCAAAAAGACAATGTACTTGGGAGTGTAACAAGTACTTACCATGAAGATAGATTTCCAATCTCTCACCGCTATTCCTTTTCCATCAAACACAAAATCACTCTCTCCACCTCGTGCCACCCCGTGGCACCCAGCAACTCAACAAGCGAATTAAGTTCGAGCAATGCTCGAACTTCCCATACGGGAATGCCTTCGTAAACATATCCTCCGCATTATCCTTTGTGTGCACTTTTCGAAGGTATACTAGCTTACCCTCATCCGTGGCTATAAGAAATGACTCCCTCACCTCAATATGCTTGGTTCGTAAGCTAAACGCCAAATTCTCCGCCAAATGGATAGCACTTTGGCTATCACATTGAACATCAACACTCTCATGTTCGAAACCCAAGTCACACAACAATCGCTTCAAGTAGAGTGCCTCCTTGGCCGCTTCCACAGCGGCAACCAACTCCGCCTCCGTAGTGGATAAAGCAACTACGGTTTGCAATCGTGATCTTCAACTAATGGCTATCCCTCCAAGTGTGAAGACATACCCGGAAGTTGATTTCCTCCGATCCCTATCACCGGTGTAGTCCGAGTCACAATAACCAACCAACTTGCAACTCCTATCATCACTACCGCCAAAGACAAGTCCATGAGATGATGTGCCTTTCAAGTATCTCATAATAGCCTTCACGGCTTCCCAATGTGATTTCCCCGGATTAGCCATATACCGACTAACCACCCCGACGACATTTGCAATATCGGGCCTTGTACACACCATTGTGTACATCAAACTACCAACCGCAATTGCATATGGCACCTTTGCCATATATGCCTTGTCTTTATCCCCGATAGGTGATCCCTTATCTGAAAGCTTCATATGCAAAGGTAAAGGTGTATTTAACGCCTTTGCATCCTCCATGCTAAACCGGCAAAGCACTTTCTTAATGTATTCCTTTTGAGACAATCTTAACTCAAAACGCTTTCGGTCCCTTTCAATTTCCATGCCCAAGATTTTTCTTGCTTCACCAAGATCTTTCATTTCGAAATCCGATTTCAAAAGCATCTTTAACTTGTTGATTTCATTTTGATCCTTGGAAGAAATGAGCATATCATCCACATACAAGAGTAAATACACCCAACAATCATTTCCCAACCTCTTGAAATATACGCAAGCATCCTTGATGCTTCGATGGAAGCCACTTTCAAGCATGAAATGATCAAATCTCTTGTACCATTGTCTAGGTGATTGCTTCAACCCATATAGTGATTTCTTCAACTTGCAAACCAATTTAGACTTACCATCTACAACAAACCCTTCCGGCTGCTCCATGTAGATGTCTTCATCCAAGTCTCCATGCAAGAAGGCGGTTTTCACATCAAGTTGCTCCAACTCCAAGTCATGGATAGCAACTATGGCTAGTAAAACCCGGATAGATGTATGACGAACCACCGGTGCAAAAATTTCATCATACTCCTTTCCTTTCCTTTGTGAGAACCCCTTTGCCACTAACCTTGCTTTGTGTCTTCCATCATCCTTCACCTTGTAAATCCATTTTCACCCTATAGCACGGTTTCCTTGAGGAAGTGGAACCAACTCCCAAGTTCAGTTCTTCATAAGCGATTGCATCTCTTCCTCCATGGCGCAAATCCACTTCGAGCTCTCTCTCGACTCCATGACGTCATCAAGGTCCATCGGCTCATCTTGGACTACATTGAGAGCATAGTCCAAATGATCACAAAAGCTAAGGTATTTCCAATCACCATATCTTTCGGGAAGCCTTGTTGCACGTCGACCAACCTGAGTAGCAATACTATCACCCAAACCCCTTTCGGCTCCATCTTGAGTCGAAACTTCTCTAGTATCATGTACATCACCAACATCACTACTAGAGGAACCATGCGGACTATGTGATGTTTCATCAACCGCTTGAACCCCACGAGCTTCTTCAACTCTACTACCACTTTGACGGAATGTGGGAATGACTTCGTTCTCCTTTGATTCACCATGAACCAAATCTGGAACGTCCGATAAGCTCTCATTCACCTTGAATAAAGCCGACTCATCAAAAATGACATGACGAGAATTAACAACCTTCTTCGCTTTCGGATTCCAAATCTGATAGCCTTTCACGCCATCTGTGAAACAAAGCAAGACCCCTTTGAATGCTCTAGCTCCAAGCTTATCATTCCCCGGATCATGCACATAAACCGGGCTACCAAACACATGAAGATATCTCAAGTCAACACTCTTTCCTTTCCACACTTCCTCTGGAATTTTGTTACCAATGGACGAGCATGGAATTCGATTTACAATATGCACCGCAGTTGACAAAGCTTCAGCCCAAAATCCCATAGACAAACCCGATGTCAATCTCAAGCATCGAGCTTTCTCGGGTAGAGTTCGGTTCATTCTCTCCGCTACTCCATTAGATTGCGGATCTCCCGGTGTAGTAAAATGTCTCCGGATTCCGTGATGCTTACAATACTCCATGAATTCACGCGAGGAATATTCACCGCCATTGTCGGTCCTTAACACCTTCAAAGTCTTACCACTCTCATTCTCAACGAGAGCCTTCCACACTTTGAACTTAGCAAATGCCTCCGACTTGGCCCCCATTCCATACACCCATACCTTTCGAGACAAATCATCAATGAAAGAAATATAATACCTTGCTCCTCCCAAAGAAGCAACCGGTGCCGGTCCCCAAATATCTGAATGAACATACTCAAGAATCTCTTTTGAGTCATGCTTGCCTTCATCGAATGATACCCTTGTTTGCTTCCCCATGACACATTCCTTGCAAAACCCTAGTTTGTTGAAACTCTCACCACCGATCATCTCCCTCTTCTGAAGAAAATCCAAACTCCTTTCCGAGAAATGATCCAATCTCAAATGCCACAACCGTGTCGCATCCAAGTCACGATAACTATCAACACCCGTATAAGTCTCACCTCCTACGGTCACACCTTGAAGAAAATATATACCATGAGTCCTAGCACCTTTCATAAACACAAGTGCCCCCTTCGAAACCCTCAAGCAATCCTTCTCGATAGTGATCTTGCATCCTAGAGAATCCAATTGCCCTAAGGATATAAGTGACTTCCTAAGTCCCGGAACATAGCTAACATTGGTGAGCGTGCGAACAACTCCATCAAACATCCTTATCTGAACGGAGCCACTACCCATCGACTTACAAATATCACCATTTCCCATAGCAATTGCATTTCCCTTTTTGACCTCAAAGGATGAAAAACAATTTCTATTTGGTGTCATATGATACGACGTGCCCGAATCGAGTACCCATTTGTTACCTGAAACACCCGTTGCTACCGCCGTCAACACATTCTCATCTATCTCACCATTCCCACTCTCCACCACCATGGATGAAGATGCTACTTCCTTCTTATCTTTGTCCGGACATTCATTTTTTCAATGTCACTGTTTTTTACAAATAAAGCACTTTCCATTTCTCTCTTTCGATTTACCTCTTCCACCGGGTTTTCTTGATTTAGAACGCCCCCGGTTTCCTTTCTTCACATTCTTTTCTTTCTCCACAAACAACTCATGACTACTACTAGCTTCACTACTACCCTCACTCATCTCCTTCATTTTATCTCTCAACTCCTCACTAAGAAGACCCGTCTTGACATCATCTAGAGTCAAGGTATCTCGGCCATATATCAAACTATTTGAGAAACCCGTATAACGTTCCGGCAACGGACACAATAATATCATCGCCTTTTGCTCTTCCTCAATCTTCAAATCAATGGCCTTCATCTTCATGAGCAAGTCATCAAAGGCATTCAAATGTGCCTTAAGAAAATTACCCTCCTTCATCATGAAGGTGAAAAATGTTCGCAACAAGATCAAACGGTTAGTGAGCGACTTCTTCATATAAATTTCTTCTAACTTGTCCCAAATACCTTTAGCGGTAGTCTCACCACTAATTTTGGAGATCACATTCTCCCCCATAGCAAGTTGAAGAGTAGTGTAAGCCCATTCCTCCTTCTCCTCTCTCTCAACATCCGAGATATCACTTAGCAATAAGTGAGTATCAAATACTACTCGGTGCACCCGATTCCGCTTAAGAACCGCTTTCATTTTCCATTGCCACTTCTCAAAGTCATTATCACCATTCCACTTGTCAATAACCAGTTGAGAACCCGACGCCGCATACGAACCCCATACATAAGGCGCCACACTATTTGGACTTCCGGTTGAAGGACTTACCAAGCTACTATCCATCTCTGGCATTTTCACAAACACCTAACAAGCACCAAAACAACTCTGATACCAACTGTTGAAACCGATGTGATTAATCCGATTCAAGACCACTCGAATCCGATATCTAAACCACAATGCGCTAGTGGAAGACTAGATAGTTGTTAGACTTGCAAAAACAACCAAAGCAATAACTCTAGCCACAAACAAAGATCAACCAATCACGAACAATCCAAATCTCAATCACAAGTAAGAAACTATTGACAAAGTAGCAAAAATAAATCACACAAGGATTTATAGTGGTTCCACTAACATCTTGTTAGTGTACATCCACTTTGGAGAGAGTATTTTATTACCATGATGAAAGGAATACAAGAGATTGATCCAATGATCACTCTATTTCAATATAGAAATGAGTTTGAGGAGAATAGAATTGAAGAATTGGAATTAGGTTATAAACCCTAATTCTCCCTTGAGAATAAACCCTTAATCCCTAATCAATTCTTCAAGCTCTTCTTAATTCACTTCAGAAAATAGCTTATATAGAGGTTGGCGAATTACCCAAATTGCCCCCGAATTAGTCACAAATCTGCTTACTAATTTCCAGGCCGAAATAGCCCAAAATGTGATCAGACGTCTGTCGAACCTCCTGACAGACGGCTGTCATCTTCCAGATATTCATTGGGCAAATGTACTCAGCTCAGACATCTGCTAAGGTATGACAGACGTCTGTCTAAACTCTTGGGAAACCAATTCCCTACAGTCAGACGTCTGTCATCTCCTATAACAGACGTCTGTCGCTCTAGACCACTAAAAACTGCACCTTCCAGCTCATATCTCCTCCATACAAGCTCTGATTTGCGAACGGTCACCTCCGACTCGAAGCTATCTTCGTCCTCTTCAATCCAACAGATATAATATCGCATATCACAACACAATTGCACAAAGGCAGTTTTCTGTGTAGACCAGTGACATGGGTTTCAAATTGTTATAAATACTTGATCACACAACATATCAAATGGACAAGGTTCAGCAAAACTAGGAAAATATGCACATGAAGATGAAAGTGGAAATGACCAAGGTAGTGTACATAATCAGGCCAATGCTAAATATGAAAAAGTCAAGAGACACATAAACCTAAAGCCAGCAAAGACATAATCACAGCAGCTAGCCATGACCAGTGACTAGTGATAGTAAAAACAGGGTATATAAGAAAATGAGAACAGGCTAAATAATGTAACTCAAACAGCAAGGTTTAACCATTATATTTAGTTTGAATTGAAGTTAAGATCCTTGAAATCAAGCAATCATGAGGAGAACACACCTTTAAACAACGGGGCAGAGAAGACAACAAGGGCAACATCTCTCGTACTTGATGCTTGGTGAGGAGCAAGCTGCGGTTGTTATCGCTGATGGCAGTTCTGGCCGAGATGGTCAAAAGCATGGTGGAGGATTACGGAGCAGATCAGTGGTGGTTGGTCTTCGATTCGAATGGGGAGGTATTAGCGATTGGTGCCGATTTCGATTTGAAGGACCAGAACAAGTATTGATTTAGAGGAAAAATGATTTCCTTTATACCATTTTCGAATTTTCGGCAACTGATGAGGATGGGAAGAAAGAAAAGAAAATGAGGAAGGGAATATAGTGGCACATGGAATATATTTTTCTGATATACCAACAAGTGTCAAAGAATTTTCTCAAAATTAGGCAAGTATTTAATACGCTTATTCCAATTTTGACAAATGTGCAAGATAGTATTCTAATTTAAATTCTTTTTTTCTATTTAGGACAAGAGGGTTTACACAGATACACAAACAAGAGAAATACAAATGAGATACTGCACCGGATGCACATATTAACACTATTCGTTCGTTCTAGGCTTAATTATAGTATTTTTAGTTTAAATTCACACAAATTCGAACATCGTTTTTTATTCTTATAATTTATTGAATCAACTTTAAATAGAATTTTGATTTCATGTTTGTTTTCTGATTAAACAATTTTTGAATTAGCTTACCGTTTTAAAATCAAATAAACATATATGTTTAAGTTTTCATTCAAAAATAAGTTATATATATATAGGGATAGGATCAAGAGCGCCCCAAATAGTGCAACACCCCTTTAGCCCCCCCAGTTTCCACCACACATTCACGTTTCTCTCTCCTCACACTAATTCTCTCTGCCCCCACTAACTTATTTTACAATAAACATGTAGCTCAAATTGAGGTGCAAAAGGGAGGTTAAAAAGATGGGGTGCTCTGGAGCGTGCCTCATATATATATATATATATATATATATATATATATATATATATATATATTGAACATTGGTACACTTTATTACGAAATATCAATCATATACTTCATTTATAAGCCTCATCAAAACCTTGTGCCCCCTAACCTAAATGGGTGCGACGACAAGGAAAAAGAGCACATATAAAATCCGTATATTCACAATAAATCATATAAACCGTCTATCTCACATACAAATATAACCAACCCGAAATCACTATAACTTTGACTAACAAAGAAAACATATAAAATTTTGCTTCATTACTTCTTCACTCTACCTTCAATCCAACTTCAAAGAATCTCCATCAGCAAACACATATAACCTTCATCCAGTATCAAGTAAGTCCACCCCCAATCTTCTGAAAAACTCCACGTTCATCACCGTATGCATGGCACTGCTACCATTGCCTTTGACAATATAACTCGCTTCCTTCTCAGTTAACCTCACTCTGATTTCTTTTTGAATGCATTTGTTGTTCAACACCCTTGCATTTCTCTCGGCCCAAATCTGGTAAATAGTAGTAGTAAGTGTTCCACATCCAATGTCTTTTATCTAATCCTTACCTTTAAAATAGTTAAGAATGACACATGCTTCATCTTCCAGTGAACCAACATTTCTTGCATCAAGATCAAGCTTACTTTTGAGAGACAACCATATGAACTGTGCATATTCACATCTGTAAAACAAGTGATCCCCTGATTCTTCATGATCTCTGCATAAAACACAACTATATTTATTCACCATGCCAAATCTCGTCAACCTATCTTTCGTGCTCAATCTATTCACAATAGCTAAATATGATATTAAAGCCATTTTTTTAGCATTCTTAGAGTGCCGCATCACTTTTAAAAAGAGTTTTTTAGGATGCCCTTCTCTAGATTTCTTCCAACCTTTGTGAAATTAAAACATTCCTCCTTCTCCCCATTCATATATATCATTCTGCAAATTGTTTTTAACATCAACTTCTTGTATTAATTTCTACACTTCTCTAGTTGTTGGATGCATCTCACTGCATATTCTACCATCTCTCATTATATCAGCTACATATTCACCTTGCCTTCCAATTGCTTGAAATCTTGAGAAACCTATTAGATCCACCAAACACTTACCATTAATCCATGATTCGAACCATAATAATGTTGAGGATCCCGAGGCAATAACCTTGTTGAATAACTGTTTTCCAAAAGTTCTCAATCTCACAATAGCTTTTCATGAACATGAAGAATTATTGTTCAAATGCAAACTCCAAAAGTGCTTTCCTCTGCAATATTTTGTCTCCATCCATAAAGATGCTGTTGAACCCGTGATTTTTTGTTTGATGATAACAAACATTTTTTAATGTGTTTGAAACTGTACTGTTTACTGCTCTTCACATCATATTGGAATAAAAATATTTTTGTCTAATAATGCTCCTACACAGAAATTGAAAATTACATAAGCATTTATTATTCAAAAATCATATTTTTATTTCATAATCAAAACAGTACAATACTTTCTGAACTCTCAGCTATACAAATTTTCACTCATTATTTCAGTACAAATGAATCTCACTACATGTTTCACTCTCACTCATCAATACATTCTTACTGTCTCTTTATCCTGTTTTGCTCTTGTTGCATCATCCTGAAACCTGCCACAAAAAAAAAGGAAATGAACACAGTAGACTGGAACTAAAATTTTATTTTATAATTTTTTATGTGCCTCAGATTTTCTGTGTGTTTTTCTCATCATTTTTCTGACTTGCCTGACACATATTTTACAAGTATGGCACAATACTATACAAGATCAGAAACGATCAAGTATAGCAAGAAAGCCAAATACTTGTGTATACCAAAACCAACACATTCAAGTTGGATCAAGAATGGTATCTGTTTTTTTCATTTTTGTGTTACAGGGTCACAGAAGCATATATGACAACAATAACAAATCAGTTCAGGTTCAAGCAGCATTCAAAGAGAAATGGTCAAAGCAGTGTGCACAAGATTGCACAAGGTTTCAGAGCTACATATGGAAAGCATTCAAACTGCATGGATTTCATATGCAATACAGGAAATTCAGACATACACAAGGCAGCAAACATGCAACATGACATTGCAGGATGGAAATATATGGCAAGTTGTTCAGCACTAAAAAAAAAATCCTGTTTTCTATTTACATGAAACTAAAGCATGTGCAAATGAAGCAGATTTGATTTACTAGATTGGAAATGAACACAATTAACATGCAAGAATCATCTGGACATAATTAAGTGGTGATGGCATTTAATACAGTGGAAAAATTCGACATCAAAGAATAAAATGAGGGCCTAAAATCATGCAGTTTGTTTTCTGAAGATTTTTTATGAATAATGGTTGACAAGATAATCAGTTTCCACTTATCTTGTTTCCTGATTTGAATTGTTAAAATTGTAAATGTTTTAACACGACTTTATGGGCAATACAATTTTAGGGAAGTGTTTATTACATTCTTGGGTAATTGTTTTTTTATGCTAATCAATCAATCCCAAGCTCATTTTTGACAAGGAAATTTTTCTCTAGAAATCAATACACATAGTAAAATGGGCAAGCAAGAAATCAAAATCTTCCAGAAATGATTCAATTTATTCAAGGGGATAAATTAATATATTTTTTAGGATTCAGTCAAGCAATACACGCAGGCAACAAACAAAAGCAGTGAATAAATTAGTTCATTCATATATGGAAAGATCAATTCGTGCATGTCAATATTTGTTTCCAGGTGGCAATTCATTTTTCCAAATTCATCGATGGACAAATTCATGTCTATAGTCATCAATTCAATCAGAAAGGGAAATCATGGAAAATTCAGAATAATTAAAAGAGGAAATTCACGAAAAATCCTTCCAAATATTCATCAAACCAAATCATAAGTGAAATCAGAAAATAAGGGTTCGAATTTCCCCTATAAATTCACATGTTTCCTCATAGGCAAAATCATCCAACTCATTCGAAATCAACTAAAACCCTACAGTCAAATCAAAGAGCTTACAGTGTTGGATTGGAGCAGAAAGACATTCGAAGTCAAGCTAGAAAGCATCGCAAATCATCTGGAACAAAATCAAAGCCATCAGAACCTCAAACTAAAGAAACCCCAGCCGCCTTGTTTATTTGCTTGAAGAAATAAAGAAAAAGGGACGACGGATTTCTAATTGAAGCTACAAAGGGGATGTTTTCATTTAAGGGCTTTTTGTTTTAATTTTTAATGTACTTTGTTTAGTTCTGTTTGAAAAACAATCTGTGGTTTACTAGTTACGTCCGTAAAACTAGGGTGTACAGATTACGCTTTTGTGATATGGGAAAATCTGGTCTAGGGATTTTAGATCAGTCTAAGACTTCGAGCGTAGGTTTAAATCAGTAGCAGGTGTTGCAAGTTTGCAAAACTCTTTAGGTGGTAGCAGGGTTTGCAAGTTTATTGAGTGTTTGTAAGCGGGAGACTGTTTTAAATCCTAGTAGATATCTTAGTAATGCAGCAGTAGGCACAGTTTGCCGAAGCTGGGTAATTTCCGTGTGTTTCTTTTATTGCATTCCTTATTATTCTGTGACTGTTCTAGATATTGGATAAACCCTATTCACCCCCCCCTCTAGGGTTAATCTTGATCCTACAATTGGTATCAGAGCCTGTATTTATTTAACTCTAGAGTCATGACATCAATGAATAATGCTTTTTCTGAGGGACAGTCTATTGCTAGACCACCCATGTTTAATGGTAGTGATTACGCGTATTGGAAAGCTAGAATGAAAATCTATCTTGTGTCTGTTGACTATGATGTCTGGGATATCATTGAAACTGGTTATAAACCACCCACTATAATTGTTAACGAAATTGAAATGCTTAAACCAAAAGATAAGTGGGATGCGAATGATAAGAAACTTTACTCTATTGATTCTAAAGCTATGAATGCTTTGATCTGTGCCTTAGATAAAACTGAATATAACAGAATTTCTCATTGTAAAACAGCTAAGGAAATCTGGCATACACTGGAGGTCAGTCACGAAGGAACATCGCAAGTGAAAGAATCTCGTCTTGCTCTATTCAGCAATGAGTATGAAAATTTCACTATGCAGAAGGATGAGAGTATCAAGGACATGTATGGACGTTTTTCTGTGCTAGTGTACAATGCTAGAGCCCTTGGAAAAGTTTTTACTGAAGTTGAACTTGTGAGGAAGATTCTGCGTGTTTTGCCAATGAATTTCGAGGCAAAAGTCACAGCTATTCAAGAATCAAAGGATCTGAGTAAGCTGAGCATGGAGGAGCTTGTTGGAAATCTAATGACGTATGAAATGGAGCTAAAATCACGAGAAGATCGCAACAACTCTGATCTAAAGAAGAAATCAATTGCTTTGTCCAATACTGTCAACAGCGATGGCGAAGACCCCATCGAACAGCTTGCAATGGCCGTTAGACAAATTGCAAAGTGGAGCAAATTCAAACCTCGAAGAAACAAACCAAAATCCAACAAGCTGAAGAACTCTGACAATTCAGATGAGGAACCACTTTGCTACAACTGCCAGAAACCTGGACATCTGAAACCAAACTGTCCCCTTCTTCAGAACAAAAGGAACAAGAAGAAAAAGAAAGCCTTTTCTATAACTTGGGATGACGAGGAAGGAGAAGAAGACTCAGATAGCAGCGAGGAAGAAAGTAACCTATGCTTCATGGCAAAATCAGATTCAGAAGATGGTAGAGAGGAATCGACTGAGGTATACAGTTATGATGATTTGTTTTTAATGTGTAAACATCTTTCTGAAATCATTGATACACTAGAAGCAAAAGTAGAAAAACTTAAAGCAAAAAATTTAGAACTACCGACTCTCAAGTCCACCATTGAGAATCTTGAAAAAGAAAATTTGACTTTGAAAGAAACTGATGAGATTAAGAGAGAGAATTTTATTAAAAGATGCACTTCACTTGTGGACAAAAATACAGCACTAAGAACCAAAGTTCAGAATCTTGAAGTCACCTTAAATAAGTTTTCAATTGGACAAACATCTTTCAAAATGTTGCTAGGAAACCAATTGTTTGCTAACAATGGAAAAGGACTAGGTTTTGGTAAAGTTCAAATTGATGTGACTGTGATTGACAATGCAAAAGGTAGAAGCATCTTTCCTAAGTGTGTAAAGTGTGGGGAAATTGGCCATAAATTTGAAAATTGCAAGACTATGAATAAAATCAGAAAATCCACTAGAGTTTCGGTTCCTAAACACTTGGCACACAATTACCATAAATTTTGGAACACAAATAAGAGGACAAAACAAATGTGGGTTCCAAAAGATTCTTGCTTTCATCATACTTCAGTCACTGATATTTTTGGACCTAGGAACGTCTCTAGGTCATTTTTCTCTCTTCTTGTGTAGGTATGTTGGCGGGCTAAGGAGCAACAAAAATGGTATTTGGATTCAGGTTGCTCCAGACATATGACAGGAGACAAGAGATTGTTCCTTAGCCTAGAAAGATATAAAGGTGGGAGTGTGACATTGGGCGACAATAGCAAATGTAAGATTATTGGTAAGGGAAAAGTAGGTAACAACATTTTTACCTTAGCTGATGTCTTATATGTTGATAATTTGTATCACAATCTTATTTCCATAAGCCAACTGTGTGACAAAGGAATGAATGTAGTTTTTGACAGTGAGATTTGCAAGATCATTGATACATCCACTGGAAAAGTTGTTTTTACCGGCAAAAGAAAAGGAAATATCTACACACTCTCTTTTGATGATGTAACTGTTTCTAGATGTTTGGTTGCCACTGAAGAAGAGGCAGTTTTATGGCATAGAAGGCTAGCACATGCTAGTATGCATCTCCTTGAAAAACTAGAAACAAATGAGCTTGTCAGAAGTTTACCTCATCAGAAATTTAAAAATAACAAAGTGTGTAAGGCTTGCTCCATGGCTAAACTTAGTCGCTCGTCATTCCATCCAAAAAATGTTGTTAGCACTTCACGTGTTCTTGAATTGATTCATATGGATTTGTTTGGACCTACTGATACTGCTAGTTTAAATGGTAAACGTTATTGTTATGTACTGGTTGATGATTACTCTAGATTTACATGGGTTTATTTTCTAGCCAAAAAGTCTGAAACTTTTGATTATTTTTCAAAGTTTTCAAAACTTGTTCAAAATGAAAAAGGTGTTTCAATTAAAACATTGAGAAGTGATCATGGAGGTGAATTTGAAAACTTTGTTTTTGAAAAATTCTGTGAAGAAAATGGCTTTAAACATGAATTTTCCGCTCCTCGAACACCTCAACAAAATGGCGTGGTCGAAAGGAAAAATCGTACATTGCAAGAGATGGCTAGATCTATGTTATGTGAATATAAATTACCTCAAACCTTCTGGGCTGAGGCAGTTAATAATTCATGCTATGTAATGAATAGAGTCATGATTAGACCAATACTTAATAAAATGCCATATGAACTGTGGTTTGACAAAAAGCCTAACATCTCATATTTTCGAGTTTTTGGATGTCCTTGTTATATTCTGAACACAGGAGATCAACTTGGAAAGTTTGAAGCAAAAACAGTTGATGGAATCTTCATGGGTTATTCTTCAAGGAGCAAAGCTTACAGAATCTTCAATAAACAATCAAGAACAATTGTGGAGACCATTAATGTGAAGTTCAATGAATCAGACATAGAGATGGCTTCTGAAAATGATAAAGATGAAGGTGTTGTGCAAGAAGGCGAGAAAGATAGCAATGAAGTTGAGCCAAACAACGAAGAAGTCATAGAAGCAACAGCTGAAGCTGAAAGGCTGAAATTCAAACCCAATCATCCTCCAGATTTGATAATTGGAAGCCCAACGGCTGGCGTTCGCATCCGTTCCTCTCTCAATAAGAATGTTTGTGCTTTCTGTATTCACAATGCTTTTATTTCTGAAATAGAACCAAGTTCATATGATATTGCTCTTAATGATGAATCTTGGATTTTAGCTATGCAAGAGGAACTTAACCAGTTTGAGAGGAATAAAGTCTGGAAGTTGGTGCCTAGGCCAAAAGACTATCCAGTTGTTGGAACAAAATGGGTGTTTAAAAATAAACTTGATGAATCTGGTAATGTAATTAGAAACAAAGCTAGGTTGGTTGCTCAGGGATACAATCAAATTGAAGGCATTGATTTTGATGAAACATTTGCTCCAGTTGCTAGGTTAGAAGCAATTAGAATTTTGCTAAGTTTTGCATGTTTTAAAGGTTTTAAACTTAAGCAAATGGATGTTAAGAGTGCCTTTTTGAATGGTGAGCTGAAAGAAGAAGTTTTTGTTGAACAACCCCCTGGTTTTGAGAGTCATGAATTTCCAAATCATGTGTACAAAATAGAAAAAGCATTATATGGTCTTAAGCAGGCTCCTCGAGCTTGGTATGACTGTCTTTGTTCATATCTTTTGGAAAATGGTTTTAAAAAGGGATGTGCTGACACTACTCTGTTTCTATTACATGATGGTAATGATTTCTTGATTGTTCAGATTTATGTTGATGATATCATTTATGGTGCTACTAATGATATTTTGTGTGAGAAATTTGAAAAAGTCATGCAGGACAAATTTGAGATGAGCTTGGTTGGAGAGCTAAAATACTTTCTTGGATTTCAAATCAAACAGAGCAACAAAGGAATCTTTATTTCTCAGACCAAGTATGTAATGGAGCTGTTGAAGAAATTTGGAGTTGAAGATGCAAAACCAATGAGAACACCAATGAGCCCAATAACTAAGCTTGACAAAGATGAAAAAGGTGTTGATGTTGATCAGAAAAAATATCGCGGTATAATCGGTTCACTTCTCTATCTCTCTGCTTCTAGACCCGATATTATGTTTTCTGTCTGCTTATGTGCTCGTTTTCAATCTAATCCAAAAGAATCTCATTTAAAAGCCACAAAACGAATTCTGAGGTATTTGTTGCACACACCAAAACTTGGCTTGTGGTATCCATCTAGTGACAATTTTGATTTAGTTGGTTTTACTGATGCTGATTATGCTGGCTCACTCACTGATAGGAAGAGCACTAGTGGAACTTGTTTCATGCTAGGACATTCTCTTGTTTCTTGGTCAAGTCGTAAACAAAATTGTGTTGCATTATCCACCATTGAAGCTGAGTATATTGCATTAGGAAGTTGTTGTGCACAGATTTTATGGATGATGCAAACTCTTTCAGATTTTGGCCTATTCTATAAACAAGTTCCTTTGAAATGTGACAGTAAGAGTGCAATAGATCTATCAAATAATCCTGTACATCATTCACGCACAAAACACATTGATGTGAGACACCATTTCATTAGAGATCATATTGCTAGTGAGGACATTTGTATTGAATTTATTCCAACTGAATCCCAACTTGCAGATATTTTTACTAAACCCCTTTCTGAAGATAAATTTTGCAGATTACGATTGGATTTGGGAATTATAGAAATTAATTAATCTCTTTGCATTTTTGGGTCAATTTTTTCTTAAGATGTTCTGTTATTAATTTCATTTTCTGGCAAATTAATCCAATCTTCAAATCATCAAGAAAAGAACAGTTTATTTTGGACATTTATAATAAAATTGTTACTGTGTTAGATCTCAGAATATGAGATGGATGAAAGCTTCCCTATAACCCTGATTTGATTGAATGTATTTTATAATATGAGTAATTTAGGAATTATTTTTCACATCCATCTCTATCTATATCACCCTTCTATCATCCATTATTGTTCTCATATATTAAGGGGATTTTGTATATAATAATAATAAGTATTTCTCTGATCTCATTTAAAAATCCAAGCTCTGGTCATGCATGGTCATGAGTTTACTTATTTAATTTCATGCTGCAACTAATCCCATTTAAAAATCCAAGCTCTGGTTATGCGTGGTTAGTGTGCTCTTGAGATTAAAAAAAAAAAAAGGAAAATGTATATAGAATCCTCCCTGGTATATGTTAACTAGCTTTCCATTCCATCTTCTAAATTGTGAAATGTATTCCTGTCTTACAGATTATTATGATTTTTTTGTTTGATTGATTGGGGTTTGCGGTTTCTGATTCTGTCAAATGACTTGATCTCTTACTATGGTCCATATCATTTGTAAATGTCCAGCCCTGTTCATCTTTTGATGATTACAAAGGGGGAGAAAGAGCTAAGATTTTGATACATATACAGACATCTATAGATTTTATTTTTCCATTAATGCAAAAAGTTTAGTTATTTTCTATTCTTTTTAAATTTTTTGCTATGTCATTTTACTGTTATAGGGGGAGCACATATATAGGGGGAGTTCTCATTTTTTTTCCATACCAAACACATTTTGCTGTATTCAAAATCTTAAGTATGTTTGTCATCATCAAAAGGGGGAGATTGTTGAACCCGTGATTTTTTGTTTGATGATAACAAACATTTTTTAATGTGTTTGAAACTGTACTGTTTACTGCTCTTCACATCATATTGGAATAAAAATATTTTTGTCTAATAATGCTCCTACACAGAAATTGAAAATTACATAAGCATTTATTATTCAAAAATCATATTTTTATTTCATAATCAAAACAGTACAATACTTTCTGAACTCTCAGCTATACAAATTTTCACTCATTATTTCAGTACAAATGAATCTCACTACATGTTTCACTCTCACTCATCAATACATTCTTACTGTCTCTTTATCCTGTTTTGCTCCTGTTGAATCATCCTGAAACCTGCCACAAAAAAAAATGGAAATGAACACAGTAGACTGGAACTAAAATTTTATTTTATAATTTTTTATGTGCCTCAGATTTTCTGTGTGTTTTTCTCATCATTTTTTCTGACTTTCCTGACACATATTTTACAAGTATGGCACAATACTATACAAGATCAGAAACGATCAAGTATAGCAAGAAAGCCAAATACTTGTGTATACCAAAACCAACACATTCAAGTTGGATCAAGAATGGTATCTGTTTTTTTCATTTTTGTGTTACAGGGTCACAGAAGCATATATGACAACAATAACAAATCAGTTCAGGTTCAAGCAGCATTCAAAGAGAAATGGTCAAAGCAGTGTGCACAAGATTGCACAAGGTTTCAGAGCTACATATGGAAAGCATTCAAACTGCATGGATTTCATATGCAATACAGGAAATTCAGACATACACAAGGCAGCAAACATGCAACATGACATTGCAGGATGGAAATATATGGCAAGTTGTTCAGCACTAAAAAAAAATCCTGTTTTCTATTTACATGAAACTAAAGCATGTGCAAATGAAGCAGATTTGATTTACTAGATTGGAAATGAACACAATTAACATGCAAGAATCATCTGGACATAATTAAGTGGTGATGGCATTTAATACAGTGGAAAAATTCGACATCAAAGAATAAAATGAGGGCCTAAAATCATGCAGTTTTTTTTCTGAAGATTTTTTGTGAATAATGGTTGACAAGATAATCAGTTTCCACTTATCTTGTTTCCTGATTTGAATTGTTAAAATTGTAAATGTTTTAACACGACTTTATGGGCAATACAATTTTAGGGAAGTGTTTATTACATTCTTGGGTAATTGTTTTTTTATGCTAATCAATCAATCCCAAGCTCATTTTTGACAAGGAAATTTTTCTCTAGAAATCAATACACATAGTAAAATGGGCAAGCAAGAAATCAAAATCTTCCAGAAATGATTCAATTTATTCAAGGGGATAAATTAATATATTTTTTAGGATTCAATCAAGCAATACACGCAGGCAACAAACAAAAGCAGTGAATAAATTAGTTCATTCATATATGGAAAGATCAATTCGTGCATGTCAATATTTGTTTCCAGGTGGCAATTCATTTTTCCAAATTCATCGATGGACAAATTCATGTCTATAGTCATCAATTCAATCAGAAAGGGAAATCATGGAAAATTCAGAATAATTAAAAGAGGAAATTCACGAAAAATCCTTCCAAATATTCATCAAACCAAATCATAAGTGAAATCAGAAAATAAGGGTTCGAATTTCCCCTATAAATTCACATGTTTCCTCATAGGCAAAATCATCCAACTCATTCGAAATCAACTAAAACCCTACAGTCAAATCAAAGAGCATACATTGTTGGATTGGAGCAGAAAGACATTCGGAGTCAAGCTAGAAAGCATCGCAAATCATCTGGAACAAAATCAAAGCCATCAGAACCTCAAACTAAAGAAACCCCAGCCGCCTTGTTTATTTGCTTGAAGAAATAAAGAAAAAGGGACGACGGATTTCTAATTGAAGCTACAAAGGGGGTGTTTTCATTTAAGGGCTTTTTGTTTTAATTTTTAATGTACTTTGTTTAGTTCTGTTTGAAAAACAATCTGTGGTTTACTAGTTACGTCCGTAAAACTAGGGTGTACAGATTACGCTTTTGTGATCTGGGAAAATCTGGTCTAGGGATTTTAGATCAGTCTAAGACTTCGAGCGTAGGTTTAAATCAGTAGCAGGTGTTGCAAGTTTGCAAAACTCTTTAGGTGGTAGCAGAGTCTGCAAGTTTATTGAGTGTTTGTAAGCGGGAGACTGTTTTAAATCCTAGTAGATATCTTAGTAATGCAGCAGTAGGCACAGTTTGCCGAAGCTGGGTAATTTCCGTGTGTTTCTTTTATTGCATTCCTCATTATTCTGTGACTGTTCTAGATATTGGATAAACCCTATTCACCCCCCCCCCCTCTAGGGTTAATCTTGATCCTACAGATGCTTGTTCCAAGAATTTCCACATTAACTTCATACTAGCTTCCTTTTTCAGATCCTTAAGAGATTTCAACCCTATTCCCCCTTCACATTTAGTTGTACACAAAACATCCCACTTCACTTTATGTATTGAACCCCCACCAAAATAAATCAGCACATAACATGTTCAATTTAAATAACGTGAACTCTGGAATCTGATAAACAAACATCCAATACAAAATTGTTGGAGTTATCACTGAACTAATGAGTTATGCCCTGCTTGCAAAGCTCAAATACTTTGCATCCCATGTTGCAATTTATTTTGAATTCTATGAATCAGGTCTTGACAATCAGCATAATGGATAAAATTAGAAGACAATGGTACCCCCTAATATTTAATAGGTAGTTGACCACTTTGAAAACCAAGAATATGATCAGATACCTCATTAAGATGAACAACATGTTAACTGAAATAAAGTATTATCTTCATGGCACTTACAGATAAACCAAATTCCAAACTTATATTCTGAAATGAAGTTGCAAATATTCAACTAAATTAGGTTAAATTAGTTATAATGTAAATAAACACTTGATTTGTGACTAAACCATTCATTTTCAAATATCAAATTTTTTTTTTGGTAAGGTCGACCGGTTTTTAAGGTGAATGCAAACACTTTTATCATTAACAACAATAATAAAATATTAAAAATAGGAGATATACACATCATATATCTGCTACAAAATAGGTTTTTAACATGGTCCTACCACATGATAACCTACAAATCTTCCCCAAGCACGGAGGTGGGAAGGCTATGAAATCCAAAAGAAACCGAATTAGTATCCTGCATAACGACTGGGATAGAGGAAGCCAAGTCGGGATCAAATCGTGCATAGTACTTATCATAGAAGTACCTCCTATCCTAAGTATCGTCTTCCAAAATGATTTTGTTCCTATCACCAAATTCACCTTCCTTATATAAGACTGGTTCTTTTCCTTTAACATAGTAATGAAGTTGTTTGGGTTCCCCAACTGTCTCACTTACGTACATAAATCTTTACGAATGCGATTGTATAGCATACCAGTCAGATCATGTATCCAAGCTTCTTCTTATAAGTTCCAAGCAATAATCGGGGCGACAACCGCAGGCGCTGGAACAGGAACATGTCTAATATCGGGATCGGACAGAGGTTTCATCTGTGTCACTTTAGGAACCCACCCCCTGGTCGGGGGATGGGGACGACGAATTTTACCAGGAAAGGTGTGATGCTTAGCAGAGCATTTGCATGATTTTTTAGTATGTCCAAAAGATTGACAACCAATACATATATCAAGCTTCCAGCTATAGCAGACATTAATAACAACTAGTCGACCTTCAATAATAACCTCAACTACAGAGGAAAGAAGCTTCCTAGGAGTTATCTCTATTAAGGTTCTGGTTAAAGATAGTTTTCTTCTAGCCACCTATTCGCGTCAAAATACTTTAATTTACCAATAAGGCATGCCAACCAATTCAATCCAAGAAGAGAATGAAGAATGGAAGGTACATAATATAACTTAGCCCAAACTGGAATAGAAAATACCTGTTCACGTGCATAATCAATAGAAGGGCACCAGGTTGTAATGATAATTGGGATTCCGGCTAGAATTGAAGGTTTTGACTCAAGAACTCGCCTCCTCTCCTATTGGTTAGAAAACTTAAGTTAGCACATATCATCAACAAAGCTGACTCGTAGACCATTTCTAACTTTCCAGACGCGGCATACATGCATAAACGTTAATGTCCAAAGGGATAGGCTAAACAAAAAATCCACCAAATAGTCAGACCAAAAATCAACCCCTGCCTGAACAACGTCTTCTGGTAACGACATAGGCGTTTCATCAATCACGAAATCAACTATAGTGAAAACGTCGGGATTTCAAGCTCGTTGAACATAGATACCAATTTGCGTAGGGATGGTTTTGAAACCGAAACATTAGCAACAAAGGATAAAGCTGCACAACCCAATTTCTCAACATGGTTCCACCCAGTTTTTAGCACCACAGTAGTGTTACTTACCATATTCACTTCTGAGTTCCCATATTTTTCATTTGGCTCGTCATCTCCAGGTCCGCTGAAGGCGGCATCTGTTCTAATACACTCAACATTCTGAGTTGTGCCGCCACTACCCAGAAGGATACCTACCCGTCTTACCGTAGCATTCGAGAGTAGAGTCGAAATTGGAGATTTACCAATAGTCACAATTCCAGAGACAGGAATTACAACATGATCCAATTGATTGTCTGAAGGAGAATTCAGAGTTCCAACAAGTGGAAGGAAGTCTATCAAGTTGTCGACCATATAAGGGGAGGCGGATTGGGTTTAGGGTTTGTGTACTCCCTACTAGACCCGGTCGACGACGGCAGGCGAAGGTGGATAGGAGGAGTCGTCACGTGAAGGCACGAGAGAGAGAGGAGAAGAAATCGGGTGTTAGGACAAGAGGTGGAGAGACGATGACATGAGGAGTAAAACATCTAATCGCCAAATATCGAAATTTTATTCATACTTAAGATTTTATTTAGAGAGTAGCAAGTTCAAATAAATTAGATTTAAAATTAAAAATGAAATCTCAAGTGTAACATTTATTTTGACATTATATTTTAAATTAAATTCATATTTTAAACGTCAAATTTATTGGGTCATTACAATCTCCCCCACTCAAAGTTTTTCGTCCTAAAAAGGTGAGGTCGTTAATTTACTTAGGTATAACTATAATATTCTTACTTATACAAATTACAAATATTAAAAAACTTATTAAAACAAAATAAATTATATTATTTTTAAAACTCAAAATTCTCCGTAAAATCAAATTTACCAAAATTCTTTTTATTTAAACTTGAATTTGCTAAAACTTAAACTTGGACAATGATATCTTTGCTTTGGAAAAGTTTTTCAAAAGAAGTATATAGAAAGATTAGTACATTTCTATATTTCTGTAACAACGCTGAATTTTGAACCAATTTAAAATTATTTTTTTATTGATTTTAAGCGAAAGTAAATACTTTAAACTATTTATTTTTGGAAATAACGGCTTAAAATTTATTTGAAATGAAGTTAGAACGTATAATTTTAAAATTTAATTAAAATGAAATCGTAATGCCGCGATAATTTAAAATTTTAGTTTTAAATTTCAATTGAATGTATAGAATTCAGTATAAGTCATAATTTGGTGAAATAAGAAATATTAGGGTCTAATTAACTTTATCTTTCTAACGAATGTAAGAAATTGAGATTTCATGCTAAAAATTGTAAGTTATGTCCAAGCTAAAGTTTAGAATAGTCGTTATGAAATCATTTATAAATTATAACGATTTATTAAATATAATAAAAGGATTTTTATTGTAAAATTAATACCGTTTGACTAGAAAATTGTAATATCGAGTTATATACTCAAGTATGTCTATTTTACATTTTGGTGGTGTTTCATTTGGATACATGTGATAATAATAATTAGTTTATTTTTAATTTGAATAATTGTTGAATTTAATAATACTACATAACCCTTAAAAATGGACATTTTGCAAATGACCACCATTTTAGACAACCATTTTTTTATATGGAATATTAAATTATCGCTAGATTTCAAATTTTGTAGTTTTTGGAGCTAGTATGTGGTCGTGGCAAATTAAACCGTACGTTAAAATTCAATATTTAACATTATATTGTAATGTTGAGAAAAACTGATTAAAATAGTCGAATTAGCTTACGAAACTTGTAACATCCCTGATTTTTAGCGATTTAATAATTAATTAATTTAATTATTTTAATATATTGATTTGGTAATTTGAAGGGTTGGAATCCAAATATTTTGAATATTTAATTATTATAGATAACGAGATAATATAATTATTTACGAAATAGTCGAAAATGGTTGAAATTGCAATATTGTATAATTTGGATAATTCATGATATTTAATTTAGTTTATATTTGATTTATAACAACGAATATATTATTTAAACGACAGTTGAACGTATAATTATAATATAAATTATAGTTATAATCGAGCTTATAATGTCGCAACAGTTCATAATATTGCTTTTTCAAATTTAAACAACCATACAGGATCAGTTATAAGTCGAATTCCTTAGAAACAAGTAACATTGGAATCTATTGAACTATATTTTTCTAATGGAAGTGAGAAATTGAGATTTTGTCTTATAGATTGTGAGTTATGTCTAAATCAAATTTTAAAATAGTGGTTATGGAATCATTTATAAGCTATAATGATTTATTTAATATAATGAAATATTGGTTTAGAATTTGGTTAAGATTTTTTAGACGTATCTTTAATTTAATTTGTAGAATTTTTTCTGTTATTTTTAATTTGGAAAATAAGCAACTTTTTGTTTAACGTATTTTGCACCCTAAATCAATGTTTTGGGATTTCATAAAATAAGGTAACTTGTCTACTTTATTATACTTTTGGAATTGTGGCGTACTACTCGACACGTCTGTATTTTTATTTTTGTCCGTAGAGGCTCATATGCGAATAGAGTTTTATATAAAGGATTATGCCAGACTTTATAACTCAAATTAAAATTTAAACTAATAACTTGGGGAAGGATGTGAGTTTAGGATCAAAGCATATAATTGAATATGAGTTGATAACAATGGTGCCGTAAACATACATATGTACACGTCCTCTCACATAATATCACCTAATTGACCTATATTCTAAAGTTATTTTAATAACTTCTATAGATGATATTTTCTACATTATAAGGCTAGCATAATATAATTAAAACTCAGCTATAGGAACTTTTATTATACAGTTCAAATACATTTCCCTTTCCTGCACTTAAAACATAACATACTGGTCTCAGAGGGAAAGAAAGGCCAGTTGAGAATAGTGCTTCAGTGATCAGGAATGAAGGTCCAAAGGAGAAGCTGAAGGCTAATTGTAGTATTGATAGATTAAAGTCAACACCAAATCACTTCTGAAACAAATAATATATATGTTGGTTCCTTCTCAAAGCCTTGTACAGACTGCCAAAAAAACATCACGCATCAAGGACTAAAAAGTAGATAACTGCTACCATACTAAAAAAAATACAAAGCAGACCTATGCAAGAAAATATAGACCTGCAAATTTTTATAACTTCATACTTTAAATCTTAGTTGTTCCTATGTTTTCTAATCAACTGCAAGAATATTATCGGTATAGGCTTTCAAGGTCATGAAAAAACAGAAAAGAAGATGTAGGAAAAGAAGACTGTAGACCTAATCTTTGAGAAGTACACCCTAAGCCGACAAATAGCAATTCCTATTACTTAGCACGAAAGGAATCCTGCATATATAAGTATAACGCATACAGCCTTGTCTTTCTTCCTTTCAGATGTTCAAGCCAAGTTTTTAATGGCTATATAAATTTAAAAACAAATAAATTCTTCCACATAAAATCATGAAACAAATTTATTCGAAGCCCCGGCATGTTTCCCTTCGAAACTGGTATACATATGTGAAGGTGTGAAACATTTTTGTTTTGGATTCCCTATTCGAAATTAGCACAGTAGTGCTAGGGTTGACTTGGTTGAAATATATAATCGTTGATTTATGTATTGGAACTTATAGTTGGTTCCTGCGTTGTTCTACGTCGTCTCGTGTGCATTTTCTATATGACGTTGTGGCAAAAAGTGACGATGTCACTGTTGGGTGGTCGTAGAACATGTCGGAGAACAGCGATGTCGAGCTGAACGACATAGCGAGGAGTTGGGGGAGGAGACAAAGCGGAGTTGTTTGGTGATGAACCGTGAAGTGAAGGGGGGCATAGGTCTAGAGAACAGCGGCTATGGTGGTTTACTGGAGCAGCTAGCAGGTTACGTGAGATCTTGTTTAGGGAAAAAAGAAGTTTATACGTGGGTAAGGAAGATGGGCCAGTTTTAGCATAAGCCAATTGAAGAAAAAAGAAAAAAAAAGAGAAAAAGCCCAGTAATAAAAATTAGAAAGTGGGTACGAAACTGGAACTAGAAAATGGTATACGGGGAAAAGGCTTATCATTCGGGTATGGGAGTTGGTTGGCTCAAGTCGTATGTGAGGCCCAAGGAAAAAAGGAAAAGAAAATTGGGCGTGTATTAGAAAATGGTATAAACTGGGAGCCCACGGGTTTAATTTCTGTCAAGGGAAAGGAATCAGGGATGGGTATTAGAAAATGGGCCGGGTTCAAAAAGGTGAAGCCCAATATAAACATATATTTAAGTTTTATTTAATTTAAATATGTATAAACTTTTAAATGTGATATCATGTTCATACATTATCAGAAATTTGCAAATTTGGATCCGTTGGGATCATATGATCGTAGGCTACACCATGAAACCTGACTGGAGCAATTTGGAGGTCGTTATAATTTCAGAAAAAATATAATGTCTGAACAGATCTGTTGATCGTTAATCGTTATTCAATGGTTAACGACCAAGGTAAGTAAACTCACTAACTCTATCCGATTTTATAATTTTGTAAACATTATTTAATATTTGATAAAAATGATTGAATGGAGTGTGTGATGGCTGTTTGAATGATTTGCTAGTTAATTGGTTGAAATTATAGATATCGTTATATATACAAATCATTGCTTAAATATTGATTCTATTTATTATAATAATTCATATGGATATGATATCAGTGTTATAATGTTGATTAACATCTGTGGATGCAGGGAAATGGTTGGAGGGATCCAACTGAATTCCTCAATAATTATATTGTTGTTGTTTTATATATATTGTATTATATGATATGATAAACAATCTGGTGTTATTATTGTGTGTTTTGGGATGTTTGAATAACATTGACCATAATAATAGGTATTTAAAATACCATAAAATACATTAGAAAATGGTTCAAGTTTTAGAAAGTGGAAAATTCTATTTTTTAATAGAAATCGAATTTCAAATGGACTAGCATATAATGATTTCTTTAATTATATTAGAACAAGAATTTTGGATTATAAATGATATTTAGAAATGAGATGAGATAATTATTGTAAAATAATTTGGAAATGTAATTTCAAGAAGGAATATTAGAAAGGGAAATGGGAATCGTTTTCAAAAGAAAACGATGAAAATTTATTTTGATGTTCGAAATGTGGATTTGTAATTATATTTTGACTTTGTCGCATGTTATTTAAGTAATTTATTTATAGAAATTATATATTGTATAATTCAGAATTTGACAAGTGGAACATTTGATTTAAAAACCAATAATTTATATTCAAAGATGTAATTGAGATTTAGTTATAAACCTAATATATAATTAACAAAGTTTTGACCTGAGAATCGTGTTTATGGAGTGAAATACGAATATGAATTTATAAAAGAACTAGATAGATGTGATTTTAATCTGTAATAATAATATTTAGAGAAATCAAGATTTGATTGATAAAACGAGTCCGGATTTTTATAAAGATATAATATTCACGTTTTAAAGTGAACAATGATTTTATATCAAACGTTTTGCGAATTGGAATGATTATAAAGAAAATTGGTGATATTTTTGGGTGTGATAAATTCATAAATGAATTTAGAAATTGAGTTGACCTAAAAGGTAAATTATTCTGAAGATCGGAACTTTAATCGAATAGAATTTATTCGAAGGAGAGTTAGTGTTGAATTTAGGGAAGTAATATTTGCTTTCCATTTTTAAATCAAGAGTTATTTATTCAATTAATTAATTGAATATTATTTATTTATTCAAAGTAACAAATCAAAGTTATATTTTAAAGTTAAATATTTTGAAAACAGGGATTATAATGTTGTCGTTATAATCCATATTTTCCGTAAAAGAAGCGGATTCATAGACCGAATCCAAGAGTTACGTAAACAATGATTTGATAAGAAATTAAGAGATGGGATAAGGAAATTAGAAACTGACTGGAGACTAGTTTAGTTGAACCGATTTCTGAGTGTCGATCTGATGTTGGTTTCGGCCTACGAGGTTAATACTTAGGGAGTTGTCCTCTTACTAGTTTACGGTCAGGGACTGATGGGTGCGAAAGAATAGTGATGCGTGAATAAAATATGGAAATATCGTCCAATGTTAATAACATATATTTTTGAAATAGGGAAAATATTTGGGTAATGAGATTTATGAGAAATTGAGAAATAATTGAATTAATGATAAATTTATATAAAGGGATTCAGTGTTGATTGGTGATTGATCGGGAAGATTTCCATTTGAAAATAAGATCGTTGTTTGTATGGATGTTTTCCTTTGATAGTTAAATAACCGACTATCAAAGTTTTTGATCATTTTCTATTGTCAATACCGAGAGACCGGGATCGGGTTTATTATCTGAAAACCAATCCGTAAGGGCAGTCGTGTCGCGAATCAAATATGATGATTATATAAGGGATGTTCTATCGATCCTAAGTAGAAATTGCCGAAGATGGATTTACAGAATAGTGTCTTCGGTTTGTCCAGTCCCAGGACAACATGTATGGATGAATGTCTGACAGAGTATACTTAATAGATCACATAAGTTGATCTCTTCAAATGTATTTATGTTGGAGGCGGAGGAATTCGTTTCTCTTAGTTTTATACCCATGGTATTTTTGGGTAAATCAATTTGTGATTTGGCAGCTATGACAATGTGGCATTCTATGTAAATGAAGATGTGATCTATCTTAGGAAAGCTATGACCTCAAGCCTCATCAACCGGGAAATGACCAAAATCGGGCAGGCAACATGGCTAGCTGGGTCGCACCCAATTAGGGTATATTGTCACCATCTAGAGAATATTCATGTTTGTTACTTCTTTTCATTTTTGTATCTCCCGGGAATGGTTATGTTGGTATACCAACCATAAGGTGACAATATATTCGGAACATTCAAGCAAAATGAATGGTCGATCATGTGTGGCTGAGTTGCAAGACATTCTTGTTGAACTTCATTGCATCCCTTCTAGAGTATACTGATCGGAAGGTGGTTCCATACCTTGTCATAGTTGGAAATCCATTACCCAATAAGAGACCGCGGTTTTTGATTGTATATTATATATGTAGAGTGTGAGATGCAAGCGTTCTGCTAGATTGTTATTTACTTGTATTAGACACTATTATAATATCAAAGAAGTACTATTTTAAAAGGATATTTTGGGTTATTGTAAGAGAAAAACCATCTGTATTTATGTGTGGATCGGTCTTACGATCATCATTTCTTTTGAAAAGGAATTTTAAAAGTTAAACCAAATGGTTGGAGTTTACTCACATCAGTCCCATGACTGACCCAGAGTTTATTTTGTTTTGTTTTACCCTAAGCTCTTGGGTGCCCAAATTTGTACGGGCAGTCAAGTAGTCGAGATTTTTCAGATATACTTGGAGGAGCTTGGAGCAGGAGGGTTCAAAATGTTGGACATATATAGAGTTATTTCCGCTATGATGTTACGTGTTGTACTGTAATAATGATATGTAAGTACAATACAGTTTTATGTTTCAAAAGTTGTTATATAATATATTTTATTCGTTCCGCTGTGAAATTCGTTTTTACTCTGATTATTGTTCAGTTGTGTTCTTCTTCTTCTATTCTAACTTTCTTTCTTTCTATTTCTCACCCTCTAATTTCTTTCTATTAATGAGATGGTGTTTTTGATTCTTGAATAGTTAACATGGTATTTTGTGTCGATTAATTGACATGGTGTTTTATGTCGATTTTCAGGGTCGAAAATTCCTGGGTTGTTACAGTGGTATCAGAGCTGAAGGTTATGCGATTACCTTGGCTCTATGGCGTAACTCGATAGAGATGGGTTTAGCAATACCCTAGATTGAATTGAGTGTACATATTTAGAAGAGCGTATTTGTAGATTGTATAGAAAAAGGTTTTATATTGTGGAAATTTACTGATTGAGTGGCTTCTGAATTCTGGTCAATGGTGGGGCACCATAATGTTAATAGGAATTTATAAACACTTAAATACGGTAAACCGACACGGTACATTTTTGAAAAGGGTAAATAAAATAAATTTACCCTAAGTATATTCTGATATAAAAGAATGATTGATATTGGAAATTTATAATATGATGGATGTATTGGTTGTTATTAAAATAGAATAAGGTTACAATTAAAATGGTTATAAATAACCAATCAAAATTCATATAAGTATAGTATATCAAAGAAGATGGATTAAATCTGAATCTAAAAAGGATTTGGAATTTAAAATTTAAAATTTTTGAAAATTTGAAACGTACTTGAAAATGAAGTTTAGATTAAATATATGGGAATTTTAAGATCCTGGGTGAATTTGGAAATGTTTCCGAGCATTTTGAAGGAATTTCAAAATGGAAATGTTTTAAAAATGAGTTTTGAAGTTATATAGTGTTGAACTCACTTCGATAGCTAGAAAATAATTCTGATGATGACAGCAGCATCATCAGTGTTCATTTTCGAGTTTCCAAGTGATGAATTACTACCAAAGATTTTGAGGAAACATGTTGTCGAAAATTCAAAATTTTAAATTGCTACTATTATAATATATATGATTTCAAACTGATTTGAAATAAAACCTAGGAATTTGAATTCTGAAATTAAATTTAACTTGGTGAAGTAATGGAATTTGTAAAATAAGATTTTGTAATGGAATTGAAATTAGTAATGAAATTATTGAGTAAGAATTTGAATTGAGGTTGGAATTTGAATTTGAAATGGAATTCAGTTGGGATATAAGAGAATGATTAGATTTGAGGATGAATTCATTGAAATCAATTACGAATGCATTGGTATAAGCTGAAATCGATATCAAATGGAAAAGATATAGTATATTGCCCGACAAAAGGGTACGAGTTTATATTTTATTGGGACATGAGATTTATATGCCTATTGGTAGGACATTTGGCCATTTTATTTTCTTTTGGATTGGAGAGGACCTAGAGAGGCGAGTTGTTGTTGTTGTACCGATTGAGCCATGCGAAGGAGACGTTAGCAAAAATTTCTAGGAATTTGAGGTATTAGAAAATTTTCAGAATTTTTGAAAATCTTCATTAACAAGAATGAATTTATATTTTGATTGAAAATAAATTGGTATAGTTGAAACTTGAGTTAGGATGTATAACATAAGATTTTAATCTAGTTAATAGGGTTCATAGCATTTTTTTTATCTTAGTAATTTCGGGGACAAAATTCTTTTATGGGGGAAGGAATGTAACGTCCCGGATTTTTAGCGATTTAATAATTAATTAATTTAATTATTTTAATATATTGGTATGGTAATTTGAAGGGTTAGAATCCAAATATTTTGAATATTTAATTATTATAGATAATGAGAAAACATAATTATTTACGAAATAGTCTAAAATGGTTGAATTTGTAATATGGTATGATTTGGATAATATATGATATTTAAATTAGTTTATATTCGTGTTATAATAATGAATATATTATTTAAACGACAGTTGAACGTATAATTATAATATAAGTTATAATCAAGTTTGTAGTGTCGCGGCAATTCGTAATGTTACGTTTTCAACTTTAAATGATTATACGGGATTCATTATAAGTCAAACTTCTTCAAAACAAGAAATGTTGGAATCTGTTAAACTGTATTTTCCTAATGAAAGTGAAAATTTTAGATTTCATCTTATAGATTGTGAGTTATGTCCAAACCAAATTTTTAAATAGCCACTATGGAATCATTTATAGGCTATAACGATTTATTTAATATAATGAAATATTGGTTTTGAATTTGGATAAGACTTTTTAGACATATCTTTAATTTAATTTATAGAATTTTTCTGTTATTTTTAATTTGAAAAATAAGAAACTTTTTGATTAACGTATTTTGCACCCTAAACCAGCGTTTTGGGATTTCGTAAAATAAGGTAATTTGACTACTTTATAATACTTTTAGAATCGTGGCGCCTTACACGACACGTCTGTATTTATGTTTTTGTCCAAAGCGGCTCATACACGAATAGAGTTTTATATAAAGAAGTACGATAAACTTTATAACTCAAATTAAAATTTAAACTAATAACTTGGGGAAGGATATGACTTTAGGATCAAAGCATATAATTGAATATGAGTTGATAACAATGGTGTCGTAAACATACATATGTACGCGTCCCCTCTCATAATATCACCCAGCTGACCTATATTCTCAAGTTAATTTAATAAATTCTATAGATGATATTTTCTACATTATATATCTAGCATAATATAATTAAAACTCAACTATAGGAACTTTTATTATACAGTTCAAATACATGTCCCTTTCCTGCAGTTAAAACATAACATACTGGTCTCAGAGGGAAAGAAAGGCCAGTTGAGAATGGTACTTCAGTGATCGGGAATGAAGGTCCAAAGGAGCAGTTGAAGGCTAATTGTAGTATTGGTAGATAAAAGTCAACACCAAATCACTTCTGAAAAAAATAATATATATGCTGGTTCCTTCTCAATTAAGCCTTGTACAGGCTACCAAAAAAAACATCACGCATCAAGGACTAAAAAGTAGATAACTGCTACCCTACTAAATAAAAATACAAAGCAAACCTATGAAAGAAAATACAGACCTATAAATTTTTATAACTTCATATTTAAGTCTAAGGTGCTCCTGTGTTTTCTAATCAATAGCAAAAATATTATCGGCATAGGCATTCGAAGTCACGAAAAAACAGAAAAGAAGATGTAGGAAAAGAATACTGCAGACCTAATCTTTGAGACGTACGCTGTAAGCCGACAAATAACAATTCCTATTACTTAGCATGAAAGGAATCCTGCATATATAAGTATAACGCATACTGCCTCGTCTTTCTTCCTTTCAGATGTTCAAGCCAAGTTTTTAATGGTTGTATAAAATTAAAAACAAATAAATCCTTCCACGTAAAATCATGAAACAAATTTATTTGGAACCCCGGCATGTTTCCCTTTAAAACAGGTATACATATATAAGGTGCGAAACATTTTTGTTTTGGATTCCCTGTTCGGAATTAGCATAGCAGTGCTAGGGTTGACGAGGTAGAAAAATATAATCATTGATTCATGTATTGGAGCTTGTAGTTGGTTCCTAGATTGTTATATGTCTCGCATGCATTTTCTCATAGGATGTGCTGGCATAAAGTGATGTTGTCATTGTTGGGTGGTCGTAGGACGTGTCAGAGAACAACGATGTTGAGCTGAACAACATGGCGAGGAGTTAGAAGAGGAGACGAAGCGAAGTTGCTTGGGAGTTGTTTGGTGATGAATCGTGAAGTGAAGGGGGGCATGGGTCTAGAGAACGGCGGCTATGGTGGTTTACAAATGCAGCTAGCAGGTTGCATGAGATCTTGTTTGGGGAAGAAAGAAGTTTGTACGTGGAAAATGGAGATGGGAGGTTTTAGCTTAAGCCCAATTAAGAAAAAAAAGAGGAAAAAAAGAGCAAAAGCCAATAATAAAAATTAGAAAGTGGGTACGAATCTAGAACTGGAAAATGGTACACAGGGAAGAACCTTGTCATTCGGGTATGGGAGTTGGGCTGGTTCAAACCGTATGTGAGGCCCAAGGAAAAAAGGAAAAGAAAATTGGACGTGTATTAGAAAATGCTATATACTGGGAGCATGCGTGTTTAATTTCTGTGCAGGGAAAGGAAGTAGGGACAGGTATTAGAAAGTGGGCCGGGTTCAAAAAGGTAAAGCCCGATATAAACATATTTTTAAGTTTTATTTAATTTAAATATGTATAAATTTTTAAATGTGATATCGTGTTCATACGTTATCAGAAATCTGCAAATTTGGATTCATTGGGATCATATGATCGTAGGCTACACCATGGAACCAGTTTGGAGCGATTTGAGGTCGCTACAATTTTAGACAAAATATAATGTCTAAACTGATCTACCGAACGTTAATCGTTATTTAACGATTAACGACCATGGTGAGTAAACTCACTAACTCTGTCCAGTTTTATAATTTTATAAACATTATTTAATATTTTATAAAAATGATTGAATGGAGTGTGTGATGGCTGTTTGAACGATTTTCTAGTTAATTGGTTGAAATTTAGATACCGTTATATATACAAAACGTTGCTTAAATATTGATTCTATTTATTATAATATCTCATATTGATATGAAATCAGTGTTATTATGTTGATTAACATTTGTGGATGCAGGAAAACAGGTTGGAGGGATCTACCTGGATTCCTCAACAATTATAATGTTTTGTTTTCATATATTGTATTATATGATGTGACAAATAATCTGGTGTTGATTATAGGGTGTTTTGGGATGTTTGAATAACATTGACTTGAATAATAGGTATTTAAAATACCGTAAAATACATTAGAAAATGGTTTGAGTTTAGAAAGGGGAAAATTCTATTTTTAAATAGAAATCAAATTTCAAATGGACTAGCATATAATAATTTGTTTAATTATATTAAGACAAGAAGTTTGGATTATAAAAGATACTTGGAAATAAGATGAAATAATTATTGTAAAATAATTTGGAAATGTAATTTCAATAAGGAATATTAAAAAGGGAAATGGGAATCATTTTCAAAAGAAAACGATGAAAATTTATTTTGATGTTCGAAATGTGGATCTGTTATTATAATTCGACTTTGTCGAATGTTATTTAAGTAATTTATATATAGAAATTATATATTATGTAATTCAGAATTTGACAAGAGGGACATTTGGTTTAAAAGCCAATATTTATAATCAAAGATGTAATCGAGATTTAGTTATAAACCTAATATATAATTAACAAAGTGTTGACCTGAGAATGGAGTTTATGGAGTGGAATACGGATATGAATTCATAAAAGAACTAGACAGAAGTGATTTTAAATTGTAATGATAATATTTATAGAAATCAATATTTGATTGATAAAATGAGTCCAGGTTTTTGTAAAGAAATAATATTCATGTTTTAAAGTAAATAATTATTTTATAGCGAACGTTTTGCGAATTGGAATGATTATAAAGAAAATTTGAAGCGACCTGAACTTCCTTGTAAAGGAAAGCCATGATTGAATTGAGAACACAACAAATCAGAAGGCAAACAGAAGAACATTTCATTGCTTATTACAACAATTTCATCAGAATACAAGAGTATACAGGGTATGGATAAATATTACACATTTACTAAATAAAAAAGATTTACAAGTTACAATGCAGCGGAAAATAATACAAAACACAATTGAAAAGAATATACGGATACAGAGCTTTCCGAATATCATTCCAGCTGTAAACCAGGATCCTGTGAATATAAATCTGCAAAACCAAAACTATAAGCTGCCCATGTGGAAAATAGGGGCACCTAGAGTTTAGTTTAAAATAATAAACTCCAGGTCAGTCATTTGACTAGTGTGAGAACTAAAACAGTTATTTAAAACTTTACTTTAAATCAGATATATCAAGGGACCACGCCGTATAACACAGAACCGGTTTCCGCCTAAGAATACCAGTGCACATAACAAAACTGCGCAATGATTTTTGAAAAAATGAAGCTATTATAAGACTCAGGTCCCATCACACAATGCAACGCAAGCCGGAGGATAGGGTTTTCCCTTATAATAGCCAAACATGCTTGATACGTTTAAAACAAATTATTTGATACTATTATAAGTGCATAGTGTATAAAACAACTTCAAATATAAATGTATCAATCCTAGACGGCATGGGTACCATATACCATGTCGCAAATACTAGGCTCTACAATCAAAACCGAAATTGTCATGTATTGGAAGTTGGATTTCCGTCTGTGAACCAAGGCAAGTGATCGTCCTTACCGCTTCAAGACAATCTAACCCATGTCTCAGGAACAGCTGCAACTGCACCTTGGATCGTCAAGGCCGGTCCACATGAAGTAGATTAAAATGTCTGAACACTGCACTTCCTCGCCTTATGGGGCATAAAATTGGTCTGTATAAAGACCATACCATCCACCGGCTCCGCAGGGAATGATATAACCGAGACGCCTCGCTATCCATCATCCACATAAGTAAAATGCCTGGGCGTGCAAAACCCAGACACCACTCCTAGCTAGAAGGAAACACATGTCCTCACTGAGGTGCTCTCCCGTTTCTGGTTCACACCAGGGTGTAAGGCTCGAGAATTAATGCTACACAAAGCTATGCTATATTAAAGCCGTGCTTTGATCGTCAACCACAAGACTCTGCTTTTCAACAGAATCCTTGATCATTTGCATCTCAGCATGCCACACAGGCAATTCACGCTATGCAACCGATGTATATCAATCACACAGAATAAAATCCAATGTCATACACGCATCCAATTACAAGTTCGTTCTGGGTCTGAACGAAACCGGAGGCTCCTTATTCCTCGTCCCGTATGTCCAATACAGGAGAGAGGTCCTCGCATATCCGGTCAATCTCCAAGTACGTCTGGACGATCACCACTTATTACCTTGTCTTGGGTGTACAGCCCAATCAAGACATCAGTAATCATCCAAACGATGTGAAGACCTCCGATCTTCAACCATCGTCTTCATCCTCGACATATCGTCGAATTAGTTATTCAGAATGGGATAAACCCGGTCTTTCTGAATAACTCGTGTATATAATAAACAAGTGCTATAAAAATACAACATACGCCTCATTCCAATACAGAATATTCCTTTATTCAAATATTCTTATACTTTGGGAAAGGTTCTCATTAATTTTATGAAAGATAAATTCTTTAAATTTATTCTTTAATCTTCCTTTGGATATCATTTTAAACCATATTAAGGTTTTCCAAACTAGTCGGGATTAACGGACCCTACCGAAGTAATCATTTGTTAAATTTCCCAATCCCAACCTATTCATCCCATGAAGCAAAACTGGTAAGACTTCATATTTAACACCATGCTGTTATCGGTAAATTCAATTACCATTTCACATTCAAATCTAATTAAATATTTAACTATCGCCTGGAGTAAAACTGATGGTACTCCATTCTCGATCATTTTTCGAATTTGATAATTTTTGTTATTAGATTCACCTTTCGATCTATTTAAAGATTCATTAAAACTCTATTTCAGTTTTAATTTCCAAAAATCATTACTTAATGATTATTCAGAGTTAAGAAATAAATCTTATCTTTAACTGGGTTAAAGAACTAATGTCATTTAAAACACAACTCACAATAAACCCAAAATCACATTCCATTAACAATGGAATCTTCACAGAAAACAAATCAATATATATAATTGATATGAACTTCCATATCAAACCGATACTATAAATGGAATAATGGCAAAGCCTCTTAAATTTCATATATAGTAACAGTCTTCCTCTACAGAAGTCCATTTCGATTATTACCAAATTGAATTCCATTCCATTCCAGTTTATTTTATTAAATTGGAAAACTATACTTTGGAAAATTTTCTTTAAATCTTAACAAAAGATTTATAAATTCCAAATCACATTTCACCGTAAATCGGGTTAAAGAACGAACTTCGTTAAAAACATAGTTCACGATAAACCCAATTCACATTCCATTTTATTCCAATTATTAAATATAATTGGAAACTCTAACAATCTTAATTAAAAGATTTATTCTCTTCACATGGGGTTCAAGAACAGTGTTACTGAAGACACCTTTCACGACAAACCCAAAACCCCATTTGATATTAAATACAAGGCTCTGAATAGAAAATATATCGGCTTATATTCAATATCAAATATGACAACCAACAAATATCGTATTAGAAATAACGATATAAATACATCTTTCAAATTTCCATAACAATATTTGTATAATCACGAAATCCAACATTGAAATATTCCGAAGACAATTTCGATTCAAATCCATTCCAATTTATATATTGGAAATCCTGGTTATTTTTAAAACCATTTCAAATCCAATTCTTTTTATTTAAGAATATTGGATTTATAATTCTAGTTCATAACTAGTTCATTTTGATAAAAATATATTTTTATCCTTTAAAATATGGAATTTCTCATCCCAATTCCTTCCAAATCATTTACTATGATTTTACACAAATCATTGCTATTTTTAATAATTTTATCAAGGCCTGTACAGTCGATTTCCATAAACGGCCATCGAATTGCACTTACAGCGACCTTTTCCAATTTTGATTTGGACATAATTCCAAATCCAAACGTTAGATTTCAAATCTCTAATATTCGTTAGAAAGCTCTTTTCGATACGAACCCAATGGTTCCAGTTTTAGGAGAATCCGATGGTCGGATATCTCGTAATGTCCATTCGATGTCAATGGTCGAAATTCGTGAACTACCGCAGCGCGACACGTTCTATTCACGCCATTATATTATATATATAATATATATTTCGTCGATTTCCATTTAAAACGTATTTTATAAATCATTTTAAATTCATTTTCAAAATGATTTTAACTTCATATTCAATTTCAAATCAAAGTTGAATATTCCATATCAATAATATATAAATGATATCATTTTCAAACATCAGATTTTGAAATCAATTCCTTTTCGATATTCATTTTAAAAATGAGTAAAATCAATATAAATATCGTTCACATGAAAATGGCGTTATATTAAAATATTTTCGTGTCCATCCCAAATCGGACATCAAAATCAGATTTTGATTCTTTTCTAAATATTATTTTAAAATATTCATTCTTTCTGAACTGGAATCAGACACAGTCAATTACCATATAATGTCATTATATGGATTTCATACAACACATGTACTCCACAACAATCAAACACATTCAACCATCATCCAGAGTGCATTCTACACTGCATAAGCATTAAATATAAATATTCAATGCTTACATAGTTTTTCAACCAATCGATTGACATACAACTAAACAGTTGAGATTAGTGTACGTCAAATATCATCCCAACACCCATGTGGGGTTTCAATCAACAAATAATGAATTTTGTTTGTGAAGTTGGGCGATGTGTAAAATTTATCGTCCCAATCCATATCAGTAAAATGGGTGTTCATAAACAAATCATCCGATTTGTAAATGAATATTTATTTTATTCCTATACACGTTAAAAATTATATTTTTATCGATAAAATATTTATTCAACACATGAATATTCTCTTCAGTTCATTTATACAATAAAAAGGATATTTTTTTTGTTCTAATATATTTTAGAAAATTTTGGTGGCATAACAGCGCGATACTAGAACCGGGATAAGGTCTAGCCTTATCCCTCGCCTAATAATGGCTCACGCCATACACAAACCAAATCATATCAATTCATTATTCATCCAAACCAAATTCAAACAAATATCCCAATCATCCAAACAATCAAACAAGTCGTTCATGGTTTGTGGACGACGAGGAGCAGTTCATATATGCAGTTAAAAATAAATAACTGTATATAAAATATTTCAGTGAGGAGTTCTCACCTAGGAGATCCACTCCGCCATTACTTATCTCTAAACGGTTCGGATTTTCCCAAAATTCCAATGTGATCTTTTCCCTCTGTTCATAGTAAAAATCGCATTTTTAATATGATGTTTATTTTAAAAATCACATTTTTATAATGGCACTTCATGTATAAAAATCATATATTTTTTCAACGCTTCTTTCTATATGAAAATGATATTTTATATCTTTACTTCTTATATAAAGATCAAATTTTTTTTATTTCACTAAAACATATGTAAAAATCGAATTTTTATCTTACCTTCTCATTTTTGAAAATCAAATCTTTTCGCTTTTAAAAATCTAGTCTTTCCGTTTTTTTAAAGATCTAATCTTTTCGTTTTAAAAATCAAATCTTTTTCATTATTCAAAATCAAATCTTTTCATCATTTCATACATATGAAATATTACATTTTTATCTTAACGATATACATATAAATATCACATCTTTATATTATCAAAAATTTAATCTTTACATGAATAAAGATCAAATCCTTTCCTATATAAAAATTTATTCTTTTTCTATGTAAAAATCTATTCTTTTCCAATTCAAAAATCTTCTACATAAAAATTGATATTTCTCTAAGACTATGTTATATAAAACTGATTTATATATATATATGTATATTTAAAACTAATTACCTTAAATAAAAGCGAAAATAAAATAAACGCTCACAGTTTTCGCACTTCTGGTGGTGGGGGAGGCTGTCGGCGGGGAATAGAGACAGCGGAGGCGATCAAGGAGGCGGTGGCGGGTGGTCAGCTGGTCGGAGTTGGTGGATTTGGGCATGGGGGTTGCGGTTGGGTCAATTGGACAGAGAAGAGGGCGTAGGAAGGGGAGGGGGATATCAGAGGGGACGGTGAGGCGGTGCGAGGCGGGGCAGGGGCCGGAGCGTGGAGGAATTCACAGTGGCTCAGCGGGGTTTTTTTTCTTTCAGATCCGAAATCAATGGGGAAGGGAGAGAATAAATAGGGGTTGACCTTATAATTTAATTAAATATTTTAATTAATTTAATCTCCAAAAAGTTATTGTTTCATTCGAACTCCAATCGAGACCCACCGACTGTCGTCCACAGCTAATTACCCCCATTCCTAACACAATAGGATATGTATCATAACCCAATTCGGCTGTTACGATCTGTTTTCGCTAAATTTAAAATATAAATCATTATATTTTAAATTCAAACAAACATTTTAATTTACGGGGGGCACATACTGATTCTAAAAATTCATAAAAAATTATTTCTAGCTTCATATTGACGATATGGTCCTAACAAAACTAATTTCGTCAAATTTGAAGAAAGTTTGAAAAATGGCCATTTTCTGGTTGATCCAAATTGACTAAAACCGACAAAACACCTTTTCTTTTGCCACGCTCACATATTAATCCCAAAAATTATGAATTTTGGAATCTAGCAATAATTTGACATCCCGGATCCAACAAAGTGGTTTCGTCAAAAATGGAGGTCGTTTGAAAATTTTCCATTTTTAAGGGCTAAAACTCCATAGCGACTATCTTGAATTTTCAACTGGGCATAACTTTTTATTCCCGCTATGAAATTTTGATTTTTCGGATTCGTTGGAAAGATATCTTCAAATAGATTCTAATATTTTTGGTTTCGCTAAAATCCAGTTTATTTTGAATCCTATGCATCCATTTGAAATTGAATTTTCAAACTACCGCGCCATTTTCAATTCCTTTTATAATTAAAATAAATATTTATATTTTAACTTCGATTAAAATAAATATTTCCACTCTAATTCTATTCAAAATAAATTTCTCGTCGTTCTTATTTAAAATAAATCATTTTAAATATTCAAAATTCATTAAAATTGCCAAAATAAAAATTTCAAATTGGTTCTGATTTTCCGGGCTGTTACAAAATTGGTGATATTTTTGGATGTGATAAATTCATAAATGAATTTAGAAATTGAGTTGACCTAAAAGGTAAATTATTCTGAAGTTCAGAACGTTAATCGAATAGAATTTATTTGAAGTAGAGTTAGATGTTGAATTTAGGAAAGTAATATTTACTTTCCGTTTTTAAATCAAGAGTTATTTATTCAATTAATTAATCGAATATTATTTATTTATTCAAAGTAACAAATCAAAGTTATATTTTAAGGATAGATATTTTGGAAACAGGGATTATAATGTTGTCGTTGTAATCCATATTTTCCGTAAAAGAAGTGGATTCATAAGTCGAATCCAAGAGATATGTAAACAATGATTTGATAAGAAATTAAGATATGGGATTGAGGAAGTTAGAAACTGACTGGAGACTAGTTAAGTTGAACGGTATTCCGAGTGTCGATCTGATGTTGGTTTCGGCCTTCGGGATTAGTACTCTGGGAGTTGTCCTTTTACTAGTTTACGGTCGGGGACAGATGAGTATGAAAGAATAGTGATGCATGAATAAGATATGGCAACATTTTCGTATGTTAATAACATATATTTTTGAAATAGGGAAAATATTTGGATAAAGAGATTTATAAGAAACTGAGAAATGATTGAATTATTGATAAATTTATATAAAGAGGTTCAATGTTGATTGGTGATTGATCGGTAAGATTTCCATTTGAAAATAAGATTGTTGTTTGTATGGATGTTTTCCTTTGATAGTTAAATAACCGACTATCAAAGTTTTTCTTAGCTTTTTACCAGTGGTATTTTTTGGGAAATCAATATGTAATTTCGCGGGTTAGATGATGTGGCATTCTAAGTAAATGAAGATGTGATCTGTCTTACGATAGTTATGACCTCAAGCCTCATCAACTAAGAAATGACAAAAATCAAGCAGACAACATGGCCAAGTGGGTTGCACCCAATTAGGGTATATTGTCACCATCTAAAGAATATTCATATTTGTTACTTCTTTTCATTTCTGTATCTCCCAGGAACGGTTATATTGGTATACCAACCGTACGGTGACAATATATTCGGAACATTCAAGTGAAATGAATGACCGGTCATGTGTGGCTGAGTTGCAAGACGTTTTTGTTGAACTCCTGTGTATCCCCTCTAGAGTACACTGATCGGAAGGTAGTTCCATACCTTGCATACTTGGAAATCCATTACCCAATAAGAGCCTGCGTTTTTATATTGTATGTTATATATGTAGTGTGAGATGCAAGCATTCTGCTAGATTGTTATTTACTTGTATTAGACACTATTATAATATCAGAAAAGTATTGTTTTAAAAAAAATGTTTTTGGTTATCAAAGGGTAAAAACCATCCATATTTATGTGCGGATCGGTCATCCTTTCTTTTGAAAAGGAATTTTAAACGTTAAACCAAATGGTTGGAGTTTAGTCACACCAGTCCCATGATTGACCCATAGTTTATTTTGTTTTGTTTTACCCTAAACTCTTAGGTCTCCAAATTTGTATGGGCAGCCAAGTAGTCGGGATTTTTCAGATATACTTGGAGGAGCTTGGAGCAGGAGGCTTCAAAATGTCAGATATATATAGAGTTATTTCCGCTGTGATGTTATCTAGTAATGAAATGTAAGTAAAAATATAATTTTATGTTTCAAAACTTGTTATATAATATATTTTATTCGTTCCACTATTCATGTTTACTCTGATTATCGTTCAGTTGTGTTCTTCTTCTTCTTCTATTCTAATTTTCTTTCTTTCTATTTCTCACCCTTTAATTTCTTTCTATAAATGATCTGGTGTTTTTCGATTCTTGAATAGTCAAAATGGTATTTTGTGTTGATTTTCAGGGTCGAAATCCCCGGGTCGTTACAAAACATATGTCATTGTGTCTGAAATGAGGGTATTTGGTTATGGGCAAAATTCATTGGGGTTCGTTTGGAGTTCGGAGCATTAAACACGTAACGTTTGAATTAGATAATATTAAACATATAATATATAACCCTAATTCTTCTCAACCCTAGGCCACATTACAACAGTCGCCGCCACCCAGAAACAATGGCCAAGAATGATCAAAACTTTCTCCCTTAATCATGAACAATCCATCATGAATTAATCAAAACCACGACATAAACATTGACGTACTCTTCACGAGCTTTTGATCTATATGGTGATGATCCGGTTTCATGCTGTGTTTCGTTTGTTTTTTGCCATTAAGTGCCGCTGTTCGTGGCTGTCTACCGAGGCACAGGGGCCACCGAGTGGCCTGTCGCTAGCATAGGATAAGGGAGTTTTGGCGCTTCAATCGTTGGTGGTTGATTGTGCTTAGGCCAAGCACGACGGCGGTGCGATGGAACCCTAGGCGTGGAGGATGGGTTTGGCACCTGGAGAATTTTAAATTAAGGGGGGAAGGATTATTAATGTAATTAGTTTTATTAATTACCTTAATTAATTTTAATAATGTAATTAAATGTTTAAAACTACATATGTTTTACATATAGAAATAGAATCCGACGATTTCAGAACCGTTAGAACCTTGACGACGAGCACTACACAGTAGAACTGACTAGAAGGAAATTGGAGCAAGTTACTATTTTTGGTTAAATTAAACGCGTCATTTGATTTAACCAATACAATCGTTATTTAACGATTTTAGAACCGATAAATGTGAGAACTCTCTTACTCAACTATTTTTTATGTTATTATAATCATATTTAAATATTCATTGATTGCCAATGAGATCTCTCTCACTCAATCAATTTGTACATTTATTCTATGTATAACTGAATATATATTGATTACCTATGCTGGTTTTATTTGATTAATCATCACAAAATGTTATACGGTATATGGTACCTCACATCAATGTTGTTTGCAAACCCAATGGATGAATGGTTGATTTATTGTGTTATGTTGTGGTAGTGATTTTGAACTATTTAACCTATTAAAATAATGTTAATATATTTATGGTAGTTGAAATTGGATCGAATATCCATTTATAATTTGAATAGTGAATTTATTATTACTCGTTTAAGCGAAATTGGTTAGTTTGGAAAAGAATTCGAATTGGACTAGTTATGATTAAATTCATAAATCTGTAGTAGATTTAAATTGATTGTTGTTGATTGAAAACCCCGCACGGGTATTGGGATTATATTTGACTTGCACTAATCCTAAGGGTTTAGTTTGTATGTCAATCGATTGTTTGACAGATCGTAGTAAGGGTTATGTAATTATTTAAGGCTTATACGGCTATAGATGCACTCTGGATGTGAATTGAATGTTTGATAGTTGTTGTAATGTCCTACTTTCCCGTACAACATAAGCTAACATTTAACTACCATAGTCAACCCAAGTTATACAGGAAAGCAGAGGGTTAAAAGAAAGAAGCTAGAGAGTGAGAGAAAGATAAGATAGAAATACTAGAATAGAAGAATAAGAAGAAGAACTGACATCTCACAAAGTCTCACATCGCAGCGGAATAAAATATAATATAGAAATAAAAATTTTTTGAGAACTTTGAAAAATACTTACAATCATTAGAATACAGCAGTCAAAACAATCTGGACAGTTATAATAACATGTCTTTAAATACAAACACAGCAGAATAATACTATATATAATACTTTTGGACCTCTCCAGCTCGTCTCTGAACTTCACAATATCTGATAACATGAACCTGTACAACTCGGGCTGACCCGAGCATTACATACGCAACGGATCAGTCTGGTGAACTAGCGTGAGGAAAATCCATTAAGTTTACAGATAACATCCACATTGCTTAACTTTAAAAAACCTTCTGAAAGGAAGGGTAATAATAAGGCCAACCTACGCATGAATATGGATAGTTTACCTTACTATAACCAAAACATTTTTGAAATCAATATTATTATGATATTATAACAGTGATGTGAACCAAGTAAATAACCAAATAGTGGAACGCTTGCATCTCACGTTCTACATATTCATTATATAACCAAAAACGCAGGTGCTTATTGGAGCTTGGATTCCAACTATGACAAGGTATGGGACCACCTTCCGATCAGTGTATTCTAAAGGGTATACACTGCGGTTCAACAAGAACATCTTGCAACCCGGCCCCACATGACCGCCCACTCATTTAGCTTGAGTGTAGCAAATATATTGTCACCCGACGGTCTAAAGGCCCACCATCCATCCGCGGAGATACAGAAGCTAAAGAAGAACAAATAAGGAATTTCATTAGATTGGGGACAATATACCCTGCTTGGGTGCGACCCAACTAGCTATGTTGCCTGCCCGATTTTTACCATTTCCCAGTTGTGAGATTGAGGCTACATTGTCTTCTAGAACAACACACCACCGTTTACTTTGAATGCCACATCGTCAAACCCGTCAAATCACAAATTGATTTCCCCAAAAATAATATGGGTATAAAGCTAAGAGAAACGAATTTCTCTGCCACTAAACGAAAGTATGTTTGAGGTAATCAACCCATAATTTATTAGGTCTACTCTGTCCAAGTCATCCAGAAACATGATGAACGGAAGGTACTCTCCTACCGCATCCAAAGGATCAGTAGCGAGAAGTCCTTGCAAATCCGTAAAATCTCACTTACGACCGGATCACATCAAAATACCTCTGGCTGCGCTGTAGAGAATATTCAATAGCAATCCTTCCGCTTATGAAGATTTACGGTCTTCAATTGCTCCATCTTCTATCTTCAATGTTACGTATTTGTTGGTAGGAATGGTTGTCGAATATAAATTCGATCCCGGACTTTCCGTACCAACAATGGATTGGGCCAAATTTTGATAGTCGGTTATTTAACTATCAAAATAAACATCCATACATTCGTAAAAAGAAAATTGGATTTACTGGTTCAGTATACAGCGTCATATAGGGCTACACAAAGTATGGGTTAAGTCGTGTTAGACCAAATACTTCATCCGACCTGCATAGGTATAGGTTGAAGGTAGTTCAACCCGCATCCGACTCTATATGAGGTTGGATATGGGTTGGGTTCAAGTATGGGTTGAGTCAGGTTTAGCAGGGTTGGGTTGGGTGGGTTGCTTGAATATAATAAAAAATGAGAATGTGAGGGAATTTTCTAAAAGATAATATTAAAATATTCAACATAATATATTAGATTTTAGACAGCTTGATGCATTTAAAATAAATGTTTCATTATAAGACAAATTTTATTATAATATCATTGTAAAACACATCATATGAAATTAATTTACTACATGGTAGAACAAGCATTTCATTTTAAAATACATTAAAATGCTCTTTAAAATATATTTGCCAAATTCTATCTAGTTTAGATTGACATGAAATATGTTTTTTTCTATATTTACTATAGAATACATAAAATTATTCAAGGATTATGCTATTCTAATTTTAAGTGGGTTGATATTAAATTAATTTTTTAATATAGGGTTGGGTTAAGATAAGGTTGGGTTGGACAAAATATCAAACCCGAACCATATATAGTATGAGTTACAAATTGTAACTCATATCCGACTCGAACTAGGATGAGTTGGGGTTGGGTTTATGTGGGTTGGGTCGGATTCGTGGGTTGGGTCGGATTGGATATGGGTTGTGTGCAGCCCTAGGTCATTTGGCCATCTAATTAACCAGTTGTTAATCAAAATTTCTAAATCTTAAATCTTTCAATAAAACATTTCCATTACTTATTCAACTTTCATTTCACTTCTGTTAACTAACTTCGCATTGTTAATTGGGAAGTGAATAAATCTCTAAATATTCAACCCCGAAGGCCGAAAACCAACATCAGATTGACTCCTTGAAATTTACTAAATTCAACCAACGTATAACCGGTTCTCTTTCAATTTCCTTTATGTTTGTTTTCATCTTTAGGCTTTAAATCTCATATATGGTTTCCCTTATGTTTATTAACCAAGTTACAACTTGTTACGATTTTTGAAATCCTTTACATATCCATCTTGTCTATCAACATAGCTTTATACTTTGCCAAATTTGGATAAAAATCTAGTTGATAGAATCCAGTTTCAACCTTACATAAATATCAATAAATAACTTTCCTTTAAAAAAAATGGGGTCTTAAGATCTCATTAAATTTTATTAACTAAATCCTGAATAATGGATTATCGTTTTGACTGTAAATAATAACCAATCTTCATATTATTAAAAATAGTTTATTCATCATTAACCGTTGATAAAATAGTTAATCTTCCTTTAAAGGTTATTTTAAAATAATATTTAACTGTTGTAATAATTAACAATCTAGTTAAATCGTTGCATTTAATTGTTTATTTGAAACATTTAGTCAAATCCCTAACCATTTGGCTGATTTTTGCTTATTCGCTTATACGACTGATTAACATAAGAATTTGCTTTATATACTCGATTTATAATTACTAGATAAAAGTAATTATTCATTTCCTTTAATGAACTTTCGTTTTAAAATAATCTACATAAAATAGATTTCAAAATCTATCTTTAGTTAAAAAAACAAAATTTTAACTTCCTTTCTATTGATTTACCTTATGGTAAATCAATCTTTATAAAATGATTCATTCTTAGGCCATCTGCTGATAATTACTCAACCACTACCATCCGTTGGTTAATGTTAACAATTAACAATCAATCAGATTGATTAAACGTTTCATATAATATGAAAGTACAATCAGATTGATTAAACATTTCATATAATATGAAAGTGGACAACATATTTGAGGAATCCGATTGGATCATTCCAACCTGTTCGTCCTTGCATCACAGTGGGTTATCTCATTTTCAATATGATTATATATATATATATATATCACAATAAGCGGAAATAAACAGTTTAACTAATAACGGGCAACGAACAATTAACAACATCCTAGGAGTGTCAAATGGGTTGGGTTGGGTATAAATGGGTTGGATAAAATTAATCCTACCCATTTAACATAAAAAAAATACCCAACCCATTATACTCAATTATTAAATGGGTAAACCCAACCCATCAATTTAACAGGTCAAAACAACCCTACCCGTCTAACCCATTATGATTGAAATAGTTGCAAAGAACAATATGGAGCTATTACTGCAAGAATATCATTTCATTTCACTTGCAATAACAAACCTATGAAGCTAAAACATATAAACTGCAACTTTAGCAGCATTTAATTTCAATTTCTAAAATAAAAGTGTATCACATAGAATGAAAATCACTCAAACTGCAATATACGTAGCATTTAACCATCATTAATTGAAATAGCATTAAAAAGTAGCAACTTCGCAATATCTAATACAATAATAAACAAAACATCATTCAAAAACTACATAATAATTTCAATTAAATCGTTGCAATTTGCTGTTAAAATTGAATGAATCAAAATATCATTTGCAAAAGTTAGCTGTCTTTTATGCATTATCCCATGTTCTTTGACAGTGTTTGGATGTGATCATGTTCCCTAAAAATTCACTTTACCCTGCACATAACAAAAAATAAACGATTCGATTAGAAATTTGTAACATTTGAACATTTCTGTTAAAATAGTCTTAAAACTAAGACAGAGAAAAGGAAAAGGCAGCATATATACAAATAACTTGTGTTAAAATGCTAGAAAGAAATAAACTTTGGACCTGCCGAAAAATAAAGATTGCATATCAAATGGCTTCTTAGACTACACATCAAATATAATGCTATCCGGAAATGTACAGGTCTATTCACATAAAATAATGAATCATGAAGATAAAACCTTGTTTTCCTCACTGAGAAAAGTTTATTCTACTAAGCAGCTTATGTGGAAGTTAACTCCCAGTAAAGAGAAAATAGTGGGGTTTGCATTTCTTATTTCCAAATTTTCATTATCAGCCATCCATTCAGTCTGCCTATAGCAGTATTTTTTTGTATTGTATAATCAAAAGTTTTTTAAGTCTATTTTAACCTTAGGTTAACCCTGATATGATGATGTTAATATTCAATTCATTAAATAAAACAAAAGCTAATGAGTCCAAAGTCTATAATGTAATATGATGTTGCAATTAACTACCATCCTCATCAAAATGCATTAACACCAATAGCCAGTAGTCTTAGTTATTCAATCAAAGATACATGTAAACTAAAGTCCATAAGCAACTTTGTCAGGTATTCGCATTTGCTTCCTTTAGTTTGTCTAACTAAATAGATTTTGAAAAAAGAATTTCTTTATAGTTTGAAGTCTATCCATAATGAATATTTCCATCAATATATGTGTTATCAATTAGTAGTATATAGTACTGAACAAAGTTAGTCCCATGAATACGAAATATATATAATAAACAGACATAAAAAATGTGCTAATTTCTAATGCATATGAGGCCACGTGTAGGTGCAGTTTTTAACATTCAAGTTTTGACATAAATGCTTTTGGGAGCACTGGTTTATTGAATAAAAATGAATAACATGTATGCATGTGATATATTTAACAAAAATTACGGATTATATTCTGTTAATGATATTTTTCGTCAACACCCGAATTATAGAATGTAATGTGTGTATTCACGAAATTTGCTATGGTAATGAATCAGAATTCTCAGGAAATGATCCTGAATCTAAGAGGGGTAGGTTTCTGGGCCATGACAACTGCACTGTGTATTTCAATAAGAAGAAAACAGGCTAACGCCTCCCTTGAGTTCATGGATAAAAGCATCGCAACATTTTCTAACTTCGATGACTCCTTTGCACTAGATCTTCCTAGGGGAGGAGTCTGAATTACAACGAAGGTCGAACTAGGAATTCATATACGATTTTGTCACATCAATGTTTGAGAAGCGTTAGGCTCAACATTAGGATATGGATCAATCATGGCGGCGCCGTAAGGCGAGGAGAAGGGGAATTCATATTTCTATCAAGTTCCCTTCCTCCGCTACTAGAGCACCTTGATTGATATCCTCATCGGAAAAGTTAGTGCTAACTCCCTGTTTCATCATTATGATACTACAAGATTATCAAATCGCATGACACGTAGGACTCGGAATTCTCCATTTATATATTACAGATAGATTACATGAACTGATGATTTGCTCTCCTTGAGAAAGAAGGAGCTAAATTGAGAAATGAAAAGTTCGTCCCCCCTTTGTGGAGTATCTGGGGTCCTATTTAGAGAGAATCCAGGGTCTTTCCATCAATATGTTGTTGGTTTTAAACGATTCGTGTCGGCCGCTTCTTTCCGAGTTTCGGGCATCGACCTATCGGTTCTCCTCGTGGTGTTGGTTACCGTTTTTGAAGTGATGGCTTCGGGTGAATTGGGGTCTCTCCTAGGTGAAAGGGGGCTTGTTACTGGGATGGATCACAGAGGCATTTCGGATTTCTTGGCGGATGCTTTTAGTGTTGATCCTTCGTTGTGGGCTTTCGGATATAGGCTTTCGGCTTTATCGCGGGTACTCAAAGGGGCTCGCCCTTGTGCTGTACGCAGATGTCTGGCGGTTTAGTATCATTGATGGTTCAAGTACTAAGTGGATTAGTATGAGCAGCCCGTACCCTTGCTTGAGTCTTGGTTTGGCTTTCTGCTTTGGCACTCTGGTGGGTAGCTTTCGATGATTCTTGTGTTACCTATGAAAGTAACCTCTTTCTATATCCATGGAGCCGTTCTTCGAGGGTTGACTTCAAACCGTCTTTATGTTTTGACCCGATACTCCTTCTTTAATGTGTTGGTACCCATTGGTTGATTCTTTGCGGGTGGATCTCGTAGGATGAACCTTTGCCAATACCTGGTAGGTTTCGGGTCCCTTTTCTCCAGAGGGGGTATCGTCCTGAGTTGCTCTTGAGTTCCTTATTCTCTATTTATATTCATTTGACATCCCTTCACCTGCCGTCTTGTGCCAAGGTCATTTTGGTAGTAACATTTTCCCCCTTTAGTGAAGGGATGTCTTCGACTTTCCAAGTAAAGCATCTTTCACTTGGCCTTCGCCTATTTGCTTGCCAATTATTCTCCTATGCTAAGTTGTTCCATAGGTTCTGCCAATGTGATTTGCTTCCAATGCCTTGTGGAGGAATGAGTTAACCTAGATTTAGGTTTTGATGGAAGATTGAAAATCTTTTTCGACAATGATGTGGAGTCAAACATTATCCAGGCTTGGGCGAATCGGGATTAAATAGCTGACTTCGCCCAGATTCGAGAGCTTAAAGGTTGAAGGCCGGGAACTTTCCCGGTATTAATGAAGATCCGAATCCACCCAAATTCGGGTATTTTTAAATTTGAGGACCGAAAGCCCTTCCGGTATTAATGAAGAGATGAATCCACCTAGATTTGGGTATTTTTGGGTTTTGAACCGAAAACCCTTTCGACATTAATGATGAGCTGAATCCACCCAAATTCGGTTATTTTTGGGTTTAGAACCGGAAACCCTTCCGGTATTAATAGAGTGACGAATCGACCCATATTCGGGTATTAGTACATTTAGGCACCGGAAATCCTTCTAGTATTGATAGAGCGCCAAATCGACCCAGATTCGGGTATTACTGGATTTGGGGACCGGAAACCCTTCCCGTATTAAAAGAGCGCTGAATCGACCCATTTTCAGGTATTAGTAGATTTGTGGACCGGAAACCCTTACGGTATTAATAGAGCGAGTATCCTCCTCGGATTTGATTTGGGAAGCAGAGGTTGTATGTGCTTCTTGAGCCTCCCCTTGGGTTTTCGTTGACAATGCAGAGGATGTACGTGCTTTGTTGGCCACTCTCTGGGCCCGTGCATCCGGAGTGCTTGGCTAGCTTATCCACAAGCAAGACCAAATGACTTTCCTAACCTTCCTCTAGGAGGAGCCTTATCCTGACCATCGTAGGCGATGATAAGGGCTTAGAAACTTAGACGGGGCCATCGTAGGCACATAACTAAGGTTTACTCTTTTGACGCTCTACATGGGCCATCGTAGGCACTGATAGAGGCTTATACACCACCCCCTCTCCAAGGGGTACCCTATCCTAACCATCATAGGCGATGATAGGGGTTTGGGTTCCCTTCTGCAGGTAACGTGGAACATAAGTAGAGGTAGTACGTGCTCTTCTGCGAGCGGAGGTAGGACGTGCTTAGTTCAAGCAGAGGCAGGGCATGCTCTTCTACGAGAAGATACAGGGTGTGCTAATTTTTAGATGCACCACCACGACCATCTCTGGTGTGAAATAACGGTTTACGCTTTCGATGCTTTAACCCTTCTGCCTCTGATTTGGGCAAGGAGAAAGACTAACACAATCATCCTTCTTCGGGGGATGCCTCGCCCCGGCCAATTTGGCGATGACAAGGGATTCAATCCCTTTTTTTTCAGCTCGAACCCTTTTGGGTTTCTTACGAGCTACCGGGAGGGTTTCCATACCCGTAGCTGTATGACGATTTCTTGGGGAAAAGATCTTGTCCTCTATTCTTTTATGGTCGGAAAATATGGCCACAAATGTTTCGAGTTACATGTCCTTAGAACAAGATTGTCGTTGGGCCTACATAGCCGGTATGTGCCGGATATGACTTCTTGAAGGACAATTAGGAGTTGTTCCCAATTTGGGTCGAGAAGACCATCAGCCGGATCTTTGGTGTTAGCCATTACTCTTCGTAGTACTAATGCACTCTTAGCGAAGGTTCTAGCTTTGACCTTCGAATTGTAATACTTTGTGATCCTTCTTTGGTATTTGGCAGTTCTGATCGCAGCCTCATCCCTTAGTTCTTGTATCAAGTCTAATGATTGTTTTCTTAACTCCTGTTGGGGTCAAATCCGTATGCTATCCTTCGGTGTGATGGAACTTCGACCTCAACCGAAAGCATAGCCTCATAACCATATGTCAGGGAAAAGGGGGTGTGTCCCGTGGAAGTCCTATATGCCCATAGCACTAGAGGCAACTCGTCCGCCTTGTAACAACCTGGAAAATCGGAACCAATTTAAAATTTTTATTTTGGAAATTTTAATGAATTTTGAATATTTAAAATGATTTATTTTAAATAATAACGACTAGAAATTTATTTTGAATAGAATTAGAACATATAAATTTATTTAAATCGAAGTTAGAATATAAATATTTATTTTAATTATAAAAGGAAATGGAAATAGCGCGGTAATTTGAAAATTTGATTTAAAATTTCAAACGAATGTACAGGATTCAAAATAAACCGGATTTTAGTAAAACTAGAAATATTTGAATATGTTTGAAAATACTTTCCAATGAATGTGAAAAATTGTAATTTCATAATAGGAATAAAAAGTTATGCCCAGTTGAAAATTCATAATAGTCGCTATGGAATTTATATAATATTAGCCCTTAAAAATAGCGATTTTGCAAACGACCTCCGTTTTCGATGAGACCACTTTTGTTGGATCTGGAATGCAAAATTATTACTAGATTCCAATTTTCATAATTTTTGGAATCAATATGGGAGCGTGGTGAATTTAAACGTTTTTGGTTAGTTAAGTTTGAATTTAATCGACTGGAAAATGACCGTTTGCAACGGTCTCCAAATTCGCCGAAATTAATTTTGTTAAGACCGTATCGTCAAAACATAGCTAGGTTTATTTTTCTCGAATTTTTGGAGTCCGTTTGTGGCCCCAGTAATTTAAAATGTAAGTTGAAATCAATTTTTAACGACTATATTAATTTATATTTTAATTTTGATAAAAAAATGAACGAAACGATCGAATTGGCTTGTGGGACAGATCCCATTATGTTCGAGATGGGGGTAATTAGCTAGGGGCATCAGTCGTTGGGTTAAATTCGGAGTTCGAGTGAAAAACTTGCTTTTTAGAAAAATAAATAAATAATATAAATATTTTCTCCTTCCTAAACTTAGCCCCCCCCCCCCCCCCCAAAATCAAAATTAACCCGATCTCAGCTTTAAACCACGAAACCCCATCGCCCTACTTTGCCCTCGCGCCTCAGACGCCGTAGCCTCCGACTGGCATAACGTCGTCGCCCATCTGTCGTGACCGTCGAACCCCTCCCCCTCATCTCTAGTTCACCAACGCAGCCCCAGTCGAAGGATCCGCGAACCCTAGCTGCTCCAGCGCCCGCCTCCGGCCACGAACACCACCACTCTCTCCACCGCCTGCACCACCCACGACGCTGCCCCTCAGGCCGCCATCCCCACCTCCCAATCGACATGTGAGTTTTTATTTTCGTTTTATTTATTTATGTAGGATAAAAATCTATTTTTTATATATGTAATGTTAGAATAAAAATCTAATTTTTATATATATAATGTTTGAAATAGTAACATGACTTTTTAAGTATAAAAAGATTAGATTTTTAAACATAAAAAGATTAGATTTTTATAATAGAAAAGATTAGATTTTTTTTATAATAGAAAAGATTAGATCTAAATAGCGAAAAGGCATGTTTTTTTTTAAATATAAAGACATAATTTTAAAAAAAATATAAAAATACGATTTTTATATATGTAGTAGCATTGTATAAAAATTCAATTTTTAGTTGTATAAAAATTCAATTTTTAGTTATATAAAAATTCAATTTCTAGTTATATAAAAATTCGATTTTTATTATATATATAAATAGCAATATAAAAATATGATCTTTTATATATATGGCGATATAAAAATTCAATTTCTAAATATATAAACATCATATTAAAAATGTGATTTTTACTATGAACAGCGTGGAAAAGATTGCGTTGGAATTACAGGAAAATCCAAATGGTTCAGAAATAGAACTGATGGAGTGGCTCCCAAAGGTGAGAACTTCTCACTCTAATTTATTTTCTATTTAAATATATATACTAGGATGCAAACTGTAACACCCCGTATTTTCTATGAACGTTAAAGTAACAAATTAAAGAATAAATAATTACAATTGTGAGAATTAAGGGAAACGGGTTACGCCATTACGCTCGTCTCGGAATTCTGCTTGAGATAGAGTCCGAGTTTGCGTAAATCAGACTCCGTATGAAGGAGTTATGACCTTCAGAAGATTCAAGGATTTAAATAAACAGCTCAGATTAAAGTTCGGAAAATTCGAAATTCGAAATCAGAAGAAGAAGCGGGCTGAGCGGGAATTTTCCCGCCCAAGGCCAGGTCGACCAGGAAGTCGACCAGGGGGTCGACCTCCCCCCCCCCCCCCCCGCCCACCCATACAGGTCGACCTGGGGGTCGACCTCCCCTTCGGGTCAGATCTGAAATCTGACGTTTTTCTTTGTGTGACAATCTTCTGTGTTATTAGGGCTTGTATGGCAAGTTCTGGTTGGTTCTCTTAGGTTTGAATGGCTATGATTTGCTCTAGGTTAATCTGACGGTTCCTATTAAATCAAACTTCTATATAAGCAACCTAAATCTAAACCCTAAGCCACACAAAAATATTCCTAAGACCGTCATGCTGTCAACACTCAACCTAGAGTAGCCGCCATTTTCATTCAACTAGAAAGAAAGTAGGAATTACAAATCAAATCTAATTCAACTAAGAGAATTCAACATCTACAACAGAGGAGAGCTATTCAAATTCAAAATATAGATCCCATAATTCAAGACCCTTCTGTAATTTGTAAGTTCATATTACTTTCAGTAATAAAAGTTAATTGTGATTCTGACATTGTAATAAATCTGGATCTGAGATTATGTCTGTCTTTCTATATCCTTTGGATCTATCTCATTAATAATATTATGTCCGTTCTTTGTCTATTCTTTCCTTCTTCCCTTTTTGTTTTATAGCCAGGCTACTGCGAGCCTGAGCCAGATCTCATATGAGATAAACGTGCGTTGGAAATAAAATTGGGCATAAATTATGATTTGGACATAAACAGCGCTAAAATTTGGGAAAAGTATTAAATTGTGTATAATTGGGCATAATTGAGTTGTAACTTACTTGAGGACATAACACATTCAAAACATAAAGTATTGAACATATGAGTTGAGATTTGAGGCATAAAGTATTGGACATATGACTTGAGATTTGAGGCATAAAATATATTGGACATATAACTTGGGATTTGGGCCGTAAATTGAACTGTAAACATGTAAGTTTAAGTTATTTTCATATTTAAACACCTAATAGTGATTTTGGCATATAATGAATCTAAGTCCATGCTTGATGACAAGACAAATCTTTTAGATTAATTCCTGTCTTTCTATTGAATCAATGATTTACATGCCTAGGAAATTATTATTCAATCATGCCTGTCTTTGTTGGACATCTGATATATAATCCTTTTAGGTTTATGATGTTATTTATATCAGATCTATATGTGTCCATGAGGTTATTTCTGTCAGTTTGTTTAAGATCTATCTTTGCTATACCCCAACTCTAACAGATCTGTAATCCTCTTAGGTCCAAAATATTTGACAGATCTACCATTTTAATGCTTGTTTTATGCCTACTCTCGTTTGTGTTCCTCTTTCGTCCCCTTTATTTTATGAATCTAGATTAACCTCGAATCTAGACTGAAACTTGTTATACGTGCGATTGGAATGCAAGGATATTAGGGAATAGTCTATTTGGTAATGGTGGAACATGACTTTGTAACTTATGATTTGGGGCATAATTTATCTTTGTTGCGAACCTAGGGTAAATGGAAATATTACATCTATATTTGGTGCAAACTGTAAATTGGGATATTAATCTAGATTGGGCGCAAAACTGTAAGTTAGAATATTAATCTAGATTAGGCATAACCATTGGTTAAGACGCCAAGCATAATGTATACTGGGGCATGACTATTATTGCAAACTTGGGAAGATTAGATGTAGTCAAATTTGAGTGATAACTCGAAATTGAACTTGGGGGCCATAACTTACAATTAGTTTTGTTGGGCATAACTTGAGAATTGGAATATGACTGTTTGGGATAATTAGCATATAAATATAGACTTGGACATTTATGGAAAATGTGGCATTGACAACAATTGTGAATAATTTACATATAATCTGTAAATATTTAAATATGTGAAAAGATGAACATGCCTAACCCGAGGTTAGATTGAGTTGTGGTATAAAACTTCCTGGAACATCCAGTAACCACAACAACACCTATCTAATGTGAGAGGTTAGTGCATCATGCCCAAGAAAAACCTGAGGTTAGATTGAGTTGTGATGTAAAACTGCCCGGAATCGCCTGGTACATCCAGTAACCGCAACAACACATATCTAATGTGAGAGGTTGGTGCATTAATAAATCAAATAATGCTAATGAACAAGATGAATGAGTAGGGTTAAGTTCATAGGAACACTTAACCAATATAACATGGATGACTAGGGTTAAGCAATGAGAAACGCTTAAACGATATGACAAGATGGATGACTAGGGTTAAGTTAATAGGAAACACTTAACCGATATAGCATGATAAATGGAAAGGATTAAGTTAACACTTAACCAATATAACTTGATTTGTGGTAGGGTTAAGTTAACACAAGAAGGCTACACTTAACCAAAGTAACGTAACATGATGAGTAGGTGGGTTAAGTTAACTTGAATCGACTGATGACACTTAACCAATATAGCAAGACGAACACGTGGGGTTAAGCAACAAGGAAACACTTAACCAATATAACTTGATGAACGGACGGGGTTAAGTAAATAAGGAACACTTAACCAACATGACACGATGAATGGGTGGGTTAAGTTAACATGAACGAACAACACTTAACCAATATGACATAATGTGCGGGAGGGTTAAGTACATATCGGGTTGGTGGGTAATATTAGTCCATATAGGCCCATTAAACTTAACCGTTAAATAAGTATGCTTGAATCAATGTGAGGGTTAAGTACATCGCGTGTAGGTGGGTAATATTAATACAAAAAGGCCTACACAACTTAACCGTTAAATAAACATGCTTGAATCAGTGGGAGGGTTAAGTACATATCGGGTTGGTGGGTAATATTAGTAAATATAGGCCCACAAACTTAACCAATAGGAAACCCTAGTGACGGGGACCCATTTCAGCAGTAACCCACATAGATGTATCACGGTACCCTGAACTAGGCAGGGTGGGGCACGATTACTGGGCTGATTGTAAGCGGTCAAAGCAGCGGCAGGGGGTACGTCAGTGTAGGTTCCGACGGTTTACAGGCGTGCACGTACTACGGAGTGGGAAAAAGCAGGCACTGGGTACCAGTAGTTATACACTGTGCATCTTGATTCGTGTCGGGTCGCTATCATAAGGATTGATACACCTTATGGTGGGACCAGCACATGGTATCTACACGCAAGAGAGGGCCGATTGAAACAGACATAATAGAAATGAATACAAGTAGGGAGCCGATCGATAGGATAGTAAGGGTACATCTAACATGTTCATGGAAATTAGGCTGATTGAGGTGGAATCCTCACGATAGAAGTACACCTTAAGGCTACCTCAATTACGGAGATTGGGATCACATTATCATTTTATACAGATTACTAGTTGGGACACTAGTTAGGTGGTGCAGAGATAGATATAGAAATCAGAACAACAAAGTAGTAGTGAAGCAAAGAAAGAGTAGAAGCGCATATAGTTTATCTTGCCTTATCATACCTTATGTTTATCCTATGTTATCTTGTTATCCCTATTATCATGGTATTGTCTTATATTCAGTTTATTCATGTCATGATACTTTTGCCTGTTTATATGATGAAAGTCACTAGAATTACCAGACTTATGTTTGACCTAGTTTTGTTTCGCCTCTTTTCTTCCTCCCCCCCCCCCCCCCGGTTCACAGGGAGGAAATGTTATCACTTAGCTCAGTTTTCTTTCCAAGCTCGAAGATAGTCGATGTATTGCTTTGGACTCTCTTTTCCACTGCTATGACTGGTTCACGCTTTATTGGGGAATATCATTGTTATTTTTATGCTTCTTTTATTCTTGGAAGTTTTTAAATCAAGATAGAAGTTCTATGTATTACATTTAAGTATGTTTGAGAAAATTGTTGTAAAAGCTTGACTGAATTAAGTTGTTTATAAAATGACTTTATTTTCCGTTGCTTTATTTGTCTGTCTTGTAATTTATCTGCATCTTTTACCTAAAATGCTCCACCAAAGTTAAGGCATTCCCTTTATGAGTGACCTTAACGGAGGTGGGGTGTTACACTTGGTATCAGAGCTGAAGGTTACCGGATCAGATAAAAGAATTGAAAAATTATTTTCAAAATGGTTTGAAAAGAAACATTTTCTAAAGAAAAGTTTTGTTTTAAAGGCATATTCCCCAAAGCCATATGCACTATCTTTTGACCCTCTATTTGAATACTCGTTTCCTTCTTTCCTGAGTCTCCGGGGCTCCTCGCTTTCTGGGAGGTAACCTCATCGCGGCATGGTTCTGTAGGCTTGATGAGACTACGACACTTGTCAAAGGGCAAATAAGCGCCCAACTTCCATCTATAACCGCAGTAGTTTCACCTACAGCTAATTTTCTTTCGAGCTTTGTAGGATTTTCCGTGCGATGGAGGCAGCTTTCAAGAGACCTGTCAACAAGTTACACAAGGATGGCAAAGATAAGAATGAGGGAGTTTGGCTAAGGAGCACAACTCAAGGATGAAGAACTCATGGATATAGACTTGGTTCACAAAGGAGGGGAGGAATGTATAGTAAAACCTAAAACAAGAGGAAGTATCTTTATTATGGTATAACGGGTCGTACAATTAAGGGCAAGGGCAAGAACAAATGACAGGATTTTCAGAAGGGCAAATGCATGCTCTCACCGCCAGCATACCTGAGAGTGGTAGTAAAGTTTCTGTTGAAAAAGTCTACTTTTTCTTTTGATCATCCTGTTAGTACTCTTTTGATTTTAGCGCTTCACATTCGTTTATGTCTGCTTCCATAGTTGACTCTCTACACCCTAGAGCTTGTATAGTAGAGGATCCCATTATTGTCTCAAGTCTAATTTGTGGTTTGGCTCATTTATCTTTGATTTGTAAGGATTTGAGATACTTATGTTTTTGGTTTCATGGGTTATGGGTTGATTCTAGGCATGGATGGGTTAGCTAGTAATTGTGAAAGGAGGGTAGTTAGACTTTCGACTTGCCTCGGGAATACCCTTGAAATTTCATGCGATCCTAAGGGATCAGTTTGTCTTAGCTACCTATAATCACTTTATGTATTTATCGACGATTCTCGATCCGTTGGAGTAGTCCATGAGTACGTAGATGTTTTTGATTAAGGTTAGGTGTTTGTCCCCTAAAACGTGAGGTAGACTTCCACATATATCTAGTTGATAATGCAAAGCCCGTTATGCGATCAACGATAGTTTTGGAGCAAGATTGGCGAGGATAGCCAGAGTCGGTTAAGTGATCAATTATTTGGTTGTTTTGCTAGTATCATCTCACATAGATTGTCCAAATTCGGAGGAGGTATTCCTTAGGTGCTTGTCTGATATTGGTTTAGGCCTTTGGGACTTGTATTTAAGGGATGTCAAGTTCGACTAGGATGGTTTGCGTGAGAGATATCGACCCTCAGATTTGTTACATGATGGATAAGCTAAGTAGAGGAGAGACCTATAATCATCATAGTATATGCACTTGGTATCATGGTTAACATCTGTTTATCTTGGAAAGATAGTTCGACTACATTGGATACCCTCTAGCATAGTAAGTGATCGAGGTACTATCTTTACTAGTGGGTTTTGGAAATGGAGGTCAAGAAGCTTTGCAATCGTAAAGTTAAATTAGTTAAGGTACAGTGGAGTGAAGCTTAAGAAGATGCGACTTAGAAGACTGAAGACAGGATACGCGCATCATACCCCTTTTAAGGGTATACCCTTGATTCCTCTTTTTCTGTAAAGTTTATTTGCATGCTAGTCTTTATCTTTTAAGTGTATCCTCTCGATCGTATTCCCGATCCTTAGGTAGAAGCCAATGGATGTAAACATGTGTTTGAGACATGTTATGTTTGGTGGATGCAAGTGGTTGCAAGTGTTTGTTAGTGGTTGCTCGCGGATGCATATACACACATTAGGCACTAGATTGGCTCAGTCACTTTCATATTGCATATGCATGAGTGAATTTTTGAATTGAAACTTGCTGTGTTATCATATAGATGTTGCATTTGAATGAATGATTGTGCACTCATGTAGAAGTTATAAAGTACGATTAGGAATAATTACATACATGATGGACTCATGGCACCGGCATAATTCGCATTGAGGAGGTCGACTGAATCAGTAGACCGCCTGATTTTGCATTAGATAAGGACATTTACACACACCATGCATATGATCATGAAAGCATTAGAAATCTTTTTAAGGACAATTGACCCCTGTGATTGAATGCTTGAGTAAATGGATATTGGATGTTAGGATATACGTTCTTCCTAACTTGAAGATTTCGGGGACGAAATCCTTTAAGGAGGGGAGAATGTAACACTCTGTATTTTATGTGAACATTAAAGTAACGAATCAAAGAATAAATAATTACAAATGTGAGAATTAAGGGAAATGGGTTACGACATTACGTTCGTCTCGGAATTCTGCTTGAGATAGAGTCCGAGTTTGCGTAAATCGGACTCCGTATGAAGGAGTTATGACCTTCAGAAGATTTAAGAATTTAAATAAACAGCTCAGATTAAAGTTCAGAAAATTCAAAATTCGAAATTAGAAGCAGAAGCGGGCTGGGCGGTAATTTTCCCGCCCAAGTCTAGGTCGACCAGGGGGTCGACCTCCCCCCATGCAGGTCGACCTAGGGGTCGACCTCCCCCTTGGGTCAAATCTAAAATCTGACGTTTTTCTTTGTGTGACGATCTGCTTTGTCATTAGGGCTTGTGTGGTAAGTTCTGGTTGGTTTTCTTAGGTCTGAATGGCTTTGATTTGCTATAGGTTAATCTTACAGTTCTTATTAAATCAAACTTCTATATAAGCAACCTAAATCTAAACCCTAAGCCACACAAAAATATTCCTAAGACCGTCATGCTGTCAACACTCAACCTAGAGTAGCCGCCATTCTCATTCAACTAGAAAGCAAGTAGGAATTACAAATCAAATCTAATTCAACTAAGAGAATTCAACGTCTACAACAAAGGAGAGCTATTCAAATTCAAAATACAGATCCCAGAATTCAAGACCCTTCTGTAATTTGTAAGTTCACGTTACTTTCAGAAATAAAAGTTAATTGTGATTCTGACATTGTAATAAATCTGGATCTGAGATTACGCCTGTGTTTCTATATCCTTTGGATCTATCTCATTAATAATATTATGTCCATTCTTTATCTCTTTTTTCCTTCTTCCCTTTTTGTTTTATAGCCAGGCTACTGCAAGCCTGAGCAAGATCTCATAAGAGATGAACGTGCGTTGGAAATAAAATTGGGCATAAATTATGATTTGGAAATGACCAGCGCTAAAATTTGGGAAAAGTATTAAATTGTGTATAATTTGGCATAATTGAGTTGTAACTAAAAAACATTCAAAACATAATGTATTGAACATATGACTTGAGATTTGAGGCATAAAGTATTGGACATATGACTTGAGATTTGAGGCATAAAATATATTGGACATATAACTTGGGATTTGGGCCGTAAATTGAACTGTAAACATGTAATTTCAAGTTATTTTCAGATTTAAACACCTAATAGTGATTTTCGCATATAATGAAATGGATCTAAGTCCATGCTTGATGACAAGACAAATCTTTTAGATTAATTCCTATCTTTCTATTGAATCAATGATTTACATGCCTAGGAAGTTATTATTCAATCATGCCTGTCTTTGTTGGACATCTGATATATAATCCTTTTAGGTTCATGATGTTATTTATATCACATCTATATGTGTCTGTGAGGTTATTTCTTTCAGTTTGTTTCAGATACATCTTTGTTATACCCCAACTCTAACAGATCTGTAATCCTTTTAGGTCCAAAATATTTGACAGATCTACCATTTTAATGCCTGTTTTATGCCTACTCTCGTTTGTGTTCCTCTTTCGTCCCCTTTATTTTATGAATCTAGATTAACCTCGAATCTAGACTGAAACTTGTTATACGTGCAATTGGAATGCGGGGGTATTGGGGAATAGTCTATTTGGTAATGGTGGAACATAATTTTGTAACTTATGATTTGGGGCATAATTTGTCTTTGTTGCGAACTTGGGGTAAATGGAAATATTACATCTAGATTTGGCGCAAACTGTAAATTGGGATATTAATCTAGATTGGGCACAAAACTGTAAATTAGAATATTAATCTAGATTGGGCATAACCATTGGTTAAGACGCCAAGCATAATGTATATTGGGGCATGACTATTATTGTAAACTTGGGAAGATTAGATGTAGTCTAATTTGAGTGCTAACTCGAAATTGAACTTGGAGGCCATAACTTACAATTAGTTTTGTTGGGCATAACATGAGAATTGGAATATGACTGTTTGGAATAATTAACATATAAATCTAGACTTGGACATTTATGGAAAATGTGGCATTGAAAACAATTGTGAATAGTTTACTTATAATCTATAAATACGTAAATATGTGTAAAGATAAACATGCCTAACCCGAGGTTAGATTGAGTTTTGGTGTAAAATTGCCCGGAACCGCCCAGCACATCCAGTAACCACAACAACACCTATCAAATGTGAGAGTTTAGTGCATCATGCCCAAGAAAAACCCGAGGTTAGATTGAGTTGTGGGGTAAAACTGCCTGGAACCGCCCGACACATCCAGTAACCGCAACAACACATATCTAATGTGAGAGGTTGGTGCATTAATAAATCAATTAATGCTAATGAACAAGACGAATGAGTAGGGTTAAGTTCATAGGAACACTTAAACAATATAACATGGATGAATAGGGTTAAGTAAGGAGAAACACTTAACCGATATGACAAGATGGATGACTAGTGTTAAGTTAATAGGAAACGCTCAACCGATATATCATGATAAATGGAAAGGGTTAAGTTAACACTTAACCAATATAACTTGATTTGTGGTAGGGTTAGGTTAACACAAGAAGGCGACACTTAACCAAAGTAACATGACATGATGAGTAGGTGGGTTAAGTTAACTTGAATTGACTGATGACACTTAAACAATACAACAAGACGAACACGTGGGATTAAGTAACAAGGAAACACTTAACCAATATAACTTGATGAATGGACGGGGTTAAGTAAATAAGGAACACTTAACCAACATGACACGATGAATTGGTGGGTTAAGTTAACATGAATGGACAACACTTAACCAATATGACATAATGTGCTGGAGGGCTAAGTACATATCGGGTTGGTGGGTAATATTATTACATATAGGCCAACAAAACTTAACCATTAAATAAGTATGCTTGAATCGATGGAAGGGTTAAGTACATCTTGTGTAGGTGGGTAATATTAATACATATAGGCCCACACAACTTAACCGTTAAATAAACATGCTTGAATCAGTGGGAGGGTTATGTACATATCGGGTTGGTGGGTAATATTAGTAAATATAGGCCCACAAACTTAACCAATAGGAAACCCTATTAATGGGGACCCATTTCAGTAGTAACCCACATAGATGTATCACGGTACCCTAAACTAGGCAGGGTGGGGCACGATCACTGGGATGATTGTAAGCAGTCAAAGCAGCGGCAGGGGGTACGTCAGTGTAGGTTCCGACGATTTACGGCCGCGCACGTACTCCAGAGTGGGAAAAAGCAGGCACTGGGTACCAGTAGTTATACACTGTGCATCTTGAATCGTGTCGGGTCGCTATCATAAGGATTGATACACCTTATGGTGGGAGCAGCACAGGGTATCTACACGCAAGAGAGGGCCGATTGACACAGACACAAGAGAAATGAATACAAGTAGGGAGCCGATCGATAGGGTAGTAAGGGTACATCTAACATGCTCATGGCAATTAGGCTGATTGGGGGTGGAATCCTCACGATAGAAGTACGCCTGAAGGCTCCTACAATTACGGGGATTGGGATCACATTATCATTTTATACAGATTACTAGTTGGGATACTAGTTAGGTGGTGCAGAGATAGATATAGAAATCAGAACAACAAAGTAGTTGCGAAGCAAAGAAAGAGTAGATGCGCATTCAGATTATCTTTCCTTATCATACCTTATGTTTATCCTATGTTATCTTGTTATCCCTGTTATCATGGTATTATCTTATATTCAGTTTATTCATGTCATGATACTTTTGCCTGTTTATATGATGAAAGTCACTGGACTTATCAAACTTATGTATGACCTAGTTTTGTTTCGCCTCTTTTCTTCCGTTTCCCCCTTAGGTTCACAGGGAGGAAATGTTATCACTTAGCTCAGTTTTCTTCCAAGCTCGAAGATAGTCGATGTATTGCTTTGGACCTCTTTTCCAATGCTATGGCTGGTTCACACTTTATTAGGGAATATCATTGTTATTTTTATGCTTCTTTTATTCTTGGAAGTTTTTAAATCAAGATAGAAGTTCTATGTATTACATTTAAGTATGTTTGAGAAAATTGTTGTAAAAGCTTAACTGAATTAAGTTGTTTATAAAATGACTTTATTTTCCGCTGCTTTATTTGTCTGTCTTGTAATTTATCTACATCTTTTACCTAAAATGCTCCACCAAAGTTAAGACATTCCCTTTGTGAGTGACCTTAACGGAGGTGGGGTGTTACACAGACGGTGCTTAGTAGCACCCGACACCTTTTTTTGAAACCATGTTTGTTTGGCTGTTTGGTTGATTGGATTATTTGGTTGAATTTTGTTTGGGAAATTAAATGAATTGATTAGAATTTGGTTTGTATATGGCGCGAGCCATTATTAGGCGAGTGATAAGGCTAGACCTTATTCTGGTTCTAGTATCGCGCTGTTATGCTACCGAAATTTTCTAAAAATATTAGAACAATAAAAATATCATTTTTATTATATAAATGAAATGTATAAAATATTCATGAGATGAAATAAATATTTTATAGTTAAAAATATAATTTTTAACATGCATATGAATAAAATAAATATTCATTTACAAATTGGATGATTTGTTTATGTACACACATTTGACTGATATTGATTGGGACGATATATTTTACACATCGCCCAACTACACAAATAATAATCAGTGTTTGTTGTTTGAAAACCCCACATGGGTATTGGGATGATATTGGACATACACTAATCCCAATATTTAGTTGTATGTCAACCGATGGGTTGACAGACTGTTGTAAGCGTTAATTATTTATATTTAACGCTTATGCAGTTGTATAATGCACTTTGGATGATGGTTGACTATGTTTGATTATTGTTGTGTACATGTGTGCATGAAATCCATATAAATAAATTATACGGTAATTGACTGTGTTTGATTCCAATTCAGAAAAAACGAATATTTTAAATTAAAAAATAGTTTAAATGACGAGTAATGAATATTTTAAAATAGCCAATATTTTAAAATAATATTCAGTAATGGATCAAACTATGATTTTGATGTCCAATTTGGGATGGACACGAAAATATTTAAATATATAAAGTCGTGTTGATTAGATTAATACCATTTTGACGTGAACAATATTTATATCGATTTTATTCATTTTTATAATGAATATCGAAAAGGAAGTGATTTCAAAATCTAATGTTTTGAAAATATTTTCATTTATATATTAATGATATGGAATATTCAATTTTGATTTAAAATTGAATATGAAGTTGAAATCGTTTTGAAAACAAATTTAAAACGATTTATAAAATACGTTTAAATGAAAATCGACGAAATATATATTATATATATTATATATATTTAATGGCCTGAATAGAACGGGTCGTGCAGCGGTAGTTCGCGAATTTCGACCATTGACTTCGAGTGGATATTACGGGAGATTTGACAGTTGGATTCTCCTAAAACTGGAACCATTGGGTTCATATCGAAAAGATCTTTTGAGCGAATATAAGGAATTTGAAATCTAATGGTTGGATTTGGAATTACGTCCAAATCAAATTTGGAAAGGTCGCTGTAAGTTCAGTTCGATGACCGTTTATGGAAATTAATTGTACGGGCCTTGATAAAATTATTAAAAATATCAATAATTTATGTAAAATCATAATAAATGATTTGGAAAGAATTGGGATGAAAAATTCCATATTTGAGAAGATAAAAATATATTTTTATCAAAACGAACTAGTTATGAACTAGAATTATAATCCAATATTTTTAAATAAAAAATTGGATTTGAAATGGTTTTAAAAATAACCAGAATTTCCAATATATGAATTGTAATGGATTTGACTCAAAATTATCTTCGGAATACTTCGATATGGGATTCCATGGTTATACGGATATTGTGGAGGAATTTGGAAGATAGATATATCGTTATTCCCATAATGATATTTGTTGATTTCATAGTTTGATATTGAATATAAGCCGATATAATTTCTATTCAGAGCCTTGTATTTAAAATTGAATTGGATTTTGGGTTTGTCGTGAATGGTGTCTTAAATAACACTATTCTTAAACCCAGTTGAGAAAAAAATAAATCTTTAGTTAGGATTTAGTGAGGTTTTTACCAATTAATTAATATTTAATTGGAATTGAATTAAAGAATTAGATTTTGGGTTTGTCGTAAATGATGTCTTAAATAACACTGTTCTTAAACCCCGTGTGAAAATAATAAATCTTTTAATTAAGATTTTTAGAGTTTCCAGTTAATTAACATTTAATTGGAATAAAATGGGATGTGAATTGGGTTTATTGTGAACTGTGTTTTTAACGACATTCGTTCTTTAACCTGATTTACAATGAAGTGTCATCTGTAATTTATAAATCTTTTTATTTAGATTTAATGGAAATTTACCAAAGTAAAGTTTTCCGATTTAATATATTAAATTGGAATTGAATGGAATTCGATTTGGTACTAATCGAAGTGAGCTTCTGTGGAGGAAGACTGTTAATATATATGGAATTTAAATGGCTTTGTCATTATTCCATTTATATTATTAGTCGGATACGGAAATTGATATCGATTATATATTGATCTATTTTCCGTGAAGATTTCATAATTAATGGAATGTGATTTGGGTTTATCGTGAGTTGTGTTTTATATGACATTAGTTCTTTAACCCAGTTAAAGATAGGATTACCTGTCTAACATTATATTTCGAACTGTATGGTTGATCTCTGCTAAATATATATCTGTTTGGTGGCCGAGAATTTATTCTCTTGCTTAACTCCCTTCTCTAAGACGTACGTGCTTAGTGGTTATGTATAGGCAGAAATCAATAGTATGGGGTAGATTGTCGATGCGCCATAATTGATTTTCCAAAGTTAAATAATCATTAATATTGATTTTTGGAAAGATTAAAACCAAGTGGAGTTTTAATGAATCTTAAATTAGATTGAAATACGAATGTGATAATTTAAATTATCAATTTGGGAAATGATCGAGAGTGGAGTATCACCAGTTTTGCTCCAAGCGATAGTTTAATATTTAACTAGATTTGAACGGAAAATGGCAATTAATTTTACCGATAACACCGAGGTGTTAGATATGAAGTATTACCAGTTTTTCTTCATGGGGTGAATAGGTTGGGATTGGGAAATAAAATAAATGATTACTTCGGTAAGGATCGCTAATCCCGACTAGTTTGGATAAACCTTAATTTGGTTTGAATCAATATCCAAAGGATGATTAAAGAATAAATTTAAAGAATTTATCTTTGATAAAATTAAAAGGAACCTTTCCCAAAGGATATGAATATTTAGATAAAAGAATATTCAGAATTAGAATGAGGCATATGTTATGTTTTATAGCACTTGTTTATTATATACGCGAGTTATTCGAAAAGGCCAGGTTTATACCCATTCTGAATAACTGATTCGACGATAAGTCGAAGATGAAGACGGTGGTTGAAGACCGGAGGTCATCACATCGTTTGGATGATTACTGATGTCTTGATTGGGCTGTACACCCAAGACAAGGTAATAAGTGATGATCGTCCAGACGTACTTGGAGATCGACCAGATATGCGAGGACCTATCTCCTGTATTGGACATATGGGACGAGGAATAACGTGCCTCCGGTTTAGTTCAGGCCCAGAATGGACTTGTAAATGGATGTGTGTCTGACATTGGATTTTATTCTATGTTGATTATTTTCTATTAATTATATATCTATTTGGCGGCGAAGAATTTATTCTTTTACTTAGAGACCTTCTTTGAGACGTACGAGCTCAGATGTTATATATCGATAGACATCTGTCGCATGGCATGAATTGCTAGTGTGGCATGCTGAGATGCAAATGATCAAGGCTTCTGTTGAAAAGCAGAGTCTTGTGGTTAATGATCAAAGCACGGCCTTAAAGGGCATAGCTTTGTGTATAGCGTTAATTCGCATGCCTCACACCTCGGTATGAGTCAAAAACGGGATCGGACCGTTGGGTGATGGGTGGTGTCATGGTATAGAGCCCAGACATTTTTTTACCTATGTGGATGATGGATAGCGAGGAGCCTTGGATATATCGGTTACTACGGAGCCGATGGATAGGTCCGATAGGATTGGGAAACGTGTTCAGGAATTGCCAATCCTCAAACGTAAGAGAGGACCGACCCAACCGATCCAAGGGTTTCCCAGAGTGTGTAGTCCTAAGATATTTACTAGAGTGTCTCGAAGTGGTGAGGAGACATCCCTGGCCTCGACTCATAGATGGAAATCCAATTTCCAATACATGACATTTGGGTTTTAATTGTAGAGCCTAGTATGTCGACATGATAGATGGTACCCATGTCGCCTATGATTGATACATTTATATTTGAAGTTGTTTTATACGCTATGCACTTATAATAGTATCAAATGATTTGTTTTAAACGTACCAAGCATTTTTGGCTATTATAAGGGAAACCCTATCCACCGGCTTGCATTGCATTGTGTGATGGGACCTGGGTCTTACAATTGTTTCATTTTTCCAAAAAAGCATTGCATTGTTTATAATTGTTTATGCACTGGTATTCTTGGGAGGAAACCCGTTCCGTGTTATACGGCATGGTCCCTTGATTTATTTTTAAAGTAAAAGATTTAATAACTGTTTTTAGTTCTCACACAAGTCACATGACTGGCCTGGAGTTTATTGTTTTAACCTAAACTCTGGGTGCACCTATTTTCCACATGGGAAGCTAGCAGCTTTGCGTTTGCAGATTTATTATTATAACATCCTGGTTTACAACTGGAGATATATTCGGAAATCTCTGTATCCATGTATCTGTTTCAGTTGTGTTATGTATTATTTTTCCGCCGCTAATGTAATTTAAATCTCTGATATTTATCTGATGTATATTATTTGTTCATACTCTATATATTCTTGTGCTCTGATGTAAATTGTTGTAATAAGCAATGAAATGTTCTTCGGTTTGTGTTCTGAATTGTCGTATTCTCAGACATTCCGTTCTTTCTCTTTGAAGACCGGGGATGTTCGAGTCGTTATATTTTGGTATCAGAGCTTTGGTTTACAGAGCTCGAGAACAAGACACGTTAGAACCAAACGAAAGAATTCATCAGTGATTGGATTAGTAATATCCAATGAGAATAACTCAGTAGAGATATGATCAGCAGTACCCTAGAACGAGTGTGAAGAGTGTTATTTTTGAAATAAAAATGAAAAAAAAATTGTTTTGAAGATTTAAACCATTTTATACGTATTTGAATATTTATTTTATATTGAATTTGGACAATCGAGTATATAAAGATTTTGCATATACGCCTTGCAAATGTATATTCGAAGTTTTAATATACTCGATAGATATAGAATCACACTCTAGTCACCCGGAGACGATTCTGATGATAGTCTAGACATCATCAGCATTTGTGTTCGAGTTTCGAAAGTGGGATGTCCATATATTTCCAATTGACTGGTGTGAGAACCAAAACTAGATAGGGTTATTGTTGTGATTTGGCATCAAAAATGGATATATATATATATATATATATATATATATATATATATAAAGTTATGTGTTTGAAACGATAATCAACTAATTGATTGCTGATTGTGTTATTTGATTGTTGGTTTGATTAATTAAAATTTTGAACCATTAAGCCAAATTGAATCAAATATTGAACTGAATTGAAAACCGACTGAAATTGCATGCGTACACATGTATATACATTGAACAGGTCATAACAGGGAAGCTAAGCAGAGAAATAAAATTGTATGCCCAACAAATAGGTACATGTTTACTAATTTATTGGGTTTGGATGATTTTATGAGTCGATTGGCTAGCCGCTTGGTTTTTCTTTTTGGATGAAGAGGGCCCTGCGTGGCCAGTTGCGGCTTTAAATGTCTCCCCGTACAAAGGAGGTTATGGCGAAATTTTTCGAAAATTTAGGGTGTTCGCCAAATTTTTGAAGAATTTGAAAATTATTAGAAACTAAAAAGTTAAAGAATGAAATCCAGAATGGAAGTTGAGTTGAATAGTTAAACAACTTTAAGCTTCTTTCTTTTTCAAGGACGAAAAGATTTTAAGTGGGTGAGATTGTAACAACCCGGAAAATCGGACCCAATTTAAAAATTTTATTTTGGCAATTTTAATGAATTTTGAATATTTAAAATGATTTATTTTAAATAGTAACGACTAGAAATTTATTTTTAATAGAATTAGAATGTATAAATTTATTTAAATCGAAGTTAGAATATAAATATTTATTTTAATTATAAAAGGAATTGGCGCGGTAGTTTGAAAATTTGATTTCAAATTTCAAATGAATGTACAGGATTCAAAATAAACCAGATTTTAGTAAAACCAGAAATCTTTGAATCTATTTGAAAATATATTTCCTACGAATGTGAAAAATTGAAATTTCATAACGGGGATAAAAAGTTATGCCCAGTTGAAAATTCAGAATAGTCGCTGGATAGGCCTGATAGGACCGGGAAACGTGTGTTCTTTAACCCAACCTCTCCAAGGGTTGCCCAGAGTGTGTAATCCTGAGACATTTTCTAGAGTGTCTCAAAGCGGTGAGGAGCCATTCCTGGCCTCAACTCATAGATGGAAATCCAATTTCCAATACGTTACATTTCGGTTTTAATTGTAAAGCCTAGTATGGCGACATAATAGATGGTACCCATGCCGCCTATGATTGATACATTTATATTTGAAGTTGTTTTATACACTGTGCACTTATAATAGTATCAAATGATTTGTTTTAAATGTACCAAGCATGTTTGGCTATTTTAAGGGAAAACTGTATCCTCCGGCTTGTGTTGCATTGTGTAATGGGATCTGGGTCTTATAGTAGCTTCATTTTTTCAAAAAGCACTGCATGGTTTATAGCTGTTTACGCACTGGTATTCTTGGGAGGAAACCCGTTCCATGTTATACGGTGTGGTCCCTTGATTTACTTTTAAAGTAAAAGATTTAATAACTGTTTTTAGTTCTCACACCAGTCACAGGATTGACCTGGATTTTTTTGTTTTAACCTAAACTTTGGGTGCCCCTATTTTCCACACGGGTAGCTAGTAGCTTTGGGTTCGCAGATTTATTGTTACAGGATCCTGGTTTACAACTGGAGATATATTCGGAAAGCTCTGCATCCGTGTATTTGTTTCAGTTGTGTTATGTATTATTTTTCCGCTGCTAATGTAATTTAAATCTCTGATATTTTTCTGATGTATATAATTTTTTCATACTCTGTATACTCTTGTACTCTGATGTAAATTGTTGTAATAAGCAATGATATGTTCTTCGGTTTGTGTTCTGTTTTGTCGTGTTCTTAGACAATCAGTTCGTTCTCTTCTCTTCGGAGAATAGGGAAGTTCGGGTCGTTATACGTCCAATTTCTTTTAGCCTGATTTAGGAATTTCTTAAGGATCATCTTAGTGGTCTTATTTGCGGCTTCCACAGCTCCGTTAGCTTTTAGATGGGCCACTAAGGAGAAACTTTTGATGATTCCATTTTTCTCGCATAACCAAGTAAATTCTTCGCTCATTTTTCTCGTGGAACCGAGTGAATTCTTTGCTCTTTAATTGTGTTCCGTTATCCAATATGATCTTTTGGGGGATCCCGAAGCGGGTAACGATATTCTTTATTATGAATCTTAACATTTTCTTGGATGTGATAATTGGAAGGGGTTCCGCCTCCACCCGCTTGGTGAAGTAATAGATAGCTACTACGGCATATTTAGCTCCACCCTTAGCGAGTGGCAAGGGCCGGATCAAATCTATTCCCCATATGTCGAAAGGCTAGGGGCTCGATATAGTGGTTAGATTGTTGGGAAGAAGTCATGGTACCTTAGAGTATTTCTGACATTTGTCACATCTCTTGACGTATTCGACCGCTTGACTAACTATCTGTGGCTAATAATAACCCTGTCGCATGACCCTTTTGGCCAGTTTAACCCCATTGGAATGGTCCTCGCACCATCCTTCATGAGTTTCTTTTAATAGGCCGAGTCCGTCTTCGAAACTTACACACCTTAGATAAGGAAGTGAGTGTCCCTTTTTGTAAAGCACACCGTCTATGATCACGAATATGGAAGCTTGGCTTGCATCTTGCTTACTAAGGTGTAATGTCCTTTTCAAGAGGTAGTCCTCTATGGGAGTCATCCATGTAACTTCCGGTTGGGGCCGTGTTTCCGTTATGGGGGATTCCCTCTCGGAGTTTCTTTCTTGGTCTTCTCCGTTTCCCTTTCTCAAGGCTTGGGATTGGGTCAAAACCAATAACTCCTTTCCTGTTTCCGACTCTTTCTATTCAATGCTGGGCATCTCCTGATATCCCACCGGCACTATCTGGGTTTCGAGGGCTCCTCGGGAGCTGGCTAATTTGGCTAACAAATTTTCCTGGGTATTCTCCCCGCGGGGTATTCGATGAACTGAGAAGTCCTCAAATAGGAAAGCATCTTTATTACCTTCTTCATGCATAAGATGAGACTCTTGTCTTTGGTTTGATATGTCTGTTTTATTTGGTTTACCATTAGTTGTGAGTTGATGAAAATTTCTATCCTCGGGATCTTCAACTGCAAGGCCAGATTCTGTCCAGCTATCATGGATTCATATTCAGCCACATTGTTAGTTGCCGCGAACCCTGATTTCATGGCATAGTGCAAGCGGTGTCTGTCAGGGGTGATTATAACATACCTACCTCTGCCCCCTGCTTGTGGGAAACTCTATCTACAAAGAGCTTCCATTTGGCCTTTGAGTCATTTTCTTTGACCGACTGTTATGAAATGAAGTTCATGCATTCGTTCACGAAATCTGCGAGAGCTTGCCCTTTGATTACGGCGCGAGGATGGAAATCAATTTCATATTGGCTGATCTCAATATCCCATTTAATTGGCCTCCCTTAGGTTTCCGGTTTGCTGAACACTTGTTTGAGCGGGAAGCTAGTTTAAATTTTAATAGGGTGTGCCTGGAAATAACCTCTGAGCTTTCGTGTAGTAAGGATTAAGCAATACGTTGATTTCTCTATGACGGGGTATCATGTTTCCGCGTCCTTTAGCCTTCGGCTAACATAATAGATAGGGTGTTAGGTCCCCTCTTTCTCTCTTTTCAATACTGAGCTCACTGCATGTTCGGAGACGGCCATGTATAGGTATAGAGTTTCTCCCTTCTCGGGACTGGACAAAACCGGAGGTGTTCCTATATAAACATTCAATTCTTGGAATGCCTTCCTACACTCTTCGTTCCACTCAAAATTCTTCTTCATAACATTGAAGAAATGGACGCATTTATTGGTGTCTTTAGAAATGAACCTACTGAGTGCCGCTACCTTCCCGTTTAGGCTCATAACCTCCTTGCTTGTTTTAGGTTCCTCCATGTCCATAATGGCCTGTATTTGTTCGGGGCTAGCCTCGATTCCTCGCTCACTCACCACATATCCCAGAAACTTCCTAGACCGAACTCCGAAGGAACACTTTTGAGGATTCAGCTTTCATCTTGTAATAACCCAAAAATCCTAGCCAATTTAAAATTTTTATTTTGGCAATTTTAATGAATTTTGAATATTTAAATTGGATTATTTTAAATAATAACGACGAGAAATTTATTTTGAATAGAATTAGAACGTATATATTTATTTGAATCGTCGTTAGAATATAAATATTTATTTTTATTTATAAAAGGAATTGAAAATGGCGTGGTAGTCTGAAAATTCGATTTCAAATTTTAAATGAATGTACAAGATTCAAAATAAACCGGATTTTAGCGAAACAAAAATTATTTGAATCTATTGGAGAATATCTTTCCAACGAATTCGAAAAATCAAAATTTCATAGCGGGGATAAAAAGTTATGCCCAGTTGAAAATTCAGAATAGTCGCTATGGAATTCTGGCCCTTAAAAATGGGAATTTTGCAAACGAACTCGGTTTTCGACAAAACCACTTTTGTTGGTTCCATGATGTCAAGTTATTGCTAGATTCCAAAATTCATAATTTTCTGAATCAATATGTGAGCGTGGCAGAAGGAAACGTGTTTTGACAATTTCAGTCAATTTCGATCGACCAGAAAATGGCCATTTTTCAATTGGTCTCTGAATTTGACGAAATTAGCATTGTTAGGACCATATCATCAATACGAAGCTAGAAAATATTTTTCGGGAATTTTTAGAGTCAGTATGTAGCCTGGGTAAATTGAAATGTCCGTTCAAATTCAGTATATAGATTTATATTTCGATTTTAACGAAAACTGATCGAAACGATCGAATCGGCTTACGATACATATCCCATTGTGCTCGGAATGGGGGTAATTAGCTAGGGGCGACAGTCGTTGGGTCTCGATTGGAGTTCGAATAAAAAAGTCAACCTTTCTTAGAAAATTAAATTAAAATAAATTAAATATATATTAATCCCTCACCCCCCCCCCCCCAAACCTTATCTCCCCCGTCAGTTGTTTTAAAATAAATAAAAGAAAAAAAAAACAAATCTTCAAATCGATCTTGCGCCCCCCTCCCCCCAAGGTCTTCCGTCGTCGCCGCATAAGGCCGCCGCCTCCGGCGCCTTCACCACCGTACCCCCCCCCCCCCAATCAATGCTCCGGTTCCCCCCTCTTCCTCCAATCGTCACCGCGAGAACACCCAGCACCCCTCAACGCGAAGAACGACGCCGAGCCTCCCTACCTCCTACTGACTCCTGTGCGCCTCCGCACCCACCAGCGTTGGCTGCTACCCCCCCCCCCTCGCACGCTGTAAGTTTTTAAAATTATTTATTTCTTTTATGTATTATTCAATGATTTTTAGTTTATAAAAGTAGTGATTTTTGATATATAAAAATCCCGATTTTTTTCTTCATATAACAAAGAAGTGATTTTTATGTATATGTAGAAAGAATAAAAATATGATTTTTATATAATAGAAAGAATAAAAATATGATTTTTATATAATAGAAAGAATAAAAATATGATATTTTTATCATAGAAAATATGATATTTTGATCATAGTAAAGGCGATATTTTTATATATAGAAAGAAGTGATTTTTATTGTGTGGATCATTATGCATAAAAAGAAGTGAATAGCTATATAAAAATTCGATTTTTACCTATATAGTAGCGGTATAAAAAAATGTGACTTTTCTATACATAGTAGGTTTGTAAAAAAAATGATTTTTAATATAAATTTCGTGAAACAGATCTCGTTGAAACCGCGACGAGGATTTTACACATATGAAGAGTCACGGCGTTTGGTTTAGCTTCTCGGTGAGAACTTCTCACTTTTAATTTATTTTCAAGTTGAAATATATACTAGGATGCAGACGGTGCTTAGCAGCACCCGACACCCTTCGTCCACAAACCACGGATGACTTGCTTGTTTGATTGATGTGTTGTGAACGTTGATTGTGTGATGTGGAATGGAATAAAATATTTTATAGTTAAAAATATAATTTTTAACGTTGATGTGAATAAAATAGATATTAATTTACAAATCCGAACGATTTGTTTATGTACACCTATTTGACTGACATAGATTGGGACGATAAATTTTACATATCGCCCAAATGCATAAATAAAATATGTGTTTGATTGATTGAAACCCCACACGGGTGTTGGGATGATATTGGCGTACACTAATCCCAATTGTTTAGTAGTATGTCGACCGATTGGTTGACAGACTGTGTAAGCGTTAATTATTTATATTTAATGCTTATGCGGTTGTGTGGTGCACTTTGGATGATGGTTGATTATTTATCATTGCTATTATATACATGTGTCGTATAGAATCCATATAAATAATGTTATATGGCAATTGAGTGAGTCTCATTCAAATTTAGAAAATAAAATATATATTCATGTGTTGAATAAAAAGAATATTCATGTGTTGAATAAAAGAAAATTCATGTGTTGAATAAAAAGAATATTCATGTGTTGAATAAAAGAAAATTCATGTGTTGACTAAAATATATATTCGTGTGTTGAATAAAGAAAATTCATGTGTTGAAGAAAATATTCATTTGTTGAATAGAATAACGAAGTTATTGAAATATATAAAGTCGTGTGGGTTAGATATGCATCATTTTGACACGAACGAAATTTATATCGATTATATTCGTTTTTTATAATGAATATAGAAAAGGAAGTGATTTCAAAATATAACGTTTTGAAAATATTACCATTTGTATATCGATGATATGGAATATTCAATTTTGATTTGAAATTGAATATAAAGTTGAAATCGTTTTGAAAACGAATTTAAAACGATTTATAAAATACGTTTTAAAAGGAAATCGACGAAATATATAATATATATGTGTGTATATATATATAATGGCCTGAATAGAACGCGCCGCGCTGTGGCAGTTTGTGAATTTCGACCATTGACTTCGAACGGATGTTACGGGAGATCCGACCGTCAGATTCTCCTAAAACTAGAACCGTTGGGTTCGTATCGAAAAGAGCTTTCTAACGAATACAAGAAATTAGAAATCTAACAGTTGGATTTGGAATTATGTCCAAATCAAATTTGGAAAAGGTCGGTGTAAGTGCAGTTCGATGGATGTTGATGGAAATCGACTGTACGAGCCTTGATAAAATTATTAAAAACAGTAATAATTCGTGTAAAATCATAAGAAATGATTTGTGAAGAATTGGGATGAAAAATTCCATATTTGAAAAGATAAAAATAGATTTTTATCGAAATGAACTAGTTTTGAACTAGAATTATAATCCATTTATTTTTAAATAAATAAATTGGATTTGAAATGGTTTTAAAAGTAACCAGAATTTCCAATAATTGAATTGGAATGGATTTGAATCGAAACTGTCTTTGGAATATTTCGATGTTGGATTTCGTGATTATACAGATATTGTTATGGAAGTTTGAAAGATATATTTATATCGTTATTTCCAATACGATATTTGTTGGTCGTAGAATTTGATATTGAATATAAGCCAATATATTTTCTATTCAGAGCCTTGTATTAAATATCAAATGGGATTTGGGTTTGTCGTGAATGGTGTCTTCATTAACACTGTTCTTAAACCCAGTTGAGGAAAAGATTAAATCTTTTTATTTAGATTTAATGAAGTATTCGAATTGATTTTTGGGTTTATCGTGAACGGTGTTTTAAATAACACTTGTTCTTTAACCCGAAAATTAATGGAATGTGATTTTGGGTTGTCGTGAACGGTATCTTCAATAATATTGTTCTTAGACCCAACGGAGTTAAAAAAATTAGAAACTAACTGAAGATTAGTTAAGTTGAATGGTTTCTTGGGTATTGATCTGATGTTGGTTTCGGCCTTCGGGGTTATTACTTAGGGAATTGTTCACTTGCTAATTTACGATTAAAGGCTGATGGAATAGAATGTGATTTTAGGTTTATCGTGAACCGGGTTTTAAATGACATTGGTTCTTTAACCCAGTTAAAGATAGGATATGATTTCCCAAGTTAAATAATCATTGATAGTGATTATTGGGAAGAATAAAACCAAGTGGAGTTTTAATGAATCTTTAATTAGATTGAAATAATCGAGAATGGAGTATCACCAGTTTTGCTCCAAGCGATAGTTAAATCTTTAATTAGATTTGAACGTGAAATGATAATTGAATTTACCGATAACACCGTGGTGTTAGATATGAAGTATGACCAGTTTTACTTCATGGGATGAATAGGTTAGGATTGGGAAATAAAATAAATGATTACTTCGGTGTGGTTCGCTAATCCCGACTAATTTGAATTGATATTCAGAAGAAGATTAAAGAATTTATCTTTGATAAAATTAATGGGAACCTTTCCCAAAGTATAAGAATATTTGAATAAAAGAATATTTTGAATTGGAATGAGGCATATGTTGTGTTTGTGTAACACTTGTTTATTATATACGCGAGTTATTCAGAAAGACCGGGTTTATCCCATTCTGAATAACTGATTCGACGATGTGTCGTGTATGAAGATGGTGGTCGAAGACCAGAGGTCTTCACATCGTTTAGATAATTACTGATGATCTTGATTAGGTTGTACATCCAAGAGGAGGGAATCAGTTGGTGATCGTCCAGACGTACTTGGAGATCGATGGATATGCGAGGTACAAGGTGCCTCCAGTTTCGTTCAGACCCAGAACGAACTTGTAAATGGACTATGCGTCTGACATTGGATTTTATTCTATGTGATTGATTTCTATTAAATATATCTGTTTGGCGGCAGAGAATTTATTCTCTTGCTTAACGCCATTCTCTGAGACGTACGAGCACAGAGGTTATATATTGATGGATATCAATTGCATGGAGTGAATTGCCTGTGTGGAATGCCTAAGTGGCAAATGATCAAGGCTTTTGTTGAAAAGAAGAGTCTTGTGGTTGATGATCAAAGCACTGCCTGTGCGGTACAGCTTTGTGTAGCGTTAATTCGGGAGCCTCACACCCCGGGTGTGAACCAGAAACGGGAGAGGAGTGCAGGGAGGGCATGCATTTCCTTCTAGCTAGGGTGGTGTCAGTGACCTACCAGCCCTGACATTTATATTATTTTCACCTGTGTGGTTGTTGGATTGCGAGGCGCCTCGGATATATCGGTGACTATGTGGAGCCGATGGAGTCATTTGGCTCATTTACGCCCCCAAAGGGCGGGGAAACGCAGTGTCCAGGGTTTAAGTTTAATCCACATCCGTGGACCGGCCCTGAAGATCCAAGGGTCATTCGAGCTCTGATCCTAAGACATGGGTCAGATTGTCTCGAATCGGTAGAGGACTATCTTTTGCCTCGGTTCACAGATGGAAACCCAACTTCCAATACGTGACATTTGCGGTTTTGATTGTAGAGCCTAGTATTGGCGACATGATATATGGTACCCATGCCGTCTAGAATTGATACATTTATATTTGAAGTTGTTTTATACACTATGAACTTATAATAGTATCAAATGATTTGTTTTTAACGTACCAAGCATGTTTGGCTATTATAAGGGAAAACCCTATCCTCCGGCTTGTGTTGCATTGTGTGATGGGACCTGGGTCTTATAATAGCTTCATTTTTCCAAAAAGCATTGCGCTGTTTTGTTATATGCACTGGTATTCTTGGGAGGAAACCCATTCCGTGTTATACGGCATGATCCCTTGATTTACTTTATTTTAAAGTAATGTTTTAAATAACTGTTTTAGTTCTCACACCAGTCACATGACTGACCTGGAGTTTATTATTTTAACCTAAACTTTGGGTGCCCTTATTTTGACACGAGCAGCTAGTAGTTTTGGTTTTGCAGATTTATATTCACAGGATCCGGATTTAAAACTGGAACGATATTCGGAAAGCTCTGAATCCGTATATCTCTTTCAGTTGTGTATTGTATTATTTTTCCGCTGCAGTATTGTATTTAAATCTATGATATTGAATAATGTGTAATTTTTATTCATACTTGTATATTCTTGTATTACGATGGAATTGTTGTAATAAACAATGAAATGTTCTTCTGTTTGCGTTCTGATTTGTCTTGTCCTCAAAGTATCCGCTCTTTCCTTCACGGGGAAGTTTCGGGTTCTTACATTTGGTATCAGAGCTTTGGTTTACAGAGCTCGAGAACAAGACACATTAAAACCAAATGAAAGAATTCATCAGAGGTTGGATTAGAAATATCCAATAAGGATTACTCGTTAAAGATGGGATCAGTAGTATCCTAGAATGAGTGTGAAGAGTAGTGTTTTTAAAGATAAAAATGAAAACAAGTTTTGTTTTGAAAATTTAAATCAATTATTCGTATTTGATTATTTATTTTATGTTGAGTTTGGAAAATCCAGTATATAAATATTTTGCGTATACGTCCGATCCACGTGTATTTGAAGTTTTAATATACTGGATATATATAGAATTACGCTCTAGTCGCCCGGAGATGATTCTGTTGATGACTACGTAGCATCAGCAGTTTGTATTCGAGTTTCGAAGGTGTGATATTTATATGTTTCCAATTGACTGGTGTGAGAACCAAAATATAGTTAGAATATATTGTTGTGATTTGGCATCACAAATGTGATTATTATTTTTTGACTATGTATCCAAATTATGAATTTGAAACGTTAATCAACTAATTGATTGCTGATTGTGTTGTTTGATTATTGGTTGATTAATTAAAATTTGGACCATTTAGCCAAATTGTATCAAATAGTGAATTGTATTGAAAATTAGTCGCATTTGCATGCATATACATGTACTTACATTGAACATGTCATAGCAAGGAGGCTAAAGAAGAGGAATAAAATTGTTTGCCCGATAAATAGGTACATGTTTAATGTATTTCTTGGGTTTTTGATGATTTTATGAGCCGATTGGCTAGCCGCCTGGCTGTTTCTTTTTCTCTTTGGATTGGTGAGGGCCATGGGAGGCTATTTGAAATATCCCGAAGCTCCTGGTGCCGGGGAGGTTATGGAGAAATTTTTCGAAAATTTAGGGTGTTAGCCAAATTTTTGAAAAATTTGAAAAGTTCTTAGAAACTGAAAAGTTGAAGAACTTAAGCCATAATGAAAGTTGAGTTAGTTTGTAAAACCACTTTCAGCTTCGTTCCTTTTCGGGGACGAAAATTTTTAAGTGGGGGAGATCGTAATAACTCGGAAATCCGAGCCAATTTAAAAATTTTATTTTGGCAATTTTAATGAATTTTGATTATTTAAAATGGATTATTTTAAATAATAACGACGAGAAATTTATTTTGAATAGAATTAGAACGTATATATTTATTTGAATCGTCGTTAGAATATAAATATTTATTTTTATTTATAAAAGGAATTGAAAATGGCGCGGTAGTTTGAAATTTCGATTTCAAATTTCAAATGAATGTACCGGATTCAAAATAAATCGGATTTTAGCGAAACCAAAAATATTTGAATCCATTTGAGAATATCTTTCCAACGAATCAGAAAAATCAAAATTTCATAGCGGGGATAAAAAGTTATACCCAGTTGAAAATTCAGAATAGTCGCTATGGAATTCTGGCCCTTAAAAATGGGAATTTTGCAAACGACCTCGGTTTTCGACGAAACCACTTTTGCTGGTTCCGTGATGCCAAGTTATTGCTAGATTCCAAAATTCATAATTTTCTGAATCAATATGTGAGCGTGGCAAAAGAAAACGTGTTTTGACAGTTTTAGTCAATTTCGATCGACCAGAAAATGGCCATTTTTCAAATGATCTCAGAATTTGACGAAATTAGCTTTGTTAGGACCGTATCATCAATACGAAGCTTTGAAAATATTTTTCGGGAATTTTTAGATTCAGTATGTGGCCCCGGTAAATTGAAATGTGCGTTCAAATTCAGTATATAGATTTATATTTTGATTTTGATGAAAACTGATCGAAACGATCGAATCATCTTATGATACATATCCCATTGTGTTTGGAATGGGGGTAATTAGCTAGGGCGACAGTCGTTGGGTCTCGATTGGAGTTCGAATAAAAAAGTCAACCTTTCTGAGAAAATTAAATTAAAATAAATTAAATATATATTAATTCCTCAACCCCCCAAACCTTATCTCCCCCGTCAGTTGTTTTAAAATAAATAAAAGTAAAAAAAAACCAAATCCTCAAATCGATCGAGCGCCCCCCCCCAAAGGTCTTCCGTCGCCACCGCATAAGGCTGCCGCCTCCGGCTCCTTCACCACCGTACCCCCCCCCAATCGATGCTCTAGTTTCCCCCCTCTTCCTCCAATCGTCACCGCGAGAACACACAGCACCCCTCAACGTGAAGAACGGTGCCGAGCCTCCCTACCTCCTGCTGACTCCGGCGTGCCTCCGCACCCACCAGCGTCGGCTGCTACCACCCCCCTCGCACGCTGTAAGTTTTTAAAATTATTTATTTCTTTTATGTATTTATTCAATGATTTTCAGTTTATAAAAGTAGTGAATTTTAATATAACAAAGAAGTAATTTTTATGTGCATGTAGAAAGAATAAAAATATGATTTTTATATAATAGAAAGAATAAAAATATGATTTTTATATAATAGAAAGAATAAAAATATGATTTTTATATAATAGAAAGAATAAAAATATGATATTTTTATCATAGTAAAGACGATATTGTTATCATAGAAAATATGATATTTTGATCATAGTAAAGACGATATTTTTATATATAGAAAGAAGTGATTTTTATTGTGTGGATCATTATGAATAAAAAGAAGTGAATAGCTATATAAAAATTCGATTTTTACCTATATAGTAGCGGTATAAAAAAATGTGACTTTTCTATATATAGTAGCTTTGTAAAAAAATATGATTTTTAATATAAATTTCATGAAACAGATCTCATTGAAACCGCGACGAGGATTTCCCACATATGAATAGTCGCAGCGTTTGGTTTAGCTTCTCGGTGAGAACTTCTCACTTTTAATTTATTTTCAAGTTGAAATATATACTAGGATGCAGACGGTGCTTAGCAGCACCCGACACCCGTCGTCCACAAACCATGAATGACTTGCTTGTTTGATTGATGTGTTGTGAAAGTGGATTGTGTGATGTGGAATGGAATAAAATATTTTATAGTTAAAAATATAATTTTTAACGTTGATGTGAATAAAATAGATATTCATTTACAAATCAGAACGATTTGTTTATGTACACCTATTTGACTAACATAGATTGGGACGATAAATTTTACACATCGCCCAAATGCATAAATAAAATATGTGTTTGATTGATTGAAACCCCACACGGTTGTTGGGATGATATTGGCGTACACTAATCCCAATTGTTTAGTAGTATGTCGACTGATTGGTCGACAAACTATGTAAGCGTTAATTATTTATATTTAATGCTTATGTAGTTGTGTGGTGCACTTTGGATGATGGTTGATTATTTATCATTGCTATTATATACATGTGGCTTATAGAATCCATATAAATAACATTATATGGTAATTGAGTGGGTCTCAATCCAATTTAGAAAATAAAATATATATTCATGTGTTGAATAAAAAGAATATTCATGTGTTAAATAAAAGAAAATTCATGTGTTGAATAAAAAGAATATTCATGTGTTGAATAAAAGAAAATTCATGTGTTGAATAAAAAGAATATTTATGTGTTGAATATAAGAAAATTCATGTGTTGACTAAAATATATATTCATGTGTTGAATAAAAGAAAATTCATGAGTTGAAGAAAATATTCATTTGTTGAATAAAATAACGAAGTTATTAAAATATATAAAGCCGTGTTGGTTAGATATGCGCCATTTTGACGCGAACGATATTTATATCGATTATATTCATTTTTTATAATGAATATAGAAAAGGAAGTGATTTCAAAATATAACGTTTTGAAAATATTATCATTTGTATATCGATGATATGGAATATTCAATTTTGATTTGAAACTGAATACAAAGTTGAAATTGTTTTGAAAATGAATTTAAAACGATATATAAAATACGTTTTAAAAGGAAATCAACGAAATACATATAATATATATATTATATATATATATATATATAATGGCCCGAATAGAACGCGCCGCGCTGCGGCAGTTCGCGAATGTCGACCATTGACTTCGAACGGATATTACGGGAGATCCGACCGTCGAATTCTCCTAAAACCGGAACCGTTGGGTTCGTATCGAAAAGATGGAAACCCAACTTCCAATACGTGACATTTGCAGTTTTGATTGTAGAGCCTAGTATTGGCGACATGATATATGGTACCCATGCCGTCTAGGATTGATACATTTATATTTGAAGTTGTTTTATACACTATGCACTTATAATAGTATCAAATGATTTGTTTTTAACGTACCAAGCATGTTTGGCAATTATAAAGGAAAAACCTATCCTCCGTCTTGTGTTGCATTATGTGATGGGACCGGGGTCTTATAATAGCTTCATTTTTCCAAAAAGCATTGCGTTGTTTTGTTATATGCACTGGTATTCTTGGGAGGAACCCGTTCCATGTTATACGGCGGGGTCCCTTAATTTACTTTATTTTAAAGTAAAGTTTTAAATAACTATTTTAGTTCTCACACTAGTCACATGACTGACCTGGAGTTTATTGTTTTAACCTAAACTATGGGTGCCCTTATTTTGACACGGGCAGCTAGTAGTTTTGGTTTTGCGGATTTATATTCACAGGATCCGGATTTAAAGCTGGAACGATATCCGAAAAACTCTGTATCCGTATATCTCTTTCAGTTGTGTATCGTATTATTTTTCCGCTGCAGTATTGTATTTAAATCTCTGATATTGAATAATGTGTAATTTTTATTCATACTCTGTATATTCTTGTATTCTGATGGAATTGTTGTAATAAACAATGAAATGTTCTTCTGTTTGCGTTCTGATCTGTCTTGTCCTCAAAGTATCCGCTCTTTCCATCATGGGGAAGTTTCGGGTTCTTACACATCTGGTAACTTCTCAAGATACCAAACATTTCTCCGAGGTCCTTTAGATGATTCTCTGTTTCGGTGGACTTCACTGGCATGTCGTCGACATATACTTCCATGTTGCGCCCTATCTGCTCTCGAAACATCATGTTCACCAGCTTTTGGTATGTTGCCCCTGTGTTCCTCAAACCGAAAGGCATTACTTTATAATAGAATGTTCCCTAGTCGATAATAAAAATTGTGTGTTCCTCGTTGGGTTTATGCATTGATATTTGGTTATACCCCGAATAAGTGTCCATAAGGGATAGTATTTTGTGTCCACTCGTGGCATCAACTAACTGATCGATTCGCGAAAGAGGGTAACAATCTTTCGGACAAGCTTTGTTTAAATCCGTGTAATCAACACACGTCCTCCACTTCCCGTTGGACTTCTTCACTAGCATGGGATTGGCTAACCACTCCGGGTACTGGACCTCTCCGATAAACACATTAGATTCCAACCTTTTGACTTCCTCCTTCAAGGCCTCAATCCGGTCCCTATTATATTGTCTCTTCTTCTGCCGGATCGGGACTATCGAAGGATCGATGTTTAAGGTGTGGGTCATGATTGAAGGATCGATACCCACCATGTCCGAATGGGTCCACGCGAAAACCTCTTTGTTGAGCTGCAGGAAGCGAATTAAGTCGCTTCGGAGAGGTTCTGTTAACCTCTTCCCTATGTTGATGACATTCGACTCATCCCTTAGGTCAACATTTACTTCTTCTATTTCCTCTATTGGTTTGATCCTCGTGATGTCTCGTTTAGAGTCTAAATCTGTGATAATTTCTTATTCTTCAATCGAGTTCACCTCATTGGACCTCTTCCTTTTCAGAGAAGTATACCTACCATTAGTGCATTTGTCAGTCTTCTTTATTTTTATCTTGGCTTCAAATGAGGGGTGTAAAAATCCCTTATCTGAAGGCATAAAAACAATAGAAGAATCAAAATACGAAGAATACTCCCTTTTGTATTTTTCGACCATTGCAAAGTACAACTCTCGGGAGCTAAACTGTTCTCCCCAGATGGTACCCCATCCTGTTTAGTCAAAAATTTTAACATAAGATATTTGGAAGAAATGAAAGCATCCATTTCCTCTAAAGCCGGTCGTCCAAAGAAGGCATTGTAATAGGACGGCTAATCAATCACGACGAAGAGAGTTTCGAAAGTCCTGTGAAGAGGGGACAACCCTAATTGAACCAAGAGGTTGATTTGACCCACCAGAGTCGACCCTTTATTGTTGAACCCAAAAATTGGTTTGGTGCTAGGCTCCAGCTTCTTTTCGGAAATTGTCTTCTGATCGAAGGCGCGCTTGAAGATGACGTTGATAGCGCTCCGTTATCCACCAATATTATAGAAATGACCGAAAGCCTTATCTGCGCCGTTACCATGAGGGGGTCGTTATGTGGGTGATGACCCCTTTCTTCATTTCTTCTAGAGAGACCACGTGGTTATGCATTTTGAGGGCATAACGCGTGCTTTTCAACGATGGGCTTTTGGACAGCTTCCGGCAAGGTGAGGTCCCCAATGAATCACATTGATTCGGTTCACCAGAGGCCCCAAATCTAGGTTGTTCTCCCCCATAGTGACTCCTACTGTGTTTGCCAAAGCCATCAGCTGTCCTCCTACACGTTGAGCTGGTGCCGCTCTATTTGAAATAAACTCCTTCAGGTGCCCCTCTCGGATTAGTTTCTGGATAATTTCGTCTAAGACCTTGCATTCGTCTGTCTTGTGGTCGTTGGTTTTATGGAACTCGCAGTATTTACCGCCAGCATGTGGTTCGGGGCAATTTTCGGCTTTGAACGAGACCGGGAAGTTATTTACCCTTTCTTTTGCAACAACATAAACATATGAGATGGGCTTGTTCAAGGCAATCAAGTTGTTGTTAGAGTCTTCCCATCTCGATCTCCTCTGATTCCCTTCCACGATCTTTCGTCCGAAGTTCGGCCTTCCTCCTTTTCCTCGAGGCCCGAACTTCCTCTTCAAGAAGTATAGTTCATCCATGCGGATAAACTTGTCAGCTTGGAAATGGAAATCTTACAAGTCCTTGCAACTGTGGATATATAACTCCTTCCAGAAGGGGGTGTTTTCTATCAACCCTGAATGTACGGCGATCAAGTTATCGCGGTCATTCATATCTTTGGCTTTTAAGGCCTCGATGTTGAACCTTTTGAGATAGTCCCCGAGAGATTCCCCCTGTCTCTATTTGATATTAGTGATTACTGTATGATCTATGATTGCATCTTTGCAGATGCAGAACTGCAAGGAGAATTCGTAGGAGAATTGTTTCCATGAGTAAATGGTGTTTTGTAACAACCCGTAACATGTTAAAACCATAAATCAAGGCAGAATTAATTTTTAAAATAAGAATCAAGGGAAACGGGTTGCACCATTGCGTTCGTCTCAAAATTCTTCTTGGGAACGAGTCCGAGTTTTTGAATATCGGAGTCCGTATGAGGGAGATATGACCCTCCGAAGTTTCAGGAATTTTCAGAATCGAAAACAGCTCGAAATTCGAATTCAAACTCCGGAGCAGACTGGGCGGGAATTTTCCCGCCTAGGACCAGGTCGACCTGGGGTTCGACACTATGCTCGACCTCCCAGGGGCCAGGTCGACCTCCCAGGGGCCAGGTCGACCCTATGGTATACCTGGGGGTCGACCTGCCTCCCGAAACCCAGTTTTCGAACCTGATTCATTCTGATGTATCTAGACTCGTTTCGTGACCAGATTCGTCTGCCTAATCCTATATAAACAGCCTCCTAGGCTCATTCTCTTTACACCATTCTTCTCTAAACTTATGCTGCAAAAATTCTTGATGGACATGGCTCCTTTTAAATTAAATTAAATTAAATTAAATATATATAAACACGAAGACTATTTCATGAAGACTACGGCTAGGAATTGCATATTGGGGATTTGCTTCTACAATCAAATCAACATTCAACGATTCAACAATTCGACGAGTAGTTTATAGACTCAACTTCTGCATCTCAATTTCTTAGACCTCGATCTGTAAGTTCAATTTACTTTTAGATTAAAACTATAAAATTAATATGGACATGTTATAAATTGGAATTGGACCTATGTATGATAATTGATTCATATCTATTCTTGTTCATCTTGGTTCTTGACATTTGGGAATACTGCTATGAAATCAGTTTGGATTGACTTATGTATGATAATTGATTCATATCTATTCTTGTTCATCTTGGATCTTGACATTTGGGAATATTGCTATGAAATCAGTTTGGATTGACCTATGTATGATAATTGATTCATATCCATTCTTGTTCATCTTGGATCTTGACATTTGGGAATATTGCTATGAAATCAGTTTGGACCTATTCATGTTGTAAATCAAGCTCCTTCATGTTCATAGTATTATCATACCTATGATGTTGAATCAATCTACTTTTCACAAGTTTGGATTATCACCTTTATCATGACTATCACCTTATTATGCTAGATGTGTAATCCTAATGTTTTGGGACTATTATCCTATATGCCAGTGATGTTATAACCAACTATCGCAAGCTATTTCATGCTAGATTTATCACCTTGTGCTCATTCTTTTGCCTACCATAATTTTGATGTTATTCCCTTTTATTTTGAATTTGGATTTACTTGTAATTTAGATCGATTCACGTTTACATGCGATGGGGATACGATTTGGGTAGATTAGGTAAAACATAAATTGGTTATGAACATGAAACATGAACATTGTTATAACTTGAATCTGGATATGGACATGAAACTTGCCTTGAAACTGACATGAAATTTGAACATGGACATGATACTAGAATGAACTTGAAAATGGCCAACTCGAGGTTGGGTTGAGTTTGCAGTGTAATTCTGCCCGGAACCGCCCGGCAAATCCAGTTACTGCAAACAATAAGATCCAATGTGGGCAGTTGGTCATATCGCACTTGAAAACCCGAGGTCAGACTGAGTTGTGGTGTAAATCTGCCCGGAACCGCCCGGCATTTCCAGTGACCACAACAACAGGTCTGATGTGAGAGGTTGGGGTGCATTAATAAATTAATGCCACATGATAGGGTTTAGTCATGAACATGAAAGACAACACTTAACCAACTTGACACATAATTCGTAGGGCTAAGTCACGAACTTGAATGACAACACTTAACTAACTTGACATGCTAGACTGATAAGGGTTAAGTCACGAATTTAAATGACAACACATAACCTATTGGACGGAAACCCTAGTTACGCGGTCCATTTCAGCAGTAACCCACTAGATGTATCATGGTACCCTGAAACAAGGCAGGGTGGGGCACGATTACTGGGCTGATTGTAAGCGACCAGAACGACGGCTGAGTTGGTGTTCCAGTGTAGGTTTAGGCGGACTATGGTCGTGCACGTAGTCCGGAGTTGACAAAGCAGGCATTGGCCATCAGTAGGTATACCTATGCATGCTTGATTCGTGTCGGTGGTTGGCGCCCTAGGGCTTGATACACCCTATGGTGGACCTAGCACAGGTGACTACATTCGTGATAGGGCCGTATGACACAGACACACGACGAGCTAGAACTTATAGGGAGTCGATCGATTAGTGGATCGTTCCGTTGGACCTAGTAATGTGTCATTTCATGATATTGGGCCAAGGGATCATTTCATGGTTAATATATGACATGGGTTTGGGATACTAGTACAGTTGGTGCAGTGAAACTTGAGCATGCGATGCTATACTTGATTTATACTTGAATTATCATGCCATCTTAGTCTATCTTGCCCATCTTGACAGCATTCTTATGTTTACTTTCAGTTCATACATGTCATGTTACCTTTACCTCTTTTTATGCTGAAAGTCACTAGGACTTACCAGTCTTTATGACTGACCCGTTTTCTTTCGCCTCTTTTTCTTTCGTTTCCCCCCCAGGTTCCCAGGGAGGAAACTCTAGCACTTTGCTTGGATTTCGCTTGCTTTCGGTTCAGCTCATGTGCGGTTTGATCTTGAGCTATGCTATGGCTGCATTTCTGCTACCTTTGGGGAATTAAGCTACTTTTGTTGTTTTAAGTTTATGCTTCTTTATTTATGCAAGACAGAATTTGTTGTAATGGAAAATAATGACTTTGGCTATTTGGTACTTTGGATGTAAAAGGTTTTGACTCTTTTTGAAAGTAATGAAATTTATCGTTCGATTCTTCCGTTGTTTTATCTATGTTCTGTCTTGTAATATTTCTGTGTTTGTTTACCTCGATAACGCTCCTCCAAAACTAGTGCATTCCCTTTGTGAGTGACCCTAGCGGAGGTGGGGTGTTGCACTTGGTATCAGAGAAGAAGGTTACCAGACTGGGCTATTTTTTTTTTTAAAACCTTCTGAAACTATTTTCAAAACCGTTTACAAAGAAGCATTTTTCAAGAAAAGTCTTGTATTATTTAAAGGCTATTCCCCAAAAGCCATTAGCACTATCCTTTGTTTCCTCGTTTGAATCTTTTCCTTTTCATTTCAGCATGTCTGGGAATCTTAATCTTCTAGAGGGGATGCCAATACCTGGCTGGTTCAGGAGGTACTTAGAGGCTAGGGCCAACGATGCAGGCCCATCAGATATTCCTCCTCCAGCTGCAGCGATTCCTCCTCCTCCCCCCCTCCTCGTTCAATTGCTTTCTCAAAGATCTGTAAAGATTTTTGGGCCATGAGTGGAAAGGATTTCAAGGGAACTGTATCATTCGTAGAAGCGAGGAACTGCTCAAAGTAACTGAGGATCTGTTCGTTATCTTCGAGGTGGACGATAGGCAGAAGGTACAGTTGGCAGTATGGTTGCTCAAAGACGAAGCTTCCTATTGGTGGCAAGTCACTAACGCTGAAAGGCCTGTTGACACATGGATGGATTTCAGGATAAGGTTTGAGATGAAATTCCTCTCACAAGCTGAACGAAGTCTACAACTGGAAAAGTTCTTATCTCTCAAGCAAGGAAGTATGACTGTCAAGGTGTACGTCAATAAATTCAATCAGCTGGCCCGATTTGGAATGGACTTAGTGAATACTCCTCTTAAGAAGGCTCTCTGTTTTGTCAAGGGATTGAATAAGCAACCTCACAGCTTGGCTATGACCTACATACCTATGGGGGCTACTTACGAATGGTTAGTAGAAATGGCACTCTTAAATGAAGAAGACAAGAATGGAAAGAAGGAGGTCAAGGCGAATGAGTCTCAAAACAAGAAGGTAGACTCCGAGAAAGGAGGCAAGAACAACAATAATGACAACAAGTCACGTGAGAAAAGAAAATGCAACTTCTGTGGTATTGAGGGGCATATAGTCCAGGATTGTAGAAAGAATAAGATGAAGATGGGAGCATGCTATCAGTGTGGTGATACTGTACATATCAGCAAGAACTGCCCTAAGAAGCAAGGGCAAGCCCCACAAGCAGGACCTTCTGGGGGTACATCTTTAACTTCTTCTCCTAGATGTTTTGTTTTATCTTGCTTATCTTCTCGATCCTATCTTGAGAACCTTAGGTAGAACCCTTTTGGATGTAAACATGCGATTGAAACATGTTACGGTTGATGATTGCAAGTGGTTGCTCGTGGTTGCATAACACACATTAGGCACTAGATCGGCTCAGTCACATATTTCATATTGCATATGCATGGGTGCTTATACTTGTATATGAATGGAAATCTGATATGTTGTTATATGGATGTTGCATATGAATGAATGTTTGTGCACTCATGTAGAGATTATAAAATATGTTAGGAATTTGCATGCATGTTGGACTCATTACACTAACATATTTTGCATTAAGGAGGTTTACTGAATCAGTAACCGCCTGATCTTTTGCATTAGATAAGTACATACACACATACTCTTGCATAAGTTCATACAGCATTAGAAATCTTTTAAGGACAATGGTTGTTTGTGGATGATGGTTGAGTAGATGGATGATTGGATGATAGGATACATTCTTCTTAACTTGAAGATTTCGGGGACGAAATCCTTTAAGGAGGGGAGAATGTAACAACCCGTAATATGTTAAAACCATAAATCAAGGCATAATTAATTTTTAAATAAGAATCAAGGGAAATGGTTTGCTCCATTGCATTCGTCTCGAAATTTTGATTGGAAACGAGTCTGAGTTTTCGAAAATCGGAGTCCGTATGAGGGAGATATGACCCTCCGAAGTTTCAGGAATTTTCAGAACAGAAAACAGCTCGAAATTCGAATTCAAACTCCAGAGCAGACTGGGTGGGAATTTTCCCGCCCAGGACCAGGTCGACCTGGGGGGTCGACACTATGGTCGACCTCCCAGGGGCCAGGTCGACCCTATGGTTGACCTGCCTCCCGAAACCCAGTTTTTGAACCTGATTCATTCTGATGTATCTAGACTCGTTTCGTGACCAGATTCGTCTGCCTAATCCTATATAAACAGCCTCCTAGCCTCATTCTCTTTACACCATTCTTCTCTAACCTTATGCTGCACAAATTCTTGATGGACATGGCTCCTTTTAAATTAAATTAAATATATATAAACACGAAGACTATTTCTTGAAGACTACGGCTAGGAATTGCATATTGGGGATTTGCTTCTACAATCAAATCAAGATTCAACGATTCGACAATTCGACAACTAGTTTATGGATTTAACTTCTGCATCTCAATTTTTTAGACCTTGATCTGTAAGTTCAAGTTACTTTTAGATTAAAACTATAAACTTAATATGGACAGGTTATAAATTGGAATTGGACCTATGCACGATAATTGATTCATATCTATTCTTATTCATCCTGTATCTTGACATTTGGGAATATTGCTATGAAATCAGTTTGGATTGACTTATGTATGATAATTGATTCATGTCTATTCTTGTTCATCTTGGATCTTGACATTTGGGAATATTTCTATGAAATCAGTTTGGATTGACCTATGTATGATAATTGATTCATATCCATTCTTGTTCATCTTGGATCTTGACATTTAGGAATATTGCTATGAAATCAGTTTGGACCTATTCATGTTGTAAATCAAGCTCCTTCATGTCCATAGTATTATCATGCCTGTGATGTTGAATCAATATACTTTTCACAAGTTTGGATTATCACCTTTATCATGACTATCGCCTTATTATGCTAGATCTGTAATCCTAATGTTTTGGTACTATTATCATATATGCCAGTGATGTTATAACCAATTATCGCAAGCTATTTCATGCTAGATTTATCACCTTGTGCTCATTCTTTTGCCTACCATAATTTTGATGTTATTCCCTTTTATTTTGAATTTGGATTTACTTGTAATTTAGATCGATTCACGTTTACATGCGATGGGGATACGATTTGGGTAGATTAGGCAAAACATATATTGGTTATGAACATGAAACATGAACATTGTTATAACTTGAATCTGGATATGGATATGAAACTTGCCTTGAAACTGACATGAACTTGACATGAAATTTGAACATGGATATGACACTAGAATGAACTTGAAAATGGCCAACTCGAGGTTGGGTTGAGTTTGCAGTGTAATTCTGCCCGGAACCGCCCGGCAAATCCAGTTACTGCAAACAGTAAGATCCAATGTGGGTAGTTGGTCATATCGCACTTGAAAACCCGAGGTCAGACTGAGTTGTGGTGTAAATCTGCCCGGAACCGCCCGACATATCCAGTGACCACAACAACAGGTCTGATATGAGATGTTGGGGTGCATTAATGAATTAATGTCACATGATAGGGTTAAGTCATGAACATGAAAGACAACACTTAACCAACTTGACACATGATTCGTAGGGCTAAGTCACGAACTTGAATGACAACACTTAACTAACTTGACATGCTAGACTGATAAGGGTTAAGTCACGAATTTAAATGACAACACTTAACCTATTGGACGGAAACCCTAGTTACGCGGTCCATTTCAGCAGTAACCCACTAGATGTATCATGGTACCCTGGAACTAGGCAGGGTGGGGCACGATTACTGGGCTGATTGTAAGCGACCAGAACAACGGCTGAGTTGGTGCTCCAGTGTAGGTTCAGGCGGACTATGGTTGTGCACGTAGTCCGGAGTTGAAAAAGCAGGCATTGGACATCAGTAGGTTTACCTGTGCATGCTTGATTCATGTCGGTGGTTGGCACCCTAGGGCTTGATACACCCTATGGTGGACCTAGCACAGGTGATTACATTCGTGATAGGGCCGTATGACACAGAAACACGACGAGCTAGAACTTATAGGGAGCCGATCGATTAGTGGATCGTTCTGTTGGACCTAGTAATGGGTCATTTCATGATATTGGGCCAAGGGATCATTTCATGGTTAATATATGAAATGGGTTTGGGATACTAGTACAGTTGATGCAGCGAACCTTGAGCATGCGATGCTATACTTGATTTATACTTGAATTATCATGCCATCTTAGTCTATCTTTCCCATCTTGACAGCATTCTTATGTTTACTTTCAGTTTATACATGTCATGTTACCTTTACCTGTTTTTATGCTGAAAGTCACTAGGACTTACCAGTCTTTATGACTGACCCGTTTTCTTTCGCCTCTTTTTCTTTCGTCCCCCACCCCCCCAGGTTCTCAGGGAGGAAACTCTAGCACTTTGCTTGGATTTTGCTTGCTTTCGGTTCAGCTCATGTACGGTTTGATCTTGAGCTATGCTATGGCTGCATTTCTGCTACCTTTGGGGAATTAAGCTACTTTTGTTGTTTTAAGTTTATGCTTCTTTATTTATGCAAGACAAAATTTGTTGTAATGGAAAATAATGACTTTGGCTATTTGGTACTTTGGATGTAAAAGGTTTTGATTCTTTTTGAAAGTACTGAAATTTATTGTTTGATTCTTCCGCTGTTTTATCTATGTTCTGCCTTGTAATATTTCTGTGTTTGTTTACCTCAATAACGCTCCTCCAAAACTAGTGCATTCCCTTTGTGAGTGACCCTAGCGGAGGTGGGGTGTTACATGTTTTCTCTGTACTGGCGATACCATTTCTCCGCTGCGCCTTGGAAGGTCACTGGGAAGAGGCGACATATGACAACTCCGGAAGCATTGTAAAGATCCATTTGGCTGTCGAAAGCCATCAAATGGTCGTTAGGGTTAGTTATTCCCAGATATTTCATGGTTGGGACTTTGATTCTTGATGGTATCACAACATTCATAGTCTCATCAATGAACGGGGCTACCCTCTCGTTGTCGTTAACCTGGTCATCCTGGGTTCTCTTCCTGTTGTTTCCCAACAAGTCCTTGATGGTCTTCTGAGTGACATCTTTGATGTTAGCCTCCGTATTGTCATAATCTTCTCTCCTGCAGTCATATCCTTTGGAAGTGGAGCTCCCGGACTGTTCTTGCTCTCATTGATTTCCTTGATGATTTATTCCCATCATATGAGACTTCTTTTTCTTGGAAGAGGTTGCTTTAGGTCTTCTTTTCACTTTTGACTGTTGAACGGGGGCCTTCCTTTTCGGAGATTCATCCGTCTCTCTCTGACTAGATCTGGTGAGCTTCGAGGACTTCTGCGCCTGTACAACGTTGACCTGAGCCCATATTTCCTGGAGCTACTTTTCCAAGGCCAAGATTCTCGTGACATTATCCTCCATGGCGTTTGGATCTGGTATCAGCTATGGGTTAGGTGCAACCTCTTTCTCGTTATTATTCGGGTTAAGTGATGGGCCCTTATTCCCTTAGAGGGTGACATTGGGGTCTAGTTCTTTGTTTTGTTCCTTCAATTTCTTCGTCTTCATTGTTTTCTACCATGGAACAATGAATTCAGCTAGTTAGTTTGCACAAATTAACCACAGGAGCGGAGATTCAGGCCCTCCTTCTAACGCCAAAATGTTAACGATATTTTTCGTCAACACCCGAATTACATAATGTAACGTGTGTATTCATGAAATTTGTCACGGTCATGACTTAGAATTCTCAGGAAATGATCCTGAATCTAGGACGGGTAAGTTTCTGGGCCATGACAACTGCACTGTGTATTTTAATATGAAGAAAACAGGAAAACGCCTCCCTTGAGTTCATGGACGAAAGCATCACAACATTCGCTAACTTCAATGACTCCTTTGTACTAGATCTTCCTAGGGAAGGAGTCTGAATTACAATGGAGGTCGAACTAGGAATTCATAGTTAGGCTCAGCATGAGGATATGGATTAATCATGGCGGTTCTGTAAGGTGAGGAGAAGGGGAATTCATATTTATATCAAGTTCCCTTCCTCCGCTATTGGAGCACCTTGATTGATGTCCTCATCAGAAAAGCTAGTGTTAACTTCCTATTTCATCATTGTGATACTACAAGATTATCAAATCGCATGACACATAGGACTTGGAATTCTCCATTTATAGATTGCAGATAGATTACAGGAACTGATGATTTGCTCTCCTTGAGAAAGGAGCTAAATTGAGAAATGAAAAGTTTGTCCCCCTTTGTGGAGTATCTGGGGTCCTATTTATAGAGAATCCGGGGCTTTTCCATCAGTATGTTGTTGGTCCTAAACGATTCCTGTTGGCCGCTTCTTTCCGGGTTTTAGGCATTGGCCTATTAGTTCTCCTCGTTGTGTTGGTTACCGTTTTTGAAGTGATGGCTTCGAGTGAATTGGGTATCTTCTAGGTGAAAGGGGGATTGTTGCCGAGACGGATCCCGAAGGCATTTCGGATTTCTTGGCGGATGCTCTTAGTGTTGATCCTTCGTTATGGGCTTTTAGATGCAGGCTTTCGGCTTTATTGTGGGTACTCGGAGGGGCTCGCCCTCGTGTCGTATGCAGATGTCTGCCGGTTTAGAACTGTCGATGGTTCAAGTACTAAGTGGATTAGTACGAGGAGCCTGTACCCTTGCTTGAGTCTCGGTTTAGCCTTCCGCTTTGGCACTCTGGTGGGTAGCTTTTGGTGATTCTTGTGTTACTTACGAAAGTAACCTCTTTCTATATCCATGGAGGCGTTCTTCGAGGGTTGACTTCAAACCATTTTTATCTTTTGACCCGATACTCCTCCTTTAATGTATTTGTACCTATTGGTTGATTCTTGGCGGGTGGATCTCGTAGGATGTACCTTTACCGATACCTGGTAGGTTTTGGGTCCCTTTTCTCCAAAAGGGGTATCGGCCTGAGTTTCTCTTGAGTTCCTTATTCTCTCTTTATATTCATTTGACATCCATTCACCTGCCATCTTGTGCTAAGGTCATTTTGGTAGTAACATATTCCCAATGGAATACTCTACTGAAATGCAGGTATATATTTTGTGCCAAAAAGCAAGTAAGACTCATGTGATATATTTAACTTAAATTAAGTTAATCTAAATGTAGGGTGATATAAGAGTTTGAGGCTCCAACTACTCTATTTTCTTCTTGTTCACTGATGAAAAAGAAGTAGATGCAGCATTTGAAGCAAATAAATGGACAAGAAAACCAGGTCTGCTTAATAAAAAAATTCTAGCTAAACTTGTGCACTCCTAAAGGTTTAATCATCTATTTAATAACGATTTATTCAAGTAATGGCCATTTGTTTAGCAACCAAAATATTAAGAGTATGGTTTGATTTATGAAAAATAGTAAAAAAAAACTAATTACGTCATTTAGACATGGACCATCATGTGCCTCATTAATTATGCTTGTAACGAAAGATATAACCAAGTGACACATGCTAAATAACATATATTACAGGATTCTTACAGCCGTAAACAAAAGAAAGTCTCGTTGAAACTTAGCAAAGGAGAAATAGTTAGCTTCTACATCCATAAAATGACATATCCTGGCTTGGCTAATGTAATATAAATAGTTACATTGTTATTCATTCTCTGAAGGGATATCTCCTGGCTTTGAAAACATGTACAAATTGCTTTTAAGAGATATATGACTTTGTATGCATACAATCTTAAAATTTAGCTTCTTAAATGGGGATTGATGAGTGAATCAATTTATCATGTAACAATTTCAAATCGAAAAGAGAATTAAACTCAAATAACAACTTGCCATTTACATATGGCATTGTGTTGAGTCAAAGTAGTATAAGATAAAGAGTAAAAACAAAACTGCAAATTGAACATTTGTCTTGTTGATAAGACCATAAGAAAACTTAGCTCCTATGTTTCTTTTTTCTGTAAATAAATAAAAAACAATGGTTTGCATTTCTTTTGATGACAATGAGAAAATGTTATATTCATGATTTTTTTTTTTAAGGTTGTTAGGAAAAATAGCACTTGTTATAAATAAAAATGATATCAATGATAAACACGATACCCAAGGACAATAAAGTATACGAAAAGGTATTATTTTCTCAGTATTCCTATATTCAATCATTCATGGATTGAAACAAATTAATAAATGAAATGAAATAATTCTTTCGTGATATATCAGCAAGTATAATGGATAATTAAAGGAATATCCAACCCGAAGTCAAGTTATTACAACACTCAGATATGCGTAAGTTAATCACTTTGATAAATATTAACAAGATTTGTTACCAATTACTAGAAAAATGTAATTTAATCATTTTGCAAGTTAAAAGAAAATTTTCACAAAAAAAAGAACTACCTAGATGGAGGTTAATCAAGTGAAATAATACATCAATTTATCGTGCAACAGACTTAGATATAGAAGAGAATTAAACTCAGATAACAACTTTACCAAATTTGGCTACTTTTACAAACAACAATAGATCAAAAAGACAGAAAAAAATTCAACTCACTCATCGCCGAAGCACTGCGAACACCGCTTTCTTCGAGTGGACTTTTATCGCCAAAAATAAATTGAGGTGGCGGTTAGAATCGAGCGATGCCTTAAACGTCAGATGATTGATATTCAAAATTATCGGTAGGTATGAGCCTCCAAAACAACATAGAATTGTGAATTGTACAGAAAAGATCATGAAGAAGTAGAGATGCAAATGGAACAGATGAGATTGTAAAACAAGAAAATCATGGAATCAGCTCAAAGCTTGAGCAGGCAACACTAAGGGAACAACTAAGAATGCAATATGAATGTTCAACACACTAAGGGAACAACTAAGAACGCAAATTGCTGAAAGCTGCGAGCACATAAGTTTGCAACTACACACTTTTCACACTTTTCAGGGTAAGGATGGGCTTTGAAACTATCAAAAAGGATATCAATAAATTATTATGTCATCCCTCCATAAAACAACTTTTAAGGATAAATCTAGTCAGATAATAAACTCAGTTTTGGTTGAATTAAAAATTAAAAAGTAACGTAAATACACATGGAAAATAGTTCGATTGGTTGAATTAAAAAAGTAACGTAAATAAACTCAGAAAAGCCATGTTTGTATTATATTCCCAGAAACTTTTTCCTCTTCTAAACCGATTTGTTTTTTATATAGAACGTCTGTTCGCTTATTTTGTCCTCTTGAAACCCGCTACCCATTTTTATCTCATCCCTTACATTTCTTTCGCAAATATAAAATGACAGCAGCTTTCCCTATCCCTACCGCGTTTTCAGCAAACCACCCTAGTTCGCCTCCTCACTTAGGTGTCCATCCCTTACATTTCCTGTGTGTATTCGCTGCTTTGGAAGAATAAGAAAGGAAAGGATGTTGTCGAGAGTATTCGGGTGCTCTTTCTTTTACATTTGCTGGGCTTGCTTGATGATAAATTTCCAAGATTTTTCTCAACAAAAAGAAAAAAAATGAACCGTTCGTTTGATCCAGGACAAGTCGTTGATCCAATTTGAGCGCTGTCATGTCTGATTCTATTTTGAGTTGGATTTGGATGGTAATGTTCTATTGTGTCCATCCACTTGCCATCTCCAATCTGTGCTTATACCTGACCTACATTGTTTCGTGATTGTTAGGTCAGCATAAATGAATTGTTATGAAATATATATGATTGCTGATAGAATTTATTTTATTTGATATGTATGCACACTTCATATATGACACGATGACATTTATATAACACGTAGGTGCACTGATGATACATATGTTGTGATTGATTATGTGATTGTTGATTGATATTAGTTGATTCCTTTAGTTCAGAAAATCACTAAGGGTTGAAATGATACATACCCGAATGGACATTAGATTAGGGAAAATCGTTATGCTTTGAAATGATATACCTGAACGATTTTTATTTGGGATTGCAGGTTGAAATGATAGACCCGTGGAATTTTATAAATTGTAGCTTTGAATTGATAAATATCTGTATCACTTGACCATCGGGTAGAAAATTATATACGCACACCGTTGGTTATGTTTTCGAAGTAAAGTGATTTGGAAAATTTGATTTTAAATAATAGTTTAAGATTTATATTTAATATTGATATTTTAAGAATTTTAAACTTAAGTTTTGTAAATTTTAAATTATATGTTCTAAAATGAGTTTATGAGTAGATATGGATTTAAATACTTATTTAATATTTTACTTATAATTTTATTTATCTTAAACCATATAAGTATTTTAAGCTTTTTATATTTTACTAAATATTTCTTTTAAACCTATTTTTATATTATTTTAAACTTATGTTTGTTAAGCTTTTTTCTACCAAATTTTGTAAATTTATAAACTTACATCTACGTCTATTTTAAAAGTTAATTTTATAAATATTTTACAAACTTTAATAATAAACTAAAAGGTAGATAAGTTAAGGTTTTCCTGATTTGAGTTCGAGGTTTAAAGATTTGAATTTGTATAGCGATACTTGATTTAATGAATGAATTCATATAAGATATGAAACTGAATTTGAATTGATTTGAACTTATATGACGTGAATTTGAATTGTGAAATTGATTTAAATTTGAATTTCCAAATTTATAAAAATATATAAGAAATTATAATTGATGTAAAATGAATTCGATTTCAATGTGACTAAACGCGAATTGGAATATATTATATATTTTATATATGGAATTGATTATATAAAATCGATTGGTTTGAATTAGAAAATTTATTAAGTTGAATTTATGAGAAGGATTTTGAAATTGATAATGATTTTGAATTGCACGACTTAGGTTATGAAATATGGTATGACTAGTGTGTAACCCGTGCGTTGCACACGGTAATATTAAAAATAATATTTATTATTTTAATGTTAAAAAGACAACTTTGTTATGCAATATATGACAAAATTTACTGTGAAGTACACAAACTATTAATTAAAAATTGTTATTATTATTTGTGTGTTTATGTTCTATAACATACATTAACAATATGTGTGTATTTGTATTTGATATTTTTTTAATTCATTTTTGTTAATATAGATATACATGTTGAAATTGATGCATGTTATTAACTTATTTGATGAATTAGCAAATATTATTTAATATAATTTGTTTAAATAAGTTAAATGTAAAATCACGAAGTTAGTTTAACTGTGTAGCATAGCAAAAAGAATTGAACAATTTTTTTTTTTAACAAAAGATGTAAAAGTTTATTGTGGGGTTATTGATGTTCAAAAAGAATTTTATGGTATAATATATGGTAAATTCTTGATATAAATGAATCATAACTAATTTAAAATTTAACTTTGTCATTATTATGGATATACATGGTTCATGTTATGTGATCTATACATCTTTATTGTTGCATGAAAAACTACCATATCTAATATGAATATAGTATATACATAGTAAAATCGGCGTATATTCTTAAGAACTATTAGAAAAATGGACTATATACACTCTACACAATATTAAATAAATTTAAGATTTCATGAGTTGTTTAAATATATGGAATAAAATATAAAATATTACGAAAGAATTGAGAAAGTTCAGCAAATAATTGTAGAAATGCATGTATTTAAAGCAGAAATTGTTTTCTTCAATTTATGGTAAATCAATTGAGATAAATGTATAATATATTAATTTTTTTTATTATTATTTACATATATTATGTAAACTATGTAACTTATTTAACTTTATATTTAAAAAAAAAAACTAATTTTGTCATTTTTGTTAATATGAACATGTTATACGTTTGGCGTTAATTAGATGAATTAACAGTACTTTATTAATTGATTTCATTTATTAAATTCAGAATCACATAATTAATTTAAACATATTGACTTAGATGTACAATGTTAAGTGATATTATGAACTTTTTTGTAAATGACTAAATAATTTTTAAAATGTAGGCGTTTGACATTAATATTGCAATACAATACGCGATAAATATATTGCCGTAAATGAGTTCAATTTTGAACTTGTGATAGTTAATTATGTATATAATTTATGTTATGTGATTGACGTGTTTATATATTTGATTTTTTTCGTTTTTGTTAATATAAATATGTTTAAACTTGATACGATTTATTAGGCGAATCAATGAATAATAGTTTGCTAAAGTTAAAAATGAATTAAAAGAGACTTAAATGATTAAAGCAAAATTTAAATTTCATCATTTAGAGCCAAACAACATAATTTTGTCACTTTTAGTATTTAAAAGAAATATTAGCTAATTAAATTAAAAAAAATCTTTCCTAAAAGATAACAACAATTTTACTTTACATTGTAAAGTGTTATGCTTTGAACACAATCAAAGGTACTTTTGCATGTAGCAAGAAACAAATTATAAGTTCCACCATTGTTGTAAATAACATAAAAGGATAATCGATGTATAAACTCACAGTACGTAGCACACATATTTGAAGACACATTAAATTGAAAGTGAAAGTCTTATTAGCTGAACATAAGAAAACACATTTTCATCAACCAATTAATCTTAAAACGTTTCATTTCTCATTGCAGCAGCCTCCACAGACTGAAACGGGGATCAAACATTCATAAAAAACAAAGACAATATATACATAAATGTAGACCTCAAGGATTCGCTGATCTTACAACTTATATTATATTTACATAGTACAAAACAATTCTACAAATTGAAGAAGAAACATTAGACTTTTGTGGTAAATATGGTATGCTCACCCTATCTAAACATACGGAGTCTTACATGAAACCACACAAAGCAGTGCAAGGGTAGTAAAATTATGGTGCACTGGGGTAATCTCTACCAATATTCATCATAAATTGTGTGCTGCTGAGTATTCCTGTTGAGTTTCAGCCGTAGATCTTCATAGCCTTGCAGGTGCTACATCGTCCTGGTTAATTTGAAGGTCAATGCAGAGAGAAATAATTATTGGGTGTTAATCATCCTTGCTTCAGTGTTGCAACTTGCTATGGCAATTGCTATAAATTCTTTGTCTGAAAGTACAAATATTAATCAACACAATATGTGCATGCTTAACCTGAGTTTGGAGTTTTTCTTATTATATTGGATTGCGTTTCCTGAGTAGCTCCGACTACATTTTCTGGTATTGCTGGTAAATATCAATGCGTATGTGATGTTGGTTAAAGAAAATAAATAATACTGTAAAAATATGTCTACAATCCAGCTAATTAATTCCCCGATCTTCATAAGTTCATTGTTTGATGATGGCTCCGAGTTGTTGCTTTCAAGGTCTTCAAACTATGATATTGTCTCATTATTACCTTTTAAAATTAAAATCATTTTCACTAATTGGACATAGGAATGTAGTCAAGCTGACACGTGATTTCAAACACTAATTTTATATTCACCACCGGTTAAAAAAATAGCATAAATGACTTCAATAGTTTACTAAATAGGTCCATGGAATGTCATGATCCAAATAACAATTTATGAATGTAATTTTCTGTTAAACCTTAAAAAGTAGACAACATCGTCAAATCCGCTAATTTAATAGTGGTGACAATTCAACAAATGCACAAAAATTCAATCTTTATTTCGAAAACCTTCTATTCAAAGCAAGTTTTTCAAAACCTAGAACCCAAAATTTCAATTTTATTAAAGAAAGTATACTCTCACATGATAAAATAATCAAAGAAGAAGCTAGCTGTAGTTAGCAATTAATACTTTGAAATTGTGTAGATCAAAATTAACATGATCAGTTTTCTTGTTGCATGAACATGTAAAATCAGTTTAGGAGAATATTCTTGCATCTGAAGGTGTTCTCATTGTAATACATAAGATATTGCTATCAAATATGAATTGGAATGTATCATATAAGGTGAAGTGTCATAAGTGCAATAATTGTTATTATTCTCATGGTTAATGTCATTTAGTAATAAGTCGTCGTTATGTGCAATTTAAACAAATAATAATAAATTAAATCTTACCTGAAACAATATGAACTATGATGCAACAGTCATGTATTTCTGTTAAATGTGGCCCCCTAAACACATAGAAGACTTGTATCAGTAACTAACGTAAATCAATCATAACAGTAATTGGTCCAAAATAGCTTGTTCTTTTTAAGGTGGCTTTTCTACGTCAATGTCCTCCATCATAACAATGTGCTTCTTAAGTTGAGTAAGTAAACAAAATAGGGGAATAAGTATTAAAGTAGTTTACCATGTAAAGAAAAATCAAATTCCAACTTTGAAGGTGTGTAAACAAAGCTTAGCAAAATGGAAGTATCAACTGTGATCCGCAATTTTAAGATCAGAAAATCCCTTTTCCCAATCGAATGAAACATGGAAATTTGTATTAAAATAAATTACCATGCAAAGAAAAGTCAAGTTCCATCTTCTAAAGAGTGTAATCAAAATTTAGAAAAATGAATTTATCCGCAACCCGATATCAAAAGAACCCTTTTTCCAAGTCAATTAAAAAAGGGGAATATGTTAGAAAATATTTAACTTAGAAAATTTTAGTTACCTGCTAGAAAGACCTGGAACAGATTTCATGCATCTGATGTAAGCTCTTGGCTTCTTCAATGGCGAGCAAGACCTGTAGACGTATCTGCGCTACTATCCAAATCGTGTAAATAGTGTGCTTATTTGCTTTTTTTCCTTTTGATTTTATGTGTATATATTCAGCAATGTTTGAATATAAAAAACACACCAAACCATAATTTAATACTGCAAATAGTTATATTTTTATAAAACTCTTATACTATATATACCATATATGCATTTGAATGTATGTAACTTTTTGAAGATGTGGTTTATCATGCTACACATGCTCTACATAATGTCTACGGTTGAAGTATTAAATAGATTGGGACTACAAAGACATAATTTGATACAGCAAGCAACCAAATATTGATGCACTATTGGCAACCAAAATAAATAATTCATGATTTTGTGCACATGAAGGTTTGATTCATCAACAGTACAGGAGAATTCATATTTTTCGCTTTTTATATAGCAGGCGTAATAAGTTAGCAGGTCCATGGCAGCGTTGGAAGTGTACATATTGATAAGTACTAAAGTAAAAAATCCTCAATAAGACTGCATCCTGAATTAAACTTGTTATGTCGGCCATGCTAAAAGTATACAAAATAATTTCATAGTAGTCAACAGGTAAAACATATTTAAATCATAATATGTTTATACACATATAAAATTTCTATATTTAGACATTTAGTGTATCTGCAAACGCAAATAAAGTTTTTAAAAAAGTCTATTCAAAATCAAATGAAGAAGGAGAAACTTAAATTATTAATTCGTTTCAATTGTAAAATATTTTTGAATCTAAAAGCATTAGTTTTGGAACCGATGAATGAACAACAATGGCAATGAAGCTAAGAAAAAAATATAGCAAAAAATTTGCAGCACCTCAGTTTATTAAGTCTCTCCGTGCATATATGGCTGTCATCCGCCCCTTATTTACTCTAATCTGAGTCACTGCATTGAGCGCAAAAAATAGGAAAGTAGGAATTTGGGTATTAAAATAAATGAATTCAAAACCTAAATATTAAAATAAAAATGGATCTGTACAGATCACCTCTCCAGTATCGATTTAACTAAAGAACTAATCATATGTACATGAAAAAGTCAGTCATCAGCATAAGACTTTCATCATATCTAAAACCTGATCGCGGATTACAATCATTACACCCAGCTTAAATATCAAATTTTCATCTTTTGTTCTTCTCTGTGGGTCCATGGTTAAAAAAGAATTAGGGGTAGTTCTATGAAGAAAAAGGAGCTTAATTTCTTATGACATAAGTAAACTTGTTTGTGAATGACAGTAAGCTAAGAAATCAACATTCAGCGAAATTTGCTATAATATCACAATTACTTGAATTACTGACTGCGGTCTTAATATCCAAAATTAAGTGAAAAATGGAAAAGAAGCCTTACTTGAATGTTTATTATCACGTTCTAAGGCAAGCTGCGCTGGAATCCAAAAATGTAAAATGATTGATTCCATCTTCAAACAACAGAGCTAATTTTTCATTTTTTTCTTCATCGAGCCAAAACGAAATGGGGAAAGGACGAAAATATTGTAAGATGTGAAATCAACATTTAAAGAAATTTGTAATAATATCGCAGTTACTTCAATTAACGATTGCAGTTTTAATATCAAAAATTAAGTGAAAAAGGGAAAAGAAGCCTTACTCGAACCGTCAAATATCACGCTCTAAGTTAAGCTGCGTTGGAATTCAAAAACGCGAACTGATTGATTCCATCTCCAAACAGCAGAGCTAATTTTTCATCTTTTTTTTTCACCGACCCAAAACTAAAAGGCAAAAGGACGAAAAAATTACGGGATAAAAAATTAGGTTTTGGGAAGTCAAATGTGGAAAAGGTACAGGGTAAAGATGCCGATTGAGGCGGAGATGGAGAGGGATCGGTTAAAGATGCTGACTAAGGCGGAGATGGAAGAGAGGGATGGACTGTGCTTTCTTCCCAATCCAGGGATGGACGGTTTTGGCTTATTTTAGGGTTTTGTGGTTACAGGCTAAAGAAGGAGAAAAGAAATAGTGGGAATGGAAGTGGGTACGTGACCGTGTTCTAGTTTTAGTGCATAAAAACGTGAAAAGTTTATTTGACAAAAATATCCTCATCTCCTTGTAAATTCAAAGGGTGTTATAAACGTTTCAAAAGCTTTATTTTGAGGTATTCCTATTATATATAGACCAGTACGTTAGGCACGTCCGTTGGACATGTGCATAGATAATCAAGAGTAAATTTATGAATTGTCAAATTTTAGCCATATGCATAGATAATGTGTAGATACAAATAAATACGTGAGTTAACTTCTTCGTGCGTGGCTCGTCTACACACGGGAAGTTGTGTAGTTTTTGGTCCAGTGGTCTTTTTTTACTTCCTTTCTTATATTAACCGTCTCTAAGAGCATTGTCTCATTTAGATTGTTTTGACAACCCTGAATGTCATATCATGGAACATCCAATAAAAGTCATTCTCGATTAAACTTCCCTCTTCTAAGATCGACCAAACACATGGAAAATATCATAGATGGATGTTTATCTAATAAAAAGTCAATAGTTTTTTTCCTTGAACGTAAGCTGTTTTTAAATAGCAAGGTTTGCTGTAACGGTGCAATAAACACGGTGATCATTGATGATGAGAAGAGATGAACTTTTAAGAAAATATGTGAACAAATTCAAATATTTTTTCTTTGGAACATTTCAGTCTCATATCAAGGAAACCATGGAATTTGATAAGCATGCTTGCTTGAATGCTTGTTCGCTGCTGTAATCGAGGCTTTTAGTTGCTCTCAGGATCGCTTGTGAAATGGAATGCTCCAGTTTCTCCTTCTATTTGGGTTGAGCATAACGACAACAGAAGCGTAATCTTATTTGTGCATAGAAAATTTGGCAGGAGCCTCTTTCCCTTTGGAAATTACGTAGGAAAACTCGAGTTTATCTTGTGCCCAAAGTCTGAAAGTCATATACATAGGAAAAAAAGGTAATTGAGCTCAGAAAATAAGTTACCCATCATATTAAATTGCATGGACTGGATAATTTATTAAACAGGCAAAATCAACTCATCATCTGAACAATATACACAGTTTTACAGCCTTCCAAGCTAAATAAAATGCAGATCAAAAATTAAATATATATATTTCATTGGCATAGCTCCAGAATGGCTGCATTTTATATTCCCTTCAGGTGTTAGCTCAGCCTTAGTCTCAAACTGCAGCTGGTTCTGACAAAAGCAGTGGCTCCCCATTTTCTTTGAATCACATATGAAGTAGGGTTCATCTTACTCTGGTTGCAGTTCATTCTCACTCGTTTCTCCCTTGTCTACAATTTTCCTATCACCATTGCTTCTGCGTAGGGTAATGGAATTAATAAATGTCCAGATCTAACCAACGATATTAATATATCCTCGTTCATTTCCATGTTTTAACTGTGCTAGTCATTGACGTTAGTTGTTGCTAATTCTACGGGCTCGGAAATCATTGGTCGTCGTTGATTGCCTGTCAAAGTCATTCCTGCTAGAGAATAATAGGTGGTTACGTTTAGGGATAGATGAAATAATAAAGATAGATATGAATTCATGTGACAACTACTACATTAAAAAAAAAAACATGAATTAGCATATCATAATCAAACCAATTATATTACCATAAATTTAGAACAAAAAACAGAAAGGATTGCTACAGCTAACCCGACTGTTTGTCCCATTTGCAATTTCAACTGTCAATTGCCTATGTTAAAAAAAGAGCAGTAAAATAAAATTAAAGAACAAATAATTTGTATACCTCTCATGGCAACACAATTTCCATGTTTGTGAACATTGCATCATTATGCGGTTAACCATAAAAACAGAACTTTCTAGTATCTATTACCAAGCTGAAAATAGTAACAAAATATCAGTGAAAAAATCAATTAAAAACCTTTTTCTATCCCTTTTCGAGCATCAGCATGGTGTATGATATGACAAAGTTGAATTTCCATCTACCATAGATTGCTTCAGACATGGGCTCCTTGTTCTATTATATTGGATAAAGTGAACCTAACATGAACTATCAAACGTTACAAATTCACACATAAAAATGTATAACCAATACATATAAAAAATAGAAAGGAAAATTTGTCCAAAATTCGAAGTTTAAATAACAGCTAAAAATTCAAACTTCCATGTTAAATAAAGTGCAGTCATGCACGAAACATAACACAGCTACAACTTCTATAATACATCACCTAAAATTATGTCAGGGTATACTCAGTCTATCCCTAACAATATACAATACCCATAACCGCCTTTAATAATGCCAAATGCATGTATGTTTTGATATGAAGCCAAATTTTAAATAAATTTTCGAATGGGTTCAGGTCCAATAATCATTGAGAATGGTTTGAACTTCAAATTGATAATTCAATCTCGAGTAAAATAAAAAATAGATAAGTGCACTTCCATAAAAAAGACTATGAAAGAAATCCTTTAGACCTCATAGAGTTATTCATCTAAAAATATGCTGTAGAGTAACCGAATAAGAAAAGTATAATTATAAAGTCTTTATTGATTAGCATTATTTGAAACAGATTATTAATACATGGTATAGAGCAAAATCTACTGCAATTTTAGTTACTTGAATCTCTGAATATGTATGAACAGAAATATGTGATTAATTATAGGCATGAAGCTAAAGATGGAATTTTAATTATGTTTATTGACTGGAAATTTCTGAATAGAGGGGAAGAATAACTAAGATAAATGTACAAAGCTTTTAAATTTGGCATCAAATACAATCAAACGTGTAAATGCTGATGTGGAAAAAATGAAATAAATTTATTTATGGAAAGGAAGAGTCAAGAAGGATGAGGACAAATCAAAACTGAAGACATAATTTTCTACTGAGGGATGGTAAATGTGTAGTGAGGTAAATGTCAAAATTATTATGACAAATCAAAACTATGTCATAATAATGTGTAGTGAGTTAAATGTGGAATAATTATTTTTTTCAAAACAGGAAATAAGAAATTAAAAAAGTCATACAAAATTACAAAAATGGAGAACTTGAGAGAAATAGATTATATTCCTTTATAAATTGACATGTCAGAAAAGAGAAACTGAAAATGACTCAGGTTTGGGTATATGTTAGCAGTAAATTTTCAGCCATTTATGAATCTATTTTAATGATGTCACATTCATGTAAAACTATGTCCTCAATCAGGCTTTGCCAAATAATTTTCTTTTTAAACTCATTCAAATTTAATGGAAGGCAATCTAGATCAAATCAAAATTAATTTTGTTTCCATCGGTGTGAGGATAAATTTTCAGAGAGAAAATTGCTAGAAAGATTCAATTCAAAACATCAACTCAACCACATAAAAGGCTAGAAATGGACCAAATGATTAATTTTCTAACACAAATTTAGGATAACTTGTAATGATAGTGCATAATAAGTAATGAAAAAAAAAATGCAATATTTATTAGTGAACAGTAAGTATCAGTAAATTTAGTAAGAAAAACAAATTGTTACTAAATACATGTATTTGCACGTCGATTTACCAAACATGTTGAGGAGTTAGTTTTAAATTACAGGAATTACTGTTATCAATAAAAATGTTTAGTAAATACTTTTATATGAAAAACTGATTAGACCAATTACATAAATCAGTTTTCATAAAAATGCATATGGCTAGTTGTGCTACTATTGCATGCCATGACAAAGTTCATATTTCTCAATTTTGAACTTTTATTAAGTTTCCATACAAATGACTAAATGGAGCATGCCAATTTTGAACTTTTATTAAGTGTCCATGCAAATGACGAAATGGAACATGCCATGAAAAGTTCATATTTATTTACTTTGAACTTTTATTAACTATGCATACAAATGATTAAATGGTGTATAACATGACACTGTTGAATTTCCATCTATCGTACATTGCTTCAGATATGGACTCCTTGTTCTATTATATTGGATAAAGTGAACCTAACATGAACTATCAAATGTTCATACATATAAATTCACACATAAAATGTATAACCAATACCTACAAAAAATAGAAAGAAAAATTTGTCCAAAATTCAAAGTTTAAATAACAATTAAAAATTCAAACTTCCATGTTAAATAAAGTGATGTCATTTGAATTGATGACCATTAAAAAGTATAGTTATTTCGATTATTTGTGATGCAAAAAACCAAAATTATGCAATTGCACGAAAATAGACATGACCAAACATAACATGGCTACAACAATATTACATCACCTAAAAATATGTAAGGGTATACTCGGTCTAACCCAAACAACATACAATACCCATAACTGCCTTTAATAATATGCCAAATGCATATATGTTTTGATCTGAAGCCAAAGTTTAAATAATTTTTCCAATTAGGTTCAGGTCCAATAACCATTGAGAATGGTTTGAACTTCAAATTGATAATTCAATCTAGAGTAAAATGAAAAATGGATAAGTGCACTTCAACATAAAAGAATATGAAAAAAAAAATCCTTTAAACCTCATAGAGTTATTCATAACATGTTGTAGACAGACCGATTAAGAGAAGTATAATTATAAAGTATTTAATGATTAACATTATTTGAAACAGATTAATAATACATGGTATAGAGCGAAATCTACTGCAAATTTAGTTACTTGAATCTTTGAATATGTATGAATAGAAAAAAGTTATTAATTATAGACATGCAGCTAAACATGATATTTTAATTATGTTAATTGACTGGAAGTTTATGAATGGAGGGGAAGAATAACTAAGATAAATGTTCAAGGCTTTCAAATTTAGCGTCAAATACAATCAAACATGTAAACGTTGATGTGGAAAAAATGAAATAAATTTATTTATGGAAAGGAAGAGTTCAAGAAGGATGGGGACAAATCAAAATTGAAGACATAGTTCTCTACTGAGGAAAGGCAGAAACTGTCATAATAATGTGTAATGAGGTAAATGAGGAATAATTATTTTTTCAAAACAGGATATAAGAAATTAAACAGTCATACAAAATTACTAAAACGGAGAGCTTGAGAAAAATAGATTATATTCCTTTATAGTTCGGCATGTCAGCAAAGAAAATTTGAAAATGACTCAGGTTTCTGTAAATGTTAACAGTATAATTTCAGCCATTTCTTGTTCTATTTTAATGAAGTTACATTTATGCAAAACTATGTCCTCAATCAAGCTTTTGCGAATAATTTTATTTTTTAACTCATTCAAACTTAATGAAAGGCAATCAAGATCAAATCACAATTAATTTTGTTTCCATCGGCGTGAGGATAAGTTTTCACGGAGAAAAAATTGCTAGAAAGCTTTGATTCAAAACATCAACTCAACCACATAAAAGCCTCAAAATGGATTAAATAATTAATTTTGTAACACAAAATTAGGAAACCTTGTAATGATAGTACAGAATAAGTAATGAAGAAAAATAAATGCAGTATTTATTAGTGACAGTAAGTATCAGTATAATTTAGTAAGAAAAACAAATCCTTACTAATTAAATACATGTATTTCCAGTTGGATTTACCAAACATGCTGAGGAGTTAGTTTTAAATTATAGGAATTACTATTATCAATAAAAACGTTTAGCAAATACTTTTATATGAAAAATTGATTAGACCGATTACATAAATCAGTTATCATAAAAATGCATACGGTTAGTTGTTCTACTATTTTAAGAAACCTTGTGACCGATAGATCAGTACAACGTTTTTTCCTTTTTTCCTTTTTTTTGCTTGTTGAACCATATCGACCAAGAGAGTGAAGAGTAAGTAGGACTTATAATTTTTCCACAGTTTTCCGTAAAACAACCACACCATGTATAAGTCATCATTTGTTATATCCATATGAATATATATATATATATATATATATATATATATATATAAGCCACAAAGATAAAAGGAGAGAATAAGGATCACCTGGGCCAAAGATGCATGCCTTCGAACTATGAGACTTTGCTACCGATGCATGATCTTAACATGCTTAGAAGATAGACTCTTACATATCCGGGACAACCATCTTCATTATAAAACTCACCCATCCAAGTTCCATCTTGCCATCTGTTCTAGCTCGTGGGATAGACAGTGACTGGAAAAGTAAAATTACAATAAATTATATATCACACTAAATCAGTAACAATGTGAAATTCAGGATACCTGATTATTTTATTTTAGTTGAAATATTTATTAATTTCATTAAAGGATTATCAACAAAAGGCTAATTATCTTTTTTTTTTAAGTAATCATCATCAAACTAACTATTTAGTGATATGATAATATTTTATAAACACTATTATGCGATGTAGTAAATATTATAGTGTGGCTGACGTTTCAATGAACCGATACTTTGTTAATTTATATGGTACACATTGGTTGTTGTCTAAATATTAGTTATAGTGGAGTACATGTATAGATCCTCTATGACTCCACCATATGAGATGAAGAAGCACCTCATTAATCAGTCAAGACATTAGACTTGATTAAGTGGGTTTCATATATTTTAGTTGTTGGCTTTCTCAATTGGAAGAAGTTGCGGTCCAAATCATGAGAACAATATGTCATGCAATGTTATGAATCAGGTGCATTGATTGGGTGACATTAATTAAATTATATTTGGCTATGTTTGAGAAAACTAAAGAGAAATGAAGTGTGCATTAATTAGGTGCAGGTTTTACATACTCCACTTTCTTGGTTCTTACACACGAAGATCCATAAAAATACACACATTATAATGCTTATGGAATGAATCTTTAATAAACAGAATATTATACGATAATAACTAAAAATTCTTAATAAGAAACTTATCTGAAATATACAAATTAAGGGGGTAAATCATATCTTTATCTGGAAAAAATTAAGAATACCGAGAAATTTATCAAGTTTACCTAAAGCTGTCAATGTGGTCAAATCAAATTAGGAGTAAAAATTATTTGTCTATCTAAAGTTTTAAATTTAAAGATTCTAACTTTAATCTTATACATTTAGCATCTACCAAAGAGACATTATTATGCGTTCATGCAAGTTAGCAACTTGAATTTCAAAATAAAAAAGAAGACCGAGTAATGGATTTTGAAAATGGGAAAATTTACCCAAACTTGAAATTGAGTGCCAACCGGTACATATTGCTACCTTGTTTTCTGTTTGTTGCTTACTCCCTGAGTCATTTAAGCAGCAATGCAAACTTCTTTCTTGCTAGGCAGAAAAAGCATCATGTAAGCATTCTAACTTAACCTATTGTCTACACATGTTAATAAATTCACATCACTACAATTGCATTTTTGAGTGATAAAAGGTAAGAGCTATTACGGTATAATAAATGTCAGGCTACTCTATGCACATACTATGCAAACTAAGTCCAATATGTATTCATTAATGATTTAATTGCAATAGCATAGACACCAATATATATTCTCTGTATTTATGTTCATAAATATATATATGACTACTGTATTGAATAAATATTTAAAAAGGTAATATTTACAAAAGATTTCCAAAATTAAGCGTACAAACAAAAATGTCTATTATGAAAAATTAATAAGGAGAATAGTAAAACCAAAAGGGAAAAGAGTTAGGTAACTCTCAAGACTAACACGTTACAAAATGAACAAAAAAATGTAAACAATAGAGTTGAATTACATTAAGGTATTCTAACATATAACAACAAAAAAATAACATGTAACTGTTGTATTATAATGATATAAAATTGTATAATACCAACACTGTCAACCCAAATCTTGGAGTTTATATAATACAAAATAAATATTTTAGTCAAAAATAGTTATTTTGAAAAGAACAATCTAAATATTGCTTCATTTGAAGCTAATATTAGGCCAAAGATCATAAATTGTAATTGCTTTTCTAAGTAAACATAATGAATTTGAGCTAACAGAAGACTGATCTAAGTTTTTCACATCAAATAAACAAAGGAAATTCTGTTGTTGTAACACTTACCATTTATAGATGCATTCAACAGAAAATTAATGTACTTTTGGAATTGTGCTTCTCTTCCTATTATTCCATCAATTTAGAGAACTAATGCAAAAGTATGATGAAAAGCAAAAGTTTTAACCAACTGAAATGAGACTAAATTTGGATTAAAACGCTAATAAGCACATGATTTATGGAGCAAGAACTAAAATTCTACAGCACATCTAAAGTTAAAAACAAAATAAGATCTAGAAATCGGTAGATTTTCTAGCAAAATAAATCTAAAAGTGAATTTGTTTACGTCAAATGCGAGCAATTGCCAAAATTTCACAATGGATGTAGCTCTGCAACTTGTCATTCAATCTACAAAATGGGTTGAAGATATCTATTCAGAAAATTAGCAAGTGAATTTTCTCTTGTAACCACAAATTATTATCTTTTAATCATGCAGAAATGAAATCAATGGCGGATCTGACACTCGAGATGCACGAAAATCATTGTGGGATTAGGGTTCCAAGCACGCTTTTAATCTCTGAGAAAGGGGATAAGAACCTAAGTTGATCTATTAATTAATTACCAAATGAAAACAAAGGAACAACACCATTAACTTCCAAATCAATAATAACATTAAAGCAATTCAAATATTTCAGTTCCCATTAGAGGAAGAAAGAATATAACTGGAATTAAATGAAAATGGGAAAAGAGGCCGTACCTAAACTGTCGTACTTTAGCTTTTAGCCGTATTTTTATACTTTATCCAAAGTATGAGGAGTTGAAGGTTTGAATTTGTAAATTAGGGTTACAGAACTGGGGAAGCGGAGAATATGAGGGCGAGAAGATGGAACTCCGATCGAAGCTTTACAGGTAGGTGAGGAGTTGAAGGTTTTGATTTGTAGTCGCGTAATTTGGGAGAAGAAACAGCTGTAATATTTTCATCGAGAAAAATGATGAGCGGAAAGAGGAAGAAATGAATCGAACGATACTTGGGATAGTGGATTTCGTGGAGAAGGAAGTGAAAATGAGGTAATATGCGCTGTTAATAGATGGAAAATAAAAAAATTCAATACAAATATCTATAGACTTTAGGGGGAGAAAAGATAAGATAGAGAATCAAGGAGAGAAAAGATAAAATAGAGAATTAAGGAGAAAGCTAGAAATTCTTTTGCTTTACTATTATTTAATATAAAGATTTTGATTTGAATTGTATAAATTGAACTCAAACTAAAATGTTGTATTTTATGAATCGACTTGAAATGATTTCTTATGAAGATAAAATTGAATCATTTGAATAATTTTGAACCTGATTCTAAATTAATATAAATCAAATTAAATATCCTCGAAATTAAACATTTTAAGTATTGGTTCGAATGATATTTGAGATCTTGAAAGTATGATTTGAATATAAGTCGATTGTAGATTTGAAAGTCGTTTTGCGAATACTTTTGGAAATTATAATCGAATTTAAATGTTATAGTATTATTTATACTATATTCAAGATCTTTACGATATGATTTTCTAAATCGATTTGATTAAAGTAATTTAAGTGAGTTGTTTTGAAATTAAAAACAATTGAAGTTAGATATTTAATTTTGATTCCAATTTGAAACGATTTTATAAAGAAAATTATAAAATAATGACCACGGTGTGAAAAATGTAAACGTTTGGTTGTTAAAGTGACCGGGATCGGATATTGTCATACTCCCTGCCAATACCGAAAAACACTTTAACAAATGTGTACGCGGTGGAGTTCCAGAATGAATTATGATGATTTGGTGGCGATTACTAGATTGAAGAAAGAGAACGATGATGGATAGCCTTGACCTCCGAGTCATAATTAAAATGACTAAAACAGGTGCTATACTGTGATTAAGTGAGGTCGCACCTCCTATCGGATACACTTCTTCATACCCATATCTATTACTTTGTGATTTGATTGGTGCTCACCATTGATTTTGGAGTGTGTTCCGAGGTGGGCGGTAGTCGTGGCTATGTGTTACCATCGGTCACAGGCGTGCATCTGTAGAATCCTACCGTGGGTATTCCACGTGTGCCTTGTCATATTATCCTGAACAAGCCCCCTACGATTTTGATTTGATGTTGTCATATAGCGACGCATCCCTATCCACCAACCATTTACTGGTATTTTATATGCAATGTTTACGACAACGTATAAACGGTGTAAGAGTAAAAATGTAATCCCGCTTACACTATTTTTATATGTTATATTTAACGATAGACACTATTATAATTGCGTATTATACTATATCATATTAGTTTAACGAATCCCTAAAGGATGGTGATCCCAAACATCCTTTAAGTCATTGATGCATTTCACTGAACATTTCATTTGAGTTGATTTACTTCCATGAGAATGTTTGTCCTGATCTGAGTTGTTTTATTTTGCATTATTGCTCGGGTCAGATCGAGTGTTGCAGTATGGAGATTTCATCTTTTGAAGTTGGAGACTGTTGAAGACATCACCTCTATCTGTTGATTCTGGTTATTTCTCCTTTGTATTAGAAATTCTTGTACTTAGACTTCTGCTATATTTTATTTTGTACTCTGATATTATGTATAAGTTTTGGATTTTGTTTAGTAGCTTCATGAACTACTGTTTTATTTATTATTTATTCCACTGTGAGATATTCTATTTTTCTATGTTTGTGAGTCTGTGATTTATTCTATTTACCTCAGAAGCTAATAACAATCTGTCATTTCGAATGGTTTGAGGTTGTTTGATTACTGACTTAAAGCGGATGAAAGACATTATGTTACATATGGTATCAGAGCTTTGGTTTATCAAAGCTTTAGCTTATGGGATAGAAGCTCATTATAGATAGGGTAGTGGTACCCTAGAATGAGTGGAATTAATCGCAAAATCTTTCTTGAGAGAGAGCGTATTTTTAAAGTATAAATGATTTTTAAAATGGTTTTAAAATGTTTTAAACAAATAATTTCGGAAATAAAATTTTATTTAAATCTTTTTCTGAAATTTCCTTTCCCTTCGAATCTATTTTCCTTCGTAGATCCTCTTTGATTAGGTTCTTTCGTTCGTTCATCTTTTAACTCGAATTCTATAACTTATTCTTGACATTGTAAGAAGTAGAAGAAGAGTATAAGTCTTCTAGCATGTTCATTCTTATTAAATTTTGAATTGAAACAGATATTATAATATGATTTTTTCTTAATGCAATATCGAATTTTGATATTTTTAAACAACCCAATGTTTTGGTAATACTAATATTTTGTAAAGATTTTATTTTCGATGTATTTAAACTTAAGGAATTAAATAAGTTTTATAATTTTAAATATAGATAACTTGGTTTTGAAAATATTTAGATATAGTATAAAATAATATTGTTATGTATTTGATTTAATTATATTATTGTTTGTGTATTTATTAAGAATTGAGGTTGAATTTTAATAAATAAATGAGTGAGGGAGAGATATAATTTTTCCTACTTAAAATTTTAATAATTTGAAATATATTAATATAATATATTGAAAATTTAGATATATATTCTATTCAAATATAGAAAGTTATTTTGAGTAATTACCTGACGTTGAAGTTGGCCTATCGAATACTTAGTGATTTGGGTATACGTGTTATCAACGTATATGTTCAATCTTATATGTATTAGATAGATATAGAGTTACACTGTAGCCGCTTGAAAATGATTCTGGTGATGATAGTAGCATTATCAATATTTATTTTCAGGTTTCGAAAGTGGGATAGATATATATTGCTAATCCAGGCATCGAATAAATACTAAAATCTATTTTAAAATGTTCGAAAATATTTTAACTTCCGATTTAAATATATATTTCAATTTATATATAGGTATGAGAATAGATATGAACCATTTGGTTTAAATATATTAATTATTTAATTACTATTTCACTGCCTTGTTCCTTTTCGGGGACGAAAAGATTTGAGTAGGGAAGATTGTAACAACCCATTATTTTTAACGATTTAAATTCCAATTTAAATTTTATTTTATTTTGAAAATATTCTATGGTTTTAATAACGGGAATTTGAATTTTTAAATATGTTCAGTGAGACGTAGCAGGTGTGAAAATTTCGTCGGAAAATTTAAATGTTTGTCGGTCGCGCATTTTTCAGTGCAAGACTATTCAGTTCAAATTTTATCGATTTTAAAATCTCTCCGAAACTAGTTTGGGCAAACATGAAAAATATTCTACTCGTTGTTATGAATCCAACAGCGAAATTCGTTTCGCGAAAATCAAAAGTTTTAACCTCACTTTTCACATCTGAATTTTACATTTAAATGGGTCCATAACACGTTTTGGAACGGAGAATCATGACACAGTAAACTATACACCGTTGTATCCGTCTCGTCAAGCTGATTATCACAATATATTCATTTGTCGGTTTCGGTGTTTGGTTCGCGACAGAATTGTGAAAAACCTTGCCTAGTTCATTTTTGGAATACCGCCATTTGAGTTTCATGTGTCCCTATTTGGGTCCCGCATAATTTTCTAGTCATTTTGGGTTTGCAAAACTCGTCCTTTTATTTTACTAAACCACTTATGTATTTATTTATTTCCATACATGGGCACATTTACATGTGCATGCCACCTTTAATTCAATATACATGCGTTAACATCCTTTTGTTTTCCGAACTAATTCATGCACATTCCAAGTTCCAACCTTTCCTTCTATTTGCCAAACGTCATTTGTTTTCCTATTTCCACGCGTTCCAAAACTTGGGCCCATTCCAACTCCGATGCGTGCGTTTCAGTATACATTTCTATATATATATAATGATATATACATATAATAATAGCTGTGCCACTTCCTTTCCAATGTTCCAACATGTTTTATATATATATATATATATATATATATATATATATATATATAAGAGAACAAAATGTAAAAGCAAGAAATGTTTATAGCCACAGATTCCCCAAGCCATTCTTTAACTTCGTGCACCTTATTTATAGAGTTATGCTACAATACCCGAAAAAGTTTTTGTCAAAAAGTAAGAAATAGGGGTAAATCCGGAATTCAGGGGTGGTATGCATTGAATTCAGAGGGGTATTTGTGTAATTCAGGGGGTGGGCCTCCTATTTTCTTGTCTCTGGTGTATTTTTTGATAAAAACTGTTTTTTGTCATAGTAGCATTTTTGTTATTTATATTTCTAAGCCACGTATATAATTCTATTCTATGCGTTTCTTTGTTTTCCAAACCAATGCCATTTCTAATTTCCGAAAAGCCACATTCGTATTATATTCCCAGAAACGTTTTCCTGTTCTAAACCGGTTCATTTTTTATATATAATGCTTATTCGCTTATTTTGTCTTCGTGAAACCCGCTACCCATTTTTATCCCATCCCTTAAGTTTCTTTTGCAAAAATAAAATGAAGGCAGCTTTCCCATCCCTACCGCGTTTTCAGCAAATCACCGCACTTCGCCTCCTCACTTATGTAAACCTCCCCTCTAAGTTGTCTTCTTACCCAAAGCCACATGGCGCTTGACCCGTTACAGCAGCACCAATGACACTGTTGACTCAACCATACCCAGTTGTAGCCGTTGTTCATCCGCGACACCAAAACCACATGCGCTCGTTGCACAAACCCCATCCACACACGAAACCCGGACCATTTGCCTCACGTTCCTCCCGCATACGGGCTCCAAGCCGTGACTAGACAACTCTACCTGTTTTCCCTCCAAACCAACTCGTAGCGTCTTCCTCTTTTGTAGACATGTGTTTATATATATATATATATATATATATGTATGTATGTATATAACGATATATACAAGTTTGGCCATAATGGTTTTATTTTGCTCCCTTTTGCTCCCTCGTGTATTTGCTGCTTCAGAAGAATTAGAGAGGAAAGGACGCTTTCGAGAGTATTCAGGCGCTCTTTCTTTTACATTTGTTGGCCTTGTTTGATGATAAATTTCCAGGACTTTTCTCAACAAAAAGAAAAAAATTGAATCGTTTGTTTGACCCGGGACTGGTCGTTGATCCAATTTGAGCGTTGTCATATCTGATTCAATTTTGAGTTGCATTTGGATGTTGATGTTTTGCTATGTGTCCATCCATTTTCCGTCTCCAGTCTGTGCCACGAAAGATGAGTTTATCTCACACCTAACCTACATTGTTTCATGTTTGTTAGATCAGTATAAATGAATTGTTATGAAATGTACAGGGTTGCTGATAGAAATTGTTTTATTTGATATGTTTACACACTTCGTATATGACATGATGACATTCATATGACATTTCGGTGCACTGACAATATATATGTTGTGATTGTTGATTGATATTTATTGATTCCCCTAGTTTAGAAAATCACTAAGGGTTCAAATGATACATACTCGAATGGACATTAGATTAGGGAAAAATCGTTATAGGTTGAAATGATAGACCTGAACGATTTTTATTTAGGATTGCGGGTTGAAATGATAGACTGTAGAATTTTATAAATTGCGGGTTGAAATGATAAATATCTGGATCACTTGACCATAAGGTAGAAAGTTATATACGGACGCCGTTGGTCATGTTTTCGAAGTAAAGTGATTTAGAAAATTTGATTTTAAATAATAATTTAATATTTATATTTAATATTTATATTTTAAGAATTTTAAATTTAAGTTTTGTAAATTTTAAATTACATATTCTAAAATAAGTTTATGAGTAGATATGATTTAAATACTTATTTACGATTTTACATTTAATTTTATTTATTCTAAACCATATAATTTAATCATATAAGTATTTTAAACTTTTTATATTTTAATAAATATTTCTTTTAAACCTATTTTTATATTATTTTAAATATATGTTTGTAAAGCAATTTTCTACAAATTTAGTAAATCTATAAACTTACATTTCTATCTATTTTAAAACTTAATTATATATATATTTTATAAACTTAAATAATAAACTAAAGAGTGGATAAGTTAATGTAACACCCCGTAAATTATATACTTAGAAACTACATTAAATTGGAAATAACTGGATATAACACTGGGAATTAAGTGAAACGGACTGTACCATTGCGTTCGTCTCGGAATTCTGGTCAGGATAGACCCGAAGTTTGCATTAAACGGATAACGTATGACGAAGTTATGGACCTTGGAAGTTTCATACATATAAGGAGGTTATATATATATATATATATGTGTGTGTGTGTGTGTGTGTGTGTGTGTGTGTGTGTATATTAAATAAACAAATATTCCAGAATTAAAAATTTAAAACGCGGAAACGATGACGTGGATCGACCTTTGGGGGTCGACCCCCACAAGGAGGGGGTCGACACTAGTGTCGACCCACCTACTAGGGTGTTGACCCTAAGGTCGACCTGGCACGGATCGGGGCAGGTTCGGGCAGTGTATCTTGTTTTATTTTTGGTCTAGATTCATTCAGGGTTAGCCTATAAATAGATAGTTCATTCCATTGTTTCATACACCAAATTCTCTTCACTCTTCTTCCTTTAAACTCTTTCTAAGAAAATTTATGGAGACCATGGAATGCTGCCTCAACTAGGACTGGATTAAACCATCTTATATAACATCAACACGTACATACTAATTGGATTGGATTAGGGATTTCTTCGACATAGTATTAGAATTATCTTCACCAAGATTCACTGTGAGTCTAGTTATTTTTAGATATGAAATTGAACTAGTACACGTGACATGTAAATATAAAACTGAATCTGAGACTATGTATATATGTTTATATCTATACACCTAACATGATGCCTACATGTTCATACACTTGACATGATGCTTATATGTTCATATCTATGATGTCTATATGTTCACATCTGGCATGTAAATAACCTAGTCATATGTTAAATTGTTAATACATGACACCTTCATCATGTTAATGGGATTGATTACGGTCTTCATTATATATGCTTGTTCAGTTTCTATTTTCTCCTTCTTTGTTCCCTCTTTATTTTTACGCCGAGCCTAGGCCAATGAGAGCCTAGGCCATGCCGATTAGAGAGTGAATATAATTTAGGAAAAATGGAACATATTAATGGGAAAAGGGGAATATGAAGGATATTACTTATTGAGGGCCTAAGACTGTAACTTGGGAAGTACGAACATAGGAATGAAACTTAATTGGGATGATTAAGGGAATAATGTTAGTTAGATTCCAGATGTAATATAAACTTAAATCAATTATATGTGGGAGGGACATCTGGGAAGCTGGGTAGAAAAGGGTTGTATAGGACAACTGGGCTTACAAATAAACTTAATCCTGCTAAGTTAAAACGCATTAATTAATAAGCTATTGAGTCTCAGTATAATTATACCAAAAAGGGGGAAGACTTGGGAAAAACCTAGTGGGGACACAAGCCTAGGGGGTTGGCTTGTGCAAGTTGTGTGTGGAACCCATATCAGTCAGTATCCCTGGAGGAGTATCAAAGGATAGGGCCTTGCACTAGGTGGCGGTCAGGCACGCTTTACTAAACTGGGTAGTAAGAGGTTCAAAAGGGAGGGGGTGTTAGGGGTGCGTTCTGGCAGGGTCATGAGCGTACATGGGTATGATCGGGGAACATAAGACGTCCAACACCTATCAATATTTGTTGTGGATGGGAAGTTGCCATATAGGGAATGATACACCCTATTTCGGGCCGGACACAGGATATTCGGGTTTAGGGAGTTGATCGCGTAGATAGTAATTAGGGGTCCGAGGTACGCCTAACTTTACTATCAACATTGGGATTAACCTTGGGGTTAAAGGTTAAGGGATGGGTTAAATAACTGATCTGGTTAAGTTATAAATCTTGTATGTTATGGTAAGTGCAGTTCAGAGTTATGGTTATCTCTATATCTTTATCTTGAGAAGCAAACTTGATTACATGTTCACACCAGTCTATTTCCTGTTTATGACATATTCTCTCATTCAGTCTTTCTTTACCAGTCATGTTACTCTTACTTTACCTTATGCTAAAAGTCACTGGACTCGCTAGACTTTATGTCTGGCCCTTTTTGTTTTCGCCTCTTTCTCCTCCTCCCCCCTTCGGGTTCTTGAGGTGGAGATAGCTCTCAACTTTGATAGGATTCTCTGTTCAGCCTAGGAATGTTCTCTGAGATGTATCTTTTTGGTCCTCTGTCTCTTGGCTTGGCTTTGTGGAAAAAATATGAAGTTTTATTTCTGTACTTTGTTGTTAAGACTGTTATTGTACCACGGGTTTTGGTTTTCTGACGTAACTGGCTTGGAAACTTTGTCTTATGTTTTGAAATGACGAAATTATTTCTATTGCTTTAATTTTTATGCCTTCCTTCTGTACTTTTTGTTCATGTTAACCTTATGCGCTTCATTGAACTTAATGCATTCCCTTTGTGAGTGACATTAACGGATGTGGGGTGTCACAGTTAAGGTTTTCTTGATTTGAGTTCGAGGTTTAAAGATTGGAATTTGTTTAACGATACTTGATTTAATGAATAAATTCATATAAGATATGAAATTGAATTGTGAAACTGATTTAAATTTGAATTTCCAAATTTATGAAAATATATTAGAATTTATAATTGATATAAAATGAATTCGATTTTAAAGTGACTAAACGCGAATTGGAATATATTATATTTTTTATATATGGAATTGATTATATAAAATCGATTGGTTTGAATTAGAAATTTTGTTAAGTTGAATTTATAAGAAGGATTTTGAAATTGATAATGATTTTGAATTACGCGACTTGAGTTATGAAATATGGTATGATTTGTTTTGAATTGAAATATAAAGATTTTGATTTGAATTGTATAAATTGAATACAAACCAAAATGTTGTATTTTATGAATGGACTTGAAATGATTTCTTATAAAGATAAAGTTGAATCATTTGAATAGTTTTGAACTTGAATCTATCTGAATATAAATCAAACTAAATATCCTCGAAATAAAACATTTTAAGTATTGATTCGAATGATATTTGAGATCTTGAAAGTATGATTTCAATATAAGTCGATTTTGGATTTGAAAGTCGTTTTGCGAATACCTTTGGAAATTATAATTGAATTTAAATATTATAGTATTTTTTATACTACATTTGAGATCTTTACGATATGATTTTCTAAATCGGTTTGATTAAGGCAGTTTAAGTGAGTTGTTTTGAATTTAAAAATAATTGAAATTATATATTTAATTTTGATTCCAAATTGTATTTGAGATTTCGTGTAAACAATTTTACAAAGCAATTTATGAAATAACGACCACGATGTGAAAAATGTAAACGTTTGGTTGTTAAAGAGACTGGTATCAGATATTGTTACACTCTCTGCCAACACTGAAAACAACTTTAACAACTGTGTATGCGGTGGAGTTCCAGAATAAAGTAGGATGATTTTGTGGCAATTACTGGAATGAAGAAAGAGAACGATGATGGATAGCCTTGACCTTCAGGTCATAATTAAATTTACTAAAATAGGTGCTATACCGTGATTAAGTGAGGTCGCACCTCCTATCGGACACACTTCTTTGAACCTATATCTATTAATTTGTGATTGATTGGTGCACACCATTGATTTTAGAGTGTGTTCCGAGGTGGGCGGTATTCGCGGCTCTATGTTACCACCAGTCACGGGAGTGCATCGGTAGAATCCAACCATAGGTATTCATCGTGTGCCTTGTCGTATTATCCTGATCGAGCCTCCAACGATTTTAATTTAACGTTGTTGTATAGCGGCGCATCCCTATCCACCGACCGTTTACTGGTATTTTATATGCAATGTTTACAACAATGTATAAACAATATAAGGGTAAAAATGTAATCTCGCTTACGCTATTTTAATATGTTATATTTTACCATAGACACTATTATAATAGCATATTATATTATATGATATTAGTTTAACGGAACCTTAGAGGATGGTGATCCAAAACGTCCTTTAAGTTACCAATGCATTTCATTAAACATTTTATTTGAGTTGATTTACTTCCATGAGAATGTTAGTCCTGGTCCGAGTTGTTTTGTTTTTCATTATTGCTCAGGTCAGATCAAGTATTACAGTGTTGAGATTTCACCTTTTGATGCTGGGGACTGTCGAAGACATTACCACTATCTGTTGATTCTGGTTATTTCTCTTTGTATTAGAAATTCTTGTATTCTGACTTCCACTGTATTTCATTTTTTAACTCTGATATTATGTATAAGTTTTAAATTATTTAGTAGCTTCATAAACTACTATTGTATTTATTTATTCTACTGCAAGATATTCTGTTTTTCTATGTCTGTGATTCTATGATTTATTCTATTTACCTTAGAAGCTAATAACAATCTATCATTTCGAACGGTTTGAGTTGGTTTAATAACCGACTTGAAGCGGGTGAAAGATAGTATGTTACAAATCCAATCTTAAAAAGGGATATTTTAGGGGTAAGAGTCAACTGCTTGCCCCTAAACACGAAGCGAGAACCCCCTATCATGCTACACATAGGCCAAATCCCGATTTGATCCCTAAGCATATTGATGGAAGCATTCTCATACATATGTCCAAAATAGTTTCTCCCTAACAATCTCAGGATCTAAATATGGCTCCCCCCAAGGCTAAGGAAGTTCTTACACTACATCAAAGGGTCTAAAGTTAGTAGACATAGAAGTACAGGTGCACAAAGACCCACACCACTTTTGGCACTAACCATAATCAACTAGAAATTTTTATAAGCGAGTAAACATCTTTTACGGTAACCAAATGGTCTTTAAAATAACCAGGCATCTTAAACTGCCTATCCGCGGTAACTCATATACATTGCCTACTCACATGAATAGCTTAACGAAAATACATTAGCAACTAACAGTAAAAACAAAACAAGTCCAAAAAAAAGTGGTGTATACAATATTATATAGTAGAATAATACAAGTACACCCTCTAAATATATCTCCTTCTGATATATTGATTAATCTAATTGGTTAACTTGGCCAATTTTATCTAGGCATTCGGGTTACGATCTTATACCAAAAGTAACAATCCACCATTTATGATACTTAGAAGTTGGCATCTTATAACACCACCTTACTTTCAAATACCATAGAAGACAGATTATCAGAGTAGAATTAGAATAAAACACTAAACAAAGGCATTGAAAAGATCTCATAATAGAATGACAACATATAATATATAATATACATGAACGAAAATAGAATAACAATATACAAAAAACCGTATTAGCAAAATAGATTGACAAATGAATATCAATACATAATGGTCAAAATACATTAACTCCAAAATATATGGAGTTATGAATAAATATTTAGTAAAACAATCTCAAATATAAATACTATATATCTGTCATGTACAATAAACTTAACAAATATAAATGTCAAAGCATCGATGACATGCCTCTAGAATGCTCCAGCTTCACACTCCAATAGCATATTGTCAAAAGCAGCCGACCCTCGTACTACTCAATTGAGTACCCGAGAGTTGTCATGACATAAGCTGACAAAGACAAAACGCTGGTTGGACATAAAGCATGGTGCGAGGTAACTATGTCAAAATACAATATATTGGAAGTCATCTAATCCCATTCGGTCTTCTCCATAAACGTGACTCATGGAAAATTAGGGATACCTATAAACAAGTATAGTAAAGTCATCTCAAAGGTAGGGGTTTATAACATAACCTTCTCTTCTCTTGTAAAAATAAGTTAGCACAATATTTCCCTTAGCACTACACTATACAAAACTACAAAAAAAAGTAATAATATGATGATCAACCTATGTCCCCAAAACAATAATCAATACTCTTAAGTTTGATAATATATTCCCTAATGTATATGGTCACTGCTATAAGATCACAAATTTTTTTTACTTGTTACTTAGGAAAGAACACCATGTCCCAACCTGTTACCATCGAAATCATACGTGACTTGCTACTGAGGAACTCTAACTCTTAGCCGTCCAACATCATAATCTAGGTGACTTGCTATGAGGAACTCTAAGTCTCATCCCTCTATCACAAAAATACTAGATGACTCACCACTGGGGAATGCAATTTCCCATCCTATTATCATTATAATCAAAGATGACTCGCTACTAGAGAACGCAATGTCCTATCCTACTATAATCTAAATTGCATATGACTCGCTATTGAGGAACTCCATGTCTCATCTTGTTATCATACAATTGTATAAAATCATCAATCATGGCTCCAATTGCCATATCCTAAAACCTATCTAATAACTCTAAAAAAGCCAAGTGCTTCCAAAATTGAATGAATGACCCTAATGTCATGATACTCTCCTGGATAAACCACCTAGTCTACCTCAAAATCTATGGTATTGGAATATATGCCAGGGTTGGCCTCACATGGACCTTAAAAAATAAGTACCCTATTACCTAACAAACTTTTTCAATTGCTATCCTTGGAGAATAGTAAATAATGATTCTAACTATGCCTTAATCCAAAGTCATATGCGGAAGTTATCATATTTTGAATTTCCGGTCGAACAGGGCAATTAGGTCAATAATCAACGGGTTAGACGTCTAAACCAAATGTATGAACCACAACCAAACATCTAGCCCATCAGGTCAAATATATTCCCTAAATCCTCGGTCATTTCCTGAACCTGCCAGATGTCTGGATGTTGAATTCCGACGTCTAGCTGCATGGAAGCTGCCTAAATGCACTTTTAATCTTCAAACGGTCATAACTTTCAATCCTTAGCTCCAAATGACTCATTGTTTCCTCTGCTGAGATCGTAATGAAATTCTCTGTTATATAAAATTGTCAGACTATGATTTTGGAAAAGTTTTTATATGCTTGTTCCCTTAGACTTCTTTGATACATAGCTCTGTATAATTGAGACATATCATCGAGATAGCGTTTCGGTCATTTCCAAACACACATCTCAACATTGTATCTTGACAACACAGTGTCACACCATATTATTTCATAATCAATTTGATATCATAAATGAGTTCACCATTGAATGAATACCAGTGACAGCGATTCGACGAATAATTCTGAACCATAGAAAGAACACAAATTGGTTGTATCAACCATAATATCTTCAGTGCATGTTAGTGTACTATGAGATACACCCTTCAAACATTTCTAATACTGATCTATTCCCTTGTTATAAATCATCCAAGAAAGGGCGAGTCAAGTACTTAATTATGCTCATTTGAACAATCTTTAGGAAATAGGTCGGTTTCACAACCAAACACCAAACGCTTAACAATTCACATTTTGAACTCGCTAAAGCAACTACGCGATCCAATGGACTCTGATGCAACTTAACACAACAGGGGGTTGTTATGGCTACATGAAACGCTTGGAATGAACTTTCATTAACAATACATCCACACAATCAGACAATTGCTCGAATATATAAACTAGCAAATACATAATGATTCCAACTACAGTTGAATATGGTTCAAATTCTCTCTTTACTCCAAATGCACATACATGTACACACATTCGTGCACATATACAAAATCATACACTCAAATGATCATATCAACCATTACGTAGTCAAATCATACTTTTAAAAACCATCTTTTCACTTTACAAAATGTCAAACTTGCTTACAAATCACTTTATAGCTTGTTAACATATTTATTCACCTAATATAACTTACAAACCTTTTTCTAATCAATAAAAATTGAACAATTGATGTTTTCTAATGATGTAAATGTCATTACACCATGTATTTAGACCTAAATCAACAATATCATCACAAAAATCAATTAATTAACCCAAATCAAAGCCAGATCTTACTAACTATTTTTTTAAACAAAGTATTAGCGCTTTAATCAATTAAGTAACTAAGGAAAATATGTTTATAACATGAATGAAAATCTAAACCTTAGCATCGAAGTCTTCAAATCACTTCATATAAGTTTATAATTATGAATAAAAAAATATATGAAGTACAACATATAAATTGATAAGAAGAATCATCTCATTCGCCTTTTCTTCTTTAAACCAAGCTCAAAATCATCAAACCCCATTCTTCAGCTCTCATGAAACTTGGGAGGTCTCCCTAATATCTAATCCAAGCTAATTCCCTCGTGGGTTTTGCAAAGAATCTCAAGAGAAGAATTATGGTGATTTTATTTGATTTTAATGAATTTATTTGAATGTTTTAGAGCTTGAGGATTAAAAGTGGTTTAAGGATTGTTAACGATATTTCTCGTCAACACAGGAATTGGATCTAAGGATGTGGACCTAGGGATCAAAAGGGATTGTTTGGTTCCTGCAAGCTTGAGTTAGTTCACAGTTTATAAGATATTAAGGTCTTAAGCCCGAAGATTAGTTACTCTTCTCATAAGAGGTGAATATCACGCTTACGAGACTTAACGACCAACAATTACCTTGGGATATGGGTTCCCTAAGCACAACATAAGTTAGGAAGATAAATGGCTTATGGAAGGGTATTTTTGTAATTTGGTTCATGCATGAGGACTGTAGAGAAGAAACAGTAAGGAAGTACTTGAGCAAAATATTAAGGAAATGCATAAAATAGTTATCAGGTGTGGATCTATCATTATTGATCATTGATTTGAATACATAAAAGTTTCTAAGTAAAATCCCTTAATCGATTTAGAAATTAGGGTTTAATCTATAAGAAAGGAAAACAAGATTTGAGAATGAGAAAAGTCCCCCCCAAATGAGACCTCTGGGTTCATATTTATAGACAAACTAGGCCCCCTTTTGGTGTCGATTCAACAGAAGCTTGTTTTGAGCGCTTTCGGCTTCGGTAAGTCCTTTCGAAGTCGGTGTCGGATGCATCAGTGCCTTTTGGTGCCTGTTTTGTCCTGCTTTCGAGGTGTTGGTTCAAATTTCCAGTGATTTGTAACTCCGGTACCGCCCCTATATGATATATCAATACCAAGTTGATTGGTATGGATAGCTTCGAGAGCTGCTTTTGACGAGCCTTGGTTTCAATTGCAAGTGTTTTAGAGTATTTCGCTTATGCTTCCGTCTCTTATGACTTTGGCATCATAATCTGTTTCGGTATCGACACTAAGCAAATTAGTGTGGATAACCCTTCTTCTTATGAGCTTTAATTTACGTCGTGATGTAACGACCCAGATTTTTAGTTATTGAATAATTAATTAATTTAATTGTTTAAAAGATTGAATTGAAATTTTAAATAATTTATATTCGATAATTTTGAATATTTAATCAATATAAATAATGAATTTAATTATAAAATTATCGAAATTAAGTTGAAACTGCAATATTGTGTAAATTGGATAAGTTAAGAGATTCGGTTGAGTTTAGATTCGAAATTTTAATCTCAAATTTATTTATGAATGAAGTTTGAGCGTATAATTTATAATTAAATTTAAAACGAGCTCATAATGTCATGGTAGTTCGTAATATTACGTTTTGAACTTCAATTAAATATACCGAATCCAATATAAGTCGGATCTATTTGACTATATATTTCTAATAAAAGTGAATAATCGAGATTTCATCTTATAAAATGTGAGTTTTGTCTAAATCAAATTTTCAGAAAGTCGCTACAGAATCGTTTATAAACTATAACGGTTTATTATATAAATAAATCGATCTTAAATAATCTGAATGTCGTTTTAGCTTGAAGATGGAAATATCAAGATTAAAATTTTAATTGAAAATACTAATAATAAATAACTTTTTGTTTAATGTATTTTACTCCCTATATTAGTATTTTTGGGAACTTCATAAAGTAAGTTAATTTATTTATTTTATTTTTGAGATCGTAGCACATTGGTCGATACAACAATATTTTTACTTTTTCCATTCTGGCTCGTATATGAACGAAGTAGTATGTAACGAAGTACACATATTTTTCTAACTTAAATATATATTAATGAGTGACCCATGCTTTGCACACGGACAATGATTGGAGTTGTAGTTGCATTAAATATTGATTGGCTTGTGTGATATTACTGATATTTTCTGCCTTCCGTAGATAGGTGTCTATAATAGGTAAACTGTATTGTAGATAGCATACATCACGATAATGTCAATACCTTATCAACCATAATTAGACACAGATTATATGAGTCAAATCAAATTAAAAGACAAGAATAGAAATCAAAACAGCAATACAAAATAGATTAACACCAAGTTTAAATAAAGAAAAATAGGAAATATGTGCATGGGATACATATGTTTCAAGTACAAATGGTCTAAAAAGGGAGCATATGCCGTAACAACTTTAAGTCCTCATCAAAATTAAATGAATACAGGCAATCGTGCCGACCATGCAAACGTGCAAACCACGGAAACGTGCCGACCACGCATACTTCATACAAAAAAATAACTCTATTTATTCTGTTTCTTCCATTTAAAATGCTTACTCGCCCTTGGTTTTCTTTTTCCATAAAAAATGGAAATGCTAAACTCCATGATCAAAATAAAATCGTCCCCTTTCGAAAATCATAATCAAATGCAATAATCAACCAAACTAAAGAATTTTGGATTCCATAGCCTTATTTTTGCAAGATCTCCACTTTCGTACAGACAATTTATAATTCGGACGCATTCTTCCCCCCATCGTTGTTCTTCAAAGTACATAGGTCAGCCTGTTTTAGGGTGATGTGGTTGTCGAGGAGTCTCGAAGCGTAAAGAAGAGAGGAAGGGGATGTGAAGCCAAGTCGTGGCAACATTTGTGGTGACTGGAGGAGATAGTTTTCTGGGATCGAAGTTGCATCAGTTGCGGGCAGTTTCTGGCAAATTCAAATGGTTTCGGGCCGAATTGCATTATGTATAGGTAGGTGGAAAGGTGACATATCTAGTGGTGGTAGCGAGGTGACTTCTGATGGATGGTAGGAGGAGCAATGGAGATAATAGGAATCTCGATTTTTTTGGCGTTTATGGCTTCGTTAGTGAGCTTTGGGTCATCAGAGGTGACCAGCGTGGTGACGAAGGGGAGCTGGGTAGATGGAGGTTGTCACAGCGGACTTAGGTCGGTGTCTGGCAGTCGGCGTTGTCAGCAGTGACTGGAGAAGGCCGCGAAGGAGAAAGTCGGTTTTTTCTTCTCGGGGAATATCTAGAGAACGAAGATTAAGCTCCCAAATTAAGTATATTAAATGGTAATTAGTTTAAGGTTAACGATGAGGATTAATAACCTATAGTTTATTCTAATTCGTGTTAAGGCTTTTACACGCGTAACTTATTTATATGTTAGCAGAATCACACGAAATCGGTCATGTTGGAATCGTAGCGGAGAGATCTACGTCGCAGAACTAACGTGATTGAAAATTGTGCTATTGGGATTTCAAAGAAAAAAATTGAACGTTCATTTGATTTTAAACGAAACAAAAGAAGAATTCGTCAACTGCAAAACAATGTAAGTAAGCTCACTAACTCTGACTCGTTTATATTTCTATATAAGTGAGTTTAAATTTATATATAGTAATTTTATACTTTGTGATGGTTGTTTGGATGAACTGTTGATAATTGGTTGAACTGATTAATTAGTTATATATATATATATATATATATAATCGTTGGTTGAATATTGATTTTGTTTATCATGGTATCGTATATTGAAGTGAAACTAATGTTATCTACATTTATTAACATCTATGGATGTAGTGAAAAAGGTAGAGGGATCCAAGTGGACTCCTCAACATTTATATATTGTTTTTATTGATTGTGATATATGATATGATATATAATATGTGATTGATTATGTTGTGTTTGAATTACCCTAGCCATAGAATTTTGGTATTTAAATACCGTAAAATGTTTTCGAATATAGAAAAGGAATTTGGATTTAAAAAGGAAATTCATTTCCAAAATAGAAATAAAACTTCGAACGGACTTGGAAATAGAAACTTGTTTTAAATAGATAAAGAAAGAAGTTGATTACAAATGAAGTTTACAAATTCGTTAAAATATTTATTTTGGGATAAATTATAATATAAATTCAAGTTGAATTTATATAGAAAGGTGGGAACTAGTTTTAAAACAATATTTGTAATTGGATTTGAAATTAGCAACTATAAAGGAAATATGAATTCAAATGGAAATTTGAATAGGAAAAGGGAAATTATTTTCGAAAGAAACGATGGATTTATTCCAAAGTTTAGAGTATAAAATAAATCCAAGGGATTTGTAATTAGAATTTGACTATGTCGAATTTTATTTTAATGGTTTATTTTCAGAAAGGATATTCAAATTTTATTAAGTATAAAAGTTTAAATTTAAATGAAATATACTAGAAGCTAATATCCCAATATTTATAGCTATGAAAATATGACTCGATGTTTTGAAATAATTTAATATTATTTTAAGTTAAAATTATTAACGAAAAGGGAATGGCAAAAATCAAATAAAATTGATTTCAGAAGTTATGCTTGTAAATATGCTTAAAAAGGAAATCAGATTATTAGATATAAATAGAAAGTTGTCAGTAGCAGTTTTACAAACTGAATTTATAAATAAAATAATTATGATGTAGGTTTATTAAGTGACTCGATAAGTGAGATTTGAATCTGTAATTTACAAATAAAAATCAAGTTTATTTGGTAAAAAAGTGTAACACCCCATATTCCTTAATGTCATCCGTATGAGGATTTTATTAAGAAAGTATGGAGCATTGTAGGTATAAAGACAGAAAAACATCACAGAGACTAATATTTCACAAGATATGAAAATAAATTTACAGCGGAAGAAAACTTTCATTCAATCAAATAGTTACCTCAAAACCTCAGTCAAAACAATATCAGAGTAAAATAATATTATCCCCAAATATAGTCAAAAGATACAACCTTACATTGAAAAGAGTGCAGGCAGAAATCCAACATGTAGAAACCCATCATGACAAAGTTAACAAAGAACTATACACTTTCTCCCTGTAAGCCTGGAGGGGAAAAAGAGAGAAAGGAAGAAAGGAAATGGTCAGACATAAAGCCTGGTGAGCTGCTGGGATTAAAAGTCCGATTTACTAAGTTAAGTAAAACAGGTAAACAGTTGTTCTAGTTATATATAAGGGTGGATGTCTATACATGTCTAAGGGTGAACAATAGCTGATATAAACTGATAACTAGAACGACAAATTCTTATACAAACAGACATGGATGATAATACTAGAGATCAGTTCTGGCAGATTGACTGTTTTGCACTTCCACTAGAATATAAAGATCAAATGTTACTCTAATTGCATAACGGGATTAGGTGTTAACCTATTTACATAACAGGATTACAGCAGAAAATAACAGCAAGATTAGGTGTAGCCTAATTCCATAACAGACAGCTATTATGATATACCACCCAGAGTAGACATGCATGTATCATATCAAGAATATAACAGCAGGATTAGGCATACCCTAATTAGAAACAGAATGATCTCAACAGAAACAGAATGGTATAATTAGGTGTACTCTAGTTATATAACGGATGTTATCCCAACAAAAACAAACAGGTTCCTAACCAGAAATAACGGTTGTTACCCCAAACAGAAACAGACAGGTACCCACAACAGAAACAGGCAGGACTAGATGTACCTTAATTACAACTCTCAGCGATCGGCTCCCTATTACATAAACATCCTTTGTCAGTGCCATAATAGGGTGTATCACTCCCTAAGTGGCAATCTACAAAAAGATACATACCTATTTAAAGATGTTACAACGTCTTATTTTCTTAGAACAGGCCAGATACATGCACGTACATGACTCTATTGGAACGCACCATCAACGCCCTTCCTTCTCATATGATCTCTTACAATCAGTTTAGTAAGCATGCCCTGACCTCTACCTAGTGTGGGGTCCTCGTTTGATACCAAAAAGGGTTACTGATTGACATGGGTCCCACACAGTCGATGATACAAGCTAAACCCCCTAAGCTTGTGTCACCAAATAACTAGAATTTTAAAAGGTTAAGTATTACAGGTTTACATGTTCATATAACTCCCACAGATTTAACAGATTTACTTAACCCTCACAGATTTAACAGATTTACTTAACCCCCACAGTTTTAATAGGTTTAATTAACGCCACGGATTTAACATGTTTACTTATCCCCATAGATTTAACAGGTTTAACAAACAGGCATATACTCAAGTTCAAGTTATTAAAATACATCTGGTACTTAACATGTGAGTTTACTTAAAGTCCATTTTAAGTCTAACCTAACATGTCCAATCATATGCATAATATTCATCAATCATGTTCCCAATTTATAATATACATAGGTTTATGCATATCTCTACCAAGTTATAACATATACACATTATTCCTCTTATTAGTTTACAGCAAGTCTAACATGTGTATATTTGTCCATTTTCTTCAAAAGACAGTAAGTATGCATATATTACAATAATATGCGTATATTCCCAAATTACAACAATCATGCATATTTTCCCAAATTACAACAAGTATGCATATTTCCAAGTGACAACTGACATGTATAATTATATTTCTTAAATGACAACATATATGCATATTTTACATTTCTCAAATGACAACATATATGCATATTTTACATTTCTTAAATGACAGCAGGTATGCATAATTACATATCCTAAATGACATCATATACGCATATTTTACATTTCTTAAATATCAGTAGGTATGCATAGTTACATTTCTTAAATGTCAACAGGTATGCATAATTACATTTCTTAAATGGCAGCAGATATGCATAATTAGATTTCTCAAATGCCAGCAGGTATGCATAATTACATTCTCTTAAATGACAACAGGTATGCATAATTTCATCAAATTAACGTTCTTTTCAAATTGATGCCAAATGAACATGTTTTCAAACATCAATGCCAAATAAACATGTTTACAAATTAAATGTCAATAGGCGACTACAATATTCCTCAAATCAAAATACCCTTTTTACGTGCTAATTACCAATTACATATTCCCTTTTATGCTAACATGTTCCTGATATTTATGTATGCAACTAATGTTGATTACATGTTCTGAAGTCTATACATTATTGACCTATCTATGGATTAAAGCCAGATGTTTTATCTATGCCATACTAACATGTTCACAATTAATGTCTAATTTGTGTTCATACATCAGCGCCCAAATTCCATTCTATTCAATGCCTACATGTTCTTCCTTTTGATAAGCCCCAATTTATTGCATAAATTCTAATATGCCTAAATTTCCTTTTTTTCTTCTTTAACGTTATTCCACTCTTTTCAGTTCTACGTAAGGCACATAATACTGTAACTAAACAAACAATGGGAAGGGGATAAGAAGAGATGTACATACAAGCAGATAACAGGAAAAAGAATAACATATAATTTTATAAGCATTGATTACTTTTCAGAAATATATGTGCTGTCAGTTAAACCACCACAACAACTATTATATCTATTTTATCTTCAACTTAGAAGAAATCTGAATAATCACAGTAGACTCACCATATTTGCAGATCAAGAAAAATCTCCTAAAATAGTTGTTGTAGAAGAAATCCCACTTTTATCTTTTCATTGATTGCAAGGTTGGAGGTTGGTTACAGATCTTCTATCTTCTTTGTTAATCTAGATTTCAATAGTGTCTCCCCATTTTATTATTTTAGTTTATAATATATTACAGAGGCAGAAAAAGATGAAGATTTGTGTGTATAGATAAAATGGGAGAGAGAGCACTTTTCATAGAATAACAAAGCCAACCTTTTAACCATTAGATATTAGGTTTTTAATCTAGGCCATACAAGTCATTAAAGAACCTTGTAAATAAAACAATCCACGTTCAAGAAAAAGAATCCACCCATCATTATGGTAGGTAGACCTACAGGTCTACCCACTTAGCTTCCCATAGGTCCACCCACTCATCTAAAGTTATGTTACTTTTTTCGCATTATTTGACTTGGGAATTCCCATAGGTCCACCCACTTGGCTCTTGGGAGGACCCATAGGTTTACCCATTTAGCTTAGTTTACGTTAATTCGGCACATTGGCTTTGGTTCGGATTAATTCAAACATATTTACATATATACTCCATATATACATACATATATATATATATATATATATGTATATATATACAAACTTCTAGAATCTATAACTTCTTCATACGTTATCCGTTTTACGCAAACTTGGAGTCTATCCGAACCAGAATTCTGGGATGAACGCAATGGTATAGTCTGTTTTACTTAATTCTGAAATTTAGTTATCCATTTTCTCCCTTAATTACATACATTCACATTTTCCTCTTTTACTGTATGCATTAGTTACATGCATTTCTTTAAACCATTGCATGTAGCCTAATCAATTCGCATTAAACTTATCTCTCCTTTTCAATGCATGCATCACATGTTCCTCTTTTCACCATGCTTTTCCTTATTTTGTTGCAATCAATTTATTGCATTAATTCACATATTGCTTGCTTCTTTTACTGCATGCATTATCAGTTAAATTATTGCATTAATTTTCCGTATTAATGTCTTCTCTTTTTAAAATATGTCGCATGCAATCTTTAATTGCATTGCATTCATTTTATTACATTACCCTTTCTTCATTTTCTTGCACATATTTAAATTTGGTTCTTCTTAATATAATTGTATATATATATATATAATTATTCATTTTTAATTTTTCTTCCTTAATTAATTAACCCTTTAATTAATTATTAAAAGTTTGGGCTGTTACATTCTCCCATCGTTAAAGGATTTCGTCCCTGACAGGAAGAATGTTATAATTCCTACAATCATCTACTCATCCATCAACCATAGGCATCCATGGTCGTTAAGATTTTCTAATGCTTGTATGAACATATGCAATTGTGTGTATATGTACATACACTAATGCGAAAATTAGGCAGTCTACTGATTCAGTCGACCTCCTTAATGCAGTATATGTTTGTTTAATGTATCTAATATGCATGTAAAAGAATCCTAATATATCATATAAATTCTACATGTGTGAACAACCACCACCAATATGAAACATCCATGTGATGAGTCAACCATTTTGCATCTATAAAAAAATGCACACACATCCATATGCTGTATGAGTGTGTTTGAGTCGATCTAGTGCCTAATGTGTGTGTATATGCGTCCACTAGCAAACACTTGCTTCCACTTGCAACCATTAAACATAACATGTCTCAAACACATGTTTCAACCATATCCTATCTTCTGTAAGCTCAACTCATATATCTAAACCTTCCAAGGATATACTAATGGAAAACCCCAAATCAAAGGAAGAAGTATTAAATAGAATATCAAAGAGGAAAAATACTTGTCAAAAGAATGAGTGTAAGAAACTTGAATTCCCTTTTCGTCTTACTATCTTAGTTACTTCGGGGAAAAACTCTCTAGCGAACTAGTCCTAAAACTTACCCTAATCTTACAAGTAAAGTCACATCTTTTTTTCCATAACTAGGAAAAATTCTACTCAATATCATGAAACTCAATTCTCACTTACACCATGTGCTTTATCCCAAAATGCTACAAATTTAGCATTCCCACAAAACAGATCCGAAAACCAATCTCTCCTTCTCCCTTCTATAGATAGTCTTTCAATCACTTTATTACTGGGAACATGTATAACACAAAGAGAACTGAACCGATACTAAGAATACCAATCATGACTAACCATTCCGTTCGCGAGAAGTCTAAAAAAAATTAGTCCTAGCCCAACTATTTTCTTCTTATAGTCAAAACAGCTCCAGAAATGCTTAACAGATATTAGGCCAGTAACTTCACCCAACAAGTCCATATGTCATATAAGGCCTAATCATGGAAATCTCATCTATGCCCAAACAACATGGTTTTAGTTTCAGCCCCGACTTACAATAGAAAAACAGATGATCAAGCTGATCCTTACGGGGTTCAGAAACTACCGCTGGGCCTAAGCGCAAAACAGTCACTAATGCTATCAAAGGAAAAGGACAAAATATTCTTAAACCAAATAGGAAAACTAGAAAGAACTAAATACAAATAAAAATCTTTCTTTCACTAACCTTTTCTCTTTCCTTGACCATTCTTGATCAACAGCCTCCCTCATAATCCTTTAGACATTAATATACTCATGTTGATCTTTTACTTGCCATCCTTAAATTCACCTTTTTGGAAGTTCCTTGATTAATTGGCTACTGAAAACATATAAAAATCTATTTTCATATCTTCAGAAAACATATTTTATAGAAACCCGTGATTGCAAGATATTTCTTTTTAATTATCTTTAAGTTGGCAGTTAGTGCACAATACGATAAAACTCCTATTCCACACCAACCCTTTTCATTCTTGCAATAACGTTTTCAACGTTAAACTAGACTATGGAAATACCCCCCCCCCTTTCTTTAACCAATTAATCTAGGTTTTTCTTATCTTCCAAATTATCGTTTTATATTACTAAACTAATAAGAAAGTTCCATCCATGATTAACCTTTCTTTTATTATCTATCTAGCCACAAGTTCCTTTTTAACATCGACTCTTCCCAACTATTAAGCTAAAAAAGTTTGTCCATTTTTCCAATTTTTACTTACAAAGAAAATCTTAGATAAAATGACATATAACTCAACTAAAAGATAAAGATTTAGAAAGAGTCAAAGGAAGGTTGTAACTGACTATTAGGGAAACTTTATTTCCAAATGAACTTTTGATTTTTGAGAAATGCATTTTCTTTTGAAAATTCTTTCTTTTAAAACAAAACTTTGGTTATCTTGGTCCTTAGGCTTTGATACCAAATGTAATACCCTACATTCTTTAATGTTACCCATATGAAGATTTCATTAAGAAAGTATGGAGCATTGTAGGTATAAAGATATAAAAACATCATAGAGACTAAGATTTCACAAGACATGAAAATAAATTTACAGTGAAAGAAATCTTTCATTCAATCAAACAGTTACAAAATGTCATGTCTCAAAGCCTCAGTCAAAACAATATCAAAGCAAAATAATATTATCCCCTAATATAGTCAAAAGATACAACCTTGCGTTGAAAAGAGAGAAGGCAGAAATCCAACATGTAGAAACCCATCATGATAAAGCTAACAAAGAACTATGCACTTTCTCCCTATAAGCCTGAGGGGAAGAAAGAGAAAGGAAACAAGTCAGACATAAAGCCTAGTGAGCTACTGGGATTAACATCCTGACTTACTAAGTTAAGTAAAATAGGTAAACAGTTGTTCTACAACATATAGGGGTAGATGTTTATACATGTCTAAGGGTGAACAATAGCTGATATAAGCTGATAACAAGAGCTGTAAATTCTTATACAAACAGACATGGATGATAATACTAGAAATCAGATCAGGCACATTGACTGTTTTGCACTTCAACTAGAATATGAGGATCAGGTGTTACTCTAATTACATAACGGGATTAGGTGTTAACGTAACTGCATAACAGGATTACAGCAGAATATAATAGCAAGATTAGGTGTAGCCTAATTACATAACAGACATGTAACAATCTGGATTTTTACAACATGCTAAGACAAGAATCAAAGCAGAATTTAATTATAAAATTTGAATCAGGAGAAACGGGTTGCGCCATTGCGTTCGTCTCGGAAAAATACGCGAAATAGAGTCCGAGTTTTCGAAAATCGGAGTCCGTATGACCAAGTTATGGCCCGTCAAAGTTTTCAAAAAATTTCAAGTTCAAAAACAGTTCAAATTTGAATTCAGAATTCAAATTCAGCCAAGCAGAACAGGCGGGAAAAATTCCCGCCACCCCCAATTCGACTTGGGAGTCGACACACCCCAGGTGGTGTCGACTGCCCAGTCGACACCCCTGTCGACTTGGGTGGTCGGCCAGCTTGGCCTGGGTGCACCTGACTTGTTCCTCAAGACATGTTTGGAGGCTTGTGACGGATATTAAAGGCTCAGATCTATCCTAGGGTTAATCTAAGGGCCTAAACTACTCCTAATCTCTATAAAAACACCCTAGGACCTAACCTAAATCACTCAAAATCAATCTAAAAACGAAGTGCTGCCCAAATCCCTCTTGATCATGGCCCCCATCTCCAACTCCAAGGGCTTATGCATTCAAATCGGGTTCAAATCAAAAGGTGCAAGCTTTCTACATCAAATCGAGGGTAGATCAATGTTGCTACGCAAATTTCATGACGATTCTTCAACAAAGGAGCCACCTTTCTTCGTCAAGACGATTCATGCTCCTAGCCCTCTTGCCACGCTATGTAAGTTCTAGCTACTTGTAGATCTAAACGGTGATTCTAATATGACATGGAATAAAATGCGATGAAACATAAGTATGCTAGCCTATGTGAACCCAATTTTGCCCCTTTTCTATGATATATGACCTTGGGCTAAGTTTAGCGACTTAATCATGCCACTCATGTTATGATTAACCTAGTTTATCTTGCAAGTTTGAATCTTTATCTATGGAATGTTGGCATGAACCGTTAGGAACCATTTGACTTGTGAAACATTGGCAAAGACTTGACTTTGGGGCTTATGCATGTAAATGAACCCAAACCCCATATGTTATCATGCATGTTTGTGGCCAAATTCCCTTATGATACTGTGCATATTTGTGGCCAAATTCCCTTATGTTATCATGCATGTTTGTGACCAAATTCCCTTATGATACTATGCATATTTGTGGCCAAATTCCCTTATGATACTATGCATGTTTGTGGCCAAATTCCCTTATGTTATCATGCATGTTTGTGGCCAAATTCCCTTATGATACCATGCATGTTTGTGGCCAATCCCTTTTTGACATCGTGCATGTTTTGAGGCCAATATGTAGCATAGTACCCATACTAGGTTGACTCGCTTTTACTTGGGTTGGAAACACGATTTGGGGTAGGTTAGACGTGCGTGATTATGACATGATAATTTGACATGGGATTTCATGAAAATATGGCACTTATGATACACCTAAATGTGGACATGACATGTGGGGTAAACATGGGACTTGAAACTAGACACGTGTGGGTTGTAAGTGTAATATGACACTAGACCAGACATGAAAGTGGCCAACTCGAAGTTGGGTTGAGTTTGTAGCATAAATCTACCCGGACCCTCCCGGCTTAACTAGTGGCTACAAACAATAGGACCCAATGTGAGTAGTTGGTCATGTTGCACTTAAAACCCGAGGTTAGACTAGGTTGTGGTGTAAAACTACCCGGACCCGCCCGGCTTAACTAGTAACCACAACAAAGTCTAATGTGAGAGGTTGGGGTGCATTAATCTAATTAATGCCACATGAAAAGGTTAAGTAATTTTGACTAATGACACTTAACCGATATCACACGAAGGAGTAGGTTAAGTGGAACCGGACTTGATTTCTTAATGACACTTAACCATATAAGACAATTAGGGGATGGGGTTAAGTAATTTACACTTAACTAATCCGACTTGGTAATTAGATGGGGTTAAGTAACTTAGACTTAACTAATCTAAACACGGTAATTAGATGGGGTTAAGTAACTTAGACTTAACTAATCTAAACACGGTAACTAGATGGGGCTAAGTAACTTACACTTAACTAATCTAAACACGGTAATTCGATGGGGTTAAGTTAAACACTTAACTAATCTAAACTTGGTAATTCAATGAGGTTAAGTAACCAATACTTAACCAACTTAACATGGTAATTTAATGGGGTTAAGTAACTTATACTTAACCAATTATACATGGTGATTTGATGAGGATAAGCAACCATACTTAACCAATCTAATATGAGAACTTGATAGGGTTAAGTCACAAGAACGTTTAAACATACTTAACCATTCTAATACGATTAGTGGATGAGGTTAAGTTAACCTATACTTAACCAATCCGACTCGATAATCTGATGAGGTTAAGATAATCTATGCTTAACCAATCTAACACGATAATCTGATAGGGTTAAGATAAATAAATACTTAACCAATTTGACTTGATGATTGAATAGGGTTAAGTCATGAGCTTCTTGGCATACTTAACCAACTTGTAGGGCTAAGTCTTGGACTTGAATACTTAGCCAAAGCTTGACATGATTCGTAGGCAGGTTAAGTCATGAACTTGAATGATAACACTTAACCCAATAGACAAAACCCTAGTTAGAGGAACTAAGTATAAAATCATAGTTAATCAAGGATAACGGGAAAAGAAGCTAAGTGGTAAACCTTAGTTAAGAATAACTAAGTAATAATTCTTAGCCAAGGACATGGGACTAGTTCATAAATAGATGAGTAACCTGATACGGTAGGTCATCGCTTAGTATACGAGGAGGAGCAACTTATCTGACTTGGATAAAAAGCTCCAGCGAACTGGATGACGAAGCGGTAGCTTCGGGGGACGTGAGGGTACTCTTGGTATCCCTCTGTGAGGTGGCAGATGGTCCATGAAACCTGGCCTCACAGAGGTTAAGGTCTGCGGTAGAAGATCCAAGGGTATGCCTTGGTTGCTATGCGAGCGACCTAAAGACCGGGATGGATTAGCGTGGAGTCGACGATACTTGATTTTGCCCTGGATAGCACGTCGCCGACTACCTACCATCTTTAGTCAATCGTGTACGTACGGAAAGGCAGAGAACTCCCAACAGGCCATATACTTGCTATCGAGTTATGGGTGAGGTTGGCCAATAGGTAAGTGGGGCATAGTGGGGCCGGGATGTAGTTCTTATACATGATTTTTCTTGGATTGCCGTTCAGTAGTTGAGGGAGGGGTCACGTGGGACCATAGCCACGGATACAAAAACAGACCTTGATATCTGCATCAACAGACGACTTAAAACTCCCGACTGAGTTCCGTATTTCTTGATTTGCCCTGGCATGGAACTCGGATGGCACATTGACATACATGTGCGTCTAGACATGGAAAACGATTCACGATTCATACGTGGGATAAAAAGGCGCGGTTGACGGGTAGCAAAATCCCTAGTAGCCCTAGGTGGCTAAAACCCAAACCGAGATACGAAAACGTTCATTAGGTAGCATAATCCCTAGCGGCCCTAAGTGGCAGAAACCCTAGGTAAACACGCGATAGTTTAGGGTAAGAAAACATAACCAGATCAAGGATAGCAGTCCAAAACAACTTCAAGGATAAAATGGTACTCCGTTGCGGTGGTATAGATTTACATGGGGAAGCCCGTACGGCCTACGACAAAGAACTGAACTTATACATGGAAAGAAACATACGAATTGGGAAAACCTACATATGCTATATATTAGGTTGACATGGACCACTACATGACATTGGGCAAGGGACATTCATAGTTAACACATGACGCGGGTTGGGATACTAGTACGAGAGGTGCAGAGTAAACACACATGATAAATACCTTGGGATGTTATACATAATAGATACCGTGGGAGGTTATACATGATAGATACGTTGGGATAGTATACTTGATAGAAACCTGACGATGTGATACCTTGATTTATCTTGACACCGTAGTTTATCATGATACCTTAGTTTATCTTGCTACAGTAGTTCATCCAGTTATCTTGGTTTAGCTTATCTATCTAGTCGTCATCCTTATGTTTACTTTCAGTTTATGCATGTCATGTTACCTTTATCTGTTTTTATACTGGAAGTAGATAGGACTTACCAGTCTTTATGACTGACCCCGTTTTCTTTCGCCTCTTTGTCTTCCGTTTCCCCCAACCAGGTTTCAGGGAGGAAATGATGTTGTTTAGTTCGGACCTCTTATCCTTGAAGGTCACCATGTATAGCTTGGTCTTCTTTTGGCTATGGCTGCTTCACCGCTTTATTTTGGGGAATAATTTATGAAAAGGTTTTATGCTTCTTTACTATTGCAAGACAGGTTTTGATGTATTCTGATGTAAAAGGCTTTAGACCATATTTTATAAGGTAACGAAATTTGTTTTACTTCCGCTGTTTTATATATGTTCTGTCTTGTAATATTTCTGTGCATGTTTACCTCGATAATGCTTCACCAAACCTAGGGCATTCCCTTTGTGAGTGACCCTAGCAGAGGTGGGGTGTTACATTTGGTATTAGAGCAGAAGGTTACCAGACTGGGCAAAAGTTTTTAAAACCTTCTGAAAACTAGTTGAGAAACCGTTTACAAAGAAGTATTTTGCAAGAAAAGTTTTTAAAAGGCTATTCCCCAAAAGCCATTAGCACTATCCTTTGTTTCCTTGATCGAGTCTCTTTTCCTTTCCGTCCTCCATCCGCAGTCACAGTAGTTTTAACTGCGACTAATCCTTGTCTAGCTAAGTAAGAGTTTTCCGTACGATGGAGGGAGTCCTCGAGAGACCTGTTGCCGTGCTATAAGGAAGGATAATAAGAGCAAGGATAGAGGGCACGAGTTTAAAGATAAGCAACTTGTTGATATGGCTTAATCCACGAAGGAGGGAAAAAGAAGAACAATAAAACCCATGACGCGAGAGTATCTTTGGCATGGTAAAACGGGACGCATAGTTAAGTGTTATGGGACGAGGACAAGATCATCGAGAGGGAAATTGTATGCTCTCATTTCTAGCGTACCTAAGAGGGATGGTACCATTTCTGTTGAAGGTTTAGCCTTTCTTTTCTATCATCCCGTCTAGACTTTGTCTTGTTCATCGCATCATTTAAGTCTACTTCGATAGTTGAGTCTCTGCACCTTAGTACTAGCCTGGTAGAAGATCCCACTTTTGTCCCAAAATCTGGTTGGAGAGTCGGTCCATTTATTCATGACTTGTTTGGAATTGAGAGTGTAAATGCCAAGTGTTGAGATTAGAAGCAATGCTTCCATTATCGAGCTATGGATGGATTCTAGGGATGAAGTGGTTATCTAGTAAGGGATGCCATTCTCGGTTTTGAAAGGAGGGTAGTTAAACTCTTAACTTGCCTTGGTAATACCCTCGAAGTCTCGTGTAACCTTATGAGTTCTGTCATGGTTAGTTACGTAGAATCTCTTGGTGCATTCAGCGGAAATCTCTGATCCGGTCGAGTAATGTTCGCCAATAAGGCGGATGGTTCATCCCGCTTAAGCATGAGTTATAGGAATCACCCTAGTAAGTGCACGTGATAACATGGATTGGCATTGGTAAACGAGATCCAGAATTCACTAGTGAATTTTGGAGAGCTTGCATGAGTACACAGATATGTTTGAGCCGAGCATACTAGGGAAAGAATAAGTGAAAGTGAAACGAGAGGCGACAGTGAAATGAGTTTCGACTCATACCTTGGAAATAGGAATCAAGGAGCTACGAAAATCATGAAGTCAAAGGCGGTCAAGGCACAATGGAATTAAGCTCATGAAAATGCGGCTTAGACGCGCGCATCATGTCTCTTTTAAGAGTGTATCGTTGATCCCTGGTTCTCCTGTAGAGCTTGCTTGCATGCTATCGCTTGGTGGATGTCCTCTCGGTCCTGTTTCTGTTGCAAACCCCGTAAGGAGTTTACCTTGTTTATCTTCTCGATCCTATCTTGGGAATCTTAGGTAGAACTCTATGGATGTAAACATGTATTTGAAACATGTTATGATTGATGTGGTTGCAAATGGTTGCAAGTGGTTGCTCGTGGATGCGCGAATACACGTTAGATACTAGATCGACGCACTCACATTTCATGTTGCATATGCACGAGTATTTATACTTGTTTATGGATGAAATTGAATATGTCATCATGTGGATGTTGCATGTGGATGAATGGTTATGCACACATATAGTGTTTATATGACTAGGACTATTTGCATACATGTTGGACTCATGGCACTAAACATATTTTGCATTAGAAAGATCATTCAGGCCTGATCATTAGCATTAGCTAAGGAGCATATACACACACGTTCTGCATATGTTCATATGGCATTAGAAATCGTCTAAGGACAATGGTTTCCTGTGAATGATGTTTTGAGTAGATGGATGATGGATAGTAGGATACGTTCTTCCTAACTTGGAGATTTCGGGGACGAAATCCTTTAAGTTGGGGAGAATGTAACAATCCGGATTTTTACAACATGCTAGGACAAGAATCAAGGCAGAATTTAATTATAAAATTTGAATCAGGAGAAATGGGTTGCGCCATTGCGTTCGTCTCGGAAAAATACGCGAAATAGAGTCCGAGTTTTCGAAAATCGGAGTCCGTATGACCAAGTTATGACCCGTCAAAGTTTTCAGAAAATTTCAAGTTAAAAAACAGTTCAAATTTGAATTCAGAATTCAAATTCTGCCAAGCAGAACAGGCGGGAAAAATTCCCGCCACCCCCAAGTCGACTGGGGAGTCGACACACCCCAGATGGTGTCAACTGCCCAGTCGACACCCCTGTCGACTTGGGTGGTCGGCCAGCTTGGCCTGGGTGCACCTGACTTGTTCCTCAAGACATGTTTGGAGGCTTGTGACGGATTTTAAAAGCTCAGATCTATCATAGGGTTAATCTAAGGGCCTAAACTACTCCTAATCTCTATAAAAACACCCTAGGACCTAACCTAAATCACTCAAAATCAACCTAACAACGAAGTGCCGCCCAAATCCCTCTTGATCATGGCCTCCAACTCCAAGGGCTTATGCATTCAAATCGGGTTCAATTCAAAAGGTGCAAGCTTTCTACATCAAATCGAGGGTAGATCAATGTTGCTACGCAAATTTCATGACGATTCTTCAGCAAAGGAGCCACCTTTCTTCGTCAAGACGATTCATGCTCCTAGCCCTCTTGCCACGCTATGTAAGTTCTAGCTACTTGTAGATCTAAACGGTGATTCTAATATGACATGGAATAAAATGCGATGAAACATAAGTATGCTAGCCTATGTGAACCCAATTTTGCCCCTTTTCTATGATCTATGACCTTGGGCTAAGTTTAGCGACTTAATCATGCCACTCATGTTATGATTAACCTAGTTTATCTTGCAAGTTTGAATCTTTATCTATGGAATGTTGGCATGAACTTTTAGGAACCATTTGACTTGTGAAACATTGGCAAAGACTTGACTTTGGGGCTTATGCATGTAAATGAACCCAAACCCCTTATGTTATCATGCATGTTTGTGGCCAAATTCCCTTATGATACTATGCATATTTGTGGCCAAATTCCCTTATGTTATCATGCATGTTTGTGGCCAAATTCCCTTATGATACTATGCATATTTGTGGCCAAATTCCCTTATGATACTATGCATGTTTGTGGCCAAATTCCCTTATGTTATCATGCATGTTTGTGGTCAAATTCCCTTATGATACCATGCATGTTTGTGGCCAATCCCTTTTTGACATCGTGCATGTTTTGAGGCCAATATGTAGCATAGTACCCATACTAGGTTGACTCGCTTTTACTTGGGTTGGAAACACGATTTGGGGTAGGTTAGACGTGCGTGATTATGACATGATAATTTGACATGGGATTTCTTGAAAATATGGCACTTATGATACACCTAAATGTGGACATGACATGTGGGGTAAACATGGGACTTGAAACTAGACACGTGTGGGTTGTTAGTGTAATATGACACTAGACCAAACATGAAAGTGGCCAACTCGGGATTGGGTTGAGTTTGTAGCATAAATCTACCCGGACCCGCCCGGCTTAACTAGTGGCTACAAACAATAGGACCCAATGTGAGTAGTTGGTCATGTCGCACTTAAAACCCGAGGTTAGACTAGGTTGTGGTGTAAAACTACCCGGACCCGCCCGACTTAACTAGTAACCATGACAAAGTCTAATGTGAGAGGTTGGGGTGCATTAATCTAATTAATGCCACATGAAAAGGTTAAGTAATTTTGACTAATGACACTTAACCGATATCACACGAAGGAGTAGGTTAAGTGGAACCGGACTTGATTTCTTAATGACACTTAACCATATAAGACAATTAGGGGATGGAGTTAAGTAATTTACACTTAACTAATCCGACTTGGTAATTAGATGGGGTTAAGTAACTTAGACTTAACTAATCTAAACACGGTAATTAGATGGGGTTAAGTAACTTAGACTTAACTAATCTAAACACGGTAACTAGATGGGGTTAAGTAACTTACACTTAACTAATCTAAACACGGTAATTCGATGGGGTTAAGTTAAACACTTAACTAATCTAAACTTGGTAATTCAATGAGGTTAAGTAACCAATACTTAACCAACTTAACATGATAATTTAATGGGGTTAAGTAACTTATACTTCCAATTATACATGGTGATTTGATGAGGTTAAGCAACCATACTTAACCAATCTAATATGAGAACTTGATAGGGTTAAGTCACAAGACCGTTTAAACATACTTAACCATTCTAATACGATTAGTGGATGAGGTTAAGTTAACCTATACTTAACCAATCCGACTCGATAATCTGATGAGGTTAAGATAATCTATGCTTAACCAATCTAACACGATAATCTGATAGGGTTAAGATAAATAAATACTTAACCAATTTGACTTGATGATTGAATAAGGTTAAGTCATGAGCTTCTTGGCATACTTAACCAACTTGTAGGGCTAAGTCTTGGACTTGAATACTTAGCCAAAGCTTGACATGATTCGTAGGCAGGTTAAGTCATGAACTTGAATGACAACACTTAACCTAATAGACAAAACCCTAGTTAGAGGAACTAAGTAGAAAATCGTAGTTAATCAAGGATAACGGGAAAAGAAGCTAAGTGGTAAACCTTAGTTAAGAATAACTAAGTAATAATTCTTAGCCAAGGACATGGGACTAGTTCATAAATAGATGAGTAACCTGATACAGTAGGTCATCGCTTAGTATACGAGGAGGAGCAACTTATCTGATTTGGATAAAAAGCTCCAGCGAACTGGGTGACGAAGCGGTAGCTTCGGGGGACGTGAGGGTACTCTTGGTATCCCTCTGTGAGGTGGCAGATGGTCCATGAAACCTGGCCTCACAGAGGTTAAGGTCTGCGGTAGAAGAGCCAAGGGTATGCCTTGGTTGCTATGCGAGCGACCTAAAGACTGGGATGGATTAGCGTGGAGTCGACGATACTTGTTTTTGCCCTGTATAGCACGTCGCCGACTACCTACCATCTTTAGTCAATCGTGTACGTACGGGAAGGCAGAGAACTCCCAACAGACCATATACTTGCTATCGAGTTATGGGTGAGGTTGGCCAATAGGTAAGTGGGGCATAGTGGGGCCGGGATGTAGTTCTCATACATGATTTTTCTTGGATTGCCTTTCAGTAGTCGAGGGAGGGGTCATGTGGGACCATAGCCACGGATACAAAAACAGACCTTGATATTTGCATCAGCAGACGACTTAAAACTCCCGACCGAGTTCCGTATTTCTTGATTTGCCCTGGCATGGAACTCGGATGGCACATTGAGATACATGTGCGTCTAGACATGGAAAACGATTCACGATTCATACGTGGGATAAAAGGGCGCGGTTGACGGGTAGCATAATCCCTAGTAGCCCTAGGTGGATAAAACCCAAACCGAGATACGAAAACGTTCATTAGGTAGCATAATCCCTAGCGGCCCTAAGTGGCAGAAACCCTAGGTAAACACGCGATAGTTCAGGGTAAGAAAACATAACCAGATCAAGGATAGCAGTCCAAAACAACTTCAAGGATAAAATGGTACTCCGTTGAGGTGGTATAGATTTACATGGGGAAGCCTGTACGGCCTACGACAAAGGACTGAACTTATACATGGAAAGAAACATACGAATTGGGAAAACCTACATGTGCTATATATTAGGTTGACATGGACCACTACATGACATTGGGCAAGGGACATTCATAGTTAACACATGACGCGGGTTGGGATACTAGTACGAGAGGTGCAGAGTAAACACACATGATAAATACCTTGGGATGTTATACATGATAGATACCGTGGGAGGTTATACATGATAGATACGTTGGGATAGTATACTTGATAGAAACCTGACGATGTGATACCTTGATTTATCTTGACACTGTAGTTTATCATGATACCTTAGTTTATCTTGCTACAGTAGTTCATCCAGTTATCTTGGTTTAGCTTATCTATCTAGTCGTCATCCTTATGTTTGCTTTCAGTTTATGCATGTCATGTTACCTTTACCTTTTTTTATACTGGAAGTAGATTGGACTTACCAGTCTTTATAACTGACCCCGTTTTCTTTCGCCTCTTTGTCTTCCGTTTCCCCCCCAGGTTTCAGGGAGGAAATGATGTTGTTTAGTTCGGACCTCTTATGCTTGAAGGTCAAAATGTATAGCTTGGTCTTCTTTTGGCTATGGCTGCTTCACCGCTTTATTTTGGGGAATAATTTATGAAAAGGTTTTACGCTTCTTTACTATTGCAAGATAGGTTTTGATGTATTCTGATGTAAAAGGCTTTAGACCTTATTTTATAAGGTAATGAAATTTGTTTTACTTCCGCTGTTTTATATATGTTCTGTCTTGTAATATTTCTGTGCATGTTTACTTCGATAATGCTTCACCAAACCTAGGGCATTCTCTTTGTGAGTGACCCTAGCGGAGGTGGGGTGTTACAAGACACCTATTACGATACAGCACCAAGAGTAAACATGCACGTATCATATCAAGAATATAATAACAGGATTAGGAACACCCTAATTAGAAATAGAATGATCCCAACAGAAACAGAATGGTAGAATTAGGTGTACTCTACTTACATAACGGATTTTATCCCAACAGAAACAGACAGGTGCCTTACTAGAAATAACGGTTGTCACCCTAAATAGAAACAGACAGGTACCCCCCAACAGAAACAGGCAGGACTAGATGTACCCTAACTACTACTCCAAGCGATCGATTCCCTATTATGTAAACATCCGGTGTCGACCCCATAGTAGGGTGTATCACTCCCTGAAGTGGCAACCTACAGAAAGACACTGACCTTTTTACAGATGTTATAGCTACTTGTTTTACCAGAACAGGCCGTAACCGTGCACGCACATGACTCTGTTAGAACGCGCCATCAACACCCCTCCTTTTCAAATGAACCTCTTATAATAAGTTCAGTAAGCGTGTCCTGACCCCTACTTAGTGCGGGGTCCCTGTATGATACCAGAAAGGGTTACTGACTGACATGGGTCCCACACAGTGGATGACACAAGCTAACTCCCTAAGCTTGTGTCAACAAATAACTTGGATTTTAACAGGTTAAGTATTACAGGATTAACAGGTTCATATAACTCCCATAGATTTACTTAACACCCACAGATTTACTTAACCCTCACAGATTTAATAGATTTAACAGGTTTAATTAACCCAACAGATTTAATAGGTTAACTTAACCCCAAAGATTTATTAGGTTTAACAAACAGGCATATACTCAAGTTCAAGTTATTAAACTACATCTGGCACTTAACAGTTTACTTAAAGTCCATTTTAAGTCTAACTTAACATGTGCAATTCATATGCATAATATTCATCAATCAAGTTCCCAATTTATAACATACAATGATTTATCCATATCTCTACCAAGCAATAGCATATACACATTATCCCTCTTATTAGTTTACCGCATGTCTAACATGTGCATATTTTTCCATTTCCCCAAATTACAGTAAGTATGGATATATTACAAGTATGCATATATTTCCAAATTACAACGAGTATGCATATTTTCCCAAATTACAGCAAGTATGCATATTTCCAAGTGACAACAAGCATGCATAATTATATTTCGGAAATGACAACATATATGCATATTTTACATTTCTCAAATGACAACATATATGCATATTTTACATTTCTTAAATGAGAGCAGTTATGCATAATTACATATCTTAAATGAAAACATATATGCATATTTCTCATTTCTTAAATGACAGTGGGTTTGCATAATTACATATCTTAAATGACAACATATAAGCATATTTTACATTTCTTAAATGCCAGCAGGCATGCATAATTACATTTCATAAATGTCAGCAGGCGTGCATAATTACATTTCTTAAATGGCAGCAGATATTCATAATTACATTTCTCAAATGCCAGTAGGTATGCATAATTACATTCTCTTAAATGACAACAGGTATGCATAATTTCATCAAATTAACGTTCTTATCAAATTGATGCCGAAAGAACACGTTTTCAAACATCAATACCAAATAAACATGTTTACAAATTTAATGTCAATAGGTGACTACCATATTCCTCAAATCAACACACCCTATTTAGATGCTAATTAATATGACATATTCTTCCAATTACATATTCCCTTTTATGCTAACATGTTCCTTAAATTTATGTATGCAACTAATGTTGATTACATGTTCTCAAGTCTATACATTATTGACATATCTATGGATTAATGCCATATTTTCCATCTATGCTATATTAACATCTTCACAATTAATGTCAAATTTGTGCCCACACATCAGTGCTAAAATTCCATTCTATTCAATGCCTACATGTTCTTCCTTTTGATAAACCCCATTTTTTTGCAGAAATTATAATATGCCTAAATTTCCTTTTTTTTCTTTAACGTTATTCCACTCTTTTCAGTTCTACGTAAGGCATGTAATACTGTAACAAAACAAACAGTAGGAAGGAGATAAGGAAGAGATGTACATACAAGCAGATAACAGGAAAAAGAATTACATATAATTTTATAAGCGTTGATTACTTTTCAGAAATATATCTACTGTCAATTAAACCACCACAACATCTATTATATCTATTTTATATTTAACTTAGAAGAAATCTGAATAATCACAGTAGGCTCACCATATTTGCATATCAAGAAAAATCATCTAAAATAGTTGTTGTAGAAGAAATCCCACTTTTATCTTTTCATTGATTGCAAGGTTGGAGGTTGGTTACAGATCTTCTATCTTCTTTGTTAATCTAGATTTCAACAGTGTCTCCCCATTTTATTATTTTAGTTTAGAATATGTCATGGAGGCAGAGAGAGATGAAGAATTGTGTGTATAGATAAAATCGGAGAGAGAGCGCCCATTTTCATAGAATAACAAAGCCAACCTTTTAACCATTAGATATTAGGTTTTTAATCTCGGCCATACAAGTCGTTGGAGAACCTTATAAACAAAACAATCCACATTCAAGCAAAAAAATCCGCCTATCATTAGGGTGGGTAACCCATAGGTTTACCCACTTAGCTTTGGGAGGACCCATAGGTCCACCCACTGTGGCTTGGAAGGACCCATAGTTCCACCCACTCAACTAAAGTTCTGTTACTTTTTTCGCATTATTTTACTTGGGAGGTCCCATAGGTCCACCCACTTGGATCTTGGGAGGACCCATAGGTTTACCCACTTAGCTTAGTTTTCGTTAATTCAGCGCACTGGCTTTGGTTTGGATTAATTCAAACGTATTTACATATACACACACACACACACACACACAAACTTCTAAAATCTATAACTTCTTCATACGTTATCCGTTTTACGCAAACCTGGAGTCTATCCAAACAAGAATTCTGGGATAAACGCAATGGTGTAGTCTTTTTTACTTAATTCTGACATTTAATTATCCATTTTACCATTTTCTCCCTTAACTACATACATTCACATTTTCCACTTTTACTGTATGCATTAATTGCATGTATTTCTTTAAACCATTGCATGTAGCCTAATCAATTTGCATTAAACTTATTTCTTCTTTTCAATGCATGCATCACATGTACCTCTTTTCACCATTCTTTTCCTTATTTTGTTGCAATCAATTTATTGCATTAATTCACATATTGCTTGCTTCTTTTAGCACATGCATTATCGGTTAAATTATTGCATTAATTTTCTGTATTAATGTCTTCTCTTATTAAACATTGTTGCATGCAATCTATAATTGCATTGCATTCATTTTATTACATTACCCTTTCTTCATTTTCTTGCACATATTTAAATTTGTTCCTTCTTAACATAATTGCATATATATATATACAATTATTCATTTTTTATTTTTCTTCCTTAATTAATTAACCCTTTAATTAATTATTAAAAATTTGTGTTGTTACATTCTCCCATCCTTAAAGGATTTCGTCCCCGATAAGAAGAATGTTATAATTCCTACAACCATCTACTCATCCATTAACCATAGGCATCCACGGTCCTTAAGAATTTCTAATGCGTGTATGAACATATGCAATTGTGTGTATATGTCCATACACTAATGTGAAAATCAGGCAGTCTACTGATTAAGTCGACCTCCTTAATGCAATGTATGTTTTTTCATTGTATCCAATATGCATGTAAAAGAATCCTGATATATCGTATAAATTCTACATATGTGCACAACCACCACCAATATGAAACATCCATGTTCAAGAAGAGTCTCCCCATTTTATTATTTTAATTTAGAATATGTCATGGAGACAGAGAAAAATGAAGAATTGTGTGTGTAGATAAAATAGGAGAGAGAGCCCTTTTCTATAGAATGACAAAGCTAACCTTTTAGCCGTTAGATATTAGGTTTTCAGTCTTGGTCGTACAAGTCATTAATGAACCATGTAAACAAAACAATCAATGTTTAAGCAAAAGAATTCACCCATCATTTGGGTGGGTAGACCCATAGGTCCACCCACTTAGCTTTGGTAGGACCCATAGGTCCACCCACTTTGGCTTGGGAGAACCCATAGGTCCACCAACTCAACTAAAGTTACGCTACTTTTTTTTGCATTATCTGACTCGGGAGGACCTATAGGTCCATCCACTTTGCTCTTGGAAGGACCCATAGGTCCACCCACTGCTTAGTTCACGTTAACTTCGGTGCATTGGCTTCAGTTTGGGTTAATTAAAACATATTTACATATATACTCCTTATATATATATATATACAAACTTCTAGAGTGTATAACTTCTTCATACGTTCGTTTTACGGAAACTTGGGGTCATTCTAAACTAGAATTCCGAGACGAATGCAATGGCAAAGTCCATTTTACTTAATTCTGAATATTTAATCAAGTATTATCCATTTTTTCATTTTCTCACTTAATTACATACATTTGCATTTTCCTCCTTTACCGTATACATTAATTACATGCATTTCTTTAAACCAGTGCATGTAGCCTAACCAATTCGCATTAAACTTGTCTCTTCTTTTTAAATGCATGCATCACATGTTCCTTTTTTCACCATGCTTTTCCTTATTTTGTTGCAATCAATTTATTGCATTAACACTTGCTTCTTTTAGCGCATAAATTATCAATTGAATTATTTCTTTAATTTTCCTTATTAATGTTTTCTCTTTTTAAATATTGTTACATGCAATCTTTAATTGCATTGCATGCATTTTATTACATTACCCTTTCTATATTTTCTTGTACATTTTAAATTTGTTCCTTCTTAACATAATTGCACACACACATATATATGTGCATCTATTCATTTTTTTATTTTTCTTCCTTAACTAATTATTAAAAATTTGGGTTGTTACAATAAGTTTAGATTCCTATTAAAGAATGATATTCAAATTTGGAAGTGAATAACAATTGAACGCAAATCACTAAAGGCGACTTTAGTTATCCTAAAATGGTAGATTTAATCCAAAGTTCGAAATATTAATTGAATATAGATTATTCGAAAGAGATTTATTTATTGAAATTCGATTATATCGAGTTCAAGAAAGTACTATTTATTTTATGTTTTAATCAAGATTTACTTATTTAATTATTTAACTATTTATTTATTTATCTGTTCAAATAAAGGAACAAAAATTATATTTTAAAATTAAATATTTTGGAAGCAAGGATTATAACGCTACCATTATAATAATATATTTCGGAAAAGAAGTGGATTCTTAAATTGAATCCGAGAGTTGCATATGCAATGTTTGTTAAGATTTAAGTTGTGAGCCTTATCTATTTCGAAGTTAACAATGTTGTTCAGTTATGGTTTGGGAGGTAATTATACCCCAACTTGATTGACTAAGAAATGGTTAAGGTTCGGTATCAAAGATTGATTAGTAAGACAGTTAGTTAGTGAACAATTAATGATTTGAGTTATAATAACGATGCTTTATATAACATCAATTTAATCCAATAAAAGGTATTTTGGAAACGTTTTCCAAATAAAATAAGAAATATTTTCTACGTATAGAAAATGAAATGAATTGGTTAATGAGAAGTTAACAAGTGGAATATGGGAACATTTTCCATTGTTAATAACGTATATTTTCTAAATATTGAAAATAGGAATCTATGAATATTTGGAAAAAAATTCCAGTCATAATAAGAGATATTTTCTAGAAAAGGGAAAAGGGAAAATGGATAATTTGTGATATATGTAAATGTTTTCCAAGGATCGTGGATATAAGCAAGCTTTGAGAAATATCTGGGAAATGATAATTTAATAAGAAATTGATTTAAAAGGGGCTAATGTTGCTTGATGATTGATTGGTAGAATTTCCATTTGGAAACAAGACCGTTGGTTGTATGTATCTTTCTATTAATAGTTAAATCATCGACTATCAATGTTTTGGTTTATACTTTCGTTGTCAATACGGAGAGACCAGGATCAGGTATATTATCTGAAAACCACTCCGTATTGGCGTAAGCACTGCGAATCGAATTATGCTGAAGATATTGAAGGTGGATTGACGGAATTGTTCCTTCGGGTTGTCCAGTCCTAGGACAATGTATATGGACGTATGTATCACAGAGTATTTCTGCATGGTCACGTACATTGATTTCTTCAAACGTACCATAGTTGGTGGTGGAGAAAGAAACTTCTCTTAGCTTAACACCTAGAGTATCTTTGAGGACGTCAATTAGTGATTTGACTGAACTTACGATGTGTCATTCAAAGTGAATGGTGGCAAGGTGTTCTAAAGGAAAGACGTAGCCTCAGGCCTCATCAACTGGGAATGACAAAAATCAGGCAGGAAAAATGGCTATATGGGTTATTCCCATGAGGATGTATTATCACCTGGTCTAGAGAAAATCCAATTTTTTCTTATTTTATTTGTTGTTGTATGATTACGGTGACGGTTGCTGATCACAACTGTTGGTGATATACATTTAATACACTCAAGCTGAATGAGTTGTTGGTAATGTGCGGACAGGTTGCAAGATGTTCTTGTTGGACCACCGTGTATCTCCTCTAGAGTACACTATTTGGAAGGTGGTCCCATACCTTGTCGTAGTTGGAAATCCAACCTCCAATAAGCGCCCTGCGGTTTTTGATTATTTACTATATGTATGGAGCGTGAGATGTAAGCGTTTCGCTATATTGTTATTTAATTGATTTAGACAATATTATAATATTACTGGATTTTTGATACCAAAAATATTTTGGGTTATCTTAAGATAAAAACCTTCCATGTTTATGTGTGGATCGGTCTTACGATTTTCTTTTCTTTCGAAAAAAGATTTTTAAAAGTTAAACCGAATGGTTGAAGTTTACTCCAACAATCCCATGACTGACTCATAGTTTATTTTATTTTTGTTTTCCTAAACTATTGGGTGCCTAAATTTATACGGATAGTCAAGCAGTAATGATTTTACAAATTCACTTGGAGGAGCTTAAAGTAGCAGGCTTCACCAATTAGCTATAGAATATCATATTTTCTACTGTGTACTATGTTTGTATCTGGAAACAGGTGTTTATAACTATTCCAGAAATAGTTGTGATGCTCTGATGATGGTATATATATACAAAACAGATTTGTATTTCAAAAAGTTATATTATATAATATATTTTATTCATTCCGCTGTGAGATTTTTGTTCTTTGTTTTGTTCTATTCTAATATTTCTTTCTTTCTACTTCTCACCCTCTAAGTTCTTTTTATTAATGTTTCGTATTTCTATGCAATTTGGGTTGGACATGTGGTGTAATTAGTCAACTCAAAGGGTACAGAGATTTGGGCCATTACATTTGGTATCAGAGCTGAAGGTTGAGTAGTAACCTTGGCTCTGTGGCATAACTCAATTGAGATGGGGTTAGTAAGACCCTAGGTCGAGTTTGAGTATATATACTAGGGTGTGTATTTGTAGATTTGATATAAAATGGTTTTATATTGTGTTGGCTGGTTTGTTGAGTGGTTTATGAATTCTGGTCGATACAAAATGTACAACTGTATCGAGAGGTATTGCTAAACTCATGAACAAATCAATTCAATACAGTATTGTTTTAAAATTTGTGAATGAAATAATTTTGCCCAAAAAATTATTTTGGTATAAAGGAATAATTTTTGAGATATTATAGTGTATCGATGTGTTGATTGTTATTACAATCAAATGTAATTATAAAATATTGAAACGGTTATATATAACCAAATATAATTTGTATAAAGATAATGTGTATAAATAAGATGAACTAAGATTAAGTTCAAACTAGAATTTGAGAATTTAAATCCCGGATGTTCAGAAATATTTTTTGAAGTATTTTTAAAAGTAATATAACATTATTTTGAAGGATTTCTAAATAAGAATAATTTTAAATTGATTTTGAAAATAATTAAGCATTGAGCTCACTTCAATGGATGCAAAATAATTCTGATGATGATCCGGACATCATCGGCGTTCATTTTCGATTTTCTAGGTGACGGATTGCTACCATAGTTGGAATGCTAATAAAAATTTATTTGAGAAAACAAGTCACTTTGAGAATCCAATTTTTTTAATTTCTATGGTTATGTATATGTATAAATATATAATTTCAAACTGATTTGAAATAAAACCCGAAAGTTTGAATTCTGAATTAAAATTTAACTTGTGAATTTAAATAACTTGAAATGGTAAAAAATAAATTAAATAAATTGAATTTTGACTTAAGTTAAGTAAATTAAATTAGATATAATCTTAAATAAGATGGAATACAGAGAAAAAAATGATTGGAATGATTAAAGTAAATTCGACTTATACATATTGGATGTTGTTAACTGGAATTAAATTATGGTAAATTTGAACCGCAGCAGAATAGGTGGATTGATTTTTAGACTAAAAAACAAGTTGGAATTATAGAGTGAAAGTGAAATAATCAGGAATTTGATTAGTGAATTGGAAACTAAAATTTGGATTAATTTAAATCAATTAGGAATGAATGAATATATGTTGAGTAGACAATGAATGGTAGCTAAGGCGAGAGATAAGATTTATGCTCATAAAAAAGGTACGTGTTCATGATGTTACTTGGGTTTGATGATTTGTGAGGCGTATTTGGAAAGCCACTTGGCTTTTGGATTTTCTTTTGGATTGGAGAAGGCCCGGAGAGATGAGTTGTAGTTGTACTGATTGAGCTGTGCAAAGGAGACATTGGCAATTTTTTTGGAAATTTAAGGTGTTAGAAAATTTTCAGAATTTTTGAAAATTTTCGTTAGTAAGAATAAATTAATATTTTAATTGAAATAAATTTGTTCAGTTAAAACTAAAGTTAAGAAGTAAACCAAAATATTTTAACCTAGTTAATAGGGTTAGTAGCATTTTTCCTACCATAGTAATTTCGAGGACGAAATTCTTTTAAGGGGGAGGAATGTAATAACCCAAATTTTAGTGACTGAATAATTAATTAATTTAATTATTTAAAAGGTCGATTTTAAGTTTTAAATTACTTATATTCAATAATTTTGAACATTTAATTAATATAAATAATGAATTTTATTCTGAAATTGTCGAAATTAAGTTGAAATTGCAATATTGTGTAAATTGGATAAGATAAGAGATTTAATTGAGTTTAGATTCGAAATTTTAATCATGAATTTGTTTATAAACGAAGTTTGAACATATGTTTTATATTTAAATTTACAAATGAGCTCGTAACGTCAAGGTAGTTCATAATATTACGTTTTGAACTTCAATTGAATTCCAATATGAGTTGGATTTCTTTGAAACAAGGAACGTTTGGATCTATCTGACTATATTTTTCTAATAAAAGTGAAAAATCGAGATTTCATCTTATAAATTGTGAGTTTTGTCCAAATCAAATTTTCAGAAAGTCATTATGGAACCGTTTATAAACTACAATGGTTTATTATATAAATAAATCGATCTTAAATAATCTGAATGTTGTTTTAGCTTGAAAATGGAAATATCAAGTTTAAAATTTAAATTGAAAATAATAATAGTAAACAACTTTTTGTTTAACATATTTTATGCCCTATATAAGTATTTTTGGAACTTCATAAAATAAGTTAATTTGTCTATTTTATTTAATTTTTAAGATCGTAGCATATTGGTTGATACCACGATCATTTTACTTTCGTCGTTGTGGGTCATATATAAACGAAGTAGTATGTAACGAAGTATACATATTTTTCTAACTTAAATATATACTAATGAGTGACCCGTGCTTCCCACACGGACAATGATTTGAGCTGTAGTTGCATTGAATAATGATTGGCTTGTGTGATATTACTGTTATTTTCTACCTTCCGTAGATAGGTGTCTGTAGTAGGTAAACTGTATCATAGATAGCATACATCCCGTTAATGTCAATACCTTATCGAAGATAATTAGACACGGATTATATAAGTTAAATCAAAAGGCATGAATAGAAAATAAAACAGTAATACAAAATAGATTAACATCAAGTTTAAATGAAGAAAGATAGGAAATAGGTGCATATGATACATATGGTTCAAGTACAAATGGTCTATAAAGGGAGCATGCCAGCACGACTTTAAATCCTCATCAAAATTAAATGAATACAGGCAATCGTGCCGACCATGTAAACGTGCAAACTAAGGAAATGTGCCGACCACGTATGTTTCACAAAGAAAACCGACCCTATTTGTTCCTTTTCTTCCATTTAAAATGCTTGCTTCCCCTTTGTTTTCATTTTCCAAAAAAAAAAACGCTAAACTCCTTGCTCAAAATAAAATCGTCCCTTTTCAAAAATATTAATCAAATGCAGTAATCAACCAAATTGAAGAACTTTTTATTCCATAGCCTTATTTTTGCAAGATCTCCACTTTCGTACGGACAATTTATAATTCGGACGCATTCTTCCCCCATTGTTGTTCTTCAAGGTACATAGGTCAGTCGATCTTGGGGTTATGTGGTTGTCGAGGGGTATCAAGCCTAAAGAAGAGAGGAAGGGAATGTGAGGCCAAGTTGCAGGTGGTGGTGGCATCATTTGTAGTGACCGGAGGAGGTAGTTTTCTAGGCTTGAAGTCGCATCTGTTGCGGGCAGTTTCGGGCGAATTCAGATGGCTTCGGGCTGAATTGCTTCAAGTGTAGGTAGGTGGAAGGACGACACATCCAGTGGTGGTAGCGAGGTGGTTTCTGATGGAAGGTAGGAGGAGCAACGGAGATAATCGGAATCTCGATTTGTTTTGGGTTTATGGCTTAATTGGTGAGCTTTGGGTCACCGGTGGTGACCAGTAAGGTGACGAAGGGGAGATGGATAGATGGAGGTTGTCGCGGTGGACGTAGGCGGGGTCTAGCGATCGGCATTGTCAGCAGTGACTGGAGAAGGCCACAAAGAGAAAGACGGGTTTTTCTTTTCGGGGAATATCTGGGAGAACAAAGATTAAGCTGCTAATTCCCAAATTTAGTATATTAAACGGTAATTAGTTTAAGGTTAATGGTGAGGATTACTAACTTATAGTTTATTCTAATTCGAGTTAAGGCTTTAACATGCGTAATTTATTCATATGTTAGCAGAATCACATGAAACTGATCATGTTTGAATCGTAACGGGGAGATCTATGTCTTAGAATTGACATTGCTGAAAATGGAGCTATCGGAATTTCAGAGAAAAAAATCAAACATCTATTTGATTTTTAGCGAAACAAAACCAGAATTCATCAACTGCAAGACAATGTAAGTAAACTCACTGACTCTGGCTCATTTATATTGTTATATAAACGAATATTAAATTTATATATAGTAATTTTATACTGTGTAATGGTTGTTTGGATGAATTATTGATAATTGGTTGAAATGATTGATTAGTTACGTATATATTTAATCGTTGGTTGAATATTGCTTCTGTTTACCACGATATCTTATATTGAAGTGAAATTAATGTTATCTACATTGATTAACATCTGTGGATGCAGGGAAACGGGTTAGAGGGATCCAACTGGATTCTTCAACATTCGTATTACTGTTTTTCATTAATTGTGATATACGATGTGATATATAATCTGTGATTGATTATGTTGTGTTTGAATTACCTTGGCGCTAGAATTTTGATATTTAAATACTGTAAAATGTTTTCGAATATAGAAAAGGAATTTGGATTTAAGAAGGAAATTCATTTCCAAAATAGAAATAAAACTTCGAACGGACTTGAAAATAGAAACTTGTTTTAAATAGATAAAGCAAGAAGTTGATTACAAATAAAGTTTATAAATTCGTTAAAATATTTATTTTGGGATAAATTAAAATACAAATTCAAGTTGAATTTATATAGAAAGGTGGGAATTAGTTTCAAACAATATTTGTAATTGGATTTTAAATTAGCGATTATAAAGGAAATATGAATTTAAAATGGAAATTTGAATAGGAAAAAGGAAATTGTTTTTGAAAGAAACGATGGATTTATTCCAAAGTTTAGAGTATAAAATAAATTAAGATAAATCCAAGGGATTTATAATTAGAATTCAACTATGTTGAATTTTATTTTAATGGTTTATTTTCAAAAAGGATATTTAAATTTTATTCAGTATAAAACTTTAATTTAAATGAAATATGTTAGGAAGCTAATATTCCAATATTTATAGCTATGAAAATATAAATCAATGTTTTGAAATAATTTTATATTATTTTAAGTTAGAATTATTAACGAATAAGGAATGGTAGAAATCAAATAAAATTGATTTCAGAAGTTATGCTTGTAAATATGTTTAAAATGGAAATTTGGATTATTTGATATAAACAGAAAGTTGTTAGTGGCATTTTTATAAACTGAATTTATAAATAAAATTAATATGATGTGGGTTTATTAAGTGACTCGATAAGTGAGATTTGTATCTTTAATTCACAAATAAAAATCAAGTTGATTTGATAAACAAGTTTCGATTCCTATTAAGGAATGATATTCAAATTCGGAAGTGAATAACAATTTGAAAGAAAATGTTTTGCAAATGGAAATCATTATAAGGCAATTTGAGTTATCCTAAAATGGTAGATTTAATCCGAAGTTTGAAATATTTAATGGTAGATTTATTTATTGAAATTTGATTATCTCGAATTCAGGAAAGTACTATTTATTTTCCGTTTTAATCAAGATTTGCTTATTTAATTATTTAACTATTTCTTTATTTATCTATTCAAATAAATGAACAAAAATTATAATTTAAAATTAAATATTTTGGAAGTAAGGATTATAATGCTATCGTTATATTCAATGTATTCCGTAAAAGAAGTGGATTCTTAAATTGAATCTGAGAGCTACGTAAGAAATGTTTGTTAAGTTTTAAGTTGTGAGCCTTGTTTATTTCGAAGTTAAGAATGTTGTTCGGTTAAGGTCTGAGAGGTAATCATATACTAACATGGTTGAATTCATGATTGACTGAGAAATGGTTAAGGTTCGGTATCTGAGATTGATTAGTAAGACAGTTTGTTAGTGAATAATTAATGATTTGAGTTATAATAACGATCTTTTATATAACATCAGTTTAATCCAACAAAAAGGATTTTGAAAACGTTTTCCAAATAAAGTCAGAGATATTTTCTAAGTATATAAAATGAAATGAATTGGTTAATGAGAAATTAAGAAGTGGAATATGGGAACATTTCAGGATGTTGTTAGCCTGCTTTGTGACTAAGCTACCCAAAGCAAAGATCATGTTAACACACTTTTTGGCAAATGTTGTCACATATGGAATCTCTGGATAACATCACTCTCCGGCATTGGAAGCATCGTCAGAAGACACAGGGCAGTTTGGTCAAAATCACAACATCAGTAGAAACTGGAACGAAACCCCTATTAAACGACCTCATTTGGATCTAAACACATCAAATACTTGTAGCCCTCTGAATTAGTTTCAAGTAGAGCTTTCGTTTGGTCTAATCGGCTTTACGGTTTGAAAGTTACGTTCGTTTCCGTGAACACATGCAGAAATATGGAAAAAACATGGATTTTTGAAGACCGGTTCGTGAGCACCCCTGGGGGTGGATCGTGACCACCGCCCGGGGTCGGATCGTGACCACCCCCTGGGGTCGGATCGTGACCACCCCTGGGGTCGGATCGTGACCACCCTGTGAGGTCGGTTCGTGACCATGACCCGGCCTGACCATCACCATCACGACCATCACCAGCTCACCACCCCGGCTCATGAACCATGACCACGAACCGCGACCAGGACCTGCTACTACAAATGTAGATCTTGACCTATTCTTGAGGCTATGACCGCTCCTACTTTCCCAGATAAGGTGCCACGTGTCCTACCATGACCTGATCACCATATGGGCTCTCCTACAGTTATAAATACACCTCCAAAGGGTATTTTCGAGGGACTTTTTGCATCTCAACATCCATGGCTGCCATGGCTGACACTTCTCCATGAATAACCACCATCTTCCTCAATAAGATTAATGAATTCAGAGAGAAATATTCATTAGATTCAAGTGATTGAGAGACAATATTCATTGTAATTGTAATCAGTGAATGAAATGAGAAAATATGAAGTGGACGTAGGCTCGTTAACACCAAATCACTATAAAAATCTTGTTGTCTTGTTTTTTCTCTTATTTTTTCAGTTATTACTTTATATCCTATGCTCTAAATACGACAATTTGGGTGTTAGGACCATTTTTGGTCTAACATTTTGGTGCTTTCACTGAGAAGTGAATTCTCAGCCTATCGAATTGCTATTCTACTATTTGGATTTGAAAGTCCAAAGAAAACAGTCCGCATTTCTACCATTTTTGAAGATTTCAGTTATTTCAGTAAGATCAGAACTTTGTGCCTCTGAAGAAAGCAAAGGAATCGCAAACTTTGTGACCAAATGAAGAACGAACAGATAAGCGCAGGAGCAGGCGGCCGGTTCGTGGTTCGCATGGGGCATCACGAACTGCCCCCAGGTGACCTCCTCGACCCGAACCAAATATAAGAAAATGTGGACACCGCGACTCGTTGGGGTGACCACAACCTGGTCTCAGAATGTACTCGCGATCCGACCAGGAGCTAGGAATTTGAAGGCCTCTACATATATCAGTTCGTTCCACGACCCTGAAGACAACCATGATCCGGAGATGTATCCTATTCACGACCCAAAATCACAGAGGAACAACCTGGCCGAACCGGAGAAGATCACGAACCGATCTGAAATGATTTGCAAGCTGGATCACGAATCGAAGAGGGTCCTGATTGCCAAGTTGGATCACGAACCGGATGGGTTGCCGAGCCACGATCCGAAGTGATTTGCAAAGCACGATCCGAAGAGAAATACACGAACCACGAATCAGAGGATAGTAGCGGACGGCGACGCAGAAAAGGAAGAGTGAACAAGGGTCACGATCCGACCCCAAAAAATGACAATTTTTGGAAAAATACAAATTTCAGATCATTTTAGAAAAGGCTCCATCTTCAAAAATCGAAAAAATCATGCGGTGCCCACATTTTCGACCTAACCGGATAGGTCGATCGCCGCCGGGATTATGGGGCCCCGGACCCCCACCGGCACTGCGCCCAGACCCGCTGACGGCCACGCCTTCGGCTCGGAGCATGGCTCGCCTTCGGCTCGGAGCACAGCTCGCCTTTGGCTCGGAGTATGTTTTGTCCTATTGTTAATACTTACCAATCGAGATTCGGTAGATAGTCTGATGATATCGACAACTAATTGACAACGACTGAGATTCTTCCCAGAGCCATAACACCTATTTATTAATGTTATTCAATATGAGGAACTGTTGAAAAGATTTGACATGCTGGATACGATAGTATACGAGATAATGATTGTCTCATAGCAGCCTCTTCTTCCAGATGGCATAACATGGAACCGTCCAGGCACTATTCCGAAGACTCGGATGATCATAGCAAAGATGACTCGCAATGACAAGATACTAGAAGGTGACTAAGGATTATTACAAATCTACAATTCACTTGTATGGTGTAATGAAAGGCATATATCCTACGGTCTACACCTGGGAGAACTTAGCTGACCTTTCCAATGCATAACTGCTATCCACAACATTAATGAAGATTGATTTCCATTATAAAAGGGTCACATCAACACACTTTGGTGCCCAGAGTTAGGTACCAACTGAACCACCGTAGGCCATGATTGGGCATATGGATCCTTGCCCGGATGATAACAACTTGACTACTTGCCAGCCATCATATGACCTTGGTCAAGAGATGAGCGTTCGAGATCGAAGTAAATATGAATCAACCATTAGCTCTCTACTTCTTCCTTTCATTGTGACAGAACACATGAACATTACTTTAAGCCTCACAAGCAATGCTTTCATGTTCAAGCTTATCTAATCAAGGTCCAGACAAACCAGCTCCAACAGAATTCAGAGCATGCATTGCACCCTAGTGCCTATTGCTAAATATCTCAACCGAAGATGGAGTGGAAATGGTCTACGGTGGCCAAGTTATTGGATAAGGCGACTATTTGGCTGGCTAGAATATGCTACATAACACAGATGGCGTGAAATCCAAAGACACTTCCCCTCCAGATGAAATGGAGTGTGAAGGAGGTGTCGATATTGTGAATAAAGGGAGCATCACAAAAGGAATTGCCTGTTGATCTGCCCAAAGACATGGACCCCAGAGAGGATGGTGATTCAGATGTAGAAGGGTGACATCTAATGACGCAACTGCGCATGTTCCGATTGTTGACGCCGACCTGATTAAGGTCTTGAAATCGGATCTCATTTAGACTTCTTCCAAACGAGGGAGCTAACATGCTTTTTGCAGGCGAGCCTGGATGTGTTCACTTGGACCTATGCTGATACTCGCGGGATTTTACCATAGATTATGAGTCAGTTGTCAAGTATAAAACTTAAGTGTGCTCATGTCAAGCAAATAAGGCGTATGAGAGCATCTGACTTGAAGTGAGATTCCACACATCCCAATTGGATATCAAATCCTATCCTCGTCAAGAATGCTAATGGAAAATGGCGCACATGCATTGATTTTTCAGATTTGGACAAAGTTCGCCCAAAAGGAATATTCCACTCAGAATTGACCGGCTTGTGGATTCAATGACTGGACACGAACGTCTCCCTCATATGGACATGTGCGCAAGTTACAACCAGATTCTTATGCATGTGCCTGATCATGAATAAACATGTTTTATCATGGGCCTTGAACTGTATTATTATATGGAGGTGCCATTCGGACTGAAGAATGTCGAGGCAACATACCAACACTTACTGAATTGTATGTTCAACAGCCGTAGTGAAAGGCCCATGGAAGTCCATATAGATGATACAATTGTGGAGTCCAAGTGATCAACCTACTACATTTCAAGTCTGACAGAGATGTTCAACATCTGAAATGAAGCTACACCTTTGAAGTGCTCGTTTGGCGTTGCATCGGGAAAGCTTCCTGGCCTCATAGTTAGCTCACACGGGATCGAAATCAACCCTGATCAAATTGCAATGATCATAAACATCCATGAACAACAAAGAATTAAAGTTGTCTAATGCTTGACAGGAAAGTTGGCACCACTTACACGTAATGAGGAAAAGGTCCAGGAACTAGTCTATAATGTGAGCAAGAAGGTCACCGTGGTAGAGCGCAACTACCTAAAAATTGAAAGGGTCATCTATAACTCGCTAATTGCTTTGAAAAATCTTCCCTACTACTTCCAAGTTCATCTGATTGTTATATGCACTTGTGAGCCGCTGCGACAGGACATGCAGCGACCTGATGCATCTGAAAAGTTGCTCGAACGGAACATAGAGCTGAACTAGTTTGATCTCAATTCCCTCCTTAAGAAGTCCGTATGGGGGCAAGCATTAGCCAACTTCATCGCTGAATGTACCGTTCCCGAAGAGGATATGTTAGATGAAGAAAATGGCCCCTCGGAATGAAAGACGAAATCAAGCATCCGGAAACTGTATACGGATGGTGCAAAAAATTATCGATGATCCAATGCCGGAGTTTTGCAGATAATTCCCGAAGGGCGGCTCGAAAGGTATTCCAGTCAAGGAAACCACAACTCGCAGCTTACCTAGAACCAGTAGAAGAGCTGTTGGATGGATTGGAATGTTACAACAAACCTCATATTCCGCACATAGAAGGTCAGAAGGAATATAATCTGATCATGTTAGAAGGTTCTGACAATCCAAAAAAGACGGAGATGATCCCCAACGAGACACTATAAAATCCAACAATTGATCAGATGGAAGTTGATCCAGTGTTGGAGACCGAACCCAGAAGAGAGTCATGGATAACTCCATGATAAACTTCCTGTAGCATGGAATGCATCTAGCTAGGTAAGGTGAAAGGCCTGCCATCATTCTTTATGCCTTGAGATATGACATGCAAGTCGACATTGCCCAATTTCCTTCGAAGGTTGTCCCAAGATCGACACAGACGATTCTCATTGCTGAATTTACCGCCCTGAATTGTTTGATAGAATCACTAGTCAACTTCCCGCTAGATGGGAAATGTACATGAATGAAACTTCTAATGAACGACATTTTGGTGTTAGAAAGTGAAGATTCACACTTCCACTCCCTTCATCGATTATATGCTAAGCAAACTCATGCCCCAGACACTGGGGGCAACTAGAAATTCGAGCGTGGTTCGCTCGAGATTACATCCGATTCAAGGCTGATACATCCTAGATTTGTATAACCGACTGCCTTAGTCTTGCTCGAAGATTGGCAAGTTAAAGTTTTGGAAGACTTGAGCCCAAATGTTGAATGATTGTCTGCATACCATCCTCTTGTCCCCGATACGGGATCGAAGGCATAGCAGCAAATTTATGAGATATGACTATTTCACCAGCAACAACATTCTATCTCCTAGCATAGAAAGTGCAAAAGTTTCTATAAGCATGAATCCATTGTTCTCATGCCAATGGTCATCCTAACACCAATGCGATGATATGCTACCATTAGCGATACAGTCATGACTTCCTGGCACTCTATCCTTACCATTAGCATGGGGGCAAAAAGATGATTCAAAGAAGATGGACCTCATCACTCGCTTGTGATACTTACCTAACCGTCTTTGCCATCTCAAGACCCTAATCAAGGTCTATTCATTTTTGTGACTGCTGCCCCCCACGATAGTTTGAAAAGATATCCTTCATCAACTAAGAGACTTTGGCAGCCCTTCACTGGAAGAGATAGGGCAAAGAAAAATGGACTTGCAATGAGCGTGCAATGCCATTTTCGCTCAGAATGATACTCATTCCTTTAACAGGATTATTCTTTAGCCATGACTCTTGTATTTGCATGCTTTATGAGTAATTGATGTGATTAGCTAAGATGAATTAATTTGTGGATGGTGTAGGTACCTAGGATCTGGTGCCAATTAGGCTTCTAACACCCTCATGAGGAATTATAGATCATTACCATAACGAGCCCGATTGAACTGCTCGTTTACAAAGCCACGCCCTCCGTCTAAAGAAAGTTGTATAGCTTAAGGTGGATCCGAGATGACCATCCATTCCTTGGCTCACACGTGGTATACCACAAGACCATTGCACATAAATCATCGAATTGCAAAGTCGGAATCCGACTCCAGGTGGACGCGGTTGACCATCTATATGGCTCGATCCTATCTTCGATGACACCAGATTACATGAATCCCGACAGGGGGGAAGCAGTGCCCATTAATAACCTTACTTTTCAATCATAAGATTTGCTTTTACATGCCACATGAGTTATTGACATGAATAATTCGTGCGATATGAATGATGCAGGTACCCAGAGTTTGGTGCCAACCACTCTTCCCGTTGATTGTTCGGAGGAACGCAAAGACTTGGCAAACACTTTCCGATAAACTCTAATCCTCAGAGCTTGGATACGAGTATAGATCTCGGACGAGTGTTATGGGCGCGCCATGATTAAAGGCCACTTGATCCGTGACTCTAAGTCTCAAGATTCGAGCGAGAGTATAAAGGACAGGAAGATGATGTTCGCCACTCTAACTCTCAAGATTTGATAGAGAGTATAAAGGACGCGAAGATGACGTCCACAAGGCGTGAAGGTGCACCATGATAAAAACCGCCTTGCCAACACTCCACCCCGCTGAAGGATCGGGAGAGTATAAAGGCTCTAGAGACTTAGCGCCCCCAGAACTTCTGCCCCGCTGAAGGATCGGTGAGCAAACTAAGAACCAAGCTCGAACTCTAACCCGCTGAAGAATCGGGAGAGTATAAAGGCACCATGGATTGGTGCCCCAAGAACTCTAACCCGTTGGTGGATCAGGAGAGTATAAAGGTGGTAGACACTTAGCGCCCCAACAACTCTAACCCGCTGAAGAATCGGGAGAGTATAAAGGCACCATGGATTGGTGCCCCCAAGAACTCTAACCCGCTGAAGGATCGGGAGAGTATAAAGGTGCTATACACTTAGTGCCACAAGAACTCTTACCCCGCTGAAGGATCGAGAGAGTATAAAGGCATGATGACACATGCCACTCAGGGGCTCCTATCCTGTTACACGACTGGAAAAAAGAATGAAAGCTGAGCCTGAATCCTCCATGTCCGGACATGGGGGCAACACAGTTATGGTCCTAATCAATCCTCAACAAGCCCTAGCCAGTCACTAAGTTAATGATTGATTGGGGGCATACCTGTACATAAATACTATTTTAGTGCATTTTCATTTATAATTGCATTGACAACTTATAACGCTTCATGACTTATTTGACCATTTGCATTTCAAATGTTTAAATGCATAACTAATTATGGAATGTTCGCAGGTACAAGACAATGCGAAAGAAACAAAAATTTAATTACTAAATGCAAGTTTACAAAAGATAACTAGTCAAGGACGCGAGGGCCTCACTCACAACAGTAGCAACATGCCAATGGAAAACGAACAAAGGGTCACGTCCAGAAGGATGACCCAGGCCCCTTGAAGACCAAAAAACAGATGCAAAGAGAACGTCCATCTACTGATCCCAACTTATTTCCAAACTGGAAAGTTCAGATGGGGCTGCACCTATCCCATGCAACGACTAGGTGTGACACGGCCACCCTATCTCCGACCTTTCCCTTGATGCAGGCGGCAAGCCGGAATACTCGGGACAATCACAATCTGACCTTTCGTAGTCTGATGCCGATCCTTGGAGCTTGGATGGGAGGCTGGAGATTAGCATGGGATGAGTACCAATAAATCAGTTTGCACTCAACTCCGACTCTTGGTGCGAGGAGTGAATATAAATCTAGAGAAGATATGGATTCGAACCCTGCTACTCAGAACAAACCCCCGAGGATGGGGGCATGGAATACGAGCCTCAAGCAACATAGTTCAACTAATCGATCCCTCCGTCCCCAGTTGAGTGACAGAAGCCTGATTGACGGCTACTGCACATGTGGATCTAAGAAGCCCGAGGCCGATCTTCACTTATTTCAAGACTTTACGCTGGGAGGATCAACGACAATTGAAAGGCCAAGCAACAATCATCAATTCGCTGGAAATGATCAAATCGAAGTTCAAGCAATGACGAGCTTGGCTCGGCCAGATAGCAACCATCAGCTCGGATTGAACACAAACCAATCCGCAGGCATGCAGCATGCGACTTCGATTCAGAACATCGTGGACGGAAACATGGACATTGGGACAGCTACCTGCAACATCCTAGATGAGAATCCAAGAATTGTAACAAACTCAGGTATGCACGACCAGCTTTAGCTCCAATTCGAATGGATACTCGAGCGACATTCCATACTCGGCTCCAAGCAAGAACGCAATAATTCGAAGAACAGGAACCCGGTCGGGTCGAATGACTCGAACCACTACCTGGGGGCAAAATCGAAGCGGAAGCAAGAAATCAGCAAAGACCTACTTTGTAATCTCAGATTCAATGCTGGGGGCACCAGCCATGATATTGACAATATGCAGCAATTCTTTGATGGCAACCTGCTCCCCAGTTTGATTCGGCGCCTCTCAAGAGACGGCACTTCTCAAGATGATATGGATAACGACAATCACAGCCCTTACACGTGGGACATTAGGATCCACTGTTATTCTCGCAGACTTTAAATTTTCACTGTAACAAGATTTTCTCAGAAGCTTTGATGAATTCAACACTGAGGTGGACATACTTCTATGATAAGAAGGTGTTAATGTCGAGATGAATGATCTTGATGCTTTTGTGGCAAAGAATGGAGCACTTTTCAATTCCTGAAATGATAAGGACAAAGGAAAATCCCTAGAAAAGAATGACAAAAAAATGTGCTGTTCCGGAGAAACTCTATTCCACTCATCGAGCCCATGATCTTGTTTGCCAAGCTTAACGAAACCAAGCATGAGAAAGAGACTCTACAAGACTGTGATGACCATTTCGGATTATGCTGAAGCGTGAACGGAAGGGCTCGACTTACTTCATAATGACATTCATTTTCTTGCATTTTGAAAAACCTACTCAACTCCGTGACGAATCCAATGAAAGCAAATAAGTTCACTGGTGCCCGATGAGGCAATATTCACTAACTGACTAAAGATAAGGAACGACATCAAAGTGAATGTGATTCGACCATTCGCGTGTACAACTCGAACTCTTGCTGACTCAAGAGAGCACAGGACTGCTTGGGTCAACTGGAATTGCTGAACTTGCAACTCAGCTACGACCTGAATCAACTGCAGAGAGTATAAGAGCTTAAGGACTGTATGCTCTATTAACTTAGCTCAACCCCACCGGTGCTGGGGGCATGAGTACTTACTTTGCTTGTCCTCCGATGGCACTGAGATCACAAGTGTCGATTCGCAGACTAACTCTGAAGACAATCCTGACAATCGAGCTAGCTTATGGAACAAATATGGAATTAAATACTCAAAATACACTGGATGGAAGATGTGACAAACTTCTCTACTGCTTTATGATTGGGATAGGCATTGGTTCACATTATTTTGACGGCGTCCCTCACTGATTAGTATGTAATCAGCGGATTATGAAACAATCCAGGACGACTATGGATTCCTTAAAATATGGCCCAGTGCGACCATGGATCTCTGATTTTTCATTGGCTTGATCTTGAGTGATCATGGCTTTCGGTTTCCTTGCTGTTACGATTCAATGCGATTTTAAGATCCTGGATCATTATCAAAATATTAAGATAGTCCAAACTTGAGCACAAATGACCAATTCTTATGATGATTCTCGTGTGCTCCATCCCAACAGCCCAAATGTTAACTCAGAGCCCAAAGATTCTTGCATCGCCTCATGACTTAGATGGCTACTTCATACATCGACTCATACATAAGAGAAAGTACGAGTCGACAACATGCTTGGCTTAAGTAGAATGACGATGGTATTCGACAACGACCTGTGCATGCAGAATCATACTCGGGAGCCAACGATCTAATGTGATTTTTGATGAATGAATCAGACCTCTTGATTCGACAAGGCTTAAACCATTATATGATCATCTTGAATACTTCTTCCATAAAACTTGGCCTGACTGGCTCCAATGGAAACAATGCAACGGATGGATAAAGCTTTCTCAAGGATAAATGATGTTCCAAAGAGATTTAGCTCAACACATTCAAAGCACATCTCATCAGCGATACGATGTACTTTGGGAGGCAAAATGTTAGCCTGCTTTGTGACCATGATACCCAAAGAAAATATCATGTTAACACACTTTTTGGCAAATGCTATCACATATGGAATCTCTGGATAACATCACTCTCGGGCATTGGAAGCATCGTCAAAAGACACAGGGCAGTTTGGTCAAAATCACAACATCAGTATAAACTGGACTGAAACCCCTATTAAACGAACTCATTTGGATCTAAACACATCAAATACTTGTAGCCCTCTGAATTAGCTTCAAGTAGAGCTTTCGTTTGGTCTAATCGGCCTTACGGTTTGAAAGTTACATCCGTTTCCGTGAACACATGCAGAAATATGGAAAAAACCTGGATTTTTGGCATTTTTGAAGAACGGTTCGTGAGCACCCCCTGGGGGTGGATAATGACCAACCCCGGGGTGGGATCGTGAACACCCCTTGGGGTCGGATCGTGACCACCCCCTGGGGTCGGTTCGTGACCATGACCCGGCCTTACCATCACCATCACAACCATACCAGCTCACCACCCCGGCTCATGAACCATGACCACGAACCGCGACCAGGACATGCTACTACAAATATAGATCTTGACCTATTCTTGAGGCTATGACCGCTCCTACTTTCCCGGATCGGGTGCCACGTGTCCTACCACGACCTGATCACCATGTGGGCTCTCCTACAGCTATAAATACACCACCAAAGGGTATTTTCGAGGGACTTTTTGCATCTCAACATCCATGGCTGCCATGGCTGACACTTCTCCATGAATAACCACCATCTTGCTCAATAAAATTAATGAATTCAGAGAGAAATATTCATTTGATTCAAGTGATTGAGAGACAATATTCATTGTAATTGTAATCAGTGAATGAAATGAGAAAATATGAAGTGGACGTAGGCTCGTTAACGCCGAACCACTATAAAAATCTTGTTGTCTTGCTTTTTCTGTTATTTTTTCAGTTATTACTTCATATCCTATGCTCTAAATACAACAATTTGGGTGTTAGGACCATTTTTTGGTCTAACAGAGGTTAATAATTTATATTTTCTAAATATAGAAAATAAGAATTTGTGAATATTTGTAAATGTTTTCCAATTGTAATAAGAGATATTTTCTTGTAAAGGGAAAATGGATAATTTGTGATATATGGAAATGTTTTCCAAGGATCGTGGATATAAGCAAGCTTTGAGAAATATCTGGGAAATGATAATTTAATAAGAAATTGGTTAAAAAGGGGCTAATGTTGTTTGATGATTGATCAGTATTATTTCCATTAGGAAATAGGATCGTTGGTTGTATGGATGTTTCCTTTAATAGTTAAATCACTAGCTATCAAAGTTTTGGTTTATACTTCCGTCATCAAAACGGAGAGACTGGGATCATGTATATTATTTGAACCATTCCATATAGGCATAAGCATTGCGAATCAAATTATGCTGAAGATAATTGAAGATGAATTGATAGAATGATTCCTTTGGGTTGTCTAGTCCCAGGACAATGTATATGGATGGATGTCTGAAAAAGTATTTCTAGATGGTCACATACATTGATTTCTTCAAACGTAACATAGTCGGTGGCGAAAAATCAAACTTCTCTTAGCTTAACACCTAGAGTATCTTTGAGGATGTCAATTACTGATTTGACAGATCGGATGATGTGTCATTCAAAGTAAATGGTGGCATGGTTTTCTAAAGGAAAGACGTAGCCTCGGGCCTCATCAACCTGGAAATGACAAAATTTGGGCAGGCAAAATGGCATATGGGTCATTCCTATGAAGATGTTTTATGAGCAGATCTAGAGAAATTCCATTTTCTTCTTATTCTATTCATTGTTGTGCGCTTTCGATGATGGTTGCTGATCACAATTGTTGGTGATATACATTTAATACACTAAAGCTGAATGAGTGGTCGGTCATGTGTGGCCGATGTTAGACCAAAAAATGGCACTAACACCCAAATGCAGTATGAAATCCTCACAATCATGAATTATAGATCACAGAATGCATAAAACAGTAAACTATGAGGAGACACACGACATTTTTATAGTGGTTCAGCTCAAGCCAAGCCTACGTCCACTTTATAGTTTCTTAAATCCTAAGAAATTACAAGTACAGTGTCGTTTTACAATCCCTAAGTCTCATTTGCATACAACATCCTTCTATTTTAACGAAGGAGTGGAGAAAAGGGAATGGTTTTATACACGAAGTCCCTGTGTTAGATTAGTTTTAGGAGCATAAAGTCCTTGTATTGTAGCAATGGTTAATGTCGTGAAGAACCCGTGCAATAAGACCCTTGAATTTTCCGCATGGTGGTGTATTTATAGAGGTGGAGAGGCTCTAGGGGGCTTCGGTTTGGGTGCCATGCGGCGCGCATCCCTAGAATTCTGAAATGTGGTGGAAGTAGTGGAGAGATCTTCTCCAATTCGTGCTGTTCCAAGTGTCCTCAGATCCGCGTTTGTAGGAGGCGGTTACTCCTCAAGAATAGGTCAAAGCTGTGCAGAACTCGACCAAGTGAGTCGGATTGGGTCCTCCATCCGATTCGAACCCGTGCTTTGGAATCGAAGAAGATATGCTGTTCCGAGCGTGTAGAATGTGGATTGGATCGGGCCTCCCATCTGATCCGGGTCGGGTCTTCCAATTCGAGCGGGTGCGGGGTGAGCTGCACTTCGATGCAAAGCAAGGCAAAGCAGGTCCCCCTCCGATCCGAGCCGCATATTCTGATCCGATCCGGTAAGGGTGATCTGATCTCAGACTTTCCGGTTCTACATGCGTTCAGGGAAACGGGCGTAACTTCGAAACCGTAAGTCCGTTTTACCTAAACAAAAGCTCTACTTGAAGTTAATTCAGAGGGCTATAAGTTTTACAATGCATAGCACCGTAATTTCCATTTTCGAGACCAAAAGAATCCTCCGATAGTAGTTTCATGCCAATTGATGCTGATGTTGCGACTTAGTCCAAATCGCTCTGTGTCATCTGACGATGTTTTCCATGCCTGAGCGCAATGTTATCCAGATATTCCGTATGTGACAGCTTTTACCAAGAAGTGGGTCAATTTTTTGCCCCTCAGAATATATCTTGCTGGTTGAAGGAAGATGTGTTTTGGATAGTCCGATTAATCTATTAGCCGTAGAAATCCAGAAAAGCCAGGACCTCGCCAGGTCCTTCCAACTGCAAGTATAATCCATACAATGAGAATAATATGAAATACGAATAATAAGAAAACCGTGTACCAAAAAATAGCACTAATACCCAATTGATCATGTTTTGCAGAGAATAATAGGAAATCATGTACGAAAAAGCAAGAGAAATCAATCAACACACAAGATTTATAGTGGTTCGACGTTAATGAGCCTACATCCACTTTATAGTTCCTCATTTCATTCCGGAATTACAATTACACTGAATATTTACACTCAAACACTCAAATACAATGAATCATTCTCTCCGAATTCATTATTTTCATTGGAAAATAAGGTGGTTATTTATGGAGGAATACGGCCATGCTGCCATGAATAAATGAAGTGCCAAAAAGTCCCTCAAAATGATGCGTTGTATGTGTATTTATAGGTAGAAATTCGGTTAGGGTTGAGTGGCCACGTGGCAGCTTCAGAGTAAATCTCGAAAGTAGTGGAGAACATGGTGAAATGGTCTTTAACTGTCCAGAATTCGGTTAAGGTGAGTGACCCGATCCGGATGGTCCGATCCGGATGACCCGATCCGGATGACCCGATCCGGTTGACCCGATCCGGATGACCCGATCCGGTTTGGTCGGTCAGAAATATTCTCTTTAGCTTGATCCAAAATGGTGGAATCCAACCCAAGGCTTTTGTGCGCAGAAATACGAGTTTTCCCATCCTTTGTTAGTTCGTCCAAGCAGATGCCGATCTCTACCATTTCATATTCAAGCCCTAATTGGCCTTCCTGATAGAGTTCTTGGGCTTTGGATAGTCTGGTCACAAAGCAGGCTAACATTTTGCTCCCCAAAGTACATCTTACTGCAAATCAGACGTGCTTTGAATAAGTCGAGATGAATCTTTTTGGAACGTCATCCACCCTTGAGGAGGATTTATCAGACTGTTGTGTCCTATTGAGTACTGAGTAGTTCCGTCGTATGGATCTTTTCCTGTATAAATGGCTTGTCATATACCACACTGCTTCCATTGATGTTTATCAGGCAAAATTACATGGCTAGAGTGGTCAAGATGATCAAGTAATCGTTTAGACCTCGTCGAATCAAGAGGTTGAATTCCTTTATCATAGGTCAGGCAATATCGTTGGCTCCCATGTGAGACCGTACATGCACAAGTTAATGCCAAACGACACCATCTTCCTAAACAAGTCAAGTGCATTAGTAAGCTTGTATTTCTTTTATGTATAAGTCAATGTATAAAATAGCCATCCAAGTCATAAGGTGGTGTCAGAATCTTCGTGTTTTGAGCTAGCATTTGGACCTACTGGGACAGAGCGCATCAGAGCTGGCATATGAATCTGTCATTTTTTCTTGGATTTGGACTATCTCAATATCAGGATATTATCTAGTACTCCATGATTGCATCTAATCGTAACAATAGGGTATCCGAAAGCCATGATCACTCCGAATCGTTTTATAATCTCGTGATCACGTACGAGTCAATACGAGATGTTGAAAACATGCAAGCCAATAGCTGATAGGATTATCACAATCGTAAGGCAGTAGAGGAGTTCATCATACTCTCCATTTGATGCAGATGCAGATCAAGTCTTTGGATTTATGCCTGATTCATTAGTTGGCTCACTTGGATGGTCGAGATGAATCACGTCATATTCTAAAGATATAATGTATACGTTCTGAATCATGCATTGAGTCATGGTCATGTTCAAAGTCAATCTTCCGATTGAAGGTGATGCTCCTAGCATCAGTGGAGGACGAGCGAAGTCAGTTCTTTTCCCCCAGCATCGGTGGGGGTTATGCAAAATCAATCGGACATCCAGTCTTTTGGCCTTTATACTTTTTTCCGCCGCATCGGGTTAGAGATGCAGGTTCAGCAATCTTAATCACCCTGTGTTGTTTTGTGCACTTTCCTAAGTCATCAAGGGTTGGATTTATATATGCGAATGGTCGAATTACATTTGAGTCGGGGTCATCCCATCTGTTTAGTCAGAAAGAAGTGATCGCCTTATTGAGTATCAGCAAACTTAGATACTCTCCTCGCATCAGCCACAGAGTTGAGTAAGCTCGTCAATCTTGCAAGCGAGCGAACATCGTTAGTGAGTTAAGCTTGACAATCAAGATCGCGGGCCCGATTAATGACATTGGTCTTTTCCGGAATTGTCAATTCCTGTCAGTCATTCCTGGGGCTTTTCTTTTTCCTTATTCATTTTAAGAGTCAGATGGTGCTCCATTTTGTCGTGAAGACATTGAGATCTTCCATTTCAACATTAGCACCCTCTTGTTGCATGAATCTGTCCGTCTCAGGATAGGAATTTTCAACGTTTCTAGGAAAATCTCATGGTAGAGAGATACCGAGGTTTGTTTCAGAGGTGAATCTATGGTGGGTCTCGTTGCAAAGCGATTTTGAAGTTTGATATATCCAGAATACCGAATACTACTGCGATCAACACCATATATGGCCCAGGTCGATTTACCGATGCCACTACGGCATTGAATCTTTCAAGGAATGCATGCAGGGTCTTGCCGGAGCTCTGTTGAAGCATCAATTGGCAATCTGGCCCTCGTCTTTGAGAAGTTGCCGCCAATTGTCCAATTTAGCACTGGTGCCCCTGGTATGAAGTCTTGAAGTGGGTGGAAGCCAGTCTCTGGCTTCTTGGTTGTGCATATGTAATAGCCGTCAATCAGGCTTCTGTCTTTTATTTATGGATGGTGATCCGCTACTTGGATGTATGCAGGTTGTCCTTAAGGAGCCATTCTTCTGGTTATAGTCTGGATCTTGCGAAACTCCGATAATATTAAATGTGCCTAAAGTTGGCAGATAGTCAAATTATGTTGCTCGAAGCTCGTATCCCGCACTCCCCATCCACGGGGATTTTACTAAATGGTAATCAACAAATCCACATATTCTCTGAATTCATACTCCCTCATATGCTGTGAGTTAGAGTTTGATACAAAATGATTTGTTCGTGTCCATCTCATGTTAGTCTTCGGTCTCCCATCCAAGCTCTGAGGTTCAGAGTCGGGTGGCGATAAAGTCAGATTATTGCTGTCTCAAATGCTCTCGTTTGCCCCCTACATGGGGAGCCTCATGTTGAGATTGAGCTGGATTTTAAACATTCATCTGAATTGGAGCAGAGGTTGGTCGGGCTCCGTTTAAGTTTTCAGTGACTCTTGCATATCCATCGTTTTCATCCAAAATGTTACGGTCAGAAGTTGCATGCTACAAATGCCTGGGACGAGGTTAGTTGCATCTTGTTTCATTAAAGACGACTATGCCAACTTGTCCTAGGGCCTCATATGATCTGGACCATGGAGCAGGGAGTGTTTGAGCCAAGTTCATTGTCGCTTGAATTTCCACGGTGCTCGCTCCAGCGAGTAAGTCGTAGTTACTCGGCCTTCCATCTATCCAAGTAAAGTAGTTATCCATCATTTTCTGTCATTTCCGGAGAAGTTCATCTCGCTGAGCCATTTGAGTTCTCAAATCAGCACGGGTACCATCCATTTCATATCTAGCTTGACATGCTGAGGGATCATCGTAAGAAGAAATCTGCTGACTTCATTTGTTCCTAGCGCCTTCTGCGCCAATATCCTCAGCACGAAAGAAATTTATATCTTCCTTCTTAGCCTTTGAGTCGGAGTATCAAGCAGTTCGCTTCCTTGCAAGGTAGAATTCAAAGTAATGGTGTGCCCCCCTTATCCAGGGTCTTTCAATCGGGATGTTGGTTAGGACTAGCAAATGGACGTTCAGTCTGCATCCATTCCATGGTCCTCGAGTGGCCTGTCAAGATCGAGGTACAAATTAGACACAGACATATAAATTATGCCATTTGTAAATATTTTCAACAGTATGCCCCCTTTCAAGGGTAATGGCGAAGGATCGGCAGTTGTATCACATCCCTTTTAAATTTAGACATGGATGCATGGAAGAGAAACATTGCTTTCAAAGATCAAGTGATTGAATTATCCAAGTGCTCGAGTCAACGCATTTTCCATTCAGTCTATTTGCGAGGTGGCACTCGTCATTGCACTTGTGCTATGGTCAGTCACACGTGGGCGTGTATGTTGATTTGATACATCACTCTTAGGGCCTCCTTTAGGTTGTTACCATAAGTCGTGTGACACGTTATTGAACAATTCACTCTCAAGGCCTCCTTTCGATCGTCGCCTTGAGTCGCATAAGAAGTATAGCATTGGGCATCACCGTTAGTTTTCTGGGCATTGCCCTTTGTTTGTTTTCCAGTAGTCTATTTCGGTTGTCGCGAGTGCAGCCCTCGCATTCTTGTCTCGTTATTTTGTACAAGCCTGCACTTTGTAAACAAAGCGAATCTATAAGTAATAGGTAATAAAGCACATCACAATCAAGTAAGGGTTCTAATTCAGAATCCATGAAATCAAATAATATCTAGCAAATCATATAGAATTTATCTAAGGGGGGTAATGTGTGTGTATGGATACAATCAATCATGAATAAAGTGCCTGGTTTGGACTTGTTCGGGATTGATTAGGATCGACATTGTGTTGCCCCCCATATTTGAAAATGAGGGGTTCGGGGTCAGCTTTCATTCTTGCCATCGATCCTCAGCGGGGTAGGAGCCCTTCCGTGGCATTTAATCACAGTGTCTTTATACTCTCCTGTCGTATGCCCAGGATAGAGTTCGAACTCAGCTTTTAGTCTGCCCCCTAATCCTTCAGTAGGGTAGGTGTTCATTTGTAGCGCATAGTCTCTGGCGCCTTTATACTCTCCCGTCGAGTACCAAGGGTAGAGTGGAATCAAGGCGGTCTTTTAATCGTGGTGCACCTTCACGCCTTGAGGACGCCATCTTCACGTCTTTTATACTCTCTCTCAAATCATGAGAGTTAAAGTTGCGGACGTCGTCATTCCGTCCTTTACACTCTCTATTGAATCATAAGAGTTTGAGTTGTCAAGGCGAACGGTCGTGTCATTCGCCCTGACGCTCCTTCTTCACTCTGTTTCGAAGAGTAGGATTCCGTCGTCTTGAGTGTCGTTCTCAAACTCAGTTTTAGTCCTTACTCCATGCTTCCTTCTGGCGGATGGAGCTTTTGGCAAGTGGTCGGATCACACTCGCTGAGGCGTTACCTCATAATCCTTGATTTATAGGAAAAGGTTGTCGTTTGCAATAATCAAGTCTCTCTCGTCCTATCGACTTGTGGGATGGAGTTTGGTCAGACATCGTGATATCGTTCCTTATACTCTCTCTCAAATCATTAGAGTTAGAGTCACGGATCGAGCAGTCTTTAATCATGGCATGCCTATCACACTCGTCCTAGGCTTGTACTTCTATCCAAGCTCTGAGGATTAGAGTTAATCGAGCAAAAAGTCAAAAGACGATTGTCAAAGCTTTGCATTCCTCCGATCAATCTATGGGGGGAGTGATTGGCACCAAACTTCATGTACCTCCTTTATTTGGATTCATATAATCTGGTGGCGTTAAGCAAATGATCGAGCCATGTAGACGGTCGAACAACGTCCATTTGGGATCATATTCCAACTTTGAAATGCGAAAGTCAACGCATAATTATGTTGATGTCTATCACGTGTGAGCCAAGGAGTGGATGGTCATCTTGGATCCATCTTAAGCTATACAATTTTTCTCAAGTGGGGGACATGGCTTTGTAAGTGAGCAACTCAGTCAGGCTCGTTATGGTATTGCTCCATGGCTCGATATGCATGTGTTAGAAGTCTAATCGGTATCAAATCATGGGTACCTACACCATCCACATATTAATCCGAGTTAATAACATCGATAACTCATGAAGCATGCAAATATAAGATTCATAGTTGAAGAATAATCCTGTTAAAGGAATGAGTATCAGTCTAAGAAAAAATGACATTGCATGTATTTTGTTGGTCCATTTTGCTTCGTCCTGTCCCTAGTAGGAGACGACTGCCCAAGTCTTTAGCTGATGAAGGGCATCTTTTAAAATTATCATGGGTCTCTTTTGAATCGCCTTCTTGCCCCCATGTCAAGGGTGAGGATTGAGTGTCTGGGAGTCACGTCTGTACTGCTAAAAGTAGCACATCATCATATTGGTGCTAGGGTGGTAGTTGGAAAGAGGACAATAGATCTATGGTTAAGAATGGGTCCATGCTTAAAGGGTCTTAGCCCCTTCCATGTTAGGAAGTCGGTTCGGGAGCCATAAGGATAAATATGCCTCATCCGTCTGCAGATATTCTTTCGATCCCGCGCCGAAGATAAAAGCTTATACACAAACAATAAATCAGCATCCAGGTTTAAGTGTTCCAAACCCTTAACTCGCCACTCTTCCGGATAGACTAAGGCAATTGGTCATGCAGGCTTATGATGTATCAACATTGAATTAGATGATGTAATCACGAGCAATCCACGCTCGAGTCTCCTATTGCCCCCGGCATTTGGAGCATGAATTACTTGGCATATAATCGATCAATGGGGTGGAATTGTGAATCTTTATTTTCTAACTCCAAGATGTCTTTCGTCAGAAGCTTCATTCGTGTACATCTCCCATCTAGTGGGAAGTTGATGAGTGCTTTTGTCTAATCATTCAGGTTGGTGTATTTAGCAATAGAACTCATTGTTGTCAATCTTAGGACAAGCTTCCAAGGGAAATAAGCAATGTCGCCCTGCTGGATGCAGTCCATGCCACGGGAAATTCTTTATGGGAGTTGCCCATGAATCTCTTTCGGGTTCGGTCTCCCACACTGGATCAACTTCCATCTGATCAATGGTCGGAGTTTGTAATGTGTTGATTGGGATTATCTTCATCTCTTCTGAATCGTCGGAACTTTCTAACTTGGCCAGGTAATCCACTTTCTAATTTTCTGTGTGCGGAATATGAGACATGTTGTAATGTTCCCATCCATCCAACAGCTCTTCTACCTATTCTATGTAAGCTGCGAGTAGTAGTCCCTTCATTTGGAACGTCCTTCGAATCAATACAACTCCAATGCTGGACTATCAATTATTCTTTGCACCGTCTGTATACAACATCCGTATGCTTGGTTTTCATCTTTCATTTTGAGGGGCCATCTTCTCCATCTATTACGCCCTCTTCGGGAATGGTAAACTTAATGATGAAGTCGGTTAATACTTTCCCCCATATGGACTTCTATAAAAGGGAATTGTGATCAAACTGTTTCGGTTTGATGTTTTGTTTGAGCAATCATCCAGATGCCTCGGGTCGTTGTAGGACTTGTCATATTGGCCAATCAGTGTGTATCACAATTAGATGAACTTGGAAATAGTGGTGGACTTTCCTCGAAGCAATCATCTAACTGTAAGCAAGCTTTTCAATCTTTGGGCAGTTGCTTCGTTATATGTCGTCCTCCTACATCTTGAATCTTCATCTTATCTGAGATCCATGTTTTCGGGCAGATCATCGGGCAACTCTTTGTGTGATGTTTCCTTTGCTTGCTAAGCCAATGCCTCCTTTACACTCCATCTCATCGGGAGGGGAAGCGTATTTGGATTCCATCTCTGATGTGTAGCATATTCCATCTCGTTCCCACTCCAATTTCAGTTGGGAATTTTAGCAATAGACATTAGGCTACAATTTAAGTTCTGAATTCTGTTAGAGCTGGTCAGTCTAGACCTTGATCAGATAAGCTTGAATACGACAGCATAATTTGCAAGACTTTAGTAATATTCATGCGTTATGTCACAACGGAAATAAGAAATAGAGAGCTGATGGTTGATTCATATTTGCTTTAATCTCAAGCTCTAATCACTTGACCAAGGTCGTATAGTGGCTGGTGAACAGTCAAGTTGTTATAATCTGGGAAAGGATCCATAGGTCCAATCACAGCGTGTGGTGGTTCAACCAGTACCTAACTCTGGGCACCAAAGTATGTTGACCTAACCCTTATTCGATGAAATCAGTCTTCGTCGATGCGGTTGATAGCAAATAGCCATTGCAAAGGTTAGCCGAGTTTTTCGGGTGGTGAATTGCAGGACTATTTCATTCATCACATCTTACAACTGAAGTGTAGCTTTGGGATGTTGGGATCCTTAGCTGCTTTCTGGTATCCCATTATTGACAATCATGGCCACTTAGATCATATGAATCATCTTTGAAGTAGTGCTCGGACTGTTCTATATAACCGTCATTCGGTGATCCGCCGATTGGACAAGTTTAAGTCACATAAATGAGGTGGTCACTACTCATTAGGGAACAACATCAGTTGCATTGCTGAAATCTATACACTATCGGAGTTCCAAAAGAGGAGGCTACTATTAGACAATCATTATCTTGTATACTATCATTGATAGCAAGATGAATCTGATTGACAGTTCCTCACATTGAATAACGTCGGCAAATAGAGGTCATGGCTTCTGGAGGAATCCCAGTCGTTGCTATTTAGTTGTCATATTCTTTGACTATCCGTCTAATCTTCATTGACAAGCTTTGATGACTACTATTGGCCAAAATATACGTCGAGCCGAAGGCGAGCCGTGCTCCGAGCCGAAGGTGAGGCCGTCAGCGGGTCCGGGCGCAGCGCCGATGGGGGTCCGGGGCCCCACAGTCTTGGCGCCGGTAGGGGTCCAGGGCCGCACGATTTTTTCAATTTTGGTAGATGGAGCCTTTTCTCAAATGATCTGAAAAATGCATTTTTTCCCCCAAAAACAGCAATTTCGGATCGGGTCGGAACTTACCTTCAAGTTGCGGTTCGAGTCATGTCTCTGGATCGCGGTTCGGATATGTCATCGGATCGGGTCGGGGGAACGTCTTCAGCAGCGGCCGGTTCAGATCTCCCCCTCTGATTCGGGTCAGAGGTTCTTGTTCGGGTCGGACAGGACCCGATCCGACCCCTTAGGGATATTGGCCTACACTTCTTCTACATCTGATCCGAGGGCTCAATCTGCATCCGACCCGGTCATTTCATATGCATCTGATCTGGAGCTTATTCGAACTGGAAACATATCTGATCCTATCCGAAGTTGAGGGCCATGCGGGAACGTTGGTACTGTGCCGGGCGGATCGTTTCGAACCCATTGCTTTGTTCCAGAGACATCCATGCTTTGGGTAGAAATGCATCTTTGGTTGTCGGATTGGATCGGATACGACCCGAACACACTCAATCCGGAGCCCGAGCTGCTGTCGTGAGGTGTTTGTCACCTGGATGCTCTTCGTCGGCTTTGCTTCTTCGAGCAACGAGTCGGTTACCATCTCTTCTTGGAGCCGCAATATGCAGAATTGCTGAAATCATCAAAAGCTTCGAAAGTGATGAGAATACAGGTTATCTCTTCGGACTTGCCGAGAATCTTCATTTCTCAGTGAAAGCACCAAAATGTTAGACCAAAAAATGGCACTAACACCCAATTGATCATGTTTTGCAGATAATAATAAGAAATCATGTACGAAAAAGCAAGAGAAATCAATCAACGCACAAGATTTATAGTGGTTCGGCGTTAATGAGCCTACATCCACTTTTTAGTTCCTCATTTCATTCCAGAATTACAATTACACTGAATATTTACACTCAAACACTCAAATACAATGAATCATTCTCTCCTAATTCATTATTTTCATTGGAAAATAAGGTTGTTATTTATGGAGGAATACGGCCATGCTGCCATGAATAAATGAAGTGCCAAAAAGTCCCCCAAAATGATGCGTTGTATGTGTATTTATAGGTAGAAATTCGGTTAGGGTTGAGTGGCCACGTGGCAGCTTCAGAGTAAATCTCAAAAGTAGTGGAGAACATGGTGAAATGGTCTTTAACTGCCCAGAATTCGGTTAGGTTGAGTGACCCGATCCGGATGGCCCAATCCGGATGACCCGATCCGGATGACTCGATCCGGTTGACCCGATCCGGTTTGGTCGGTCAGAAATATTCGCTTTAGCTTGATCCAAAATGGTGGAATCCAACCCAAGGCTTATGTGCGTAGAAATACGAGTTTTCCTATCCTTTTTTAGTTCGTCCAAGCAGATGCCAATCTCTACCAGTTCATACTCAAGCTTTGAGTGGCCATCCTGATAGAGTTCTTAGGCTTTGGATAGTCTGGTCACAAAGCAGGCTAACACCAGGACCTCGCCAGGTCCTTCCAACTGCAAGTATAATCCATACCTGTTAAGAAAAAGAGATGAAACCGATATGTCAAGTCCTGATAGCATTGTTGACCTTTCCGAGCATAAACCATGCTTTGATGTCTAATGAGCACAAACCATACTCAAGAGATGTTTAAATCATTGTGCCAAGTCCTGGCGAGCGAGCTGACCTTTAAGGCATAATCCATGCCTGAAATTTCATACTGAGCATAATCCATACTCGAGTTTCCCATCTGAGTACAATCCATACTCATATACAGAGAAAACTATACCTGCCACAACCTGACAAGATAGTCCAACCCTAGGCATAATCCACGCCTTATGTACCGAAATAAATATAAGCCATACATTAACCGAGATTAAGGATCTTGCCACATCCTGAAAAGATACTTGAATTCATCAAATATAATCCATGTATGGAAAGTCATTCCTTATTCAATTCAAAATACAAAACCAAAGCAAGTCCTGATTGGTTCGTCATCATATCTAAAGTACGCTTTGGGGTGCATCCTAACCCCGCACGTGTGTACTCCGATTTAGCCAATCGAAAAACCTAAAGAAAGCAAAAACAAATCTCAAATCCTAAGAAATGCAGAAAATCCAAACTGATCTCATCCAGATCAGCAGATGATGGTCCCGCGAGAGCTCGATCCAGGACCACTTCCTCCCCTTGGTGCAGGGGGTGGCAGCGTCGGTGTAGGCGCACAGGTGGTTTCACATACTCGGGTAGCTCTCTGCATCTAACCCGTTTCTCAATCGGATCCCGTAAGTGTATACAATCATTTGTATCATGACTGTGTATATCATGAAAGACGCAATGTTTTGCAGAATTGCGCTCTTTTTGCGATGGCTCCCTTCCGGGAGGCTTCGCATACCGTTCGTGTCCATGTAAATGTCGATCAGTGTCAAATTGAGTTCAGTGTACTTTTCATATCCAGGCCCTCTCCAAGGCTGAGTGTTGCGATCATTCTTAAAATTGGCGGTTCCTTTGCCCTTGTCATTGCCTTTTCCATTACCAGATGGTTCACCGCCTTTGAGCATGTTGACCTCGAGAACAACGTTCTCGGATTTCGCGTCCTCTTCAAGCAGAAATCTATCTGCTTCGAAGTAGAACTCGCCGAGATCTCGCGGCGGGTCATGGTGCAAATATGTTTTGAAGTTCGATGTATACAGAACACCGGATACTGTAGACGATTCAGGCTTTTCAACAGATGCAACTGCAGCGTTGAATCTTTCGGGGAATGAACGCAGAGTTTCTCTAGGCTTCTGCTTGATTGAAGTGAGCAACATGATGTTTTTGGGTCGAGTTATATGGACTCAAAACTGTTCGATAAAGCGAGTGACCAACATATTCTAGCTGCTGATGGATTTCGGTTCTAGCTGCCTAATCCACATGGCGGCTATATTGGTCAAAAAGAGAGGGAAGCATTTCGCCATGACATTCTCCGATGCCGATAGAACTTCTGTATGTCGTCTGTAGCGCATCAAATGAACTGTTGGATCAGTCTTGCCGCTATACAGCTCCGGAACTGGGAGCTTGAATTCTGGGTGATTGTTGGAATTCCTGATTTCCTGTGTGAATGTAGTGTGATTGATGTCATCCACGTGGTTCATATAAGTGCGGACTATCGAAAGGCGTTCGATTAGGCTAGCGAGCCAATTTCCTTCAAAAAGTCGTTGTAGGTTTCCAAGATTAGAATTGGTGCCCCTAACGTTGATTCCAAGAGAGTGAGGGGGCTCGTAGCGAGCAGTACGGTTCAGGTCAGAGGTGCCCACGGGTAGCGGGTTGTAATTTACGATCTGACCTGGTTCATAGCGCTCGACCCGATTGGGTCTGCCACCTTCAATCCGAATGCATTGATTATGACGAGATGCCGGGTTGGAGGTTCTATGATCGGAGTGGATCGGAATAGAATGGGGTCGATCCAAACTCGAGTTTGTACCATTGCCAATGGGAATAGATTGATTGCCTCCAGCTCCATCATTGGTTCGGATCGGGTTCGACCCGACCCGGTTGGTTGCTCCTACTGGGGATGGATATGTCATTGCTCCAATCTGTGCAGCGTTGTTTCCAGGAAGCTGAACGCCATCTGGCATTCCATCCATCCGAGCAAAGAATTCATTCATCATCTCTTGCTTCTTTTGTAGAAGCTCGTCTTTCCTTGCCATTAGAGCTTTCAGTTCAGTTATAACACCATCCATCTCGTCTCTCATCAGATATGCCGATGGATCCCCATGAGAGAAAGCCTCCTGCCTAGCCTCGTTTCTTGTACCTTCATCCTCAGTACGGGGGAGATTTCGTTTCACCATTAATTGAAAAGCCAAGCAATCTGATTCCTTTCAACATAAAAGAAGAAGTATCGTGTGTCCCTAATTGGTGCGCCAAAATGTTAGACCAAAAAATGGTACTAACACCCAAATGCAGTATGATATCCTCACAATCACGAATCATAGATCACAAAATACAGAAAACAGTAAAATAATAGGAGACACACGAGATTTTTATAGTGGTTCGGCTCGAACAGAGCCTACATCCACTTTGTAGTTTCTTAAATCCTAAGAAATTACAACTACAATGTTGTCTTACAATCCATAAGTCTCATTTGCATACAATATCCTTCTATTTTAATGAAGGAGTGGAGAAAAGAGAGTGGTTTTATACAATAAGTCCTCGTGTTAGATTAGTTTGTGGAGCACAAAGTCCTTGTGTTGTAGCAATGGTGGATGCCGTGAAGAACCCGTGCCAAAAGACCCTTGAATTTGCCACGCGGTGGTGTATTTATAGAGGTGGAAAGGCTCTTGGGGCTTCGGTTCGTATGACACCCCAAATCCGTTAATGTAACTCACAAAGGGAATGCATTAAGTTTCATGAAGCAATGTAGGTAAACAGAGCAGAAACGTCACAAGACAGATATAAATACACAGCGGAATTTAAAACTTCATAAAATAGAATAGCATCGTGGTCCAAACCAGTTACATCAAAAGTCTGCAATACTGAAAAACCCATTACAACAAAATCAGAACATCTTCCTTGTCCCAAAAATATTATTAGATTACATAAAGCATAAAAAGTAGCATAGTCTAGCATATATCCATAGAAGCAAGTGAAGAAAGCGAGCAATACATCAAAGCAACTCCAACCAGAAAGATAGATGAATCCGAGTCAATCCTGATTATTCCCTCCCTGGGCAGCTGAGGAGGGGGGGGGGGGGGAAGGAAATTGAAGAGAAAGAAGACGAAACAAAATGGTTTAGACATTAAGCCTGGCGAGTCCAATACTTTTAGTATGTAAATAAATAAAAGCATCTTGGCAGGTATACAAACTGGATGAAAGAGGTGACAGGTAAAGATAAATTATTAGGATAAACATAACAAGATATATACATCTACATATTTCTACATACATCTAGTATGTCTGAACAGAAATGATCCCTCGCACTAACAGATGATAGTCAAGGTGTACTCTAGTGTCGTAATTAATCCAGCCCCACTAACTTATAGTGTCCCACGAATTGATGGTTGTCCCACAAGCATTCCTAGATGTATACTTGCTCCTACCCAAATCGATCGGCTCCCTATCCCGTAGATACCTTGTGCTGAACCCATAGTAGGATGTATCCCTCCTTACTACGGCTACCCCGCTAACCATGAAATAAATGCACAACAATATCTACTGATGTTACCACATCTTAATCTTCCCAAATCGGACCCATGCACGCACATGACCCCGCCGGAACCGGCGCCGCTAACACCCTCGCAACTTTGAACCTCTTACAATCAATTTAGTAAGCGTGCCCTTTCCCCGACCTAGTTCGGGTGCTATATGACACTAAAATGGGTTACTGATTGATAAGGCTCCCACACAACTGATGCAAGCTACCCATCCTAGACTTGCATTCCCACTACTAGGATTTCCACTGGTTATGCCTACAAAACTACATAGCCCCAGTGTGCACTACAGGTTAAGTTCGTTGTTTTATATAAGTTTCCTTAACCCCTTCACATGTAAATCCACTTAACCCCTTCTTGTTTTCTATAATATCCATGTAACTACATGTGTCGTATCTTGGTTAAGCGTTCTGATCTTTCATTATCTATTCATGTTTGATTTATGTACCAGACCACCCACATTAAGTCCATCATTTGTGGTTGCTGGATATGCCGGACGGTTCAGGGCAGACTTCTACCACTAGCCAGACTTAACCTCGTGTCGTACCACTTTTTCATGTATAGTCATGCCTCAACCTCCCACATTAGATTATTCATTTGTGGTTGCTGGATATGTCGGGCGGTTGCGGGCAAACTTCCACTACAAATGCAATCTAACCTCGTCTCGTAAGCATATTCATTCATAGCCAATTGTTTATGTTCATTCCTAGTTATGCCCCACATTAAAATCTTAGAAAACTCTATGTGTTATTCACCAAAATCCCAACATAGGTTATGCCCAAAGATCCAAATACAAGTTATGCCCATAATTCCAATACAAGTTATGCCCCAAATTAACCAATTCCCCATCATTCCCAATTTCTTGCATTCGCGTAATATCTACAATTTGGCCTAGGATCGAAGGTAGTCTGGCTATAAAAATAAAAAGGGAAGGAGGAAGGGAAGAGAACAAGAACATGCATAATAACAACAAGTATATGACACTAAAATAGATCATAATGACAAGATAGACATATAATAATAAAACTTGGCATGTAAGAACTATAGATCTGATATAAGAAATGGTGAAATCGATATGATTCAAATTACCAACTGCGACAGGGTTAGATCCAATTTATAAACATGTCAGGATTGCTTTCTAATTAATTTAGATCTAAAAATACAATGAACTCACAGAGACTGGATCTAAGAACGAAGAAAAAATTAACGTTGTCGTAGAGCATATCTTGGATTTGTCTATCTTTGGTTGTTGTTGAAGAACAAGTTGATTTAATCAGAGTTGGGGCAGCACTTCGAGGTCACTATTAATTTAGAAGTATAAAACAATGGGTATAAGGTCCTTTATATAGCCATTTGCCAATGAATACAGCCAGAATCACGTCCAGATTCGACTAGGGGTCAACACAGGTGTCGACACCCCCTAGAGGGGTCGACACTAGTGTCGACACTCTTAAGGCACGGGGTCGACCCTAACAGGCCGATTTCCCACGTGTCCCGCATCTTTTTCCCGCTTTCTTGCTTCTGTTTGATTTTTGAAATTCTGGATAAGGTTTTTAATATATGTATGTATGTATGAATATATATATATATATATATATATATATATATTCGGCTTATGCGTATACAAACTTCGGTCCTTAATAACTTCTTCATACGTTATCCGTTTTACGCAAACCAGTTGTCTATCTTGACCAGAATTCCGAGACAAATGCAAGGCGCTGTCCATTTTACTTAATTCCCATCATTTAATTAAGTCTTCTTTAATTTATCATTATAATGTTCTTTAAAATTACGAGTTGTTACATGGTTCGGGTGCCACATGGCGCGCATCCCTAGAATTTCGAAATGTGGTGGAAGTAGTGGAGAGGTCTTCTCCATTTCGTGCTATTCCAAGTGTCATTAGATCCGCGTTCGTAGGAGGCGGTTACTCCTCAAGAATAGGTAAAAGATGTGCAGAACTCGACCGGGCGGATCGAATCGGGTCCTCCATCTGATCCGAGCCTATGCTTTGGAATCGAAGAAGATATGTTATTCCGAGCATGCAGAAGGTGGATCAGAACAGGTCTCTCATCTGATCCGAGCTGGGTCTTCCAATTCAAGAGGGTGCTTTAAACTCAAGGGTGATCTACACTTCGATGCAAAGCAAGGCAGGGTGGGTCCCTCTTCGATCTGAGCCGCGTATTCTGATCCAACCCGGCAAGGGTGATCCGATCTCAGACTTTCCGGTTCTACATGCGTTCACAGAAATGGGCGTAACTTCCAAACCGTAAGTTTGTTTTGGCTAAACGAAAGCTCTACTTAAAGCTAATTCAGAGGACTACAAGTTTTATAGCGCAAAGTACCATAATTGCCATTTTCGGGCCAAAAAGAGAGCATCTGATAGCAGTTTTGTGTCGATTGATGCTGATGTTGCGACTTTTACCAAATCGCTCTATGTCAGCTGACAATGTTTTCCATGTCTGAGCGCGATGTTATCCAGATATTTCATGTGTGACAGCTTTTACCAAAAAGTGTGTCAATAGCCGGGTTGCAAGATGTTCTTGTTGAACCCCAGTGTATCCCCTCTGGAGTACATTGTTCGGAAGGTGGTCCCATATCTTGTCGTAGTTGGAAATCCAATCCCCAAAAAGCGCCCTGTGGTTTTTGAATATATACTATATATGTGGAGCGTGAGATGCAAGTGTTTCGCTATATTTATATTTGTTTGATTTAGACACTATTATAATATCACTGGATTTTTAATATCAAAAATATTTTAGGTTATCGTAAGGTAAAAACCATCCATGTTTATGTGTGGACCGGTCTTACGATATTCTTTTCTTTCGAAAAAAGATTTTTAAAAGTTAAATCGAATGTTTGAAGTTTACTCACACCAGTCCCATGACTGGCCCAGAGTTTATTTGTTTTGTTTACCTAAACTCTCGGGTGCCCAAATTTGTACGAGCAGTCAAGTAGTTAGGATTTTACAGATTCACTTAGAGGAGCTTAAAGCAGGAGGCTTTACCAGTTAGCTATAGACTTTCATATTTTCCGCTATGTACTATGTTTGTATCTGGAAATAGGTGTTTATAACTATTCCAGAAATAGTTGTTGTGCTTTAATGATGGTATGTATATATAAAACAGATTTGTACTCCAAATAGTTATATTATATAACATATTTTATTCGTTCCGCTGTGAGATTTATGTTCTTCATTTTCTTCTATTCTAACATTTATTTCTTTCTGCTTCTCACCCTCTAACTTTTTTCTATTAATGTTTCGTATTTCTATGCAATTTGGGTTGGACATGTGGTGTAATTAGTCAACTCAAAGGGTATGGAAATTTCGTCCACTACACGTGATTTTTTGGATTTGGTTCAGGCTTTGCGATAACATGCTTCCAGTATGTCTCCTGGTGATTTTGAAGTTGCTTCCATGTGTCGGTATCTACTGATATCAAAAAATGAATACCAATACCCAAGGTGTTTTGCAACACTTCACAAATATGTAAGAACTAGAAAGTGGGGGCCATAAAACACAAAAAAGTTAAGAACACAAAAAATTAAAGTGGTTCGGCCTCAGTTTTGGCCTACGTCCACTGCAAAAGAGGTATGGAAATTCAGGCAGTTACACGCGAATTTTTGGATTTGGTTCAGGATTTGCGATAACATGCTTCCGGTATGTCTCCTGGTTATTTTGAAGTTGCTTCCATATGTCGGTATCTGCTGATATCAAAAAGTGAATACCAATAACCAAGGTGTTTTGCAACACTTCACAAATATGTAAGAACTAGAAAATGGGAGTCACAAACACAGAAGAGTTAAGTACATAGAAAATTAAAGTGGTTCGCCTCAGTTTCGGCCTATGTCCACTGCAAAAGAGGATTTCATTAGCTCTTCAACGATTACAAGGTACACAGCTTTTATAACTTTTTACATTTTATCTTTCTCTTTACAACAATTGCTTTTCTTCTCTATATCTCTTTGATCTCTCGATTCCACCATGAAAATACTTATTCTCGAGCTGTGAAGATTAGCGGAGTATATCTTCAATGATTAAGCACTTAGGCGATCTTTTTCGATTTAGCACTTGTGAAATCTTCATCGATGTAGCTCTTGTGTGATCTTCATTGATTTAGCCCTTGTGCGATCTTCGTTGATTTCATAATGGTTGAGAAGTTGAATCGAAGCTTCTAAGAACTCTAATGGATTTTGGAGAATACTTGATCGATTTGACGAGCAGCGAGAATAGCAGAATTTCGCCGCTGAAAAGTTCCTCCCCTTAAATGAAGGATATGCAGTGGTATTTATAGATATAGTTGAAGGTAAGGGCAAAATGGTAATTTCCACGAGTGTGTGAATGAGTCATGATGTGCCATGTGGTGTAAAATATCCACATCATCCTTCGTAAGTCATGTCGTTTCATAAATATATCAATTTGCCATGGTTAAGAAAAATAACTCAATTCCATGTGTTTTACCTTGCGCGATCACATATTTTCATGTGTTAGGCAGGCCAAAAATAGTGGCAGATCATGTTCAGATTTGGCCCGATCCAAGGAGGTTTAACAGCGTTTTCAAACGCTGTAAAAAGGCTCCGCCTTTTGAAATCGCTCGATCCGAGGACCATGCTTGGATCTCCCGCTGCGCACCGTGTAAAACCATGTTTTTCTCATGCGGATCACAGCTTTATTTAGCCTGATTTGATCTTGAAGGAAACATCGTTTTTGTCAACGCTATGGAAAAAGTGTTATGCCCAATCCAATCAAACCTGCTGATCCTCCGAGGCGCACTCATGCCAAATGCTCCTTTTCTCGTGCGGCCGCCCAACTGAGAATGCCCAATCCAAGCTGTAACCCACAATGTTTGGGCAAACGTTTTGAAACCAACTCGCCTTACCTTGGCTGATCCGAATAAAAAGGCTGATCTACAGACATGCCACCATGAAAATCAACAGAATTGCCATGTCGATCACCAAATCAAGATTGCTCGATCCAAGTTAGAAGTCATAGCGTTGGTGCAAATGCTGTAAAACCATTTCGCCTTATTTTTGTTCGATCCGAAGTTTGGAACTGATCAACCGATGAATACACTTTCCAAACCTAATTTTTTGCAATGCTAATCACTCCTTTTTTAGCAATGATAATTTTAGCCGATCCAAACCTTGAAATCTCAACCCAATCAGTGTTTTAAAATTTAACTCGATCCTTTGACATATTTTAACCCAACTCATTCAAATAAAATGACTGGTCTAAAAAAACTAATCCATATTAGTGCTTATCGATTTATCATTTATATTTTTAACAAACTATATTTAATCCTGAGTTTAAACCGGGTTAACATTTGCCCCTCGGTGCGCGTATTTTTCTTGTGAAAAGTGCATGCTTCAAAATAGCGATTGCAAATATAACTTTTGTTAAATATGTATGGATAAAACCGTAAGCAACTATATGGATTATTTTATTCTTGTTATAAATAATATACAATAAGAAAGGCATTGGAGGAGGACAAAGAGGATACTTTTATTCATTCCAAAATTTTTATACACAATTTACATTACATGAGCTCCTTATATAAAGGCTTGGGAGCTTGGAGTAAAACTTATCCACCAATGTGGGACTAAACCATATATGACAAAAGCATATTCACACATATATTTTACAACACTCCCCCTTGAATATGCGTATATAAAGATGATAAGATTAATTGCCTCGTTAAAAACCTTTTTATGAAAAACCCTGTGGGAAAAATCATAAACAAGGAAAAGAGTACAATTTTTATTTCATCTCTAGGTAACATATTGACAATGTTCCAATGAGGGTTGATACTTCTGGATCAAAATAATGTCTCATTAAAAACCTTACTAATAAAAACCCAGTGGGAAAAATATTAGTGAAGGAAAAGAGTACATTACAGCATAATATATGCTCCCCCTGATTCGTAACGCATTATTCAAATAGTTTGGTGATGCAAGCGGCGCATACCAATTTTATGTATTACCTTCTGCAACGTTGATTTTGGAAGTGCCTTCGTGATTGGATCTAGTGGATTTTCTTGAGATTGGATTTGCTTCACTTTTATGTTGTTGTCCCTTTTTGGAGCTCATGTGTGAAAAAGAATTTGGGAGAAATGTGTTTTGTCCTATCACTTTCGATATATCCTGCTTGAATCTGAACTACGCATGTTGCATTGTCTTCATAAATGATTGATCTTTCTGTAGTTGAGGGAAGTTGACATGTGTAATGTTTTCTTTGTAGATCTCCACGAAATAGCTTCATTGTTGTTTTAAACACTATCCAGTTTGTGATTTTGCTTTATGTGGATCAGGAAAGTAACTTTAACACTCCCTGAATATTTGTCTTCAAATTCTTGAATGCTTCTTATAGTAGCTTGAAATTATCCCCTTTGAAAGATTATTGCTCCCCCTCATAGTATATTGCTTGCAAATATCTATTCGTATGACATAGATATTGTTTATTACCTTGTTAAAAAGCTCTATTAGGAAATCCCAATGGGAAAAACCTTAAACAAGGAAAAGAGTGCAACCCTTGAAATTATATTAAAATGATATTTCTTCTAAGATTTCGATACTTCAGGATCGATGTAATGCCTCATTAAAAACCTTACTAAGAAAAACCCTATGGGAAAAATCTTAGTGAAGGAAAAAGAGTACAAAAACGTATTTTCAATAATTTACTACATTAAATGTACAATGATACTTTTGGACCAATATAATTCTTCAGTAAAAACCTTACAAAGGAAAACCCAGTGGGAGAAACCTTAGTTAAGGATAAAAATACAGATTAACTTAAATAATATATTTGAGATGTTATTCCTTGATGTGGTGCTTGATTCTTCTTGATCAAGATACTGCCTCATTTAAACTTTTAAAAATTACTTTGAGGATGATACTTCTTTTGATATCTCAAATTTCGTTATAGATACTTCTGGATCCATGAATATGCATCTCATTGACAAATTTACTCAAACAAATCTTGTATAGAAAATAAAATCAAGAGATAATAATCTTTAGTCTTCATAATTCTGATGTTCATCATTTATTAACATTTGCCTCATTAAAACCTTCACAATGGAAAACCCTATGGGAAAAACCCAAAGTGAAGGAAAAAGAGTACAACATCACAAGATAATTCTTAATGAACTTTTCTTTAAAAACTTTTGTATGCATTTTCATGCTTCAGGCATGTTTTCTTATTTAAAGCACTTTTTGTTTGTGCTTGCTTGCTATACACTTCGAGTGTTAACAATTTTGTGCTTCAATCAGGTTTGCACACTGCAATACATTTGTAGTGAAAAATAATAGTTTCATTACAACAATACTTAAAAGCTGGAAGTAATCTACTCATCTTGAATTATATCAAGATTTTCATTGCAACAATACTTAAAAGCATGTTGTAATCTATATTCTATGTTCTTTGCATTCTTTATAATTACTAAAGTTATTTATGTTCTTCAGGAACCTGTACACTTCAATGAATTTTGCATATGTTCTTCAGGAACCTGTATACTTCAATGAATTTTGCATATCACAACTATACTCAGAAGTATATTAAATGTTCTATTACAACAATACTTAAAAGCAGGAAATAATCTACTCATCATGAATTATATCATGATTTTCATTTTAACAATACTTAAAAGAATGTTGTAATTAACTCTCTTTATTCTTTATATTCTATATAACCAACAAAGTAGTTTATGTTCTTCAGGAACTAATATTCATTCATCGTTTAGTGTGATTTAACAAATATTCATACCCTCGAGGTTTATTCACTACTCTGCGGACTACAGGTCCACATATCTCAATTAGAGAAGGATTCATGATGGCCAATCATGATTTAACATAAGCGCTTTACTTTTTTATAAATTTATCATCGATGATTGTATATTGTCAGTTCTAGATATAATTTATTGAGATCTCTTTATTTAACTATTTTAGGTACCTAAACCACTTCTGGGGTTATTTGACAATCATGTCATGGATCTCCTCAAGAGACTCCTTAGGTGTTTATTGAAGAACACTCACCTCCTTCATTAGGCATCTTTATTACTTACTTCAAAAGTATTTCGAACTGACTTTTAAACCAACCTTTAAATGTGGTTTATGCATTTTGATCCTTCTGGGATTCAAATATATATATTGAAGTAAGTCTACAAGGGATATTATTTATAATTTATTCGTGTGTCAATTATTTAACATTGATACTCAAAATGAAATTGTATCCCTTTATCCTCCCCCTCAATGTTGACAAACATTGTCACACTAAATAATAATAATCATGGGATTCTCATTTTGATCCATTATCACATTGCTGCTAGCAAATATATTATATGTATATCAGTTGTAGGAGGATAACCCTTTAATTGGTTTATAAGATGCATTCATTTTTTTTATTACTTATTTTCTTTCATTGATCATCAATATTGGAGGAATTTTCTTATTGTACAAATCATTTGGATACACATATGACTTCAGGTCATTCAACATTCATGTTGATTGAAATTTAAATCACTAAATAATAATTATACATAATCTATAAAATAAGCTTATAACAAACTTCAGGTTGTTAGTTAAATATTTGCAGATATGAACATATAAATACGTGCATCCACATAAAATAAATTTGCATAGTCTTTCTCATTTGAGATAATGATTTTAGAATAAATTATTACAAAGATCAAACTTTTGATTTTAATGTATTGATCAGTGTTATTACAAATTCTTCAGGATCGTATGATAATGTTCAAAACTTCTGCTTTGAAAACATATCGAACTTCTGGTCCAAATAAATATATGAACAACTTTAAGTTGTTAAGTTGATGGAGTTTTGATATCGCTTCTGGGATATTCCATAAACACCATTTGTGGAGTTTTAATACATATTTTCTCTTTTAGGAGAAATTTATGAACTTTTCTACAAATATTTATTGCTTTTAGTTATAGAAATCTCTTCTGGAGATATTTTATTATTTTCAAATAAATTGATCTCTTCTAGAGATATCTTACCATTTCCAAATATACAAATATCCTCTAAAGATATTTTGTCATCACCGCTTCTGGGATGAACTTATCTCCTCCAGAGATAAATATATACAAACTATTGATATGTCATATCAATATACAAAAATACATATCAAACTTTAAATGTGGTAACAAAATTAGATGCATTAAATAAGATTCAAAAAAAAATCACTACTTCTGGAGTGTATGATATTCCTTCAGGGAACATATCTTTTATTTATGTAATTGCAATGCAACAAATAAAAATCTCTAACATCTCTTCTAGGATGTTGGATTTTCTACATAAAAATAAATCTCTAGAACATCTCTTCAAGAGATTAATATGCATATTATATCTTCAGGATATTCAGTTAACATGAATTGTACATGAAAGATGTCAGTTAGATGAAACCCGTTTAGAGATTTCCTATTGAATCCAATGTTATTGTCACATATTATTATGTGTGTGCCTCTTTTAACTTCTTCTGGAAGTATAATCCTTTCATGTCACAACTTCAAGAAAGCTTCGGGTTTCTATTTCTTGAGTATTATGATTTATTTATTTCCTTTAACTTCTTTAGGAAGTAAAATCTTATCATTTTACATAATTTCAACATACCTTCAGGCTATTTATTCATGAACTTCAAGTTCATTTTTTTTATGAACTTCTGGTTCTCAAATTATGTGTATGCTTCTTGTTTGGAAGCTTATAAATTTTGACAAGTTAAGAAAAATATTGATATGAATTCAAGACTTCAGGTCTTGGGTTTGGAGTTATACAACTCCTTGTTAAAATAATTTCCTCGCACAACTTCAGGTTGTTGAACCTATTTCCATTATATCATATATTACTTGCCAAATAAATACATAAAAAAAAATCATACTTATATCCATATTTTGAGCATGAACATATAACATTTAATTTACAATAACCAATGCATTTATGATAATAGTAACTGCAATTAACATTTATAATAATATGGCAATACAATATACGTTACCATAACGATACATTTAATGCATTTATTGTAAAAATAACGGAAATAACCATTATACGGTTTAAATATATGAATCAAATAAATAAATTTTACTTAAATCAATAATTTTGATATAGCTACAGTATTGGTCGACGGCAAAACTAAAATAAACAACTTATAGTTGTACTGCATTTCTCAATAATCAAATTTTCTAAAATATCGTATATATGCATAATATCTAATCAAGAATTGAGTAGAAATGCATAATTATAGAACTGAGATGAAACACCCCACCTCTGTTAGGGTCACTCTCAAAGGGAATGCCCTAATTTTGGTGGAGGTTTATAAGTACAAGTCACAGATATACAAGACAGATATAAGAACACATATTTGTAAACAGCGGAAAATCAACAAACTTTTATTTCATAAAAGCAAATACGTGTTACAACAACAACACCATAATAGTCTTACACTTTTTCCCAAAACATAACATAACACTTTCATAATCTGTCTTGATTACATTATTTAAAGAAGCATAAATAAAACATAGATAAACTGCAAAAGTCCCCATAGTGGATTGTCCAAAGCCATAGTTCAAAACAGGAAAGTCCAAGCAATACATTTCTCTTCTTCAAGCTGGATGTTAAGGATGGTCAAGCTGCTGTGTTCCCTCCCTGTGGACCTGGGGGGGTGGGGGGGGAGGGGACGGAAGAAAAGAAGACGAAAGAAAAGTAGAGTCAGACATAAAGCCTGAGTAAGTCTAGTACTATTTTGTCTATGAATAAAGAACTGGGTATGATAAGTATAAACAAGAAGTGGGCAAGCACTATAAACTTGGTTAAGTTGTCTAGGGTCGAATATACTATCGTACCCCATGTAAATCTCTGAACCCATATAAACTAGTTTCCAACTGGCACCCCATAATCAGGGTGATGTGATCCATTCTATGATGATCGGCTCCTACTCGCATAGTTACATGTGTCTTACGGCCCCCGATGTTGTAGTTACCTATGCTGTTCCCACCATGGGGTGTATCAAGTCCCATGGTGGCGGCCCGACACAACCTTAGAATGCACAGGTATGCTACTGGTGCCCAGTGCCTTATTTTTCTGCGCCGGAGTGTGTGCACGCCCGCACCCCGTTAGAACCTACACTGCTACACCACCGCCGTCGATTTAACCTCTTACAATCAGCCCAGTAATCGTGCCCCACCCTGCCTAGTTTCAGGGTATCCTGATACACCTTCTAGGGTTACTGCCGAAAAGGGTCCCCCGTTACTAGGTTTTCTATCTCTAGCCAACATGCTAAGTTGGTTAAGTGTTTTCTAACCTAACCCCCACCAGTCCGTTTAGTTTAGCATGTTCCATTTTGATTAAGTCTTTAGTTCACTTAATCCTAACAATCCTGACTCAGCCTTAATTGTCTTATTAAGGCCCTGACCTCTCACATTAGACAGGTATTGTTGTGGCTGCCTGTTGCCGGTTGGTTCCGGGCAGTCTTACGCCACAACTCAGTCTAACCTCGGGTCCTTATTGGGCTCCATGTTTAACCTCCCACATTGGATAGGTATTGTTGTGACTACTGGACAGCCGGGCAGTTCCGGGCAGGTTTACATCACAACTCAATCCAACCTCGGGTTAAACACATCGTATGTTCTACATTTACATATTTTGTCTTTCTTCTTTATTTATATGTAAATATTTGCGGCCCATTATTAAGTTAATGGTGTAAAGGTTACACCAATCATGGGCCCAACCCATACTTGAACTTGGGCCCTTCTATTTTATATTTTCATTCATTAATTAATTTTAACCCAACGTTATTTTCCCCCGTTTTACACGTCCGTTTATATATATTGGGCTTAGCCTTTTAAAGCCCAATTTAGCCATGCGAAAAGGGGAGGCTTAAAGCGTGATTACATACACAAAGAGGGGAATGTGAGCGCATGAACTTGCCATATGACGTTGGAAATACAAAATGGAAACTCGTGTACTTGCATATATACTTTGGTCATAAAGCATAGGTGACATGCATCAAACCATGTAAACTTAAGATAAGAATCTAAGTTAGGTGTCACATAGTCTTAACTACAACATAGACCTATGTTCTTATTTAGGCATAATGTCAAACATAAACAAATCATGTTCATAAGGTTTCTACATGTTTACAAAGGGGATACTTTGTTACTAACACAAAAGCATAGTTCAACTTAATCATGATTTAAGTCTAATCACATAACGATGGTATAAATATACTTATGCATAAATATTCCTAAACATGGTGTTTGCTTTAAACTTGCAAAAAGGGATTTTTGAGTCTAACCTAGCCATGTCTCACATATGTCATCATAAAATTCTTGTAAACAAGATAGACTTAATCATGGATTTTAATTATGCCAAATATCATTCATAGCCTAGCCATATTCATAAGTTTGCAAATAGGTTTTCTAGTACAAAAGCATGGCTTAATACATGATGCCCAATTTTTAACATAATTTCATATGGATTATGATAACCCAAACTTATTCCAATTACTTCACAAAAATGATGTTTGTATAAAAATACACATTATGATGGCATAGTAGCAAAACCCCAAACTTGCATGATTTTCATATTAACAACTACATACATGTAGCTTCAACATAAATTACATATTTTGCGAATATCCAAACGTCATACTTGCATAAAACTACCGCATGTAGTTTTTCATAATGAACAACATAATTCAAGAATATCCAAACGTATACAATATTCCAACGCACAAATATGAATTACTTTATCACCACAAATCGAGTATACATATCTACACAATCATTTGTTCATACCAAAGTAATACTCTACTTACAATGGTTGCGGCGAATTCTCTAATTTAGGAATAAGAAGATGTGGTTTGATTTGATTTGTTTGAATTGCTTTAGGCTTTAGAATTTTCCTCCTAATCTTCTCTCCAATTTGGTGGCTACTCCTAGACGCTCCTCAGCAACATGGCGGCTTTGTTCTTATTTATGAATGAATAGATTAGGGTTTAGTCTAGGGTCCTTTTTATAGGGTTTATGAATTGATTAGAGCCATTGATGTTGCCTGGATTGATCATAGCCATTCATTCGCAAGAGAGACCAATGAGAGCCTGCCACCTAGCCCTAATGACAAAGCATACCACAGAAAATTGACTAACATAGCATAGGCCAGCCAGGTTAGACTGGGTTCGACCTGGTCTGGACCAGGTCGACAGCCCTGTCGATAGGCCTGTCGACCTGGTTAGACCAGGTCGACAGCCCAGTCGACCTGGGTGCGTCAGGCGGAACTTTTTCCGCCCTGGCCCATTGGGCCCCATTTTTGTTTTCTGAGCTTATTTTATTCTGTTTGAATTTTTAAACTTAATTTAAAAACTTCCGAAGGCCATATCTTCTTCATACGGACTCCGTTTTTCGAAAACTCGGACTCTATTTCGCGTATTTTTCCGAGATGAACGCAATGGCGTATCCCGTTTCCCTTAGTTATTTGATTTGAAATTGATTATACTTTAATTTATGAATTTCACAGTTATAGAATTCGCGGGGTGTTACATTCTCCCCCACTTAAAAGGATTTCATCCCCGAAATCTTCAAGTTAGGAGGAATGTATATCCTAACATCCAATCATCCATCTACTCATACATCAAACACGAGCATCCATTGTCCTTAAAAGACTTCTAATGCTTCATGATCATATGCGAAGTGTGTGTGTACATGTACTTATCTAATGCAAAATCAGGCGGTCTACTGATTCAGTTGACCTCCTTAATGCGAATTATGTAAGTGCCATGAATCCATTATGTATGCAAATTTTCCTATTCTTGATTCTACATGAGTGCACAATCATTCAATACAAATGCAACATCCACATGACAACACATTAAAGTTCAACCACATATGAATGCAAACATATATGCATATGCAATATGAAGTGACTGAGCCGATCTAAAACCCTAGATTGTGTGTGTATATGCAACCACGAGCAACCACGAGCAACCACTAGCAACCACTTGCAACCACTTGCAACCATCATCCATAACATGTTTCAATTACATGTTTCCATCCAAAGGGTTTCTACCTAAAAGATAAGGTCGAGGAAATATACCTAAAAAGATAGATAAAAGCGCAACTTAAGGAAAATGAAAGATCAAGGATGTACCCTCGAACAGAAAAGGGTAGGCTGTACGGATTCTAGCTTCAGTTTCCCAAGTCGCGTCTCCCTCGGCGTCGCTCCACTGAACTTTGACGAGTTTGACTTCGCGGTTGCGTAGCTTCTTCACTTCCGTTCCTAATATGCGGGTTGGAACTTTTCTTATGGTTGCTTCGCGTTCCACTTCGGCCTCTTCGAGGATATTTGGCTCTACCACTTCAGCAGACTCATGTAGACATTTTCGGAGATGAGAGACGTGAAAAACGTTGTGGACTCCCGCCAACTTCTCGGGTAGCTCTAATCTATAGGCCATTTTCCCAATTTTCTCGATGATAGGGAATGGCCCTACGAACCTTGGTGCAAGCTTTCCTGTGGTTCCAAAACGAACAACGTTTCTTAGTGGTGATACCTTGAGAAAAACTCTGTCTCCAACCTCAAATTCAAGGTCGGTCCTTCTCTTGTCGGCATAGGACTTCTGTCTATCTTGGGCTGTCTTCATCCTTCTTCGTATTAGGTCTACTTCCTCTGAAGTCTCTCGGATCATATCTGGTCCAAGTATGAGCTTATCAGTAGACTCCCACCAACAAGTGGGCGATCGGCACGGTCTTCCATATAAAGCTTCGAAGGGCGCCATTCCGATGGTTGCTTGATAGCTGTTGTTGTAGGCGAATTCCACCAAAGGAAGGTGGTCTTCCCATGTCCCTCCGAAGTCAAGGACGCATAGCCTTAAAAGGTCTTCCAAAACTCTGTTTACTCTCTCTGTTTGGCCGTCGGTTTGGGGATGATAGGCTGTGCTCAAGCATAACTGCGTTCCTACTGCTTCTTGCAGACTCCGCCAAAACTCGCTGGTGAAGATGGGGTCTCGGTCACTAACAATGCTAGATGGTATTCCATGGAGTCGAACGATTTCCTTAAGGTAAAGTGATGCTAGGGATGAGGCAGTTCTTTTACTTTTGACAGGTAAAAAGTGGGCGCTTTTAGTAAGCCTATCCACTATTACCCAAATGCTAGTGTTGCCTCTCCTAGACCTAGGCAGCCCATCGATGAAGTCCATTGAGATGCTATCCCACTTCCACTGCGGGACCTCCAGAGGATGTAGCAGTCCGCCAGGCTTTTTCTGTTCCGCCTTAACCTGTTGGCACACCGTACACTTAGAAACGAATTCTGCCACGTCCTTTTTCATGCCGTTCCAGAAGAAAGTCCTTTTTATGTCTTTGTACATTTTATCTCCGCCTGGGTGTATCGTCATCTTGGAGTGATGTGCTTCCTCGAGAACCTTCTTTATTAAATCTTTTGTCTGTGGGACGCATAGTCTTCCGTCTCGCCTTAGCAAACCCTTATCGTCGATGGAGTATCTGTTGAGGTGACTTGAAGTCTCACCCCTCATTAGCCTATCAATTATTTCCACAAGCTGAGGGTCTTCGCGTTGTGCTGTCCCTACTGAATCCACTAAAGTTGGGCGCACTTCGAGAGATGCTAGCAAGCCTGGTACGAAATCGGAGGAGGGCCTAAAGTCGAAACTGGCTATAAACTCTAGGCTTTGTCTTTCAACAAACAACGGGCTTAGGGTTAATTTCTTTCGGCTTAACGCGTCTGCCACTACGTTGCCTTTGCCCGGAGTGTAGGAGATTTCGAAATCGTACGAGGCAAGAAACTCCATCCATCTCTGTTGCCTCAAGTTAAGATCCTTCTGCGAGAAAAGATATTTCAACGATTTATGGTAAGTGTAAAGTTCGAACTTCTCACCTAGGAGATAGTGTCGCCAAGACTTGAGTGCAAAGACGATGGCGGCTAACTCAAGATCGTGGGTTGGGTAGTTCTTTTCGTGCACCTTCAACTGCCTCCCGCCATAAGCTACTACCCTTCCTTCTTGCATTAAGACGGCGCCTAGCCCTGTCCCACATGCATCCGTATAAACAGTGAACATCTTGCTCCCATCTGGCAGCGTCAAAACTGGGGCTGTTGTAAGAGCCCTTTTCAGTCGTTGGAAAGCAAACTCGCAATCCAAATCCCAATTGAATACTAGATTCTTCTTAGTTAATTTCGTGAGCGGAGCTGAGATTTTCGCAAAATCCCTTATAAATTTTCGATAGAAACCTGCTAGTCCTAGAAAACTTCGGACCTCAGTTGCATTCCTTGGTGTCTTCCAATCCTGTACCGCCACTACCTTCGCAGGGTCCACTGCTAACCCTTATTTGGATACTATGTGCCCAAGGAACCTCACCTCTTCTCTCCAAAAGTGGCATTTGGAGAATTTGGCTTTTAGTTGATGGACTCGCAAAGTTTCCATGATTTCCCTTAAGTGTTGAGCATGTTCCTCTTCACTCTTTGAGAAGATAAGGATATCATCTACGAAGACCACTACGAATTTGTTGAGGAAATCTCTAAATACCCTACTCATCAGGTCCACGAAGTACGCAGGTGCATTTGTCAAGCCGAAAGGCAAGACAAGCCATTCAAAGAAGCCGTCTAGGGTTCTGAATGCCGTTTTATCGATGCTGTCTTCAGCCACCCTTAGCTGATGAAAACCGGTTGCTAAATCGAGCTGGGAGAAAACAGACACTCCTACAAGCTGGTCAAATAAATCGTAAATTCTAGGGAGAGGGAGCCTATTCTTTTTCGTTAGCTTGTTGAGCTCCCTATAGTCAACACATAGACGCAGTGAACCATCCGCCTTCGTAGCGAACACCACCGGAGCGCCCCATTCTGAAATGCTCCTCCTAATGAACCCCTTCTCTAGAAGCTCTTTAATCTGTTTACTGAGCTCTTTTCTTTCTCGTGGAGCCATGTGTCTAACGGGCAACGCAACGGGCTTGGCATTATCTACAAGATATATGCGGAAATCTATTTCCCGCTTCGGAGGCAAGCCCTTCACCTCTTCGAAGACATCCGGATATTCCCGGACCACTCTAACTGATTTCAAATTTTCAACAGAGGCATCTAGCGATTCAAGATAACTAAGCATAACCGCATACGAGGGATTACAAGAAATTTCCAAAGTATTACCGAGCTGGGTTAGGAGCCTAACAACCCTTTTCTCACAATCAAGGATGGCCCCATTACTGGATAGCCAATCCATACCCAAAATCAAACCATAACCCGAAAAGCCCAAAACAAAGGCACTACATTGAAATCCTACGCTTAGAATAGAAATTTTCAATCCCTCACAGATCATAGACAAATGAGCTGGGCCCCCAATTGGGTTTGAAACAATTAAGGGGTCCTCTACCATACTAGTTTTTAGGTGCAGAGATTCTACTAAAGCAGACGAGATAAAGGAGTGTGATGCGCCAGAATCAAATAAAGTGCGAACGGGGTGATCATAAAGATAAACTACACTTTCTACAGAAGTATTTATACCTCGCTGTTGCAGAGGTGGCGCTTCCAGCACATGAACCTGTGCCCCTTGGGTGGATCCAACCCTCTGCCCCTGTCCCCGTTTCTTTGGGCAGTCCTTAGCCCTGTGGCCCGTCTCACCACAAGAAAAGCACCCACCATTCTCCTTGGCCTTCTTTTTCCGACAGTCCTTTACTAAGTGCCCCACTTTGCCACAGAAATTGCACTTCCTCTTCTCTTTGTTGCCTTTCCCGCCCTTCTTAAAGTCTGTCTTCTTAGGCTGCAAACCCTCTTTCTTCCCTTGAGAGCTTTCTGCCTTTGTCTCCTTCTTGCCCTTGTCCTCTTCATTCAGCAAGGCCATTTGCACCAATCTTTCATACGTGGCTCCCATGGGTATATGGGTCATGGCCAAACTGTGTAATGGCTCATTCAACCCTTTGACGAACCGGAGAGCCTTCTTGTGCGGGGTGTTGACTAGGTCAAGCCCAAACCTAGCCAGCTCATCGAACTGATTCACATATTCTCTGACTGTCTTGTCCCCTTGCTTAAGAAATAAGAATTTTTCCAACTGCAAACTTCTTTCTGCATCTGAGAGAAATTTAGTCTCAAACCTTGCCCTAAAGTCCTCCCATGTCTCCACTGGTCTTTCAGCATTAGTGACTTCCCACCAGTAGGAAGCCTCGCCCTTCAATAGCCACACTGCCAATTGTACTTTTTGTCTATCCTCTACCTCAAAGATGATGAATAGGTCTTCCGTTTCTTTCAGCCAATTCCTAGCTGCTACGAAGGACTCAGTTCCATGGAAATCCCTTCCTCCCATAGCTTTAAAATCTTTACATATCTTAGCAAACGTGTTTCCCCGTGGAAGAGGTGGAGGAAAAGGTGCCGCTGCGGCTGGATGATTTCCTTCAGCTGGGGGAGGAGGAATGGTAGGACCTGGCTGAGTGGCCCTTGCTTCTAAGAACTGTCTAAACCAACCAGGTATTGGCACCCCTTCCGGCAAGTTAAGTTCTTGGGACATGCTGAAACAAAAAGGATAGATTCAAAACGAAGGATAAGAGATAATACCTATGGCTTTGGGGGGTGGACTTTGCCTTTTTTTTAAAATAAAATAATATTTTTCTTTTAAAATTGCTTCTTTAAATTTCCTTTTAGAAAATAATTTTTCAAAACTTTTTATCTTATCTGGTAAACCTATGCTCTGATACCAAGTGAAACACCCCACCTCTGTTAGGGTCACTCTCAAAGGGAATGCCCTAATTTTGGTGGAGGTTTATAAGTACAAGTCACAGATATACAAGACAGATATAAGAACACATATTTGTAAACAGCGGAAAATCAACAAACTTTTATTTCATAAAAGCAAATACGTGTTACAACAACAACACCATAATAGTCTTACACTTTTTCCCAAAACATAACATAACACTTTCATAATCTGTCTTGATTACATTATTTAAAGAAGCATAATTAAAACATAGATAAACTGCAAAAGTCCCCATAGTGGATTGTCCAAAGCCATAGTTCAAAACAGGAAAGTCCAAGCAATACATTTCTCTTCTTCAAGCTGGATGTTAAGGATGGTCAAGCTGTTGTGTTCCCTCCCTGTGGACCTGGGGGGGGGGGGAAACGGAAGAAAAGAAGACGAAAGAAAAGTAGAGTCAGACATAAAGCCTGAGTAAGTCTAGTACTATTTTGTCTATGAATAAAGAACTGGGTATGATAAGTATAAACAAGAAGTGGGCAAGCACTATAAACTTGGTTAAGTTGTCTAGGGTCGAATATACTATCGTACCCCATGTAAATCTCTGAACCCATATAAACTAGTTTCCAACTGGCACCCCATAATCAGGGTGATGTGATCCATTCTATGATGATCGGCTCCTACTCGCATAGTTACATGTGTCTTACGGCCCCCGATGTTGTAGTTACCTATGCTGGTCCCACCATGGGGTGTATCAAGTCCCATGGTGGCGGCCCGACACAACCTTAGAATGCACAGGTATGCTACTGGTGCCCAGTGCCTTATTTTTCTGCGCCGGAGTGTGTGCATGCCCGCACCCCATTAGAACCTACACTGCTACACCACCGCCGTCGATTTGACCTCTTACAATCAGCCCAGTAATCGTGCCCCACCCTGCCTAGTTTCAGGGTATCCTGATACACCTTCTAGGGTTACTGCTGAAAAGGGTCCCCCGTTACTAGGTTTTCTATCTCTAGCCAACATGCTAAGTTGGTTAAGTGTTTTCTAACCTAACCCCCACCAGTCCGTTTAGTTTAGCATGTTACATTTTGATTAAGCCTTTAGTTCACTTAATCCTAACAATCCTGACTCAGCCTTAATTGTCTTATTAAGGCCCTGACCTCTCACATTAGACAGGTATTGTTGTGGCTGCCTGTTGCCGGTTGGTTCCGGGCAGTCTTACGCCACAACTCAGTCTAACCTCGGGTCCTTATTGGGCTCCATGTTTAACCTCCCACATTGGATAGGTATTGTTGTGACTACTGGACAGCCGGGCGGTTCCGGGCAGGTTTACATCACAACTCAATCCAACCTCGGGTTAAACACATCGTATGTTCTACATTTACATATTTTGTCTTTCTTCTTTATTTATATGTAAATATTTGCGGCCCATTATTAAGTTAATGGTGTAAAGGTTACACCAATCATGGGCCCAACCCATACTTGAACTTGGGCCCTTCTATTTTATATTTTCATTCATTAATTAATTTTAACCCAACGTTATTTTCCCCCGTTTTACACGTCCGTTTATATATATTGGGCTTAGCCTTTTAAAGCCCAATTTAGCCATGCGAAAAGGGGAGGCTTAAAGCGTGATTACATACACAAAGAGGGGAATGTGAGCGCATGAACTTGCCATATGACGTTGGAAATACAAAATGGAAACTCGTGTACTTGCATATATACTTTGGTCATAAAGCATAGGTGACATGCATCAAACCATGTAAACTTAAGATAAGAATCTAAGTTAGGTGTCACATAGTCTTAACTACAACATAGACCTATGTTCTTATTTAGGCATAATGTCAAACATAAACAAATCATGTTCATAAGGTTTCTACATGTTTACAAAGGGGATACTTTGTTACTAACACAAAAGCATAGTTCAACTTAATCATGATTTAAGTCTAATCACATAACGATGGTATAAATATACTTATGCATAAATATTCCTAAACATGGTGTTTGCTTTAAACTTGCAAAAAGGGATTTTTGAGTCTAACCTAGCCATGTCTCACATATGTCATCATAAAATTCTTGTAAACAAGATAGACTTAATCATGGATTTTAATTATGCCAAATATCATTCATAGCCTAGCCATATTCATAAGTTTGCAAATAGGTTTTCTAGTACAAAAGCATGGCTTAATACATGATGCCCAATTTTTAACATAATTTCATATGGATTATGATAACCCAAACTTATTCCAATTACTTCACAAAAATGATGTTTGTATAAAAATACACATTATGATGGCATAGTAGCAAAACCCCAAACTTGCATGATTTTCAATTTAACAACTACATACATGTAGCTTCAACATAAATTACATATTTTGCGAATATCCAAACGTCATACTTGCATAAAACTACCGCATGTAGTTTTTCATAATGAACAACATAATTCAAGAATATCCAAACGTATACAATATTCCAACGCACAAATATGAATTACTTTATCGCCACAAATCGAGTATACATATCTACACAATCATTTGTTCATACCAAAGTAATACTCTACTTACAATGGTTGCGGCGAATTCTCTAATTTAGGAATAAGAAGATGCGGTTTGATTTGATTTGTTTGAATTGCTTTAGGCTTTAGAATTTTCCTCCTAATCTTCTCTCCAATTTGGTGGCTACTCCTAGACGCTCCTCAGCAACATGGCGGCTTTGTTCTTATTTATGAATGAATAGATTAGGGTTTAGTCTAGGGTCCTTTTTATAGGGTTTATGAATTGATTAGAGCCATTGATGTTGCCTGGATTGATCATAGCCATTCATTCGCAAGAGAGACCAATGAGAGCCTGCCACCTAGCCCTAATGACAAAGCATACCACAGAAAATCGACTAACATAGCATAGGCCAGCCAGGTTAGACTGGGTTCGACCTGGTCTGGACCAGGTCGACACCCCTGTCGACAGCCCTGTCGACAGGCCTGTCGACCTGGTTAGACCAGGTCGACAGCCCAGTCGACCTGGGTGCGTCAGGCGGAACTTTTTCCGCCCTGGCCCATTGGGCCCCATTTTTGTTTTCTGAGCTTATTTTATTCTGTTTGAATTTTTAAACTTAATTTAAAAACTTCCGAAGGCCATATCTTCTTCATACGGACTCCGTTTTTCGAAAACTCGGACTCTATTTCGCGTATTTTTCCGAGTCGAACGCAATGGCGTATCCCGTTTCCCTTAGTTCTTTGATTTGAAATTGATTATACTTTAATTTATGAATTTCACAGTTATAGAATTCGCGGGGTTTTACATGAGATTTTACATTCCTTAATATGAATGATTCTAAAAACTTGTAAATCTATACATAAAATTAAAAAAATATAAATTACATGCTTTAGATTCAAATTATGCAATCCATATAAAGATCTTTTAGATCTTTCTTTTTGCATCAAAATTACTTCATACCATCATAGAAACTGCAGGTTCTAAGATTTCCATTTTATAACAAAAATTACTTTTGCATTCACTTCCGGTGTGCAAAATTAAGATCAATATATAGATCTTAACTTAATATGATCTTCAGGATGCATTTTTTTTTTGTAAATGTTTTCCTAAGAAACAACAAAATATTTCTTCTAGAAATATAATATGTTCTAAAATGACTATAATAAAACTTCAAGTTTTATCATGATCCATATATCGTTATTGTATATTTTAAATTGAAGCATCTTTTCTAGAAAGTGCTTTCGTTCACATATGAGAGTCATTTTACTATTTTTCTTCAAGAAAATAATATTTATTATAAGTAATGATCTCATTTAACAATAAATTTTTTTAAGAAATTATGTGTAGCATAAAACTGGAATATAAGCGTTTTTCCTTATTTTATTTTATTTTTTCGAAACTTTTCCTTCCATTTCATTTTTAAATCCTTTTCTATTAAATGTCATTTTCTACAAGCAAAAATTAAATGCAATTACATGTTTTGAGGATTTTATTTCATCTTTCTCATTTGCATGTGAACTTCAGGTTCTTCATTTGCATATGAACTTCAGGTTCCTCATTTGCATATGAACTTCAGGTTCCTCATTTGAAAAAGTTTGTATACATGATGAGTTTTCAATTTCACTTCCGGTGATAAAATCAATATTGCTATTGAGCTTAAATGCTACATCATCATATTTTATATCCATAATACTCTTGGGTGTACATAAAAAAAATCATACATATTTTATCTTCAGTCTATCCAAAAGAATTACATGCAAAAAGGAATAGTAGATCGAAAAGGATAATACTAGATCTACCTCTACATCATCAATAATGAAAATAATACATATACAACCGAATCTCCATCAATTTGGATTTCAAAAATTCAAAATTAGATCCGCAAAGAAATGAAAGAATACATCTACACATATTTAGGATCAACAAAAATAATTAGATCTAAAAAGTTAGATCCATTGGACTATAATCTAGATCTACAAAAAATATACAGGAAAAGAGATCTAGAAGTTTGAGTCAGATCTAAAAGAACTGAAGATATGACAAATTCATAGATCCATTGATCTAATATTCTCAAACAGAAAATAATTGTATAAAAAAATATATAAATTCATGAATTCATATCTTCAAATAAAAATTACTTACATGATAGATCCATAGATATAGATCTAGCATATTTCAAACAATAGCTCTAATAGAATGTCGTGCTGATAACGTGTTATAAATAATATACAATAAGAAAGGCATTGAAGAAGGACAAAGAGGATACTTTTATTCATTCCAGAATTTTTATACACAATTTACATTACATGAGCTCCTTATATAAAGGCTTGGGAGCTTGGAGTAAAACTTATCCACCAATATGAGACTAAACCATATATGACAAAAGCATATTCACACGTATATTTTACAACAATTCTTTATTTATCAATCATTTTTTTTAAATCGGGTATTTTATCTATGCCTTGGACCCAAGCCTTTACTCACGTTCCACGTACATTTGGATTGGGCTAAAATATGCCTATGCAAACTTTGGAAAAGGGGATCAGTGTAAATTTTTCCTTTGACTTTTTTGTATATAAAGCCCTATCGAATTGGTTTTTTCCTTATTTCATTTTTCTGCTCCAATGAAAAACTTCAATGGTGGCTTTAAAGGATCTTGACTCTTTCTTTGTCGATGCGTTGTTCTACTGTTGATTTGCTCTGACGTAGAGGGTTCGCCAGAGGACAGTTACTCCTAAACCGCGACAAGCTCTTCTTAAATCTGACTTGAGGTGTTTTTGTCGTCGACTTACGCCACTCCATCGTCAGAATGCAATTGCCAGCATTTACCCATCATCATCAGAGGACAGCTACTCGGATCTACTGATTCACCTTCGATCGACTCCACATCTTGCCAGATCAGAGCCATCGCCATGTTTTGAAGCTTCGAACCTCGAACAAGTTCCAATGCCATCTCGAGTATAGTCGTTCATCTTGACTCAGCCAAATCTGAATTTCTCTAATACTACCGAGTGATTGGAGATAATGAGCTTTGGATCTCGAATTATACTTCATCGCACCAGTTCTTCCTCAAAGTATTTCGTGAGTTTTCTCAAATCTGAGTCGCAACCTGCTTCGAATCGGATTTTTGACATTTATGAGGCATTCATCTACTTGGGTTGAACTTGATCTAATGTTGCGCTACTGAAATATGATTTCATGCGAGTTGAGATTCATATTCAAGCTTCCGCTTATTTTGGGAATGGTAAATTCGTTGACTCCAGATCTAAATTCCAATGGTGGAAGATTTTGATACATTGATCAGTTTGGAGTTTCATTATGTTGTTAATCGCAAGCTGATCTATGCATGATTACACACCAAGCTTGTATGATAACACTGCATAATATTTTGTGATTTTTGATTTATTTTATGATGCTCGCCATGCGTTTAATATAAATTATGTGCCGGATCAATGGATTTGCACTTTGATTTGGTTTTTGACAATCTGCACTTTAGCTAGGATTCAACAATTTGTATTTTTTAATGGCTTATGCTTTAATCTTGAACTATATGTGAATTTGTTCATAAATATTCTATGCAGCAACGCCAGTTTATATGAACAAATCGAGCTTTTCTGTGCACTTTATACCATCCTTTGTTGACTGTATTTTGTGCTCTCTTGATTGGTTTTCAGTTCTGTCCAACATGCTGCTGATATGGTGCTTTGATTTACATTTCAAAGTTTGTACGTGCTGATTTGAAATTGATGACGTGAAGCTTTCTTATATGTGTATGTTGGTCGGACAGAGTCGTGCACACATTTTATTTTTTTACCTAAAATTTGATTCTGAGCTCAACAGTTTGTTGTTTGGGTCTGACCATGATCCCTTGTATTTTTGCCGCTCAATGTTTGTCTACTTCTTAATTAGTTCTGACCTCGGAGACTTCATTGAATGCCCCTACTATGTAGAGGTCGTTTATAACGTAACGTTCGTCTTCTCCTACCGATTAAATCCACACTCGAGACTCCATTGAGCATTGTTGAGATCTCCACTATGGAGAAGTTGCCTTTTTTATGGAAAGGATTTTGGTTGCCGCATCATTCTACAGGGCGAATATCGGTCATCGTGTCAGATGCGCTAAACTTGGTAAGCGATCGCAGCCAGACTGAGAGGTCCTTTTACCTAAACTTGGTGAAGCGTCCTTTATTTGCAGAATTTTTGCGAGATAAGGGTTGCATTGTTTTGCAGAGAAAACACCAGTCATCATGTCAGATGCACTTAACTTGGTAAGCGATCGCAGCTAGACCAAGAGGTTCTTTTACCTCAAGTTGGTGAGGTGCCCTTTATTAGAGAACTCCTGTGATCTTTGGGGTGAAGGTTGCATTGTTCCAAAGAGCGAACGTCGGTCATCGTATGGGATGCGCTTAACTTGGTAAGCGATTGCAGTCAGACTGAGAGGTCCTTTTACCTCAACTTGGTAAGGTGCCCTTTATTAGCTAACTCCCGCAACCTTTGGGGTGAGAGTTGCATCTTTATGTTGAGCGAATATTAGTCATCGTGCCAGATGCGCTTAACTTAGTAAGTGATCACAACCAGACTGAACCGTTCTTTTACTTCAACTTGGAAAGATGCTCTTTATTAGCGAACTCCCGCGACCTTTGGGGTGAGGGTCGCATCATTCCACAGAGGGAACATCAGTCATCGTGTCAGATGCGCTTAACTTGGTAAGCGATCGCAGCTGGACCGAGCGGTTCTTTTACCTCAACTTGGCGAGGTACTCTTTATTTGGGAACTCCAGCGACCTTTGGGGTGAGAGTTGCATCGTTCCACAGAGCGAACATCGATCATCATGTCGGATGCGCTTAACTTGGCAAGGGATCGCAGCCAGACCGAGAGGTTCTTTTACCTCAACTTGGTGAGGTGCTCTTTATTAGAAGAACATTGCGACCTTTGGGGTTTTGGATCTGTGGCTGCTTGTTGTACTCTTCGCCGTCTAACTCATTGGGACTTTTTCCATTTACTCTTCAAGGTGATGCTTTTCATTATTGCATTATGCATATCGATGGTTATAGCACTCTACACTTGAGTGGGTGATTATTGGGGTCGTCTCACTTGGTCGGACTTTGAGGAAGTAAACGCTTATTGGATAGCCCGCAATGAGAAAATCATCTTTTAGAAAAATTTGCATTAATGAAAATTTTGCAAGTAAGAGATTTACACAAGCAGGTAAAATTTTATTCATAAAGCTAGTGTTCAGTAGAATGCATGTAAAATATTACAGACTTTTCTCAAGAAATCCAAACATAGCAAGAAGTAAAGTAATGGCAAAGAAGACCGCTTATTCTGAACCACTGATATTAGAGCACTACGACCGGTTATTAGATGATCACCAGCCCTGCATTGGTTTGAGCAGGAGCTCCATTGCTAGGACTGGACTAGTCGTTTGATGCCTTTCCCCTTGGGGAGTTGCAGAAGGATTTGCAGCTTGTGGATCTTTCACATATTGTTGCAGGCTGTTCTTCTTAATCAACTCTTCGATCAACGACTACAAATGCCTACATTCGTTGGTGTTGTGACATGGCTGGTTGTGGAGCCGACAGAACTTCCCGAATTTGGCTATATTGTTCGTCATCCTTATTGGTCGAGGCTCCGGGTAATTCCCCGGATCCTTCGTGGAAAGCTAGATGTTCTCAGGAGTGTCATTCAGAGGAGTTTGCTCTAACAGGTTGAGAAAGCAAAACTTTTTATTATCTTTGTTATCTTCCCCATCATTGGCTCTCTTTTTCCCCTGAGAACTTTGTTAGAATTTTGAGTAGCTTGGACAATGCTGCCCCCGCCAACACTCTGGCCAGTATAGGACCATCATCCGCCCTAATGTACTCCTCCCCCTTTTTATAGAACTTTTCAAGTGTATTTGTTTTTTTTCATTTTTATCCATTGCCCAAACTCACTCTTCTTGTCTATAGTGTTGACTAGAGCCATCAAGATCATGCGTGGTTCAGGATTCCCCACCTCAGTTAAAGCAAGATTGAAGCGATTCAAACAAGTTTTAATAGACACCCCCCCCCCCCGGATTTTGCTCCATCGATGATAGTGACATAACATCTTTAGCCTTTGTAGCGTGCAAGAGGAACTTCTCTTTGAATACTTTGGTCAAACCGGCCAGTTGATTTACAGACGTAGGTGGTAGATTCATGAACCATAAGGACGCTACACCTTCCGAGTAGAGAGGACAGTATAGGCATTTGATCTCGTCTGTCGCTCTGGCTGCATTCATATGCCATTCGTACCTGAATAGAAAGAAATCTGGATTAGTAGTTCCGCTGTAGGGAGGCAAGGTAGGAGGAGTAAACTTTTTCGGGGGCTCTTCTTGATGGACCATCTTTCTGAATGGTGTCTTGCTAGGAGAGAAGTCCCGTTCTCTTTTTCTATCATTATGAGCAAAATTTTCCTTCGTAATCTATTTTATCATTCCCGGGATATACTCCTCAGTGCAGACTTCGATCTCTTTACCGGGCGTTTGCTTTGGAAAGACTTCGCGGTTCAAAGATCAAGGAATTGCTCCCTTGGCGGGACTAGCAGCCTTCCGAGTATTTCAATCGGAATGACTTATAGATTTTAGCTTTTAGTCTTCGACATTAGCTTCATCCTTGTCACCCAACCAACTTTCAACATCTTCCACGTTGTCATTATGGTTATAATCAAGGGCTGATGAGTCTACATTCCTGTCAAGATCAACATGGACCTTTTGAGGTGCTGGATTTAGTCGAGCATTGTAAACAGCGTCTAATTTATCCATTAAGGCTTTGGTATAACTATCCATCTTCTGGTTCAAGTTGGAGACAACTACATCCAACTCGTCTCTTGTCACCCTCGATCTACCTACAGAACTTTGGCTAACTTCCTAATGGTTAGTTTGGGGTGTAACTTCATTAACAACATCATTGGAACCTTTAAAGAATCTACTTCCTCCTTTCTTCGACTTTGATTGTGCCACTATCTCAGACAAGCTTTTTAACTTAGACGGAAACCTTTTTGACGGGCTTGCATTTTAGACTTCGAAAGTCCAGCGTAAAAAACAAGCCTTAGACTTCAACGTTCCCTCATGAAGCTCTTAACCTTTAGATGTGAAATATGGCACCAAGGTGGGAGCCAAAATGTTGATATCAAAAGTTGAATACCAACACCCAAGGTGTTTTGCAACACTTCACAAATATGTAAGAATTAGAAAATGGGAGCCACAAACACAGAAAAGTTGAAAACACAGAAAATTAAAGTGGTTCGGCCTCAGTTTCGGCCCACATCCACTGCAAAAGAGGATTTCATTAGCTCTTTAATGATTACAAGGTACATGTAGCACCCCACGTCCGTTAATGTCACTCACAAAGGAATGCATTAAGTTTTGTGGAGCGTTATAAGTAAATAGAACATAGTATTACAAGACAGATACACAAAATAGTACTTGAAAATTTTATAACTTTATTGCAGCGGAAACAGAAATAAGTTTGGTTACATCTTCAAACCCACCGCACCAAAACCAAGTACATAATATCAGTCTTGTACAAAAGCCATTAGAGTACATAATTTTTAAAACCATAATCCCCAATCCAAAATGCCATATGAAAGAGAAACAAAGCTAAGCATTACTTTCAGCACGTCAAGCAGGAAAGTCCGAATCAAGCTTCAACGTGCCCACCCTAAGGACCTGGGGGGGAAAGGAAAGAAAAGAGGCGAAACAAAAAGGATCAGACATAAAGTCTAGCGTGTCTAGTGAGTTTAACAATATAATTAGTATAACAAAATGATAAGAACATAAATTGGATATAAGAGATGACTGTAACATAAGCAGATATGACAAGGTAACAAGATGAACAAGATGTAACGTTGACTGCGCTTCTAACCACTATAAGATATCCTCTGCACCGCACAAATACTAGTTTCATACTAAAAGATGATCCCTCTTGGGTAAATAGAATGATAATAGTTTCTTGTACTTCTAGCTGCCATCATAGGTAACCAATGTGCACCTATCACCACTAGATGTACCCAATATCCTCCCTGTTCGATTATATACCTCTAGCTGCTATCATAGGTAACCAATATCCACCTATCACCACTAGATGTACCCTCCCTATTTGATTATGTACCTCTAGCTGCTATCATAGGTAACCAATATGCACCTATCACCACTAGATGTACCCTCCTTAGTCGATCATGTACCTCTAGCTACTATCATAGGTAACCAATATGCACCTATCACCACTAGATGTATCCACTACCCTTCCCATTTGATCGGCTCCCTAACCTCGTATATACCTGTGCTGGTCCCACAATACGGTGTATCACTCCCTAAGGTGGCAACCCCGATAATACTGAAATGCACAGCTTATACCAACACGATGCAATATCGTCATTCCTACCAGCCCGGACCCACGCACGCACATGACTCCGTTGGACTTGCACTGCCATCGCTAACTCTTTATTGACCTCTTAAAATCAATCCAGTAAGTGTGTCCCTGTCCTCGACCTAGTTCGAGCTCATATAGATACCGAAATGGGTTACTGGTTGAAAATGGTCCATACACTTGACACAAGCTTCCCTCCTAAGCTTGGTCCCCACTAGGAATTCCCACTTAACCCCTTTTTATCCCCATGTCTTATCACATATCTCATCCTGGTTAAGTGCTTTTTAATTATGTTTCACATGCTACCCATGTCACCTACTTAACCCTTTATTATTCCCATGTCTTACTACATTTCTTATCTTGGTTAAGTGTTTATTAACTTATTATACCTGTAATCATGCAAGACCTCCCACATTAGATTACTGTTTGCGGTTACTGGATATGCCAAGCGGTTCTGGGTAGACTTCTACCGCAATCCGAATCTAACCTCGTGTCTTAGCATTATTAAGCATCTAATTTCTGCCTTTGACCTCTCACATTAGATTACCAAATTGTGATTGCTGGATATGCCGGGCAGTTCCGGGCAGGCTTATACTGCAATATGAATTTAACCTCATGTCTTAGGTGTTCATTATCACTTTCTTGATTCAAGTCCCAATTTCAAATCTTGGATTATAATATATTCCAATTACCCATAAATTCCAACCCAATTTATGCTTATAATTCTAATCCAATTTGTGCCTATAATCCTATATATACAGGTTATACCAAATTATGCCCAAATCAATTTGCGTTCATTATCTCTGCCTTAATTCATGCCCAATTTCAAATCTTGGATTATAGTGATTCCCAATTACCCATGAATTCCAATCCAATTTAAGCTTATAGTTCTAATCCAATTTATGCCTATAATCCCATGCATACAAGTTATACCAAATTATGCCAAATCAATTTTCATAGTTATTAACAATTTATGCCAAATCTCACGTATAAAAGTTATACTCAATTATGCCCAAACCAATTTATGTCAAATCTCATGTACACAAGTTATCCTCAGTTATGCCCAAACCAATTTCCACAGTCATCAACAATTTATGCCAAATGTCATTTTATTATTAATTTCCCAACTTTTCCCAATCACCCCAACGTTATTCGTACGTAAATCTAAACGTAATATGGTTAGGATCGAAGTTAGCCTAATCTCAAAAGGAAAAAGGAAAAGAAGAAGGGAAGAGAATCAAAACATCAAAATTGGCATAAACATATAAATAGGCATGTGAACTGAATAACGAAAAAATATATCAGATAGGCATATGATAATAACTATTGGGTATGAATCTGAAGAACAACAAAACTAGATATGATTCTTCTTATTTACATGCATATACATTAGATCCAATTTACAATCCTATCACAATTACTTTTTAATTTAATTATATGTGAAAGTAACATAGACTCACAGTGATAGAATTCTTAGAAAAGAGAATTCGTCGTTGTTGTAGCAATTCTGATCTTGAATAATCTCTACTTTGATTGTTTTTAGATCTGAACTTCTAATTTGACTACTCCTATTCTGATTTGTTTTGGTGAAGAAGAAAGGCTAGTTTAGATTAGAGTAGCATAGAGGTTCCATGGATGAAAACAATGAGATTAAGGTTAGGAGTAGGTGTTTATTTACAGGTGTATTAGGACCTTTAGATCTGATCAAGAACCATCCAGACTAGAAATACACGTCATTAGCCAATTCCAGAGAAACATGTGATCAGATCCACACCACAAAACATGTCATCGGCCAGATCTGAGCTGATGGGGTTGACACCCTATAGGAGGGTCGAATCCCCAGTCGACACCCCTATAGGGGGTCGACTCCCCAGTCGACTCCCCCCGAGGGGGGTGTCGACACCCTTGAGCGGGAAATTTCTCGCTCTGCTAATTTCGGTCGGATTTTGATTTTTGAACTGCTCTTGTTATTTAATCATTATTAAATTCTGCTTTAAACTGAAATCTTCTAAGCTTCATAACTTCTTTATACAATGTCCGATTTACGCAAACTCGGACTCCATCCTAAGAAGATTTCTGAGACAAACACAATGGAGAAGCCCGTTTCCCTTAATTCTTCTTCTAAAAATTAAGTATTCTTTAATTTTTCATTTTAATATTTTAAAATTACGGGGTGTTACAGTACACATCTTTTATAACTTTGTCCATTTTATCTTTCTCTACAATAATTGCTTTTCTTCTCTTTATTCTCTTCGATCTCTCGATTCCACTATGAAAATACTTAGATTTCTCGAGCTACGAAGATTATTGGAGTATATCTTCGATGATTAAGAACTTAGGTGATCTTCGTTAATTTAGCACTTGTGCAATCTTCGTCGATTTAGCTCTTATGCGATCTTTGTTGATTTAGCTCTTGGGCGATCTTCGTTGATTGCATAATGGTTGAGAAGTTGAATCGAAGCTTCAAAGAACTCTAATGGGGTATGTAGAATACTTAATCGATTTGACGAAGAGCGAGAGTGGGTGAACTTCATCGCTAAAATGTTCCTCCCCTTAAATGAAGTATATGAAGGGGTATTTATAGGTGTAGTTGAAGGTAAGAGCAAAATGGTAATTTCCATGAGTGTGTGAATGATTCATGACGTGCCACGTGGTGTAAAATAGCCCCATCAGCCTTCATAAGTCATGTTGTTTCATAAATATATTAATTTGCCTTGGTTCAGAAAAATAGCTCGATTCCATGTGTTTTACCTTGCGCGATCACCTATTTTCATGTGTTACGCAGGCCTAAAATGATGGCAGATCACGTTTAGATTTGGCTCGATCTAAGGAGGTTCAATAGCATTTCCAAACGTTGTCGAAAGGCTCCGCCTTTTGAGATTGCCCGATTCGAGGACCATGCTTGGGTCTCTTGCTGCGCACCGCGTAAAACCATGTTCTTCTCGTGTAGATCACAACTTTATTTAGCCCGATCCGATCCTGAAGACAACGTTTTTATCAATGCTATGAAAAAGTGTTTTTCCCGATCTGATCAAACTTGTTGATCCGTTGAGGTGCACTCGTGTCGAATGCTCCTTTTTTCGTGTGGATCACCCAACTGAGAATGCCCGATCCAAGCTGTAACCCATAATGTTTGAGCAAACGTCGTAAAACCAACCTGCCTTACCTTAGCTGATCCAAATAAAAAGGCTAATCCACAGGCATGCCACCATGAAAATCAACAGAATTGATGTGCCGATCACCAAATCAAGATTGCTCGATCCAAGTTAGAAATCATAACATTGGTGCAAATGCTGTAAAACCATTCCGCATTATTTTTGTTCGATCTAATGTTTTGAATTGATAACCAATGAAAACACTTTACAAACCTACTTTTTTTCAATACCAATTACTCCTTTCTTAGCAATGATAATTTTAGCCGATTCAAACCTTGAAATTTCAACTCGATCAATGTTTTAGAGTTTAACTCGATCCTTTGACATATTATAACCCGACTCATTCAAATAAAATGACTAGTCTTAACAAAACTAATCAATGTCAGTACTTATCGATTTATCATTTATATTTTTAACAAACTATATTTAATTCTAAGTTTAAACATGGTTAATAGTTTCAATACCAAGTAAATTGACATCGATAGCCTGTTGCTTTATCCTTGCTTATTTTTGTACTTTCCTTTCTTGGTTCTAGATTTCGAATCATATGCTTTCGGTCATTCTTCATCATCTGCTTCCGGTATCACATGGTATGCTTTCGGAGTTGAATCCTTATTGATTTCATCTGGTGTCGGAACTCGCCGAGTCGCTATCTCCTTTTGTATCCTGACCAAGTCTCTCCTTCTTATGTTGGCATCGATAGCACATTCATCGAATCTTCCTCTTTCTACTTTCGGTATCGGTTGCCCCAATAATCTGGTGTCGGTTATCTATTTCCGAAACACATTCTTGGTGCCAGTAGCGCTTCAATACCCCTCCACTGGTATCTGGCTTTGGTGTCGAATTTGGTAGTAACATTTCCCCCTCCCTAGTAAATGGGTATTTTCGACTTTTCAAGTCAATGATTTAAATATCTGCTTCACTTTGTCTATAAATACTCACTTCATTTTCTCTTATAGATCTCTCTTGTTTTCTTCATCAATTACCTGTGTTTGAAATTTTCTTGCAGAAGTATCAACGGCCTCACACATTCGTAATTTGGGTTATTTCCAAGCAAATTTTACTTTGTTTCTTTCAAAGTAACATGAAGCAACATCAAGTTTGTTTTGTAAACAATATTAAATTGACCATACCTTGATTGCATAATTCAATTTGGGTATAAAATGTCCTCTTGTTTGGTTTCGACCGAATGGCCTTGAGAAATTTCCACCTGAGCTAGTACCGCCATAATCAAAATCATTTGTCGTGAATCAGTTTTTAGCTGTACCGCCATAATCAATTTCCGCCAATCAATCCCAACTTGGTTGATAGTTCATTCAAACATTTTCCAATGTTTTTTATTCTTCCGAGAGCATATAAAAAGGGATAGTTTATTACTACTGTCAAAGTGCTCTTGGAAGACTAGAAATTGCTTACTTTTGGTGCCATGTTTATTTTGGTTTATGAGATGTGTAGATAATACCTAATAGTAAGGGAAAGAAGCATATTGCCACTAAATCTGTTTGAAATTGTGCCTTACCGGTTGAACCTTCTTCTTTGAAGAAGGTTGGTGCTCTCGAAAATTTTTCTTTGATTACCTCGCAAGTTGACGCCATTCTTCAAGATTTTAATGTTTCTGGTGTGGAGGCCATTCCTCCATGCAAAACGGATATTATTACCTCTCCTCCAGAAGGATATTTTTGCTATTCCGCTATTCATATTTGGCATGTGGCTTTGTTCCTTTTCCTGATTTTATTACACGATTCTTGCAATACTTAAAAATTGCTCCCATCCAATTTTCTCCAAACACTTATACTTACCTCTTAGACTTATTTTTCTTTGGAGTCTAGCAATTCCTCTGTAAGTCCTTCTCTTCTTGATTATTTGGTTTTCCCTTCCAAGTCTAGTGACGTAAACCACCAAATTTTTCGTGCGAACCCCACAAAGAAATTGCTGTCCGAAGGAACAGTGAGGTTCAAATATTGGGAAAAGAGTTTTTCTTTGTATGATGCCGTTTTGGTATTTTTGGCAGCTTCAACACTCAAAGTATGAAATTTGATTATATTTCTTTCTTGCCTTTCCTAAAACCTTTTGACATAAACAGTTATTTAAATTCTATTTTATTATAGATGCAGGTCCCAAACTTCCTAGATTTGCGGATAAAGGGTTAGTAGATCTTCTTAGTACCGCCTCTGAAAAGTAAGGCAACATACCCTTGCTGTTGACCTTTAATATCCTTCGAAAACATTCTCTTTTTTTGTTGGTCAGTCTATTATCAGGCAACGTCCTCTGATTTTTTTTAGCAAGGGAATTCTTTCTTTGTCATTTATAAGGAATTCTCCTTTTTCTTCCCACTCTCCTTTATTTCTCGATAACCCAGGTATGTCATTTGCACTACGATTCAAAATTTGGTAATAACCCGACGCTCGCTGATCTATGTCTCTTTTGTAATATAGCATATGCTATCTGTTCTTATCCAGTAAAACTGATTCATCCTTCATGGTTCCAAAAGCAAGGGTATCCTTTCTTAGGGGAGCTTTGTTTAGGTCTAGATAAAACGCCAAAAGAAATCTCATTGGTATGAGTTCTGAGGGCTCTCCATCCAAGAGGCCCAAGGATATCATGGACAGAACTCCTTTCCCTAATGCAACTGCCAATTCTCTTGTAATCATTTCTACAAAGATGGCTCCCCTTATGGATGTTCACCTTCCCGAGTCCCCTGGAACTTTCAACGTGCTGCATCATGCAATGGAGTTTTCTTTCTCTTTCGAGGATCTCAATCCTTAAGGTTTTCCCGGCCATCCTTTTAGTGAAGGCTTTGATGAATTAGTCAAACAAATCATGTCTTCCCCTACCTTTTCCAGCATTAGTCTCCCATTTGATTATTCTAACTACTGCATGCTTTAGTTGAGAAACAACTCTTGCTATGAACTTTTCTTTCCTATTTTTCCCGGTTTGGTGACTACAATGACCATACTTACCGTACTTTTACTTTTATAAGCCATCAAATGGTGGTTCTTAATGCAAGAAGACATTTCCAAATTTTCTCCAAATTTATCAAAGCTTAGGAAGGAAAACTTTTATTTGAGAGAAGAAAATGGTGCTCTTACTACTATTAAGGAGAATATGATGAAGAAGCAAAAAATGTTGGAGTCTGCTATTGCTGAAGCTAAATCTTTGGTAACTAAGGAGAAGGGGATTGACCTATCCTTATTTGAGGAGATCCGGACTTTAAAACGATCCTTGGAAAAGTCTAAAGAAGAGATTTCTTTGCTTAAATCCAATTACTTTTCCATGCAAGAACAAAACTCTCTTTTTGAAGAGAAGAATGTTTCCCACAGGAATAGGCTTGATGAGAATGAGGCTTGTTTGACGACGAATATTCTGTTTATTATAAATCCATTGCGAAGTGTATTAAACCACAAGCGCACGACATGCACTTGTAGTACGTAGCGAATACAGGTCGATCGATGGAGAAAGAAATAATTCTAATTTTATTCAATTAAATTAAAACAAAGTCGAGTGAAATTTTAACTGGCTAAAAATTGTAAAATCTAACAAACTAACTACTACAAAAGTTAACAAAAATTATAAGATTAAATGACAATTTAGGAATAAATCCACTTTCTAAATCATATAGTTCAGCAGATTATGAAATTATGATATCTATTTTTTGGTCATAAGTGTGATTAGTTAATGTGTTTATCCTAAAAATGGTGTATTTGTGCTATTGATTAGCCTAACGTATGCTATCAATTTCAACACAACTACCAACCCACTTGTTTAACTCTCATGAAAGTGAAAAAAAGATGAAAATCAAATCTATATTAAGCATGATCTATTAACTATTAATTAAAAATATAGTCCTTTAAATTTCAATTTAAACAATCACTTCTTTGGCATAATCATGTTTAGATGAAGAGGCAATTTGTGTTTTGTTTGTTCAATCGTAGTTAAGTTGGTGTCAACAATATAGACTATCAAATTCAAAGCCAAACAACAAATTAAACCACTTCTACTATTTCCATTAAGCATAAAAAAGAGAATATAAAATCAAATAATGTTGAAACTACATGATTAGAGAGCTTCATTACCCTAAGTTGGAGGGGTTTAGCTACTCATGTTTGTTATTATATCAACAAAATTAGATTTCAACATAACAAGAAACAAAGAGGAAAATGAAAACAAAGCAACAAAAATTAACTATTCAACTTGCATGAAATAAAGAGATCCATAGTACTAACATAAAGTAAAGGGAGCATGCAAATAAAAGAGAACTAATTAACATTGCATTAGAAAAAGGAAAGTAACATTGAAATAAAAAAGGCTAAGTAGACATGAAAAGAGAAAGAGAGCTTTGATCCTCCAAACTAAATTAATTAAAAGAGAGAGGATATATTTACATGACATTTGAGGATATAACCCTATTCCATTTTGTTGGAGACTACCAAAAATGCCCTCTTCATGAAGCTTCATTTGTCTTTATCCACTAATGAATCATTAAAAATGCATGAAGTTTGTTTTGTCTCCATTAACCAATAAATTAGCCTTTAAATGTAGCATTAGAGAAAGAGAAATAAAGTGTGGGGTCCTCCACTAACTTCTATGTGAATTAATTCCATATTCATTCATTTATCTCATATTTGTGCATGTATACCTTTTCATTAAACCACTATATCTGCAGCCAAATTCCTACAAACAACATAGAAATGAAAAAGCAAATTTTATCCAAAAACAATACATGCACAAATGACCGTTTTTCCCTAATATGAAGATGTAGGCATGATAATTTGAGAATTTAGGGTTGTTGATTAAAACATGTAAAAATATCCCACTTATGTTATTTATTTAACTAAAGAAAGAATAAATATGTGAATATAAATGTGCATTTTAACGTGCACATCAAGGTTTCCCTGACTAAAGCTATTGAAGTGATTAACGATGCCAAACAAAGGCTCTCTTGTTTTGTCCAGTCCACTTTAGATAAAATTATGGCTAACTCATTTGAGGACGCCCTCCTACTCATTTTTAAAGACTACGTAGAAAAATGTCCAGATTTAAGCTTTTCCTCTCTCAACCCACTTTTGGTAGAAAGAATCATGTCCAAGATAACACAGGTGAAGGAGGGGAATGCCATTCCTGAAAGAGAGGAGATTGATGTGGCTAAACTTCTGTTTATTGATGATATCTCTTTAGATGAACCAAATGCCGATGATGGAAAAGACGCTACTATAACATCAAATGTCGTTCGTACTGATGATAATAATCCTAGGTTAAGAAATGCTACTAGAGACGAAGATGGTGATGATAATGGTTCCAATGATGTTGATGATATCTTCCCAATTCTTGATGGTCATGACACAATGCTAAGAAGGGATCTTGAAACATAATTCAATTCCAGCCGGAATTCCAAACCTTCCTAGGACTTGATAAATGGGAGAAAGGCTTTTACACCACTCCCTCCAAGGGGTGCCTTGCCCTGACCATCTTGGCAGTGACAAGGGTTTCTACCATCGTTGATAGCTTCACCCATTTCAGATGGTTCCAAATTTTTCAGGAGATCGCACCACTAACCATGTAGACATTCTTACTTCAAAGAATCCACTGTAGTAGTTGATCAGGTTTTCTTTACATGTTTGTACAGTTAGCCTTGATTGAAGAACTTGATGATCATCCCTTCTAAGACTCTGTAGTGATTGGTGTCATGTCCATCCATCATGTAGTAGTAGCAATAGGTTCCTCCCAATTTGACATAATTCTTGGGTTTCTTCTTTAGTGATGGCCAAAAGTTGAGCTCATGCTTGGTTAGAAAGTATATATTTTCAATTGATGCAGTAAGTGTAACGGCCCGCAAATCCGTACAATCTGAGTTGACTAATAACACCACACGTCCAACCCAAATTGCACAGAAAATACGAATCATTATTAGAAAGAAGTTAGAGGATGAGAAATAGAAAGAAAGAAATATTAGAATAGAAGAAAACGAAGATCACAAACTCACAGTAGAACGAATAAAATATATTAGGTAACATAAACTTTGAAATACAATTCAGTAACTGTATATACATACCTTTATCAGAGCACAACAGTTATTCCTGGAACAGTTATAAACACCTGTTTCCAGATACAACATAGTACACAGTAGAAATATGATAGTCTATAGCTAAATGGTGAAGCCTCCTACTTCCAGCTCTTCCAAGTGAATCTGGAAAAAAAATCCCGACTACTTGACTACCCGTGCAAATTTGGGCACCCAAGAGTTTAGGGAAAACAAAAACAAAATAAACTCTCGATCAGTCATGGGACTGGTGTGAGTAAACTCCAATCATTTGCTTAACTTTAAAGATCCTTTCGGAAGAAATGATAATCATAAGACCGATCCACACATAAACACGGATAGTCTTTACCTTACGATAACCCAAAATATTTTTGATATCAAATCCAGTGATATTATAATAATGTCTACATCAAATAAACAGAATCTAGCAGAACGCCTGCATCTCATGCTCCATATATATTATAAAACCAAAAACAGCAAGGCGCTTATTGGAGATTGGATTTCCGACATGACAAGGTATGGAACCACCTGCCGATAGTGTATCTCTAGAGGAGAATACACTGAGTTCAACAAGAACATCTTGCAACCCGGCCCACACATGACCGACCACTCATTTCGCTTGAGTGTATTGAATGTATATCACCAACGGTTGGGATTAGAAACCGTTTTCCGAATGGGATAGCATCAGATAGATTAAAGAATGAAATGAATATCTCTAGATAGGTGATTATACACCCTAATGGGAGCGACCCACATAGCCATGCTGTCTGCCCGATTTTTGTCATTTCCCGGTTGTTGGGGCCTGAGGCTACGGTTTCTTATCATTCATTGATAGCACAATCACTTTGAATGCAACATCGTCAGATCGTAAATCATTAATTGATTTGTACAAATACTTTCTGGATATTATGCTAAGAGAATAAATTCTCCGCCACTATATATATCTATACAGACCAACATATGCGATCATTGGAAATACTCTGTCAGACATTCGTCCATACACTTCGTTCTGGGACTGAATGAAACCGAAGGAACAATTTCCATTAATATAAAAAGTCCTTGCACTTTACTCCGTCTTTGATTATCTTCATATAATCTGATTCGCAATGTTACTACCAATACGGAGTGGTTCACGGATAATAATCCAACCGGTCTCTCCATACTGACAAGGATATTGGCAAACACTTCGATAGTCGGTTATTTAACTATCGAAGAAAAACAAACATCCATTCAAAACATCAAACAATCACTGGGCCCTTAATTAATATTTCATTAATTAAATCACTACTCCATTTCCTTATCAATATTTGTTAACCAAATCTTTTCAACAATCATCTTGGCCTTTTACATTATTAGGAAAACATATTCATATATCGCCTTCTTTTATTTTCTATACCTAGAAAACATCTTTTATTTATAATTGGAAAACATTCCAATTACTTATCTCTTTCACAATCATTCATTTCTACACTCAGGAAATATTTATTTATTATATTTCCACAATTCCACTTCTTGGGTTAACACGAATGCTGTATAAAACATTGTCATAACAACCCAAAACATTGCATTCAACTAAACTCTTTAGACATCTCTCTTTGGGACTGAATCTTGCTATTTATCAATTAATAATGAAATCAATCAAGTTGGGGTATAATTACCTCTCAGACCATGACTGAATAACATCTTTAACTTCAAAACAAACAAGACCACTTATCTCAAATCATCAACATCATAAAAACCACTTATTCATTTTTTAAATGTATATATATATATATATATATATTTCTCCTTCTATTACCAGATTTTTTATTTCCCTTTTGTTTATAATATTCTATTTTTAAATTCGTTTCCTTATCGAATTGTATACATATCGATACGTTGATTTCTGACTATCAAATTTTCTTAAAAATATTCTAATTCCTTAAATTTCCGGAAAAATTTGCCATGGCCTCCTTTGTACGGTTCACTAGTTCAAACCTCAACTCGCCTCTCTAGGCCCTTTCTATTCAAAAAGAAAATCAAAAAGCCAAGTGTCTTGCCGATTCGGCGCATAAAATCTCATATGAAATTTAAACGTGTACCTTTTTGTCGGGCACACAAATTATAATCTTCATACACTTCATTCCAAACCTGCTTAACCTATATACATCCATTACCAATTTATTCTAACTCAATCCAATTATTTTAATTCAAATCGCTAATTTATTCTTTAAATTAGCTCTTTGCCTATTTCACTTTTTAATTAAACATATCACGTTCATACATGATTTTAATTTGCTTATGAACCAATTGAAATTCCATTTTCACTCCAGTTTCATATTCGATTTCGAATATGAATTTACTAACCCAATTCACTTATCAAAGCCAATTTCGATTCCACATCCCTCTAACTAATTATTTTATTCTTCAAACTAGTTAAATTTATATAATAACTAAAAATCTGATTTTTGTTTCAAAAAATCATTTCGCTTACTTCACTGGAGTTCATATTTATTTTATATCTCCAGTCTAGATTTTTCTGATGGCAATTCGGATTTTATTTCCTTAAAATCCTTTTATTTATTTAAATAAACCGTTATGGTTTTATAATGGTTCTGGTGCTGTTTTTCTGAAAATTTGATTTTGACATAACTCAAAATCTATTCGATGAAATCCAGGTTTTTCTCTTCCATTAGAAAACTAATATTCCAACGGTCCTGACGATTCCTGTTTCAAAGAATTCCGACTTAAACTAAGTTCTATATACTTAATTGAAGTTCGAAACACCAATTTACGAACTACCACGCTGCGGCGAGTTCGTTTTAATTATTTGAAACCCAACTCCTTTTATATTCTGAATTTCGGAATAAAAACTATCATTTCCTTTTTCCGAAATGATTTCAATTTATACTTTTAAATTCATATTTGAATTTAATATTTCAAATCATCTCTTGATAAGTAATTCATCACATTTATAAACATCATTTATAAATTTCCTTGTCTTATATATTTAAACAAGTTCTATTTCGAAATCTATTTAAAACCAAAATCTTATTTTGGAATATTTTATATATTATAACTTATCTATATAAATATAGATATATAGAATCTATTTTCAAATTTAAATTTAACTTCTATTTAAATAAAATCCTAATATTTTCTAGACATATTTTAGTTAAATAAATTCGAACTAATCGAATTCACATCATAAATCCTTACGGATTTATTTCAGTTCAGTTTATATTATGAACAACAGAATAAACTTCAACTTTTACTTCTTTAAAACAATTTCCCATTTCCATTTATAAATTCATATTTGAACTTAAATATTCAAATTATCAAATGATAATTTTTCCACTTTATTTATAAACACTATTTATAAATTCATTTCAATTTTCTGCATTGTTAATTTATAAACACATTTATAAATTCACTACATGTTTCATATATTCAAACTAATTAATATATTTATAGCCCAATTGAAATTTAAATTCTATTTTAGATAAATAGATTTTTCCCCTTTAAATTTCAGTCCTTTTCCCTGATATTTATATATCAACATTTCAGGTCCAATGATATTTTAACCAATCAAAAATACCAATTATCAACCATAGATTTTCTAACACATCATATATGATAATATATATGAGAACAAACAAATAATAATATTTTTGAGGAATCCAGTTGAATCCCTCCGACCTGTTTTCCTGCATCCACAGACGTTACCCAGCATAAATAATACCCATTCTGCTTCGTGGCAGAATATGGCGGTATAGAAGGTCATTCACTATCATAGCGTGGGGTGTATAGGGTAATCCGCTAACGATAGTGCGGGCATCTTCAATGGTACTGCGGGAATCCAACAACCAATATATATATATATAATAGCCATAAACACCAATTGTAAAGACCCGCAAATTCCCACCCTTTGAATCGACCATAAACCACACAGGTCTGACCCAAAAAGTGAAAATCTACGAATACTTTAACTTTGGGCATACAACATATTAAAACAACAACAGAAGACTTTTATAACATATCATCATATAATGTTACATCAGAGTACAGAATATACATATCAGAGTACATTGGAATATAATTACAGCGGAAGATAAATACAAAAAAGTAATATACTGCAACGGAAGAACACAGCGGAAGACTCTCTATCTCTGGACACAGCTTTAAGCTTCAACCTAGAATCCTGTTTAATATATCTACAAAAATAGCTACTCGACTACCCGTGTGGAAAATATGGGCACCCGAGTTTGCCAGTGGACAAACTACAGGTCAGTCATGGGACTGGTGTGAGAATTCTACCAAACCTATAAAATATAATAAGGCTAATCACAGGACCACGCCGCTAACGCGGAACGGGTTTACTCCATGGGATTGCCAGTGCATGACTAAAGTAAATCGTCAAAATAACGCAATGCTTTTTAGAAAAATGAAACCATTATAAGACCCAAGTCCCATCACACAATGCAACGCAAACCGGAGGATAAGGTTTTACCTTATAATGATCAAAAAATGCTTGATACGATAAACACGGTATTATATAATAATAGTGTGCAACCAATTTGAAATACATCAAAGTAAATGTATCAATCCTAGACGGCATGAGTGCCCCATCCCACTATGTCGCCATATATAGGTATACAATCAAAACCGCGTGATGTCGTATTGGAAATTTGGGTTTCCATCTGAGTCAAGGCTAGGGAGGAGATCCTTACCGATTCGAGACACTCTAGCAATGCCCCAGTATTGGTACTCTGTCCAACCCTTGGATCCTGCAGGGTCGGTCCACACTTGCTTTTGTGGATTGGTTATGCCTGAACACACGCTTCCCGGTCCTTTTGGACCTATACTACGGCCAGTAGCGACCGCATAAACCGAGGCCTCGAACAATCCAACAACTACAATGAATAAATGCCAGCGCTGGTAGGTCCCTGGCACCACTCTAGCTAGAAAGAAACGTGCGCACTCCCTGCGTTCCCTTCTCCCGTTTTAGACTCTACCGGGCTGTGAGGCTCGCGAAGTCACGATATACACAAAGCTATGCCTAAATAGACTGTGCTTTGATCATCAACCACAAGGCTCTGCTTTGCAACAATAAGCCTTGATCAAGTGCAACTTGGCATACCACATCAACAACTCATATCATGCGATCGGTAATTATTTAACATACAAAAGGGTGTTAAGCAAGAGAATAAATCCTCCGCCACCATGCATTTATATATTAAATAAAAACCAATTTAATTACATGAAATAAATTTCAATGTCAGGCATGCTATCCATTTACAAGTTCGTTCTGGGTCTGAACGAAACAACGTATCCGTCGATCTCCAGTACGTCTGGAAGATCATCACTTTTTACCTTGCCTTGGGGGATCAGTCCCAATTCAAGATATCAGTCACCATCAACCAAACGATGTGAAGCTCTCCGGTCTTCAGTCACCGTCTTCATCTTCGACTCTTGATCGTCGTGATGATTATTCAGAATGGGTTAGACCCGGTCTTTCTGAATAACTCGCGTATTTGTAATTAAAACCAACCATACGCCACATTCCAACTTTGAATATCCTTTTAAATAAAAATTATTATTTATGTTAAAAGGTTCTCATTAATTTTATCAAAGATAAAATAAATTACATTTTAATCTTTCTAAAAAGATGTATTAATATTCCAATTTTGATTTAATTTATAAAATAGATTTATAAATTTCAAATAGTAATTTCAATGTAAATTGGATTAAAGGATAAATGTTATTTAAAACATCGTCCACTACAAATCCTATCTACATATCAATCACCAAACATAATTGTTAAGATCTAATAATCTTAAATAAAAGATTTATCTTAAAGATATTAATTCATTACTATATATAAAAAAACAAATTTTAAAATAATCAATAAAATATTCTATATATAAAAGATTCTGAATGTAAAATATACTTTATAATACAAAATCTTTTATTTTACAAAAATCCTTTTATTATGTAAAAATTCTTTATTTAAAAAGAAATTCTGCATTGGAATGCGACTCAACCATGTACCATATAATTTGGGTCATATGGGTTTCATACATTTCATGTATAGGGTAATAACAAGAAATAATCCTCAATCCATCCATTAACAACCAGAGTGACAATGTCAACTGTGTGAGCATTAAAATAAAACAATAACGCTCATCGCAGCCTGTCGATCAATCGATAGATATATAAATAACATTGGGATTTGTGTCAGTCAAGTATCGTCCCAATACCCGTGTGGGGTTTTCAGCCAACAAACAAATAATAAATTATTTGTGCACTTGGGCGATGTGTAAAAATAATCGTCCCAATCACATAAACAAGTCGGATGACTTGTAAATGGAAGTGTAATATTCAATTTTGAGTATACTAACATCACATTTAACACATCAAAATACAACATCACAGACAAATATTTCAATTCTCTTTATTATGAACATATGACAATAAAAATCGTGACTTTCATTTATTTACAAAAATGCATATTTTTTGGTCTCATTCATTTTAATGACAAAATGAATATTTGACTTCATTATTTTTAATGTATAAAAATATACATCCTTAGTTTATTCTCTTTAATGTATGAAAACATACATTTTAAATCCATTCTTTTTCTCAACATAAACAAATGTGATGATTTTGTTTCTTAACTTCTAATTCAACAAAATGAGAATTTTGTCTAATCTTTTTCAATGAATAAAGATGTCTATTTTTACTTCATTCATTTTAATGTGCCAAAAATGTCCATTTTGTCTAATCCACTTTTAATATACAAAAATGAGTATTTTGTTTTAGTCTCTTTTCTTATGCATAAAAAAAAATGTCTATTTTTAATCTATTCTTTTTATAATGACACCAAGTGTTCATTTCTAATCAGTTCTTTTTAATGACACAAAATGTTCATTTTTATTTTTAACTAATCCTTTTAATGTATAGAAAGGTTCATTTTCTAATTTTGACATGTTAACTCAAAATGACAATTCAAATTCACTAATCAAGTCTTGACCAGAATGTTGTTCTTTTTCATTTACAATAGAAAATGAAAATAAAAAGAATTCACATGTCTTGTTCTTTTATTTACCATAGAAATACCAATAAAATGATCAACATATTTTGGTCTTTTCATTTACAAAAGAAGTTGTAAATAAAGTGGTCCTCATATTTTTACTCTTTTCATTTACAATAGGAGTTGTAAATAAATGATTCTCATGTTCCTGTTCTTTTTATTTTCTATCGCACAAAAAATGTCGATAAAAATGAATCACTAACATTGTCTATTTTTATCGCACCCAAAATGTCGATAAAAATGAATCACTAACATTGTCTATTTTTATCGCACCAAGAATGTCGATAAAAATGAATCACTAACATTGTCTATTTTTATCGCACCCAAAATGTCGATAAAAATGAATCACTAACATTGTCTGTTTTTATCGCACTAAAAATGTCGATAAAAATGACAACATTAACCATTCTATTTTCACCGCGTTCAAAATGACGATAAAATATTCAACATTAACCATTCTATTTTTACCGCATTCAAAGTGACGATAAAATATTCAATATTAACCATTCTATTTTTACCGCATTCAAAATGACGATAAAATATTCAGCATTAACAATCCTATTTTTACCGCATTCAAAATAGCGATAAAATATTCAACATTAACAATTCTATTTTTACCTACTATAGAAAATGCAAATAAATGTATTTCTAAATTCTATTCTTTTTATTTATATAAGAAAATGTAAATAAATGTATCTCTAAGTTCTATTCTTTTTATTTACAATAGGAAAGATAAATAAACAATTCACATATTTTGTTCTTCTCATTTACAATAAAAAAAATGTAAATAAAATGATTCATATATTTTGTTCTTTTGATTTTACATTTGAGAATGTAAATATAATGATTCACATATTTATCCTTTTCATTTACAAAAGAAATGGAAGTAAAAACATACTCTCTAAATAAGCCTGTTTAATTTATATTTGACAAATAAGATGTTAAACAAAATGTCCTTTTCTATATTAAGTCTCTTTTCTAATATTTAATTTGACATAAAAGAATAATTTATGTTAAACCCCCTTTCTAACTTGTTGTTTTAACATAAAAGAAATAATTTATGTTAGACCACTTTTCTAACTTTTTATTTCAACATAAAGATAATATTTATGTTAAACCATTTGTCCAACCTTCTATTCTAACATAAAAAAAATAATTTATGTTAAAACTATTTTTTTCTAACTTTATATCTTAACACAAAAAGATAATTTATGTTAAAACCTTTTTTTTTCATACATAAAATAAAAATATGTTTGAAATCAAGTCCTTGTCATTAACAGATACCATGTTACATCAAAATGAATCCTTGATCCTATTTTTTATTAACAAAACAAATGTTAACAAAATGTATTTTCAAATCTTGTACTTTTATTTTGCAAAGAAAATACAAAATAAAATGGTATTACGAACCTTGTCTCTTTTAACTAACAAATATAAAGTAAGAAGAATGTCATTTTTTTCTCTTGTCTTTTATTTGCGAATAAAAGTGCAAAAAAAAAAAAAGTAATTTCTAACATGTACTATTTCTTTTCTTTTTATTTACAAATAAAGAGGTCAATAAAGTTATGTTTTTCACTCCTACACTTTTATCAACAAATAAAATGTTAATACACATGCACTTTCTAACTTGTCCTTTTTATGTTGAACAATTATCCATTTCAACTTGACAAATAAAATGAGAGTTTTATTTGTTTATATTTTCCAAATTAACATAGTTGACATTTTAACGAATTCAATAACAATAAAATTCCATAATGAATTTGACATTGTAAATTTGGATAAAATAAAATTTAAACAAATCGAATTTACAACCCAACCAATATTTTAATTAGATTAAATTTCTGGTTTTACCAAACGCGATGTTCTATAACGGATCCATACAGATCTAAGTGATAAACTAACAGATCTGAATAATACAACGCAGTACAATCCATTCAAACACAAACAAAACATACCACATCACAGATCTGAACATATATCATACAAATAAATTTTTAAACAGCGATAAACAATCAATTAAACAATTTAATTGCAAAGATCAGAGATTCTCACATTGAATTTTTGGCCAAAATTTTACTGTCTCCTTTTCAGCTGCGGTCTGCGCCATCGCGAAGCTCGTAATTTTGTGATTCCAACGCAATTTACGGTTCGTCAAACGGACCTCGTATGAAAGAGTTATGAATTTTTAAAGATCGGGTAATTAAATAATTAATTAATATTCGTGAAAATACCTAAAAATTTCACTGTCTCAGAATTGGACAAAATTAGTGTCCACGCGTCCGTCTCGTCGCCACGATCCCAACGCACCTGAAATCGTCGATTTTCGACTTCGTATGAGTGAGTTATGCAATTTTAAAGTTCTGGAAATTAATTAAATAATTTAAAAATAAAATAGAAAATACCCTCAGCCCATTGACCACGAAACACTGTTCACCGCCGAACTTTGACCGCGATTTGCCGCTGCTTCAGGCCACCTGACGCCACAGGACCACCGCCAATGTCTTCGTCTTGGCGAGACGCACCACCACCAGAAAGAGCCGCCCCTAAAGCTTCTCCGATCATCGGGAAATCGACTAGAACGGATTTCGCCTCGCGGGTCCCACAGGCCGCCTCACACCTCCAAACTGCCTGAAATTTTCTGAGCATCTTCGTCTTGCGTAGACGAAGAACTTCCGTGTTCGCCACTTCCTCCAGTTCTCGCTAGATTCGCGGGAAATTTGTGATTTAGGTTTTGAGCTTCTGAATTTCGAAAACAGCGATCTTTAAGACGAGATTCCGGCGAATCCGAGCGCTGTTTGACGAAACCGAGGACACCATTAGCTTCGTATCGTCGAGACCTTCGAGTGGACATATAATTTGCTATGTTTTGAAGAAATTTTATTTTTTTATGAATTTTAGAGGAAGAGGGAGCCGCCATGGAAATTGAGAAAAAATGATGGAAAAGAGAAGTGGCTGCTGTGCATTTCGAATTTCAGCCCTAAATCTCAGAAAAAAGATAATATATACCATGGGTTTAATTTTGGTTTGGGCCCAAATATCATTACGTGCCCAATTACTCAATTTTCAACTGTTTTCTTCAATTCAGAAATTCTTATAAATACATGCGAATTTCAAAATTAATAAAATTTTAAACATAATTATTTCAGGTCATTACGAATCCAACGAACCTGATTTCGTAATTTTCCGATTCCGTATGAATTTATTATAAATTTCCGAAGTCTGAAAATAGGCTGTATTTCCACTGTAAAAATTATACAGGCCACAAAATAATTCCAAAAATTATAAATTTTAGAATTTAACCTTAATTTAATATTCCGAATCAATAGAAACTGGTTTCGTCGAATTCGGAGTTCGTTTGCAAAAATTCTATTTTTCAGGTGTATATTTTAATATTTAAAAAATACCAAAAATAGTGGAATTTTTCCGAAACTCAAAAATATAAGTTCTTATAGTCATTTTTATATGTAAACAACATTCTAAAACCAATGGAGATGGTTTCGGGTCCGAATTCCTTATTCTGCAAAATTTAGCATTTTGGCCCTTATAAATTTCATAGCGACCTTTCTAAATATTGAATTGGCCATAACTTTTGATTCCGGTTATGAAATTTCGATTTTTCGGATTCGTTGGAAAGATATTTTTAAATAGATTCTAATATTTTTGGTTTCACTAAAATCCGTTAAATTTTGCATCCTGTAGGGTCAGTCAAAGTTCAAGTTTGACATTTCAAACTACCGCGCTATTTCTAATTCTTTTTATAATAATAATTAAATCATTCATTCTAACTTCGATTTAAATCAAATTTGTGATCATTATAATTTAAAATAGATTATTTAAATATCAAACTTACTAAAATCACTTAAAATAAATTTTTAAATTGGCCCCAAAATTCCGGGTTGTTACACCAATCCTAAATAACTAATACATATATAATAATAGCCACAGTAATATTTTCATGCAACCAAACAACCATCAATTATTTTTAACGATTAAAATAATTCTAAAAAATAAATTGAGTAAGATTTACTCACCAAAATTGCAGTTATCGAATATCCTGTTTATTTCCAAATCACCGGCTACGAATCTTCTCGAATGAATTCGCACCAATGACAAGTTGATTTAAATTTACGGATTAACATTTATTTATTTAAATTAACAAATAAATAAATTTCTTCTATATTTTTCTTTCTCTTTTTTTTTCCATTTAATTTAATCATCATTTTAAATTAAATATCAAAACCATGATTATTACCTTGTATAGATCAAATACAGTTTTTTAAAACATTCGAATTATAAAGCTTATATATTTTATTTTTCTCCTAACATAAATTCAGATTTAATCAAAATAAAAATAAAGTAAAATTATATACCTTTATCACCTTATATAGACTTCTTCCTCAAGTGAAAACATAGCTTCCCTTTTACCATCACATGTTTATCCAAGGATTAACACAACCTTCTACAGATCAATCTAACAATTTGAACACCCCTTTTTCCAGTTGCTACCAATTCCAAAACCACGTATAAAATTTGGTGCGACTTCCAACTACCTTACTCCTCCTTCACAATTGTCGACGTCCTCAAATTCCACCCTAGTTCATCCACTGGCAGCTTCAACCCAACGTTGACCCATTTGGACCATCCCTTTCAACTAACAACGATTCGAACTACTCCTACCAAAACAGCGTTGCCCTATTCTTGCTATTGCAATGCCCCACAACAACTATCGCACTCAATGTTGATGCTTCCAGATCAGATCGCGATACCCATTTTGTGATTTGTCGAACCCTAGCTTTTCTACAAGGAGCATCGCACCATTCTTTTCCTCTTGAATCCTTCGAAAAATCCCATCACCGTAATTTCTCAGTGATAGCCCTAGCCTCCCCTAAAGATCGCGAGCGTCCTTAGTCCTAGGTTGAGTTTTGGAAATCACGAGATTCAGAATTGCGAACGACCTTAGCACGTTGACGAGCTATTCAGGATCTCGGGTTTCAAATATCGATCCCCTTTCCATTCTTTTTTCTTAATGATTTGGGTTTTAAATCGTTGGATTTGATTTCAGGAATGATAGGGAAAATGAACGGAAGCAATGAAATGAATTGGTTTGGAAATGAGAGAAAAAAATCGATGGCATTAACAATTTTTATTTGAGCTTCTATTTTCTTTGAACAAAGAACTGATGGGAGGAAAACGAAAAACAGAAGGGAGAAGTAAAGGAAGGGATCACTTATATAAATATATGAAGGATACTTAACCATTAAGAAATGGTCTACGTATGGTACGGTACATATAGGAGAAAGGTTAAGTACATAAAATTTAATTCGATTAGATTTTGATTTGATATTAAAAATGTTTTAATTACATTTGATTTGATTTTATAATGAATACGATTTGATATAAAGTGATTTTTATCCTTTTTAAATAGATATCGATTTGATTTCTGATTCGATTTCGATCTTATCCATTACAAATATATCGGGGTTCATCACTTAACATCACGAACCACTATTTTAATGCAACGACGGACGTTCCAATGCTACAACACTACTCCGAACTCAACAGAAAAATTCTGAAATTTAATTTGAACGTATATATAAAATAACCATAAAAATTTATATAATATAATTTAAACTCAGAAATAAATAAATTCCTCAGTGATAAATAAATTTTTATTATCGATTCTATTTAAATTGAATTTCTATAAATTATCTGAATTGTTGATTCAGTTTCCACCTTCGATTCCAGTTATATTTCGAATTACGATAATTCGATATATTCTAAATTAAATTATATTTGATTATTAAATCGATAACTCAATATGAAAATTCATTTATTATCAATTCAATATTTAAAATAAATATTAAATATTTAAAATAAATCGATCAAAGAATCTGGGTCGTTACATTCTTCCCCTCTTAGAAGAATTTCATCCCCGAAATTACTAAGGTAGGGAAAATGCTATAAACCCGTTACTTTTCCAATACCCACTTACGTGAAATTAAACATTTCACATTTCAACAAATTTTTAATTCTACCAAAACTTTTGGTTTTTCATTCGTATGTATTCAAATTCATCCCAATTGATTTTAATCTATTTATTCCTTTCAATCCATTTAACTTGATTAAGTTAAAATTTAAATTTCAGAATTCAAATTCCTAGGTTTTTATTTCAAATCCTTTTTAAATCCCATAAATATATATATATATATAACCATTTCAAATTCAAAACATTTGAATTTCAAATTAATTTGTTTTCTTTCAAACAAATTTACATTAAAACTTTTCTAAGGTAGCAGTTCATCACTTAGACACTCGAAAATGAACACTGATGATGCTGCAGTCATCATCAGAATTATTTCCCAGCCACTGAAGTGAGTTCAGTGCTTTATCAATTCCAATATCCATTCAAAAATGGTTTTTGTTCAAATCCTTTCCAAAAACAAAGCTGTATTATTTTAATACACTTTAGAAAATATTTTCCAAATATCCCAGAATTTAAATTCCAAATTCTGTTTTAAATCCAATTCCAATTCATCTCATTTGTATATTTCGTTTACGTACAAAATTTATTTGGTTATAGATAACCAATCCAATTTTATAATCTTATTTGATTAAAATTTTAACATCCAACACATCCATACATTATAATAATTTCAAAAATTATTCCTTTTCTATCAAAATAGAATTTTGAGTAAAATTATTTCATTTACCCACTTTAAAACTATATCATGTCGAATTTTTCTGTTCAAGTGTTTAGAAATTCCCATCGACCTTGTGGCATACCACGATTCGATTGGAATTCATAAGCCACTCAACAGACCAACCAACACAATATAAAATAATTGTTTTAATCAATTAACAAATGCAAGCTCTCGTATATATATACACTCAACTCATTCTAGGGTACTACTGACCCTATATCTAATGAGCACATCCCGCCCAAGCCTAGGTATTCGCTCAACCTAAGCTTTGATACCAACTGTAACGACCCGCAAATCCGTACTATCTGAGTTGACTAATAACACCAAACGTCCAACCCAAATTGCATAGAAAATACCAATCATTATTAGAAAGAAGTCAGAGGATGATCAATAGAAAGAAAGAAATATTAGAATTGAAGAAAAGGAAGATCACAAATTCAAAGCGGAACGAATAAAATATATCAGGTAACATAAACTTTGAAATACAATTCAGTAATTGTATATACATACCATTATCAGAGCACAACAGTTATTCGTGGAACAGTTATAAACACATGTTTCCAGATACAACATAGTACACAGCGGAAATATGATAGTCTATAGCTAAATGGTGAAGCCTCTTGCTTCCAGCTCTTCCAAGTGAATCTAAAAAAAATCCTGACTACTTGACTGCTCGTGCAAATTGGGGCACCCAAGAGTTTAGGGAAAACAAAAACCAAATAAACTCTGGGTCAGTCATGGGACTGGTGTAAGTAAACTTCAATCATTTGTTTAACTTTAAAAATCCTTTCGAAAGAAATGATAATCGTAAGACCGATCCACACAAAAACACGGATAGTTTTTACCTTACGATAACCCAAAATATTTTTGATATCAAATCCAGTGATATTATAATAATGTCTACATCAAATAAATAGAATCAAGCGGAACGCTTACATCTCACGCTCTATATATATTATAAAACCAAAAACCGCAAGGCGCTTATTGGAGATTGGATTTTCAACATGACAAGGTATGGAACCACTTGCCGATAGTGTATCTCTAGAGGGGAATACACTGGGTTCAGCAAGAACATCTTGCAACCCGGCCCAAACATGACCGACCACTCATTTCGCTTGAGTGTATCGAATGTATATCACCAACGGTTGGGATCAGCAACTGTTTCCCGAATGGGATAGCATCGAATAAATTACAGAATGAAATGAATATCCCTACATAGGGGATTATACATCCTAATGGGAGTGACCCATATAGCCATACTGCCTGCCCGATTTTTGTCATTTCCCGGTTGTAAGGGCCTGAGGCTACGACTTCTTATCATTCATTGATAGCATAATCACTTTGAATGCCACATTGTCAGATCCGTAAATCATTAATTGATTTGCACAAATAAATTCTGGATATTATGCTAAAAGAATAAATTCTCCGCCACCATATATATATATATATCTATGCAGACCAACATATGCGATCATTGGAAATACTCTGTCAGACATTCGTCCATATACTTCGTTCTGGGACTGAACGAAACCAAAGGCCCAATTTCTATTAATAGAAAAAGTCCTTGCACTTTACTCTTTCTTTGATTATCTTCATATAATCTGATTTGCAACGTTACTGCCAATACGGAGTGGTTCGCGGATAATAATCCAACCGGTCTCTCCATATTGACAACGATATTGGCAAACACTTCAATAGTCGATTATTTAACTATTAAAGAAAAACAAACATCCATTCAAAACATCAAACAATCACTGGGCCCTTAATTAATATTTCATTAATTAATCCATTTCCTTATCAATATTTGTTAACCAAATTTTTCAACAATCATCTTGGCCTTTTACATTATTTGGAAAACATATCCATATATCGCCTTCTTTTATTTTCTATACGTAGAAAACATCTTTTATTTGTAATTGGAAAACATTCCAATTACTTATCTCTTTCATGCCTATTCATTTCTTCACTTAGGAAATATTTATTTATTATATTTCTACAATTCCACTTCCTTGGGTTAAAACGAATGTTGTATAAAACATTGTCATAACAACCCAAAACACTGCATTCAACTAAACTCTTTAAACATCTCTCTTTGGGACTGAATCTTGTTGTTTATCAGTTAATAATGAAATCAATCAAGTTGGGGTATAATTACCTTTCATACCTTGACTAAATAACATCTTTAACTTCAAAACAAACATGATCACTTATCTCAAATCATCAACACCATAAAAAACACTTATTCATTTTTTTAAAACGTATATATATTTCTCTTTCTATTACCAGGTTTTTGATTTCCCTTTTGTTTATAATATTCTATTTTTAAGTTCGTTTCCTTATCGAATTGTATACATATCGATACGTTGATTACTGACTATCAAATTTTCTTAAAAATATTCTAACTCCTTAAATTTCCAGAAAAATTCTCCATAACCTCCTTTGTACGGGTCACTAGTTCAAACCTCAACTCGCCTCTCTAGGCCCTTTCTATTCAAAAAGAAAATCAAAAAGCCAAGTGGCTTGCCGATTCGGTGCATAAAATCTCATATGGAATTTAAACGTGTACCTTTTTGTCGGGCACACAAATTATAATCTTCATATACTTCATTCCAAACCTGCTTAACCTATATACATCCATTCCCAATTTATTCTAACTCAATCCAATTATTTTAATTCAATTCGCTAATTTATTCTTTAAATTAGCTCTTTGCCTATTTCACTTTTTAATTAAACATATCACATTCATACATGATTTTAATTTGCTTACGAACCAATTGAAATTCCATTTTTACTCCAGTTTCATATTTGATTTCGAATATGAATTTACTAATCCAATTCACTTATCAAAGCCAACGTCAATTCCAAATCCCTTTAACTAATTATTTTATTCTTCAAACTAGTTAAATTTATTTAATAACTAAAAATCTGATTTTTGTTTCAAAAAATCATTTCACTTACTTCACTGGAGTTCATATTTAATTTATATCTCCAGTCTGGATTTTTCTGATGGCAATTCTGTTTTTATTTCCTCAAAATCCTTTTATTTATTTAAATAAACCGTTATGGTATTATAATGGTTATGGCGCTGTTTTTCTGAAAATTTGATTTTGACATAACTCGAAATCTATTCGATGAAATCCAGGTTTTTCTCTTCCATTAGAAAACTATTATTCCAACGGTCCTGACGATTCTTGTTTAAGAATTCCGACTTAAATTGAGTTCTATATACTCAATTGAAGTTCGAAACGCCAATTTACGAACTGCCATGCTGCGACAAGTTCGTTTTAATTATATTTTAATATAAATGTTTAAACTTCATTTATAATGAATTTCAACTCTATTCTAATATATTTATCAAACCAATTTTCCCAATTCAACTCAGTAATCTGATTACCTATAATCGCTGATTTTTCCTTACTCGGTTATACGTTTATTTATACTCGATTTGTTATTTTAAATCCCAATTCCTTTTTATAAATAAATTATAAAATTCGGTATAATCGAATTCAAATTATAACTCCTTTGGAATTTCTCAATTCAGTTTATATTATAAATCCCAGAATATAATCAATTTATTCTATTTTCAACGCGTTTTCCAATTTCACCTTTTAAATTCCTTCTTGAATTTAAATTTCTAAATTATCCAATGATAATTTATTTCCCTATTTTTATAAACATTGTTTATAAATTGATTTTCTTGTTTAAAAATTAAAACAAGCTTTCCTTTCAAATACCTATTTGAACCCCAACTCCTTTTATATTCCGAATTTCGGAATAAAAACTATCATTTCCTTTTTCCGAAATGATTTCAATTTATACTTTTAAATTCATATTTGAATTTAATATTTCAAATTATCTCTTGATAAGCAATTCATCACATTTATAAACATCGTTTATAAATTTCCTTGTCTTATATATTTAAACAAGTTCTATTTCGAAATCTTTTTAAAACCAAAATCTTATTTTGGAATATTTTATATATTATAACTTATCTATATAAATATAGATATATAGAATCTATTTTCAAATTTAAATTTAACTTCTATTTAAACAAAATCCTAATATTTTCTAGACATGTTTTTGTTAAATAAATTCGAACTAATCAAATTCACATCATAAATCCTTATGGATTTATTTCAGTTCAGTTTATATTCTGAACATCAGAATAAACTTCATCTTTTACTTCTTTAAAACAATTTCCCATTTCCGTTTATCAGAATAAACTTCATCTTTTACTTCTTTAAAACAATTTCCCATTTCCATTTATAAATTCATATTTGAATTTAAATATTCAAATTATCAAATGATAATCTTTCCACTTTATTTATAAACACTGTTTATAAATTCATTTCAATTCTCTGCATTATTAATTTATAACCACATTTATAAATTCACTACTTGTTTCATATATTCAAACAAGTTAATATATTTATAGCCCAATTGAAATTTAAATTCTATTTTAGATAAATAGATTTTCCCCTTTAAATTTCAAATATCCTTTTCCCTGATATTTATATGTCAACATTTCAGGTCCAGCGATATTTTAACCAATCAATAATGCCAATTATCAACTATAGATTTTCTAACACATCATATATGATAATATATATGAGAACAAACAAATAATAATATTTTTAAGGAATCCAGTTGGATCCCTCCAACCTGTTTTCCTGCATCCACAGATGTTAGCCAACATAAATAATACCCGTTCTGCTTCGTGGCAGAATATCGCGGTATAGAAGGTCATCCATTATCATAGGCTGGGAGCGTATAGGGTCATCCGCTAATGATACTGCGGGTATCTGCTAATGGTACTTCGGGAATCCAACCACCTATATATATATAATAGCCACAACACCAATCCTAAATAACTAATATATATTTAATAATAGCCAGAGTAATATTTTCATGCAACCAAGCAACCATCAATTATTTTTAACGACTAAAAATAATTCTAAAAAATAAATTGAGTGAGATTTACTCACAGAAATTGCAGTTGTCGAATATCCTATTTATTTCCAAATCACCGGCTACAAATCTTCTCGAATGAATTCGCACTAATGATAAGTTGATTTAAAATTTTCTAATTAACATTTATTTATTTAAATTAAAAAATAAATAAATTTCTTCTATATTTTTCTTTCTCTTTTTTCCCATTTAATCATGATTTTAAATCAAATATCAAAACCATGATTATTACCTTGTATTGATCAAATATAGTATTTTAACACATTCGAATTATAAAGCTTATATATTTTATTTTTCTCCTAACATAAATTCAGATTTAATCGAAATAAAAATAAAGTAAAATTATATACCTTAATCACCTTATACAGTCTTCTTCCTCAATTGAAAACATAGCTTCCCTTTTACCCTCACATGTTTATCCTAGGATCAACACAACCTTCTACAGATCAATCCAACAACTTGAACACCCCTTTTCCAGTTGCTACCAATTCCAAAACTACGTATAAAATTTAGTGCGACTTCTACCTACCTTACTCCTCCTTCACAATTGTCGACGTCCTTAAATTCCACCCCAGTTCATCCACTGGCAGCTTCAACCCAACGTTGACCCATTTGGACCATCCCTCTCAACTCACAACGATTCGAACTGCTCTTACCAAAACAATGTTGCTCCCTTTTTGCTATCGCAATGCCCTACAACAACCATCGCACTCGATTTTGATGCTTCCAGATCAGATCACGATACCCATTTTGTGATTTGCCGAACCGTAGCTTTTCTACAAGAAGCATTGCACCCTTCTTTTCCTCTTGAATCCTTTGAAAAATCCCATCACCGCAATTTCTCAGTGATAGCGCTAGCCTCCCCTGAAGATCGCGAGCGTCCTTTGTCCTAGGTCAAATCTTTGGAAATCATGAGATTCAGAATTGCCAACGACCCCAGCACGTTGACGAGCTATTCAGGATCTCGGGTTTCAAATATCGATCCCCTTTCTGTTCTTTTTTTCTTATTGATTTGGGTTTTAAATTGTTGGATTTGATTTCAGGAATGACAGGGAAAATGAACAGAAGCAATGAAATGAATTGGTTTGGAAATGAGAGAAAAATCGATGGCATTAACCATTTTTATTTGAGTTCCTATTTTCTTTAAACAGAGAACTGATGAGAGGAAAACGAAAAACAGAAGGGAGAAGTAAAGGAAGGGATCGCGTATATAAATATATGAAGGATACTTAACCATTAAGAAATGGTCTACGTATGGTACGGTACATATAGGAGATAGGTTAAGTACATAAAATTTAATTCGATTAGATTTTGATTTGATATTAAAAATGTTTTAATTAAATGTGATTTGATTTTTTAATGAATACGATTTGATATAAAGTGATTTTTATCCTTTTTAAATAGATATCGATTTGATTTCTGATTCGATTTCGATCTTATCCATTACAAATATATCGGGGTTCATCACTTAGCTTTAGGGACCGCTATTTTAATGCAACAACGGACGTTCCAATGCTACAACACTATTCTGAACTCAACAGAAAAATTTTGAAATTTAATTTGAACTATATATAAAATAACCATAAAAATTTATATGATATAATTTAAACTCAGAAATAAATATATTCCTCAGTGATAAATAAATTTTTATTATCGATCCTACTGAAATTGAATTTCTATAAATTATTTGAATTGTTGATTCAGTTTTCACCTTCGATTCCAGTTATATCTCGAATTACGATAATTCGATATATTATAAATTAAATTATATTTGATTATTAAATCGATAACTCAATATGGAAATTCATTTATTATCAATTCAATATTTAAAATAAACATTAAATATTTAAAATAAATCGATCAAAGAATCTGGGTCGTTACAGTAAGCTTGCAATCTTCTCGTAACCTTGATGTGAAGACTCCCTTTCGGCATTAGAACTTAGCCCTTTTGTTACTTATCCTTATCAGCTCCTTTTTATCTTCAAGCTTCCTTTTTGTTGTGTCATGAGATGGGATGCCACTTTTTTGACAATCTTGATACAGGATGTTTGAATTACTTCACTATTCTTTTCCCAAACATAGTTCCCTTAACATGTGCATGAATGGCCTCTTTTATGTGATTGAATAGGTTGTATTCCTTTGATGTGGAATTTCTTAGAGCAAAGATTGTGTTTGTCCTATGCGGAAAAGGTTAATGCTCCAACGATCGGGATCATAAAGCTCTATTTCTTTACCCTTTTTTCTGATTTACAAGGCTTCCAACATAAACCTTTGTTCTTCAATAATTCTTGGTTCATCCATGCTTGATGTAACCATCTGAAATTTAGGATTTACTCGTAGAGACCTTCTATTCATGGTTTTTGCTTCTTCAGAACTTAGTCCAATCCGGGACGGAATATCAGGGATATGATAAGGTTATCCAAAGGTTCGTAGGTTCAAGACCTCCTTCTAGCACTAAAATGTTAACGATATTTTTTGTCAACACTGGAACTGAATCTAAGTATGTATACATAGGGATCAAAAGGGATCGCTTAGTTCCTGTAATCTTGAGTTAGTTCACCATTTCCTTGGTATCAAGGTCTTTGGCCCGAAGATTAGTTACTCTTCCCTCAAGGGGTGAGTATCACGCTTATGAGACTCAACGACCAACAGTTACCTTAGGATAAGGTTTCCCTAAGCATAAAACAAGTTACGAAGCTAAATGGCTTATGGAAGGGTATTTTAGTAATTTGGTTTACACATGAGGCCTCGTAGAGAAGAAACAGTAAGGAAGTGCTTGAGTAAAGTATTAATGAAATGCATAAAATAGTTGTCAATTATGGATCCTTTCTTTATTGATCACTGATTTGAATACATAAGAGTTTCTAAGTAAAATCACTAAATCGATTTAGAAATTAGGGTTTACTCTATAAGAAAGGATTACAAGATTTAAGAATGAGACAAGTTCCTCCAAATGAGACCCCTGGGGTCTTATTTGTAAACAAACCTTTTGGCATTGATTCAACAGAAGCTTGTTTTGAGCGCTTTCGACTTTGGTAAGTCCTTTCGAAGTCAGTGTCGGACGCATCAGTTCCTTTTGGTGCAAGTTTTACCTTGCTTTCTGGGTGTCGACTCAAATTTCCAGTGATTTGTAACTCCAGTACCGCCCCAATATAATATATCGATACCAAGTTGCTTAGTATGGATAGCTTCGAGAGCTGCTTTCGGCGAGCCTTGGTTTCGGTTGCAAGTCTTTTAGAGTATTTCCCTTATGCTTCCGTCTCTTATGACTTTGGCTTCTTCATCCATTTTAGTATCGACACGAAGCAAATTAGTGTGGATAACCCTTCTTCTTATGAGCTTTGGTTTACTTTTGTGAATTCTTGAATTCAGTTTAGGCTTTGCGATAACATGCTTCTAGTACGTCTCCTGGTAATTTCGAAGCTGTTTCTTGATGTCGGTATCGATACCAAGTAAATTGGTATTGATAGCCTATTTCTTCATCCTTGCTTGGTTTCGTACTTTCCTTTCTTGGTTCCAGGTTTCGGATCATATGCTTTCGGTCATCCCTCATCATCTTCTTTCGGTATCACATGGTATGCTTTTAGAGTTGAATCCTTATTGATTGCCTCTTATATTGGTACCGATAGCACATTGATCGAATCTTCATCTTTCTTCTTTCAGTATCGGTTGCCCCAGTAATCTGGTGTCGGTTATCTGTCTTCGAAACACAATCTTGGTGCTAGTAGTGCTCTGATACTCCTTCACGGGTATCTGGCTTTGGTATCGAATTTGATAGTAACTAGGATCAATTAGAAGGTCATTAGGGAAAGTGGAGAAGAAATGAACATGAATGAAAAGGGAACGAGACATAATGGGGGAGTTAAGCATATATACACAACTAATGGGCTAATCCTTAATTCTCTCCATTCGACACTATTCATTCCTGAAGATTCCAAACTCTAAACACATTGAATCTTATACTCAAAAGATTCCTGAAAGCCATTCCATGCCTAACGGAAAAGGTTTCTAAACCAAATTCCAACTTATGAAGAAACTAACTTCTGGATCATTTCATGAATCAACTATAGAATACTAGCTGAAAACTAGTAATTCAAAATATATGATGCTTATAGTCTAAAAAGTTTCCATGATCGATTTCGACTCAGTGAAAGTTGTCTTGTAAAAAACCCTCTAGAATGGGCCTAAATCCAGACCCAGAAAAGGTCCATCGAAACTTAGAGTCATTTTGAGTGATTTGTTTGTTTCTACAAGAAGATATATTATATAGCTAATTAGAATCTCATGGTGGAGTGGATTAAATATAATAATTAAACAGATGTACCATTTCACATAATAATATCTATTACATCACATATCCATATGTCATAAACATAGTACATCAATAATATCCCAAAAATACAATCAATTGCTAGACATAATAATATACTATAATAAGGTCTTCATCGCCAAGCTCCTGACTTCGTGATATCTTCAGTCAAGCGTCCACCTACTAACCTATGTCGTTAAGAGGAGGAGGTCAGTATAATATGTTCTGGTGAATGAAAATCATTTAAGTTTAAAGGAAATCTATATCCAATACTTAGAAATATAAATTCACTAAGTTATATCTAAGAGAATTCATTACACAATTAAATATGACATAAGCATGCATTTATTAGGAACTATCCTACAATAACTTAAGACCAATATGTAATATGTAAGGGCGGGTTTCTACAATCACTTAATACCCTATGAGGTTGATTATCATCGGTCGCTTAAAGGACATTATATATTTATATTTATATTTATATTTATATTTATATTTATTCAAAGGAAGATTCCTACGATCACTTAATAACCTATGGGTGGATTCTTCTGAATACTTAATACCATATAGTGAGCACTAGTCACTTAAAACCTTGACTTAACATTATCAAAAATTCTCTCAATTCTAATGCCGAAAATAGTAATCCACCGTTTAATACCAAGTGAAGGTAAACACTCATCGCCATTTATGACGCCTCCGGTAGACCCATATGTTACTATTTAATTGGCACTATGGGTGAACTCCTAGTCATTTAATACTTCCCTTAGACAGGTGGTCCCTTTTACATGCTCTTTGGAACTCTTATTAGTACATCCCCGGGTATGCCCTCACATAGGCCTTATATAAGAAAAATACAACTTCAGGATAACTACCCCACTAATAAGTCTACTTTTTTATTTAAGATATGTAGTACCTCACAATTTATAGGAGAACGACAGACCCATCGACCATTTAATACCTCATAAGGGCAAGTCCCATGTCTTTAGTCCAAACCAAGGAGTAAATCTTAAGAACGGATCTAGTCCTAATACCCAAAAAAAGGGAGGTCAGCCATTTAATACCTTCTCCAGGCCGGCCTAATTCACACAAGTATTTATTACACTAGACATCCTACACCAAACCAACTTCTTGTAGTTGTTGAATTCGTCGATCGGTTTTGGGCAGACTTATACACAAGTAGGGCTAAACCTCGCATCTTTGTGTATTTACTATAATGGCCTATGGCACTAGACATCCCACGTTAAACTAACTTCTTGTAGATGCTAGATATGTCCATCGGTTCTAGGAAGACTTCTACTACAAGTAGGGATTAACTTCGTATCTTTGTGCCATTAATACTATTAAAATCCATTGGTACTCACATACATAAAAATTTCCATTGGGGAGATTTTAAATTCTAATTCCTAATTAAACTCATTTAATACACATTTATAGTACGTTAATTACATTATGTAATATTCATAAATAAGAGTGTAATTTGTTTCTTGCATAAAGGAAATGTTCTAAGCGTATAAATGTCAGACCTAGCTAAAAGTTAAGGCTTACAAGTTATATTTCCCTAGCTTTTTCAGTATAACATTAAATATTTGTTTCACAATTGAAGAAATAATAGGAAAATAACAGAACAGAAATAAGATAACTTGCGATCTATTTTCTTACGATTATTTCAATAATAAAGGAAAAGGATGAGGTATCATAGTATATGCAGTTTCTATTTAATACTTCTTTACTTTCATATAAAATATTAACACAAAAACTAAGATTTTGGTAACATGTGTCTTATCACATTTAAAACATCTGTTTTATAAAAATAGAAGTTTAAATATATATAAATTACAATAACAAAATCTGTGCCTTTGTACAAACTAGATTAATAATAAAGGGAAAAGAAAGTAAATCAAACTAAATGATAAAATTACACAAACACCCAAAAATCTATTTTTTCTTACATCCACAATCCAAAACCCAAATTAACACATAATTGACTATTTTCGACATAATTTAGAGATTTGGTGGATTTATATGTATATGGTTTTTTTATGATTCCCAAATATCTATATGTATAACAATCTACTTCTACCCCAACAATTATAGAAAATAGTGAACGTAGAATAATTTCTACTCACGAAATTATAAGAAGAAGGAGAAAAAAGTTGTATAGAACATAACTCAAGATTGAAGCCTTGAAATTGCGTATTCCAAATTTTCTCCTAAATTATATATATATATATATATAAGAATCAATTTAGAATCTTATATACATATAAATCTAATTCCAGATTCTATAAAGAAATTAGAATAAAGAAGGTGGAAAATGGGTTAGAGAGAAGAAGAATCTAATTTGCCTAATATTGGAATTTGGACAGAATGAAGGAGAAGCATAATGGAGGAAGAATTTAAAAGAGATTTTAGGGTTCGAGTAGGAGACTAGGGCCTTATTTATATTGTTGAAGTGTGTGTGGACCGTCAAAATCACTTTATAAAATCTCAACTGTCCATTTCAACCAACAGTATATAAAACCTAACCTAAAAAAGCCTCCACCCACCACCTTCCTTAAGATCGGTTGGTACCCTTCCTAGGAGGGAAGTCAACCCCCTTAAGGAAAAGGCGTGGAGAATTTATTTCCCCAAGTTGTTGCTTTTTATACTAATTTGTAATTAATGTTGACCAATTATTTCTGTTTTATTTTGATTCTTGTCCCCTCTTATACACAAAAAAAAAAAAAAGGTTTATAATCCAAATGGAATATTCCATTATGCCATAGGTATTTGTTTTTATTCCAGATTTATATTTATACTTTGTTCTTCATGCATGTATATTATTTTTGTATAACTTTTTTTATTCATAATTTTTCATACAAACTTCTTTTTCGATAAATAAAATAAGAAAACGGATAAGAATCTCGCCACGAATACAACGGTAAAATTTTCATGACCAAATTTTCATTTGTTAAATATTCACATTTTTAGAAAATTGATATTTTATTAATTATTATTATCTATTCTTAATTTAATTATCTATGTCTATTTATGGTATGTTTTAATGGGATGTTACATTCTTCCCTTCTTAAAAGAGATTTTATCCCAAAATCTTTTTGAAGGGGAAAAAAAGGATTCTCTCTAACAAACATGTTATAGACCAAAGTTTTTTATTACACATCCATATAACAACCATAGAAATGTGATTATGCACTGCAGACTTGCTAAAGTGAGCATAGTCTTAGCGTGAAAGTGTAACACGTGATGTTGTATGTATGAAGACTACCCTAATATGCACATAATTTCTACATGATTTCTTAATGCATTTGTGTTGGAACCAACTCCTACCATCCAATATAGCAACCGTGATGCAACCATAAAGGAAATTAAGAGGAATTGATTACATGTTAAAAGCTCTAGACGAGTTTGCCACATCTTTACTTCCATTCTCATGTGCTTTCTACAGGGTTATCTCCCCATTGTACTTGGAGGAGGTTGATGGATTTATGGCAAAGCCATTGAATATGTTCTCCATAACACGCACGGTGCCACGATGTACCCCAGGCTCCAGCTCAAAGCCCCTAAGTTACAATATAATCAAGCTCGAGTCTAAGGACAAAATCATGAAGGCACTTCCTAAGGTGAGAAACGCGGAAGAGTTATGGACTCCTGAGAGTCACCCGTATATTTCCACTCGATAAGCCAATTTTCCTTTTCTATCAATAGTCTTGAATGACTCAATGAATCTTGGATCCAACTTCTTAGTCTTTCCATACCGAATGGTTTTACTAAGAGGAGAAGCTTTTATAAGGACCAAATCATCAATAATAAATTTAAGCTCCTTTCTCTTATTAGCGTAAAATTTTCGCCGTTCTTGAGTTGCCTTAATCCTTTACTATATCAAATGAATCTTCCTCATGGAATCATATATAAGATTGGGTCTGAGTACAATCTTGTTAGTAGTTTCCCAAAAACAAGCTAGCAATTTGCATAGCCGCCTATACAATGCCCCGTAAGGGGTCATATACCAATCGTTGCTTGAAAACTTTTATTATACGAAAACTCCACTAACACCAATTGTTGCTCCCATGCTCCTCAAAAATAGATGATGCAATTTCTTAGTAGATCTTCAAGAATCCTGTTGACTATCTTAGTTTTTCCATTAGCCTAAGGGTGGTATCTGATGTTCATATTAAGCATCATCCTTAAAGCTATCAGTAGGATCCTCAAAAACTTGCTCGTGAATATAGTATCTCTATCGCTCACTATACTCATGGGAATTCCATGTAGTTACACTATCTCCTTGACATAAAGATGGGCGAACGAAGCTGCGGTCCTACTCTTCTTAAATGGAATCAATTGGGCACTGTTTGTCATTTGATCCACTATAACGCAAACAAATTCATCCCTTTTCTGACTCCTTGATAACCCACCCACAAAAATCCATTAATATATGTTCGAATTTCCAAGTGGGTACCTCCAAAAGTAATAGTAACCGTCCAGGCCTACCTTGCTCCTCCTTGACTTTCTAACAAGTCATATACCTTACTATAAACTAAGCAACATCCTTCTTCATGCCTTCCCAATAGAAAGTCCTCCTCATGTCATTAATCATCTTATCCTCTTCGAGATGTATGGTCATCCTTGAACAATGGCACTCCTTAAGGACCTCTTCTCTCAGATTACTAGTTCTAGGGACATGGACGTCCATCCCTTCTCAAGCTTCCATCACTATTAACTGAATACCTATTGAAATGGGAAAAGTTCTATACTTTAGCAACTTTTCCCATAATACCTTCAATTCCTCATTGAGACCTTGATCATGCTTAATCATATCCATCAAGGCTGGTCTCACTTCCAAAACTACAAGAAATCCTTAAGATGACTCAAACAATGGTTGAAGGTTAAGAATGGAAAGAAATTCTAACTGCCTCCATTTGGCAATAGCACTAACGTTAGCGCTTAAAGCATCTACGACAACATTACCCTTCCCTGAGGTATACTAAATAGCCAGATCAAAAGAAGGTATATACTCCATCCACCTCTGTTGCCTAAAATTCAAATCTCACTAAGAAAAAAAAAACTTAAGAGATTCGTGGTTCGTAAAAGTCTCAAACTTATCCCCCATGAGACAACGCTTCCACATATTTAGGGCAAACAATGTGCCTACATGCTCCAAATCATGAAAAGGGTATCTCTTTTCATGATCCTTTTGTTGTCTACTTGCGTCGGGAGCAACCCCGCCTTCTTGCATAAGCATGCTCCTAATCCTTTGCCACAAGCGTCCGTGAAATCCATAAATATCTTAGTCCCAATAAGGATAATTTGGATAGATGCACCCGTAAGAGACTTCTTCAACTCCTCGAAAGCACTACTACACTTATTGCTCCAAGAAAACTCATGATTCTTCTTAGTCAAATAGGTCAGAAGAGTTGCAATCCTTGCAAAGTATTTAATGAATTTCCTTTAGTAGTCCATTAACCCAAGAAAACCCTTAATTTCTAATGCATTATGAGGAATCTTTTATCCTTTAACAACATCTATCTTTGGATGTCCACAACTAAACTTTCCCTGAAACTATATGTCCATGAAATAAAACTTCCTCTCTCTAAAAGTGGCACACTGAAAACTTAGCCTTGACCTGATTCTTTCTCAAGATTCCTAAGACCTCCCTTGGATGATTCTCATGCTCTTTAAAGTCCTTAGAGAATTAGAGAATGTCGTCCATAAACATGTTTATTACCTTATTAAGGATGCCTCTAAACACTCTGCTCATCAAATCCACAAAGAAGGTGGGGGCATCCGTTAATCCAAAGGGAATCACTTCCCATTCAAACAAACAAGGTTGTCCTAAATATTTTCCTAGGTTTGCTTTCCTCAGAAATTCTTAACTGGTGAACTCCCGTTGCTAGATTCGACTAAGAAAAGACTTGGGCATCTCCTACATGATCGAATAGGCCATCTATCCTAGGCAAGGGATACATATTCTTCTGGGTCAACTTATTAAGATCCCTATGATCAACACACAATCTTAATTATATATTGGCATTACTAAAGAAAACTACGAGTGCTACCTACTTCGAAGTATTCCATCAGATAAATCCTTTCTATAGCAACTGTGAAATCTTCTTATCCAACCCCCTTCATTATTTAGGAGCCAAATGCCTCAATGGCAAAGCAGTTGGTCTAGCGTCCTTCTCGAGATCTATCCTAAATGTGATCTCTCTGTGAAGCGAATGTCCCATCATCTCTTTAAAGAAGTTAAGAAACACACACACAATGGGCACTACAGATGGACCTTCCAAATCAGAAGATAGAAAATATAATAAGGCCGAATCAGTTATATTTCCAATATTACGAAGGATCAAAAAATTACGGCCTTTACAGCTCCTCAAACAAACGATCTTCCTATCGCAATCAAGGATGGCCCCATAATAAGATCGCCAATATATCCCAAAGATAAGTACAAAACCTTTGACACATTACGTGAGAAATTGACATTGTCAATGTCTCATACTAGGCCTTTGCAATTAAACAAGAGCATCTTAGCTCCTCCGATAGGATTAGAAGCCACTGTCGGAATGCTAATAATAAAAGTAAGAAGCTTGAGGAAATCTACAATGCTCTGAGCTATGAAGAAATGAGATGTTTTAGAATCAAGCAGATTACGAATAAAAATCCCTAAAATAGAAATGGTACCTTCAAAGGCTGGCTGTCCTTGGTCCGTTGGTGGTTAACTCTGATGGGGTACTACCTCTAAGGCATAGTTCTGCCTACTCGATCCTCACTTAAGCTTCGAGCAGTTCCTAACAAGAAGTCCTTCTTCATGACAGTTATAACACTTCCCCTTGAATTCCTTCTTCATCAAATTAACCCTACAGTCTATGGCTTCATGGCCTTTCTTATGGCATCTTCCACACTCCTTAGCTTCTCTCTTGAATTTTCCATTCTTCTTCTTCAACCAAAATATCATTTTCTTATTCTTTCCAAATTTTGAAGTACCTTCACCTCTTTAAATCTTGACACCCTTTCTTTCCTCCACAGAGTACAAAATTGCAGTCTCCACAAGAGCTTTAAAGGTAACTCTGAAAGTCACATGAGCCAACAACATCTCTCTAAGAGGGGAGTTGAGTCCCAACACAAATCTCAGTGCCTTATTTATAGGTGTATCCACAAGGCCTCTTCTTAACTTATATAATTCTGTGAACATAGCGACATACTCTCTTAAAGATAACCTCCTTGCTTAAGTTGGATGAACTTCTTCATTTGCAAACTCACTTTGGCATTGGTTAAAGCTTAACTTCAAATCGGGTCCTTGAACTTATTTCAAGTGAATATCCTACCTGCATTCTCCTCGGTAACCATATTCCACCACTCCAAACTTTGCCTTTAAGATGCCAAGTGGCTACCCTCATTTTCAATGTGTTTTCCCATCCCATGGCCTTTAAGATACGGTCATACTCCGATATTCATACCTTGACTTACTGAAATCCTTCAGTTCTAAAAAAATCTTTCCTTAAATGTTAACAAAGTACTTACAAAGACGAGGGAAATAAAGAGCCACATCAATGGGTTGAGCTGCTGGTTCTACTGTGGTTGTGATGCAATGGAAACTTGTTTAACAATCCTTAAATACTACTGGAACCATTCGGAGAGAAACCGACGTCTTCTGGATTACCTTGCTCAGGTTGGATTTTGGCCATTTCTACAATCTATAAGAGAAAAACATTCAATGGAAATTCCTAAGATAGTATTTATACATACAATGTGTAATCGCATATCTTAGGGGTATTATATAAATGTGTGTATATATATAGTTTCAAAACCTTTTTAGATAACAAATACGTCTGTTATATGTATATTTCACCATAATCGGGTAAGCTATGCTCTGATACCAAATATAACAACATGCTCAAAATAGGCCGACATCCCGACCTAGAAAAGGCCCATCGAAACTTAGAATAATTATAAGCAAATTGTTGATTTCTACAAGAAAATAAAGTGTAAAAGCCAATCTAAATTGAAATCAGAATATCATAGTGGAATAGAAAAAATACATTAATTAAAATAGATGTACCATTTAATTAAGACCATAATAATGATAATTACATCACAATTCAAATGTCATAAACATGGTATGTCAATGATATCCCATAAATACAATCAACTGCTAGACATAATAATAGACTATAATAATGTCATCATTTCCAAGCTCCTGACTTCGTGATATCCTCAGTCAAGCATCTCCACCAACTAGCCTATGTCCTAAGAAGAGCAGGTCAGAACAATATGTTCTGGTGAATGAAAATCATTTAATTTTAAAGAAAATTAACTTCCTATACTTGGAAGTATATGCTTATCAAGTTATGCCTAAGTGAATTCATCACACAATTAAATATGACATACACATGCATTAGTTAGGTGAACTATCCTACGGCCACCTAAGCCAAGTATATGAAAGGGAGGATTTATATGATCACTTAATATCTTACGAGGTGGACTATCATTGGTCACTTAAGGGTATTTTATATATTTATTTATTTGGGGTGGATTCCTATGATCACGTAATAACCTACGGGAAAAATTTTCTAATCGCTTAATACCATTTGTCGGACCCTAGTCACTTAAGACCTCGACTTAGTGTTATCAAATATTATCCCAATTGTAATGCTGGAAATAGAAAATTTCCACTTAATGTCGGGTGAAGTTAGACACTCATATCTATTTATGCCCCTTCAGCGGACATTTGTGTTACTATTTTACTAGTATTATGGGTGAACTCCTAGTCACTCTGTACTTCGCTTCGACAAGCAATCCCTCTTACATCCCCTAGGTATGCCCTCACATAGCCCTTATATAAGAAGCAATCAAGAGCTACTCCACTCATACGTCTACCTTTTTATTTTAGACCATTTAATACCTTAAAAATTTATATGAGAAAGGCAAACCTAATAACCGCTTAGTACTTAATAAGGGCGAGTCCAATGACTTTAGCCCAAAACCAAGGAGTGAACATTAGAAATAGACCTAGTCCTAACCCCTTTATACCCAAATAATGTAGGTCGTCCACTTAATACCTTCTCAAGGCAGGCCTACTTCACATAGGTATTTATTACACTAGACGTTCCACATTAAAACAACTTCTTGTACCGGCTGGATTTGTCGCTCATTTTTGGGAAGACATCTACATATGTAGGACTTAACCTCACGCCTTTGTGTATTTATTATAATGGCCTATGTCACTAAGCATCCTACATTAACCTGACTTCTTGCAGATGTCACATACGTCAATCGATTCTGGGAAAATTTCTATTATAAGTAGAGGTTAACCTCGTGTCTTAATGTCATTAATATTACTAAAAGCCATCAATATTCACACACATAAAAATTTCCTATGGGGACATTTTGAATTCGAATTCCTGATTAAACGCATTTAATACGTATTTATAGTATTTTATTACGTTATTTAATATTCATAAAAAAGAGTGTAATTTGTGGCATGCATAAAGGAAATGTTCTGAGCATAAAAATGTCAATCCTAACAAAAAATTAAGGTTTCAAGTTGTATTTCCTAAGATTTTTCAATGTAACATAAAATATTCATTTCACAATTAAAGAATAATAAGGAAATAACAAAACACAAACAAAATAACTCGCAGCCTAGGTTCTTAGGATTATTTTAATAATAAAAGAAAATGGTATCGTGTAATATGACAATATATGTAATTTTCTTTTAGTACTTCTTTATGTAAATGCAAAATATTTACACAAAAACTAAGATTTTGGTAATACTGTCTAATTACATTTAAATGATCTATCTTATAAAAATGGGGATTTAAACATTTATAAATTACAATACTCAAATCTTTGCTTTTGCAGAAACTAGGTATACAATAAGAGGAAAATAAAATAAATCAGACATAATGAAAAAATTAAACAAACACACAAAAATCCAATCTTTTCTTACATCCACAATCCAAAACCCAAATTAATACATGATTGACCACATGCGATAAAATTTAGAAATTTGGGGAATTTATATGTATTTTATTTCGTAAGAATCTCAAATCTCTATAGGCATAACAATCCAATTTTACACTAATAACTATAGAAAATAGTAAATGTAGAACATTTCCCGCTCATAGAATTACAAGAAGAAAGAGAGAAAAGTTGTGTAGAACAAAACTCTGGATTGAATCCTTGAAATTGTGTATTCCAAACTTTTCTCCTAAATTATTATTATATATATGTCAAGTTAGAATATTATATACATATAAATCTAAACTAGATTCTAAAAATATTTTAGAATAGATAAGATGGAAAATTGGTTAGTGACAAGAAGAATCCAACCTGACCTAATTTTGGAATTTAGACAAAATGGAGGAGAAGCTAAATGGAGACGAAGTTTAGAAGAGAATGTAGGGTTCAAGGAGGAGGCTAGGGCCTTATACTTAATAAAGTGTGTGTGCCCATCAGATTCGTTTAATGAAATCTCAACGGTCCATTTCAACAAACATATATAAAAATATAACCTAAACAAGCCTTCACCCATCCATCTTCCTTGAGGCAAGTGACACCCTTCCTAGGACGGTGATTGACCCCTAGGTCGACACCCTTTAAGGAGAGGCGATCGACCACCTTAAGGAAAGGATATAGAGAATTCATTTCTCCAGATTATTGCTTTTCATATTAATTCATAATTAATGTTGATTGATTATTTTTATTTTCTTTTAATTCTGGTCCCCTCTTATATGTTTATATATATATACACATGTTTGAAATCCAGAAGGAATATTCCATTATGCCGTATGTATTTTTTTAATTTTAAATTCATATTTATGGTTTGAATTTCAAATGCTGCAAGCGTATTATTTTTGTATGACTTGTTTTATTCAAAGCTACAAGAAAATTTGTCACTTTATAACGCTAATAGTTAACGCTTTTTCCATAGTGTTATCATTATATTTACATCCTTAGTTATTTACTTCTGTTACTTTTTTTTGTTCTATTCTGGATACACAAAACTCAAAATGCTTAGCCCTAAAAGAGAATATCCCTCCTAAAAATTTTGTTCTTTCTCAAAACACTTGTTATCTTTTCCCCTATGCCTTCCTCCTAATCGTTTATCGCTCGCCATCTCTGATATAGATCGCCATTTCCAATCTCCGTTGATCACTCTCACCAATTCCTAAGTTGATATGCAAAATCCTAAATCATCTGCTCGGAATTCTAATCCACAACCCTAAAACATATGCTTGGCTTTCTAAGTTTGAAATTTACATGTCATGTTTATTAACTATTTTATTATGATATTATCTTTTAATTATGATTTTTAGTACGAATAGGATGGTAATGTCCCTGTCATCAGTTTATAAATTAAATAATGCGATCGATAAAATATATATCAGAAAACACGAATTAATAAAAAGTTGTGATTTCAAAATTGTTGCGAAGGTTTGTGAGTCACGACTTATGTGAAGTAATTTGCAATTGGGTTTTTGATTTGTGACTTTGGGTTTGTTTTTCTATGGATTGGTAATCGTGATTTATGTGGTTTGGCAGAGGCTTCTAGTGTTGGTTGATTGGGCGAAGTTTAGTTGGTGAAATATGGGGAGGCCGCATTTACTAGGTGCTTAGGTTTTCAATGCATGGTGCAAAGGGGATTGCGGGAGGATGGTCAATTGTAGCTTTGGATAGAGAGGTATGCTTCATGTTGATATATTGGAGATGATGTGGATTGGGAAGGGATGAAGGCAGCGCGAAGGTGATGTGTTGTGGCAAATGGCGGTAGTAGTAATGGTAGAGGAGCATGTATTTGGTTGGTGATAGTGGTGATTCAAGTTGCTAGTAGTAAGGTTGTGTGTCAATTTGCAGGTAGTCAGGTAATAGCATATTCTATATTTTTGTGATTGTAACTTGTTGAGGGTAATTGTTGTTGTTGGCTATTTTTTATGTAGGAGGAAGGTGGTTGTGCAGTTACGAGGATGTGCTAATGTTTTTGATATCTAGTTATGGTCGTTGTTATAGGAATAATGAAGAAACAGTTTGCTGGATGGATGGTGGAGAAGTGAATTGGTGATTTATTGTGAAGTGGTGGGGTCGGAAATATTGAAGTTGAATATAAGCTGGAAACATTTTCAAATTGAAGTACATAAAGAAATTAATAACATAAAAATTATTGTAAGTTGTAGCTTAGCTAAATAAAAAAACATAACAAAACTAAGGTTAAATTTGTTTTCAGTGTATGTCCCAATCTTCAGTTTTGATTTCCTTTCATATTATAGAAACTATCTTGTAAGGCCAAAATATTTATGTTGTGTAATGTGTATGTGGAGTTTAGTTTTAAGCATTTATAAACTTCGTATGACATGCACGTGTATATGTGAACATATTGTTTCCATTAAACAAAATTAGTGGTTATTGCTAATAGTTTGTTTGTATGAGTATAAGTATGAGTAAGATTTCTTGTGGCAAGTTTGAGATAACCACAAAAAGTATATAATGCATTTTATATATGAATAGTTATAATGGAAATGAGCAAAGAGAGAGTTAATGAGCTCATCTCACAAGGCATTTCATGTCAATTCATCTTAGATTTGAAATGGATATGTTGGCATTTGCTGAGTAAGGGTTACTATGATAAATATCAGTTTCATCTTTCTTTTGAGAATCTTCATTAGAAACAAGTCAATGTGTCACTTCTCTTTTATTGTAGTATGAAAATGTATTATACTAATTGGCACTTGTGCTTACAGTTACTAATTTTTTTTTAATATGTAAATGTATAGCTCATTAAAAAAAGTAAAAAATTCCAATAATAATGATGTAAGTTTTCAGGATTTTTGATATATTTACTCCTGAAGAAGTATAAAGAAGAAAATTTCAAGGAAAAAGAGCTTGTTTACAGGGAAAGGAGGCTTATCAGAAAATGTCAGTTAACCCCTAAAGAGGTAATATAATCTTTTATATTTCCTTGATATTTAATGGTATCTCTAATTGTCATTGATTGATAATGTAACTGCTAGTTCAAAAACATATAATAAAGAAACACTAATTTTAAACTGTTATTAATTTTGAAATTAGACATGTAAATAACCTTATCATATTATATATATAACAATTACAAAAATTAAAGCAATCTAACCCATGGACAACCAATTATAGCCCATCATTTTTTCAAAAATCCTATATCCTGCCAAATCTATTTAAGACCTTATTCAAATGCAATTGAGATAAATAAAAAATATCGTGTAACTTGTTTGGAACATACATTTTCAATTTTAGAATTTTAAAAGACTAATAATAAAGTATACCGCTAATAATAATATTATTATTAATTTCCATAAGGTAATTAGCAAAATTGGTTGGCATAAGTACCAAGTTCTCTCATAATTTCCATGAAGTAATGAATTCAATCAGTATCTTATAAATCGACAGGAAACAAACTAGCTTTACAACACTAAATCAAACTGCCGATATCTATTCGAGAACTAGCAATAACATTGTGTCACTTGTATTCTAACAATATTCTTTAGATAATTCGGCTACCAGACATAAAATTTGCAATTCAATAATATACTTGTGATATATAATCAAGTTATGGGCCTCAAATTTTACGAATAAATATTATTTAAAAATATGTACTTCAAGTTCAATGATGTAACTTAAGAGAATAAGTAAGATAAAATGTATGCTTGTTGATCTGTGTGTAAACTATATCATTTTCTTAGAATCTTTGGTTTTACTTTTCTATGCTTTTTTAAAAACAATGTGCAGCAAAGTCAAGTTTAAATATGTTTTTTTATATTATTTATATCTTAAAATTCAATAATGAAGTTTGCTTTAAATTTTTAAGTATTAAACCAAGTCTCACTGAGCAAAAACTGGATTAGTACCGTTATCATTAGAAAAGACTGACTTGCCCATCATTTATTTAAATGGTAGTGGTGCATATAATTACCATCTATAACTATATTTTTTTTTTCAAGGGAGAAACCGGCATTGCCATAAAACTCCCTCTAGTGCACCTAACCCGGTCCGCGGGGTCATCAGACTTATGCACATGGTAAGCCCCCTTATTTGAACTAAAGTGCGTGAGGCGGGAATCGAACCCTCTCCCTCTTCCTGGGGAGCTAGGAACCCCCACCACCCGAACTAGAGCTGAGGACTCTATAACTATAATTTACACACTAGATAAGTTATTTAATATTGTCTTTTAAACGTTCATTTTATTTGGCATCGTTTCAATCTAGTTTAAGGAAAATGGTATATGTTGGTTATGAATTTCTAAAATGTTGTGAGATTAAGGATATTATTTTCTATTACTCCTTGCATTTCATTCGTAACTGGTGTTTTTAAACAGAAAAATTAAAGATCTGTTGTGCCTAGTCTCAATGTTCCTGTATTGTACAAATTTTATGTAATTAGCATTATAAAAATAAAAAAACATAGGATTCAAACTATATCGAGACAGATTTGATTGCATACAAATTTGTTGATGTTAACAAAACATGTTTCTATTCTTCAATTTATAATAAGAGTGGGAGTAGAAAAGTATATAAAAAGTAATCAAGCTTTATACAAATATATCTTTGGACCTCAGTTTTGTTTGTATTGTTATAATCTTTGAAGATTGTATTCCCCTTCTCTATGTTACTTGTTTCTATTCTTTATGTTTCTATTCTTTCATTGCTTATTTTTTTCTAGAAGAAATTTTATCACCTCAGTTGCTATTCTCTTGTTGCTCGTGTCAACAATTCTATTTTGTCATGGTTATCTTCCTTCTTCAAACTAGGTACCCATTATAATTAGATTCACCATTTTCTTTTTAAATTGTTAGTTAGTCTTAGAAACTATTGGCTGACAGACCTTTGTCAGTTTCATGTGCTAGTTTGTAGCTATTTATTGGTTTATACATGCAATAGTTGGTCAGTCCAATCCAATCCCTAAGCTAATGTTTTTGCTTAACAGATGTGTCATACAATTAAGAATATCCCGTTATACTTGTATGAAGTCCAAGAATGTGTTGTGAAACAACCAATCCCCATACTTGTGTCTAAGTGGAATAAAAGTTTAATAATGTTGGACTCAATGTCCCAAGAAGGAAGCTAGGATGTTTTCTTATAGGTCAAACATGAAACCCGTCTTTCTTTCTTTAGATCAATACTCAATAATTTAAATGTTGGCCGTCCAACATTATATATGCACACAACAATAACTTCATCTAATCTGGTGTACGTGTTTACTCATATTAAACCTTTTCTGCTTCATGTTAATGCGCACATATAGCATAATAGCTGCTACCATCCTTGTAACAATATTCAACACATATATCATTGGTGCCCACATTAACCAAAGAGATTAAAATTTTTTCCAATGTTCTTTCAACTGATCATTTACATTAAGGCTACATTGTTGTAATATGAATTTACATGATTGCATAGCTGATATGGGTCGGAAATGGTGCACCAATCACCAAATCAATGTGTTTAGTTGGTAAGGTTTGAGTTCCTCTCTTTACAATTTACATTACTAAGAAAATTTGAAGCTTGTATGACTAACCATTCACTTTGTACTATATTTTTCCCTGGTGCATTTAATATGATTTAGCTTCTTGTTAATTAAAGTGTGATCGCAATAAATAGTTGGTTCTTTATGTTTCTTCAAACTCCTTTTGGCATTCTCCTTCTCTACGTCACTTGTTTTAGGTGAGCATCTGACTTGGTTAATAACTTATGGGACCAAAGATTATATTCACCATCTTTATCTTGCAAGTCCAAAGATTATCAAGTTTTATATAAGTATAATAAGAGTGAGAAACTAAGTGAGTTTTTTTCTAAGATAACAAAAGTAACTATTTTTTACAAAATATAATATACAAAGAAATATTTATAGAAGTTAAACATGTTTATAAAGATTAACTAAGTTTTACAAATTTTACAAAGCATAATTCTTGAATCCAACTCTGTTGTGTAGAATTAATTCATGGCTTCTTCAAACAAATCAAATGCAATCACCATTTGGCTACAAATGTTCTAAATTCAAACCGAGCCTTCACGAAACAGTCACAAGTGCTACTTCACATGTAATAATTTCAAATTTTTGGTTTTTAGAATCTGGAAAGGCAATTCGTCCCCTTATCTCTTTCTAAGTCTGCCTATTTAGGCTCACATGACTGTTGAAGTATGCGATGCTATATGTTGGATTGAAGAGGATTAAGATAGCTTCGCATCGGAGAAGACTATTCGTAAATTGGAGTTCGCACGCTAGACTTAGAGATGAGAAGGTGCATGGTGTCAGCAGGCTGGTGTGACAGACACCTATCGTGGGATACGACGGATGTCTGAGTTGTCAGGGAATTTTTCCCGAGAGCTCAGACTGACATTTGTCACATCCACGACAGACATCTGAGTTGAGTGCTGAAGCCCAAATAATTGATAGACGTTTGTTAGCTCCCATAACAGACGTCTGACGAGGCTTTTGGGTTGTTTCGGGCTGAAAAATTGGCAAACTGATTTGTGAAGGCTTGGGGGCAATTTTGGTAATTGACCTATCTCTTTATAAGCTATTTTATGGGGTTCAAGTGAAAGAGCTTCTTTGGAGGATTGAGATCAAGGGTTTATTAACAAGGGTTTAATAAGGGTTTATAACCTAATTAGAAATTCTTCAATTCTATTCTTCTCAAACACTTTTCTATATTGAAATATATTGATCATTGGATCAATCTCTTGTAGGGCTGTCAATTTCCTACCCGACTCGTGACCCGACCCAAAATCCACACGGAAATTAGCAGGTTAACCCGACCCGTTTAGTTAGCGGGTCATTTTTGGGTCAACCCGAATTTGACTCGTTTATAAATGGGTGGGTTTAGGGTTGACCCGGTAACCCGATTTTGACCCGCCAAACCCGATTATATATTGTATCTCTTCCATACTATTAGTCTTTTATGTATACTATTAGTGTTAGTCTTTTATGTATGCAGTAATCAGTATGCTTGTATATGTAAGCTGTTATATTTTACCGATTTATTCTTATATGTTATTAGTTATATTTTACTTATAACAACTGTATCTCTTCCATACCGGTAGTCTTTAATTTATGCAATATGAGAATATATACTTATGTATAGAAAATGATTTTTGAATATGGGGATTTCATGCTTTATATATGTGCTATCTGTTGGTGACTTTGCAACTTGTTGCATGTTGGTGATTATATAACAGTGTGCATGTTGGTGATTTGGCTCTTTTGTTGCTTATATTAGTAGCCAATATCTACCAATGGGTCAAACAGGTAAACCCGACCCAATACGACCCATTTAGTTAAACGGGTTACGCGGGTCGGGTCGGGTCAACCCGTTTATAAACGGGTCGGGTTAGGGTTGGGAAAATATGACCCGTTTAATAAACGGGTTGACCCGACCCGTTTATAAATCAACCCGAACCCGACTTGACCTGACCCGAACCCGACTCGACATGACCCATTGACAGCCCTAATCTCTTGTATTCCTTTCATCGTGGTAATAAAATACTCTCTCAAAAGTGGATGTACACTAACAAGATGTTAGTAGAACCACTATAAACACTTGGGTGGTTTATTTTTGCTACTTTAGTCATTAGTTTCTTGCTTGTGATTGAGATTTGGATTGTTCATGATTGGTTTATCATTGTTTGGTGACTAGAGTTATTGTTTTGGTTGTTTTTGCGAGTCTAACAACGATCTAGTCTTCTGCTAGGCGCTTTTCAGTTTAGATATTTGATTCTAGTGGTCTTGAATAAGATTAATCACAATGGTTACAATAGTTGGTATCAGAGCAATTGGTGTTTGTTAGGTGTTTGTGAAAATGCTGGAAACGGATAATAGTTTGGTAAGTCCTTCAACTGGAAGTCCGAATAGTGTGGCGCCTCATGTACGGGGTTCGTATGTGGCGTCAGGTTCTCAACTGGTAATTGACAAGTGGAATGGTGATAATTATTTTGAGAAGTGGCAATGGAAAATGAAAGTGGTTCTTAGGCGGAATCGGGTGCACCGAGTCATATTTGATTCTCACTTATTGCCAAGTGATATCTCGGATGTCGAGAGAGAGGAGATGGAGGAATGGACTTACACTACTCTTTAACTTGCTATGAGGGAGAGTGTGATCTCTAAAATTAGTGGTCAGACAACCGCTAAAGGTATTTGGGACAAGTTGGAGGAATTGTATATGAAGAAGTCACTCAATAATCATTTGATCTTGTTGCGGACATTTTTCACCTTCAAGATGAAGGAGGGTTATATGCTTAAGGAACACTTGAATGCATTTGATGACTTGCTCAATAAGATGAAGGACATTGATTTGAATATTGAGGCAGAGAAAAAGGCGATGATATTATTGTTTTCGTTGCCGAACCGCTCACTACAACAAAATGACCCTATTACAACGGTGGAACACCGTTGTAATATACATTTTACAATGGTGGGCAAACCGTCGTGTATTAAGAAGTTGTAATAGACTCATATCTTTTACAACGTTTTTACACTGTTGCAACACCGTTGTAATATGTATATTTTACAACTTTTTTCCACCGTTGTAGTAATACATATTACAACATTTTTGCACCATTGCAGTAATGTATATTACAACTTTTTTCCACCGTTGTAGTAATTCCTACTACAATTAATTATAACAATATGATTTTTGTTTCATTATACATTACATTTCATATAAAAATAAATATTTATATTGAATAAAATGATACTACACTGATCTGAAATAATCAATTAAATATTTTATTTCAATATTTGAATTAGGGCAACTTTCTGATCCACTATCGTACAACTCACTTTTACATAATACAGTCATAACAATACATACATTCCTCACTACAAACTGATCACTCAATACACTCAGTTACATACACACTTTCGTCTAAATATACATACACACTGACATACACCAAGTCTTTATGCTCCAGCATCCCCAATCGATCATCCATTTCAACATCATGCTCATCGTCAAATATCCTTATTACTCTGTGTCATTCATTCATGAGTACAGTGATGCCCAAATGCATATATATTTTGCATTTCATTTAATTTTGTGTCGAAAAAAATCAATTTATATATATATATACACACACACACACATACATACATATATATATATATGCATGCGCGCGCACACACACACACACATATATATATATATATTTATCGGTTTTGTGGACAGAATTATATATCTTCCCGGACAGACATAGCCTAAAAACTGCTACTTTACCCAGAACTATGGAAAAAAAATAGCATGCAAAACCTTATTTCTGAGGTAGAAACCTTACTTGATCTTGGATTCTTCAGCCAAACCAATGAAATTTTCATACTTTTTTCCATGCTAACTCCCACTCGAGTATCTATTAGAAAAAACATTTTGCCTTGCATTAGTCGCATATTAATAACAACAGATGGCACCAATAAAGCATAGATATCAACGTTTTATTTTAGCAATTTCGGCTAAAAATATGGTCTGACATGGTTCCCACAAATTATTCAGCTGAACCATGATCTATATTATACACATTTACTAACCCAACATATCGTTTGATAGTGAATTAGTGGTATCAGATATTGAAAACTGGATATTCCATCAGCTAAAACTTGTTGGTAGCAAAATTTAATTTAATCATAAGCATGAATCAAAATCAAATGAAATCCTGTCAATACTTAGATGCATGCTGCTAACATCTTTGCAACTCCTAATCCAAAGTGGGATCAAAGGAGAATTATCGGGCCTAGATAACGTTATCTATTCCAATATACAGACATAAGAGTTATGTGTAACAATTATAAATTGTCAACAACAATGCATTTACGCAAAACAAACAAGCAAGTTACTTGGACCAATGAAGAACATAAGGATAAGGAAAATTGGCAACCATCTATTTCTAAGTGTATTATTCACTAAGAGTGAGGTACATAGTTCTAGACAAACATATTAACACTTCAAAGACTAATATGAAATCAAAACAATTTATCACAATTTAACACTTCAAAGACAATCAATAAGAACTCCGACAAAGCACAACCGACCAGCAACCCAAAACCACCGAGCAATACCAACAAATCCTAAAGCTAACCAAAGCACAGACAACTCAAGAACGACCACACTAACACCCAAGTCAAAAAACTCACAGCACAAATGACATATCCAAGTTCCAACCAAGTCAAACAAACAAACCAAAAAAAGCCACCACAGTCACAATACCTTAAATTCCAATAGTGATGCTCCAGTACAATGAAGATATTGACAACATCTGGCACACTCACTACACCATAATGGCCATTTGGCAACTCTTATTTTTTTCAACTGCCAACACTTATATGTGTTGTAGACTGGTGACACTAATATGTGTTGCTATAGTAAAAATGTGTCACCAAAAATGTGCCAACACTTAAATGTGTTGATATGCATGGTCAACTCTTATATTCCAAGGGCATAAGGGTAAGTTCTCACAAACATAACCCTAATCGGTACTCAACGCTTATTCCTCAACGCTTATCCTCCTTCGGCCGCATCGCAAGAAAATTAAAAAAAAATTGGACTTTGAAGAATTGATATCAGCGATCCCACGCGATCTATTTCTCTAATCGAAAGATTTTGGATTTCTCAAATCAATATTAGTCTCTCAAATCCTCTCTCCACCCATTTCTCAATCGTCGACTTCGAATTGGGGCTTATAGGAATCACGATAATAGGTAAACAAATCGATTTCACTATTTTTGACATCATTCGCTTGTTACAGTTCACGATAATAGGTAAACAAGAGAGACGCATATAGATTTTACTATTTTTGTGAGTTTTCTTATTAATCAAATTCATTTTCTTGTTGCAGTTTGCACACAGAGACTATGTACAGAGGTTGTGTGATGAAAAATGGAGTTCAGTTTGTGAAATCTGTTTACAGGTAACCAAAAAGTTCGATTAAAAAAAAGACTTTTTTTATGTATATTACAACTCTAAACTATTATACTGATGTTGGTGTATTATCACATATCTAATCATGTTGGTGTTTTTGAGGTTTTACATTGTGACTATTTTGCAAACCACATTTTGAATTGGTATTTGTCATAAGTTGGATGTATTCCCTACTTGTATTCTGTTTAAACTAAGAACAATATGTTTGAATATATGTTGTATATTTGAATCTGTGCAGAAATATGAACATGAATACATAGTTCCTCTCAAAGTAGCATTGGTTGATATTGCTGTGACCATAAGGTAAATGTTTATAACTGTCTTTGTATTTGAATGTTATGTCTTTTCCATTTATTTGGATACAGTTAGTGCTAATTATTGTTTATTGTTCGACATGAGTTGAATACCAAAACTCCTGTTGCTTGTGAGATTATTATTTTCATGAAGAGATTTTGTCTAAAGGTCTTGAGAACTTGTATATTTTTCTTCCATTATTTAGAAGAGCCAAGAAAATATAATTAAAAAACAGTCATTGATAAGAAAATCTTATGAGAAGTAAGGAAATTAGTAGATTATATAACATTGAATTCCTAGAAATATTATAGTGCCGACATCAAAAATACCCTTTTGCCATTTGTTCATGGACTTAAACATCAACGAACACTTCCATCTTTAGATCGATAGAACTAACAATGCACAGAACTAATAGCAAATTAATGTTCAAAAATTCATATTCCATTTACAGCCATTGGTAACTAAAGTTTCTTAATACTGATGCAATTTTAGTAGATCAGTCATTGATTGCTGCAGTAGTATAAATCTGATTTAAATTTGCACAATACTTACATATTTCTTAAAACGTTTCGATTTTATTTTAATATCTTTTTTATGTTACTTCATATGAAAAAGGCTGAGTTAAACTAAGGTAGTTTGTACGAATTGAGAGAGTGAAAGGAGATGTGTGGAAGGTCAAGAATAACATATTGTTTCTAATACATTACAAGAAGCAAAGCAGTTAAATATTTACAACTCAGTCTTCCAAATTTCAGGTCAGTTTGGATTCTATTTCTTTTATATTAAGTTTTTTCTTCACCTTGTTCTGCACCTTTAACTGCTTGCACCATATTCTGGTATATTCTCAGGACACCGCATCTTTAACTTCCAGTTCATCAATGCGGTCATTCAACGTACTTCTCTCATAATTTGCTATATAGGAACATATTGTATTCTTTAATATATATATATATATATATAGTATTTTTTGCAAGTTGTGTCTTAATACTTGTGCAATAAAGTATGTGAACTGTTTTAGGTGACATTAGTGAAAGTGAGTTAATTATGTTTGACTATATTTGTGCATGGAGATTGGGTTGAGTTAATTGCATTAATTTATGTATGTGCAGGGATAGTGGGTCAATATTTTGATCAGTACACTACCAAGTAACCAGCATTTGCTTTTTATATGTAAATTACTGAAGTGTAAAATTTGTTTTTGGTTGTCTACTGTTTTGCCCCAACCGCAGCAGTGCTTCATGAACACTTTATGTTACTGGAGAATACGATGGGAATAAATACCTACGGTAAGATATTTCATTTCATGTTTTTTGGTTGATCTTCATCATAAATGCTTTTATGCTATATTGTGTGAACAAACAAAGTCTCCTTCCAATTTTAATGAGCAACACACTTTGGCTGTTGTGACCCCTTCTAGTCTGAATTCTTAGCTTTGCCATTGTCTACACCTCAATGTTTTTTAGAGTCGTGCAATCTAATATATGCAAATATATAGATGGGTTCTTTAAATATTCATGATTATCTTCATAAAAAAGTGTTTTGTTTGGATTGTCCTAATAGGGTTGGGCGCGGTCGGTTAACAAAAAAGTGTTCTATTTACAGCAGCAACAACTTCTATGTTTATATAATATGTTTCATCCAGTATTTGATAACGCCACGTAGGTCATATCAAACTTTACATATGCATAATTGTGTACCGAATTATCATTAGCTACCAAATAGACCAGTCGAGATCCAATTGTGGACTCCCCCAAAAACTGTTACCTTAAAATAAACTGCCTTATTGGTCTTATCGCAGAAGTCAATTGTGTTATGGAGTATATGATATAATGTGTGACCTACTCAAGATTGGTGTTCTAATCGCGTTCGACCCTTGCTCTATAACCACATTTGTACCTCGTGCACCTCAATGGAACAACAAATTCCATGCAGCAATTGATAGCCCCAAGTCAAACGTACCAAAATTGTTGAGGCATTTTAGATCTCATGCACACTCACATAACTATATAAGAATGTATCTCTTTCTTGAGAGTGAAAATCCAAGAACAATGGTCATTAGGCTAATTCTTTCAAATTTTAGTTCGTGATATTACAAATGAGTTTATGTTGGTTCCTGGGGGAAACTGTGATAAAAATAACTTCATGTTACATGAAGTTCATTGAAGTTTATATAGTTTATATTAATAACTTACTGTTATTGAAGTTATTAATATATAAATAGTTTATATTAAACTATATGAACTTCATGTAACATGAACTTACTGTTTATAAACTTTATTAATAGCTTACTGTTGCAAATAACTTCATGTAACATGAAGTTCATTGAACTTCATGTAACATGAAGTTCATTGAACTTCATGTAACATGAACTTCATAACGGTAAGTTATTTGTAAATTAATAGCTTACTGTTGCAAATAACTTCATGTAACATGAACTTCATAACAGTAAACTTTATAAATAGCTTACTGTTATAAATAGCTTACTGAAATTCTATGATCAAATTATTGATGGTCATTTTTTGTTCATATGAACTTCATGTAACAAGTAAGCTTTATAAATAGCTTCAGTGAAATGATGCACGACACGCCAAAACGCCAAAAATAAAGTACAAAAATAGTTCCAAAAATAAAGTACAATACCATACTAAGAAGAACAAAAACAATTCAAGTCTGCGATTATAGAACTTCTGTTACATTCAGAAAAATAGTAATGCAGACAACGTATCTAGTGCACAAATTGATATAAATTCAAACCAAAAATGAGCAACGTAAAGTTGTAAACTATAATTTTCCAAACAAATTACTTCAGTCCATTCCGACTGCCACTACATATTCTTTTCCTATCACTGCTGGAGCAATGGAAAACTATGGTTTAGTTACATATAGAGACATAGCATTGCTCTATGATGAAGCGCATTCAGCTGCCTTAGGAAAGCAATCAGTAGGTTCTTTCCATGAGTTCTTTATAATAAACTTCTTTTATTGATTCTAAAAAATATTTTTGATCGAATTTATTTTGACAAAGATTTTGCGGTTAGGTGTTTATTACTGTTACACATGAACTTGCGCATCAGTGGTTTGGGAATCTTGTAACAATGGAATGGTGGACGCATCTTTGGCTTAATGAAGGATTTGCGTCATGGGTGATTATAACAAGATTTCAGTAAACATTTCAATCTGATTGTTATATGCCGTCTAAAAATAATAATGTTCAACAGATTAGTTATTTTGCGACAGATTATTTGTTTCCAGAATGGAACATCTGGACTCAATTCCTTGATAGTACCACTGCAGGTCTTAATGTAGATTCACTGTCCGAGTCCCATCCTATTGAGGTATCAGTTTTGATTCCTTCTTTCAATGAAACTTGTAGTTAATTATTTCTACAGTTTATTATTTTATCCTTGATTTCAATGTAGCTCAATTTGAGTCTGCATAGCATTTGCATCATGATCTGTTTATTATCACAAAAGCAATAATGCAACCTTTTCAGGTTGAAATTAACCATGCGAGTGAGGTTGATGAAATTTTTGATTCATTCAGCTACAATAAAGGAGTAGCTATTATTCGGATGCTGCAAAGTTATCTTGATGCTTCACCTTTTCAGGTCAGACATAATATATAAATTAAATAATGTATTGTACCTTAAGAGACCTAAAGTTTTGGTTAGTTCATAAACAGACATGTAATTGATAATCAGTAGAGATTGGAGTTTTTTGTTCTTTTCATTTGAGTACACATAGACATGTAATCACTATTGTGCATCTCCGCTACCGTACTTCAATCAGTGAAATGTTTTTACTAATAACATAGAAGTTCCTTTTATTCCAGTTAGACTGGACACATATATATGATACCTTTTAGATTGTATACATATACTAAGTATAAAAGGGTGTCAAATCTATCAATTTAGGTACTTAGTTTAAAATTTATATAAATGATCTATCGATTTTATTTTAAAAAGTTGTGTGTAGGTGTGGTCATAGTGTCCCATTTGTTCAAATAATTGTATTAGAAAACATGCACACTGGATTACACTTATATATAAGGATATAAATATAAACTTGCAGTGTACATGAAACAGGAATAGGCTGTTTCAATACAATTTTGATTGTATATAGATACTGATATTTTCTTTAATTTTGTTTATATACCAAAACATGGTTTTTGATGCCACTTCATAGATCAAACACATGAAACTGAGCAATGTTTTCGAGCAAAACTGAGCATTGCTCAGTTTTTCTCGAAACTGAACAACGATCAGTTTCGAGAAAAACTGAGCAATGCTCAGTTTTGTTCGAACTCAGTTTTGCTCGAAACTGAGCATTGCCCAGTTTCTCGAAACCGAGCAATGCTCAGTTTCGAGAAAAACTGAGCAATACTCAGTTTCGCAAAAAAATAAACAAATCCTTGTTCAGTTAGTTAATGCAAGATGATATTTATCAGTTTTGCAATTTGTTATTTCTGTAAAAATGAGTGCATTTATATTTTGTAGGCACTTATGGAGGAAGAGAAAAAAAAAACAGGATTTGGAATGTAATAGCAACGAGCATGCAAACATGTTTGATCTTGACAATGATCCTATTGCCAAAACGGACATTACAGAAATTTTAGATAACAGAAGTTTTAGATCTGGAAGCACCAATTTACGATGGTCCTCAAAACGGACACTACAAGCTTTGTGAATTTTCGGATGGTGGCTTTATGATATGGTCCATGTTTCGCCTTCATAATATCTAAAATTCTATGTATCTTTAGTAAAACTTTGTATTGTTTTTTTGTAATTTGAACTTGATATTATGGTATTTTGAAATTGAAAGCATTATGCAAAAGTGACATTATTGAATTTGAAATATAGAAGTGTACTAAATACTTTTATTTGAATTGGTATGTTGAGTTATATATGTGATTGAAAATCATAAAAACACGTTATATAAGTGTTAGCAATTTATGTATGCCAACATTTATAAGAGTTAGTAGGATTATGATACTGACATTTATAAGTGTTACCATATCTTATGGTTCCAACATTTATAAGTGTTAGCAATGAATATGTTTGTAACTCTTATAAGTGTTACCATCTCTAATAGTTCCAACATTTATAAGTGTTAGCAATGAATATGTCTGTAACTCTTATAAGTGTTACCATATATTATAGTTCCAACATTTATAAGTGTTAGCAATAAATATGTTTGTAACACTGGTAAGTGTTAGCAGTTACTCTGTTTGTATAACTTATAAGTGTTAGCAGTTGGTCTTCTTGTAACACTTACAAGTGTTAGCAATTACTCTGCTTGTAACACTTATAAGTGTTAGCAGTTACTCTGCTTGTAACACTTATAAGTGTTATAGGAAATTCATCACAGGATGTTAGTGACACATAAAAGTGTTACGGAAATTATTTGTAACACCTATACTTGTTTGGAATCCACTGTTTTGGTGTAGTGACTGGAATAAGTTTAATCCACAGCATATAGTAACTGCGAGATCTGAAAGAGGATCAGTGCGCTACGAACAAGGCCAAGACGTACGTTCCCCCAAAACTTTTAAGATGGGAAATAGCAAATCCAAAACTTACCGTATTCAGCAAATCCAAAACAGATCCACAAAACAGATCGACTAAGAGGAGAAAACCAGAAAAGAGGCGGTCGATTAAGCAGAGATAGAGGAAGAAAGGAGAGCTCCTACCCACGACTTTGAAAGCTAGGGCTAGAGGACGGAGAATAGAGGGGACATGAGGAAGGGATACGACGAGGAAAAGAAGAGCGGAAACTGAGGAAGAGAATGGGGCGGCGGAAACCCTAGTCACCATTGTAGGACAGGAAAGCTCGATTGCGTTTTAGTTTTTGATTTGGGGAAACGAATGGTTGGAGGCAGGTCGATATTGATTTAGGGGAAGAATGGGTGGACGCAACTATTAAAAAAAATACAAAGTAGGTCGGTGCTACTTTTTCGGTTTCCCGCTTAAACTTGAAGTAGTTAGAGCCAATTTTTTTGGTTTTCTGCTTGAAATTTGGATTGAACTATTAAACTATCCCTAAAAATAGCTGCAGCGCGGAGCTATTACTTATTTAATATATGTTTTTATCATTAATTTCAATTATTATTTTAGTTAATTATAAATTATTATTATTATTTACTACTGATTTTTAACTTACTATTGTTACTTAATTAACGATTGTTGTTAAATTTTGAGTAAGATTCAAATTCAACAGTACACAAAATGTACCGTTACGGAAGGGGCGCTGCCCCGCACCCCGCCGGGGGCACTGGCCTTTGGACCCCTGCGACCTGACCGGGCAGGTCGAACCCCGTTAGCGGGGCGTTGCCCCCGCACCCCCACCTTGGGGGGTTGCCACCCCCCTTGGACCCCCCCTCCGTAGGGATCATATTTGACAAAAGATTTTGAAAAAACATTCAACAACGATTACTTATTAAAAAATATTATATACTAAATATTAATTACTACTAATAGTCATAATTAATTATAAATTAAATATTTATTAATTGTTATTTACTTATTGATTATTAATTAATTGATTATTAACCGCTCATTAGTTATTACTTACTAATTAATTACTAGTACTTAATAATGAAGTAGTTATAAATAATTATTTTTAATTAAATATTTAATATTTATATATTGATTATTATTAAATAATTACTAACTGGTTGTTAATTAGTAATTATTAGTAGGAATTATTTATTTATTGATGTATTTTTAATTAAAATTTTAATATGTATTTATTGATTATTAATTAATAATTACTATTTGGTTGTCAATTACTAATTATTAGCGTGAATTATTTATTTATTGAAGTATTTTTAATTAAATATTTAATATTAATATATTGGTTATTAATTAATAATTACTAATTAGTTGTAAATATTAATTATTAAAAATTATTTAATGAAAATAATTAATATTATAGTATAGTCATATATTACAATGAAAATAATTAATATTATTTTATGAAACTAATGAAAATTTATTACAACTTTTCTGGAAAAAGTTGTAAAAAACATTTATTACAACGGTGCTTTAACCACCATTGTAAAATTAAAGTTGTAATATGGTGTTTTTGTTGTAGTTACAACGGTGTTTATACCACCGTTGTAAAAAACCATTTATTACAACGGTGCTTTTACCACCGTTGTAAAAACCCATTTATTACGACGGTGCGTTTATCACCGTTGTAAAATTAAAGTTGTAATATGGTGTTTTTGTTGTAGTGGCTATACGGGTTTCTCAAATAGTTTGATCTATGGCCGAGATACTTTGACTCTTGATGATGTCAAGACGGGTCTTCTTAGTGAGGAGTTGAGAGGTCAAATGAAGGAGATGAGAGAGGGTAGTAGTGGAGCTAGTAGTGGTCACGGGTTGTTTGCGGAAAAAGAAAAGAATGTAAAGAAAGCAAATTGAGGGCGTTCTAAATCAAGAAAACCCAGTGGAAGAGGTAAATCGAAAGGAAGAAATGGAAAGCGGTTTATTTTCAAGAAGCCGGGACATTGGAAGAATGAATGTCCGGACAAAGATAAGAAGGAAGTAGCGTCTTCATCCATAGTGATGGAGAGTGGGGTTGGTGAGATAGATGAGAATGTGTTGACGACGGTAGCATCGAGTGTTTCGAGTAGTGAATGAGTTCTCGATTCGGATGCATCGTATCATATGAAGCCAAACATAAATTGTTTTTCTTCTTATGAAGTTCAAGAGGGAAATGAAATTGCTATGGGAAATGGTGTTATTTGCAATTCGATGGGTATTGGCTCCGTGCAAATAAGGATGTTTGATGTAGTTGTTCGCACGCTCACTAATGTTCGTTATGTTCCTGGACTTAGGAAGTCGCTTATATCTTTGGGGAAATTGGATTCTCTAGGGTGCCTATCGAGAAGGATTGCTTGAGGGTTTCGAAGGGGGCGCTTGTGGTTATGAAATGTACTAGGACTCATGGTATTTATTTTCTTCAAGGGGTAACCGTAGGAGGTGAGACTTGTGTGGGTGTTGATAGTTCTCATGACATGGATGTGACATGGTTGTGGCATTTGAGATTGGGTCATGTCTCAGAGAGAAGTTTAGATATTCTTCGGAAGCGGGAGATGATCGAGGGTGAATGTTTCAACAAACTAGAGTTTTGCAAGGAATGTGTCATGGGGAAGAAAACAATGGTATCATTCGATGAAGGCAAACATGACTCAATGGAGGTTCTTGAGTATGTTCATTTGGATGTTTGGAGAACGGCACCAACTGCCTCTTTGGGTGGGGCTCATTATTACATTTCTTTTATTGATGATTTGTCTCGAAAGGTAATGGTGTATGTAATGAAGGCCAAGTCAGAGGCATTTGCTAAGTTCAAAGTGTGGAAGGCTCTTGTTGAGAATGAGAGTGGCAAGACTTTGAAGGTGTTAAGGACAGACAATGGCAACGAACATTTTTTCCAGGAATTCTTGGAGTATTGTAAGCATCACGGAATCCGGGGACATTTTACTACACCGGGAGAACCGCAATCTAATGGAGTAGCGGAGAGAATGAACCGAACTCTACTTGAGAAAGCTCGATGCTTGAGATTGACATCGGGTTTGTCTAAGAGATTTTGGGCTGAAGCTTTGTCAATCGCGGTGCATATTGTGAATCGAATTCCATGCCCGGTCATTAATAACAAAATTTCGGAGGAAGTGCGGGAAGGGAAGAGTGTTGACTTGAGATATTTTCGTGTATTTGGTAGCCTGGTTTATGTGCATGATCCAGGGAATGATAAGCTTGAAGCTAGAGCTTTCAAGGGGGTCTTGCTTGGTTTCACGGACGACATGAAAGGCTATCGGATTTGGAATCCGGAAACGAAGAATTTTGTTAATTCTTGTCATGTCACTTTTGATGAGTCGACTTTATTCAAGGAGAATGAGAGCTCATCAGATGTTCCGGATTTGGTTCATGGTGAATCAAAGGAGAAGGAAGTCATTTCCACATTCCGTCCTAGTGGTAGTAGAGGTTAAGCAGAAGCTCGTCGGGTTGAAGCGGTTGATGAAACATCACATAGTCCACATGTTTCCTCTAGTGATGTTGGTGATGTACATGATACTAGAGAAGTTTCGACTCAAGGTGGAGTCGAAAAGGGTTTGGGTGATAGTATTGCTACTCGGGTTGGTTGACGTGCAATAAGATCTCCCGAAAGATACGGTGATTGGAACTACCTTAGCTTTTTTGATCACTTGGACTATTCTCTCAATGTAGTCCAAGATGAGCCGATGGACATTGATGACGTCATGGAGTCGAGCGAGAGCTCGAAGTGGATTTACGCCATGGAGGAATAGATGTAATCGTCAATGAAGAACCAAACTTGGGATTTGGTTCCACTTCCTAAAGGAAACCGAGCTATATGGTGCAAGTGGATTTACAAGTTGAAGGATGATGGAAGGTACAAAGCAAGGTTAGTGGTAAAGGGGTTTGCACAAAGAAAAGAAAAGGAGTATGTTGAAATTTTTGCAATGGTGGTACACCATACTAATATGGGTTTTATTGGCCATAGTTGCTATCCATGACTTGGAGTTGGAGCAACTTGATTGAAAACCGCCTTCTTGCATGGAGACTTGGATGAAGACATCTACATGGAGCAGCCGGAAGGATTTGTTGTAGATGGTAAGTCTAATATGGTTTGCAAGGTGAAGAAATCACTATATAGGTTAAAGCAATCACCTAGACAATGGTACAAGAGATTCGATCATTTCATGCTTGAAAGTGGCTTCCATCGAAGCATTAAGGATGCTTGCGTATATTTCAAGAGGTTGAGAAATGATTGGTGGGTGTATTTACTCTTTTATGCAGATGATATGCTCACTGCTTCCAAGGATAAAAATGAAATCAACAATTTGAAGATGCTTTTGAAATCGGAATTCGAAATGAAAGATCTTGGAGAAGCAAGGAAAATCTTAGGCATGGAAATTGGAAGGGACCGAAAGCGTTTGAGTTGAGATTGGCTCAAAAGGCGTACATTTAGAAAGTGCTTTGTCGGTTTAGCATGGAGAATGCAAAGGCATTAAATACACCTTTACCTTTGCATATGAAGCTTTCAGACAAGGGATCACCTATCGGGGAGAAAGACAAGGCTTATATGGAAATGGTACCATATGTAAGTGTGGTTGGTAGTTTGATGTATGCCATGGTGTGTACAAGGCCCGATATTGCAAATTCCATCTAGGTGGTTGGTCGGTATATGGCTAATCTGGGGAAATCGCATTGGGAATCTGTGAAGGCTATAATGAGATACTTGAAAGACACAACATCTCATGGTCTTTTTTTTGGCAGTAGTAATGAGAGGAGTTATAAGTTGGTTGGTTATTGTGACTCGGACTACGCTGGTGATAGGGATCGAAGGAAATCAACTTCCGAGTATGTCTTCACACTTGGTGGGACAGCCATTAGTTGGAGATCAAGATTGCAAATCATATTTGCTTTATCCACTACGGAGGCGGAGTTGATTACCGCGGTGGAAGCAACAAAGGAGGCAATCTACTTGAAGCGATTGTTGTGTGACTTAGGTTTCGAACATGAGATTATTGTGTTCGATGTGATAGCCAAAGTGTTATACATTTGGCGGAGAATTTGGCATTTAGCTCACGGACCAAGCATATTGAGGTGAGAGAGTCATTTCTTGCAGCCATGGATGAAGGTAAGCTAGTATACCGTCGGAAAGTGCACACGAAGGATAATGCGGCAGACATGTTTACTAAAGCATTGCTGGTTGGGAAGTTCGGGCATTGCTCGAACTTAATTCTCTTGTTGAGTTGCTAGGTGCCATAGGGTGGCACTGTTGGAGAGAGTGATTTTGTTTTTTTTTTCGACGGAAAGGAATAGCGGTGAGAGATTGGAAATCTATCTTCATGGTAAGTACTCGCTTCACACCCGAGTACATGTCTTTTGGTAAGACTAGTTTATGAGTTGGATGTTTTCAACACTATATTGGTGGGTGGGGGCTTTACCTGAACTCGTTGATGTAGTGCAATGGGCAGTGGCCATGCCGGAGCTCATTGGGGAAACATTCCAGCTTGCTTAGTTGAAGTTAAAAGGAAATGGTTAGGTTCACTGGAGTTTGGAGTTGAGATGGTTTAGTATCAAAGTGGAGTGTTGAAGTATGCGATACTATATGTTAGATTGAATAGGATGAAGATAGCTTCGCATCAGAGAAGACCGTTCGCAAATTGGAGTTCGCACGCGGGAGTTAGAGCTGAGAAGGTGCATGGTGTCAGCGGGTTGGTGCGACAGACGTTTGTCATGGGATACGACAGACGTCTGAGTTATCAGGGAAATTTTCCTGAAAGCTCAGCTATACGTCTGCCATATCCACGACAGGCGTCTAAGCTGGGTGCTAAAGCTCGAATAATTTCCTGGGAGGGACAGATGTCTGTCAGCTCCCACAACAGATGTTTGACGAGGCTTTTGGGCTGTTTCGGGCTAGAAAATTGGCAAACTCATTTTTGAAGACTTGGGGGTAATTTCAGGAATTGACCTATCTCTATATAAGCTATTTTATGGGGTTCAAGTGAAAGAGCTTCTTTGGAGGATTGAGATCAAGGGTTTATTCTCAAGGGTTCAATTAGGGTTTATAACCTAATTGCAATTCTTCAATTCTATTCTCCTCAAACTATTTTCTATATTGAAATATAGTGATCATTGGATCAATCTCTTGTATTCTTTTCATTGTGGTAATAAAATACTCTCTCCAAAGTGGATGTACACGAATAAGATGTTAGTGGAACCACTATAAATCCTTGTGTGATTTATTTTTGCTACTATTGTCGTTTGTTCCTTGTTTGTGATTGAGATTTGGATTGTTTGAGATAGGTTGATCATTGTTTGTGACTAGAGTTATTGATTTGTTTTTTTTTGTAAGTCTAACAACAATCTAGTCTTCCGCTAGGCGCTTTGTGGTTTAGATATTCGGTTTGAGTGGTCTTGAATCGGATTAATCATAACAGCTACAACAATAACAGTGCACTACCTCAACCCGGTTTGTCCCTGAACCTTTATCGTTCACACTACTGCATTGCGTGCATGTAAGCCTGGTGCACTTGGGGTAGAGATGTGAAAATACGTGGAACTTTAATAGACCATTCTCGAAACTTTGCAATGTTTGACACACTAATGATTCCCATACAATTCATTTTTTCAGCGTTACAGATAAACGCATAGGGATATTGGTATCACTTCAGTGGACCATGTTATAAATTATGTTATATTGTTCCTAGTAGAGACTGAGGTGTGTTCTAATTATTAACGGTACACAATATGTTTATTGGTTGTGTACTTCTAAACTTTCACTCTGCATCATATATATCATGTGCAATGATCACAATATCAATAAGTTCTATTATATATCGAAAAATATTTCGAGGCAAACGATCTCTAAGATATAAAACATTGATAATAGGAAATGGGATAACACCATAATATCCTTCCACTTCAAAAATGAATATGTGTTAAAAATGTGGATGTCGTATTTGAATAAAGTGATGATGGTGGTTGTTTCAATTGAGTTCAACGGTTATTGACGAATGTTAGACCATAAGGAAGCTATCATATCTCATTTAAGTTGGGTCAGTCTCTTTCTAGGGTTCCATACCTTAGGTCTTTATGTTCATAATGACGTCATGCTCGCTTTTGGTACTCCGGAAAAACAAATCTTGATCGAACCTATATTTGCCCAATGGACTATCATTACCGCCTGGACAATTAGACATCCAACCCGTAATCGCAACGACCCAATTGCAAGAGCGGAGCTCTACCAATTGAGCTATATCCCCCCGAGCCAAGTGGAGTATGCATGAAAGAGTCAGATGCTTCTTCTATTCTTTTCCCTGGCGCAGCTGGGCCATCCTGGACTTGAACCAGAGACCTCGCCCGTGAAGTAAATCATCGCAAATGTAAAAATGATTTGCAGAATATCTCATCCGTTTAAATTATCCATATGCCTAAGGGCATATCGGTTGAAGTAGATTCTTCTTTTAAAAACCCCTTCCCAAACTGTACAAGCTTCTTCCAAAGCATACGGCTTTCTTGTTGATGTTTATACCGGTCGATCATAGAATAGAAATTCTGATTCATTCGGATCAAACTTCCTTCCGATTAATCTTAAAATTCTTTTCAGATACAAGGAAATGGTTCAGTTCCAGAGCCAAAGATCGTAGTTCTCGAACGAGTAATCGAAAAGATTCTGGGGCATCCTCAGGATTAGGTACTGAAGAATTTTCCGCAATTATTTCTAGTATGGAATGAGTCAATCATCCACTTTGGTATCTTTTTGAACAAAAATGGTAATATTGTTCCTTCATTGATCAAGAATTTCGGTCTTTGGGAAGTATCACGATCATCCAATAAGAAGGGTTTCAATTTATTCAAATGAACGATTTGAACACCTATTGATTCTAACAACTGATTGCAGGGTTGATCGTTCGGACTTTTCAATTCATAGATGTGGATCTCGGACCTATGAATGGGGGTATTCCCGATACTCACAAAGAAAAAGGGAAGTGATTTGGACAAAAAGGGAAGTGACTTGGACAAAAAGAGAAGTGACTTGGACAAAAAGAAACGAAGTGACTTAGACAAATCTTGATAACTATCGAATAGGAAAGAGGGGAAAACGGACGATGAGATCAATCGCAGGCCAATGAACATATCTCAATCAATCTTCAAGCAAGGTGCTATCTGAGCTTCAAACCAGACCTGGATGATCCTGCCCGGTGCGATTTCCTCTTCTTTCGGAGCTGTGAAGGTCAAAGGCGAGATCGTAAAATCGATTTTCGACGGAATGAAAAAGACATATCTGGTAGAATCGTTGAAAGACTCGTCTGTGCCAGCATATATGAGCTGATAGAATCGGGAAAGACCAAGTCATATTCAACTAAGAAAGTTCTCTTGCGAAATAGAAAATCTATCATATCCGCAAGTCAAGCCCTGTATATTAATTGGGCAGTCAGAATCCGCGGAAGTCTAAGATCTAAGTAGCTCGCTTCTTTTTGGGTGTGAAGCAGTGTCAAACCAAAATACCCAACAAGCATAAGCATTAGCTCTCCCTGAAAAGGAGGTGATCCAGCCGCACCTTCCAGTACGGCGAAGGCGAAGAAGTTCTCCTTCCGGGGGGGACCGAGCCATCAGTGAGATACCACTCTGGAAGAGCTAGAATTCTAAATGGGCTTGCTTGCTGGGGGCCACCCAAACCCACCTAGTTTGCTTCTCAATTTCCGGTTCGTCTTTTTTTTATGTATAAGTTATTTTTACCCCTTAGGAAGAAGTTTCGTTGGGCTGCCAAGGACCTTATCCATCTCAAGTGGGAGGTGGAGCTGGCCCCTAAAAAAAAAATATGTATATGTATATAAATAACACAAATAAATAAAGTGCAGCCGGTTGGGTCCAACCTATTCTTGAAATATACAACTCGCACACACTCCCTTTCCAAAAAAAATCAATACACCAAGCACTACACTTAGATTTATTAGATTTGTTGGTAATCATAAAAAGCTAATTTTTCGGGAATTTTAGACCAAGCGTCCGATAAACTTAGATTTTCAGCTAGTCCGGCACCAACTCTTCGATATATCTCTTGCTGGAAGTATCCCTGATCCCACTGATAACGAGTGGGACCAAATAACGGAGGGATCGTACCATTCGAGCCTTTTTTTCATGCTTTTACCGGAGGTCTGGAGAAAGCAGCAATCAATAGGATTTCCCTAATCCTCCCTTCCAGAATATTTCCGGGATATTAATGAACAAGATGTGCTTTTATTCATCGTCTTTACATTTTCTCTTTCACTTGTAGTATGGGGAAGGAGTGGACTCGCGCCAAAAACTCGAGTTCCTTTTGGATTTCATGGCAAAGAAAGGTGAATATTTGTTACATTGATGCAATTTCGTTGTAGAGAAATGTATGAATGTGGTGTGAGGGTAGATTTTGTAGTTTGTGACTAGAATGAAGGAAAGTGAGTTAAGGAAGTGCTCGGTTTGCTGAAGCTTGTGTTGTGTATGAGAGTATAATTATTGAATATGCCTTAGTGCCTTGTCAGAGAAGCTGCTGAATAATCGGTCAATGGACCAAGTCTTTAGTGGATTTTTTCTATTTTTTATTTTTGTTTTTTGCATGATCAGTACCACGTCTTGTTTTCTAGTAGCTGTGATTTTTTTGTTACTTTCTAGTACTATATAAGCAGGTGCAATAAAAAAAATAAAGTTGCTTTTGCTCAGCCATTTATATATATAACTTCAAATTGTTATCAGAGCCAACTTTCTTAAGGGAACAGTGAATCCTATCATCTTTCACAAATGAAAAGAGACAAAATTTTCCATGGCACCACCTATTTTTGATGGTGAAAATTATCAAGCTTGGGAAGTTAGGTTGAGAGTCTACCTCGAGGCCTTATATCATTAGGAAGCCGCAGAAGATGCTTATAAGGTGCTTCCGTTGCCTGCAAATCCTACAGTATCTCGGATGAAGAATCAAAAAGAAAGGAAAACAAGGAAAGCCAAAGCTTGCCTATTTTTGGCAGTTTCAAATACCATATTTACAAGGATCAAGAACTTGGAATCAGCAAAAATTATATGGGACTATCTTAAGAAGGAATACCAAGGAAATGAAAGAATAAGAAACATACAAATACCCAATTTGATTCAGATGTTCGAGATGCTAAAATGATGGAAGATGAAACCATCAAAGAGTATTCCAATAAGTTATTGAGCATTGTTAACAAAGTGAGGCTCCTTGGTAAGAATTTTCTGATGACAGAATTGTGCAGAAAATTTTAGTTTCATTGCTAGAGAGATACGATTCAGAAATATCTTCACTAGAAGAACCTAAATATTTGTCAAGCATTTCACTAGCGGAACTATCGAATGCAGTGCGAGCACAAGAGCAAAGACGATTGATGAGAGAAGAAAGGTTGATGGAAGATGCTTTTCACGCACAAACAGGAAATGCAGGAGCTACGGAAAAGAAGAACTACAAAATGGCTGACAATGATAACAAAAATAAAGATGAAACCTGTCTAGTTTGAACTCATTGTGAAACACCCCACCTCCGTCAAGGTCACTCACAAAGGGAATGCATTAACTTTGGTGAAGCATTTTAGGTAAAAGGCACAGATAATTTACAAGACATACATATAAACAGCAGAAAACTGAAATCATTTCATAAATAGCGTGTTTCAGTCAAAATATTACAAGCATTTTCTCAAAAACCAACTTCTTAATTATTACAATAAAACATCTGTCTTGAATTAAAACTCCAAGTACATAAAGAAGCATAAAACAGTAGTAAAGCAGCATAAATCCCCAATAAAAGTGTAACAACAGCCATAGCCCAAGAAAAGAGAATCCAAGCAATACATCTACTCTCTTCAAGCTGGAAAAGGTATGCACTAAGCTGAAATATTCCCTCCCTGCGGGCCTGGGGAGAGGGGGGAAACAGAAGAAAAGAAAGCGAAAGAAAATAGGTCAGACATAAGCCTGGTAAGTCCAGTGACTATTCAGCATGTAAATAGGTAAAAGGGTCATGATTTGAATAAACTGAACATAGGACAATACTATAGCAATAAGATAACATAAGATAAACTGAATATACTATCGTACTCATTTCCATTTCTCAGCACCTACTAACGAATATTTCAACAACCATCATATGTTCATAACAAAGTGATCCCTTTTTTGATCGGCTTCTACTTGCATGCATTTATTACTTGTGTCATTCGGCCCAATTTGATTGTAGATACTTGTGCTGGTCCCACCATAGGGTGTATCAATTCCTATGGTGGCAACCCGACACAAATTCTAGATGCATAGTGTATACTACTGATGCCCAGTGCCTTCTTTATCCACTCCGGAGTACGTGCACACCCATACTCAGCCGGAACCAACACTGCTGCACCACCCGCCGCTATTTTGACCGCTTATAATCAACCCACTAATCGTGCCCCACCCTGCCTAGTTCCGGGTACCGTGATACATGTATGTGGGTAACTGCTGAAATGGGTCCCCGTTACTAGGGTTTCCTAATCAACATGTTATAATGGTTAAGTATACTTAAATTAACCTAACCCTACCCATCTGTTTAATTAACATGTTGTATTGGTTAAGTGTTGCCTTAATTAACTTAACCCTACCATTCTTAGCCTGTCTGTTCCTTAGCTTTAATTCATTCATTAAAGCACCAACCTCTCACATTAGATCTATATCGTTGTGGTCCTGGATGTGCCGGGCAGTTCCGGGCAGTCTTACACCGCAATTCAATCCAACCTCGAGTTTTTGGGCTTAATGCGCTAACCTCTCACATTAGATCTATATTTTTGCGGTCACTGGATGTGTCGGGCGATTCCGGGTAGTCTACACCGCAACTCAATCTAACCTCGAGTTAGGCAGTATCATCTTTTGCAAATTTACATATTTGTCGTATGTGTCAAAGTTCATGTCTTTTATGCCAATATTCCCTAAATGTAGCCAGTACAAGTTTTATGCCATATTCACTTTCTACGCCCAAAATTTACTAAATTAAATTATACCCAATTTTCCCGTGTTACAATCGCACGTACAACGAGATTTATTCTAAGTTCCGAATGAACATAGTATTCCCAAAAGAAAGTATAAAGGAAAAAATAGAGAAGGAGCATGAGAATTGACATAAGGAAAAGTAGGCATGTAAAGGTTTACCCAATTCAAGAATCATGTTTCAATAGGCATGTTGTACATTAACAATAAGTGTAGGCAAGCTAAGCAATTTACACCATAGGTATAAATATTAGATAGAATTGGACTTAAGAGAATCATTAATTTTGATGTACAACATGAAAAGTCCCATTATATCAATCACAATATTCTCATAGGCATAGGATGTACAATATGATAGTCCTATTTTATCAATCACAATAGTCTCATAGGCATAGGATGTACAACATGATAGGTTCCATCATATCAATCACAACAATCTCATAGGCATGATAGGCTCCATTATGTCAATCCAACAGTCTCAAAGGCATGATAGGTTTAATTATGTCAGTCACAACAGTCTCATAGGCATGATAGATGTCATTACATCAATCATAATAGTCTCATAGGCATAGGCAATTCAGATTTGACAAAAGGATAGGCCTGAATCCGAATTAGCATCGTTTTAGATCCGATTATTATAGTCATGATTTCTATTAGGTGTTTAAATCTAAATAATAACTAAACTTACATAAAAAGGACGGATCTTTATCCTGGGATCTAATTTCTGAATTTGAAAAGCTATCCTTTGATGTAGACGTTTGATTTGAAGTTCTTCTAATCGATTACTAGTTTGGATCTATTTTCTAGGCTATCTTGTGGATGAACAGCATGAAGACACCATAGTCTTAGGGTTATGAGGTTAGGGTCTAGGTTTGGCTACGTATATATAGATGTTTAGGATTAATTCTAGCCTTTAGATTAGTCTAGGATAAATCAGAGCAATCAAACCAAAGAGACGTATCATCCAACCAATTATAGCACGACACATAAGCCCTAACACCTCAGAAATTAGTCATTGGCCAATAAGGGAAGGCCACATCAGCTCAGAGCTACTAAAATTCGTCATAGGAAGTAGATCTCAAGGGGGTCGACTCCCTACAGGGGGGTCGACACCTATGTCGACTCCAATATAGGGGGTCGACACCTATGTCGACTCCCACTGGGGAGGGGTCGACACCCTGAGCGGGAATTTTCCCGCTCACCCTGTTCTGTTTGAATTTTGAACTGGATTTATTATTTAATTATTATTTTCTGTTTATTCTTGAAATCTTCTGAACTCCATAACTTCTACATACGTAGTCTGATTCACGCAAACTCGGACTCTATCTCAAGCAGAATTCCGAGACGAACGCAATGGCGTAACCCGTTTCCCTTAATTATTCTTCTAAAAATTAAGTGTTCTTAGGCTTGTTAATTTTAATATTCACAGAAAATACAGGGTGCTACTTTCTCCCCTCCTTAAAGGATTTCGTCCTCGAAATCTCTAAGTTAAGTAGAATGTATCCTAACATCCAACATCCATCTACTCAACCATCAATCACAGGCATACATTGTTCTTAAAAGGTTTCTAATGCTTTCATGATCAGATGCATAGTGTGTGTATATGTCCTTATCTAATGCAAAATCAGGCGCTCTACTGATTCAGTTGACCTCCTTGATGCGGATCATGTCAGTACTATGAGTCCATCATGTATGCAATTATTCCGAATTGTATTTTGTAACTTCTACATGAGTGCACAATCATTCGTACAAATGCAATGTCCATATGATAAAACATCAAGTTTCAATCCATATATAAATTCATATATGCATATGCAATATGAAAGTGACTGAGCCGATCTAGTACCTAGTGTGTGTGTGTGCATATGCATCCACGAGCAACCACTAGCAACCACTTGCAACCATCAATCATAACATGTTTCAAATATGTTTGCATCCATTGGTTTCTACCTAAGGATCAAGAATAGGACCGAGGAGATATACTTAAGAGATTGATACAAGCATGCATAAACTTTTGGAAAAAGAGATCAAGAATGTACCCTCAAAAAGATAAGGGTAGGTTGTGCGTATCTTGTCCTTAGTCTCCTACGTCACATCTTCCTTAGCATCGCTCCATTGTACTTTAACTAGCTTGGCCTCACAATTACGTAGCTTTTTAACTTCTGTACCCAAGAAACAAGTTGGAACTCTTCTCACCGTTGCTTCTCGTTTCACTTCTATTTCCTCTAGTATGCTTGGCTCCACAACTTCCGCAGACTCATGTAAGCACTTTCGTAGATGAGAGACATGAAAGACATTATGTACTCCAGCCAATCTTTCGGGCAGCTCTACTTTATAAGCCATCTTCCTAATCCTCTCAATGATAGGAAGTGGCCCTACAAATCTTAGTGCCAATTTTCCTACGGACCCAAAGCGAACGACATTCTACAAAGGAGATACTTTAAGAAAAAATCTATCCCCAACCTCAAACTCAAGGTCGGTCCTTCTTTTATCAGCGTAGGACTTCTGTCTATCTTGTGCGGTCTTCATTCGTCTTCATATCAAGTCCAGCTTCTCTGAAGTTTCTCTGACCATGTCAGGCCCAAATACGAGTTTGTCTGTAGATTCCCACCAACAAGTTGGTGTCGGCATGGTCTTCCATATAAAGCCTCAAAGGGTGCCATGCCTATGGTGGGTTGGTAGCTATGTAGGCGAACTCCACCAAAGGAAGGTGATCCTCCTATGTTCCCCCAAAATAAAGAATGCACAATCTCAAGATATCTTCTAATACTTTGTTCAACCTTTCCGTCTTACCATCGGTTTGAGGATGATAAGCAGTGCTTAAGCATAGCTGTGTGCCTACAGCCTCTTGCAAACTCTTCCAAAACTCTCTTGTAAAGATAGGGTCTCGATCACTTACTATGCTGGAGGGTATTCCATGTAGTCAAACTACCTCTTTAAGATAAATGGATTCTAACGATGAGGCAGTCCTCCTGCTCTTGACAGGTATAAAGTGAGCTTGTCCACTATTACCCAAATACTGGTATTGCCCCTGCTTGATCTAGGCAACCCATCAATAAAGTCCCTCGAAATGCTATCCATTTCCACTGTGGGACCTCCATAGGATGAAGCAGACCGCCAGGCTTCTTCTGCTATGCCTTGACTTGTTGGCATATTAAGCATTTATAGACAAACTCAGCTACATCCTTCTTCATGCCATTCCAGAAGAAAACCATTTTATGTCTATATACATCTTGTCCCCACCTGGGTGTATGGTCAACTTAGAATGGTGTGCTTCTTCGAGAACGGTTTTCACCAAATCCCTTACTTGTGGTACGCATAGTCTTCCATCCCGTCTCAACCAACCCTTGTCATCGATGGAGCATCTATTTAGGTGACTAGAAGTCTCACCTCTAAGTAGCTTATCAATCACATCAACTAGCTAAGGGTCTTCTCGTTGCGCGGTTCCTATTGAGTCCAAAAGTGTAGGCCGCACCTCTAGCGATGCTAACAAACCAGGTACAAATTCAAAGAGGCGGTCTAAAGTCAAAGTTTGCTTTGTACTCAAAGCTTTGTCTTTCTACAAAGAGAGGACTTAAGGTCGGTTTTTTCCTACTTAAGGCATCTGCTACCACATTGCCCTTGCCAGGGGTATATGCAATCTCAAAATCGTATGAGGCAAGAAACTCCATCCACCTTTGTTGGCTTAAGTTAATATCTTTCTGTGAGAAAAGGTACTTTAACGATTTATAGTCAGTAAACAATTCAACCCTTTCTCCTAGCAGGTAATGACGCCATGACTTAAGAGTGAAAACAATGGTAGCTAGTTCTAAATCATGAGTTGGGTAGTTTTTGTCATGTACCTTCAACTGCCTTCCTCCATAACAATCTACTTTGCCCTCTTGCATCAAGACAACGCCCAACCATGTACTGCATGTGTCTGTGTACACTGTAAACATCTTACTCCCATCAGACAATGTCAGAACTGGGGCTGTTGTCAGAGCCCTTTTCAGTCGTTGGAAAGCAATATCACAATCCAAATCCCAGGCAAAAGTTAGGTTCTTCTTCGTCAACCTAGTAAGTGGGGCTGAGATCTTCGCAAAGTCCTTAATGAACTTTCTGTAAAAGCCCGCTAGCCCGAGAAAACTCCGTACTTCGGTTGCATTCCGTGGAATCTTCCAATCTTGCACCACAACTACTTTTGCGGGATCCACAGCTATTCCCTGTTTGGACACCACATGTCCAAGAAACCTTGCTTCTTCTCTCCAAAAATGGCATTTGGAGAATTTTGCTTTCAGTTGATGTGCACGAAGAGTATTCATGACTCCCTTAAATGCAAAGCATGTTCTTCCTCACTCTTTGAGAAAATCAAAATGTCGTCCACGAAAACCACTACAAATTTATTTAAGTACTCTCTGAACACCCTACTCATCAAGTCTACAAAATAGGCGGGTGCGTTTGTCAAGCCGAAAGGCATGACAAGCCATTCGAAGAAACCATCCGGGGTCCTGAAAGCAGTCTTATCTATGTTGTCTTTAGCCACTCTTAGGTGATGAAATCCGGTGGCCAGATCTAGTTGGGAGAAAACTAAGGCACCTACGAGCTGGTCGAACAAGTCGCCTATTCTAGGAAGTAGGTGCCTATTCTTCTTGATTAGCTTGTTTATCTCCCTATAGTCCACGCACAGGCGAAGTGAACCATCTACTTTGGTTGCAAACACCACTAGAGCACCTCATTCAGAAATACTCCGCCTTATGAACCCCTTTTCAAGCAACTCTTTAACTTGCTTGCTAAGCTCTTTCCTTTCCCTTGGAGTCATGTGTCTAATGGGTAAAGAAACAGGTTTGCATTATCAACAAGGTATATGCGGAAGTCTATCTCTCGCTTCGGAGGTAAACCCTTCACCTCTTCAAAGACATCCGAGTATTCACGGACTACTCTAATAGATTGCAAGTTTTCAACAGACACATCAAGAGATTCTAGGTAGCTAAGCATAACAGAATTCATAGGATTACAAGAGATTTCGAGAGTGTTACCGAGGCTAGTCATAAGTCTAACCACTCTCTTTTCACAATCGTGGATGGCACCGTTACTGGATAACCAATCCATGCCTAGAATCAACCCATAGCCCGTGAAACCCAAAACATAAGCATTACTCTAACCCAATGCTTAGTATAGAAATTTTCAAATCCAAACAAATCATGGACAAATAAGCCGAGCCCCCAATTGGATTTGAAACAACCATAGGATCCTCAACTATACTGGTATCTAGGTGCAGAGATTCAACTAAAGCGGTAGATATAAAAGAATACGATGCGCCAGAATCAAAAAGAGTACGAATTGGATGATCAGAAAGATAAACTAAACTCTCAATAGAAATATTTCTACCACTTTCTTGCGGAGGTGCCATGAGAGCGTGAATTTGACCTCCAAAAGTCGGTCCAGTCCTCTGTCCTTGCCCTTGCCTTTTTGGGCAATCCTTAGCCATATGCCCTGTCTCGCCGCATTGAAAGCAAACACCCATCTTCCTTTCTTCTTTTTGCAGTCCTTAATCAGATGTCCAGGTATGCCACAAAATTTACACTTCCTCTTGTCAAGCGGTTTGTTATTCTTCCCGCCTTTCTTGGAATTCGTCTTCTTATTCTGCAATCCCTCCACTTTCTTGTCTAGAGGTTCATCCACATTTGCCTCTTTCTTTCCACCTTTGTCTTCCTCCTGTAACAGTGCCATGTCCACCAGTGTCTCAAAAGTCGCACCCATAGGTATATGGGATATAGCTAGGCTGTACAGCGGTTCATTCAACCCTTTCACGAAACAGAGAGCCTTTTTATGTGGAGTGTTTACCAACTCCAGTCCGAATCTAGCCAGCTGGTTGAATTGGTTGACGTATTCCTTAACCGATAGGTTTTCCTGTTTGAGTACTAAGAACTTCTCCATCTGTAGGCTTCGTTCAGCTTGTGAGAGGAAATTCGTTTCAAATCTCCTTCTGAAATCCTCCCAGGTTTCAACTAGTCTCTCAGAACTTCCCACCAGTAAGAGGCTTCGTCCTTAAGTAACCATACAGCCAATTTATCTTCTGCCTATCGTCCACTTCGAAGATAACAAACAAATCTTCTGTTTCTTTGAGCCAGTTTCTTGCTTCCACAAATGACTCAGTCCCATTAAAGTTCTTTCCACCCATAGCTCGAAGGTCCCTACATATCTTCAAGAAATCATTCACCCGCGGAGGAGGAGAAGGAGGAGGAACGATTGCAGCTGGGGGAGGAGGAACGTCTGCTGGGCCTGTGTCATTAGCCCTAGCCTTTAGATACCTTCTGAACCAGCTAGGTATCGGTACGCCCTTGTGAAGATTAAGATCCCCAAACATGCTGAAACGAAAAGAAAAGGTTCAAAACAATGGATAGAAAGATAATGCATATGGCTTTAGGGATTATGCCTTTAAAAATAAAACAACACTTTTCTTGAAAATGCTTCTTTAAATTTCTTTTTGAAAAATAGTTTTCAAAAACTTTTTTCTGATCTAGTAAACCATCGCTCTGACACCAAGTGAAACACCCCACCTCCGTTAAGGTCACTCACAAAGGGAATGCATTAACTTTGGTGAAGTATTTTAAGTAAAATGCACAGATAATTTACAAGGCAGACATATAAACAGCGGAAAACTGAAATCGTTTCATAAATAGCGTGGTTCAGTCAAAACATTACAAGCATTTTCTCCAAAACCAACTTCTTAATTATTACAATAAAACATATGTCTCGAATTAAAACTCCAAGTACATAAAGAGGCATAAAATAGTAGTAAAGTAGCATAAATCCCCAATAAAAGTGTAACCACAGCCATAGCCCAAGAAAAGAGAATCCAAGCAATACATCTACTCCTATGGTGGAAACCCGACACATATTCTAGATGCACAGTGTATACTACTGATGCCCAGTGCCTGCTTTATCCACTTCGGAGTACGTGCACGCCCATACTCCATCGGAACCTACACTGCTGCACCACCCGTCGCTATTTTGACCGCTTATAATCAGCCCAGTAATCGTGCCCTACCCTGCCTAGTTATGGGTACCGTGATACATCTATGTGGGTTACTGCTGAAATGGGTCCCCATTACTAGGGTTTCTTAATCAACATGTTACAATGGTTATGTTTCCTCAAATTAACCTAACCCCACCCATCTGTTTAATTAACATGTTGTATTGGTTAAGTGTTGCATTAATTAACTTAACCCTACCATTCTTAGCCTGTCTGTTCCTTAGCTTTAATTCATTCATTAAAGCACCAACCTCTCACATTATATCTATATCGCTGCGGTTGTTGGATGTGCCGGGCGGTTCCGGGTAGTCTTACACCACAACTCAATCTAACCTCAGGTTTTTGGGCTTAATGCACTAACCTCTCACATTAGATCTATATTGTTGCGGTCATTGGATGTGCCGGGTGGTTCCGGGAAGTCCTACACCGCAATTCAATCTAATCTCGGGTTAAACATGTTCATCTATTTCAAATTTACATATTTTTCATATGCGTCAAAGTTCATGTCTTTTTATGCCAATATTCCCCAAATGTAATCAGTACAAGTTTTATGCCATATTCACTTGCTACAACCAAAATTTACTAAATTAAATTATACCCAATTTTCCCATGTTATAATCGCACGTACAGCGAGATTTATTCTAAGTTCCGAATGAACTTAGTATTCCCAAGAGAAAGTAAAAAGGGAAAAATAGAGAAGGAACATAAGAATTGACATAAGGAAAAATAGGCATGTATAGGTGTACCCAATTCAAGAATCACGTTTCACTAGGCATGTTGTACATTAACAACAAGTGTGGGCAAGCTAAGCAATTTACACCATAGGTATAAATATTAGATAGAATTGGACTTAAAAGAATCACTAATTTTGATGTGCAACATGATAAGTCCCATTATATCAATCACAATAGTCTCATAGGAATAGGATGTACAACATGATAAGTCCCATTGTATCAATCACAATAGTCTCATAGGCATAGGATGTACAACATGATAGGTTCCATCATATCAATCACAACAATCTCATAGTCATGATAGGTTCCATTATGTCAATTCAATAGTCTCATAGGCATGATAGGTTTCATTATGTCAGTCACAACAGTCCCATTGGCATGATAGGTGTCATTACATCAATCATAATAGTCTCATAAGCATAGGCAATTCAGATTCGGCAAAAGGATAGGCATGAATCAGAATTAGGCATCGTTCTAGATATGATTATTACAATCATGATTTCTATTAGGTGTTTAAATCTAAATAATAACTAAACTTATAGAAAAAGGGCGGATCTTGTATTCTGGGATCTAATTTCTGAATTTGAAAAGCTATCCTTTGATGTAGACATTTGATTTGAAGTTCTTCTAATCGATTACTTGTTTGGATTTATTTTCTAGGCTAGCTTGTAGACGAACAGCATGACGACACCATAGTCTTAGGGTTATGAGGTTAGGGTCTAGGTTTGGCTACGTATATATAGATGTCTAGGATTAATTCTAGCCTTTAGATTTGTCTACGAGAAACCAGAGCCATCAAACCAAAGAGATGTGTCATCCAGCCAATCATAGCACGACACATGAGCCCTAACACCTCAGAAATTAGTCATTGGCCAATCAGGGAAAGCCACATCAGCTCAGAGCTACTAAAATTCGGCATAGGAAGCAGATCTCAAAGGGGTCGACTCCCTTCAGGAGGGGTCGACACCTGTGTCGACTCCCCTACACGGGGGGTTGACACCTATGTTGACTCCCCCTGAGGGGGTCGACACCCTGAGCGGTAATTTTCCCGCTCAGCCTGTTCTGTTTGAATTTTGAATTTTGAACTGGATTTATTATTTAATTATTATTTTTTGTTTATTCTTGAAATCTTCTGAACTCCATAACTTCTACATACAGAGTCCAATTCATGCAAACTCGGACTCTATCTCAAGCAGAATTTTGAGACGAACGCAATGGCATAACCCGTTTCCCTTAATTCTTCTTCTAAAAATTAAGTTTTCTTAGATTTGTTAATTTTAATATTCACAGAAAATACGGGGTGTTACACATTATTAAAAGACAGGTTATCTACAAAAGAAATGCTGGTGGAGACCTGATATAAAATGTAGAAAATGTGGAAAACGTGGACATGTAAAGAGGTTCTGCAAGTCACAACAACATGAAGAAGCAAAGACTGGTATTGAAGAAAATGAAGAAGAGGATTTATTCGTCGCAACATGTTTTTCAACAAGCAATACATCAAGCGATTCTTGGTTGATTGACAATGATTACACGAATCGTATGACAAATGATCAAGAACTTTTCAAGGAGCTTAATACAACAATTACTTCTAAAGAAAGAATTAAAAATGGTGAATTCCTTTCAGTAAAGGGAAAAGGAATAGTGGCTATAGAAAGTTTGTTAGGTTTGAAATATATTTGTGATGTTTTGTATGTCCTTAGTATCAATCAAAATCTACTTGGTGTTGGACAACTTATTAAAAAGGCATCAAAGTCATTTTTGAAGATAAATGATGTTGGATAAAAGATGCCAAAGCCTTTGATATATTTAAGATGCTGATAAGGGCGGAAAGCTTTTATCTAAATCTAATGGAGGAGGACCAAATGGATTACATAAGTATTATTAGCTGCACACACATATGGCACAAAAGGCTTGGACATTTCCATCATGCTGGAGTTTAATTTATGCTTAAAAACAACTTGGTGAAGGGAATTCCATTGTTAGAGGATGGGATAGACGACTGTATTGCATGTAGTATGGAAAACAAACCAAAAAACCATTCCCTAAAACAACATGTAGAGCAACCAAGAAGTTACAACTAGTGCATACAGATGTAAGTGGGCCCCAAATAACACCATCCTTGAATGGTAGTAAATATTATATTGTGTTTATTGATGACCACAACAGATATTGCTAGATTTATTTTCTTAAGTCCAAAACTTAGGTTGTTAACACATTTTGAAAATATAAGGCTTGGGTATAAAATCAAAGTGGCTGCAGGATGCAAACTTTAAGGTCTGATAATGGGACAAAATATACAAATCAAACATTTGGAAAATTTTGCGAAGAAGTAGGAATTGAACACCAAATTATAGCCCCTTACACTCCTCAACAAAATGGTGTTAATTAGAGAAAAAATCGAAGCGTTATGGAGATGGCAAGGTGTATGTTGCATGAAAAAGAACAACCAAAGAAACTATGGGCAGAAGCTACTAATACTACAGTATTCTTACATAATGGGCTCCCAATAGGAGCTTTAGATAACAAACACCCTATAAAACCTGGTTTGGTTACCGGCCTAATTTGCAGAACCTAAAAATATTTGGTTGTCTTTGTTTCTCTTATGTGCCACAGGTGAAACGAGATAAGCTTGATAAAAAAGCAGAACCAAGAATATTTATTGGCTATAGTAACTCATGCAAAGCCTATAGAATTTTTCAACCTCAAAACGCAAAAGTTTTGATGAGTAGAGATGTGATGTACATGGATGATAAACAATGGACTGGGAGGAGTCAAAGAAGAAGCACATACCAGAAGTTCCAAAAAATCTTGATGACGAAATTGACGATGTTTCAGTCAGAGGTACAAGGTTGTTTTCTGAGATATATGAAAGAAGCAATGTTGCTATTTTTGAACTAGCAAAATTTAAAGAAGCATAAAAGGATGACAAGTGGATTGAAGCAATGAAAGAGGAGCTTAGATTGATAAAAAAAAAGATACATGGCATGTTGATGGACATACCTCGAGATGGGAAAATAATTGGAGTAAAGTGGGTCTATAGGACCAAACTCAATGTTGATGGTTCAATCAACGAACATAAGGCTAGATTGGTGGTAAAAGGGTATAATCAAGTATTTGGGGTGGATTTCTCAGAAACGTTTGCTTTGGTAGCCTGCTTGGACACTGTAAGAATACTGGTCACCTTGACCGCTCAAAATACATAAAAAATATTTCAGTTGGATGTCAAATCGGTTTTTCTAGTAGTTATCTTGAAGAGGAGATCTACGTAGGACAACCCGATGGCTTCAAAATAAAAGGAGAGGAGGAAAAAGCCAACTTGTTGAAGAAAGCCTTGTATGGTCTTAAACAAGCTCCAAGGGTATGGTATAGCCGAATTGATGAACAACTTCGTAAGTTAGGTTTTTTTTTAAAAAGTCCAAGTGAAGCTACATTATGTAGTAAAAAGGAAAGTAGAGAATTACTTGCCGTTTCCATTTATGTTGATGATCTACTTGTGACCGGGAATAATGAGATCTTAGTGGAAGATTTTAAGGCTGAAATGTTTAAAGCCTTTGAGATGACAGATCTTGGTTTGATGTCTTATTTTTTAGGCATGGAGGTGAAACAAGACAATGATGGAGTTTTCGTTAATCAAGGTAAATATGCAAAAGAAATTTCGAAGAAGTTTCGCATGGAAGATTGTAAGAAAACTGATACGCCTATGAATCAACACAGGAGTTTGACTGGTTGTCTTATGTATCTTACCGCAACTAGACCTGACATAATGTTTGTTGTAAGTTTGCTTTCAAGGTTCATGCATTGTGCCTGTGAGGTACACTTTCAAGCAACAAAAATAATTGTGAGGTATATCAAAGGAACATGGGATTATGGTATTATGTATACTTGTTGTCAGAATTTTAAGCTTGTTGGTTTTTCTGATAGTGATTGGGCGGGATCTCTTAATGATATGAGGAGTACAACCAGTTTTTTTTTTTTTTGGGATCCGGAGCGTTCTCTTGGTGCACAATGAAGCAAGAAGTCATAGCGCAAAGCACTGCTAAGAAGAATTAGTAGTAGCCAATGCCACCGTGAATCAAGCAATTTGGATCAGAAAATTACTTGTTGATTTGCATATGCTGCAAAATGAGCTAACAGAGGTCTATGCTAATAATCAAGCAACAATTGCAATTTCAAAGGATTCTGTTTTTCATGGAAAACCCAAACATTTCAAAATCAAGTTATATCACTTGCGAGAAAAGCAAAAGATTGGTGAAATTAAATTGGTTTAATGCAAAACAAACGATAAAGTTGTTGACATGTTGACAAAGGCTTTACAAAAAGCAATATTTTAATTTCTAAGAGACAGACCGGGTGTTAGCTGGAACTAAGGCAAGGAGAAGATTTGTTGAATATGCCTTAGTGCCTTGTCAAAGAAGCTACTAAATAATTAGTCAATGGACTAAGTCTTTAGTGGATTTTTTTATTTTGTTTATTGCATGATCAGTACCACGTCTTGTTTTCTAATAGCTTTGATTTTTTTTGTAACTTTACACCACTATATAGTTAGGTGCAATAAAAAATAAAGTTGTTTTTGCTCAGCCATTTATATATATATATATAACATCAATAAGGTGAAGGTACTTTTGAAGTTGTACCGTCATGAAGTTGATTGTGTCGTGAAAATAAGACAATATTTTTTTTAGAAAATGCACAGTAAAAATTAAGAAAGTATTTGCACTATGTATGATTTGGTGGAGTTTGTATGATAATCATATGGTTGTATGTTATGGTTTTAGGTTGGAGGGAGGACTGGGACGGTAAGTAATTTGTTTGTGAATGGAGCAGTATATTTTGTTAAAGGATGTTTTAAAAGATGTAGCAAGTTTTATAGTTGTTGAGTGGTGATGTGTGAAAGGAAGAGGAGATGACATAGTTGTGTATATGGAGAAGGAGAATTTTGTTAGAAAAGACGAGTCGATATGATGGTGGTGATTATGTTTTAGTGATTGAGTATGGGTTAGGGTAGGTGAGGTGCTGAGTGATGGTGAACGATGAGTTTGACTGATTGGCGGGAGAAGGGAGACTGCCTGGTGATTTCACTAGTGAAGAAGGTAGTTTGAATGGGTTTAGTTGTAGGACAAGTGTGTGGTTGTTGTAGTAGTGCAAGTGCAGTTTATTGCTATGTTGATGATGCAATGCTGAAAGAGGGCAATTACATGAACTTGTATCAACTGTTTTGGCTTGCTTGAACACACTAGATTATATCTTCGTACATATATGCCAGATGAGTGTGATGAGTGCTTTATCAATGTTAATTTTGTTGTACGATTCGTTGTCGCCATTATTTTTGAGATAAAATGTCATTTATATTGTTGTACATTTATTACTTCTAGTTGTTGTCCCTGTGGTGGTTCATCCAAAGACGAAAAAATGCAACTATCATGGAACAACTTTTTGATTGTATGTTTGTTAAAGTTATTTATATTTCATGATGTTGGGCATGAAAGTTGGAGCGTGCAAAACCATACCTATAAGTTGGAGCGTCTTGATAATGATTAATGAAACATGAATTGAGACATCTTTAGTCTTATGTATATTATCATATTAAGTCAAATATAATATCTTAAGAAACGATATGGAGGCATTATATTTAATTCGTGTGTATTCTAAGTTTCCACCATCAAAATTAGTAGTCTTTGAGCAATAGCCTTTGGGATAGATTAGAGACTTTCTCTTCAAATTAATTACAGTATTTAATCATTGCATGTTCTATTTCAAATCAACTACTATATATAGTTTTGGCACCTTTGAACACATTAGAGTTTCTCTTCGTCCATATGTGCCAAATGAGTGCAGTGAACGCTATATTAATGTTAATTTGTTGTATGGTTCGCTGCCACCAATTTTTGTTAGGATGCAACGTAACCTAAATGAGTTGGTTTATTCAAACATGAATTCATGTGCATCCGTATTAATCTAAATGATGCTGAGAAATGATATAAGGAAGTAAGCGGATATAACTTAATTTGGTTTATTTTTGATGGTATAGTAGTTCGTTGTCTGAACTTGTATTCGTATTAATCTGAACATTGACTGAGATACGTCTCTTCATGCTTGAATATTCTACTATAATTTGGTTCTCATTGCTAAAATTACAGAATTTACACTCTTCATCGCTATGTTCATTTATCCTTTTTTGTAAAAAGAGAACTTCCAATGTCTTTCCATTTCATCTTATGATTTTTTTTATTTCCATAGATAGGCTTATTTGGAAGCATGGTTCTTTGTACGCAAGTAAATCAGATCTTTTTGGAACCCGGTGATTGCATAGTATACATAGACTATTTGATGGAAAAAGAAAAGCTTTGAGCGGTTGAAGTTCTTAGTTATGCATTTTGTACTTGTAGACTTTAAATATGAACTATGTTTTGTCTTTTAGTTACTCAATTGACCTAAATATGGAATTGAAAGCATATGTATTTAATTTGGTACTCATGGATTAAAAGTATTTTTTGTTAGTTGATACTTTATTTTGTTATCATGAATATGCGTTATATTTGCTGATTTTTTTTTTATTCATACTTTGCTCTTTAAATTTCTAGGAAGATTCATTGCGACTGCTATTATTAAAATGTAATATATATATATATATATATATATATATATATATATATATATATATATATATAGGTATAGCTCTTGAAAAGCTTTATGACTATTGTGTCTACGAATTTCATAGCAGCATATATGAAGTGTAAAACGATTAAGCAATACTATAACATGTTGATTTAATGGAGTCCTATTGCCATTATCGAATAAATATGTTATAGCGGTAATACTGTGTTTTAAAGATTCTCACTTTCACTGAGATTTAGATGTTTAATTGCTGTGAGGATAAGCTATTGTCTTTAAATAACATAATGGCAAATTTTTGCTATGAAACTATGCCCTTTTACAGCAGTTTTTTGGTGTTATAAATATTGAGCAGCTTTTTACAATATGTCGATATACAACGTTTATCAAACCGCTATAGAATCGATTAATAGAGACTATATGCCACTATAAAAGACAATTTATGTTGTAGGGACTTTTCATATAAACTTCGTTTTCGATTAAAAAATATGTGAAAATGGACTAGAATCTCATCAAAAATACGTTGGTAACGTTTTGTGACCAAACGCTCATTTATTAGATATCTATATCTTTATCCTATTGATAATTTTTAATTGTTATTATTATTTATTCTTAATTTAACTATCTATGTTTATTCAGGTTATATTTTTATGTCTTGTTATAGGTATTGACTCCTAATTTTATCGTATGTAAACCTTGAATATAAGAGGCAATCCATAGCTAAAAGGTTAAATATAAACAAATCATTTAAATATTCAATCATAAAATTACAGGCTGCTATACGGAGGCCTCAATGGGTTGAAGTTTAAGTCAACTCAAGGGCACTACAAAATTTGATGTTTTATATGGATTGACATGATGTTGTATATGTTCTACGAAAGGCTACTCTAAAGTAGTAGCACCTTTTGACTAGTAGGAGGATGTTGAGATTAGACTTTTACTTGGGATGCGAGGTACAGAGAGCATTAGTGAATTTGGTTGAGAGGTTATCGAGCGTATCGACAATACTTGTTCTAAGTCGAAATAAAGAGTTGATAGTACCTATTTGGTTGTAGTGCTTAACCAAGTGCATTATTGACGCAAAAGAGAAGGTTGTCACCTTCTAATTGATAACCGAAACCATATAAGAAGAAGTATCCAACTCTCGATTTGTAGTTGGTGGCAATAAAGTTTATTCTAGAGATTCTAAGGCACTATCTATTAGGAATGGAGTAAAGTTGTACGATGGTGTCACAACATTGGACTATCCCTTCTCTAGGAGCAATCTTAACCTTCATCAGCAGTGATGGTTAGTGCTTCCAGCTTATAGGCAGTTCTTAATGTTTGGGCTTGAGATGTATCGATTTAGGAGAGATGTTCCATCTGTGGCATTGCTTGTATTTGCTATTTTTTATGACTCCATAATTCGGAATGTTATACGCAGACTCGATCAAGCTGGTTGGCTCCATAAGAAAAAAGTGTTGCTTGTTCCCTACATCATTCAAGGAGGATGATTAACTATACATTTAGATGAATTATCAGCTAGCTAATGCTGCATAGGATGAGTCAATTAGATCCATATAATTACTTGAGATTCCCAAATGAATGCTATAATAATTATTGATAGTTTCCTTCGATGTGTTAGCAGGGAGTTGAGGATAGCATGACGACACTCAAGTCATATATGATTAGTTGACAAGAGATGCTGGATTTTGCTTCTTAGTTCCAATATTGGCAACCAAATTTTTTGAGCCATATATAGATTGGAAAACATATTTGATATCTCATACTGTATATGTTAGTATCTTGCATGCTAGGATATGCAGTAATGTTATTTCTAACAATTACTCTTATTTTTCTAGGCATATTTGATTGTTGATACATGACATAACTATTTATACTCACATGGTTTTTAAGCACACATGATTGTTGTATTTTAGCATATTTATTTAAGATAAATTTCATACATGACTTGACATGTCTGTGCTAAATAAATTTTATTTATTTAACATGTTCATTTTCTTGGGACTACGACTATTATGCTTAACCCTCTTTGTTGAGTACATACTAGGGAACAAAGAAACAAGACTTGATTATTTTATTCTTACTCACTTCTATTCACATATAAGTGTTAAGTTTATTACAAAAGAGGTATGTTGGTAGATGTAGAATCATGGTTAATATCCCTAGTGCATTATTGATGATTTTATGCTGCATACATGGGAGGTCGCTTTTGAACTTTTGTTGGATTTGGACATTTTTTATCAGTTGTTTTTTCTGGATCGAGACGCACAAAGGACGTGCTGCCAAAATTTTCCTTGAATTTAGCTTAAGTTTGAGGAAAAGTCAGTGCTGAGTTGTCTTCCAAATGATAATTTGTCATTTTTGTTTTTGATTATATATTCGTTTGAAAATTAAAGTACAACTAACACATTTGGCAATGTCAAACTACAATGACTTTGGATTTGATTGTGATTGTATATAAGGATGGATTTATGGTTCCATATCAATTGCAAATCCATTCCCTTACTTGTTTTCGCTTTCAATAGAATTTTGTGAGTGATATACGACTTTTATTACGTTGTTACTTATTTGAGAGTGTTTGGTTGTGTTGTTCCATCACTTAGGGTATTGGAGACGAAATTCTTCACTAAAAGGAGAATGTAAGAATCTATATTTTTAACAGTTGGATATTTAGATGTTAATTTTTAATCAATTGACTGCTCTAAAATATGACTTTCCACATATGATCAAATTGGAAATCAAATCCATTTTCATTTAGTGTGGATGGTTCGTTACATAAAGAAATATATAAGGATCGTTATATTTTAAGATTTGTTTATCGCTCAGACAAGATTTTGTATCACCCAAGATTTTATGTTTCCTTTAATTTCCTTGGGTAGCCATCGACAATGCCGATGAGTATGCCAGTTAGCAGTATACGCATTATTTGGAGCTACATATGCAAATTAACGGTAGGTGATGCCTTCTCATATTACACTTGTATTATTGTTGTTCGTTCCGCTGTGTGACAATATGGGACCTTAACAGTGCTACTACTACTAGGTACAATTTGGTAGTTTAGTTTATTTAACTTTTATATAAACTCTATTACTAATTTTGTAATACTGTATGATCCTATATCCTGTGATTATGTGGTTTTTTTACTTATTGTTGTCTCGCCTATTTTATATCTATGTTTATTATTATATGATATCTGATACGCTATGAGATATAGGACATGTTCTTTGTGTTTCCTTACTTCTCTTCCCTTATGTTTTCTATTTTTTACGCCTACTATTTCCTTCTATTTATTTCTGTTGACAACCATCGTAGATTGATCATGTGTTTATATAGATCACTATTGTGTAATATAAGCATCTATCGTGCAACGCGGTTGTCACAAATTCATCTCTTCTTGCAATTGATAACAAAACACTGTCCCATCCTTCAATAATCATAGAAAAAACTTTAGTAGTGAGTGGTATACTGTGCTGTTAAAGTGCTCAGTGGATCCAATGCAGCGGAAATGCAAAAGGTTATAGCTGGGATAAAGCGAGGAAATAGCAGTGTAAAGCAGATGAGTTTAAAATAGCATATAAAACTCGTATTTAATGCTTTTACAAATATACATATGATAAATAAATGGAAACTTAACATTCAATTTAATTATAATTAGTACGTTCTTAATTTTCAATAAAAGCATGTACAAATATATGTAAATATAAACTTTTATTTAGTTTGATTGAATTTACATATGAAAAATACATGTCAAAAAATTCTATTAAAATACTAATTATATAACTTTTATAATATAAATATATTTGTTTTCAATTCATTCTATTTATAGAAGATATAGAGGAATATAGTTGAAATAATATGATATATAGGGAATATCGGAATATAGCGAGGCTTAAAGCGAAAAGACTATTCAAAGGCTATTTGGAAATAGCATAGCGAGAGTATTCCACTACACGAATAATTGGGGATATAGCGGGTTAATAGCGGGGCATAAAGTGCACAGGTGGTACATTGTCCACAACATGTATATAAAATGTTGACAATGACATCCGAAGATACTTCACACGGAAGGAACCTCCAAGCATGCCATTTATATTTAAAAGGTCATATTTTCCTGTCACGTATATACTGAAATGTACCTTTGATTTCATTTGACCGATCTGAGTGCCTATAGTATAGGGCAACTTATTGAATATATTTTTCTCATCTCTTGATTAGGAACGATATCACTTCGGAAAATCATCACATCATCGCATATAATAGGTAGGAAACCACTAAATGAAATAGAGAGATAGGTTGAATATAGTGGAAGGTAACAACGTCCTCCATTTGAAAAGAGGAAATTTATAGTGCAATACAAAGTAAATATAGAGGTAAAGGATCTCCTTTTCTCAATTCCTTTATAGACTTAATAAAAACATGTGATATGCCATCAATTGAATAGAGAAAGTATGGGAGTTTATGCATTCATGAAACAAGTGTGTTGATATTCACACGTCGATTTCCTCTTCTTGCCGCTCATAAAAATTTAATAGGTTAGATTATTTTTAACCTACTTTCACTCAGTCGTTCACAACAGTACCGCTTCTCCTCAAACAACGTATTATCTCTTATATTAAACTTTAAACCATAAGAATTTTTTTTCTAAATAGAGGATTGAAGATAAACATAAAAAAGAGGTTAGTTTTGTTGATCACGTTGTACAATTTATTCTACTGTTGGGTAGAAAATTATTTGTAGGTTTTTTTTATTGCTTAGGGTTTTTGTTAATTTTTATAGAAGATTTCTCCTCGCTACTTCAAGTTTGGAGGACACTAAATTTGATGACATTATAACTAGGAATGACATTGTAAGTTATTGGATTCTAAAGTTTTTTTTAATGCAACAACATATATGTCCTATTTTACAAAAAAGTTTCAGTTAAATTGTTTTTTCTTTTCCGTAGGAGGAGAATGTGAATGACAATAAATTTGAGAGTGTTGTTATTATTTTAGCTGAGACCTATGTGGATGATAGTAATAGGCTGCAAGATGATCGGTCAAATACCTTTGAAAACATAACAGTTCATTTGAAAAATCATTTTATAACCGATGAAGTATTCACTTAGTACTTAATTGTAACAACTCGCGTACTTTACGAAAATATATTTAAATGTTTTGTTTAAATATAATATCGTTAATTTAATATTAGTCTAAAAATTCACTTTTTGCATATGGATGAATTGGGACTCGAAACCACTTTCATTGAGTTTATAATGCCATTTACGACTTTTAAAACTATAAACGTTGATATGTTTGGAGTAAGTGAAAAATTGGGGCTTTTTAGTGGACTTGGTTTAAGTCAAGCTAGCCCCTAACTCAATGAAGCCCACTACATAGCCTCTCCACCTACCTTCCTCCTTCATTTAACTCTTCATTCATTTCCTAAGTAAATTCCTAAACCTAAGAGAAGAGGAAATTAATATTCCTAAGCTCCAATCTTAGGAAATCTAGTGTTAGTTTGGCTTATTCAAGGAGAATCTAGGTAAGATCATCTCCCTCTCCCTCTCCTTGATTCCTCTTCTATTTTAGGGAATTTTTCTAAAACTGGCTATTGGTTTGTCATCTATTTGTATATAGGTTGAAGAATTGTGTGCTACATGCGAAGAGACGTTGATTGTCTAGGTTTTGATTCATCTCCTTGCATTCAACAACCAAAGGTGAGTTCCCATGAGCTCACATCTTTGCCTCAAGCATTCATGCTTGTCTATTTTGCTCTTGGCACATATATATCGCTTATGAACTGTGTATTTGGTTCTGTTGATTGGTTTGTGTGTTTACATTTTCAATTTATGAAGTTTGATTTCATATTCAACGATTTCCATTTAGATTCTTAGTGTGCATGTGAATTTGGATGTTATAAGTTGCATCGGCAAGCCTTGGATGCTTCATTTTTGCATAGGAAACATTACAAGCCTTCGGGCGTTAGTCGATATCATTTTGAGCATGTTTTCTAGGCAAAATTGTGCTCAGGCTCAAGTTTAGACGTCTGAATATTTTAGGTCAGACGTCTGACCTGCTACGAATAATTAAAAAAGCACCAGGCACAGAATTCAGAAATCTGAATTTTTTTATTCAGGCATCTGAATTATGCAATTCAAAAGTTTGGTTTATAGACAGAGAGATGACTGTCTAATAAACCAAATTCAAACATCTGAATTTTTGATTTAGGCGTCTGAATCCTGTTTTTCTGCTGTTGACCGGTGGAGATCGCTGTCAACAGTTTAGGATGTTTTAGGCTCTTTTCCGACCGAGTTTCGGCCCGTTCAAACTTTTTCTATGACTTTTCAGTTTCTCTGATTCGGAGATTTTTACAGCTTGATTTTTATGGATTTTTTATTTATTCATTATGATTGAATTTTATAATCGATATTTATGAGATTTAATTTACGTTATAAAAACGTGAATTCTTAGTTCAATCGCTATTTCGATCGTTATTATACGAGAATTGCCACTTTGAAACTATATAAAAAGGGGTTTTATATTATTAGTAGATGACAAGTTGCTTTACCAAAATGATTTCCAATCCTACCTCATTAAAAAGTTATTTTATGAAATCAATTTATAAATCATTTTCCAATCTACTAGTATATATATATTCATATAAACCTTTTTCTCGTTTGTATGAGAAATCTAATTAAACGCCCTAGTAAAAACAAGGACTATGACCCTTTGAGTTTACTTCGACAGCTAATTCTTGGACTCGTTCGATTGAAGAAAAAAAACCGTGGCAATGATCGTTTATGTTATTAGTAGATTATACAGCATGTTCTTAACTATTCGAGTAGAGCGAGTGGTTATGGCACATGCAGTTCAACTCTTATAATTATTTTCTTGGAGTAATTTACACTACCTTGGATAAATTCTGATCTTTTCAGTACTTTATTTATTTTGATGACCTTCGAATCATCCTGAGGAACTCTGATTCACCGAGGGACTTCGGTTCACTTCTGTAGGGTCGCGACCCGCAGGTCTTCGGGCCATCTCAGAGCTTCGGCTCAACATATAGGCTAGCTACCTAGAGATTGCGTCTCATCTCGATACACATGTTAGTTCATTCTTCAGACTCCGAGGTTGAGTCTTTGGACTCCCATCTCGAGGCTTACCCTCTTGTTTTCTCTATGATTTCTGGATTTCTGGTTTTTTATTTCTGGAATTTGAGATTTATTGATATTAATTTATTAATCTGAGTTTATTGATATTAATTTATCAATTTGAGTTTCATTGATATATAAGCTATCAATTTTCGATTGATTTGATGTGATTATCATATCCATGAGTAGCCATATAACTTCGGATGTGATATTCCGCTATAGCTCTATTATTGATGTATGAGAAATATTATAGACATCCTTGAGTTCCAACTTTATGTGTGTCACTTTTATTATAGAATTTGTATGTTTACATTTCTTTATATCTCTTATTATGTGCCAATATAAGAGATAAGTACAGCTAAACTGACCTGTTTATTGTTTATTTCTTATAAATAATACTCAGGTCAGGCCCGAGTGTTGCAGGTGCTTCCACATGACTTCTAGCAGGAACTAGTTCTTTATTTTTTCTTACTACGCTAGTATTGTAGTTTATTTTGATATGTATATGAGGCAGTGACTCTTTTTTATTCACACTCTTTTGGCATGTATTATTATCTACTCTTTGGTAGTATAGTGGACCTTGTTCGGCCGCTATCTCTATGTATAAACTATGGCGTTGTTATTCTTATCTATTCCGCCTTTGTGATATGAAATTCTTTATTTGGCTCTGATTATTCTATTATGTATTTTATATTGCTTTCGAATAATATACAGCCACCGTGTAGTGGATTTGAACTTGAATTAGATGTATCGGATTTCCTCTTGAGATTTTAAAAGTAAGACCACATTATCCGATACATTTAACACTCATTCAAGCTAACATATAGATGGCCACTCCTCAACAGCCTTATTCTTCGGTTTAGTTGACACCATTGCTTGCAATGGCTTTGGCTAACACGAGTATAGAGGTGGGGCATTACAGTAATTTACAATCACTAATGTACATGTAAAAATTGAAGTATGTTAATTTTTTGTTAAACTATATGTGATTTTTAATATTTGGTTTGTAGAACGCATTGATTCGATAGTGTAAAACAATAGGGAATTAGTTGGATACTATTGTAGTAATTCCAAAATTTGATAAATTATGACCTAAAAAGAAACTAATGTTACAATTGGGTTGTGAAAGGGCTGCAGTTTGCCCTAGTCATCACCAAAAGGCTGCAAAAAAGAAAATACTGTGAAATGACCTAAAACTAGCGCAACAAGGAAATGCAATTGTCCATTTCAATTGAAGGGCGTGTATTTAGAGGAAGATAAATGGAAAGTATTTGTAATCAATGGAGTGCATAATCATGAATTTCCTCACACATTAGAAGGACATCCTTTCACAGCACAATTGATGGATGAGGAGAAAAAATATTAGAAGACATGAGTATTGTAGGTATTCTGCCAAGAGATGTATTAGTTACCATTGAAAAGTCATTTCTAGATAATTTCTCGACTTTGAAGACTATTTACAATCCTAAATATAAAATGCAACTGTCAGTGATGGAGTGTACATACGCAATGCAAAATTTAATGAAATTGCTTACCGAGAAGCAATTTGTGTATTTTAATAGGGCTGATGCGAAACCGATTTTTCTTATAGATATAATATCGTCTCATGCGAAATCATTTGTGTCATGTAAGTGTTTTCCCTCAGTTATTCTACTTGATTGTACATATAAATTGGATTGCTATAATTTTCTTTTTTTGGAAATGGTTGGTATGACTTCCACGGGTCGAACATTTAGTATTGCTCATGCAATTCTAGCACACGTGCGGGAGAAGAACTTAGAATGGGTGCTACCAAATTAAAAATTTTTTTTACTTGAAAAAGAACCTGAGGTAATAGTCACGAATAGAGAATGGGGATTAATAAATGAAATCAAGAAAAATTTCCATAGGAAAAAATGATAATGTGTTTTTGCCATATGGGAAATAATGTCATTGCGAATTGCAAACCGAAGTTTAAAACAAATTAGGTTTTCGAAATTTTTTTGCAAAGCCATAAGAAGGTGATTCATGCGCCGACTAAAGATAAATTTTGTATGTACTACAATATTTTCAACATGACTGGGTAAACTACCCTTAAAGCTGAAATACATTCATAGTCAATGTTTGGAATACAAGGAGTACTATGCTTTTGCATGGACAAATAAAATTAAACATCGTGATAATAGAACAACAACTCGAGCCGAGTCTTCCCATGCTCAAATGAAAAAACATCTCGGATCATCTAGATTAACTTTTGTGGTATTATGGTCGAAAATGGATAGTATGATATTTCTATAGCATACTCTTTTGAAAGAATCTCGGGAGCTATATGGATTGCATACCAAGTTCCATTGTTAAAACCATTACGAGATAAGACATCTTTTTGCATTGGATTTGTTGTCAAAGAAATGGGAAAAATTAGTTTGTGCTTTGGATGCATCGCTTTGTGATCAAATTGACTTGTGTATGGTCTTCCATGTGCACATGAGATATATAAATATCACATTAATGGCCTCTAATCCCAAGTGAAATCATAGATGATCATTGGAGATAGTTCAATTATATTTCACAAGTTAAAAAATGACTTGAGTTTGTCCATACAACTCAGTTTGCATACATTAAAAAATTATTTGATTTGAGCATAAATGAGGAAAGGGAATTTGCGCTATTGAATCTATGAGAAGTTGCATTAGCAGCCACGACTTCTATTTTGGAACCAAAAAAAGAGAAACGCAAAGGAAGACCAAGTGGAAGTGATAGCAAGTCAATTAATGTTTGCAAACGGCGTTTCTATGGAATTATAAACTCGTTATCAAAATATCGTACAAATAACCGCAAGCGCACAGCGTACAATCGTAGTATGTGGCGAATACGGGTCGATCTGCAGGGAAAGAATTCATTGTAATCTTAATCAAATTAAACTGAAAGCGAGTGAAATTGTTAGCAAAAAACTAAAAGAAAACTAACAATGTTAAAATGAATACAAATACGAGACTAAGAGACAATTTAGGAGATAGATTCACTATCAACATCAATCTAATTAACACAAAAAATGGCTCTAACTCTCTTTAATAACTAGCACATTAAGTGTTTTATTCATACAAGCATGATTTATATGCTAGAAAATTAAAGCACATAAATCATCAATTTTCAGTACAAACTTAAAGCCCTAATTATCACATAGAAAATATTAGTTCTAATAAAAATGAAACATTATGAGTATGTTCTGTATGTTAATATTCACTAACTACACAGAAAATCAAGGATGCTTTCACTTGTAATGTCACTACTTTTTCCAAAATGAATTAGATTGTGATAAAGTATGATTATATTAATGATATGAGTATAACACATTTGGGACTAATCAACCAACATGTGCTATCAATTTTCACCATATAAAATCTTCACTTTATCTATATCCAATTTTAGATTAAGCTCAAATAAGAGAGTTAGAGACATGAAATTCATATGTTCATTATTCATGAATCATGAGAGCTTCACTACCCCTAAATTAAAGGGGTTTAACTACTCATAATGGATTCAATGATAACATAAAGAGATTTCATTATAAAAGACAACAAAAGAAATGAGTACTATATTAAAATTACACTAAAAAAATTATTGATTCACTATCAACAATAATCTAATTAACATAAAAAATGGCTCAACTCTCTTTAATTACTAGCACATTAAGTGTTGTGTTCATACAAGCATGATCTATATGCTAGAAAATTCAAGCACATAAATCATCAATTTTCCATACAAACTTAAAGCCCTAATTATCACATAGAAAATATTAGTTCTAATAAAAATGAAACATTATGAGTACGTTCTGTATGTTAATATTCACTAACTACATAGAAAATCAAGGATGCTTTCACTTTTAATGTCACTACTTTTTTCAAAATGAATTAGATTGTGGTAAAGTATGATTCTATTAATGATATGAGTACAACACATTTGGGAATAATCAACCAACATGTGCTATCAATTTTCACCATATAAAATCTTCACTTTATCTATATCTAATTTTAGATTAAGCTCAAATAAGAGAGTTAGAGACATGAAATTCTTATGTTAATTATTCATGAATCATGAGAGCTCCACTACCTCTAAATTGAAGGGGTTCAACTACTCATAATGGATTCAATGATAACATAAAGAGATTTCGTTACAAAAGACAAAAAAAGAAAAGAGTACTATATTAAAATTACACTAAAAAAATTACATAAAAGAAATGGCTAAGAAGCCAAGGAAGAGATATAGAGTTTTTTATTTCAGCCAATCTAAACTAAATAAAATCCAAGATGATTTTTACATCAACATACAGGGGTTATTTATACATGTGGAAAACCGTAATTCACTTCTAGCGTGCTACCAAGAATGCCCTTCATTAAGCTTCCTTTTGTCTTTAGCAATAATGATTCATGAAACCCATTTTTGTCTCCACTAAAGAAGGAGGGAGAGTGGGTGGGGTCCTCCATTAATCTTCTATTTGAATTGATTCCTTCTCCATTGATTGATTTCCTTTTTTGTGGCAAGGCATTGATTTCCTCTTTTTTTTCTTTTGTATGTATATATATCTTTATGAAGTCCTCTTCTACATGCATCAATCTATACAAAAACAATGAAAAATGTCCAAGTAAACAGTTATCAAAATAACTTAAGCACAAAAATGGCTATTTTCCCCCTATATGATGATGAATGCATGATGTTTTGAAATCAATTGAATTACCATTTAAACACGATAAAATACCCATATATGACATTTATTTGCACTAAACAAGAACAAATATGTGAATATAAATGTGCATTTTTACGTGCACATCAAATACCCCCACACTTGTCTTTTTATTCATCCTCGAATAAAGTTAAAAACTAAGCTAAATCCATTTTCGTAAGGAGCACGATTGCATTGAGTGTATGCAACCAGCCTTTAAACCTCTGGGTGTCCCCAGTAGGACGAATGCTGTCTCTTGTGGGATTTTAGCGGATACTACCCATAAAATCCAAAATTTAAACGCAAAAAATATTTACAAAATGCAAGATTAGAAAATATTTACAAGACGAATGCAAGCTTTTAAAGGAATATTTACAAATGGATAATTTACTTTTAAATATTACACGAATGAGTTAACACAAGTTTGGGTCGTCACTATGAAATTTGAGTCCGTCACTAATCAAAACTTCAAACAAAAGTCATGTTATCATTACAAATTCCTCCAGCTTGGCCGGTTGTTTTGGTAGAAACACAATGCAAATATGAAATGGATTCTATAATCGATATCAACAATCGTAAAATGACATCTAAACTTCCTTTTTGTTAACAAGTTAGGTCGAATAAGTGAAGAGTGTGCTTGGATTTCAAATGCTTACTCTCTCTTTATTACAAAATATTTACATTATTACTATTTACAAACACCTACCCGAAAAGACCAAGGTATACCACCCGTGAGAGTTTAGTACAGAGCTAGGCGGATTGTGCAGACCGACACTGACTTTGTCAACAAGATGTTGGTAATCCTTAGGTGTCCAACTCATAAGATGAGACCGAGATATACCGACATTGACTTTGTCAACAAGATGTCGGAAAGAGCTTGGCAGGTTTGCACATCAACGCGAGATGTACTAGCAATGTTGGATACCCTTGGAATACATACATTCTTTTTTTTAATAAGAGAGAGAGTTAAGTGAGGATATCTTAGCACAACTTCACTTAAAAGATCTAAAATGTTATCGCAAGTAGTCTAAATCAACCATTCATTTAATCGGATTACAGTTCGGAAAATATTTCATACTCATCACCTACGAATTTCCCAATATACCAGTTACACAAAATTTACTCATAATTCAAACTTTCCTTCCGTTATCCACTAAGAGAAGTAAAACTCCAAACATTTTAATCAAACGACCAGAATTATATGCTAACTCCATCGTGTCTTATTTAAAAGTAAATAGAAATGCGAAATTCTTCTTCTTTTTTTTTGAATGACAAAAAAGAAAGGAAAATTCTATGCGAAACCAAAATAAATATGAAACTCCCCCCACACTTGATTTGGACTGTGTCCCCATAGTCAATGCATGACATAATGAGTGAACGGAAGAGAAATATTTACATATTTACGAAGGAGGGTTAAACTTAACTTTCTTACTTCACATAGCATGGCTCATGAAGAATCGTGAGCTCCTCCTCCTGATCAATGGGCAATTCCAAGAACGGTTTTAGACATTTACGATTGACTTTGAATATGGATCCATCCCTCGGGTTTTCTATTTCAATAGCACCATGTGGAAAAACAGTTCGAACAACATATGGTCCGGTCCATTTCGATTTTAACTTCCTAGGGAATAAATGAATTCGTGTGTCATATAGCAGAACTTTTTGGTCTAGGAAAAATGTTTTTCTTAGGATTGAATTGTCTCTTTTTGGTCTAGAAAAAATGTTTTTCTTAGGATTGAATTGTCATGAAAAACTTTGGTTTTTTCCTTGTAAATTTTTTCGTTTTCGTAAGCGTCATTCCTAATTACTTCTAACTCATTGAGTTGCAATTTTCGGTTTTCACCAGCTTATTCAAGATTAAAGTTTAAGTTCTTTATCGCATAAAGCGCTCTATGTTCAAGTTCAATAGATAAATGACAGGCTTTACCATAAACCAATCGGGAAGAGGACAATCCAATATTAGTTTTAAAAGCAGTACAGTAAGCCCAAAGCACGTCGGCCAATTTTTATGGCCAATCTTTTCGGTTTTTATTTACAGTTTTCTCCAAAATCTGTTTTATTTGACGATCTGATGCTTCGACTTGACCACGAGTTTGCAGATGATAAGGAGTGGATAATTTGTTCGTTATTGAGTATTTCTTCAATAAGGATTCAAAAGATCAATTACAGAAATGCGTTCCATTGTCGCTTATTATTGTGCTAGGTGTGCCGAACCTCGAAAAGATGTTCTCTTTTAGAAATTTCACAACAATTTTATGATCATTTGTTTTACATGGAACGACTTCGACCCATTTCGAAACGTAATCGACAACGAGAAGAATATACAAGTTTTCAAAGGAGTTTGGGAAAGGTCCCATAAAGTCAATACCCCTTACATCAAAGATCTCGATCGTAAGGATGGGGTTCAAAGACATCATATTTCGTTGAGAAATCTTTCCAAGCATTTGACAACGATTGCAAGTTTTACAGAATGAGTCTTTAAAGAGGGTAGGCCAACAAAAACCACATTGAAGAACCTTTTCAGCGGTTTTCCTAGGACCAAAATGTCCACCGCACGCATGATCATGGCAAAATGAGAGAACACTCCTAATTTTGCTATCAGGAACACATCGACGAATGATTTGGTCCGAACAATACTTAAACAAGTATGGGTCATCCCAATAGAAGTATTTCACTTGGGAAAGAAATTTGTATTTATCTTGTTTGGACCAAAATGAGGGGGTTTCTTTAGTGACTAAATAGTTCACTATGCCGGTGAACCAAGGATCGACTGAAACATAAAGGAGTTGTTCGTCGAAACTTTTCATTGAAAGCAAAGAAGATGGCACGTTCGGAAGACGAGATAAGTGATCAGCTATGACGTTATAGGATCCTTTTTGTCTTTGATTGTAAGGTCGAATTCTGGAAGCAAAAGGATCCATCGAATTAAGCGTGACATAGCATCTTTTTTAGCAAAAAGGTGCCGAAGTGCAGAATAGTCAGCGTAGACCGTGATGTGGGAACCAATCAAGTAAGATCGAAACTTCTCAAGCGCCAAAACGACAGCCAAAAGTTCTTTTTCGATGGTCGTATAATTTAGCTGAGCGTCGTTCAAGGTCATACTCGCACAGTAAATAAATGAAAGATTTTCTTGATGCGTTGTCCTAAGACAGCACCAACCGCGAAGTTAGAAGCGTCACACATGATTTCCAAAGGAAGTTCCCAATTGGATTAATAGATTATCGGGGCAGAAATGAGTTCATTTTTAAGACGTTCAAAAGAAGCGATACATTCAGAGTTAAATTCTAGAAGTGTAGTCAAAGGACAAGCGATTTTGCTAAAATCTTTCACAAAGCGTCAATAAAAACCAACATGCGCAAGAAATGAACGAATGTCCTTAACGCATTTTGGAATGGCTAGTTTTGAAATAACAGCAACTTTCGCTTTATCTACCTCAGTGCCATTATTTGAAATCACATGTCCAAGGACAATGCCTTGTTTGACCATAAAGTGGCATTTTCCCAATTCAACGTTAAGTGTTTTTCTTTACATCGAATTAAAACAAGTTCAAGATGATGTAAGCACGAGGAAAAAGAATCGCCAAAGATCGAAAAATCATCCATAAAGACTTCAAGAAAGCGTTCGATCATATCAAAAAAAAATTCCAACAATACATCATTGGAAAGTTGCAGGGGCATTGCAAAGACCGAAAGGCATACGTCGGTAAGCAAAGGTACCGAATGGACATGTGAATGTCTTTTTTTCTTGATCTTTGGAGCGATTGGAATTTGATAATAACCAGAATAACCATCAAGAAAGCAATAGAATTCATGACCAACTAAACGTTCGAGTATTTGATCAATGAAGGGAAGAGGAAAGTGGTATTTACGCGTTGCAACATTCAATTTCGATAATCGATGCTAACACGCCAACCGGTTTGAGTACGAGTTGGAAGAAGTTCGTTTTGGTCATTTGCAACAATGGTGAGTCTGGACTTTTTAGGAACAACGTGAATGGGGCTTACCCATAAGCTATCAGAATTGGGGTAAAGGACAACATTATCGAGAAGTTTAAGAGTTTCTTCACGAACTACCTCATTCATCTTAGGGTTAAGCCTACGTTGTGCTTCACGAGTAGGTTTGGCTTCATCAGTTAAGTGAATACAATGTTGAACGATTGCGGAGCTAATTCAGCTTGATGTCAGAAATGGACCAACCGATTGCATCCTTGTTTTTAGAGAGAGTCGAGAGAAGATAAATTTCTTGATCATGAGTTAAGTTTGAAGAAATTATGAGAGGACAAGTTTCGTTATCACCTAAGTATACATACTTAAGGTGATCGGGAAGAAGTTTAAGGTCTAACTTTGGTGGCCTCTCAATCAAAGAACTTGGTTGAGATTTGGACTCAACTGAAAGCGATTCAAATGAAAGCCGACTTCGTTAGGACCGCCTTGGAACAATTTAACGTACTTGACCTCGCGCTCATCATTAAGGTCAAACGATTCTTTTTCGGAGTTCTCATGAATGGCATTAACTTCCATGGTTTGGGCACATGATTCATTTGAATGACTGTCAAGATTGAAAATACTAAGATCTAAGCTCATGTTTCCAAAAGAGATTTTCATTGAACCATTACAACAATTTATTAAAGCATTTGAATTAGCTAAAAAGGGTCGACCTAAAATCAAAGGAATTTGACTCATTGGATTATTGACAGGTTGAGTTTCCAAAACAATGAAATCGACAGGAAAGATGAATTGACCAACTTTGATGAGTACGTCCTCGATTTCTCCAATGAGTTTCTTAACTAGACGATCAGCAAATTAAAGATTTATTTTCATTGGTTTAAGTTCACCCAAACCAAGTTGTTGGTAAACAAAATATGGAATCAAATTGACACTCGCACCCAAATCAACTAAGCATTTGTTAATTGTTTTATCTCCTATCGTGCATGAGATTGTAGGGCATCCAGGATCTTTGCATTTGATCGAGATCGACTGGGTCAAGACTTCGCTAAGTCCAGCGGCTAAGAAGACTTTCTTGGGTACCTGAGTGTGTCGTTTTTGGGTACACAAGTCTTTGAGAAATTTAGCATAGGTGGGGACTTGTTGAATGATGTCAAGAAGAGGAATATCAACTTTTACTTGTTTAAAAATTTCAACATCTTTTCCATTTGGTCGGAATGTTTCTTTGGTTGAAGACGATGAGGAAATGGAATGCGGAACTTAGTAGGTCGTTCTACTGGTGTAGGAGCAGAGACTAAGAATTTGGATCGAGATCATTCATGGTTTTAGAAGAGTCGAGTGGAATACTCGGTAAGTTATTTGGATTTTCAACTTGATTATCGATTTTCTTACCAGATCATAAAGTTGTGATAGCATTCAACTGAGTTTGATTGCTATCCTAGATGACATTAGTTTGGTTTGGATTAGGATTTTGACTCCTAGGGTTTGGAATGGGTTGACTCGGGAAAGTGCCTCTTTCCCGTTCCCTTACAGAATTGGCCAACTGACTCATTTGCATTGCAAGTTTAGCGATAGATTGACTCGTGTTTTGCATGTGGGAAGTCAATAAATTTTGCAGATTGCTATTTGATTGGAGATTTTGAATAGTTGCATTAGTCAATTCTTCGAGTGTTTTCTCAAGTGACGTCAATTGTTTATCGTCTTAGGGAACAAAATATTGTTGCGCTTGATTTTGAGAAGGTGGCACAAGATTTTGGAATTGAGTTTGTTGAAAGGGAGGATTTGAAGGATTATTTGAAAATGGTTGAAAAGGAGGTCGAACCATATTCAAATTTGCATTGTTTTGGGTCCAAGAGAAGTTAGGATGATTTCTCCAACTAGGATTGTATGTTGGGTGAATGGGTCGTTTCTAACTTTGTTAAATGCGTCGATTTGTTCTATTGAATGTGGACACTGATCGACAATGTGGTTAGGATCGTTACATTAGTAACAAGAAGGCTGAGACGCTTGAGCTTGGTTTACTTGAGTTGACGAAAGTACATTATCAAATTTGGTTAACACCGCGTCTATTTTAGCTTCTAAAGCCATTGAGGATCCTGCCGAATGAGCATTTGATCGGGCATAAATGATTTCCCATTAGATTTTTTCCATTGAGATGATTTTTCTATCAAATTTTCGAGAAATTGCCAAGCGACATCGTGATTTTGGGCTAGAAAGTTTCCTTCACATCGATTCGAGCATGGTTCGAGAGTTATTTTCGAGTCCATCATATAAAATTTGACAAAGAGTCCATTTTTTGAAATTGTGATATGGACATTTGACTAGAAGTTCTTTAAATCTTTCGAAATATTTTGCAAAGGATTCACCCCCAAATTGATAAAAATTAACGATTTCGGTTCGAATTTTGGATGTTTTTTCCAAAGGGTAAATTTTTTTTAAGAAAACTTTCACAAATTCATTCCAAGTTCCAATCGTATTTGAAGGCAAGCTATACAACCATTTTTCGGCATAATCGGTAAGTGCAATGGAATTAACCTAAGTTTAATTCCATCATCACTTAGTTGTTGAAATTTCATGGTTGCACAAACTTGTTCAAATTTGGTTAAGAAAATATAAGGATCATCACGTTCAAGATTGCCAAACTTTTGAAGAGTATTTATGTGATTCAAATGAATTTTAAAGTGGTTACCCGTTGGGGGTGGGCAATATGATGCAAGAAGGAATAGACACCTGATCGGGGAAGTATCCATCCATAAGAGTACGAGGGGGATTTTCTTCGGCCATGGTTGAAAGAATGTTTGTTCGAACTAAAGGATTAGTAGAAGGATCACGGGTCCAACTACGCATGCACTAGCGCAAAGAATACGAGGAAAGGAGAAAGAACAAATTTGAGAAGAGGATTGAAGCGATTTTTTTTTAAGAGAGAAAAGTTAAATTTGTACAAAAAGGAAAATAGTATTAGATTTTTTTTGTTTTTATAAATGGATGAACCTAATGCAATTTACAATTATGACGGTTAGATTAATTTCAACAAAAAATTTCTCAGTCAGTTAACGGGCAGGAGTTATCGGTGCACCAGGAATCACCCTAGCAATGCAACCGAAGGTTTAAGTAACTTCATAGGAACAACCGATATAATATTTACGAATCACCGTAATATTTATAAATGGTTATTACTCTGCCGTAATCTAGACATCGAGAAATAATCCGTTAGAAATAGACCAATTTGCTAAAATATAATGAGGTCCTTAGAAAATAAAAACAAAACTAAGACGAATGCAAATTATTATTATTATTGAAATATTTAATCAATCACAGAAAAAACAGTCTCAGAACAGTCAAAGAACAAGAAATTATAAAAATAAATTTTTACAAGCAAGCCGCGACACCAGCACAAAATCATTACAAGCAAATTTTATATTATTTTTAGGTAACAGCAGTCCCTGTAGAGTTTAGAAATTTTCACCTAGATCGGCAGTCCGTCTAGTGCAACTGAGTAGCGCTAGCGCATCCACACCCCACTTGGCGTGCAACCACTCGAACCAAATCTGTTTGCAACTAGGTTGATGTTTGAATTCCTTGTTTGTTGATTGAATTCTGCCTGAGCATGCATAAATTTATTAGAAAAGTTTTTCTCCTTTTCTTTTATGCAAGCAAGTAGTGCGGATTTGAGCAAGCAATTCCATTTTTTTATTGACCTGGAAAGGATTTAATGCAAGTATGAAAATGGAAATGTGTAACACCCCACGTCCATTAATGTCACTCACAAAGGGAATGCATTAACTTTCATGGAGTATTATTGATGTATAGAACGGAATATAACAAGACAGATACATATATTGGTACTTGAAAATTTTAAAACAACTTTTATTGCAGCGGAGAAATAGTTTGGTTACAACAACATCAAAAACCAACAATAAAACCAAGTACACTTAATATCCATCTTGATAAATTGTTTTCTGAGTACATAAAGTAAAAAAGCATAACCCCAACATAAGTAGCCATAAAAGAGATAAGCGGAACTTTACTTTCAGCAATCCAAGCACTTCCAAAAGAGAGAGAAAGAGATCCAAATCAAGCTCCACTAGCACTAGTCCCACCCTGAGAACCTTGGGGCGGGGGGGGGGGGGGGGAAGAAAAGAGGCGAAAACAAAGGGGATCATGCATAAAGTCTGGCGAGTCCAATAGCTTTAACAATATAATTATTAAAGTAATTAGGATAAGGCATAAACTGGTAAAACAAGGAATGACTGTGAAACAAATGGGCAAGTCAAAACAAACAAGAGGAATATGCTGGCGTTAATCGCACTCCTAATCACTATAAGATAATTACTATACTGCACAAATACTAGTCACCCTAAAAGTTGATCCCGCCTATTGAACATAATAATCATAATAATGATAATGGTAGTCCCGTGTACTCCTAGCTGTATTCATAGGTGCCGCCTGCCCTTATCTCTACTAGTTCTACCCACTACCCCTATGCGATCGGCTTCCTAACTCGTAGATACCCGTGCTGGTCCCACAGTGGGGTGTATCCCTCCCCAAAGTGGCAAACCAATACTACTCAAATATGAATGGCTTATATCTACATGATGCAACAACATCTTACCTACCAGCTCGGGCCCACGCATGCACATGACCCCGTTGGACTTGCGTTGCCACCGCTAACCCGTTTTGACCTCTTACAATCAAACCCAGTAAGCGTGTCTCGTCTTCGACCTAGCTCGAGCTCACAAAGATAATTAATGGTTTATTGGTTTGAAAAGGGTCCCCATACTTGACAGAAGCTTTCCACCTATGTGTGGTCCCCACTAGGATTACCCACTTAACCCCTTCTTATTCATGTCTTCTTACCTGTTTCAATTTGGTTAAGTGTTTCTAATCGTATTTCACATGTCACCCATGTCACCCACTTAACCTCATGTCCCACTACAGGTTTATCTTGGTTAAGTATTACTTAATTCATTATAACCGTAACCTTGTAAGACCTCCCACATTAGACTACCGTTTGCGGTTGCTGAATTTTCCGGGCTGGTCCGGGCAGTCTTATACCGCAAACGAGCCTAACCTCGTGTCTTTACAATTGTTACGCATTTAATTTATGCCTTTGACCCCTTACATTAGACTACCATTTGTGGTTGCTGGATTTTTCGGGCGGGTCCGGGCAGTCTTATACCACAAACGAGTCTAACCTCGTGTCCTATGCATTTATTATTACACATAATTATTTAACCCCAATTTGAATTAATATCCCTATTCAAATTGTCAATAATTTCCAAATTATTCTATGTCCATAATTGTCACATAAATTATGTCCATAATTTTCAAGTATATAAATTATACCAATTAATGTCTCAAATTAATTATATGCCTATAAAGCCATTTAATGCCAATTCTCAATATGTATAATTAATATTTTCCCAACGTCCCCACGCCGTTTGCAAATAGTCTAACTCATAAAAAGAAAAGAAACATCACAACATGCAAAACACATAAAATTGATCTAACTTGCAAATAAGAATTATAACATAAATTTGCATAGCCAATAACTAGCATTGGCACTGGACATATAGAACATAAATTTTGCATAAACTATGTACTGCCATGGATCTAAATATAGTTCTAAACATAAAATTGTGAACTTGCATATGTGACTATGGTTTTCACCTAAACTTGCATATGGGTTCCATACAAACTTGCATATCAATTTAAACATGTAAACTAATATCACATGTTCTACATATAAATTCGCATACATATATATATATATACTTGATTCACATATAAACTTGTATATAATTTGCATACATACTTGCATATGATTCACATACAAACTAGCATATGATTTACATCCAAACTCGCATATAAACTGATGTCATAAAATGAATCAAGTTAAACATATGTGATTGGTCATATGAAATAGACCCACTAACGTAAGCTAACAAAACTGTCATATGTTCACGAACAGACGATAACAAAATTAAGTAACGTCACATGATTCAATAGGCATGTTCTCATAATCCAAATTATAACTCATCATAATTAGTTTATTAATTATTACATGAAAGAAATTGTACTCACAAAGACAGATTAGAGAAGAGAATAATTCGTTCGTCGTTTGTATTAGAATCCTGACTTGCAATTCCTAAGCTTTAAGAAGAAGTTGAACTATTCCAGGAGCATAAGGACGTCTTTAACTTATTTTAATTAGGATTGAAGCAGCATAGCGTTACAATGGTTTGGTGTGGAGAGAAAGTGGGGTTTGGGGGTGTTTGAATAGGTTAGGAGCCAAAGAATCTGTCCAGAAAACAAGTCCAGGTGCAAAATCCCGAATCTGCCTCGGATCTGACCAAATCAGGGGAGGTCGACCCCCAAGTTGACCTGTATAGGGGAGTCGACCCCCTGAACGACCTGGCCTGGGGCAGGAAAAATTCCGCCCAGTCCGCTTCTGTGTTTTCTTTTGAATTTGAATCTGATCTGTTTTAATTTATTTAAATTCCTGAAACTTCTGAAGGCCATAACTTCCTCATACGAACTTCGATTTACGAAAACTTGGACTCTATTCCAAGTAGAATTCCAAAACGAACGCAATGGTGTAACACATTTCCCTTAATTCTTCTCCTAAAAATTAAGTGTTCTTAAATATGTTAATTTTAATATTTAAAATTACGGGGTGTTACATTCTCCCCTCCTTAAAGGATGTCGCCCCCGAAATCTCTAAGTTAAGGAGAATGTATATCCTAACATCCAATCATCCATCTACTCAACCATCAAACACAGGCATCCAATGTCCTTACAAAATTTCTAATGCCATATGAACATATGCAAAAAGTGTGTGTATATGTTCCTTATCCAATGCATAATCAGGCGGTCTACTGACTCAGTTGACCTCCTTAATGCAAATCATGATAGTGCCATGCATCCATTATGTATGCAAAAGAATCCTAACGATACTTATTATTTCTACATGTGTGCACAACTATTCATCAAAATGCAGCATCCATATGATAACTCAACCATATTACATCCATTAATTTAAATATGCACACATATTTATATGCAATATGAAAGTGATTGAGCCGATCTAGTGCCTAATGTGTGTGTACATGCGTCCACGAGCAACCACTAGCAACCACTTGTGTCCATTTGCATCCACCAAACATAACATGTCTCAAACACATGTTTACAAACATAGGGTTTTTCCTAACTAAAGATCGAAGATATCATCACAGAGACATATTAAACGATAGGACAAGTATCAACAAAGCGGTAGAAAAAGAAGAATTTAAAAGCATACCCTCAAAAAGGAAAGGGTACAGCGTACGCATCTTGCCTTTCGTCTCCCAAGTCGCGTCTCCTTGATCATCTCCCTATTGCACTTTGACCAAGTTGACCTCTTTATTGCGTAGCTTTTTGACCTCCGATCCGAGAATGCATGTAGGAGCTCGTCTAACCGTGGCATTTCACTCTACTTCCACTTCTTTGAGTGTGCTCGGCTCCACCACTTCCGCCGTATCATGTAAACACTTACGCAAATGCGAAACGTGAAGCACGTCATGAACACCACTGAGCTTCTCTGGCAACTTTACTCTATACGCCATCTGCCCAATCCTCTCTGTAATTGGAAAGGGTCCTACGAACCTCGGTTCCAACTTCCCTACTGATCCAAAACGGACTACGTTTCTCAGTGGTGACACCTTAATAAAAACCATGTCCCCAATATTGAACTCAAGATCGGTTCGTCTCTTATCAGCATATGACTTCTGTCGGTCCTGCGCCGTCTTCATTCATCGTCGAATCAAGTCTATCTTCTCTGAAGTCTCCCTAATTAGTTGGGTCCAAGAAAAACCTTATCCGTAGATTCCCACCAACAAGTAGGTGATCGGCATGGTCGTCCATAAAGAGCCTCAAAAGGTGTCATGCCAATGCTAGCCTGAAAGCTGTTATTATAGACGAACTCCACTAATGGAAGATGTTCTTCCCATGTTCCTCCAAAGTCTAAGATGCATAGACTCAAAAGATCTTCTAGAATCTGATTTACTCTCTTGGTCTGGTCGTCCGTCTGAGGGCGATAAGCGGTACATAAGCACAATTGTGTTCCAACCGCCTCTTGTAAGCTCTTCCAAAACTTGCTAGTGAAAATGGGTTCTCTATCGCTCACAATGCTAGAGGGTATGCCGTGCAGACGAACTATCTCTCGAAGGTAAACATATGCTAACCATGCGGCGGTCCTCCTACTTTTAACGAGAACAAAATGGGCACTTTTGGTAAGTCTGTCTACAACTACCCAAATGCCCATATTACCCTTCCTTGATCTTGGCAACCCGTCTACAAAATCCATGGAAACACTTTCCCATTTCAACAGCGGAATCTCTAAAGGTTGGAGAAAACCGCCGGGCTTCTTTTGCTTCGCCTTGACTTGCTGGCACACCAAGCATCTAGAAACGAACTCAGCCACGTCCTTCTTCATTCTGGCCCAAAAGAAAACTCGCTTCATACCCCTATAAATCTTGTCACCCCCGGGATGTATGGTCATCTTGGAGCGGTGTTAGTCTTCAAGAAACATCTTCCTCAAGCTCTCGTCTTGTGGCACGCAAAGTCTCCCATCTCTACGCAACTAGCCTCTCTCATCTATAGCATATCTATTAAGATGACTCGAAGACTCCCCTCCTCTAAGCTTGCCTACTATCTCAACCAACTGTGGGTCATCTCGCTGTGCCTCTCCAACCCGACCCAAAAGTGTAGGTTGCACCTCTAGCGATGCCAACAATCCGGGTACATAATCGACAGAGTGTCTGAAGTCAAAGGTAGGTATATACTCCAAACTCTGTCGTTCTACGAAAAAAGGACTCAAAATCAACATCTTTCTACTTAAGGCGTCAGCTACAACGTTACCCTTGCCAGGGGTATATGCGACCTCAAAATCGTAGGATGCCAAAAACTCCATCCACCTCTGTTGCCTCAAGTTTAGATCTTTCTGAGAGAACAAATACTTTAGCGACTTTTGGTCTGTATACAACTCAAACTTCTCGCCAAGCAAATAATGACGCCATGACTTAAGCGCAAAAACTATGGCAGCCAATTCTAAGTCGTGGGTAGGGTAATTCTGCTCGTGGACTTTCAACTGCCTTCCACCATAGCATATCACCCTTCCCTCTTGCATTAAAACTGCACCAAGCCCTGTCCCGCAAGCATCGGTATATACTGTGAATGACTTACCCCCATCTGGAAAAACTAAAATTGGAGCTATCCTCAAAGCCCTCTTCAAACGTTGGAAAGCATCGTCACAGTCAACATCCCATGAAAAAGTCAAGTTCTTCTTCACCAACCGAGTAAGTGGGGATGATATCTTCACGAAGTCCTTAATGAACTTCCTAAATAACCAGCCATCCCTTAAAAGCTTCTTACTTCTATTGCGTTCTTAGGAATCTTCCAATCTAGGATTCCCACCACCCTTGCGGGATCCACAGCTATCCCCTCCTTAGAGATCACGTGTCCTAAGAACCTCACTTCTTTCCTCCAAAAATGGCATTTGGAGAACATAGCTTTGAGTTGATGCGCTCATAGGGTCTCTAAGACTTCCTAAGATGTAGGGCATGCTCTTCTTCGCTTCTAGATAAAATCAAGATATCGTCCACAAAGACTACCACAAACTTGTTTAGAAACTCCCTAAGCACCCTACTCATTAAGTCAACGAAGTATGCGGGAGCATTCGTCAAACCAAAAGGCATGATGAGCCACTTGAAGAAATCGTTAGGAGTTCTAAATGCAGTCTTATCTATGCTGTCTTCAGCCACCTTTAGCTGATGAAATCCTATAGCCAAATCCAGCTGCGAGAAAACCGAAGCACCAACCAGCTGATCGAATAAATCATCTATCCTCGGCAATGGGTGTCTGTTCTTCTTTGTGAGCTTATTCAGCTCTCTATAGTCCACGCACAATCTAAGTGAACCATCAGCCTTCGTAGCAAAAACAACTGGAGCACCCCGTTCTGAAATGCTTCTTCTTATAAACCCCTTCTCAAGCAACTCTTTCACTTGCTTACTGAGTTCTCTTCTCTCTCTCGGAGCCATGTGGCGCAGTGGTAATGCAACTGGCTTTGCATTATCTACTAGGTATATTCGAAAGTCTATCTCGTGCCTCGGGGGTAAACCCAGAACTTCATCGAAGATGTCACCATATTCACGGACCACACGAACAGATTTCAAGTCATCATTGGATGCGTCAAGAGATTCTAGGTAGCTAAGCATTATCGGGCCTCTAGGTTCACAAGAAATATCAAGGGTCTTTCCACAACGAGTCAACAGTCTAACTACCCTTCTTTCAAAGTCCAGGATGGCACTGTATCTAGCTAGCCAATCCATGCCTAGAATCAAGCCGTAGCCCATAAAGCCAAGAACGAAGGCGTTGCACTCAAACCCAACACCCAAGATAGACACTCTCAAATCCCGACAAATCATTGAAAGATGAGCCGAACCACCAGTGGGATTTGAGACTACAATGGGATTCGTAACTAGACTAGTATTTAAGTGCAGTGTTTCAACTAACGAAGCAGATACAAATGAGTGTGAAGCGCCAGAATCAAACAAAGTACGAACAGAATGATCAAATAGAAAAACCAAACTTTCAGCAGAAATGTTTCTACCTCTCTCCTGTCCTGGTGCCATGAGAGCATGAACCTGCCCTCTTGCATGCCCTGGTGCCATGAGAGCTTGAATCTGCCCTCCAGAAGTAGACCATGTCCTCTGCCCTTGACCTTGTCTTCTCGGGAAGTCTTTAATCAGATGTCTTTCCCCACCACAGTTGAAACAGCCAGTCTTCTTCTTCTTCCTACAGTCCTTGCTTGGATGTCCTGGTGTTCCACAGTTAAAGCACCTTTTGTTTCCTTTGCTATTGTTATCCTTACCACCTTTCTTAGGTTGCTGCTGTGGTTTCTTTGGATCCCCTTTCTTCCTCGGTGCCTTATTAGCATTAGCGTCTTTCTCATCTTCATGCATAAGCGTCATGTCAACCAGTTTCTCAAAGGTAGCCCCCATAGGAATGTGGGTCATAGCCAACTCGTGTAGCGGATCAATCAAACCTTTAACGAACCTCAGGGCCTTCTTATCAGGTGTTCACCAAGACTAAGCCAAAACTCACCAACTGATTGAACTTGTTGATGTACTCTTTTACTGATAAATTCCCTTACTTCAATGCCAAGAACCTCTCTATGTATAAATTCTCTTCTGCTCGGGAGAGAAATTTCATCTCGAACCTATGCCTGAAATCCATCCATGCCTCCACTGGACGCTCTCTATTCGTGACTTCCCACCAAAATGAGGCTCCGTCCTTCATTAACCAAGCAGCTAATTGGACCTTCCTTCCATCTTCTATTTCGAAGATACCAAATAAATCTTCCACCTCCTTAAGCCAATTTCGAGCTTTAACAAACGTCTCTGACCCATGAAAGGGTTTCCCGCCCATTGCCCAAAAGTCCTTGCATATCTTCGAAAGAGTATCAATGCAGGGAGGGGGAGGAGGAACGGCTGCAGCTGGGGGAGGAAGAGGAACATCTGCTGGGCCTGCGGCGGTGGCCCTAGCCTCCAGATACCTTCTGAACTAGGCTGGTCTCGGTATGCCCTCGGGTATCTCGGGTTCCCCAGACATGCTGAAAAAGAAAAAGGAAGAGATTCAAAATGGAGAATTGAAGGAAAGATATACGGCTCTTGGGGGTTATGTTATTAAAAAAAACTTTTTTCATGGAAATACTCTCTTTAAAACATATTTTTGAAAGTATTTATTATAAAATGCTTTAGAAAAAAACAGTTTTCCAAAATCTCTTATCTTTTCTGGTAACCTTCAGCTCTGATACCACGTGTAACACCCCACGTCCATTAATGTCACTCACCAAGGGAATGCACTAACTTTCATGGAGTATTATTGGTGTATAGAACGGAATATAACAAGACAACTACATATATTGGTACTTGAAAATTTTAAAACAACTTTTATTGCAGCGGAGAAATAGTTTGGTTATAACAACTTCAAAAACCAACAATAAAACCAAGTACACTTAATATCCATCTTGACAAAAAAAATTCTGAGTACCTAAAGTAAAAAGCATAACCCCAACATAAGTAGCCATAAAAGAGATAAGCTAAACTTTACTTTCAGCAATCCAAGCACTTCCAAAAGAGAGAGAAAGAGATCCAAATCAAGCTCCTCTATCACTCAGCAATCCAAGCACTTCCAAAAGAGAGAGAAAGAGATCCAAATCAAGCTCCACTAGCACTAGTCCCACCCTGAGAACCTTGGGGGGGGGGGAGGGGGGAAGGAAGAAAAGAGGCGAAAACAAAGGGGGTCAGACATAAAGTCTGGCGAGTCCAATAACTTTAACAATATAATTATTAAAGTAATTAGGATAAGGCATAAACTGGTAAAACAAGGAATGACTGTGAAACAAATGGGCAAGACAAAACAAACAAGAGGAATATGCTGGCATTAATCGCGCTCCTAATCACTATAGGATAATTACTATACTGCACCAACACTAGTCACCCTAAAAATTGATCCCGCCTACTGAACATAATAATTATAATAATGATAATGGTAGTCCCATGTACCCCTAGCTGTCTTCATAGGTTTCGTCTGCCGCTATCTCCACTAGTTGTACCAGCTACCCCTATGTGATCGGCTCCCTAACTCGTAGATACCCATGTTGGTCCCAAAGTGGGGTGTATCACTCTCCAAAGTAGCAACCCGATACTACTCAAAGATGCATGGCTTATATCTACATGATGCAACAACGACTTACCTACCAGCCCGGACCCACACACGCACATGACCCCGTTGGACTTGCGTTGCCACCGCTAACCCGTTTTGACCTCTTACAATCAAACCCAGTAAGAGTGTCCCGTCCTCGACCTAGCTCGAGCTCACAAAGATACTTAATGGGTTACTGGTTTGAAAAGGGTCCCCATACTTGACACAAGCTTTCCACCTATGCTTGGTCCCTACTAGGATTTCCCACTTAACCCCTTCTTATTCATGTCTTCTTATATGTTTCAATTTGGTTAAGTGTTTCTAATCGTATTTCACATGCCACTCATGTCACCCACTTAACCCCATGTCCCACTACATGTTTATCTTGGTTAAGTGTTACTTAATTCATTATAACCGTAACCTTTTAAGACCTCCCACATTAGACTACCGTTTGCGGTTGCTGGATTTGCCGGGCGTGTCTGGGCAGTCTTATACCGCAAACGAGCTTAACCTCGTGTCTTTACAATTGTTACGCATTTAATTTACGCCTTTGACCCCTCATATTAGACTACCGTTTTTGGTTGCTGGATTTGCCGGGTGGGTCCGGGCTGTCTTATACCACAAACGAGTCTAACCTCGTGTCTTAGGCGTTTATTATTACACATGACTCTTTAACCCCAATTTGAATTAATATCCCTATTCAAATTGTCAATAATTTCCAAATTAATCTATGTCCATAATTATCACATAAATTATGTCCATAATTTTCAGGTATATAAATTATACAAATTAATGTCTCAAATTAATTATATGCCTATAAAGCCATTTTATGCCAATTCTCAATATGTATGTTTAATATTTTCCCAATGTCCCTACGACTTTCGTACGTTTAATATGAAATATGTTAGACTCACAAATAGTCTAACTCATAAAATAAAAGAAACATCACAACTTGCATAACACATAAAATAGATCTAACTTGCAAATAAGAATTGTAACATAAATTTGCATAGCCAATAACTAGCATAGGCAATGGACATATAGAACATAAATTTTGCATAAACTATGTACTACCATGGATCTAAATATAGATCTAAACATAAAATTGTGAACTTGCATATGTGACTATGGTTTTCACCTAAACTTGCATATGGGTTCCATACAAACTTGCATATCAATTTAAACATGTAAACTAATATCACATGTTTTACATATAAACTCGCATACATATATATACTTGATTCACATATAAACTTGTGTATAATTCGCATACAGACTTGCATATGATTCACATACAAACTAGAATATGATTTACATCCAAACTCGCATATAAACTGATGTCATAAAATGAATCAAGTTAAACTTATGTGATTGGTCATATGAAATAGATCCACTAACATAAGTTAACAAAACTGTCATATGTTCACAAAGAGGCGATAACAAAATTAAGTAACGTCACATGATTCAACAGGCATGTTCTCATAATCCAAATTATAACTCATCATAATTAGTTTTTTAATTATTTTGTGAAAGAAATTGTACTCACAAAGACGGATTAGACAAGAGAATAATCCGTTCGTCGTTTGTATTAGAATCCTGACTTGCAATTCCTAAGCTTTAAAAAGAAGATGAATTATTCCAGCAGCATAAGGACATCTTTAACTTATTTTAATTAGGATTGAAGCAGCATAGCGTTAAAAAGGTTTGGTGTGGAGAGAAAGTGGGGTTTGGGGATGTTTAAATAGGTTAGGAGCCAAAGAATCTGTCCAGAAAACAAGTCAAGGTGCAAAATCTCGAATCTGCCTCAGATCTGTCCAAATCAGGGGAGGTCGTCCCCCAGGTCGACCTGTATAGGGGAGCTCGACCCCCGGTCGACCTGGCCTGGGGCAGGAAAAATCCCGCCCAGCCCGCTTTTGTGTTTTCTTTTGAATTTTGAATTTGAATTCAAGATGTTTTAATTTATTTAAATTCCGGAAACTTATGAGGGCCATAACTTCCTCATACAAAGTCCGATTTATGAATACTTGGACTCAATTCCAAGTAGAATTCCAAGACGAACGCAATGGCGTAACCCATTTCCCTTAATTCTTCTCCTAAAAATTAAGTGTTCTTAAATATGTTAATTTTAATATTTAAAATTAAGGGGTGTTACAAAATGAAAGACTAAGATTGACAGAACTAAGAAGCAAACAAATGAACTAAGCAACACAAATAGCAATCTACGGACACAAAGCAAACTGAAATTACAAATAAAAAAAACTAAATGCAACCCAGCCCAATAATACTTAGCACAATCCAATGAGTAAAATGCTCAGAAACCACTCAATTTCTTTAGAAAAACTTCTGCCCCCCTTTCTAGAGAAACAAAATCGAAATCCCCTCAATAAAACAAGTCGCCCTCCTCTCAGAAAATCAATCAAAGCAGAAATAAAAATCATGCACTCTTTCTTATTGAAAAGAAAGAACATAACCGACACAAAATCAGGATAGAGATCACGCCCCTCTTCTGGAAACAAATCTCGCAAAAATCAGATTTTTTTTCTACGAAATTGAGTTACACTTTAAATCAGAATCGGTTTCAACTCGAGTAGCTGGCTTGCGAATCAAACTGAAGAGGATGATTGCAATTTTGGTCCAAGGTTTCGTGGACTGTAGGTCAAATGGAATGAGGGTTCTTCGGAGATGGTTTTCGAATTTGGGTATTTGATCGAACCTACGATTCGAGTTGGGGTTTACTAATCTTCGGGTTGGTCAGCGATTGATTTTGGGGTGTTAGCAGGTGATGTTCGCTGATTGGCAAGTTAAGCAGTTGAATGTGAAGGAGTTGCAGGCTTGTTTTGGGGAATTTTGGATTGATGATCGAGGGTGGATCTCGGATCTGCTTGTATGGTTGCAAGCGTTTGGTGAGGTAAGATTGGTGATGGATTGTGAAGTTGTGTGATTGTCCAGATGCTATTTTGTGAGTTTCCGGTGAGGTGGAGATGGATTGAACGGTGTGGTTTGGTTGATTGGTGGAGTGGGAGTATTCTGTAATTTGCTGATGGCATTTTGTGTAGTGGTAGGATGAACGGATGTTGGCCCTTGATGATTGAAGAGGGGTTGAAAGAGATGTGTGTAGTTTGAATGTTTATGGCAGTGGGTATATGCGGCAAAGTTGAATGCATTGGTCAAGGGACTGTGGCAATGTGAAACGGTGTATTTGTGTGGAAGACTTGATTTCAGGAAGTAGTGTGGTATGTGGTGAAAGGTGGTGTAAATGATTATGGGATGATTAGGCAGGAGAAGATGATTGAGGAGCAGAGAGAAAAGTCTGGGTTTGTAAAAGGGCGGTGGGGTATGATGAAGTTTGGATCTGTTGACTGGATGATGGTAGGACAGTGGAATTGTGGCCGAGGGTGTTATGTATGGTGGTGAGTTATGGAAGAAATGGTTGGAGCGACGTGGGGTTGGTCAGATGGTGTATGGAATTGTAGATGTTGAAACTTTATGGTGAAATGTGATTTTATGGAGAGGATGGATGTGATTAGAAGGCAATCAATAATTATAAGGAAGAGAAGGAAACAAAATTATAGAGGGAGGACAAGAAAAAGGAAAGCAATAAATTGTGGTTTTTTCTTAAATAAAAAAGAAAAGGAAAATTGTAGAAGATTGCAAAGAAATGAATGAAAGAGAGGAAAGGAAATTGTTGTTGAAACAGGAAAGAAATGGAAACAAAAGGCAAGTGTTTTTTTTTTGTATATTTTTTTAAATATGCAAGACATACAAATATGGCAATGCAAATAGGGATGGAAAAACAGAGAACACAAATATAAATGCAAGGTGGAATGATCAGTGCTAAATTGACAGTGGGGATAATGAAATATACAAAACGTAACTTTCTTTTTTTTATTTTAAGATGACTAGACACAAAATGAACAAAAATGAAAATGAACACGACAACAAGGTGAAAAAAAACAAGATGCAATAACACTTTAAAAAAAACAGAAGAAGAAAGCACAAATAAACAAAAACAAGCACACAAATCGACAAGAAATGCAAATGCAGCAAATGATCAAAACATAAATGCAATAAATAATTTTTTTTAAGAAAGAAAAACAACAAGAAAATTAATTCAAAGAGTAAATCACAATTAAAACTTTCCCCGACAACGGCGCCAAAAACTTGTTTGCAAACGGCGTTTCTATGGAATTAGAAAACCAGTGTCAAAATATCATAATAATAACCGCAAGCGCACGGCGTACAATCATAGTACGTGGCGAATACGGGTCGATCCGTAGGGAAAGAATTTATTCTAATCTTACTCAATTAAATTAAACCGAAAGCGAGTGAAATTGTTAACTAAAAACTAAAAGAAAACTAACAATGTTAAAGTGAATACAAATACGAGACTAAGAGACAATTTAGAAGTAGATTCACTATCAACATCAATCTAATTAACATAAAAAATGGCTCTAACTCTCTTTAATAACTAGCACATTAAGTGTTGTATTCATACAAGCATGATTTATATGCTAGAAAATTCAAGCTACATAAATCATCAATTTTCAAAACAAACTTAAAGCCCTAATTATCAAAAAGAAAATATTATTTCTAATAAAAATGAAACATTATGAGTATGTTCTGTATGTTAATATTCACTAACTACATAGAACATCAAGGATGCTTTCACTTTTAATGTCACTACTTTTTCCAAAATGAATTAGATTGTGATAAAGTATGATTCTATTAATGATAGGAGTATAACACATTTGGGAATGATCAGCCAACATGTGCTATCAATTTTCACCATATAAAATCTTTACTTTATCTATATCCAATTTTAGATTAAGCTCAAATAAGAGAGTTAGAAACATGAAATTCTTATGTTAATTATTTATGAATCATGAGAGCTTCACTACCCCTAAATTGAAGGGGTTTAACTACTCGTAATGGATTCGATGATAACATAAAGAGGTTTTATTATAAAAGACAACAAAAGAAAAAAGCACTATATTAAAATTACACTAAAAAAATTACATAAAAGAAATGGCTAAGAAGCCATGGAAGAGAAGTACAGTTTTTTTTTCAGCCACTCTAAATTAAATAAAATCCAAGATGATTTTTACATCAACATACAGGGGTTATTTATACGTATGGAAAACCCTAATTAACTTTTAGCATGCTACCAAGAATGCCCTTCATTAAGCTTCCTTTTGTCTTTAGAAATAATGATTCATGAAACCCTTTTTTGTCTCCACAAAAGAAGGAGGGAGAGTGGGTGGGGTCCTCCACTAATCTTCTATTTGAATTGATTCCTTCTCCATTGAATGATTTCCTTTTTTGTGACAAGGCATTGATTTTCTCTTTTTTCCTTTGTATGCATATATATCTTTATGAAGTCCTCTTCTAAATTCATCAAATCTATACAAAAACAAGGAAAAATGTCCATGTAAAAAAATTTCAGAATAACTTAAGCACAAAAATGACTATTTTCCTTTTATATGATGATAAATGCATGATGTTTTGAAATCAATTGAATTACAGTTTAAACATGATAAAATACCCACATATGACATTTATTTGCACTAAACAAGAATGAATATGTGAATATAAATGTGCATTTTTACGTGCACATCAATTAACAAGCAAGTCAAAAGTCAAAAATCAACAAAACGAAATTCCTCTACTTTTGAGATAGCAAAAACTGCAAATGAAATTCTTTCTTATGCTAGCGTAAACAAAAACTACCTTCCAAACATAAAAATCCAATGTGAAGTTTGATGAGTGTGACGTACCTCCAACAAAATTAGATTTAAAGTATTCAGCTTACCTACCGACTTTACTAAACCAATATATTAAAAGCATTGAAGATGTTATGGGAGATGGGAACTACGGATTTCGTTGCGTTGCGGAACAAGTTGACGAATTAAATTTTGATTAAGGAGAAGCAAGGAAGTCGATATTAGCTGAGTTGATAAAAAATTGATAGTTATATGTTAAACATTTTAACATAACAAATTGTGAAGAATTAAATATACCGATTGCGATCGTAATCCTTGTTTTAATACTAATTGGATGATAATGTATGAAACTGGATACTTGGTTGCAAATGCATTCAATAAAGTTGTGGTTTGCATATCACCCCATCAAATTTTGATCTTTGTTCCACATGAAAGAGGGCCTGGGTTTGCACATGAGCATTGTTTTATTGTTTTTGCAAATATTATGGACTCCCACTTTATAAAGTTGACACTCAGGGAAAATGCACCCATCTCACTAGTCATTAGCTTTTGATAAAGAATGGTAACTAAGGAAGCGAAAAAATGGAGTGAACTTATGTTGATTGGAAAATACAGATTATTCAACTCTGTTTACCTGATATGGCCATAAAGGATAATCAGTAATGTCTAGAAATGTAAACTTGGATATTTTGTCACACGATTCAAGTGGAATGCTAGTTAATTTAATAATTGATTATGACTAATATGCATTGAAGTGGCAAACAATATGTTTTGATAATCATTTAGTTATTGGAGACATATTTTGTAATTGCATTTACTTGCTTTGTAATTCTTTTGTTAAGTTTAGCATGATAGGTAAGTGTACTTTGATAAGAAAAAGATTGGTATTGACGTGTAATAGCACGATGATCATTTACTTAACTAGTTAATTTTGTAATGGTACATTCGGTTGTTAACTATCGAAACTTAGACTCAAACTCGACATTCAACTACCATTCGTTGTAATCGCATATGTGAAATAATTAACACATGGTGTACCACCATCGGGGGAGTTAACAAAGTAATGGCTCTTTACATCCACATAATTATTGCAGGATTACACAGTGAATCAATGTGTTTTACCAGACACATTGATTACACAGTGAATCAATGTGTTTTACCAGTACAATACGTATGCCACACGGGCAAATTATAACCGAAAGTGCTGAACCTACCATGGATATTTACTGTCGCACGATGACAAAGACAACCGACTGGAGATGCCCTATTTAAATCAAGAAAACATAAGTGAATGGTTAGCTTTAAGTAACCAATGTGACATCATAAGTTACGATAATAAACGACCATACAATTGTACTAAAAACCGAACAGATTAACCATTCTTAAAATAAAAACAACAACAGAAGGTCGACCATCAATAACCAAACATTTAGTTAAATCTGCGGCCCTTTATATCCACATGGCTGTGATAATAACCAAACAGAGAAACTTTGTTTTTTATATCACAAAGACAACAATAGGTTGCCCGTCAATAACCGAAAACGTTACCAAATTGGACAATCTGCTGTTGCCGAACGGTGAATAATTTTTTTACAAGAATTCCATAGTTTTGTAAAAGGCATAGAACAACTAAATGTTGCTTATTACACCCGACTTTTAAATACTGCATGGCTGGTCTAATAACTAAATAAAAGAACTTTGTTGCTCCATAACGCTGAGAATACAACAGATCAGCCATTAATAACAAACTTATAAATAATCACGACGGTCCTTAGTAGCCGAACGATGAAAAAGAAAACGTATAACTGGTTTCCATATCACATCATAACACTCAGTTTCAATCAATAACAAACTGAAATACTGAGACAAAATAAGGAAAGATCCATTTTCATTTCACGTAATTCAGTACAATCCAAAAACAAGCAAAAAATCTCATTCCATGTCCATATAAACCCACATACAACATGACCATTGATTAAAACAAACCAAATACATATTATTCACTATTTCCTAACCAAAATACATTGCATACACTATTCACAAAAGACCAACATTCCCAAATAATTAACTTTATTTAACGATCATGCTTTTCTTTGCACGTTCTCTCTTTTATCTGGCTTGTTCAGTGTCTCTTTTATTTGGCTTGTTCAGTGCTTCCTCCACTAAGTCAATTTCTTCGCGTTCCATAACAAGATAGCGATTAACGGTTCTTGCACGAGCTACTTTTATGTTTTCCTTCAGTTTCTCCATGGCTTTCCCAGCCGCAATTCTATACATTATATTTGTAAACATAAATTTCGAGTTCACATAAAACAAGTAAAGATCGTATGTGCTCACCAACTTCCCTATATTGTCAATCTTCATCGAGAAACTTCTTCTAACATCCGGGTGCTGAACAATGGGATGTGACACGCTTAAATACCACGGCATGTACTTTGTTTTACAATCCCATGGATCAACTACCAGAGTGAACCATGATGTTACAGAAAGTAGATGGTCTTGCTAGTTATCTAAATACCAAAATTCAATGTCAAATACGACTTTATATTGATTTTTGTGGAGGGTGTTAAGTTAAGAGAATAAATTCTCTGTCACCAATGATATAACATCAATAAGGACCAATTAGTTATGCTATAAAATACAATGTCAGACACACATCCATTTACAAGTTCGTTCAGGGTTTGAACGAAATCGAATGCACCTTATTCCTCGTCCAATTAAGAACAGCGTCCCTTACTTATTCCGACAATCAACAAGTACGTCCGGACTACTACCACTTTAACCTTATAATGAGAACGACCCAGGGCATCAACAACAGTCCATTCGATGTGAAGATTCCTTGTCTTCCACTGTCTTCAATGTCTACGACTTTTAATTCATCATAAAATTATTTGAAATGGGTTGAACCTAGTTTTTTCAAATAATTGACATCAAAACAAAATCCTTATTGGATTATTAACCCACCAATTAAGTCTACTTTAATTGGAAATCATTTCATAAAAATTAAATCTTATTTTTAAACTTGGTTAAGCTGTTTAGCTTCCAAAAATCATATGTATAATTCTTTTAACCTTATTAAAAGGTTTACTAAGGATTAGATTCGATTTGCGAATTAAAAAACTTTATTTTTAACCATTTCTCAAACTTGTTATAAGAAGCATTACAAAAATAGCCAAATTTCACTTAATTAGTTTTTCTCATTCAAAAACATGAATAATTGATTCATACCTTTCTCAAATCGTTTATAATAATTTATAATGATTTTTTCCTATTTTTATTTATAGGAAATAGTCCATTTCCTTAAATCCTGATTTCAGGTCATTATTGGTTTTGGCCCTGTTTTTATTCAAATTTGATTTGAATACATTTCAAAATCTAACTGTTGAATTTCAAAGATCTTCATATCATTTGGAAGCTCTTTTCATTTAGAACCAAGTATTTTTCACATCGGGAAAATCCAATGAACGGATCTCCCGGTACATCAATTTGAAGTCAATGGTCGAAATTTACGAACTACTGTTGCGTGACTAGTTCTATTCTGACTAAACTTTGATTTTTAAGTAAAATTGAATCTACTATCATTTCAAACAGTTTATTAACTACATATCAACAACCAATATAACATCCAATCCACATATTGTGGTATATACCGTATAAGCCTTAAACTATTAACGCTTATATAGATTTCTCAACCAACAGATCAACCGTAATATCAATCAATGCCAACCATCAATGTCTAACCAATCATCATCTAATTACCTAAGTAGGTTTCACATCAATATTAATTGATTAACACTTAGTTAATTAATTTTTAATGACCATTTAAGGTTCAATCAATTCCCAATGTCCATATGATTAATTTTAACTGCCACATACTGAAGCAACTATCACTACTTTACATAAAAATCATATTTTTATCCTGCTAAACGTCACTAAACACTATAATGAACTTATTTAATCAACCACAAGTTAATAAATAACCCAATCAAATTCACAACAATAACCGATAATTAACTAGCCCTTAATATCATTTAAGAGTTTTCTCATACTTAAGTGACTACACAAATTCTACTTAAAGATTGAATTTATTTTATTCTAATCATCATAAACCCAAATCATCGATCATAAGTCAATATATAAGCCAAACGAGTTCACAATAGCAATTAAAATTGAACTAGCCCTTAATCGTTAGAGATTCTCACATAGGATTCCACTCCGTCAATCTTTAATTGGATGATATCCCTACGTTCCCGGAAGATTTTGGCAGCCTCCGAACATCACTGGATAATTTTCAAAAAAGTCCGGTTGAGTTTCGATGTGGTGTGGTTTCTAAACTTACAGACCAACAAATGAAGCTAGATCTGGATTTTTGGGGAAAATGGGATGTGGTTTCAGGGCTAGAGGAGTTCGACCTTGAAGAAAGTAGGATCCGACGGTGTTGACTTGGATGTGGTGTGGCTGTATGGCCCGGGCGTGGACTGTGTGGGGCCGACGAGATGTGGATTTGGGTGAATTTTCGGATAAGGTGGTGTTTTAGGGTTTTAATGGGGGTTCTAGGGTTTTGCAAAGGATGGAAGGCCACGGCTGGGAGGGGGCTTGGTGGCATTTGGCACTAGTAAGGAGGAGGAGCTGGAGATGCTAGGATGTGGTGGTGGAGGAGGAGCAAGGGAGAAAGAGGAGGAAATCTTATGGAAAAGGCAGAAAATAAAGTGGGAAAATGGTGAAAAGGGCTTGATTTTATAAGAATGGAAGAGGGATGGATTGCGGAAGTGTCAGAAGATGTGGAGATAGGAGAAAAAACATCAAGGGACCTCAGAAGCATGACACATCAAACAAAAACACTTGTGATTTTGCAGTCATTTAAAAGTGAAGCTCATTCAAGTTTTTTTCATGCGTTTATTGCTCGTATGATCAAATAGTAAGTCCGTTCAACATGAAATTTTGAACCCTACTATATTTTGTAATTATGAATCCAATGAAACATATTTCGTTGAATTTGAAGTCTCCATGGCCATTGGTCTTATTATTTTATTACGCTGTTATTTAATTTCAATTGAATTTTCCGATACGCGTTTATTTTTCATACGCTTACATACTAACTCTGAAAATTATGAAATTTGAAATCTTACCATATTTTAACATTTTTGATCCGATGAAAGTGGTCACGTCAAATTGCGAGACCATTTGAATAATGTCACTTTTTAAGCTATTGAAATAATATTAAACTATCAAAACTTTAAATTGACTATAAATCCTTATAAAATAAATATAAATTTTGAAATATAATTTTTTTAAATTGGTTCCAAAATTTCAGGTCGTTACAATCACCCCTACATAAAAGAATTTTGTCTGCAAAATTAGATGAAAGTAATGCTAAAATAGAAATTATATCCAAGAAATGAATTTACCTCTCAAAAGAGCTATTCGAGATATCCACTCTGCACTTAGGATAGGACTTTTTAATGTTGTCCTCCGTCTCCCATGTACAGTCACTTGGATCTCCTCTCTACTGTACTTTAACTAATTTAACCTTTTTGTTTTTCAGTTCTTTTATCTCTTTACCTATTATATTTAAAGGCTCTCTATGAACTGCTAGAAGTGGTGTGATTTCCAAGTCCTATTGTGTTGCTTTCTCAATAATCAAATCAGGATCATGTACATATTTCCGAAGATGAGAAATGTGAAAAAAAAACATTATGCACTCCAGATAACCATTCTGGTAACTGAATCTTGTAAGCTAAGGTTCCAACTCTTTTTAATATCGAGAATGGAACAATTTGATTGGGCGATAGCTTCCCCATTTTCCAGAATCGGATAACTTCCCTTAATGGAGAAACTTTCAAAAACACCTGATCTCAAACCGCAAACTCCAAATCCCTTCTTCTAGAATCTACATAAATTTTTTGTTTGGTTTGCACTGCCTTTAACTTCTTCTTAAAGAAGTCTACTTTATCCTCTGCTTCGCAGATCATGTCTGTAATGGCCCGGTTCTTAACACACATCGTTAACACAAATATTTATCGATCGTGAGTACAACTTTACAAATATGATTTAAAATCCATACTTTAAATAATCCAAAACATGTCAAAGGGTTTCATTTTCCATTTCCTTTACATGTATGTATAATATCATGTGTGGGATAGCATTTTTTTAAATTCATTTTTACACATGTATATATGATAACACATGTGCATAACAAGTTTTAAAATTCCATTTTTTACATGTCTTGTGGCATTTTACAAAGAGTTCAAATCCTTATTTTTTAAGCAAATTTCTTGAGTTCTAAAACAAAAGGGCATTTGAACAATTTTATACAAAGCTACTACTTCCTATACAAGTTCAAGAGAAAAGCCGTTCATTTTTACATAAGCATCAAACCAAAAACATGAAGTGCCATCCTTTCTTGCAAACATGTTTTCATACATAAACTTAAGGGTACAACCTACACTAGTAATAGGCTAGCAACTAGGATCTAGGAGGAAATATTTCTCACACGGCCAAATCATTTTAGATCAAGATATTTTCAGTTTTAAACCCAGTTTTTTTCTTCTTACATGTGAATTTTCTAATTTGCAAATTCTTGTGCATATAAACCAAAGATATTGCCTACACTAGAACCTATACAAGCATATTGATCATTCAAGATGTTCCATGCACATTCATCACATGCCGTGAATCATTTTTTACCAAAACTTTCAGATTTTGGAACACCTTGGAAGCCAAGTAAAATTTTTATATGTTTTCTTGTAAATCATATTGTCATGTGAAAAATATGGTTTAGAAACCCAAGGATTTCTGAACATTTGTAGTACGAGAATGGTTGCTATAATTTGTGTATTCCAAGGAAAGATTTGAGAAGAACATGGATTTGTACATTGGCATTTAATGTGATGTTTCATAGTAGACCAATGGGAGGAAATTGTGTTTTGCGCAGGAAATTTTCAGGATATAGATTGGCTGATAAGTCCATGTGAGTTTAGGGAGGAGTGTATGGTTCGAGAGGGAAAAGGATTTTTCTTTTATGTCAATCATTTGTCACAAATGAAAACTGAAAACTATTTTGTTCACAGACTTAATAAATGCACACTTATTTTATTAAGCTTCTACTACTATATAAGACATGATCATGAACACTTCTCCTCACAACACAAAGCATTCGAATTAAAACAATAAGGAAAAAAACTGAGGGCTTCAGACCAAACTTGTGAGTAAACTTTTCAAAATTTTCTTCCTGTATTTTCCTGTTTTGGGCTATCAAATTGTCTGGTTGTTGTTTAGCTTTATTTGTTGAATGCCAACTTGGGTTACCTTCTTTGTCTAGTTCAAAGAGTTAGCGATAGGTATTTTAATTTATTAGTTATCATTTGATTTAGAAATTTATACTAACAGGTTATCAGACCCTGTTGTTTTTTCTAGTTTAAATAGATCAAACTGATCAGTTAATCTATGTTAGAGATTAGAACGAGATGCTATACTAGTTTTAACCCTTTACATAGCCACAAAATGGTTTAGAAATGAAGCAAAACATTTCAAAACCCATAATGATACCTGAAAACAGAAACACAGCAGCTCTCTATAAATCTCAAACCAAAGTGGATTTTCAAATGTTTTAAAAACCAGTTTTGATTACATAAACATAATTGTGGACCGAAATGAGGATTTTTAAAAAGAAAATCATAATTTTTAAAAGCTTGGATCATGAGAAAAGGGGAAATGGTCAGAAAAACAATTTTGGTGAACATCCGGCGAACTACCCGTTAAGAGGTGGTGGCCGTCGGCTTGAAGGGGTAGGGGAAGCCATAAATTACAGGAAAATTGTAAATTATTTTTTTAAATGAGGGGATGGTGAGAATAAGATCGAAATAGGGTTTTATGGGTTGTTTTTGGTTGGTCTGTTTCTCGTCGAACTGCTCTTCCTCGTCGATGTTATAGGGGTGCGCGCCAAGGGGGTTTGGTGCTAGAAGGTGTCGAGGTGGTGCAGCTGAAAGGAGACAAAGTCCGGTGGAGGGGAGTGGCCATGGTGGTGTTTTTCTTAGATGGCTCTTTTATTGGAAATGGCAAAGTACCAGGTGGTACTTTGGTAGGAAGGTGAAACACAGTCGTGGCAAGGGATTTCGTGAAGCGGTGCATTGGTACTTTGGCACTTTGGTATTTGGGTACTTTAGCACTTTGGTAATGGTCTGGCGCATGGAAGCTGGAGTGGATCAGCAGGCATGTCACTGTGGTCTGGGAGTAGTACTTTGGTGTGTGATCGGGCAAGTGGTACTTTGGCCAGATCAAGAAATATGGGTTGTTTTTCACATGCGCACACCGTGATTTTGAAGTGGTACTTTGACTGAGTGGTACTTTGGTCAAAGAAGTTTCAAAAAGGATTTCTAAAATATAAATTTAATAAAAACAAATTTTTAATTAAATAATAAATCAAATATAACACAGAAATTAATAAAGAATTTTTATTTAAATTGGTATGTGGAAGAAGAAGTGAATCAGGTATAGAAGATCAAATGAAGTTTTGACAAAGTCGACAATCGAGTGTAAAAGATGTATTGAAATAAATAACTAAATTATAAATTTAGTTTATTTATAAATGATTAGAATAAGAAATAAATTTTCTAAAGGAATAATGTAAGTATTCATTTTAATGTTGACGAACAAAAATGGAAAGAAAAACCGTGTGCGACGCACACACTGAAATTGTCCATTTTTAAAAAGATAATCAAAATATCTGGATATAAGCAAAATAATCATATACTGTTTGTTTGACTGAAATTATATCTGTGAATTAAACTATAACCATGTTGAACTAATAATTTAAAAAGAAATATTACGTCAATCATTTCAAAGAGTCCGGAAATTTTATTCCACTTCGACTTGATTTATACGCCGCGCATCAGAGATTATTAAAGATAATTAAAGACGGAGATATACAAGGGTTATTCTTGAATAACGCCTTCGGTTTGTCCAGTACAAGGACAACTTGTATGGACAAATGTCTGACAAAGTAATTTTAACTAATCACGTAGGTTGATCTCTTCAAACGCATTTATATGGTGGCAGAGGAATTCGTTTCTCTCGCTTTATACCTATAATATATTTTTGGGAAGTCAATTAGTGGTTGGCAAGTTTTGATGATGTGGCATTCAAAGAAATTAAACAGTGATGATGAAAAGGTAAGTCTAGCCTCAGGCCTCATACATTCCATACACTCAAGAGAAATGAGTGGTCGGTCATGTGTGGGTCGGGTTGCAAGACGTTCTTGGTTAACCCAGTGTATTCGCCTCTAGAGATATACGATCGGAAGGTGGTTCCATACCTTGTCATAGTTAGAAATCCGTTATCCATACGCGCCAAGAGATTTTTGTTTGTATACTATATAGGAGAATGTAAGACGCAAGCATTCTTCTAAATTCTAAATTATTTGTGGAAAACCTAGACACTATTATTCAAGTATACAAAGTGTTTTGATCTCATAAGGTAAAAACATGTTCTGTATTCACGGCGCGGTCTTATGAGATATTTTAAAATTCTTTAATCTGTTTTAAACTGTTTACTCATACCAGTCCCATGACTGACCCGGAGTTTATTTTCCTGTATTTTTCTTAAACTCTTGGGTACTCATAACACTTGTTATGAGTAGACAAGTGAATCAGGTTATGATAAAACTTAGGAAGATGGATGGAAACTTTCTGTGTGTTGTTCTACTTATCATGTCTACTGTATAATTATAAGTATGCAAGTTTGGTCATCGATGATATGTATAATTAAATTTGTACTATGAAATGGCTTGTATCCCTAGATATATTATGCTCTGATGTAATATGCCCGGATGTGTAATATTATAAAGTATCACCTTTTGTAAAATTCCGTTGTGAGATTCTGATGGTTTTTCTGCAGTTTTATCTTCATCTGTTCATATTCTTACTAATGACATGACTTCCGATGTGTTCGAAAGTTGGGTCGTTACAATGTCTAGACCTAACACAAGTCACTTTCCAGGCTCTCTCCAACATGCCGGAGATATGCAAGGTCGACCATTCAACACTTCAAATAGCGACATCTTCAGAGTAGCTTGGAAGCTATTGTTATAAGATAACTCCACAAGATGCCAGTGATCTTTCTATGAGCCTCTGAAATCAAGGATACAGGCTCGCAAAAAATCCTCAAAAACTCGATTTACTCTTTCAATTTGCCCATATGTTTGGTGGTGATAAGCAGTGCTAAGGAAAAACGTTATCCCCAATACCAACTGAATGCTTCCTAGAATTTACTAGTAAAGATCTCGATCACTAACAATACTGCTAGGTATTCCATGCAATTATACCACTTCCTTCACATACAATTGAGCAAGACTACCAGCTGTTCTTGTGATTTTACCAAAAGAAATTAGTGCTCTTTGTCAGGCGATCAACTATAATCTAAATACCTTCATTACCTTTATTGGTTCGAGGTAAACCATTAATAAAGTCCATTGATATTTGGTCTCACTTCCATTTAGGAATCTCCAGTGGTTGAGGTAACCCAACGACCTTTTCCTGATCACTTTTGACTTGTTGGCAAGTTGGACACCAGCTAATGTATATCGAGATATCTCTCGTCATTGATTTCCATTGAAACGTGCGCTTCAAATTTCGATACATCTTGTGAACTCCTGAACGAATACTGAGTTTGGACTTATGGAACTCATCCAGTACTTCTGTTTTAAGATCTGGAATATCTGGAATACAAATTCGACCTTTCAATCTCAAAACTCCTTTATTATCGATCTTGAAGTTCGAGACTTCATCCTATTGAATTGTCTTGCAAATCTTCTAAAAAAATTAGTCATCCTTCTGTTGAGCAGAAATCTTCTCAACCAATATGGGTGTAACAACCAGATTGGAAATAATAGCATTCTTTCGATGAGCGCATCTGCTGCAACAGTGGCTTTTCCTAGAGTGTAAAGAATATCTAAATCGTATGCCACTAGAAACTCTAGCCAATGTTGCTGCCTCATGTTCAAATTTTTCTGGGTAAAAAGATACCTCAGTGATTTAGGATCAGTAAAGAGCTCAAACTCTCACCCAGCAAGTAATGCCTCCAAATCTTTAGAGCAAACACAACAACAAGCAACTCCATATCATGAATGGCGTACATCTTATCATGTGGTTTTAACTGCCTACTTGCATAAGCAATTACCTTACCTCTTTGCATCAATATCGCACCAACTCCTTTTCCAAAAACATCCGTACAAACGGTTAAATCTTGGTTGCCATCTATAATCGTCAATACCGAGGTAATGGTTAGCCTTTCCTTCAATTCTCGGAAAGCTTCTTCACACTTGGGAGTCCCAACAAATTTAGTGTGCATCTTGGTCAGCTTCGTCGAAGGACTTGATAAATTTGAGAAATCATTTATGAACTTTCGATAGTAGCTGGACAGCCCAAGAAAACTTCTGACTTATGTGGGCTCCTTGGTTTCTTCAAATCTTGGAGGGAAGTAATCTTACTTGGATCTACCGAGATTCCTTCCTTTGACACCGCATGTCCAAGAAATCTTACTTCTTCCATCCAGCATTGACATTTGGAATTTTATTCCTTCAATACATTCTTTCTTAGAATCTCCCATACCTTTTCCAAATGCTTCGCTTGCTCTTCTTCTGTCTTACAGAATATTAGAATGTCATCAATAAAGACCAGCACAAACTTGTTCATTACCTCTCGAAACACATGGCTCATCAAGTCCACAAAATAAGCATGGGCATTGCAAAGTCCGAAGGGCATTACAAACCGTTCGTAAAACAAGTCTGGTGCCCTGAAAGCTGTTAGAGGGACACACTCTTTTGCAATCCTTAGTTGATGAAACCCCGTAGCTAGGTCCATCATTGAAAATACTAGAACTCCATTCAAGCGATCTAGGAAATCATTTATGCGAGGAAGAGGTAATTATTCTTGAGAGTTTTCTTGTTGAGGTCTCAATAATCCATACATAGTCTGGGGGTAACATCGGACTTTGGAACAAATACCACCGTGCTGCACCCCAGCTTGAGAAACTAGGCCAGATCGAACCTTTCCACAAAAGCAATTGAGTTTAGTTGCTCAACTCTTCCTTCTCCTTCATCGCAATCCTTCGAATTGGATGCACCGCTGGCCTGGAATTTGAAACCAAATCAATTTTTAAGTCAATCTCCCTTCGTAGAGGAAGACTCTCCACTTCTTCGAAAACATCTGCATATCCTTTAATAACTGGGATGGTTTCTAAAGGGGTGAGGGAAACATCAAGATTACTCCAAAAATTATCCCTATTCAAACTTGGGCCTTCGAATGGTATCTCCATAAAATTTTCAACTTTAGCTCTTACCCTAATGATTCCTTCTGCGCATTTAACATCAGGTTCATACTGAGTTAGCCAATCCAACCAAGTATAACATCGAATTCAGTTAAATCCAAAACAACCAAACCAAAGGGAAATTGATAATGGAAATAAGAGATAGGCACTCTATAGTATAAACAAAGGTTAATGGAACCTCCTATTGTATTTCCAACACAAATGGGTTCTTCAAGATATTTGAGATCTAGATTAGTTTCTTAGCCATCTTACTCGAAATAAAACTATGTGATGCACCAGTATCAAACAACTCTTAAACAGGAATATTTTTAATGGTAAGTGTACCTTCCAGGTTTGTACCTGCCTTACCGGCTGAGGTTGTTGGAGCATCTTCCACGTTATAGACATGAGCCACTTCAGACTTTTTCAATAAGGGGAAATTCTTTGCAAGATGGCCAACCTTGTTGCAATTGTAGCATTGCCTATTTTCTTGAAACTTCTTGTCGGATTTGAATTCATTCCTCTTCTGCTTCTTAGGAGACTTACAATATGCTGACAAGTGCCCCCACTTTGTGCAAATTGTAGCATGTGGCTTTCTTTACCCACTCCTCTTTAGATTTATTCCCTTCATCACTTGTTTTTTGGGTTTTTGTTTCCAAACTTTATTTTCTTCCTAGAATTGCCTTTCTCTTTGTGTTCCAGAGCATTTTGTTTATTTATAAACTCATAACGGCACGTCATTTCTACCATCTCTGAAAATGGAAGCTTCACACGGGCAATCACCCTACTCTTGTACCTCTTTCACAGACCATCAACAAATCTAACATTTTTTTTCAACCGGAACCTCAATCAATTCCAGGCTAAAGCGCAAAAGCTCGTTGAACTTATTAAGGAATTCTCGGATTATCATTTCTCCTTATTTCAGGTTGGAGAGCTCATAGTACAGACCAGCTATTGCTTCAGATGGCATGAACCTTTCTTCAAAGACCTCTTTAAAACAATCCCAAGTGAAATTTCCTTCTGGATTCCCCATAGAAACTGTTTCCCACTAGATTAAGGCTTCATCTTTTAATAACCAAAATGACGAGTACCTTTTTTGTTCTCCATTTAGCCTTAAGCCTTTGAAAATTTTCTCGTAAGAACGTAGCCAGACTTATGCTTCTACTAATGATTCCTTTCCTAAGAGTGGTTGTCCTCCCATATTTTTTTATTTATTTGCCAGAACATCCAAATTTGGTTGCGGTGGAATAACTGACTCATTTGCTACTCCTTTGGGTTTGGTTGTTGAACTGCAGCTTTAACATTTCCTCTTCCTCTACCTTTTCCGCCTCTGCCACTCATTTCTACTATATTTGCAAGTAGCAAGAAAAGAGATAGGCAAGTAGAAAAGATATCTTAAGGAAATTGTAAGAACATAGAGGCATATTTGAATAAAAATGTGTTTATCGGGTGTGTGCTATTCTGGTGTAATCATTCTAGGGTATTGCTACCCCTATCTCTAATGAGTCATTCATCGTAGAATACTATTGATTCTACCTTTGATAAGTGCTGTAATATGTTATACTCCAGAACTAAGCTTAGCTCTGATACCAGCTATGACGACCCACTCTCCTGATCCCCAGAAGAATAGTTAGTCTTTGGAATATAACACATTAATATAACATCAGAAGGTAAAACGTTGCATTACAACATCATAATATACATCAAATTACATCATAGGTTTCCATCAGAGTTAAACACATCACATGGGATCTTAACAATTATGCATAATGGTAGCAACAAGCAAATAGATACACAACGTAAATAACGATAATCAACGTGACAGAGTCTTGGAGAGTCTAAAAGAATATCCTATCCTTCTCCAGCTCCAATCCAACACCAGCTTCTATAAGTAGCTTTCATACACAACTCCAAAAGGATTTTAACTAAAACCTGGATACTGGGTTGCCTATGTGGAAATAAGGACACCCGAGTTTGCAAAGGAAAAACAAACTATGAGTCAGTCATGGGATGGGAATGAGAAACCCTAACAGTCATTGTTAACTTGTCCATAAGTGACGCATATCACGGGACCATGCCGTACAACACGGAACGGGTTTCCTCCGCACAAATGCCAGCGCACAAAAGGATGTAATGCTTTCAGAAAAATGAAGCTATTATAAGACTCAAGTTCCATCACACAATGCAACACAAACCAGAGCATAGAGTTTTACCTTATAATAGCCAAGCATGCTTAATACGAGAAAATCATTAGATATTATTATTAGTGTCTAATTATGGAAATCAATTTCGAAAATAAATGTATTAATCTTAGATGGCATAATACCCTATCCTATTATGTCGCCATATAGATTTGCAACTAAAAACGCATAGCTCGTATTGAAGGTTGAACTCCATCAATGAACCAAGGCAAAGAATCTTCCTTATCCGTTCGGAACATCCTAGCTAATGTCCCAAAATTCAATGCATGGTCCTTTGGATCGGCAGAGTCAGCCAGCATTAACAGTATAATTAGAATTTTTCCTGAATATAACGTTCCCCGGTCTCATTTCATCGTTGTATTTGACAATCATCTGAGGCACTTCAATCTATTATCTATATAAGTAAATTACTTGGACTACATACCATGGCATCAGTTTTCAGCTAGAAGGAAACGCTTGTCCATATCTCTGTAGTCCATCATCCTGTTTTCGGTTCATCCCGGGGTGTGAGGCTTGTTGAAGTCACGTCCACAAAGCTATGCTTTTCAACAAAAACTTTGATCTATCTACCAATAGCAGTCGGCATGCCACATTGTCAATTCATAATATATAATCGGTGTATATTAATATATAACCCTCAAATTTCATCAGTCTCAGAGTAGGGTGTTAAGCTAACAGAATAAATTCTCCAACACCAACTAATATAACATCAATAGAAACCAATTAATTATATTGTAAAATACAATGTCAGGCATACATTCATTTACAAGTTCGTTCTGGGTTTAAACGAAACCGAAGGCACCTTATTCCTCGTCCAATTAAGGAGAGAGGCCCTTGCATACCCGGACAATCAACAAGTACGTCCGGACTACGGCCACTTTAACCTTATAATGGGAGTGACCCAAGACATCAGCAAACAGTCCATTCAATATGAAGATTCTCGGTATTCCACCATCTTCGATATCTTCGACTTTTAATTTGTCGTATAATTATTTGAAATTGTTTGAATCCGATCTTTTCGAATAATTAGCGTCAAAACAAAATCCTTATTGGATTATTAACCCACCAATCAGGTCCCCTTTAATTGGAAATCATTTTATAAGAATTAAATATTATTCTTGAGCTTGGTTAAGCCGTTTGGCTTCCAAAAATTATCTGTATCATTCTTTTAACCTTATGAAAAAGTTTACTAAGGATTAGATTCAATTCGCAAATTAAAAATCCTTACTTCTAACCATTTCTCAAAACTTGTTATAAAGGCGTTACAAAAATAACCAAATTCCACTTAACAGGTTCTTATCATTCAAAACCATGTATATTTGGTTCAAACCTTTCTCGAATAATTTATAATGATTTTTCCCCATTTTTATTTATAGAAAAATAGTCCATTTCCCTTAATTCTGATTTTAGATCATTATTGGTTCTAGTGCTATTTTTATTCAAATTTTATTTGAATATATTTCAAAATATAATCATTGGATTTCAAAACTCTTCATATCATTTGAAAGCTCTTTTCATTTTGAACTAAGCGTTTTTCATTTTGGGAGAATCCGACGGTCGGTTCTTCCGGTACGTCAATTTGAAGTCAATGGTTGAAATTCGCGAACTGCTGCTGCGCAACTAGTTTTACTCTGACCAAACTTCAATTTTTAAATAAAATCAAATTAACTATAATTTCAAACGGTTTATTATCTACATAGCAACAAACAATATAACATCCAATCCACATATCGTAGTATATACCATATAAGCTTTAAACTACTAATGCTTATATTGGTTTGTCAATCAACGGATTAACCGCAATATCAATCAATATCAACCATCAATGTCCAACCAATCATCATCCAATTACCCAAGTAGGGTTCACGTAGATATTAATTTACAAACACTTACTTTCTAATGACCACTTAAGGTCCAATCAGTTCCCAATGTCCATATGATTAGTTTTAATTCCACATACCCAAGCAACTATTAGTACTTTACTTAAAAAAACATATTTTTATCATGCTAAACATCATTAAACACTATAGTGAACTTATTTAATCAACCTTAAGTCAATAAATAACTCAATCAAGTTCACAACAATAACCAATAATTGACTAGCCCTTAATAACATTTAAGAGTTTTCACATACTTAAGTGACTACACAAATTCTACATAAAGACCGCATATTTTTCATTCTAATCATCATAAAACCAAATCATAAACCCAACTTATCAATCACAAGTCAGTATATAACCCAGATGAGTTCACAATAGCAATTAAAATGAACTAGCCCTTAATCGGTTAGAGATTCTTACCTAGGATTCCACTCAGTCAATCTTTAATTGGATGATATCCCTACGTTCCTGGAAGATTTTGGCAGCCTCCCGACATCACTGGATAATTTTGAAAATAAATCTAGTAAAGTTTCAACACGGTGGGGTTTCTAAACTTATAGATGAACAAATGGAGCTAGATCTGGGTTTTTGAAGAAAATGAGATAGGATTTCAGGGCTATGGGACTTCAACCTTGAAGGGAGCAGGACCCAAGGGTGGTCGTGGCATGGTTGTGGGGTCTAGGTGTGGGTTGTGTGGGCTAAGGTGGTGATTTAGGGTTTTTTAAGGGGGTTCTAGGGTTTTGCTTGGAGGAGGGGGCTTAATTGTGTTTGGAGCAGGTGGGGAGGAGGGGCTGGAGGTATGGCAAGGGGCTAGAGGTGAAGAAGGAGTGAGGGAGAAAGAGGAGGAAATCTTAAGGAAAAGGAAGAAAATAAAGTGGAAAATGGTGAAAATGACTTGATTTTACAAGAATGAAAGGGGGAGGGATTGCTGAGGTGTCGGAAGATGCGGAGATTGGAGAAAACACACAAAGGGAGCTTAGAAGCATGACACCTCACAATGCTAATTTGATCATATTTAACATTGTTATTAAAATTAAATTATATATTATTATTATTTAAAATCGTTTACTGGTACACGTTAATATCACGCACAACCACACAACAACTTCAATTGATACAGAAATTGAAATCTTACTATAGTTTACTATTTTGGATCCGATGAAACTGGTTTCGTCGTAATCCGAGATCGTTTAAAAAATATCTATTTCATGTGTTAAATCAAACCGATAAAATACAAAACGATTTCCAAACACTCAAATTCATAGATGATAAATTGTTATTATCGTTGATGACCAAATAGAATTTCACATAGCTTCAAAATAAACTTAGTTGGTTTGTAAACTCAATATTTACAATTTCAAGATAAATCGACAACGAGATTCTCATTTATATAAATTTCAAGTACTTAACTTTTAATATTAGTCGTTTTAAATAATTAAATAATCATTATTAGAAATCTGGTTTGTTACATTTTCTAACTTGATCGACACAGTTTTTAATTGATGGGTGCTGCAGTTTGAAATTAGTAAGTGGTGGAAAGAATATTTGATCTAATCTCTATACAATCCATTTACTTAAAATAAAGGAAAATCAATGAGAAAACTAATTAAGAGGTTTTGTGGTATCTTATGTGCTTAATCATGCTGGGTTTTCAAATGAAATTAATGATTGACTATTTGATAGTTAAATAACCGAGTATCAAATCTTAGTCGGCTTCGAAACTATTGGTTATTAGTTTGAAGAGACCGAGATCAAATAAGCATTTCCAGACCACATTTCCAGATTTAGCTATATATTTTTTGGAGCTTAAAAAGACTGGTGGATCTATTTGCATATTTTCCTTTTTCAGCTATATCTCTTGTTATTGTATTCATCAGTAATTGTAAGGACAAATTTTTACAACAATTAAAACCGATGACGAGTTGTACGCATACTGAAGTTTATTTTTGTCAAAATCACTTGGATATTATATATTACTCATGACATTGTAGGATTCTACGATGCGTTTACTTTTCATTCACCTTTAATAATCTATTTTTCAACACTCGAATGTTCGACACAAGACTACTGTGGTTGTAATAGGATCGGCTTTTGAACATCGAAAAGGTCGATCATTACAAAATGATAACATCAATAGAACTTGTATGAAAGTTGTTTTTGAAATTGGTTACAGTATGAAACAAATATGCGGATATCACTTCAGTTTTGACCATGATCGAACTCCATACAACAGAAGTAATAATAGAGTGGTGATGCAGAGAATGTGAAGAAAAAAATCTTGGGTAAAAAAGTGCTGCTTAAATTGATATAATACATGATTTTACCAAGAAAACAATGATTGACCAAACCATCGCAAGTGGGACCTTCCACTGAACTTTTTCTCAACAAAAAATAAAGGGCTTTGTTAATGACACCTCTTTTTTGGGTAAGGGGTGTCACGAAATTTAGTTTTTAAAATTGTATTAAGTGGAGTACAATACGGACTAAACCCCTCTTAACAATATATTACCTTAAGACAAAATTAACCTTACCCTATATAAACTTACCCCTTAACGTAAATAAAGTTCGCATAATGATTACATCGTTTGGTAAAAGTAAGAAAATAGCCATGGCTTCACTAAACCCTGATTATGGGAAAGATGACGAAGATGAAGTAAATTGCATAAAAAAAAGTGAATTTTATGAAGATGATGAAGACCGATCTGCTAATGACAAGGTTCGATATTTAATTTTGCATTAACACGTACGGAATTGAAGAAGGAACATGGGTTGAAAAATTCGGATGTGATAGACTATGTTTATACCGAACAACCAATACGAAGATACACAAGTAATGACCGTTTTAAGTATGAAAACGCGGTATAGTATGATCGGTTTTATCAAGTATGTTAGCCCGTTTTGTGATCAAGCTGCACAATGCTAAGGAATAGTTCATCGAGTAAGTGTGAAGAAATAATATGCAGCAGGCAATCGGGTCAGTTCAGAGATCCCCGAACCGATCCCTTCCTCTTCAAGATTAGAGTTCAGAAAATAAAGGAGAAAAGGAAAACTCAGATCGGTTCGGAGCCACCCGATCCGCTCCCCCTCTTTTCTACACGTCCGATCTGAACCCCAAAGTGATTGGATTGCAGTTATTCTCCACGAACCCTTAAAGTGTGGAGCAGTTACTCACCTAATATCCCACGATCACCCACTAACTTGATGTGCTATCACTAATATGAAGCCTCCGATCCCGATAGTTATGGCATGAATTCCACGTGTATCTGAACTGAAGCCGTCACAGAGGGATTTTCCACCTAGAAATACACCACCAAGCTTTATTTGAAAGGATCTCTTGGAAGACTCATGACTTAAAACTCCCATTGTAACCAAATTTAACAACTGATGATCAAACTACACCTTCTGCACTCGTAACCCATGGGGAATTTTCTCGCTTGCTTGATATGCTTGGGAGCACTAGGGATGCTTTGGAGGATCACAAACGCAACAGTGTTCTCATGAGGGAAAATATGAGGGTTATGAACGAAGAAATAAGCGAACTTCGCAAACAAAGAGTGTCCTCTCTGATTCGTTGTCCTACTATGGATAATTCATTATCTTTAGATGAAGAGTGCCCGCGTGAAAGGAGGCCGTACGAAAGGCCCGAAAATCTAGACTTGTTGACATTCGGATCATTTGGATCACGTGAGGATGCAACTCGTTTTCTAGGACCCGACGATCCGAGTTTGAGGGAAGCAATGCTGTTACCGAGGCGGGGATCACATGTTCTCCCCAAGGATCCAAATATTACCAATCCCACCCAAAGGCAGCTCCTTCAGCTTGTTCATCCTGTGAATGACCAGGACCGCAGGAGGCGAGGAGGTTCAGCTACCAACCAAAACCAAAGGACATTACCTGAAGTAGGGGGTAGACGTGTTAGAAGAGAAAGATGTAGGGATCCTGAACCGACTCTAGCCAACGCGGAATTCGAAGTGATGGTGCATCAAATCATGGCCGATAGTCGTCGATATACCAATGAAGATTGGGGTATTGAACGCAGTCGCATCCACTCACCGATGACATCCTGAATTTCCAATTCCCTCGACGGTTCAATATGCCACAAATGGATCGGTATGCTGGGAAATCAGATCCGAAACAACATCTGATGAGGTATGCATGGTATATGAACGCTACAGCCACACCTAACACTGTAAAATGTAAAGCCTTCCCGATATATCTAGAGGATGTTGCATTAATGTGGTTTACGCGACTACCTCCGCGATCAGTGTCGAGCTTTCAAGAACTCAGCAAACGTTTTATGAATCAGTTCCGACTCCACGCTCGGAAAGCTAAAAGTTTTATCGAACTGTCCAGAATCAAACAGGCTCCAAGAGAATCTCTGAGATCGTACTTCGACCACTTCAACTTAGTAGTTACAAAAATAAGCGATCCCCACAAACCAACCATTTTGATGGCCTTGACAGATGGGGTCAATCGAGATACTGAATTCAGAGGTTATTTAGCTGGGAAGCCACCATTGACTAGGGAGGCTTTCTACGAAAAAGCAAATACTCGTCTACGGCGAAAAGAGATATATGTCCATCGAAAGAGAAAGTCTGATGGAGCTTCGAGAGAAGATATTCAAAGTAAAGTTGCTGTGAAATAGTTCGATGACATCTCAGGGAAAGTTGAGGTAAATGTTGGTAACAAAAACAAAGGAAGTAACAACAGGAATGGAAATGGAAATTGGAGGAATAGGAACCAAGGAAACAACTTTGGTAAAAGACCTCGATTCCAAACCTTTGAAAACTTCTCGTCGTTGAATGATACATTGGAAACATCTACCTGGAACTTACAACGTCTTGCAATATAAAAAGCTTCCGCCCAGAGACTCCACGGAGAAGGAGGTGGCGACTGGAAAATTTTGTCTGTTTCATGGAACCCACAGACACTCTACTAATGAGTGTCGACATTTGAGGGACGTTGTTGAAAAGCTATTATGGGAAGGAAAGTTAGATGAATATAAGGTTGCCCCAAGAGATAGGGGCAAGGAGGGCAGACCACCGAATGGAAATCAGTCTGCTTCTAAACCACAGCTCAACAAAAAGGTAAAGGAATTGTCATCATCACTGTAGTGGGGGGGACCCCATCTAGCTGGCCATAGCTACAAGGCAATGGACCAGTATGTGAACGTAGCCAAACATCTTGAAGTAGGGGAATGTAGTAACTTCGAGGACACTGCTCTACTGAAACAACAGAAAACGATGTCAGATGATGTCATATTTCGTGATAGAGATGATACTGGAATTCAATCACCCACCAAAGACCCATTCATGATCACTACCACTATCGGTCCAGCTCTAGTTCATAAATTGTTAGTGGATAATGGGGGTTCAGTTAATATTCTCTTTAAAAAAGCATTCGATCATATGAAACTCGAAGCGAAAGATTTGAAGCCTTGCGAGGGATGGATACGTGGCTTCAATGTGGCATCGATAGCTCTAATGGGATATGTACAATTGTCAGTGACATTGGGACAAGGAGACCTCCGGAGAGTGAGAATTCTCCCGTTTGTAGATCTGGACATTGACTCACTCTATAATGCCTTCTTAGGCCGACCTACCCTCCAGAATTCAGGGCGTCATTGTGCCCTGGTGCTTGTTGTTGAAATTCCCAACCGAAGTAGGAGTGGGAGTAATGAGAGGTGATCAAGCCACTGGACGAGCCTGCTACATGGTCGAACTGAAGATGTTGCTGAAGGTATTAAGCATCGAAGCTAAAGGTGCCTACTACCCTGCGAGGGATGGTTCAGTATTGCAAGTAAAGGGACCAGTCCCGAGGGAATCGCCTATAGAACTGCCCAAGGACATAGATCCTGCAGAGGATGAAGAGCCTGGGGACAGAAAGGTGACCCCCAATGAAACGATTATGGACATCTCCATTGACGATGTCGATCCGACAAAGGTTTTACAGATCGAATCCCAGTTGGATCTGTTCCAAGCAAAGGAATTTACTGACTTTTTAAAGGCAAATTTGGATGTGTATGCCTGGACCCATGCTGATATGTGTGGGTTATCTCCCTTCGTTATGAGTCACTCATTGAGTATCAACTAAAAGCATTCACCCATTAAAAAGAAGAGACGTATGTTAGGCCCGGAGAGGTCAGTAGCCATAAAGGAAAAGTGGAGAAGTTGAAAGATAACGGGTTCATTAGTGATTCGACGTATCCCGACTGCATATCGAATCCTATTTTGGTCAAGAAATCAAATGGGAAATGGCGAACGTGCATTGATTTTTCGATTTGAACAAGGCTTGTCCAAAAGATAGTTTCCCACTTCCTAAGATTGACCAGCTGGTGGACTCAACAGCCGCATACGAACTTCTTTCCTTCATGGATGCATACTCAGGATATAACCAAATCCCCATGCATTTGCCGGATCAATAGTACATGAGCTTTATAACAAACTTGGGATTATACTGCTATGTGGTGAAGCCATGCAGACTAAAGAATGCTGGAGCTCAACGCCTGGTGAACCGAACGTTCTATAATCAGATCGGAATAACTATGGAAGTTTACATAGATGACATGCTCATGAAATCCAAACAATCTTCTAGCCATACACAAGACCTGGCAGAAATGTTTGACATTCTACATAGGTACGGGATGAAGTTGAACCCCTTAAAGTGCTCATTTGGGGTGGCATCAGAAAAAATTTCGATTTCATCGTAAGTTCTCAAGGGATTGAGATTAATCCTAGCCAAATAGCAGCAATCAGGAACATAGAAGAGCCGTGGAAGATTAAGGACGTTCAAAGCTTAGCAGGGAAGATTGCTGCATTGAGCAGATTCATTTCCAAAGCCACGGAAAAGTGTGTCCCATTCTTTGATTTAATCAAACGAGGGAAATGTAATTTCGAATAGACTCTTGACTGTGTAGAGGCCTTCCAAAATCTGTTGGACTTACTGGAGAAACCCCGGATATTGTCAAAACCGGTGGACCATGAAGATTTGTTCGTCTATTGGGCAGTGTCATTTCATGCTAGCAGCACAGCCTTGGTGCGTGAAGAAGACAAGGTCCAGAGGCCAGTATACTATGTAAGTAAGAAGTTAGCAAGTGCGGAACGCAATTATCCAAAAGTAGAAAAGCTTGCTTATAGCCTCTTAATTGCCTCTCGAAAGCTCCGTCATTACTTTCATGCTCATCCGATAGTCATATACACTGATCAACCACTAAAATAAGTATTACAAAGACCCGAAGCATCAGGGCGATTACTTAAATGGAATATCGAGTTAAGCTAATTTGATTTAAATTTTCAACCAAGGAGGTCAATAAGGGGGCAGGCCCTAGCTGACTTCATAGAAGAATTCACGATTCCCGAAGAATAAACAGTGGATGACAAAGTTGTTGCTTCAGAGCATAAATTAGAGCTTAGTCCATGGAAATTATGTACAAATGGGGCTAAGAATGATCGAAGATCTGGCGCCGGAGCTGTTTTAACCACTCCTGAAGGATGATCCATTTACTACGTCCTGAGGTTGGAATTTTTTGCCACCAATAATGATTCCGAATACGAGGCCTTGATTGCCGGGCTGAAACTCACTATGGAATTAGGGGTAAGAACATAGGACATATTCTGTGACTCCAAGATAGTTGTCTACCAAGTTCGAAAGGAATTTATGACCAGGGGACCTCAATTTGTTACTTATCTTGAAAAAGTAAAGGAATTACTAGGCAACCTGGAGCATTACAGTATAACTCACATTTCGAGAGCTGAAAACCAGAAGGCAGATCGACTGGCTAAGCCAACAAGCTCTGACAACCCAGGAGAAACCGAAATGGTTCCAATAGAGATATTGGAATCATCAAGCTTTGACCAAACGAAAATTGAATTAGCCCTGGAAGCTGAGCCAGAAAGGGAGTCATGGATGACACCGATTAAGAACTTCCTTAAGAGCAGAATTATCCCATTAAAGAAGAGCGAGAAACGAGCTGCAACACGTAAAGCTGCAAGATACATTTTACAAGACGGCGTCCTTTATCACCAAGAATTTTCCATGCCTCTTCTATGGTATATAGCATATGATGACATCAAGCGTGTACTTAAAGAAGTAAATGAAGGTGAGTGTGGGGATCATACCGGAGGTCAAACTTCGGCGAAGAAAGTATTACGATATGGCTATTTTTGGCCTACCGTGAATAAAGATGCAGCTGATAACTCATGACGCTGCGACAAATGCCAATGATTGGCTAAAGTTCCGAAAGCACCCCCAAGACATCTCAAATCAATGGTCAGTCCATGGTTGTTCGCAATGTGGGGATTAGACATTATTGGGGCCCTGTCGATTGCTAAAGGAGGAGTTAAATATGCAATCGTGGTTGTGGATTATTTCACGAAATGGGTAGAGGCCGAACCCTTAGCCACAATCACGGCAAGGAAAGTGATAAGATTTGTGGTCAGGAATATTATCTGCCAATTTGGTATACCAAAAACCATTATAATTGATAATGGAACCCAATTCGACAGCGCGGAATTTAGAAACTTCTGTCAGAAGTGTAAAATTGATAAGAGGTATACCGCCGTAGCTCACCCACAGATGAATGGACAGGTCGATGCAATGAACAAAATTATTAAGTCTATTCTTAAAAAGCAGTTGGAGAGAGCAAAAGCCATATGGGTTGACGAATTGCAGCTAGCCTTATGGGCCTATCGAACAACCTTCAAGACGGCTACTGGTCATACTCCCTTTTCACTCTCCTTCGGATCAGAAGCGGTAATTCCAGTGGAGCTTAAAGTCACCTCTTATAGAGTGACATGTTATGACCCAATGACGAATAGAGCACTCCTCCTAGAGTCCTTGGACATGGTAGAAGAGAAGAGGGACGAAGCAAACTTGTGTGCTTCAAGGCATCGACGCCAAGTGGCACGCTATTATGATAGAAAGGTTCACTTTAGGACTTTCAAACCTAGAGACATGGTAGTGAAGTGAGTCTTTCCACCTCCCGTTCATCTAGGCCTAAAGTGGGAAGGACCATACGCCATCCGACGAAAACTTGACACAGGAGCTTTCAAGTTAGCGACTGTGGATGGTGAAGAAATTCCTAGAGCTTGGAACACCCAACATTTGCGGCGATACTTAACTTAAAACTGTACTATTTTATTTTGTTTTATAGGCCATGTAAAAAGGCACGACTTGCCTAGAAAAGTCTGGTTAATATAAACAAAATATTATGAAGTGGATGTAGGTCACGACTTGGCCGAACCACTATAAAATACTATGTGTGTTTTACTTTACCCATTCGAATCTTGTTTTGTATTTTTTCTATGATTATCATAACATAAGTCGAAAATATCAGACATTTGACTCGATTTTCAGACATCTGACTCGAAAAAAGCAGATGAAATGACCATTTTCCTAACGAAAAAAAAGGGACGGGAAGCCGACGTCCCAAACTCTAACTCTCACCAGTCAAGAGAGAGTATAAAGGATGGGAAGACGACGTCCTAGAGGTGTGAAGGTGCACCATGACAAAAGACCGCATCGAATCCACTCTAACCCAACCACACGACAGGAGAGTATAAAGGTACAAAGAATGTGTACCAATGAAAAAGAATTTTAATCCCGCCAAAAGAGCTGGGGGCAATTTAGTCAATCTCTAACAAGCCTTAGGCAAGTGCTATATTCAAGATTGATTGGGGGCATACACATTATGCACCCTGCAATCAATCGTTTGTTTTATTTATTTAAGCGACAATTTCTCTACGAATGATATTTCCTCTGTCTATGCATTTGCAGGGAAGCGCAATTGTGACTTGAATCATTACTAATGTTTGTTTTCTTGACACTAACAAATGTAAATGATGAACTCACAAGCATTTGGAATAGTGGGAAATGTACTATTTTATTTACACAAGTGCAGGTTTATACAAAAGAACTAAATAAACAAAGGTGAGGGCCGCACTCGCTACAACAACAGCGGACTGAAAAACAGGAAAAACGAAAAATAGAACTGCCTCTCAATTGGATTTTGGAGTGGACTTCGCTTTCCTGGCAGCTTTAAGTTTTTCTTTCTCCTCTTTTTCAGCCTCGGTCTGGATCCGCTTTGGTTTCTTCTTCCCTAGAACTGGAGCGCTGGGACCAGTAGAAGATTTTTTAGCAAGCTCTTCAGTGATTGATCTAGTTAAAAGTTTGACAGCTAACCTTAACCCAGGAGGCATGGTTGCAATAGGCTTAAAACTTTTAGGATCTATTTCTTCAACTTCCAGCGGCATACGCTTATCCTGCTTGGCCTTCATCTCGGCCAAAGTCATGTCATCGACATTCCCCGAGTCTCCAGTTATAGTAACATCATCATCTTCCTCATGGCCATCATCGCCACTGTCATCTTTTAGGGCAGCTATTACATCTTCTTCTGGAGGATTTTCAGTGGTAAATGGCTTGGGAGTCTTTTCGGCAACCTCGTCCTTATCTTTGACCCCTTCCATAGGTGTTGAGCCAGCAATTTCAGCACGCTTATCTTAGGTCTCTTCAGTAGACCTCGTACCAGTGGTTTATTTCTGTTGCTCTTTGGCCTTTTCAACTGGTTGTGCACCTATAGAATGAGAGTTAACTGGTATTAGCTCAGGATAAATGATAGGGTCTTCAATTGACTGTCGAATAATGTGGCGAAAAGTTGAAATAGGCCTAACAAATTGGGGTGAAAAGATAGAGATACCTTCAGACGATTTCTCGATTGGGGTAGCTAGATTCTCTGGTGTCGCTTTGGGAATGGGGGTAAAAAAGATGTCTTAGGAATTCCTGGATTCTCTGAATCATATCCCTGCATTCTGGTATCCTCGGGGGCAGCAGAAGAAGAGCCAGTTTCGAGAACATTTTTTTCCCTTAGCTTGACGTATCTCTTCTTCCATAGCTGCAACAATGAGTCTGCATCCCTCAGCCAAGCGCACTGGTTCTTCCCCCCTCAGGAATTTCTCTATAAGTTTGTTTTCATCGATGTAGTCCACCTTGATCTTTTTCTTATCCCATTCGATGATTTGGTCTCACACATAAAACAGAGTTGTTGGGTAATCCTCGATCCAAGAAATGTCCCAACGATGGATCACCTAAGCAAAGAACTCTATCATCGACTCCTCATATCCATCCAATTCCTTCTGGGCCGCGGAAAGTTTCTCTTGAACCTCTTCGGAAGATTCAATGGCAATGCTTGTGTTCCCCTCGTCCAAGACTGCTCTAGATTCAGCTTCCAGTAGTTTGGCTTCCAATTCGGCATTCCGCTTTACCAAATCGGTGTTTTTCTTCTCTAACTCAGCCTTCTCATGTTCAAGGGTAGTGCAAGCCAACTGTACTTTAAAACTCTCAGATTTATCATCCTCAGCTTGCTTTTTTAGATCCAAACGCTCTTGGCTATGGGATTCCAAGCAAGTGTGATGATGCCTTTGTAGTTCCTCATGTTGTTTTTGGTAATTGTCGGCATCCCGTTGAACGAGAGCAAGCAGAGCCTGTGCATCTTCCAAGTCTTTCTCTGAATTTTTCAAGATGCTTTCGTCGTAACTGGCCATCTCCTTCATGTGGTCAATATCAGTGATTAAATTGTGGATAATCTTAGAAAGGTTGCGTGAATATCTATACATTTCTATGTATTGCTTGTCCACTAAGTCAATCTTTGCTTTAGCATAATCCACCCACTTCGAAGGAACAGGCTCAAGTGCGGGGAAAAAATGTAGATGATCAAAATAATGATCTGGAAATTGTTTCTTCAAATATGCCAGTTTCTCTTTAGCTTCAGAATTAAGCGGCACGGATTTAGTTATAGACAACTCGACCTTTTTTCGCTTGGCAGGTACGATGGATATGTCGTCCCTACTCGACCTTTTCTCGATTTGTTTATGCTTATCCTTCAAATTAACACGCTTCGACAACGGCTTCTCTTGGGGATGCTTGTCCTTAGGAGGAATTGGATCTTTGGAATGTGGTTTGTCCCCTTCACGATGATCTTGTGGCTCTTATATGGGTCCAGGTCTGACTGACGAGGAGAACGAGAGCGCGAAGAATGAGGACGATTAGGATCAAAATGCCTCCTGTCATCCCTGCCACGGCTCTCGCGGTGATCATGTTCAGTGTTGGAATCAAACCTAGGCATGCTGGTGCGAACTTTCCTTACATCATAGCGGGAACGCATCATAGTTCCTGCAAAATAAGGCACGTAAAGTTCAGAACCAATGTTTTATGCGAAGCACAGATAATGTGATGTGCAGTGTTGGTGTTGTGCATATCCTAAGTGATATCTCCCCCCAACCAACCAAAGCCCGAAGTTAGGCTGATATGTGCAGTTTCCTTAGTCTTTATAAGAGTGGCTTCTTTTGAGGAAGTAAAAGTAAGAGGATTCGTTCCAAAATCTTCTAAAGTGTAAAAGGTCTCGGGCAAGGGGAGATTTCTCAAACCCCGAAATGTAGAGTCATCCAAAGTAGGGGCATCTCCTTGAGGAGCATCTGATGGCAACTCTTTTGGAGAGAATGGTTTTTCAAGAGTGGAAGCATCCTCGGGAGTAATGTATTTATTTCTATCTTTTTTTGCTATATTTGATAATATATCATCTTGAGTCGTAGAGGGAGAAGGAGGATCCCTAAGGGGCACTGTTGGATCTTTTGAACCTTCTCCCCTCTCAAGAGGGATGTCGATTGACCCCTTAACTGGAGGTATGTACACATAAGGGCCTTCACCATGACCTATGCTACGAGATATAGCAACTAGACGATGCCGATGGAGATATTCATCTACTAAGCAGTCTTTGATGGTCAAGAATTTTTGGTCACCGTTGAGTAATCGATTCAAGCGATCAAACTTCACCGGATGCTTCTCTTGTGGTGAGTTAGGAACTATATGTGAAAACAAGCAATGCTTAATGTATTTATGATAAAGGCTAGAACTATAGCATAAAAACTAAGGTCCTTACTTGAATTAAGCCATCTTTTGGTGCACCCAAGCTGTTGCTCAACATAAAACCATACATGTTTCGGGTCCCTAACTTTACTGCTAAAACGAACAGTAATGATTTTCCTTTTTGGCACCGATTCAAAGTATACAAAGGATGGGGTGTCATTGGTCCGATGCTTGAAATTGTAGAAGAAATGAACATCCTCAAAAGTTAGCTCTACACCTAGAATTTCTTTATAAGCTATGTACAGAGTATACAGATAAGCGTAGAAGTTGGGATGAAGTTGCATGGGGGCAATCCGCAATTCTCTCAGAAAATCGACGATGAATGGCGGAAATGGAGGTATTGCCCCAACAAGATGCATTAACTTGGTGATAGCCATATACCCTTTTGGTGGATTATGAGGATGATTTTTTTCATAGGCAACTCTGTATCTCTTCGAAGAATCCCATGTTTTAGGCATATCTGTGCAAGTCTGTCATTGTCGATCATTGATTCGACCGAATCCTTAAGCGGTTCCAAGATAGTAACATTCCCAAACTCATCTGGAGCACTACTATCTCCTACTCCCCCTTCCTCCTCTTCATCCATAGAAACATCACCCCCGGATGATACTTCACTATTATGAGTCTCCATCTCATAATCTGGACCCTCACTTTCCCAATCTGGATCTAAAGTGGATGATATATCTTCAATAACATGACTTTCAGAAGTCCCCATGGCCTCTCTTCTCTCTACTAATCTAGATGAACGTCACCCAGTCATGTCTGCTGAACTATCAAAGAAATAATAGCAGAAATTAGAGTAAAGTTGCCCGTGTCCCTCCTGTGCATGAGTGTAAGATAAAGTGTACGAGTGTGCAAGTAATAGTGAAATTGAAAAGTATAAGATTGACTTAAGAGAGAGCAATGGAAAAATTAAAGTAATTGTGCGTTCATGATAGCCTTGGAAGACAAATCATAAGGCTCTATCCTAAGTTCCTAACTGTCCATGGAATCACCGTCCATTCTTGGTTTTAATTAAGTTGATTAAAGAACACCGGTATTTCTTTGGATCGGTTCGAATGCTTTTTGAAGTATCGGTTCAGATGCTTGTTAACGTATGGGTTCGAATGCTTTCATGATTAGCGGATCAGGTCAGACACTTTCGTCATAAATGGATTAGTACAAGCATCTATATTGCAGGAAAGTCGGATCGAATTTTGAAGGCAAATGTGTTCGAATCGGATTGAACCTCAAGGAAGGAGTTCGGTTCGGATTGGTTAGTCGCTAACCGAACCATACTGATGTTTTGAAGCTTATTTTCCTCCCTTCAATCTAGGCTCTTCCGACCCGAACCGAAGCCACAGATTTCTCTGCACCAAAACGACCCATCCCTTCTTCTCAAAATCCATCCTCCCTCTTCCTTCTATTCTGAGCCCAAAAGTGCCCTCTCTACACTCTTAGCTTGCTGCGACGGCACGGCTGAACTAGTCAAATCCGACATTCCGAGTTCATGAAAAGCTCCGCTAGTGGTGTTGGTGACGAATCGAAGATTCCCAAAATTGACAACAACATTAATTACCATGAGTTGAAGCAAGATTCGGTTATGATTATGGCAAAACCAGCAATTAAATCTAAAAATTAGAGGTTAACATTCCACCTATGAGCTCGATTTAAGAACTGGAAAGAGTTTTAAGTATTTGGAAATTAGGGTTTTTTTTAACATAAGACTTTGGGGAGAGCGGAAGTGAAAGGAAAGAGTAATGAAGAAGAAATGGAGAGGAAGCATGAATTTATATAAAAAGAAGAGGCCCCTTCGTATTCTAGTGGATTTGACGCCTTGGACTGATCTGATCAACATAAGGCCCTAGCCAATATGAGGCCTTTCAGCCCATCGGTGCAACAGTGGATGTAGCATGTATGGGATCAAATGAACCGATCTGATCTATAACATGGTTATTATCATCAATCCAACACATAAAGAATACTTAAAGGAAAATGCAAAATTATAAATATGCATTAAAAAAGCTCACCTGGAAGATTGGTTAAGACGTTGAATGGAATCTCAAAATTACCGAAAACAAATGGGGTAGTTCGTACATCCAATGTTGTGTTTATAAACACCAAGAGGTGCAACTTAATGAAAAGTCATGACTTTATGAACGAATGGAAAGGACTATCCAACAATCTTAATTCAGAAACTAATGGACAGGCTGTTTCGAAGCACACTTTATCTTCAAGAAACACGTACTTTGAGGGGGCAAAATGTTAGCCTGTTTTGTGATTGGGCTACACAAAGCTAAGGAATAGTTCATCGAGTAAGTGTGAAGAAAGAATATACAGCAGGCAATCAGCTCGGCTCGGAGATCCCTGAACCGATCCCTTCCTCGTTAAGATTAGCAGTTCATAAAACGAAGTAGAAAAGGCAGGCTTGGATCGGTTCGGGGACACCCGATCCGCTCCTGTCTTTTCTACACATCCGATCTGAACCCCAGAGCGATTGGATTGCAGTTATTCTCCACGATCCCTTAAAGTGAGGAGCAGTTACTCACTCGAAATCCCACGATCTCCCACTAACTTGATGTGTTGTCACCATTATGAAGCCTCCGATCCCAATAGTTATGGCATGAATTCCACGTGTATCCGGACCAAAGCCATCCCAGAGGGATTTTCCACCTATAAATACACCACCAATCTTCATTTGAAAGGATCTTTTGGAAGACTCATTACTCAAACTCCCATTGTAACCAAATTCCATTTCTATATTCAGATCACTACAACTTTTTGAAGCATATCTTAATGAAGATTGAGTGAAATTATTTATTATATCAGTAAGTTTGAGTGAGATCAATCCTTGTATTTGTACTCCAATCGTCAATTAACAAAGTATAAAGTGGGCTCTTTAACGCCGAACCACTATAAATCGCGTGTATTTCTTTGCTTTTCTATTTTAATTTCTCTAGATTATCGCTCATTTGGGTGTTAGAACCATTTTTGGATCAAACGAAGTACAAACTACAGTTTGAAATAGAGATAGAGAAGACGTAAAAGAGCCATCGTGTTTATTAATTTTAGACGATATTATATTATCGTTTATACGGTTTTGTGGTACTAAGGTTACCATGCTTATTTTGTACTAAACAATGGTTATATTATCGACAAGGCGATACCTTTTTAAGTTTATTTGTATGAGTATTTGTTATCGTATATTCTGTGTGGTGTGAATAATATTCAGCTGTTTTACATGTTGATGCAACTGCTCTTCTAAACGAAGTATACGAGAATGAGGATTCTTATGATACGGACGATGTCAATGTTAATGAGAAGGGTTGTTGGTTGGTAAATGTAGACAGCAACGATCTTTCACATGAGGAAGCGGGAATATTGTGTTGCGCGTACCTCAATTTAACTTCTCATTTCACCACCAATAAGGTTAGAAAACTTGTTTTATGTTTTACATTAAGTACGTTACTCAAATCGTAGTATCTTGTTTATCGATGCAGTTGTTCGATTCCAAAGAGGACGTACGAAAATGGTGCATGGATCGTGGACCTGATGTGAAATGTGTCATTGTTATCAAAAGAAGTAAAACAATAAATCTCTTAGATAATGGGAAAGGCTCGTGGATGATGCTTGCCTGTGAAAGAAGTAGAAGGTACATTGATCATAAGGCCAAGGAGCATGTACCGAAAACCCAAAAGAAAAGGCGTAGATCGGGAAGTAGAAAATGTGGTTGTCCATTTGAATTAAGAGCACATTGTCTAGATGATGGAAAGTGGACTTTGAAAGTTAAAAAAGGATGCCACAATCACAGTCTTGCTGTTGTAATAAACGGGCATCCATATGTTGCGCGATTAAAAGACAATGAAGTAAAGACCGTAGAAACAATGGCGAATAGTGGCGTTAGGCCATAGAATATTCTAACTTCTCTTAAACTTAACAACCCAGAAAATAAGTCTACAATCAGAAATGTGTACAACGCTAAAGTGAAGCTTAAACTTCAAAATACAGAAGGTAGATCGATTATGCAACAGTTTATGAAGTTGGCATGTAGTCACCACTATTCTGTTCATCATAGAGTCGATGATCTGGGAAATGAAGTTATTGACGTGTTCTTCGGTCATCCGAAATGTGTTCTACTTGCACAATGTTTATATCAAATTTTGTTTTTGGATTGCACTTTCAAGACAAATAAGTACAAGTTGTCGTGTTTTCATATGGTGTCGCAAACTTCAACAGGTGCATCCTTCACTATTGCCCTAGCTTTTACTAGTTGGGAGACCACTGAGTCATACATATGGGCATTGGAGTGTGTTAGAAAATGTTATTGAGATAAATAATTTCCAAATGTTATCATAATGGATGCGGAAATTGCTCTTGGCAATGCAGTGCCCACTGTTCTTCCAACAACTCGTCATATTCTTTGTGTGTGGCATATTTCAAAAAACGTTCAAGCAAATTGCAAACCAAATTTCATAAAAAAGAAACGGATAATGATTGGGGATAGAGAGACCATAGTAGAAGTGAGGAAGGAAAAAAAGAGTATGATTTATTTTGGAAGGGTTAGAGCAATGTGATTAGTTCGTCGTCCGAAGAAGAGTATCGTCCAAACATAAACTGTTTTTGTGAAGCATGGCAAGAGAAGAAAAAACAGTCATTGAACTATATGTTGAAGAACTTGCTAAAAAAGTATAAGGAGATCTTTGTGTTAGCTTGGACAAATGAAGTAAAGAATTTTGATAATGTATCAACTAGTGTAGTTGAAAGTGCGCACCATCGTCTCAAACTGTATTTTGATTCAGCTGTAGGTAGTTTTGTTCAGTGTTGGACTAGCGCGCATCTCTGCTGTGAGAATGAATTAGTTGCAATCGAACATGCGTTTGAAACGAGTTCATCAAAGTCACTTCATATATTTCGAGATGAGCCAATGTTTAAAGAGGTGTTGGGATTTGTTTCTCATAAGGCACTTGATTTATTGCAAACCGAACTATGTAGTATTCCAAAAGGTGGCACGAATATTCAAACTTGTGGTTGTTTTTTATGGAAAGTTAATGGTCTACCTTGTGCACATATGCTAGTAGACTTTAGACATTCACACGGCTTCATATCCCTCAATTCTATAAACTGTTATTAGAAATAGTTGTCATGTATTCCGCCTACATCGATTAGTCCACTCTTGATTTTATGGACTTACCTGAATTTCATGCGTTGAAATGTAGGTATGACGTGGCTACTGATATGTGAGGATTGATATTCAACAATGTATGAAATTGTTAGCCTTCCCTCCTACTACGAACATTAAAGAACCTCCCATGGCGACTAAAAAAAAAGGAAGACCATCTAAAAAGGAGAAGTCGACTAAACGAGATCCTTCTTACTTTTAAGCAAGTTGACGCTGCATTGTCTTACAGCCCAAAACTTACTCCATTGAGTCGTTGTTTGAAGAAACTTGGAGTAAAATAAATGCACCTAAAACTAGCCAAGTTGAAGAACATTTCTTATTACAAATGCCCAAATGTATGCGACCGTATATAACTCGTATAGACGACATGCCTGCTGATGGTAATTATGGATATTGGGCGGTGGTTAAACAACTAAATCTTCATAATCGAAGACCAGAAAATCCTTGTAAGTTCGTACGTGAGGCTATGGTTGATAATTTAATACGTCATTCGGAGATGTACAAAAGCATGTGGGATGAAGATGACTTCGAAGAAATGAAAAGGAGGATAGAAGGTGATAACTCATTCGGGGTAACGAATTGGATGCAAATGCCGGAACCCGGTTTTGTAATTGCAAAAACATTTGGTACTGCTGTTGTCTTGCTTAGTAAGAATATGAGTTTATTGTTTGTTCCGACAACAATACAATTAACCTTGTTAAACCAGGACAGGATGGTCATAATGGGAAACGTAGACAGCTCACATTTTGTTGTCGTTACTTTGAAGTACGAATATCCTTTACCTAGTACTCCTCCGTTCTCATTCTTTCACCGAATTTACAACATCAATGCATAGGATTGGGTCAACACATATGCAGAGAGAATTTCTCGCATCGTGCCTAGTGAAGAAGATGGACATGTTGACAAATACAAAACCGTTATTGACTTAAGTTAATGTCGAATACTTTCATATGTACGTACTTCAGTGCTAATGTATTTTGTTTAGTTGATGCAACTGTTAACTTTTGTGAAAATGTGGGTTACACTTGTGAAGCATGCAGTTCTATATTATGTTTACTTTAATCTCACATCTGGAGTGCAAGTTTGAGCTATTGTACTTAAAGTCTTGCGACACTTCTGCATTTCACTACTGAGATACTACATTTCGCTTTTAAACCAACCACGAAGCGATAAAATATTATAATTGTATAGTTATATCAATTAAAAATGTCCAAATTACAAAAATGGTGATAAATAACCGTTTTTGTCTTAAATATACGGTTATGTGTTGCCGCCTGAATGAAATTTTTAAAATAAGTCTTTCTCGAAAGTTTCCAGAATGAAATTACCGTATTATGAAAGTAAAAAGGGTACGTATTCGCCGTTTATTGCTATACATGAGACCTCAAAAGTTAAATATAGTGTGGTTTTGACTTTTTTGTTTAAATTAGTCGGTGGATGATCACCATCTGCACATGTTTTTTGTCAATATCATAACCTGAGATATTTTGGATTGAGCACACCGATTTTCTATATGTAAAACGGTGAATACTGATCGAGTAGTAGATTATAGGATCTTTAACTTTTAGATTTTTCGCAAACCACAGTATTATAAATTAGCTACAAATGGTGATTTACCGCCGTTTGCATATTTTGTTTGTAACCTGAGATATTTTTGAACACGTTGACCGAATTTCTGTACATACAACGGTATTTCATAACCATTTAGCTAATTATGGGTCGTTTAACTGATTGACCGGTGATCAAGTACCGTTTTTGAATCTTAAAAATGGAAGACCATATCCAAATTTCAACTACAAGGTTGATTATTTCAAAAAAACAATCCAAATTTTCGTGCATCTTACGTCATACAAAAAATTGAAACTAGTACATCCATCTTTGATCATACAAATACTTGAAACTTTTACATGCATCTTCGATCATACAAATAATTGAAACTTGTACATGCATCTTCGACCATAGAAATAAACACAAACATTATATATTAACCTTCCATCCAAAGTACCCTTAATACAGTAATGCCAAAAGCAAGTAACCAACCAAAATACATAAATAAGTCGCTAACATAAAGTACTGAACAAAACATGCAGCAAGCCTTATAATAGTGACATACTGTTAACCAAAATAATACGTAATGCTACCAAGTTAAACTATTTTTTCCTTGCTTCACCTTTCTTCTTGGTTGCAACCTTCTTCCCTTTCCTTCCTTTACCTCGACTTATCGTAACCTTAACAATCTCATTACCTTCATCAGCTACCATGTTCTCTCAATACAGAGCAGATGGTTTTTGGTCCTCTATACGCTCTATCATTTGCAAAGCTTTAACAACTGCCTTACCACGTCCAAATGAAAGGATTGTATCAGCAACTAGTCCTAGTCGACGCTTCTGAAATTCAAGTGTAATTTAGTATAAAAAACAATCAGTGGCAAAATTTTACAATTAACAAATACAACAAACTAACAACACGGATGGGTAGCGACTTCTTTTCGGTTTCATTCGCAGGCTCAGTTATTCTTCTTAATGGATTTGCAACAATCGGATGAGAAGCTTGCTGATGCCACTATATATAGTTGTCCTCACAGTCCTAGGAGTTAACCACTTCTTTTGACGTTATACTTTCATTCAGCAGGTGATTTGCCCATTCAGCCCAGACAAAATCCTCAACATTAAAGTAAGTGGCTTTGAAACATTAACTAGACGACTAGTACTTCATCTTGTTAAGCGTGAAGGGATACGTTAGGATGGGTTGAACAATTCCAAACTGGCGCAGAAATCTCTGGGGTAGGTACAATTCTTTAGTTTCAAAACAAATTACAGAGCCGTTATACAACGAACATTCATGAAATGGATACACATCACGTTTCTCTCTAAAGCAATCCCATATAATTTCATTGCGCTTCAAATCATCAATTCTTTCTCTTAGTTTGACTAAATCAGATGCTAACTGCGAACTCTTGTTCTTTGCAAAGTAGAACGTGACTCTAATTTATCCTTCATGTATACCAATAACACGATTGTGTCGTCAAAGAACTGAGAAATGCTCAAATATCCATACCTGCATTAAGGCACATCATGTACATGCATATAATAAGACTACACAATTTACATATAGTTACAATACAAAGGTAGCAAAAAAATTCTTAGAATTTACCTGTAGTAAGGTCATGCAACCAGTCATTTGATGAACTTCACTTCGAGTTGTTATAGCAAGATTACGTAATAACCAACTCAAACATGCAGTGGCCCATGAATATGAACCCACCTCATTTAAATTCTTCAAACACTGCAGAAAATGAACTGACACTTTATTCCTGGACTTTTCACAACAAACTAAGCTACCAATTGTGTACAAAAGATATGTTATCGCACAATGCATCTCTCGTTCTTCAGTATCATCCTCCTTCGAACCCTCAAACTTACTTCGTAACCATTCAAATCTAATTTTTTTTTATTGCCTCCTAATACTTCAATAACAGTTGTTCTGTCAATACCAAGGCAGTCTTCAAGTAGTTTGTACACATCTTCATAACCAATACCCCTCGAGCTACCAAGAGAACCGGCAACTGCTCTTCCTTCCACTGGAAGGCCAGTTATGTGCACTACTTCGTCAATGGTTATCCCCAACTCACCAAATGGAAAGTGAAATGTGTTTGTCTCCAGATAAAATCTTTCGATGAATGCATTGATTAGGACTTTGTCTAATGTTTCATGAGCATGTAGCGCTAGCTTATGGAATCCTGACTGAACTACCACCTCCTTAACAAAAGAACATTCTTTTCTAAAATCCCACAATAGTTGCGTGCTAACATGAGTATGGACTCTCACCAGTCTGACTTCTCCTCAAGGTTTCTATATGGTATGTACATAAATATATTATATATTTATAAACAGATACAATACACGTGTAGTCATAAGTATAAATAAAACCTAAGAAATAACATAAGAAAAACTTATAGTAGATTTCCATATTTTATGAGCAATGTGATCTTTGAATGCAAACAACATTGTCCGTACATCTTCAGTGGTGGATGATTCTGGTTCTTTCTGCTTTCGCTTGGCTTTAATTGTATGTTTTCTCTTTTCCACATGTTCCGCCTTTTTCTCTTCTACCCTTCCATCCTCATTATCACGTTCCTCACTACCACTTTCATTCCCACTATATTCAGACTCGGATTCTTCACCTAAAACTTGTTCCATACGTCTCTTACCATCTCGTACATGTGTCACTGTGGCGTCACCTTCTTTATCTGCTTCTCCCTCAACTACGTCACCTCCTTCTTCACGCTCACTCTCATCTCCGTTGTTATCTTCTCCAACATCGCCCTCTTCATGCTCACTACCACCTCTACTGCCCTCTTCACTGTCGTCGTCTTCTTCATGTTCAATACCAGCTTTGTTGCCCTCTTCTCTATCATCGTCTTGTTCATGATCTGTACCACCTTTGTTACCCTTTTATCTGTCATCGTCTCGTTCCTGATCACTACCACTTGTGTTGCCCTCCTCTTCTCTGTCATCATCTTCTTCTTGTACGCGTATATCTGCTTCTTCATGGCCACTATGATCACTACTATTTTCACCTCCAATGGAACTACTACCTTTGTTGGACCCGTCTCTTTCACTTGAACTATGCTCGGAGTTATTCGCTTTAGATTCAACTGCTTTCTTTTTCTTTTGCTCTTCCAGTATGCGTTGCCTTTCCGTAGCAAGTTTCTTCCTATTAGAAGCAGTAGGCGGTACATGACCAGACGTAGAAGAAACTGATTTCCTGCAATCAATCACGTAAACAATTTAGTTATACGCCGTCAATAGACAACGACAACATATAGCCTACTTTAATAGTAAAAGATGGTACAACCATGTAAACATCATGTAAAACTGAATGTGTAATCTAAATTTCGACAAGTAACCTAATTTATAATACACAAAGACACTGCACTGTCGTATGCATACGTACTTAAATCCCAAACCATAGAACCCTATTTCAACCATAAGTCAGCATCGATCAACCATTTTTAATACCTATATTCGGACAACACAAACCAAAACAAAAATACACAAAACTTTGAAGAAATAAAAATTATATATGGAAAACAGAAGCCGATTTTGAATGATATAATGGTGACAACATTCCTAATACTAGAAAGGACAAGCTTTCATATGTAATTAAAAATACGCAACCCATAGAACCTTTTTTCAACCATAAGTTGACATCAATAAACCATTTTTAATACCTATATTCATACAACACAAACCGAAACCAAAATATAAAACAATTCGAAGAAATGAAAATTATATATGGAAAACAGTAGTCAATTTTGAATTAAAGAAACGATGACAATATGTCAAATACTCAAAGTGACAAGCTTTCATATTCCAGAAGATTTACCCACCCAAAAAAGTATCCTACCAACCGTATTCTCTGCAAATCGAACAAAATTTCCCACCGTTTTGTCCTTCTTCCCCACCAAACCCCACCACCCGCAAACCCATTGCTCATGATTGATAATCCCAAGCCCAACCGTACCATACATCTGCTAATACCAACTGAAATTACCATTAATCTACCAAAAATATACCTCTTTTCCACGACTTGTTCTTGCCAACGGACTCCTTCGTCTTCCTCACAATATGCTTGAATCGCACCATGTTTAATGCCAAACCCTAGCTCTGAAGAACCCTGGCATGAGCACTGAAGAGCCCTAGCTCTGAAGAACGGAAGTTTGAATTTTTTGAAAACGCGAGTGGAATATAAAGCGTGCGCTTTGAAAAGCGTGAATTGATTTGATGCAGGGTTATTTTTGTCTCGTAAAAGTACAACTGGTGTTGCCCCTTAACATTAAAATATTAGACGGGTGTGTACTTAAAATATGACACCCCTTACCCAAAAACGAGGTGTCATTAACAAAGCCCAAATAAAATGCAAAATTTTCACAACAATATTCATTACTTCGTATTACAAAGCATAAAAACGACTAAAATATACTTCTTGTCCTAAAAGTTACATTGTTGCGCAGCATCAAATACATATTTAATCCCCACCAACAAACAACCAAACATAACCCCAACAAATAGGAAAATAGTATGAAGGAAAAATTAGATAAAAAATTAGACACAAGAACTAGACCAAAAATTTAGACATGCATTTTTTAGTGTAAAATGGAAAATGATAATGGATTCCTGAATTCCTTGATTTACACTAAAAATTGTGCCAAAAACTTTGACCTTTTGTCCTTATGTCTAAATTTTTCTCTAATTTTGTCCTTATACCTAAAAACCTCTTAATCAAATTTATGCCCCGCAAATGATTCCAGCCACCACTTACGTAGTTCAATATCAAATGAAGAGCCACGCACGAATCCAGCATTTTCCCGAATAAAATCAACCCAACTAAGACAGAAAGGATAATGAAAACCCAACAAGCTATCATTAAAAAGGAGGTCTCGTTTTTCCATAGCATGCTTCACTCTAACATTGCGACCATTAACTTACTGTCGATGCACCATGCATTATGTAACACCCCACCTCCGCTAGGGTCACGCACAAAGGGAATGCACTAGGTTTGGTGAAGCATTATCGAGGTAAACATGCGTAGAAATATTACAAGACAGAACATATACAAAACAGCGGAAGTAAAACAAATTTCATTACCTTATAAAATAAGGTCTAAAGCCTTTTATATCAGAATACATCAAAACCTGTCTTGCAATAGTAAAGAAGCATAAAACCTTTTCAAAAATTATTCCCCAAAAATAAAGCGGTGAAGCAGCCATAGCCAAAGGAAGACCAAGCTATACATGATGACCTTCAAGCATAAGAGGTCCGAACTAAACAACATCATTTCCTCCATGAAACCTAGGGGGAAACGGAAGACAAAGAGGCGAAAGAAAACGGGGTCGGTCATAAAGACTGGTAAGTCCTATCTACTTCCAGTATAAAAACTGGTAAAGGTAACATGACATGCATAAACTGAAAGTAAACATAAGGATGACGACAAGATAGATAAGCTAAACCAAGATAACTGGATGAACTACTGTAGAAAGATAAACTAAGGTACGGTGTCAAGGTAAATCAAGGTATCACATCGTCAGGTTTCTATCAAGTATACAATCCCAAGGTATTTATAATGTATCACATCCCATGGTATTTATCATGTATATTTGCTCTGCACCTCTCGTGCTAGTATCCCAACCCGCGTCATGTGTTACTATGAATGTCCCTTGCCCAATGTCATGTAATGGTCCATGTCAACCTAATATATATAGCATATGTAGTTTTTCCCAATTCGTATGTTTATTCCCATGTATAAGTTCAGTCCTTTGCCGTAGGCCGTACGGGCTTTCCCATGTAAATCTATACCACCTCAACGTAGTACCATTTTACCCTTGAAGTTGTTTTGGACTGCTACCCTTGATCTGGTTATGTTTTCTTACCATGAACTATCGCGTGTTCACTTAGGATTTATGCCACCTAGGACCACTAGGGATTATGCTACCTAATGAATGTTTCCGTGTCTCGGTTTGGGATCAGGCCACCTAGGGCCACTAAGGATTATGCCACCCATCAACCGCGCCCTTTATCCCACGTATGTATCGTGAATCGTTTTCCATGTCTAGATGCACATGTATCTCAATGCGCCACCCGAGTTCCGTGCCAGGGCAAATCAAGAAATACAGAACTCGGTCGGGAGCTTTAAGTCGTCTGCTGATGCAGATATCAAGGTCTGTTTTTGTATCCGTGGCTATGGTCCCACGTGACCCCTCCCTCAGCTACTGAAATGCAATCCAAGAAAAATCATGTATGAGAACTACATCCCGGCCCCACTATGCCCCACTTTCCTATTGGCCAACCTCATCCAAGACTCGATAGCAAGAACATGGTCTGTTAGGAGTTCTCTGCCTTTCCATTCGTACACGATTGACTAAAGATGGTAGGTAGTCGACGACGCGCTTCCAGGGCAAAAATCAAGTACCGTCGAGTCCATGCTAATCCATCCTCGTCTTTAGGTTGCTCGCACAACAACCAAGGCATACCCTTGGCTCTTCTACCGCAGACCTTAACCTCTGTGAGGCCAGGTTTCATGGACCATCTGCCACCTCACAGAGGGATACCAAGAGTACCCTCACGTCCTCGAAGCTACCGCTTCGTCACCCAGTTCGCTGGACCTTTTTATCCAAGTCAGATAAGTTGCTCCTCCTCGTATACTAAGCGATGACCTACCGTATCAGGTTATTCATCTATTTATGAACTAGTCCCATGTCCTTGGCTAAGAATTATTACTTAGTTATTCTTAACTAAGGTTTACCACTTAGCTTCCTTTCCCCGTTACCCTTGATTAACTACGATTTTCTACCTAGTTCCTCTAACTAGGGTTTTGTCTATTGGGTTAAGTGTTGTTATTCAGGTTCATGACTTAACCCGCCTACGAATCATGTCAAGATTGGCTAAGTATTTAAGTTCAAGGCTTAGCCCTACAAGTTGGTTAAGTATACCAAGAAGCGCATGACTTAACCCTATCAAGTCAAATTGGTTAAGTATTTGTTTGTCTTAACCCTATTAGATTATCGTGTTAGATTGATTAAGCATAGATTATCTTAATCCCATCAGATCATCGAATCGGATTGGTTAAGTATGGGTTAGCTTAACCTCATCCACTAATCGTATTACAATGGTTAAGTATATTCAAAAGGTCTTGTGACTTAACCCTATCAGGTCCGCATGTTAGATTGTTTAAGTATAGGTTACTTAACCTCATCAAATCATCATGTATAATTGGTTAGTTATAAGTTACTTAACCCCATTAAATTATCATGTTAAGTTAGTTAAGTATTGGTTACTTAACCTCATTGAATTACCAAGTTTAGATTGGTTAAGTGTTTAACTTAACCCCATCGAATTACCGTGTTCAGATTAGTTAAGTATAGGTTACTTAACCAGATCTAATTACCGTGTTTAGATTAGTTAAGTCTAAGTTACTTAACCCCATCTAATTACCATGTTTAGATTAGTTAAGTATAGGTTACTTAAACCCATCTAATTACCGTGTTTAGATTAGTTAAGTATAGGTTACTTAACCCCATCTAATTACCGTGTTTAGATTAGTTAAGTCTAAGTTACTTAACCCCATCTAATTTCCAAGTCGGATTAGTTAAGTGTAAATTACTTAACCCCATCCCCTAGTTGTCTTATATGGTTAAGTCTCATTAAGAAATCAAGTCCAGTTTAACTTAACCTACCCATTCGTGTCATATCGGTTAAGTGTCATTAGTCAAAATTACTTAACCTTTTCATGTGGCATTAATTAGATTAATGCACCCCAACCTCTCACATTAGACTTTGTTGTGGTTACTAGTTAAGCCGGGCGGGTCCGGGTAGATTTACACCATAACCTAGTCTAACCTCGGGTTTTAAGTGCTATATGACCAACTACCCACATTTGGTCCTATTGTTTGTAGCCACTAGTTAAGCCGGGAGGGTCCAGGTAGATTTATGCTACAAAATCAACCCAACCTCGAGTTGGCCACTTTCATGTTTGGTCTAGTGTCATATTACACTTACAACCCATACGTGTCTAGTTTCAAGTCCCATGTTTACCCCACATGTCATGTCCACATTTAGGTGTATCATGAGTGCCATATTTTCATGAAATCTCATGTCAAATTATCATGTCATAATCATGCTCGTCTAACCTACCCCAAATCGTGTTTCCAACCCAAGTAAAAGCGATTCAACATAGTAAGGATACTATGCTATATATTGGCCTCAAAACATGCACGATGTCAAAAAGGGATTGGCCACCAACATGCATGGTATCATAAGGGGTTTGGCCTCAAAATATGCATAGCATCATAAGGGAATTTGGCCACAAACATGCATAGTATCATAAGGGAATTTGGCCACAAACATGCATAGTATCATAAGGGAATTTGGCCACAAACATGCATGATAACATAAGGGGTTTGGGTTCATTTACATGCATAAGCCCCAAAGTCAAGTCTTTGCCAATGTTTCACAAGTCAAATGGTTCCCAAAGGTTCATGCTAACATTCCATAGATAAAGATTCAAACTTGCAAGATAAACTAGGTTAAACAAAGCATAAGTGGCATGATTAAGTCGCTAAAACTTAGCCCAAGGTTATAGATCATTAAAAAGGGGCAAAATTAGGTTCACATAGGCTAGCATACTTATGTTTCATCGCATTTTATTCCATGTCACATTAGAATCACCGTTATAATCTACAAGTAGCTAGAACTTACATACCGAGGCTTAGGGAAGGATCATGCATCGTCTTGACGAAGAAAGGTGGCTCCTTTGTTGAAGAATCGTCATGAAACTTGCATAGCAACGTTGATCCACTCCCTTGATTTGATGTAGCAAGCTAGCACCTTTGATTCGGACCCGATTTGAATGCATAAGCTCTTGGAGTTGGAGATGGAAGCCATGATCAAGAGGGATTTGGGCAGCACTTCGTTGTTAGATTGATTTTGAGTGATTTAGGTTAGGTCCTAGGGTGTTTTTATAGAGATTAGGAGTAGTTTAGGCCATAGGATAAACCCTAGGATAGATCTGAGCCCTCAAAATCCGTCACAGGCCCATAAAACATGTCTTGAGGAACAAGTCAGGTGCACCCAGGCTAAACTGGCCGACAACCCAAGTCGACAGGGGTGTCGACTGGGCAGTCGACACCACCTGGGGTGTGTCGACTCCCAAGTCGACTCCCCAGTCAACTTGGGGGTGGCGGGAATTTTTCCCGCCCGTTCTGCTTGGCTGAATTTGAATTCTGAATTCAAATTTGAACTGTTTTTGAACTTGAAATTTTCTGAAAACTTTGACAGGCCATAACTTGGTCATACGGACTCCGATTTTCGAAAACTCGGACTCTATTTCGTGTATTTTTCCGAGACGAACGCAATGGCGCAACCCATTTCTCCTGATTCAAATTTTATAATTAAATTCTGCCTTGATTCTTGTCTGAGTATGTTGTAAAAATCCGGGTTGTTACATCCTCCCCAACTTAAAGGATTTCATCCCCGAAATCTCCAAGTTAGGAAGAACGTATCCTACCATCCATCATCCATCTACTCAAAACATCATCCACAGGCAACCATGGTCCTTAAAACATTCCTAATGCTTTATGAACACATGCAGAAAGTGTGTGTATATGCTCCTTAGCTAATGCTAATGATCAGGCCTGAGTGATCTTTCTAATGCAAAATATGTTCAGTGCCATGAGTCCAACATGTATGCAAATAGTCCTAGTCATATAAACACTATATGTGTGCACAACCATTCATTCATATGCAATATCCGCATGACAACACATTAAATTTCAAACAAGTATACATACTCGTGCATATGCAATGCAAAATGTGAGTGCGTCGATCTAGTACCTAACGTGTATTCGCGCATCCACGAGCAACCACTTACAACCATTTGCAACCATATCAATCACAACATGTTACAAATACATGTTTACATCCATAGAGTTCTATCTAAGGTTCCCAAGATAAGATCGAGAAGATAATCAAGACAAACTCCTTACGGGGTTTGCAACAGAAACAAGACCGAGAGGATATCCACCAAGCGATAGCGTGCAAGCAAGCTCTACAGGTGGACCAAGGATCAAAGATGTACTCTTAAAAAGAGACATGATGCGCGCGTCTAAGCCGCATTTCCTTGAGCTTAATTCCATTGTGCCTTGACCGCCTTTGACTTCATGATTTCGTAGCTACTTGATTCCTATTTCCAAGGTATGAGTTGGAACTCATCTCACTGTCGCCTCTCGTTTCACTTTCACTTATTCTTTCCCTAGTATGCTCGGCTCAACATATTTGCGTACTCATGCAAGCTCTCCAAAATTCACTAGTGAATTCTGGATCTCGTTTACCAATGCCAATCCATGTTACCACGTGCACTTACTAGGGTGATTCCTATAACCCATGCTTAAGCGGAATAAACCATCCGCCTTATTGGCGAACGTTACTCGACCGGATCAGAGATTTTCGATAAATGCATCAAGAAATTCTAGGTAACTAACCATGACAGAACCCAAAAGGTTACACGAGACTTCGAGGGTATTACCAAGGCAAGTTAATAGTTTAACTACCCTCCTTTCAAAACCGAGAATGGCATCTCTTACTGGATAACCACTTCATCCCTAGAATCCATCCATAGCTCAACAATAGTAGCATTGTTTCTAATCTCAACACTTGGCATCCACACTCTCAATTCCAAACAAGTCATGAATAAATGGACCGACTCTCCAACCAGATTTTGGGACAAAAGTGGGATCTTCTACCATGCTAGTACTAAGGTGCAGAGACTTAACTATCGAGGCAGACTTAAATGATGCGATGATCAAAATAAAGTCTAGACGGGACGATAGAAAAGAAAGGCTAAGCCTTTAACAGAAACGGTACCATTCCTCTTAGGTACGCTAGAAATGAGAGCATACAATTGCCCTCTCGCTAATCTTGTCCTTATCTTCCTTTGTGGATCAAGCCATACCAACAAGTTGCTTATCCTTAAGCCCGTGTCCTTTATCCTTGCTCTTATTATCCCTTCTTATAACTTCGGTAACAAGTCTCTCGAGAACTTCCTCCATCGCACGGGAAAACACTTACGTAGCTAGACAAGGATTAGTCGCAGTTAAAACTACTGTGACTACAGATGGAGGAAAGAAAGGAAAAGAGGTTCAATCAAGGAAATAAAGGATAGTGCTAACGACTTTTGGGGAATGGCCTTTAAAAACTTTTCTTGAAAAATGCTTCTTTGTAAACGGTTTCTCAAATAGTTTTCAGAAGGTTTTAAAAACTTTTGCCTAGTCTGGTAACCTTCTGTTCTGATACCAAATGTAACACCCCACCTCCGCTAGGGTCACTCACAAAGGGAATGCACTAGGTTTAGTGAAGCATTATCGAGGTAAACATGCATAGAAATATTACAAGACAGAACATATACAAAACAGCGGAAGTAAAACAAATTTCATTACCTTATAAAATAAGGTCTAAAGCCTTTTACATCAGAATACATCAAAACCTGTCTTGCAATAGTAAAGAAGCATAAAACCTTTTCATAAATTATTCCCCAAAAATAAAGCGATGAAGCAGCCATAGCCAAAGGAAGACCAAGCTATACATGATGACCTTCAAGCATAAGAGGTCCGAGCTAAACAACATCATTTCCTCCCTGAAACCTGGGGGGAAACGGAAGACAAAGAGGCGAAAGAAAACGGGGTCAGTCATAAAGACTGGTAAGTCCTATCTACTTCCAGTATAAAAACTGGTAAAGGTAACATGACATGCATAAACTGAAAGTAAACATAAGGATGACGACAAGATAGATAAGCTAAACCAAGATAACTGGATGAACTACTGTAGCAAGATAAACTAAGGTACGGTGTCAAGGTAAATCAAGGTATCACATCGTCAGGTTTCTATCAAGTATACAATCCCAAGGTATTTATCATGTATCACATCCCACGGTATTTATCATGTATATTTGCTCTGCACCTCTCGTGCTAGTATCCCAACCCGCATCATGTGTTACTATGAATGTCCCTTGCCCAATGTCATGTAATGGTCCATGTCAACCTAATATATATAGCATATATAATTTTTCCCAACTCGTATGTTTCTTCCCATGTATAAGTTCAGTCCTTTGCCGTTGGCCGTACGGGCTTTCCCATGTAAATCTATACCACCTCAACGTAGTACCATTTTATCCTTGAAGTTGTTTTGGACTGCTACCCTTGATCTGGTTATGTTTTCTTACCATGAACTATCGCGTGTTCACTTAGGATTTATGCCACCTAGGACCACTAGGGATTATGCTACCTAATGAACGTTTCTGTGTCTCGGTTTGGGTTCAGGCCACCTAGGGCCACTAGGGATTATGCCACCCGTCAACCGCGCCCTTTATCCCACGTATGTATCGTGAATCGTTTTCCATGTCTAGACCCACATGTATCTCAACGTGCCAGCCGAGTTCCGTGCCAGGGCAAATCAAGAAATACGGAACTCGGTCGTGAGCTTTAAGTCGTCCGCTGATGCAGATATCAAGGTTTGTTTTTGTATCCGTGGCTATGGTCCAATGTGACCCCTCCCTCAACTACTGAAAGGAAATCCAAGAAAAATCATGTATGAGAACTACATCCCGGCCCCACTATGCCCCACTTTCCTATTGGCCAACCTCACCCATGATTCGGTAGCAAGAACATGGTCTGTTGGGAGTTCTCTGCCTTTCCGTTCGTACACGATTGACTAAAGATGGTAGGTAGTCGACGACGCGCTATCCAGGGCAAAAATCAAGTATCGTCGACTCCACGCTAATCCATCCCCGTCTTTAGGTTGCTCGCACAACAACAAAGGCATACCCTTGACTCTTCTACCGCAGACCTTAACCTCTGTGAGGCCAGGTTTCATGGACCATCCGCCACCTCACGGAGGGATACCAAGAGTACCCTCACGTCCCCCGAAGCTACCGCTTCGTCACCCAGTTCGCAGGAGCTTTTTATCCAAGTCAGATAAGTTGCTCCTCCTCGTATACTAAGCGATGACCTACCGTATCAGGTTACTCATCTATTTATGAACTAGTCCCATGTCCTTGGCTAAGAATTATTACTTATTTATTCTTAACTAAGGTTTACCACTTAGCTTCTTTTCCCCGTTACCCTTGATTAACTACGATTTTCTACCTAGTTCCTCTAACTAGGGTTTTGTCTATTGGGTTAAGTGTTGTTATTCAGGTTCATGACTTAACCCGCCTACGAATCATGTCAAGATTGGCTAAGTATTTAAGTTCAAGGCTTAGCCCTACAAGTTGGTTAAGTATACCAAGAAGCGCATGATTTAACTCTATCAAGTCAAATTGGTTAAGTATTTTTTTGTCTTAACCCTATCAGATTATCGTGTTAGATTGATTAAGCATATATTATCTTAATCCCATCAGATCATCGAGTCGGATTGGTTAAGTATGGGTTAGCTTAACCTCATCCACTAATCGTATTACAATGCTTAAGTATATTCAAAAGGTCTTGTGACTTAACCCTATCAGGTTCGCATGTTAGTTTGGTTAAGTACAGGTTACTTAACCTCATCAAATCATCATGTATAATTGGTTAGTTATAAGTTACTTAACCCCATTAAATTATCATGTTAATTTGGTTAAGTATTGGTTACTTAACCTCATTGAATTACCAAGTTTAGATTGCTTAAGTGTTTAACTTAACCCCATCGAATTACCGTGTTCAGATTAGTTAAGTATAGGTTACTTAACCCCATCTAATTACCGTGTTAAGATTAGTTAAGTCTAAGTTACTTAACCCCATCTAATTACCATGTTTAGATTAGTTAAGTATAGGTTACTTAACCCCGTCTAATTACCGTGTTTAGATTAGTTAAGTATAGGTTACTTAACCCCATCTAATTACCGTGTTTAGATTAGTTAAGTCTAAGTTACTTAACCCCATCTAATTTCCAAGTCGGATTAGTTAAGTGTAAATTACTTAACCCCATCCCCTAGTTGTCTTATATGGTTAAGTGTCATTAAGAAATCACGTCCGGTTTAACTTAGCCTACCCATTCGTGTCATATCGGTTAAGTGTCATTAGTCAAAATTACTTAACCTTTTCATGTGGCATTAATTAGATTAATGCACCCCAACCTCTCACATTAGACTTTGTTGTGGTCACTAGTTAAGCCGGGCGGGTCCGGGTAGATTTACACCACAACCTAGTCTAACCTCGGGTTTTAAGTGCTATATGACCAACTACCCACATTGGGTCCTATTGTTTGTAGCCACTAGTTAAGCCGGGCGGGTCCGGGTAGATTTATGCTACAAACTCAACCCAACCTCGAGTTGGCCACTTTCATGTTTGGTCTAGTGTCATATTACACTTACAACCCATACGTGTCTAGTTTCAAGTCCCATGTTTACCCCACATGTCATGTCCACATTTAGGTGTATCATGAGTGCCATATTTTCATGAAATCTCATGTCAAATTATCATGTCATAATCATGCTCGTCTAACCTACCCCAAATCATGTTTCCAACCCAAGTAAAAGCGAGTCAACATAGTAAGGATACTATGCTACATATTGGCCTCAAAACATGCACGATGTCAAAAAGGGATTGGCCACCAACACGCATGTTATCATAAGGGGTTTGGCCTCAAAATATGCATAGCATCATAAGGGAATTTGGCCACAAACATGCATAGTATCGTAAGGGAATTCGGCCACAAACATGCATAGTATCATAAGGGAATTTGGCCACAAACATGCATGATAACATAAGGGGTTTGGGTTCATTTACATGCATAAGCCCCAAAGTCAAGTCTTTGCCAATGTTTCACAAGTCAAATGGTTCCCAAAGGTTCATGCTAACATTCCATAGATAAAGATTCAAACTTGCAAGATAAACTAGGTTAAACATAGCATGAGTGGCATGATTAAGTCGCTAAAACTTAGCTCAAGGTCATAGATCATTGAAAAGGGCCAAAATTAGGTTCACATAGGCTAGCATACTTATGTTTCATCGCATTTTATTCCATGTCACATTAGAATCACCGTTAGAATCTACAAGTAGCTAGAACTTACATAGCGAGACTTAGGGAAGGATCATGCATCGTCTTGACGAAGAAAGGTGGCTCCTTTGTTGAAGAATCGTCATGAAACTTGCATAGCAATGTTGATCCACTCCCTTGATTTGAGGTAGCAAGCTAGCACCTTTGATTCGGATCCGATTTGAATGCATAAGCTCTTGGAGTTGGAGATGGAGGCCATGATCAAGAGGGATTTGGGCAGCACTTCGTTGTTAGATTGATTTTGAGTGATTTAGGTTAGGTCCTAGGGTGTTTTTAAAGAGATTAGGAGTAGTTTAGGCCATATGATAAACCCTAGGATAGATCTGAGCCCTCAAAATCCGTCACAGGCCCACCAAACTTGTCTTGAGGAACAAGTCAGGTGCATCCAGGCTAAACTGGCCGACCACCCAAGTCGACAGGGGTGTCGACTGGGCAGTCGACACCACCTGGGGTGTGTCGACTCCTAAGTCGACTCCCCAGTCGTCTTGGGGGTGGCGGGAATTTTTCCCGCCCGTTCTACTTGGCTGAATTTGAATTCTGAATTCAAATTTGAACTGTTTTTGAACTTGAAATTTTCTGAAAACTTTGACGGGCCATAACTTGGTCATACGGACTCTATTTCGTGTATTTTCCGAGACGAACGCAATGGCGCAACCCGTTTCTCCTGATTCAGATTTTATAATTAAATTCTGCCTTGATTCTTGTCTTAGTATGTTGTAAAACTTCGGGTTGTTACACATTATTATTCCACAAACATATAATTAAAAAAAAATATGTAAGTAAAAATAAAGTGCTGAGATAATATTATTGACATTTTTACTTAAATGAATCATGTGTAAGTAATAACTGAATTTCAACGAAGGGACGGATCATAAACGACACAATGTGTCCAGTCAGGTTCCAGTTATACAGTTGAAATCCAAGATCCAACCAAACCGGTTGTTCTATTCAGGACAGGTTGGGGGTGTACGTGAAAGAAACTTCTAAATAATTGCAACTTTTGCTAACTGTCCAGTAGACATTAACACTAAATTTTAGCGCAATGAGTGCCAAAAAAGGCAAGCATGATACAGTATAATGGTATAGCATTGACTTCAGTAACCCTCTTCCTATTTCTACTCCTCATGTACCTGAGGAATTAAATAGTAGTTAATTATAGGCCTATCCTAATACATCCAACCAAGATATGCAGATTGAACCCTTAATGCATAAGATACTTTGGAATTTCATCATTGTCGGATAAATGTAGCGACCACCCACTACGCAGGTTTGAAGGTGCATATGTTGTTTTTCTTATAGATCACTGGAAACACCTACTGCATACCATCTGGGGTGTCAAATCATCATTTTCTTACAGACTGACGACAAACACAATTCATTCTTATATGTTATTCCCATCAAATCCTCGACTATAACAATCTTCTCAAAACAGTCAAATGTTTGTTGTGAAATCATTATTCTTTCTCTCTTTTTTTCATTTTATTTTTTTGGATACTAATGTTGTTAGATTTAATAAATTATTTCTTGCATTTTTTGTTTTAAGAGGCTGGTGGTACTCATTTTTTGAAAATTAAAACACTGGTATGTACAGTACTAAAAATAAATTTCCTTTAATTTTTGTTGATATTTTTTTATTTTTTTTATTTGAATAATTAATTTAGTTACCTTTGGGTCCAGTTCACGAATACATACCTAGGGCATTTAATATAAAAGAGAGAAAACCTCAAATATCTACATTTACAAAAGACAGAAGATGCAAAATACACATTGAATCGAAGCTGATTTAATTCACTTGGACAAACTGTATTAGCATATCATATATAAATTTATTCTCTTATACAAAAATTTAACCACCTTGAAATATTTTTGTTATCATTTTATCTTAAGCTTGAATAGTGCGTTATCTTTAATCAACAGTACATTATTTTTACTTTCCCTACGAAAATTCTGTTATTCTACAACGAGTACTAGCATTAGTTCAACAATGAATGGCTTTAAATCTCAACTATGTAACATACAAAATCTCAAACTCATTATCATGTTTGCATAATCGTATTTAGTCTTCCTTTTCTCCATGTTTGCAATTCAGCTTATTAATTTTCACATTCATTATTCTGCTTCATTTTTTTTCCTTACAATTCGCTTTCTTATAATTTTACCTCTTCCCTTCCTTATAATTTTACCTCTTTCCTTTCCAATTTCAGATGCATACCACACAATTTAGGAAAAACCAATTTTCAAACTGAATAAAAATAAAGATTCTTTCCAAAAATGAAATTATAATATATTTCTCAAATAATTTACCCGGATCAGAAATTAACTGAATTTAGTAGTAACTATATTGAGGCCCGTGCTTCCCACATGGAAAATGTCAAATTAGTAAATTGCCCAGACCTCATAACCAAAGTGGTAATAAAGGTTGGTGTTTGTATTATTGTTTGGGTTTTGTGTGTGTATGTGTGTGTATATATATATATATATATAGAATTCTATTGAAACAAAGAAAAAACTCAAAATTACACGCACAACCGCATTCGTTGGATTTCTTAAATTGCAGGCGTCAGAAATATTACTAAACCGTTGTTCCTTCTCAATTGGATCTACGCGTTCTCCTCTGCAATCACGAAGCGCTCTTCGCCCTCACTAAGAGCATCTCCAACAGTGGAGGATATTCATGTTACGGGGTGTAATATCCCTTATTTTTGCACCCAACAGTTGTTACACGGTGTAATATGAAGGCAAATGTTACGGGCTGGATTCAGAGTTCGTAATAGGGCGCGCGAGCTGATTTTATCAGCTCGTGATGTCGCGAGCTGATTTTATCAACTCGCGACTTCAGGAGCTGATAAAATCAGCTCGTGGCCTTTTTTTTTTCCCAACTATTTTTACCATATACAATACCAAATGCATTAATTTTTTTGTAAAATAAACTTCGAAACATAATAATAATAATATTTGATTACTAAGAGCAAAACCAATTTTTTTTTTTAACGTTTTACCCTAGTTTGTCGTATACAAAAACATAACCGATATGTAATTTGTAAAATAAACTTAGGAACATAATAATAGATGATTAATAACTCGTACGAATACAAGAAAAGGAGTTTGTATAATAGAAAATGAAACACAATCGATGATTAATAACTTAGGAACATCTTAGGAAATGAAACATAATCGATGATTAATAACTTAGGAGTTCGTACAAGAGAAGTAATAGTAGAAAAGGAGTTCGTACAATAGATGATTAATAACTTAGGAACATCTTTACTGCATACATAATCGATAAGTTCAGACAAACATAAAATAAAACACATTCAGGTAATGGTTCTTCATAACTAGGTATCGCCGTGGTGGTTCCATAAATGAGTCATAAGATCCTTCTGTAGCCGGTTATGGAGTTCTGCATCCCTGTAGATAACTTGACGGCTCAAATGAACGTTGAAGTCCTCCTCTGTTAGTGGTTGGTTTTGTCGGAATACTGGAGGTGGTAGCGAAGCACCCTCGTAATCGCAGTGACGTTGATCTTCATCCATATCTCTTTCATCTTCTATAATCATGTTGTGAAGAACGATGCAAGCAAACATGATTGTAGACATCTTACTCCTACGCCATAGCCGACATGGATTACTTATCATTGCAAATCTAGATTGTAAAACACCGAAAGCACGTTCCACATCTTTCCTTTGTCCCTCTTGCATCGCCGCGAACATGACTTGTTTAGGAGTTAATGGATTTGGACATGTTTTAACAATGGTGCTCCATTTCGGGTAAATGCCGTCACCTAGGTAATAGCCATGGTTGTAAGTATTTTGGCCTAGGGTAAATGTTAAAGGAGGTACCTGGCCTTTAGCAAGATCATTGAACAAATGAGATCTTTCCACAACATTTAAGTCGTTATTAGACCCGGGCATTCCGAAGAAAGCGTGCCATATCCACAGATCGTACGATGCCACAGCTTCCAAAATGATGGTTGGTCGTCTTTCCTTGCCGTTGTACGCACCTTGTAATCCCTTAGGACAGTTCTTCCATTCCCAGTGCATACAGTCCAGACTTCCTAACATTCCCGGCCAACCCCTGCTTTCGTGCATCTCTCTGATTCGCACTACATCTGCTTCGTTTGGAGACCGTAAGTATTCTTCTCCGTAGACGTCCACAATTGCTTGACAGAAAGTTTCAAGTGTTTCTAGTGCCGTGCTCTCTGCTATGCGGTATGCATCGTCCAAAGCATCGGCTGGAGTGGCATAAGCTAACATTCTCATAGCTGCCGTCATTTTTTGTTCACCGGACAATCCCTGTGTCTTCGATGCATTATGTTTGTACTTAAAGTAATCATTGTTACCTTGAATACCAGCCAATATCCGAAGAAATAGGTTTCTCCGCATCCTGAATCTTCGACGAAACATATCAGGCCCGTAAGTGCAATCCTCATCGAAGTAATCTTGCATCAAAGACTTGTGGTATTTAGCATGATTTCGGTGTATAAACCTCCTTCCAGGAACCGATCCCCCTCTAGTTGTGGACGATGAACCGTACGCTTCACGGTATAGGTCCCGTATTTCTTGTATTTCTTCTGCTTCCTCTTGAAGGATTTCATCTTCCTCTGAATCGCTAGCAAAAGCCAGTAAGCATTTTGTAAAACTGGAATCCATTTATATTTGTTAGTAAGTTTTGATTTGAGATATGTATGACAATGTTGCTGTTATATATAAGGTTTGATTTGAGTGTCTCTTTATTGGATTCCTTTATTGGACTGAGTGTCTCTTTATTGGTTTGTGTGTCTCTTTATTGGTTTGAGTGTATGTTTATTGGTTTGTGTGTCTCTTTATTGGTCTGAGTGTCTCTTTATTGGTTTGTGTGTCTCTTTATTGGTCTGAGTGTCTCTTTATTGGTTTGTGTGTCTCTTTATTGGTTTAAGTGTATGTTTATTGGTTTGTGTGTCTCTTTATTGGTTTAAGTGTATGTTTATTGAAGGATTTAAACATTTACGCACCCGAAGGAGTTAAAAAAGGAGTTAAAAACTATGGGTCGTCCACTACCGTCGTTATTTAAACATGTAAACATTTAAGTACCAGGTTTGGCGCTTGGCAAAGTACCAAAACATACAGTCCAAAACATATCGCATACAGTCCAAAACATCGAGACATACATATATACATATATACATCGAGCCATACATATATACACCGCGACATACAGAAATATAAATCATGATAAATCTGCGGCATCATCATCACCACCATCCAAAGACATGTCGTCTCCGCTATCAGGCGGGTCATAATACGTAAAATCGTCATCACTACCTCCACCTGCTCCACCTCCTCCTCCAGAACCAGAACCACCTGCTCCACCTCCTCCTCCTCCACCTCCTCCACCACCTCCTCCTCCTCCAGAACCAGAACCACCTCCTCCTCCTCCACCTGCTCCAGAACCACCTGCTCCAGAACCACCTCCTCCTGAACCACCAGTACACGACCCTACAATGGTACCTGATGCTGCTGTCCCCCCACCCTCTGCTGCAGCTAATCTGGCCTGTAAGTCATATATCTGCTCCTGCAATCCCTACACAATCGCCTGGTGCTCCTGATACATGGACTGAGTATACTGCAACGCCATCTCCTGAATAGCCGCGATATGTATCCTATGCTGGTCCAACCTGGGTGCATACTGCATATATATAGAACATATAAAATCAGTTTCTACAGCATATAACATACAACGTAAATTCACAAGTACAAATGTTACCTCATGTGACGGATATAATCCAGCAGTAGGGACACCATACACCATGTATGCAGGTGGGTAAACAATAGGCAGGGATATCTGTGTCCCGCTAAGATCATATGTCTGGAATGTATCGGCGAGAGCAAAATCCTGCGGAGGGTCGGATATCTGTGAAGGGGTCGGGTCGAAAGTAAACGGCGGAGGGTGAACTCTACCACTGACCAATCGGGGTCCAATGTGATCGGAGTTCACACCCCGCACATAATCCGGCAGCAAGTACCGTCTAGGAGCTACCCGAACCCAGTAAGGACCAAACTCTGCGTCGGGTAAGTGAAAGTCGGTCGTATCTACCCATCCTGCCTGTCTCAATCCAGCCACATACTGTCTCCCTATAACACGCTGCGGCCCGAACATATCAAGTGGCAAAGGTGGATCTACGGGTACGCGCAACTCACCGGTACTCTGGTAATAGCATCGGTCTCCCAAGTACCAAACAGGAAGGTGGGCCGGTGGGAAGAAGAGGACACGTCGAGTAGATAAGCTGCATGCAATGACTAATGGATGGGCATCAGGTACTGGGCCACCGGCTGCAAGTAACATCCAATAAGAAGCCCAAGGTGCTCGTAATATGTTCCCCCTCTCCCTCATATCCAACTGGGTACGAGCCTCCATCAAGTCGTGTCTCACACCAGAAGGAGAACGCTGAACTACGTGCAAACTCTCCCATCTACGCATCCGTGGGAAAAAGGCCTCAGCGGCATGACTGGCGGTGGGCTGTATGTGTGGGTGCATGTTGGCCGTGTACTCGTAGTACCAGCACGGCAACATGTACCAAAAACCATACATCTGCTGAACCTCTCTAAAAGCATAGGAGTCAAGAGCGGTGTATAGATAACCCAGTATGGCAGAGCCCCAATCAAACATATGCAGCTGATCTAAATCGACTAGTGTTGCAAGGTAGCCAAGCCTAATCGAACTCTGTTGGTTCGTAAAGAACGTCGAACCAAGGAGGTATAAAATGGTAGCCCTGTACAGTATGTCGTGGAAATCTACCGCATCTACATGCGCTGTAATATAATCAAGTAAATATGTGCAGGGAACGGCACCATTAGCTACACGAGCCGCATCCAAACCTGGCAAATACTGTATGTACGACTCGGGTGACTCAAACTGGGAATCAAATGGAGGTATGACTCTATCTGGAAGGCCTATCTCAATCCCCGAAAGCATGTAAAAATCGGCTGGGGTGATACCTAGCTCAAAATCCGGGAAGTGAAAGGTGTGTGTCGTAGGTCACCATCTCTCTGATAAGGCTTCGACCAAAGGTCGATCGAAGGACTGGGGAGGTATAATACGTAAAAAACGTCCAAATGGACTGCCAAATAGTCTCCCTCGAATATCCAGAGGTAATATGTCTAAGGCTGATGCTACAAACTTCGCCCAACTCCCGCGAACGTTTACATACCGAGTCTATTAAAATAATACCAGTTAAACGACTATAAAACCAAGCACGCCTATGCACTAAACGATAACGTGCATGCACTAAATGACTATTTAACAGTTAAATGAGTATTAAAGTTCGTACTACTAACGTATAACAAACTACTACATGATAAAGTTTTAACAGTTAAAAGACTATTTAACAGCTAAATCAATATTTAACTAGTACGTGCAATAATGTATACTATTTAAATGACTATTGACGTTCAAACTACTAGACCATAGAACGTACATGCACTAAACTATAACGTAAAACTATAAAGTAAAACTAATACCTGAACGGTGTCCAGCGCGGTAACTGATCGATGGGTGAATCCCTGTGGCATCTCGTGGAGGATACGTAAGTCCTCAATCGTCGTCCCCTCTGGTGGAGGAAGGTGTACTGGACCAGACATGTCGTCTGGCATAACTCTAACTGTGCGTCTCCCGCTCTTCGTCACGCGTGGCGGCATCCCGACGTTGGAACGATTAAAAAAGAAATTAAAAAGGAGGAAATTAAAATTAAATGAATATAACCAAACCACCCCCCCTCCCGAGCCATATATAGGCTCGGGAACAGGCGCGAGCTGATTTTATCAGCTCGCGAGCTCGCGAGCTTATAAAATCAGCTCGCAGGCTGCGAGCTGATAAAATCAGCTCGCGCCTGTTGGGAGATATCAAAGATATCTCCCGTAATGTTACGGGCCGTAACGTTACGGCCCGTAACACTGTTGGAGATGCTCTAACAAATACGACATTTCTCACTGCTCTTCAATGCCAAAGCACAAACCTATGCAGTAAATACGGTTTCTACCACATAATCATTGCTCTCTTATTATTTTCTATTTGTAGCTCCGAAAGCGCCGTCCAGAAGATTGATTACGAATGCTAGGATTTGCAGAGCAGTTTAACCCACTCAATTTGGTACTTTCTAAATCCCTAAATTACTATCGATGTTTTTTTTTTAACTTTTCTATCCCTAATTTCGAATTCAGCATCTGCTATGGAAGGGGCTCTTAGTTTGCGTACTGTTTTGTTCCAGCTATTTGGAATTTTTGTTCACTAATTCGCAACTTGAATTGGCTACGTAGAATGTTTGTACCATAATTTTTTTTTTTTTTTTGATTGTTCATACTTGACATTGCTGTCTTTTGAAATTTTAGAATATTTTTAGGATTTTTTTTTGTTCGAAATTTCAAAAAACAAAATTCTTCCATGTTCAACGTCTGAACCATTTGTTCTCCTCTTCAGCTACATTCCATAAAATCATGCAAACAAGCATGATTGTGCACATATCTGAAGTGAACCGTATAATGATTCTGAAATTACTTGCACAATGCTTGCTTGCAATATCAACTAATATATCCGGCCAATGAAATCACACATTTTCTTATATGGTCTTCATCTGATCAACTTGTGCACTTATATATTCCTTCTTCATGTCCTGTATCAAGTACGAGTTGGTATTCTCTGGACATTTTATAGGTTTGACATCATCACGACGCCAAAAAAATTAGTTTCAACTAATTTTTATTGTTATAGTGTTTTCAGTCGTTAACTTCATGGTTTATCATTGTCTTTGCTATACTTGTCTGTGTAATCTATTCATCGTACATGTTATGTATAATGTAGTTTGATTGGCTTACGTGAAGGATTAGAAGATACGGCTGCTCATCAACAATGGAAATTATTGCTTCTGTTTAGTGATATATTTGTTTTGTCTGGTAAATAAAAATGATTGGAGAATTTTGTGGATACGTGATATTTAACAGATGGTTTATACTTCTTTCAGATTATGTTTCCATTGCTGTAAAGGTGCCATTCACAAGATTGATTCTGGATTCTATAATTTGCAAAGCAATTTTACCTAGTCAGTTTGGTACTGTCTAAATCCCTAATGTACTACTGTTTGATTATTATTATTTTAACTTATTTCTCTCTAATTTAGAAATCAGCGTGTGCTATGTCAATAATTTTAGCTGACCTACTTGGTTAACGATTTGGATCGTTTTTTCCTTTTGCATCAACGTTTAGTATGTTATATATTACTACAATATCCAAATGTTTTCGCCTTATAAAAATATAGTATCAAAAATGTACTTATGACATTCCAAATGTTGCCTTTATTTTTTTAACATAGCCCAAGATATGCTCTCTTTGAAAAAAATATCTATATTAAATAGATAAACAACACATGCGATTTTGAAAGTGCGCCCATATTATTTTCTCAAACAATACTGATGCTTTTTGAAATGTACACTGTTGTCATTTTATTGAGAAACATCATGAATGCTATTGTTACATGGAAATAGCATATATAGTACATTGAATATTATGAGGTCGATCATGGTAGATTGCCAAACATGGTAGTAAAACAACAAAAACAAAATGAGGTCGATCATGGTAGATTGCCAAACATGGTAGTAAAACAACAAAAACAAAAGACAGCAAAAACAGTAAATGGAAAGAAAAAAAGTGAAATAAAATGCTAAGTGCATTGTATTTCTGGGTGCTTGCAGTGTTTCATTCTTTTGCCTGTGCATCATATTTCTAGGTGCTTGAGTTTAATTCATTTTCAGATAATCATCATTCCTTGTTCATTATACTTTAACATTTACTATTATTGTATGGTACATATTACTCATTTTTGTAATATTCCACTGTAATAATGAACATGTTATTTTTATTTTAAGTTAGTCTTTGGTTATATTCAATTAAGAAATCATTGCTTCTTTTTTCCGCCTTATTTAGAACAATATATAGTATACTCTAACTTTACTTTTTTTATGGCATATGCTAAATTTTCTGTATTTTTAGTGGCAAGTATGGATGAGTTGGTCGACCATGGATTTTCAAAGGAAACAACCCATGATGAAGCATTTGGAGGGGACAATAACATAAACGATGCCAATATCGTTGGTTCATCTTCATTACTAAACAAAAATAATGATATTCTGATGGAACCATATATTGGAATGGCATTTAACAGCCTAGATGAAGGGAAAGACTGTTATATTGAGTATGGTTAACAAAAAGGTTTTGTTATTCGTGTTCGATCATCAAATAAGACTATTCCCCATGCTGATAAAATAACTTTGGTTAGTTTAATTTGTGCACGTACAGAGACTCTTCATAAAACTGATAATGTAATTGGAATAGACCGTATATGTAGAAGCACCAACACGATGAAGTGTGGATGTCGAGCAAAGATGCAGATTCTTTATAGCGAGTTAACAAACAAATGGTCAATAACAAAGCTTAATGATGATCATAACCATTTATTTGTATCTCCGATAAAAAGTGTATCTATGAACTAATAGGAATATGCCATCTGCCGCAAAAGACTTGACTGGAGTATTCCATCAAAAAATTCAACCAATTGCTAAAATTCCTGTCATTTTTGGTGGTGTGAATGCGGGATTCAACCAAAAAGATAGCTACAACCATTTAAAGTCCCCTAAACTTAAAGATTTGGAACTCGGCGATGCGCAATACGTGTTGAATTATTTTCAAACGAGACAAAGGGAGAATCCTCAATTCTTTTATGCAATTCAACTAGACGAGCAAGGTTGTGCAACTAATATTTTTTGAGGTTGATGCACAGTCACGCATGTTTTGGATATTGGTGTTTACTGTTTATAATACTACAAAATTCTAAATGATAATATAGATTTTCAATGTGATGTTATGCATTGATAACATAATTTGTCATTGTATTTTTTCATAGCAAAGTCCTACTTTTGAAACCGGCATGAAACATATAGGTTCGTTCTAGTATAAAATATACATGTATGTATTGATAAGCATATGTATGTACTTGTAACATAATGTTAAAAACTCGAATGAACGAAAAATGACCCACTTACCAAGCAAACATAGAAGAGATATGTTTAACAATTCTAAGATAAAAAATGATTGATCACCTTTCCACTCATTTCACTAATAGCATTAGTGGCTTCTTCTTTATAAAAAAAGTTACGAACCCAAACCACTTTGATGTGCCTGTCTCACGATCCACAATAACATTAGTTGCATGTAGATAATAGAAAGTATCCAACTATGAATCATTAAATTTTAATAAAACTGCAAAAATCGTTGTTGTAGAAATTTAAAATTGAAGTTAAAGAAAATATCACACCGCTAATTGTTCCCACAACAGGAGAATGCATCTTTCAAACTTTAGGCATTGGTCATATTAGATAATCCTACATAGTACCATAAGAGGATTAACTCTAAAAATATAGTTACACTTCAGTATATAATTATATAAAGGATGAAACATGAAAAACCTCCAACAATTTTTTTATGATGTCATGCATCGGATGGATTGAAATGACCATGGAGTTGAGTTAAGAGCATATTTAACGACATTACCAAATTTATTGGCAAAAGCCATTTTTTACCACCTGTCATTATCAAGGTATAATTATTTATTTAACAGTGAAGTAGTCGAGAAAATATGGTACGATGTAAGGGAAAAAACCAGAATAAGTAGTTGTAAATGAAGATATAAAATTTACATAGATTCCCAAATATTCACCCGTTTAAATAAATAAAGGATTATGGTTGCAAGACATATCAAATCCAACGGATTTTGGCAAAATTCAATCTGATCCAATTTTTATTTGAATCTTAATTATTTGATTCACACTTGGACCACTAACCATTAAATTATATATGATACCAAAAATATGGATTGAATTAGTTGAATATTAAATGCTACTAATCGTGAAAAGTTTCCAATTAATATATGCAACAATTGTTTATATGAAAAACAATAAATATATGTTAGGATTAGTTTAGCAAAGGCGACATCCAATTGATATGTCTATTAGAAACATTTGTTTTTATTATATAGTCTAAAAAAATAGTTTTCATTAACTGATTTCAATTTATTGCAAAGTTCCATCATTAAGGAAGATACTCGTTTGTGCCAACGAATAAATATGCAGAGAAGACATCATGATTTGTCCTTCCTAACACCATATCTTAAAAAAGTTGTCGATTTAATATATTACAAAAGGTAATTGTTATTGACACTCCAACTATTGTCAAGGGGGTCATTTTTTAAAACAACTCCACTGTTTATAAAAGTGTTAAGGGACGTACAAACTTCTTATTTTACACTCTTTTGTCTTTCAATATTATCCTGTCCCAATAAACAAATATGCAAAATCCTAAATCAATTAAAAAACCAAATGGTGATAACACATCGAGCAAACTCAACTTCGCACGCAATGACATTTCTTCATCACGAACAAGAAAGAATTAATTGTCAGAACGAAGATCGTGAAACGCTCCTCACACCCAGATCCTAAATTAGTGGAGAAGATGTTGCAAAGGTATGCCAAATCAATTTTAGGGTTAATCGTTTGATTTAATTAGGCTTACAGATGTATTCGAAAATGGCTTAAGTGTATTTGTTCAATCCGCTATCGTCGAGTTTGTGAAAAATGGTTTAATTGACATGAACAGGTATCGTTCCCGCATTAAATTTATGTTTTTGACATGATTGATCGTATTTTTAATTTTTGTTCAGTATCGGTTTTTCAAAATATATAAAGGAGGGTGAAATGTTAGTTTGGAGGTGAACAAACAAAGAAATTAAGCTTAAAAGAGTATTACGGTAAAATTAATTTTATTTGTTAAGGGGCTGCTCTTTTCATTGGAGAATTAATAACTTTAAAAAAAATGATCCTTTCTTAACAATAATTGTAGTGTCAATAACAAATCCCTTACAAAAAAAGGTTTTCACCGTTTCAACATGTGACAACAAGGAATTCCGCTCGATCCGAATCAGTCGCTAAACCGACCGAGACTGTTCGAAACACCTGATTGTTTCGAGAACACGACAAAATAGAACGCAGACAGAAGAACATTTCATTGTTTATTAGAACAATTCCATCAGAATACAAGATTATACAGAGTATAAAAACAAATAATACACATTCGACAAATATCAGATATTACAATAAATTACATAGCAGCGGAAAATATTACAATACACAACTGAAGGAGATATACGGATACAAAGCTTTCCGGATATCATTCCAGCTGTAAAGTAGGATCCTATGAATATAAATCTGCAAAACTACTAGTTGCCCATGTCAAAATAAGGGCACCCAGAGTTTAGGTTAAAACAATAAACTCCAGGTCAGTCATGGGACTGGTGTGAGAACTAAAACAGTTATTTAAAACTTTACTTTAAATCAGATATACCAAGGGACCACGCCGTATAACACGGAACGGGTTTCCTCCCAAGAATACCAGTGCATATAACAAAACAACGCAACGCTTTTTTAAAAAAGGAAGCTATTATAAGACCCAGGTCCTATCGCACAATGCAACGCGAGCCGGGGGATAGGGTTTTCCCTTATAATAGCCAAACATGCTTAGTACGTTTAAAACAAATCATTTGATACTATTATAAGTGCATATTGTATAAAACAACTTCAAATCATAAGTATCAATCATAGGCGGCATAGGTACCATATATCATGTCGCCAATACTAGGCTCTACAAATAAAACCACAAATGTCACGTATTGCAAATTGGGTTTCCTTCTATGAACCGAGGCAAAAGATAGTCCTCTACCGATTCGAGACGCTCTAGCCCGCCCCTCAGGAACAGAACGCATCGTCCCTTGGAGCGACAGGGCCGGTCCACTGATGTGGATTAGACGAAATCCTGAACACTGCGTTTTCCCGCCCTTTGGGGCGTAGGTGAGCCAACTAAATGACTCCATCGGTTCGAGAACGACCGATATATCCGAGGCGCCTCGCAACAACCACATAAGTCAAACTCGTCAGGGCGTGTAAAACCACTGACGCCACTTTTAGCTAGAAGAAAACGCATGTCCTCCCTGAGGTCCGTCTCCCGTTTTTGGTTCACTCCGGGGTGTGAGGCTCGCGAATCAACGCTACACAATGCTACGCCACAAAGGCCGTGCTTTGATCATCAACCACAAGACTCTGCTTTTCAACAGAAGCCTTGATCATTTGCATCTTAGCATGCCATACAGGCAAACCACTCTATGCAACCGATATCAGTCACTCAGAATGAAATCCGATGTCAGACACAGAGTCCATTTACAAGTCCGTTCTGGGTCTGAACGAAACTGGAGGCACCTAGTACCCTGCATATCCATCGATCTCCAAGTACGTCTGGACGATCACTAACTGGTTCCATCTTCTTGGGTGTACATCCCAATCAAGATCATCAATAATCACCCAAACGACGTGAAGACCTCCAGTCTTCGACCACCGTCTTCATCTTCGACTTATCGTCGTATCAGTTATTCAGAATGGGATAAACCTGGTCTTTCCGAATAACTCGCGTATATAATAAACATGTGTTACACAAACACAACATACGCCTCATTCCAATTCATCAGTCACTAACCGTAAATTAATCAAGAGAATAATTCCCCAAATATTAACCCCAAAGGCCGAAACCAACATCAGATCAATACCCAGGAAATCACTCTGCTTAGCCAACCTACAGCTAGTTTCTAAATTTCACATTCTTAGGGAAAGATTCCCATTAATTTTATCAAAGATAAATTCCTTTAAATTTATTCTTTAATCATCCTTTGAAAATCAATTCAAAACAAATTTTGGTTTATCCAAACTAGTCGGGATTAACGAACCTTACCGAAGTAATCATTTGTTTTAATTTCCTAATCCCAACCTATTCAACCCATGAAGTAAAACGGGTAGGGCTGCACAAAGTATGGGTTGGGTCGGGTTGGACCAAATACTACATCCGACCCGCATAAGTATGGGTTTAAGGAAGTTCAACCCGTATCCGACCCTATATGAGGTTGGATATGGGTTGGGTTAATGTATGGGTTGGGTCGGGTTTAGTAGGGTTGGGTTGCTTGAATATAATTAAAAAAAAATGAGAGTAGAGAGAATTTTTTTAAAAGTAGTATTAAAATATTCAGCATAATATATCAGATTTTATCTAGCATAATGCATTTAAAAATAACTGATTCATTATAAGATAAATTTTATAAAAATTTCATTGTAAAACACATCATATAAAATTAATTTACTATATAGTAGAACAAGTGTTTCGTTTTAAGATATATTGAAATGCACTTTAAAATATATTTGCCAAATTCTTTCTAGTTTGGACTGAAATGAAATATGTTTTTTTTTTTGTAGATTTACTATAGAATACATAAATATTATTCTAGGATTATACTATTCTAATTTTAAGCAGGTTGGTATTAAATTAGTTTTTTAATATGGAGTTGGATTGGGTTAAAATAAGGTTGGGTTGAACAAAATATCAAACCCGACCCGTATGTAGTATGGGTTACATATTATAACCCATATCTGACCCGAACTAGGATGGATTGGGTTGGGTTTATGTGGGTTGGGTCGGGTTAGTGGGTTGGGTCGGGTTGGATATGGGTTGTGTGCAGCCCTAAAAACGGGTAATACTTCATATCTAACACCACGGTGTTATCTGTAAATTCAATTACCATTTCACGTTCAAATCTAATTAAAGATTTAACTATCGCCTGGAGTAAAACTGGTGATACCCCATTCTCGATCTTTTCAATCTAATTAAAGATTCATTAAAACTCCACTTAGTTTTAATCTTCAATTGGGTTAAAGAATCAGTGTCATTTAAAACACGGTTCACGATAAACCCCAAAATCACATCACATTTCAATCAGTCCCTAACCGTAGATTAGCAAGTGAGCAATTCCCTAAGTATTAACCCCGAAGGCCGAAACCAACATCAGATCAATACCTCAGAAACCATTCAACTTAACTAATCTCCAGTTAGTTTCTGATTTTCTTAACTCCTTTAGGTCTAAGAACAGTATTATTGAAGATATCGTTCACGACAACCCAAAATCACGTTCCCTTAATTATCGGGTTAAAGAACAAGTGTTATTTAAACCACTGTTCATGATAAACCCAAAAATCAATACCAATTCAATTCCAATTAAATATTATTTAATTGATACACTTCATTAAATCTAAATAAAAAGATTTAATCTTTTTTCAACTGGGTTCAAGAACAGTGTTAATAAAGACATCATTCACGACAAACCCAAATCACATTTGATATTCAATACAAGGCTCTGAATAGAAAATATATCGACGACCAACAAATATCGTATTGGAAATAACGATATAAATATATCTTTCAAATTGCCATAACAATATATGTATAATCACGAAATCCAACATCGAAATATTTCAAAGACAATTTCGATTCAAATCCGTTCCAATTCAATTATTGGAAATTCTGGTTACCTTTAAAACCCTTTTCAAATTCAATTTATTTATTTAAAAATAAATAGAATTATAATTCTAGTTCAAAACTAGTTCATTTCGATAAAAATCCATTTTTAACTTTTCAAATATGGAGTTTTTCATCCCGATTCTTTCCAAATCATTTCTTATGATTTTACACAAATTATCACTATTTTTAATAATTTTATCAAGGCCCGTACAGTCGACTTCCATCAACGGCCATCGAACTGCACTTACAATGACCTTTTCCAAATTTGATTTGGACATAATTCTAAATCCAACCGTTAAATTTCAAATTTCTAATATTCCTTAGAAAGATCTTTTCGATACGAACCAAATGGTTCCGGTCTTAGGAGAATCCGACGGTCGGATCTCCCGTAATATCCGTTCGAAGTCAATGGTCGAAATTCGCGAACTACCGCGGCGCGTTCTATTCAGGCCATTATATTATATATATATATATATATATATATATATATATATATATATAATATATAATATATACTTCGTCGATTTCCTTTCGAAACGAATTTTATATATCATTTTAAATTCGTTTTCAAAACGATTTCAACTTCAGTTTCAAATTCAAATCAAAATTGAATTTTCCCTTACAAATTCGTTTTAAATTCATTTCAAATTGATTTTAATTCAAATCGATTTTCAGTTCAATTTCAATACGTTTTAAATTCAATTCAAAACGATTTTAATTCTATTTCAATCTAATTCGAATTTCAATTCTATTCAGTTTAATTCGAATTCATTTTCTATTCAATTCAATTTCAATTTAAGTTGAATTTCTATTCTTTTCAATATAATTCGAATTTCATTTCAAAATATTCGATTTTGAAAGCACTTTTCAATATTCATTATAAAAACGAATATAATCGATATAAATATCGTTCACGTCAAAATGGCGTTAATCTAATCAACACGGCTTCATATGTTTCTATTTCAAATATTCTATTTCAAATATTCTATTTCAAATATGTCTATTCAAATATTCCTTTTTCAAATATTCTATTTAAATATTTATTTTTCAAATATGGAATGAGGCCCAATCAATTACCATATAATGTTAATTATATGGATTTTCTACAACACACATATTTAACAGCAATGATAAATCATTAACCATCATCCAAAGTGCGTTCTACACTGTATAAGCATCAAATATAAATATTTAACGCTTATAACAGTCTGTCAATCAATCGATCGACATACAACTAATTATTGGGATTAGTGTATGTCATATATCATCCCAATACCCGTGTGGGGTTTCAAACAATCAAACACAGATTTTATTTGTGCAGTTGGGCGATGTGTAAAATTTATCGTCCCAATCAATATCAGTCAAATGTGTGTAGATAAACAAATCGTTCGATTTGTTTATATTAATTTATTTCATTTTCATGCTAAAAATTATGTTTTCAACTATAAAATATTTTTAACTACATAAATATTTTATTCCATTTCACTTCACGTCACACAATCAACTACACATCAAAATCAAACAAACAAGCATACAAGCCGTCCATGGTCTGTGGACGACGGGTGTCGGGTGCTACTAAACACCGTCTGCATCCTAGTATATATTTTAACTAGAAAAATTAAATTAAAGGTGAGAAGTTCTCACCGACTAGCTAATCCAAACGGTACGACTCTTCATATGTAGAAACTCTTCGCCGTGCTCGCCTCTTGTCACTATCGTCGCCCGTATTCTCTACATGTATAAAAAATCACATTTTTATATCGCTATAAATATAAAAATCGAATTTTTATATTCTCCATCATATAAAAATTACATTTTTTTTTCGTTGTTATACATATAAAATCACTTCTTTATAATTTTAAACATCGCTTCTTTATATTTTCAAAGATCTCGCCTTTATATATTCAAAGATCTCGCCTTTACATTTTCAAAGATCTCGCCTTTTCATTGTTAAAAATATAAAATTTACTACATAAAAATATATTTTTACTTCATAAAAATATAATCTTTCTCTCGCTTTCATGACAACAAAAATCTAATTTTATCTCGCTAATACGTATGTAAAAATTGAACCTATACATACATAAAAACCATATTCTTCTGCTATAAAACTCTATTCATTCTTCCATAAAACCTACATTTTTATTTATAAAAATCCAACCTCCTTATCTATAAAAATCCCACCTTTATATCTATAGAAATCTATTTTTCTCTTCTATAAAAATCTTATCTTTGTTTAAAATAAAAACCGTATTTTATATAAACAAAAATCATAGTTTTTTTGTTCATAAAAACCAAAGCTTTCATAAATAAAAATCTCTTCTTTTCGTTGTTACAAATCTTGTATAAAAATAAGATTTTTTTTTTAAAAAAAACCTATCTACATTATTTAAAATAAAGTAAATACATTAAAGAAGCTTACATTGCTTTTAAGGAGGAAAGGGGTTTCACTGTTGGCTTTGGCCGGAGGGGAGCAATGGGGCGGCGGCGCTGTGCTGGGGATGGCGACAGGGGGGTGCAGCAGGCGAAGGTGAGGCCAGGGGGTCCCACGGAGGCGCCCTTCGTCGATTTGGGGCTTCGAGTGGTCGGATAAGGAGAGGGGGAAAGGAGGAACGGTAGGCGAGGGAAGAGGGGGGCTGAGGTCGGAGGGTCAGCCGGCGCTGAGGCGCAGCGGCGCCAAGAGGGGGAGGGGCGATATCAAGGGAGGCGGCGGGATTTCTTTTCAATTTGGGCTGAGAGGCTTTGAACGGGGGGGGGGGGGGCAAGGGCTTGGAAGAATAAAAAGGGGGTAATTAATATAAAAATCATATTTTAATTATTTATCCCCACAAAAGTAACTTTAAATCTCGATCTCCAAACGAGGCCCACCGCCTATCGTCCCTAACTAATTACCCCCATTCCGAACACAATGGGGTATGTATCGTAGGCCAGTTCAACTGTTACGATCAGTTTTCGTTGAATTTAAAATATAAAACAGTATATATTTTATTTGAACGTACATTTTAAATTACCGGGGCCACATACTAGCTCGAAAAATTCCCTAAAAATATTTTCTTGCTTTGTATTGATGATATGATCCTAACAAAACCAGTTTCGTCGAATTTTGAGACCGTTTGAAAAATGGCCAATTTTCAGTCGATTAAAATCAACTGAAAATGGTCAAACGCGTTTTCCTTTGCCACGCTCACATATTTATTCGAAAAATTTCGAAAATTGGAATCTAGCAATAACTTGACATCACAAATCCAACAAAAATGATTTCGTCGAAATCCGAGGTCGTTTGCAAAATTCTCAGTTTTAAGGGCCTAGATTCCATAACGACTATTCAGAATTTTCAACTGGACATATCTTTTTATCCCCGCTATGAAATTTTGATTTTTCGGATTCGTTGGAAAGATATTCACAATTAGATTCTAATATTTTTGGTTTCACTAAATTCCGGTTTATTTTGCACCCGGTACACTCATTTGAATTTTGACATCGAATTATCGAACTACCGCGCCATTTTCAATTCCTTTTATAATTATAAATAAATATTTATGTTCTAACGTCGAGCTATATAAATATATACGTTCGAATTTTATTCAAAAGAAATTTTTCGTCGATATTATTTAAAATAATCCATTTTAAATATTCTAAATTCACTAAAATTGGCAAAATAAAAATTTTAAATTGGCCCACATTTCCGGGTTATTACAATCTCCCCCACTTAAAACTTTTCGTCCCCGAAAAGGAACGAAGCCGAAAGTTGTTTAACGATCAACTCAACTTTCACTATTTTGATTACGGCTTAAGTTCTTCAACTATTCAGTTTCTAAGAACTTTTCTAATTTTTCAAAAAATTGGCTAACACCCTAAATTTTCGAAAAAATTCGCCATAACCTCCCCTGCACCGGGAGCACCGGGAAAATCCCGAAATTGCCATACAGGCCCTCTGATCTCAAATAGAAATAGAAAAAGCCAAGCGGCTAGCCAATCGGCTCATAAAATCATCATCACCCAAACAAAACAGTAAATTATGGTAAACATGTACCTATTTGTCGGGCAAACAATTTTATTTCTTTGCTCTAGCCTCCTTGCTAGGACCCGTTCAATGTAAGTACATGTATATGCAAGCAAATGCGACTAATTTTCAATACAATTCACTATTTGTTTCAATTTGGCTATATAGTACAAATTTTAATTAATCAAACAACACAACCATCAATCAATTAGTTGATTAGCTTTTCAAATTCATAACTTTGATACATAGTCAAAAAATCAGATTTTTGATGCCAAACCACAACAATAAGCCCTATTTAGTTTCGGTTCTCACATCACTCAATTGAAAATATATAGAAATCTCACTTTCGAAACTCGAAAATAAATACTGGCGATGGTGTCCCACCACCAGAATTATCCCGGGCAACTAGAGTGTGATTTTATAACTATCCAGTACATTAAAACTTTGAATACACGTTTGCAAGACATATATGCAAAAAAATTATATATTGGATTGTCCCAATTCAATATAAAATAAATAATCAAATACGAATAAGTAATTTAAATTTTCAAAACAAAACTTGTTTTCAATTTTATATTTTAAAAATATACTCTTCACACTCGTTCTAGGATACTACTGATCCCGTTTCTAATGAGTCATTCTAATTGGATATTACTAATCCAATATCTGATGAATTCTTTCGTATGGTTCTAGTGTGTCCTATTCTCTGAGCTTTGTAAACCAAAGCTCTGATACCAACTGTGACAACAAGGAATTCCGCTCGATCCGAATCAGTCGCTAAACCGACCCAAACCGTTCGAAACGCCTGATTGTTTCGAGAACACGACAAAATAGAACGCAGACGGAAGAACATTTCATTGTTTATTACAACAATTCCATCAGAATACAAGAATATACAGAGTATAAAAACAAACAATATACATTCGACAAATATCAGAGATTACAATAAATTACATAGCAGCGGAAAATAATACAATACACAACTGAAGGAGATATACGGATACAAAGCTTTCCGGATATCATTCCAGCTGTAAACCAGGATCCTGTGAATATAAATCTGCAAAACCAAAACTACTAGTTGCCCGTGTCAAAATAAGGGCACCCAGAGTTTAGGTTAAAACAATAAACTCCAGGTCAGTCATGGGACTGGTGTGAGAACTAAAAAAGTTATTTAAAACTTTACTTTAAATCAGATATACCAGGGGACCACGCCGTATAACACGGAACGGGTTTGCTCCCAAGAATACCAGTGTATATAACAAAACAGCGCAATGCTTTTTGGAAAAATGAAGCTATTATAAGACCCAGGTCCTATCACATAATGCAACGCAAGCCGGGGGACAGGGTTTTCCCTTATAATAGCCAAACATGCTTAGTACGTTTAAAACAAATCATTTGATACTATTATAAGTGCATATTGTATAAAACAACTTCAAATCATAAGTATCAATCATAGGCGGCATGGGTACCATATATCATGTCGCCAATACTAGGCTCTACAAATAAAACCGCAAATGTCACGTATTGGAAATTGGGTTTCCTTCTGTGAACCTTGGCAAAAGATAGTCCTCTACCGATTTGATACGCTCTAGCCCACCCCTCAGGAACAGAATGCATCGTCCCTTGGAGCGACAGGGTCGGTCCACCGATGTGGATTAGACGAAATCCTGAACACTGCGTTTCCCCGCCCTTTGGGGTGTAGGTGAGCCAACTAAATGACTCCATCGGTTCGAGAATGACCGATATATCCGAGGCGCCTCGCAACAGCAACAACCACATAAGTCAAACTCGACAGAGCATGTAAAACCACTGACGCCACTTTTAGCTAGAAGAAAACGCATGTCCTTCCTGAGGTCCGTCTCCCGTTTTTGGTTCACCCCGGGGTGTGAGGCTCGCGAATCAACGCTACACAAAGCTACACCACAAAGGTCGTGCTTTGATCATCAACCACAAGACTCTGCTTTTCAACAGAAGCCTTGATCATTTGCATCTTAGCATGCCACACAGACAAACCACTTTATATAACCGATATCAGTCACACAGAATGAAATCCGATGTCAGACACACAGTCCATTTACAAATCCATTCTGGGTCTGAACGAAACCGGAGGCACCTAGTACCCTGCATATCCATCGATCTCCAAGTACGTCTGGACGATCACCAACTGTTTCCATCTTCTTGGGTGTACATCCCAATCAGGATCATCAGTAATCACCCAAACGACGTGAAGACCTCCGGTATTCGACCACCGTCTTCATCTTTGACTTATCGTCGTATCAGTTATTCAGAATGGGATAAACCCGGTCTTTCCGAATAACTCGCGTATATAATAAACATGTGTTACACAAACACAACATACGCCTCATTCCAATTCATCAGTCACTAACCGTAAATTAATCAAGAGAATAATTCCCCAAATATTAACCCCGAAGGCCGAAACCAACATCAGATCAATACCTAGAAAATCACTCTGCTTAGCCAACCTACAGCTAGTTTCTAAATTTCACATTCGTAGGGAAAATCTCCCATTAATTTTATCAAAGATAAATTCCTTTAAATTTATTCTTTAATCATCCTTTGAAAATCAATTCAAACCAAATTTTGGTTTATCCAAACTTGTCGGGATTAACGAACCTTACCGAAGTAATCATTTGTTTTAATTTCCCAATCCCAACCTATTCATCCCATGAAGTAAAACTGGTAATACTTCATATCTAACACCACGGTGTTATCGGTAAATTCAATTACCATTTCATGTTCAAATCTAATTAAAGATTTAACTATCGCCTGGAGTAAAACTGGTGATACCCCATTCTCGATCTTTTCAATCTAATTAAAGATTCATTAAAACTCCACTTAGGTTTAATCTTCAATTGGGTTAAAGAATCAGTGTCATTTAAAACACAGTTCACGATAAACCCCAAAATCACATCACATTTCAATCAGTCCCAAACCGTAGATTAGCAAGTGAGCAATTCCCTAAGTATTAACCCTGAAGGCCGAAACCAACATCAGATCAATACCTCAGAAACCATTCAACTTAACTAATCTCCAGTTAGTTTCTGATTTTCTTAACTCCTTTAGGTCTAGGAACAGTATTATTGAAGATACCGTTCACGACAACCCAAAACCATGTACCCTTAATTATCGGGTTAAAGAACAAGTGTTACTTAAACCACTGTTCACGATAAAACCAAAAATCAATACCAATTCAATTACAATTAAATATTATTTAATTGATACACTTCATTAAATCTAAATAAAAAGATTAAATCTTTTCTCAACTGGGTTCAAGAACAGTGTTAATAAAGACACCATTCACGACAAACCCAAATCACATTTGATATTCAATACAAGGCTCTGAATAGAAAATATATCGGCTTATATTCAATATCAAATTCTATGACCAACAAATATCGTACTGGAAACAACAATATAAATATATCTTTCAAATTTCCATAACAATATATGTATAATCACGAAATCCAACATCGAAATATTTCAAAGACAATTTCGATTCAAATCCGTTCCAATTCAATTATTGGAAATTCTGGTTACCTTTAAAACCATTTTCAAATTCAATTTATTTATTTAAAAATAAATAGAATTAAAATTCTAGTTCAAAACTAGTTCATTTCGATAAAAATCCATTTTTAACTTTTCAAATATGGAGTTTTTCATCCTGATTCTTTCCAAATCATTTCTTATGATTGTACACAAATTATCACTATTTTTAATAATTTTATCAAGATCCGTACAGTCGATTTCCATCAACGGCCATCGAACTGCACTTACAGCGACCTTTTCCAAATTTGATTTGGACATAATTCCAAATCCAACCGTTAGATTTCAAATTTCTAATATTCCTTAGAAAGCTCTTTTCGATACAAACCCAACGGTTCCGGTCTTAGGAGAATCCGACGGTCGGATCTCCCGTAATATCCGTTCGAAGTCAATGGTCGAAATTCGCGAACTGCCGCGGCGCGGCGCGTTCTATTCAGGCCATTATATATATATATATATATATATATATATATATATATAATATACTTTGTCGATTTCCTTTCGAAACGAATTTTATAAATTGTTTTAAATTCTTTTTCAAAATGATTTCAACTTCTTTTTCAAATTCAAATCAAAATTGAATTTTCCCTTACAAATTCGTTTTAAATTCATCTCAAATTGATTTCAATTCAAATCGATTTTCAGTTCAATTTCAATACGTTTTAAATTCAATTCAAAACGATTTCAATTCTTTTTTAATCTAATTCGAATTTCAATTCTATTCAGTTTAATTCGAATTCATTTTCTATTCAATTCAATTTCATTTTAAGTAGAATTTCTAATCTTTTCAATATAATTCGAATTTCATTTCAAAATATTCGATTTTGAAAGCACTTTTCAATATTCATTATAAAAACGAATATAATCGATATAAATATCGTTCACGTCAAAATGGCGTCAATCTAATCAACACGACTTCATATGTTTCTATTTTCAAATATTCTATTTCAAATATTCTATTTCAAATATTCTATTTCAAATATTTCTATTCAAATATTCCTTTTTTCAAATATTCTATTTAAATATTTATTTTTCAAATATGGAATGAGGCCCAATCAATTACCATATAATGTTAATTATATGGATTTTCTACAACACACATATTTAACAGCAACGATAAATCATCAACCATCATCCAAAGTGCGTTCTACACTATATAAGCATCAAATATAAATATTTAACGCTTATAACAGTCTGTCAATCAATCGATTGACATACAACTAATTATTGGGATTAGTGTATGTCATATATCATCCCAATACCCGTGTAGGGTTTCAAACAATCAAACACAGATTTTATTTGTGCAGTTGGGCGATGTGTAAAATTTATCGTCACAATCATTATCAGTCAAATGTGTGTAGATAAACAAATCGTTCGATTTGTTTATATTAATTTATTTCATTTTCATGTCAAAAATTATGTTTTCAACTATAAAATATTTTTAACTACATAAATATTTTATTCTGTTTCACTTCACATCACACAATCAACTACACATCAAAATCAAACAAACAAGCATACAAGCCGTCCACGGTTTATGGACGACGGGTGTCGGGTGCTACTAAACACCATCTGCATCCTATTATATATTTTAACTAGAAAAATTAAATTAAAGGTGAGAAGTTCTCACCGACTAGCTAATCCAAACACTACGACTCTTCATATGTAGAAACTCTTCGCCGTGCTCGCCTTTTGTCACTATCGTCGCCCGTATTCTCTACATGTATAAAAAATCACATTTTTATATCGCTACAAATATAAAAATCGAATTTTTATATTCTCCATCATATAAAAATTACATTTTTATTTCGTTGTTATACATATAAATCACTTCTTTATAATTTTTAACATCGCTTCTTTATATTTTCAAAGATCTCGCCTTTATATTTTCGAAGATCTCGCCTTTTCATTGTTAAAAATATAAACTTTACTACATAAAAATATATTTTTACTTCATAAAAATATAATCTTTCTCTCACTTTCATGACAACAAAAATCTAATTTTATCTCGCTAATACGTATGTAAAAATCGAACCTTTACATACATAAAAACCATATTCTTCTGCTATAAAACTCTATTCTTTCTTCCATAAAACCTACATTTTTATTTATAAAAATCCAACATCCTTATCTATAAAAATCCCACCTTTTTATCTATAGAAATCTATTTTTCTCTTCTATAAAAATCTTATCTTTGTTTAAAATAAAAACCGTATTTTATATAAACAAAAATCATAGTTTTTTTGTTCATAAAAATCAAAGCTTTCATAGTTAAAAATCTCTTCTTTTCGTTGTTAAAAATCTTGTATAAAAATATTTTAAAAAAAAAACCTATCTACATTAATTAAAATAAAGTAAATACATTAAAGAAGCTTACATTGCTTTTAAGGAGGAAAGGGGTTTCACTGTTGGCTTTGGCCGGAGGGGAGCAATGGGGCGGCGGCGCTGTGCTGGGGATGGCGACAGGGGGGTGCAGCAAGCGAAGGTGAGGCCGGGGGGTCCCACGGTGGCGCACTTTGTCGATTTGGGGCTTCGAGTGGTCAGATAAGGAGAGGGGGAAAGGAGGAACGGGAGGCGAGGGAAGAGGGGGGGCTGAGGTCGGAGGGTCTGCCGGCGCGGCGACGCCAAGAGGGGGAGGGGCGATATCGAGGGAGGCGGCGGGATTTCTTTTCAATTTGGGCTGAGAGGCTTTGAAAGGGGGGGCTAGGGCTTGGAAGAATAAAAAGGGGGTAATTTATATAAAAATCATATTTTAATTATTTATCCCCACAAAAGTAACTTTAAATCTCGATCTCCAAACGAGGCCCACCGCCTATCGTCCCTAACTAATTACCCCCATTCCGAACACAATGGGGTATGTATCGTAGGCCAATTCGACTGTTACGATCAGTTTTCGTTGAATTCAAAATATAAATCAGTATATATTTTATTTGAACGTACATTTTAAATTACCGGAGCCACATACTAGCTCGAAAAATTCCCGAAAAATATTCTCTTGCTTCGTATTGACGATACAGTCCTAACAAAACAAGTTTCGTCGAATTCTGAGACCGTTTGAAAAATGGCCAATTTCCAGTTGATTAAAATCAACTGAAAATGGTCAAACGCGTTTTCCTTTTCCACGCTCACATATTGATTCGAAAAATTACGAAAATTGGAATCTAGCAATAACTTGACATCACGGATCCAACAAAAGTGGTTTCGTCGAAACCCGAGGTCGTTTGCAAAATTCTCATTTTTAAGGGCCTGAATTCCATAGCGACTATTCAGAATTTTCAACTGGACATATATCTTTTTATCCCCGCTATGAAATTTTGATTTTTCGGATTCGTTGGAAAGATATTCACAATTAGATTCTAATATTTTTGGTTTCACTAAATTCTGGTTTATTTTGCACCCGGTACATTCATTTAAATTTTGAAATCGAATTATCGAACTACCGCGCCATTTTCAATTCCTTTTATAATTATAAATAAATATTTATGTTCTAACGTCGAGCTATATAAATATATACGTTCGAATTTTATTCAGAAGAAATTTTTCGTCGATATTATTTAAAATAATCCATTTTAAATATTCTAAATTCACTAAAATTGCCAAAATAAAAATTTTAAATTGGCCTAGATTTCCGGGTTATTACACAACATAGTTGTGAGGATACAACATAAAAAAATTACGATGTAACGTTATCTTTTTGGTTATTTTTTTTTGGCAAGGCCAACCGGTTTTTATGGTGACCGCAAACACCTTTATTAAATAGAAAGGAACTGGTACTCTGCACATGCACAGAGTAACATTCTGGTTTGAAGTGTCCAGTCACTATCTGTACATCATAATATCAATGAAAACAACGTGAACAAGTACGAACAGTAGGAACCTGTAGTAGACACAAAACATGAGCTAGAGAAACCTATGGCTCATCACCATCATCGTCATCACTATAGAAAAAACCGGTGCAAGGAGACATAATACGCTTAAAGTTCCGAAAGCGAAGGGCCAAATCTTCCACAGTGTTAGGTGCTAATAGTCGGTTTTGATCCCAAGAAGGATCCTTCAAGATAATCTCATTGTTTTCTCCAACTTCACTATCAAATCTCAAAATCAGTATGTCACCATCAGGTTCATAGAAAAGACGACTACGATCTTCATCTTTATCATCAATAAAAATAAAGAAGACTTCATTGGTGCCGCAATGCATACCAGAGGTAGAGTGAATCCAAGCATGTTCTTGCTCATTCCAAGAGATGTCAAGATCCGAAGGAACATCAGGCAAGATGGTAGCTGGAGGCACCACAACCTCGGCATGAGTAATCAACCTACCAGTAGGGGCCCAAACACATTTAGGTGGCTTAGGTAAGAGATTCTTTGCTTGGAGAGGCATATTCGCAACATGCGGACAGGCCTCAGAGCAATGACTAAAGGATTTGCAGCTTGTGCAAATGTCAGGTTGCCATCTATACTTGACATTCACGTAGTGCACACGATTATCTATACTTGGTAAATTTATATTTGTTTTGTCAAATATGGTTTTGAGTGGAACACTGATTGCTTAGAACTCCCTCTCCGTATTAACTATTTAATACCTTCTATCTAGTTTCTTACTTAGTGTTCAATCATTATCAACTATCTAACGAACTCTACGATTATTGTTATTCGAGTAGTTTTCATCTTTAATTCACTATGCACAAGCTAAGTACTAGAGGCAGTGTGCCCAAAATATTTTGAATCATGCATCAGAACCATTATTGGAAATGTCTACACTTATTGAGGTGCTTTCTATCGCTGTATTTCTATATTCAGGTTGCCTTTTTTAGCATAAAAGGTTAATATTGTAGACTGTTGCATGCACTGTTGTAAAAAATCATAAAATGATAAGTTTTAAATCATGATCTAAATAGTAGAATTGTGCCTTTAGGGATTCAAAATGTAAAAGGAATTGTTATTGATAAAAATCATACCATCGAAAGCTAAATTGAAAATATGGTTCAAAAATTTGAATCAATGATTGCTTCATCTTCGTTTACTAGAAAACCACAACTTTTTCACATCAGATCCTTCGCATCAAAAAGTGAAGCAACATCAATTCAATTCGAAAACTGAATGATGCTAATTGAATAATTCTCTACTTGTGTTTTCGAAAACCAAATCAACAAACAACAAAATCAGAAAAAGAGAAGAAAACAAAACAAAATCAACTTACTGTGGCTCGCATCCTAATAAATGATCAATCCGGATGTCGAAATCAAATCGAGGTCGTCCATGAACAAAGGATGGAGAAAACTTACTGAATAGGAAAATAAAACGAATGAATAATGCAACTAGGGTTTTCTTTCCTCCCTTCTTGTCCCTAAAGAAGAAAATACCTTTCTTTCATAGGATGAGTCCAGGACATACGGATGGGAATGGGCCAACTAGGAAAACAAATGACGTTTGGCAAATGAAAGGAAAGGGTGGAACTTGGAATGTGCATGAATTAGTTAGGAAAACAAAAGGACGTTAATGCATGTATATTGAATTAAAGGTGTCATGCACATGTAAATGTGCCCACTTATGGAACTAAATAAATACATGTGGTTTAGTAAAATAAAAGGACAGGTTTTGCATACCCAAAATGACTTGAAAATTATGCGGGTTCCGAATAGAGACACATCGAACTCAAATAGCTCTATTTCAAAAATGAACTAGACAAGCCTTTTCACAATTCCATCTCAAATCAAACACCGAAACCGACAAATGAATATATTGTGGTAACCAACTCGACGAGACGGACACAACGGTGTATAGTTTGTAGTGTCGTGATTCTCTATTCAGAAAGCGTTACGGACCCATTTAAACGTAAAATTTGGATGGGAAAACAGAGGTCAAACTTTCGATTTTCGCAAAACGAATTTGGCCATTGGATTCATAATAGCGAGTAGAATATTTTTCATGTTTGTCCGAACTAGTTTCGGAGAGATTTTAAAATCTATAAAATTTGAGCTATTATGCACCGTTTTGCACTAAAAAATGCGCGACTGAGAAACATTCAAATTTTCCGATGAAATTTTCACAGCTGCTACATCTCACTGAGCGTATTTCAAATTTCAAATTCCAGTTATGAAAAACCATGGAATAATTTCAAAATAAAATTCAATTTAAATCGTTAAAAATAGTGGGTTGTTATAGGTTTCACTACTAAAAAGGCTTCAAATTGCGACGAGCTTGGGCGACGGCTAGCAACGGTCAAAAAAGCGGTCGTTGCTAGCCGTCGCTTAATTTGATATCATATTCCACCGTGGATCTTCTTCCCCGATTCAGTTTCCTCAAAATAAAAAAAAATAAAAAATCGACGTTTACCTTGCTGCTGCCTTCGCCCCCCCCCCCCCCCCCCCAAACACCCAATTTCTTCCTTCAAAATTCCATTCTATCCTCCTAACTTGCTCTGGTATGTCTTCTAATCCCTAATATATGTTTAATTAAGGTTATTTAGGGTTATTGTGTATGTTTATTTGGGGTTATAAATTGATTGTTTATGGGTATGAAATTGGTTGTATTGTGAGTTGCATATGATGTTGGTATTGTTATACATTGATTTGGTGGTCGAAATCATTGATTATCACATATGTGTTTGATTTAGGAGCATGAAAACGACGATTATCATGTATATAATTGGTTTTAGTTGATTGTGTTGTAGGCTGATTGTATTGTATGATCATTTGAGAAATAATGAAGTAAATGTGACTGTTTCACTACAACAAAATAGTGCTTTTACAACAGGCAAAAACCGTTGTTATATGCTTTTCACAACGGGAAAATGCCCATCCTAATATACATCGTCGTAATAGGTCCTCACTAAATTACAACGGTCTGTGACTGTTGTAAAAGACCATTGTAATAACATGCTCTATCACGTGCAACAGCTCTATGACAATGGGCATAAACCTGTTGTAATACATTATATTACAACGGGCATTGCTCGTTGTAAAAAGTATTCTATTTTTAAAAAAAATCTAAACGTAGTAATATAAAAATATTGCATAAATTAAAATATTAAACTCAAAATTTCTTATTTTAATATAAATATTTTATTACACTCCAGAACAATACATGTAAATGATTTAACTATCATTTAACGTCATACATGTCAAAGTAGTGTTATAGAAACTGATTCCATATAGCTACCATGCTGAAATTTGACGTTTGTTGCACTAGCACTGTGGAAACTTGCTACAAAATGATACTGGAAGCATGCTTGAATATTTCCTCTTCCATTGCCTGAATATTATCATGAAAGATATTAATTATAGTCACGATTTCGTAAACATATCTAAGGGAAATTATATCTTTAGCTTCATATAAGCCTGTAAAAGAAATCAGAGACCAGAGCATTTCATCATCTCATTCATCATTATTATTAGATTATAAATGTAAAAGAAATCATTTACAAAATATAGGTCATCAACATTAATACTTGTATTTATCATCAACTATATTGTATAAGCAACAAATATACTTTATAATGAATAGTGAAAAGATGTTAACTTAATCATGTTAATTTCAGTGCCCATGTCGATGGTCATGCCTCCTTAGGCTATCCTAAAATGCCACCCAATTCATCATGCCCATCATCTTGTTTTGCCAACTCATCTACAACAATGATAACATAATATGATTTCAAAACTAACATATGCAAATGTTTTTGTGCCATTTAAAACTATTGAACCTGTCAAATGCGCTTCCTTCCCATATTCAAACCTTAGCCTTTGCTTCAGCAGCTTCAGCCACGCAGCAGTATCAAATCTAAAATGGAATAAAAGAATAGGCCCACTTAACAAAACAACCCTATTAACCTTGAAAATAATCAAATTTTTACAACTTACTTCAAATAAACGTTTCTCCTCATCTTTGAAGCTTTCTGAAATGTGAAAATTCATCATAATCAGACTAACGCATCAAAAGCTATGCATAATCGAATTCAGCTCGGTCTTTTGTGATTTACTTTTCGTGACAACAAACATCGTATATTTGAATCTATATTCTCTCTCAATTAACCTCAAAAATTTGGAAAATGATGAAACACGAAGTTGTCACTTATGCATTTGCCTTGCCAATGAAAGAAAAACATGCCAAATCGGATCAAAACTTTTAAGTTAGGACCAGTCTAATAAAGACCATAACAGTTTGTTTTTCAAAAGAAAAGAAAAATTATATAATATATGTACAATGATCTATGGAACGAATAAGACTGATATAAAAAAGTAATCCAAGCAACCAGAAAGCATGACAGCAGCCTAGTTTATTGTTCCATCACCAAATTAAAGAGAGTGAAGTTAATTAAAAAACAGAACATAAGCAACTAAAATAATTGATAAATGTATATGTTTTCAAATCACAGACCACAATAACTAAAAAACAAGATAGAAGTTCAATTAACCCACAAAACTCTTTCGGAGAAAAGATTCAGTTAAAATACTAAGTAACTAAAATAATTAATAAATGTATTTACACACAATAAAGTGTTTATAAGAAAAAGTTAAATATGCATGCCAATTTACTTTAAAAAAAGGATAAAAAGATACACCGTGTGTGATTTGTAAACTGTAAAATTGCAAATGATTTGATAAAGTAGCTTTCTTTGAATTTAACAAACTAAGCGACTCAGTACGAAGCGGTGACATGCTAGAAAAAAGAAATTTTTTGTACTTCAATACTGAATTGTGGAGTAGAATAGGGATCAATTGTTCTCGAAGCTCAAAACCGAGATTTTAATACTGTGAATTCATATCCTGTTACCAAAACCACTGATTAGGAGTCGCTCCCATATGGTTGAAGAAAAAAAGGGGGTAAAAAGAAACAAGCTATTTACATCCAAAATTTCGATTATATCCGTAGAGGAGAAGACGGAAGCGGAGATGAAGGCAAGTGGTTAAATAATTTTAAGTCGCCTGGTTTAATCGATTGAAAAGCAAAAGCAAAAGCAAAGATCGGCAGAATTGATGACGAACCCTGGTTTTTGAATAGACCGTGTTTTGCTGAACAAAAAAGCGAAGATCGGCATATACATATACAATTGACGCAAGGAAACAAATCAGACAGCCTAGACATTTTTACTTGTTAAATGCATATACACTTTGCCTAAATAAAAAGGCAGCAAAACAAAAAATGAAGAACATGTATAAGGGAATCCATAGCAAGTCTGGCACTACTATATGGAGTTATTTAGGTGCAAACTAATATAGTGGACAAATTACAAGGCATACTTGCAAAATAAAAGGTGCAGGGAACAAAATTGATTAGACCATGACTTCACAACCATTAAAGAAAATGAAGACACATGCAGCAGGTGATAACACAAAGAAAAATGCAACTGCACAAGTGTGATATCAAGTTCAGGCGCATGTAGTAGCATGCTAATGTGCAAACCCCAGTACATAAAAGAGTAACACAAGCGGCATGGCATAAATTTAGATTCCAAGTTCAAATGATAAACATATGGATCAACATGTAATTGCAAACAGTTCAGCAAGAGATATAAGCCCATAAAAACAGTAAATGGTGCTGCAGGGTGCATAAAATGGGGCATTTGTTAACTGTTTATAAATGAGCCAATATATATGTATACACATATGCGTATGCATATAAATATACACAACTAGCCATATACCTATGGAAGATCAAGCTTAAACCAACACGGATGAATTCAACAATTCAGGGTAGTTTTATGTCATAATACATTTCAGGTTCAAGGCAGAGAAACATGTGTACAAGCAGTTGAACAAAATACGGATTCAAGCATGAATGACATACGTGTATACTCACAAATACAAAGAGTAATTAAACAATGGTAAGGTGAAAGCCCAGCGAACCACACAAGCAACAATCAACCATTATAATGTCAGTTCTTATCAAAGTTAAAAATACTTGAAATGCGTTAATCATGAGAAAACTCACCTGCAATCGCAACGAAGAAGAATCGGGGCTTGGCAGTTCGGAAACGAAGGTGCTGGCAAACAAAGAGGGGTTGCTACTGTTATCTCTCAACTGTGCTCAGCTTCACGCTGGAAAGGGTGAGACAAATGTGGACCGAAAGGAAGGGGTCGGACAGAAATGTCAGGTCGACGAGATAGGTGCTGGGCCTTGCGGTGGTAGGCGCGACGTTTCCGGTGCTGCTTCCTCGATTTGTTTTTTTTTCCAGTTCCAGCTAACACAAAGGGTAAAGAGCAGAAGCCGTTTGGTGGCAGAGACAAGTAGAGAGGAGGGAGATGAGGCAGCGATTGTTTTCTGTGCTGGCGAAAGCTGGAGGGAAGCGGTCGATTACTGAGGAGGTGTGATTTCGATTTAGGAGGAAGAAGCGGATTTAATTTTTTTGATTTTGGGGAAAAACATTTCGGCTGACAATTGAAAGGAGGAGGCCATTTTTTTTGAATTTGGGGAAAAAGGGTTTTCGTGGAACTGAAGAATGAAGAAGGGATGGTGGAAAGAAAGTAAAATGAAAAAGAACGGTGTGAAATAAAATAACATAGGACGGTGGAGATAAGGGAAACGGAGGAACAATTTTAAATAAATTCCGAACGAGGTAGGTGGTACCCCTTTTCTCTCATCCATCAAAGAAAAGGACTAATTCCTAAAATTTTGAACGTGCAATTTTCACGGTGTTTACCAAGTTCCTATCTACCAATTAAAACTTCCATTTTATTTTTAAAATAATATCTACGTAGTTTAATTCGATATTAGTATGTCTATCTAGACTGTAAACAAATATTTCGACCGTTTCACCAATCAAATTTATTATCCAAACACATAAATTATATATAACATTGTATCCACTATACCGAAACGAATATAATATCACGCTAAAATCTGTTATTTAATTCTTTACGTGAAATTTCGTTATGCACATTGTTACAGTTAACCGTTTATATATAACAATTTCAAAAGAGTTACCTAGTTTAAAATTCGATGAAACGAATGCCCATATTTTAAATTATAAAATTCTCTAAATTAATTTCTTATATAATATTTATATTCCAAAAATCAACATTCTATCTTTATTTTTGACTAGCGTTTGTCTTTAATTAAATAATTTAAATAATCAAAATATACGAGATGTTACAAATTCTTTACTATTTAATAACAATTATTAATAATAAATATTTATTATTACTATAAATAATTTAGTATTTATTGTTATTTACTAATTATAAATTAGTAGTTATTAATGATTAATTATTAAATATTAATGAATAATAAATATTAATGAATAATAAATATTAGTAGCATGTGATTAATATAATATTGTTAATGATTAATTAATATTAATAACATATGACTAATGTAATAAATATTATTAGTAATGTAATATTATAGTCAATAATTAGTAACATATGATTAATATAATATTAATGATTAATTATTAAATATTAAAAAATAATAAATAATAATAAATAATAAATATTAATTTTAAGAAAGAAATAAAAATTTTGTCCGTTGTAAAATTAGCACCTTTTGCAACAAGTATTTTAGGATTGTTATAAAATTAGCATTTACTGCAACGGGCCTATTGTGAACGTTGTAAAATTTACATCTGCTACAGCTGTCATGAAAGGACCATTGTAATAGCTATCTATTACAACGGGCTATCATAGCCGGTTGTAAAAAAGACGCAGTATAGGAAATCTATTACAACGGACCAAAATGGACCGTTGTAATAACTATCTATTACAACAGGCTATCATTGCCCGTTGTAATAAAGGTGTTGTGTCGGGCATCTATTACAATGGGTCTACATTGGCCGTTGTAATATCACTCTATTACAACGGTCAGCCAACGCCCCTTGTAAAATTGACGTTGTAATAGGTTATTTTTGTTGTAGTGTTTAGCGGTAGTAACTTGATTATGACTAGTGAAACGGTGTAATGATGACTCTTATGCATGCACGGTTAATTAACTTCATAATTTATAACTTTAAACTAAAATTAACCAAAAGTAACTCAAACTAATTTATACTTCATAATTTTCATTGTCATGTTATTTTATAAATTGAAAGTACAAATTGAAAGTAACTCAAATTGAAAGTACATATAGACGGAAAAAGACGCAAAGCGCAACTAAGGAGCTTTTTTGAAGTTTAAGACGCACCTATTAGTGAAGCGCAAAAAAGCCGATAGCGTAAAAAACGCACTTTTTTCATTTGTGTTGTTTTTTGGTATAAACTTAGATTGAATTTTTTTTGACTACTTATGTGAACCCCTTAGAAAAATTTGGCCCGGTCCAAAAGTGTTGTATATGATCGTTATATGAGTATTCGTTTTTACACAAAACGGAAATCTATATTCATCTGATACAATATTCGTTGGATTTGTCCTAGTACTGGACAAGTTACAAATATAATAACATAAGCATATTTTATAAATCATTTCAGCTTAAACGGTTAACAAAGTTTCGATGGCACTTCCTATTTGTTCCCGGTGTACACGCATCTGTGTACGATACAGGGACCAAAGGGAAGTGCTGCCGAAATTTTGTTGAACCGTTTAACATGAAATGATTTATAAAATATGCTTACGTTATTATATTTGTAATGGGAACTAGGTAGACCGGGCGTCAAAGTAAAAAAGAAATAAACAAAAATTTCGAAAACATGCAATAGTTATAGAAGAAATTTTACAAGATTTAAAATAGTATAAAGTGTTACGTTCGGTCGAACTTTCTAACATATTTGTTGCAAATCAGGAAAATGTTCGATTATTTTCGTGATCGCATTTGGATATATCAACCCCGAACCGGTAAGAAAGGGTCGGTAAAGGAACATTTTTGTAATGGAGTCCAAGAGTTTATTAGATTCGCTAAATCTAATAATCGGAGTAACGTAGACATTCGTTGTCCGTATATAAGTGCAGACATCTGAAGCATTGGAAGCTAGATGTAGTAGAAGTACATCTGTATAAATTTGGTTTTGTGTCGAATTATCACTTATGGGATCGTCATGGAGAACTGGTTCAACCTACATCTAACCCTGTAGCGGTAGAGGACGATAGTACAATGATGAACGATAATACAATGACGAATCCGATAGAAAATATGATGCAAGATGCTGCATGATCAATGTTTCCTAACATTGAGCAAAGCGACGATGAGACTGGAAATGTTGAAGAGCCAATGGCGGAAGCAAAAAAAATTTATGAGTTATTGAATTCTGCTAAGAGGCCGTTGTGGGCAGGGTGTACAAGCAGAACCGAGTTGTCTGTAACCGCCGAATTTATCACTATGAAACCAAAATTCAATCTTACAGAAGCTGCATTTACATCAGTTGTAAAAACTGCAAAACGACATATGCTGCCCAATAATTTGATGTGTGATAGTCATTATAGTGAAAAAACTTATGTCCTTTTTTGGATTACCATATCATAAGATAGATACATGTGTTAAAGGTTGCATGTTGTATTGGAAAGAAGACACTCACCGTAGAAAATGCAAATTTTGCAACGAAGATAGATACAAACCAAGGAAAAAGAAAGGAAAAGAAGTTCCATATAAAAGAATGCATTATCTACCCATAACTCCCAGACTTCAATGACTATATGCATCATCCGCTACAGCGTTTCATATGTGATGGCATAGCGTGAGAACATCAGAAGAAGGAACTATGATACATCCGTCTGATGGTGAAGCATGGAAACACTTTGATAGGACTTATCCTGAATTTGCTGCCGAGAGCCGTAATGTTAGACTCGGTTTATGCTGATGGATTTTCGCCATTTTCTCAATTTGGTAGTATATATTCATCATGGCCTATCATTATTACTCCTTATAACTTACCCCTATGGATGTGTATGAAAAATCTGTATATGTTTTTAACGGTTGTCGTCCCCGGTCCTGATGATCCGACACAAGGAATTGATGTTTATCTACAACCGTTCATTGAAGAGTTGAAAACACTGTGGCATGAAGGAGTCGAAACATACGACATTTCGAGAAAAAGAATTTTTCGTATGTTTGCTTCTGTATTATGGACTATTAGTGATTTTCCCGCGTATGGCATGCTTTCAGGTTGGAGCACTGCAGGATGTCTAGCTTGTCCTCATTGTATGGAGGAGACACGGGCATTTTCATTAAAGTAGGGAAAAAAATTCTTGGTTTGACTGTTATCGTTGTTTTCTCCATATTAATCATAAATCTAGAATGGATCAAAAGAACTTTAAAGCCAACAGAGTAGAGACTATGCTACCGTCTAAAGTTTGGACAAGTGAAGAGATATATGAAGTTGTAAGCGAGTACCCAAAGATACATGAAACTGGAGAGCAGGTTGAAATTCCAGGTAAATCGGACATTCATAATTGGTGCAAACAAAGTTTATTTTGGGAGTTACCTTACTGGAAAAAACTAAAACTTAGGCATAATATTGACGTGATGCATAGTGAAAAAAAACGTTTTTGATAACGTTTTTAATACAGTTTTGAATGTAAAGGGTAAAACCAAAGACGATGCGAATTCGAGACGCGATATATTACACTTTTGTAAACGGCCGGAGCTGCACTTGTATGATGAAAATAAAAAACCTAAAGCATGCTATGAGCTAGATAACAGGCAAGTAAAACTCGTGCTAAAGTGGGTGGAAGGATTACGATGTCCTGATGGGATTTCTTCAAATCTCCGTAGATGTGTGGACTTTAAAAACAATAAATTGAATGGAATGAAAAGCCATGATTGCCATATCATGATGGAATACTTTTTACCTGTGGTTTTCAAGGAACTGTTGCTTACAAAAATCTGGAGTGTTATAACAGAATTAAGTTTGTTTTATAAACAACTTTGTTCAACGACGTTAAAGGTAGACCGTTTACGTAAGCTTGAAGTAGAAATCCCTGTACTGATCTGCAAACTTGAGAAAATATTTCCACCTGGTTTTTTTAATGTAATGTAGCATTTACCTATTCATCTTCCATCCGAAACACTTATTCGAGGTCCAGTGCAGTATGGATGGATGTATCCGTTTGAGAGGTAATTATATATATAATTTCAATAATTGTGATAGATTACAACTTAAATTATTGTAACAACATATAAATTAAATTAATCTTGTTATAGGTACTTGAATCATTTGAAGAAAAAAATTAGGCAAGAAGCTCGAGTAGAAGGTTCAATTCGCAAATCGTACCTTGAAGAAAAAGCCTCAGTTTTTTTTCTCTCATTACTTTAGTGAAGATGTGAACTTATCTTTTGTAATTGTTCCCAGTAATGAACAAGTCATTGAGCAGGAGTCTTCTAAAACTATGTTATCTATTTTTAGATAACACGGAAGACTTGCAGGAAAATATGCGGAAATATTGTTAAGCGGTAAAGACTACAATGTGGCAGACACATATATTCTGTTAAATTGTGCGGAAGTTGCACCGTTTGTCAGGTAATACTAAATTCATGATGTACATATACATTTATTTGTCTCTATTAATAAAAAAATGAACATAACACATATATATATATATGCAGTACCTACGAATCATAACATCCATCTGGTGATCTCAGTACAGAATTCACTCGATGGTTTGCAGACTATGTTCATGATCTGAAAAACTGTGTTGTTAACGAAGGATTATGACATCTTGCTATCGGACCAAAAAGAAATGTCAAAACTTATCCAATATACTTTGTCGATGGATTTAAATTCAACACCAATGACTACGGAGTTGAAAAATTAACGTTTAACAGCGGTGTATTTTTCAAAGGTAGTGATGATCCAAAGGAGCATATAAAAGATTTTTACGGCGTCTTAACGCAAGTTGTAGAGTTAACATATTATGTTCATCCCGTAGAGAAAGTTTATCTGTTCAAATGCAACTGGTTTAGCAATGTTCCTGGTTCTGGAATCAACGTGCACAAATATTATAAACTAATCGAAATAAGGCATACGTCGCATTACTATAAGTATGATCCTTTTGTGTTAGCTAAACAAGCATTACAAGTCTATTTTGCTCCGTATCCACCCTTAAAAAAAGATAAAGCAGATTGGTGGGCTGTTTTTAAAACAAAGGCAGGATTTACATTTGACGGAAATAATATTCCAGACGAAGCAGCGTATCAAGCGGATTTTGAGCCAAATACTGAACTAATAATAGCTGATGTCATTGATGTTGGGTCGTTGAATGATGAAGCGAATGTATTAGTAGATGCATTTGTAAGTACTGATGAAAACGATATAGAGTATGAGACCGAGTCTGAATCCGAAGATGATGAAGAATGATGTTATGTACTTATGTTGTTTATGTACTATTCTGAGCTATGTAATAATAATGATGTTGATTGTTCTTAGCTATGAATTTGCTTACGTTCTATACTAGTATGATTTATGTAATGATAATGTTGACTATGTATGATATGTTGTATTGTTCTTCTCATTATATGATAATGTCGACTATGTATGTTATGACTAATGCTAATAATTCAAGTTATTTTGTATGCACATTATATGATTTAACAGATATGTCTGGCGATAGACGGCGATCGAGGAGTACATCTTAGCCTACTCCTTCACCATCTCCTGGAGCAGGATCAGGAGCTGGTCCGAGCGGTTCAGTGCTAGATCTTCGCAGAGTTGCGAAGATTGTTCCGAAGAGTGCCGAGTAAATGTTAAAATTTATTTCAATGTAGATTATTTAAACTATATGAAATGTTTATATTAGCATCTATACAGGGGACTTGAGATTGAGCCAGCGGATTTCATTTTAGAAGTATCAAGGCAATCTTACACAAGTAGAATGCATGGCGTTTGGCCCCATTGGGATAGTATCCCAGCACATATCAAGAATGTCATTTTAGCTGATTTATTGGTAAGTATTTTTTGTACTAATATTAAAAATTAATATACTACGAATAATTACAAATAAATGTAATATGCAGGCTGCCGTACGTGTTGAGGAGGAGGACATGGCCACATTTTTGAGTTATTGGAATATGGAGATGCGAAAGAAATATTGAGAGACAATTTCAAGAGCCAAGAAAAGCAGAAAAAGCCCACATTTATGAGTGATGATGTTTGGGCAGACTTTCAAGCTTACTGGGACACGGAAGAAGCTAAATAAGCTTTAATGATAATATTCACATTTATAATATTGATTGCATTGTTTTACATCATCGTGTATCAAATTTGATAGAAAGTAGCAGCAAGAAACAAAGCAAATAGAGAAAAGAATCCTGCTCTACACCGAGGTGACTCAAAATCATTTCAACAGCACAGAAGGGAGTTGGTATAAATTTTAAATATTTGTAGTACATGGTTAGATAAAAATATAACGTCTATAATCCTGTTTTATCTTTAATAATTTTAGTTTATAAAGCACGGAAAAAAGCCCTCGTTGGCAGACGTATTTAGACACACACATGAGGTGGAGAAAACCGATGAAGAAGGAAATGTGACGTGTAAGTGGGCGGATCCGAAGAGTGCACGTATAATGGTAAATTTGCATATCCGTGTAAATTAACATGTTTCATACTCATTCATATCATAGTACATAAGTAAATTTTATAACACTTTTCTTAAAATTATATTGCTATTGCAGGGGAAGTATGATGCAGAGGCTGCCAAAGCGATAGAGGCTAGTGGACAGGAGCTTACAGTTGCAGATTCTGATAGCATATGACATTCTATCACTGATCCGCCTACTCGAGGAAGGCGATACGGTTTCAGTAATCAAGAGATAAGACTTTTTTAAGCGTAAATTACTGCAATCACGATGCTTTATAAATATGTAAACCAAGAATACGAGTTAAGGGAAAAATTCATGTTTAACACTAAGTAGTAAAAATTTGTTTAAATAACTTTAATGTGAAATTATTTATTTTACAGGTCGTTCAGCGCGCTTATCAGAGGTCGATGAATGAGGCGACTATTGCGCGGATGCAAGAGCAGATGAATGGGATGATGGACTGGCGAAAAGGCCAGATGCAAAAGGAAATAGACGAGCGCATCGTAGCTTACTTCCAAGAGCACGGATTTATGCTTGGGGAGGGAGGAGAGGGAGATGATTCCGCTGTATTTCGAGAGGAAGCAGAAGAAGATGACAGCGAGAACGGGAACGAGGAAGATGATGATTAGTTCGTAGTGTAGGTGCTTTTTTTTTTTTGATTTAGACTCTGGTACGTACATATACTTAGTTTTTTCTATGTTAAATGTACGTACGATATTATATGGTATGTTTGGACATGTATGACGGTTTGTGGACGTTGGTATGAAGTGTTTTGACATGTACAACTTTATTTGAACGGTTTTATGTTATGATGAGGTTTATATTTTTGTTTTTTTAATGTATTTGATGATGGTACGGTTATGATGGATTAACTGTTGATGAGTATTGGTGAAATAGTGAGATAATAGTGTTATGGTATTGGTTTTTTGATTGAATGGTTGTGGATTGGATTGTAGGAAAGGAATTGCTGTGTACTGCAGCTTTTGGTTTCGGGAAAAGCGACGGCTAGCGACGGCGTATTGGTCAATATATAGCGGCGGCTACCCGGTCAACACAACTACTTGCCGCCACTAGCCGTCGCTAACCATTGCTAAACAAGCGACGTGGTCGTCGCTATCCCCGTTGATATTCCTGTTGGCAACGACTGTAATAGCGACGGCATATAGCGACGGCTAGCGTCGGCCGTCGACGGCTATTTGCCATCGCTATTTGGAGCGTTCCTTGTAGTGTTTAGTCCTAATCCTAATGATGGTTGTGAAATCACTTATCTGAATTTTTGGAAGAGGGACTTTAGCTAGTAGGATGCACTGTTTTGTGGCTGATAAGCAGACCTGTGATGCATAATTTAATTAGGTATTTCTTTAAATTCTCACTTTATTTCTGTGATTAAGAAGAGTGTATAGCTTGAGTATTACATACAACTTGAGCATGATAGCTTATAAATGAAGGACTGCTGATCGGTTCAACCTTTTGTTTTAGGGTTTGATATGGTCCATACTTAGTTATTGTAGGTAAATTGGTTAGCCTTAGGTCTTACGCATTGATTGGTTTTAGTTTCTTAGCTCTATTCCCATTGGATAGCACTTTTGCATCTCATTGGAATTTTTCTCCTTAGTGAGAATGCCTTTTAGATTCTGTTATGGTAACAAAAATGGAAAGTAGCTGAAACACTGGCCAAAGCATAGAGATCCTAATGTAGGGTAGATTATGCTTGTTCGAAAAGAAAAGCTTATCGAGTTTGTAACTACCGTGGCATATAGAAGGCATTTTGCGATGAAACGTCACCTAGCTAGAGTGAAGCATAAGTATTTTATTTACAATCTGCTTAGGTTTTCGAAGAAGATATATCATATACTTTAGAGGATGTGTAAGTGATGATGACTTATACCTCTTAGGCATTACCAGGTTCTAATAAGCTTACGGCTCATGAAATCAAGAGGAGTTTAAATAGTGGGGTATGCTACATTTTTTAACTCACTTCTATTCCTTTCCTACACTTGAGAGGTACATTTCAGTCAGCTGCTATTACCCAGTATATAGGCTAAACTTGACACCTTTCATCGTAGGTAATTCTTGGATTGAGATAAACCTTGTATGAGTCGACTTAATTGCAAAATTTAGGAGAAGCGACTAAAGTTTATCATTGGAGCTTGATGCATGAGCTTTCAAGTCTAGTGGGTTTGTTCAATGAAGTTTGAATTGATTCTGTGTAGAGCGTGGTTGGTTGGATGTCCGGTAATGGGCAAAAATGGGTAGGATGATTTATACGCATTTGTCTGGAGTTTTTCATGTTTAGTTATTTTCAATGTCAGTAAACCTCGGGCGATGAGAGTAATTCTATGTGCCAATACTGGTGTTTACTAATTATTTTCCCAGTCACATGCCAGCCCCTAACTTATGGTTAGAGCACATACTTTCCAGGTGATTTGCACCAGGTAGGACAGGATTTCTCACAATATTCTAGTATATGTACATTATTTGAGTTGGATTCTAGGGATAACAATGAGATTTAAAAAACACGACCTTGTTCCTGCTATGAGGTTTCAATGATTGGATCAAGAAACCGGATCAGAGTTCCCACGAATGGAGTAAGTGGTCGAAGATTTGGATTTGAGCAAAGCCAAGAAATTTTAAATATTCATTCAATGAAGATTTAATTAGTATGAATTTCCTTTTCTTGAAGACGAGTTTTGTTCAGAAGAGATGGAAAGTTGAGGCCTTAATTGCTGAATTTATTCAAGAGTTTCGAGAATGACTTGCTATAATTAATAAAGGCTACTGTTTGTTCACATGAAAAATAGCTTGATTAATCACTCTATTTGTCGCATCCTAAATTTAGCGGGGTAAAACTTCGGTTTCCCTCCTTTGAATGTTACTTTTCATTCTTTCCAAATTCCAGAAAAGCTTTTCTGAATCACATTTCTCCTCTCCCAGCCTCCTCTCTTCCTTTCCAAATTCCAAAAAAGTCTCCTTTATCCTCTCATCTCCTCTTCGAAATACGTAGAATCTCCGATCCACTCCGTGCCTGACTCAAATCAATGTCACGACTCCTCCATAAGTTGAAACGCTTGAAGCCATGAAGCGCAAGAAGCCGTGAATTTGGTATAATTTTCTTTTTTTATTTTTAATTCCGATTTTAATACGTGAATTAAAGTTTTCAGTGCTAGCTGTTTTATTTTGGGTTTAATTCTGAAACACAATGTCGTTCCCTGTGTCATTCTTGTAATTTTAAAACCTAAATTTGTTGCTAGATATACTTATGATGTTGCAATCAAGCGTAGGTTGCAGTGACTTGATCTGATACTGTTTAGACTTAATATTTCCTTTATTATTTTGCAGCTATTAGGTTAAACTCCTACTATTGAAGCGCATATGTTTTTCTAACCACTGGTGTCAGGTTAAAACCTAAATTTATTGGCTTTTGTTGTTTACTTGTATTTTTTTCCTTTTTGTTTCATAGCTTTTAGGTTAAACTCTTATCATTTAAGCACAAAGCTTTATGTCCAGCCGCTGATACATGAATATCATAGATCAAAAAAGATATCATTGAAAACATATAACTTAATTATGTACAATGCATCATAATGTGGAAACAATAAGCATGTAATGACAGTACTCCATATGTATTTACAAAAATAATAGTTAAATGGTTGAAATTGCTTTGATACTTCATGTGCTTCATTATCATATTTATCTGTTATATCCAATGACACGCCATTTTAAGAAGTTAAATCCATCTTTCCAATAGGAAAATCCTACATATCTTATCATCTCTTTTGATAATCTCCTTCATTTATTGTTGTTCAAGGGAGAAGTTAGCCAAAATGTATCTGGTTATGTAGAGATATATTTGTGGTTTAAGTGCTTTTCCAAGAAAAGCATTTGGGAGACATGCATCTTAGTTGAACGGTTAGGTTCTTCGATCGGCATATCCTTTTATTGATTTTTCCTTCTTTTCCCAATTGGATTGTTTCTCATTTTTAAGCGTCTACTTTTATTTTTAATTTGTGAAGGTAGGAGGATTGAAGTTAAAGTGAGGGTGCGATTGTTTGACTTGCATGAGAGTTGCAAGTTTAGATTGTTGTACGTTGGTATGTTATTTTGATTGAAGGTTGCAGAGGCACTATTTTGAGGTTTTAAAATGCCTTATTTTATTGCACAATTGTAAAATGCCTTATTTCCATGTTTATGCACATATTCATTGAATTCAATTCTGGATTATAGTAAGTTAAGAATGTATGTGACAATTAAATTACTGCTTAGCAACTTAATTATAACATACATGTATAAATTCAGAAGGCTATTCTTGAAAATGTGTGCGCTTTCTCACATTTTCCATTTTTAAAATTAACACAAACCGGTCATCTAAACTAAATGAAAACTGAAAAAGCATTTTGGTAAAGTGCATCGCATAGACTGCCACATTGGTTTATCAATTATGGCTAATTCAGCGTTTTTCTTCATTCGATGTAAATTTCATAGAAATATTTGTATCTAAAACCATACTTGTATAAAGGCAAACTCTGGTGCAAGTAGCACATCCTAAAAAGCTGGAGTTGCATCTTTAGGATTAGGTTGTGCTAATAGTGAAGTTGTTGCAAACATGGTCAAATCATTCCGAGAGCGCTGGGACTTCCTTGTCAAAAGCTTCAAGGAAGTTGAGGGTGTAAAAAATATCAAAGCCACAGGTAAATTTCTCCTTTATATTATTTTCTTACATATAAAAACTTATAAACTTTTAATAAATTATGTTTATGCTTCTACAGGGTGTATTCTACCTTTTCTTGGACTTCAGTTCCGACTATGGATCAGAAGTAGTAGGATTTGGGGCTATAGATGGTTTAGAGTCTCTTTGTTAATTCGTCTTAGATAAAGGAAAGGTAAACATAATGATTTTATCTTCTTGTTACGGATTTTTTTTGCATGTGTATATATTTTCCGAAACTTTTTACACATTTAAGACCATATTGAAAGCACGGTTTAATTTTAGGAAGCTATAATATCATGGTAATCAGAACTGTGTATAATGTTTCATAGTTGAGAAGTTGTGTTCTTTTTCCTCTTAGCTTGCCCTTGTTCCTGGAGATGCATTTTGGAGATGCCACGTGCACCAAGATTTCTTTTGCAGCATCATTATCAATGTTAGAAGACGCAGTCACAAAGATAAAAGAAACCATGTTGCTCATCAAACCTCTGATCCCTGTTTAATAATCCTATCAACAATATTATAAAAACAAATATAGTGGGTAATCACAGGTTTGTTACTTACCATCTTTTCTTTTTCAAAACTACAAGTAGAGATGAAGTTCAATTGGCAATTCAGATACTACAACAGAACCTAGTGGTGCCGGCAACTCTAACAATGGACGCAGCAGTGGACAACCAACAACAGCCGATTGGTTCTTTGATTTGAATTCGACTTGGATGTGTGATGGAGGACTCTGGGCAGGCACCAGGTGGGGATAAAGGCAGCAGACATCAGTGCAGCAAAGCAGTTGTCGGTCAATCGATCATCTTCGTTTGTGGACAGCGGGAAAGAAGTGTTGTCATTTTCAAGTAATTAGCCTCCGTAAATTCTAACTTTTGAATTTCTGATTAACATTTAACATCTTATCAATACTAGAAGAAGAAAAATCTTAGGATACTAAAACAGTAAATTGATAGCCTCCTGTAGTGCATGCTGCACGCTCTTCACATGTAGTCCAAAGCTAGTTTTAATGTTTATCTTATATCATTCAGTGTATTGTTGTAGATTCTGGTCTCGCTTTACTATTTTTTCGGTCAAGCCAACCTTTTTTTTCTGGCCCATAACTCCTAAAATGCTTACATCTCCTTCACGCACACCTTTGTCTCTTTCGACATGTATGCTCCAGAAAAATAAGTGATGCAACAGCTTGGACAACATGTTAGCCTGGCAATCTTTCTAGCTTGCATGTTCGTCTTGGCTCCTTTCTTTACATGTCAAGCTAGCTCATACTAACAGCTTGCAAGTTGTGTTGTTTTCATTTAACAACCGATGAAAAATGACTAAAGTATTGTTTTCCTTTACTAGAGAAAAAAAATAGCAGAATATATTAGGGAGTTGTACGAAGAAACTATGGCAGCAAAGTTGGTATTGACAGTTTCCTTATTGGCATCTTAAACTATTTGTCTCTGCAATAAAAAATTCTTATCAGTACATACTTACTATTTAATATATATATACCACGCGACATAAAACGATATAAAGCATGAATTTTGAAAGGCATGTGAAATTTTTTATTCACAAATTCAAGAGTTACAATCAAAGTGCTCCTAAGCTAAAACATACTCTTGACAATATCTAGCCTCAGAGTTCACAACATAATACAAAAGATTTAAAGTGCAGATCATCAAATAACACAACAAAATAAAGTTCAACAACCACCATTGCATTGCAAACACCATCTTAAGTGTTGTGTATCTTCACCAAGCTACAATGCGTTAGCATTACACTGGCAACCAAGTCAGTAGCACCAAACTAGACCAGAATAGAACAACAAAAGAATAACTGGCTGCATGCAAGTGACCAATTACACCAACTGACCAATGAACAGCGACAAAGAGTAATAATAAGCATTCAACAAAATCCTAGTAGTGGCAAGATTATACAGCAACTACAGATGAATGCATAACAACGACATATCAAGTGAGAGAAGAATCATACATTGGATTTTTCCACGTATGCAGTCGAGAAGTTTTCAGTTTATTACCAAGAGGTAACACATCCTCTGGGCCGTAGTCATCCCCTTCATTAAGATCATCATCTGCCCAAAACTTTCATTTCAATTTTTTAGCCTTATATTGAGATGATGTGAGCGAGCTTGTGGGCTCCGCAGTGGATAGGAGAACAGTGTTAACAACAGGGAAAATCAGACCGGATCCTGTTACATTAGGTGGTGGTAGTTAAAGGTATGAGGGAGGTTTCAAGTTATGGTAAGGGGATGATTTTGAGGGTGTAGAAGATAAAGTTGCTGAAACGCCGGATTTAGTGCAATAGGAGTTGTACTAGAAGTGGATGTATTGACAGCATTGATAATAGATTGGAAAGCAGTAGCATTTAAACCCGTTGAACCTGGTGATGCAACAGGGATGCTTGTACCAGTAATTGCCATTATAGATTGATCTGCAGTAGTAATATTTTCATCAAAGAGATTACCCACCAATGTTTCTTCATCTACAATCTGTGTATCACTATTACCCACTATTGTCGATGCTATTAATACATCCACTTCTAGTACTATCACTATTACCCACATATATGTTTTGAAATGCAGCCTCATTAACATTATGCACTTGCAATTCTAGACCAACAACAACAACTGAATTATTGCTAGTTAACTCTTTTCCATTAACATGCACACTGGAATTTAAATTGTTCTCTGCATTATCCTCATCTGTATAACCACTTCCATCATTCTCTGTTGCTAGAACATCAAACAGATTATCATTAATCTTAGGTAAATCATTTTCCACATTCTCAGTGGCCTTATTATTAATCCCTCCCTTCTTTCTCCAAAAATTTTTAGCCTTTGTATTAAATGAAGTCCAATTACTTTGATTGACATTTGAGTTAGACTTCCTAGAATAATGTCCAGCTTGATCTCTAAATCTTACATGATGGTTAGTGTCCAAATCCTCTACATGATTCCCATTTTCCCCATCAGCCTTAGCATTAAATTCACAATCACTAGATGTATGGCCAAAGACTTTATAAATGGTGCAAATTTTGGGTCTCCAATCATAAGCTAACCTAACTGATGGGCAATCCTTACCAAGACGATCTACCACTATTTTATCAGGGAGATCAAAGTCTGAAGAAATCTCAATTAAGGCTTTTGCATATCTAAATCGTTGCAACTTTTCAGTGCTACTGTCAAAACATATTAGTCTCCCCCACATGGCAAGCAAGCTAGTTTATACCCATTACCGTCCAAAGAATAGTAGGGATTCGATCAAAATGTTCCCAAATAGGAACTTTTTTAATTTGGGCTTGTGTATTTCCTATTGACGGATCCCATTTAGTTATAAAGAACATACGTCCTCTTATAAAAATTGGATTATATTTTAAAAAAAATTCTCTGTCAGCTTCATTTGAAAACTTGAAATAGTAATGCAATCCATCCGATCTTATGTTAACATCACCATCTAATTTCCAAAACCGGTTCAAAAAATTTACCACTGAAGGATATGATGAGGTGCCATCAAGAAAGAATCCTACCAAGAAATAGCTCTAGAACTTCATACCTTCAGATCAGACAGTGTTTGGGATCTTCTTCGGCACACCATCCGTAGGGATTTCGAAATGTTGAGGCTGATATACACCAGCATTCTGAGGTAGAGAATTAAATAGGGATGCATAATCCTTTTTCGTGAACGATGGAAAAGAAGAGTTAGACGAGGACTGATTTGCATTTAAGGAGGAGTTCGACAAATTGAAAGTTGAGCTGTTATCTAAAGGAGGGTTTGCATCGGGATTGGTAGATCTAACAGAAGCAAGTGTATCTGGAAAATTAGTTCCATGATTTTCATTGGAGGGTTTGGCAGCAGATGGATTTTCGGTAGGAGGGGGAGCATCAGGGGGAATAGGCTGTGAATTGCGTGAGGGAAGAGGAGGGAAGGATGAATCGAAGGCTTGCAATAAGGAGGTGAAAGAAGAAGATGAGGTTGCCATTTCCAGATCTAAATTTGCATCATCAGGTAAATGGTTAATTTTGTTGTTAATATGATTCTCAAGCATGAATTTGATACTAATATAACTAGTACTATAATAAGCCTTTTCATATAAGCTCCTTGTATATATTATCTTTGCGGTGAACCTAAGAGTAGTGCAAACTATTCTTTGCCGCAGCCACTTAGCATTTATTTTATGCTAAATGATAATATCTAAATATGAACACAAATATGAGATTAGAACTCAAATAATTTTGTTTAGAAATATTTTCTAATTTCGTATTTACAAATCGAAAAACAGATTCTTTTCTTCATTTTCTTCTGAGTTTGGTTGGTTCACATCTACAATACTCTGTTTCTATCCTTGATGAAGTATTACATGTGATTAGGAGGTTATTCGTCCATAAGATAGATATCGTAAATATGTATCCATGCATGTTTTGTTCCTCTGTTTGTTTTGTATTTTTTGAAGCGTAATATGTTTAGGTATTATATGTCAGAATATTCCACTATTGTACAACCAACTATAAGCGAATGTTTTGATAAGGATTGACATATTACATGTTAATCCCTGCATATGATACGCCATAATTTAAGGAATAAATATCATTAATTATATGCCATAATAAGAGAGAACAAGATAAATATCATTAATAATATTAATTCCATACCTGCAGCAGTACTTATAAATTGTATGCTATAATATAAGGAATAAATATCATTAATGATATTAATTTCATAATTATATGAATGCATGTATCTTGTAATTATAAATTTGTGATTGTTGAATGGAAAATTCTCTTCAACTCTTTATCCACATACATCCTTATTTCTTTTAATTTGAAAAATCCATTTGCATCCCACTACATTTGGTGACATAGATGAAGGTACAAGATCTCAAGTTCTATTTTTCACAAATGCATTGATCTCTTCATCCATAGATTTATGCCAAACGGGGCTTTTTAATGCTTGGGTGATATTTTTTGGGATCTCTATTTCATGGACCTTCGCATTTAAATTCAGTTTATTGATTGGTTTTGTAATGCCTTGTTGTAGTCTTGTGGTCATTTGAGGAGAATGTACAAGATTGTTGGGTGTTGAATTTGTAGATGTGGATTTATTAAGGTTTGATTGAGATGGAGTAGAGGAAAGCTCAACAGTGGTATTAGGAGGTTGAGATGAGTTTGTTGTGGATATAGGAGATGAAAGGGGTGAAGTGGGGAATAACGCAGGAGGTGTGTTGGAAGGTGAGTTAGTTTGTAGTAAATGAGAAGAGGAAGATTGAGTATTTGATACCATGATAAAGAGTTGAAGAGAAGAATAATAATTTTCCATTCAGCAATCACAAATTTATAATTATAAGATACATGCATTCATATAATTATGAAATCAATATCATTAATGATATTTATTCCTCATATTATAGCATACCATTTATAAGTACTGCTGCAGTTATGGAATTAATATCATTGATGATAATTATTTAATTCCCTCTTATTATGGCATATGATTAAAGATATTTATTCCTCAAATTATGGCATATAATATGCAGGGATTAACATAAAATATGTCAATCCTTATCACGTTTCACTAGCAGTAGACGTTTTTATTTTGTTAACTCTACTTACACAATATTATATTTATGTGACTTTTAATAAAACAAGTGTTGTTATGTTCATTCGCTGCATTATATTCTTATTTTTGTTATCCTTCATAATGCACGAATCAAACATTTTTGGTATATATCCACTTTATCCTCAATTTTTGGTATTATCCAATATATGTCAACTCTTTATGTCTTAACAATCAGTTTATTTTCCTGACAACTTTTAAGCACTTGATTTTGATGTATTAACTGCATCGAATTTGGGCATATTATCATGTCCAGATATGAACTCAGATTGTAATGCAAACATGATGCCACATTCTTCGTCAGCTCCTAATCTTAAAGCAAAAGAAGCTGAGAATGGAACCTGAAATGATCCGAACTTCCCCGGTCTCCGAAGAGAAGAGAAAGAACGAATTGTTTGAGAACACGACAAATCATAGCACAAACAAAAGAACATTTCATTGCTTATTACAACAATTTACATCAGAGTACAAGAATATACAGAGTATGAACACATAATATACATTTGATAAACATTAGAGATTTACAAATTACAATGCAGCGGAAAAATAATACAAAACACAACTGAAAGAGATACACGGATACAGAGCTTTCCGAATATCATTCTAGCTGTAAACAAGGATCCTGTAAATATAAATATGCAAAACCACAACTACTAGCTGTCCTGTGGAAAATAGGGGCACCAGAGTTTAGGTTAAAACAATAAACTCTAAGTCAGTCATGTGACCGGTGTGAGAACTAAAACAGTTATTAAATCTTTACTTTAAAAATAAAGTAAATCAAGGGACCATGCCCTATAACACGGAATGGGTTTCCTTCCAAGAATACTAGTGCATAAAACAAACAGCCCAATGCTTTTTGGAAAAATGAAGCTATTATAAGACTCAGGTCCTATCACACAATGCAACGCAAGCCGGAGGATAGAGTTTTACCTTATAGTAGCCAAAAATGCTTGGTACGTTTAAAACAAATCATTTTGATACTATTATAGTGTATGAAAACAACTTCAAATATAAATGTATCAATCATAGACGGTATAGTGCCCCATCCCACTATGTCGCCATACTAGGCTCTACAATTAAAACCGAAATGTCACATATTGGAAGTTGGATTTCCGTCTGTGAACCAAGAAAAGGGATCGTCTTTACCGCTTCGAGACACACTAGCCCGTGCCTCAGGAACAGCCGCAACTGCACCTAGATCGTCAGGGTCGTTCCACACGGAGTGGATTATAATGCCTGAACCATGCGTTTCTCTGCCCTATGGGGCGTAAATTGGTCATATATCGACCAAACCGTCCATCGGCACCGCAGTGACCGATATAACCAAGGTGCCTCGCTATCCATCATCCACATAAGTAAAACGTCTGGGCGTGCAAAACCCGGATGCCACTCCTAGCTAGAAGGAAACGCATGGCCTCCCTGAAGTCCTCTCCCGTTTCTGGTTCACAGCGGGGTGTGGGGTTCGTGAATTAACGCTATACAAAAAGCTATACTATATTAAATTCGTGCTTTGATCATCAACCACAAAACTCTGCTTTTCAACAAAAGCCTTGATCATTTGCATCTCAGCATGCCACATAGGCAATTCACGCTATGCAACTGATGTCTATCAATCACACAGAATGAAATCCGATGTCAGACACACATCCATTTACAAGTTCGTTCTAGGTCTGAACGAAACCTGAGGCACCGTATTCCTCGTCCCATATGTCTGATACAGGAGAGATTTCCTCGCATATCCGGTCGATCTCCAAGTACGTCTGGACGATCACCACTTATTACTTCGTCTTAGGTGTACAGCTCAATTAGGACATCAGTAATCATCCAAACGATGTGAAGACCTTCGGTCTTCAACCACCGTCTTCATCCTCGACATATCGTCGAATCAGTTATTCAGAATGGGATAAACCCGGTCTTTCTGAATAACTCGCGTATGTAATAAACAAGTGCTATAAAAACACAACATACGCTCATTCCAATCCAGAATATTCCTTTATTTAAATATTCATATCCTTTGGGAAAGGTTCTCATTAATTTTATCTAAGATAAATTCTTTAAATTTATTCTTTAATCTTCCTTTGGATACAAATCTAACCAAATTAAGGTTTATCCAAACTAGTCGGGATTAATGCACCTTAGCGAAGTAATCATTTGTTATGTTTCCCAATCCCAACTTATTCATCCCATAAAGCAAAACTGGTAATACTTCATATCTAACACCACGGTGTTGTCGGTAAAGTTAATTACCATTTCACGTTCAAATCTAATTAAAGATTTAACTATCGCTTGGAGTAAAACTGGTGCTACTCCATTCTCGATCATTTCCCGAATTTGATAATTTAAATTATCACATCCTCTTTTCAATCAAATTAAAGATTAATTAAAACTCTAATTCAGTTTTAATCCCCAAAAATCATTACTTAATGATTTTTCAAAGTTAAGAAATTAATCTTACCTTTAACTGGGTTAAAGAACTAATGTTATTTAAAACATAGCTCATGATAAACCCAAAATCACATTCCATTTTATTCCAATTACTAAATATAACTGGAAATTCTAATGATCTTAATAAAAAGAATTATTCTTCTCACACGGGGTTTAAGAACAGTGTTATTAAAGACACCATTCCATGAGTCTCTAACTGTAAATTAGTAAGAGAACAATTCCCAACGTATTAATCCCGAAGGCCGAAACCAACATCAGATCAATACCCAGGAAACCATTCAACTCAGCTATTCTCCAATTAGTTTCTAATTTTCTTAACTCCATTGGGTTTAAGAATAGCATTTTTAAAGATACCACTCACGAAAACCCAAAATTCAATTCAATTCAATTCCAATTAAATATTAATTAATTGGTAAACTTCATTAAATCTTAATAAAAAGATTTAATCTTTTCTCAACTCGGTTTAAGAACAGTGTTAGTGAATACACTGTTCACGACAAACCCAAAATGCCATTTGATATTAATTACAAGGCTCTGAATAGAAAATATATCGGCTTATATTCAATATCAAATTCTGAAACCAACAAATATCGTATTGGAATAACGATATATATATCTTCCAAAATCCTCCACAATATCTGTATAATCACGGAATCCAATATCGAAATATTCCGAAGATACTTTCGATTCAAATCCATTCCAATTCTTATATTGGAAATTTCTGGTTATATCAAAACCATTCACAAATCCAATTTATTTATTTAAAAATTATTGGATTCCAAATCTAGTTCATAACTAGTTTATTTCGATAAAAATATATTTTTATCTTTTCAAATATGGAATTTTTAATCCCAATTCTTTCCAAATCATTTATTATTATTTTACACAAATTATCGATATTTTTAATAATTTTATCAAGGCTCGTACAGTCAATTTCCATAAACGGTCATCGAACTGAACTTACAACGATCTTTTCTAAATATGATTTGGACATAATTCCGAATCCAACCATTAGATTTCAAATTTCTTATATTCGTTGGAAAGCTCTTTTCGATACGAACCCAATGGTTCTGGTTTTAGGAGAATTCGACGGTCGGATCTCCCGTAACATCAATTCGAAGTCAATGGTCGAAATTCGCACACGGTCGCAGTGCGGCGCATTCTATTCAGGCCATTTAATATATATAATATATAATATATACATATATATATATATCGTCGATTTCAATTCAAAACGTATTTTATAAATCGTTTTAAATTTGATTTCAAAATGATTTCGACTTCATATTCAAATTTAAATCAAAATTGAATATTCTATATCATTAATATATAAATGATAATATTATCAAAACATTAGATTTTGAAATCACTTCCATTTCGATATTCATTGTAAAAATAATTAAAATCGGCATAAATATCGTTCACGTCTAAATGGTGTTAATCTAATCAACTCGGCTTCATATATTTAAATATTTTCGTGTCCATCCCAAATCAGACATCAAAATCATATTTTGATGCATTACTGAATATTATTTTAAAATATTTGTTATTTTAAAATATTCATTATTTGCCATTTTAAAATATTCGTTATTTTAAAATATTCGTTCTTTCCAAATTGGAATCAGACACATTCAATTGCCATTTAATTTTATTTATATGGATTTCATACACACATGTACACAACGATCATCAAACATAGTCAACCATCATCCAGAGTGCACTACACAACTGCATAATCGTAAAAATATGAATAATTAACGCTTACAACAGTCTGTCAACCCATCTATTGACATACCACTAAATATTGGGATTAGTGTATGTCCAATATTATCCCAATACCTGTGTGGGGTTTTCAAACAATAAACACTGATTATTATTTGTGCAGTTGGGCGACGTGTAAAATATATTATCCCAATCAATATCAGTCAAATGTGTGTACATAAAAGATTTGTTTACGAATATTTATTTTATTCATATACACGTTAAAAATTATATTTTTAACTATAAAATATTTTATTCAACACGTGAATATTTTATTCCACTCCACATCATAATCAATTTTCACAACGCATTATAATCAAACAAGTTGTCCATGGTCTGTGGACGATGGTAACGGGTGCTGCTAAGCACCGTCTGCATCCTAGTATATATTTTAACGAGAAAATAAAATTAAAGTGAGAAGTTCTCACCTTTGGGATCTACTCCTCCATTTCATTTCGGAATGGTTTGGATTTTTCCTATTTTCCAATGCAATCTTCTTCACGCTGTTCATAGTAAAAATCACATTTTTAATATGATGTTTATATATTTTTATCTAAAATCATATTTTCACTTCGCTATATATATAATAAAAATCACATTTTTATCACTACTTCATATATATAAAAATCGAATTTTTATCGCTACTTCATATATATAAAAATTGAATTTTTATCGCTACTTCATATATATATAAGTCGAATTTTTATCGCTACATATATATAAAAATTGAATTTTTATCGCTACTTCATATATATAAAAATCGAATTTTTATCGCTACTTCCTATATATACAAAAATCGAATTTTTATTATGTTGTCATAAATATAAAAATCATATTTGTATCTTCCTAAAATAACTCCATAATATGACTACTTCATTCATGACATTCATACAATAAAAATCATATTTTTACCCACTAAAAATTGTATTTTTAATTCACTATTATACATATAAAAATCGAATCTTTTTAATGTATAAATATCAAATCTTTAAACAAAAATAAAAATCATTCCGTTTTTACAAAATAAAAATCTAACTTTACTGTTTTAAAAATCATGTCTTCTTCATTTTAAAAATCTAACCTTTTAAATAAATAAAAATCATACTTTAAACAAATAATAAAATAAAATAAAATAAAATAAAACCTTACATTGATTGGGAGGAGGAAGGGGTTTCGCTGTCGGAGGGGTGGTGGTGGCGTCAACGTGGTGGAATGGTGGCCGCGGGTGCGGATTTGGGGGCTAGGGTTTAGCAGTGGAGGAATTTGGGTGCGAAGGGGGTTTAAATGGGGAGGAAGAGAGAAGGGGGAAGGAGAGGGAAGGGGGCGCCGTCGATCGCGTGAGTGGGGGGTTCCGGCGGCGGTGCGACGTTGGTGGCACGCCTGGAGGGGCGGCGACGGGATTCCGTCGTTCTTTCCTTTTTTTTTCTTATTTCGATCTGGAATAAATAACGTGAAAGGGGAAAGAGAATTAAGGGTGTTGACTTTATATAAATAAATATATATTTTTTATTTATTTAAATTGCATAAAGTTACTTTTTAATTCGAACTCCAAATCGAACCCGACGACTGTCGCCTTTAGCTAATTACCCCCATTCTGAGCGCAATGGGATATGTGCCGTAAGATAATTCGGCTGTTACGATCAGTTTCCACTAAATTTAAAATATAAATCATAATATTTTAAATTCAAACGCACATTTTAATTTACCGGAGCCACATACTGTCACCAAAAATTCCAAAAAAATAAATTTGGCTATGTTTTGACGATACAATCCTAACAAAACTAATTTTTTTGAATTCGAAGGCCGCTTGAAAAATGGCCATTTTCTAGTCGATCCAAATTGACTGAAATTAACAAAACATGTTTTCTTCTGCCACGCTCACATATTGATTTCAAAATTTATGAAATTTAGGATCTAACAATAATTTGACAATCCGAATCCAACAAAAGTGGTCTCGTCGAAAAGGGAGGTCATTTGCAAAATCGTTATTTTTAAGGGCTATATTTCCATAGAGACTACTCTGAATTTTCAACTGGACATAACTTTTTACTCCTGCAATGAAATTTAGATTTTTCAGATCCATTGGAAAGATATTTTCAAACAGTAATCCAGTTTATTTTGAATCCTGTACATTCATTTAAAATCAAATTTTCAAACTACCGCGCCATTTTCAATCCCTTTTATATTTAAAATAAATATTTATATTCTAACTTCGATTTAAATAAATATATACGTTCTAATTCAATTCAAAATAAATTTCTAGTCGTTATTATTTAAAATAATTCATTTTAAATATTCAAAATTCATTAAAATTGCCAAAATAAAAATTTTAAATTGGTTCTGATTTTCCGGGTTGTTACAATCTCCCCCACTTAAAATCTTTTCGCCTCAAAAAGGAACGGAGCTAAAAGTTGTATTACTAATCAACTCAACTTTCAGTTTGGCTTTCATTCTTCAACTTTTCAGTTTCTAAGAATTTCTAATTTTTCAAAAATTTGGCTAACACCCTAAATTTTTGAAAATTTTCGCCATAACCTCCTTTGTACGGGGAGCATCGGGAAAATCCCCAAACCGCCACACAGGCCCTCTCATCTCAAAAAGAAAAAGAAAAAGCCAAGCGGCTAGTCAATCGGCTCATAAAATCATCCAAACCCAATAAATTAGTAAACATATACCTATTTGTCGGGCATACAATTTTATTCCTCTGCTTAGCTTCCCTGCTATGACATGTTCAATGTATATACATGTGTATGCATGCAATTTCAATAAATTTTCAAGTTAGTTCAAAATCTGATTCAATTTGGCTCATTTTTATCTTCATTCACATGTTGGTTTAAATGAACGATCACATAACACAATCAACAATAAGCAATCAATTAGTTGGTTAACGTTTCAAACATATAACTTTAATACATAGTCAAAAATCATATTTTTGATGCCAATTCACAACAATTAACCCTATCTAGTTTTGGTTCTCACACAAGTCAATTGGAAATATATAGAGATTCCACTTTCGAAACTCGAACATAAATACTGATGATGTACGTACTATCATCAGTATCATCCCCGGGCGACTAGAGTGTGATTCCATATCTACCCAGTATATTTGAGACTTCGAATATACGTTCATGACGTGTGTATGCAAAATATAATATACTCAATAGTCCAAATTCAATATAAAATAAATATTCAAATACGTATAATTTGGTTTAAATTTTCAAAACAAAATTTGTTTTCATTTTTATTTTAAAACCACTACTCTTCGCACTCGTTCTAGGATACTACTGATCCTATCTCTAACGAGTCATTCAGATATTGCTAATCCAATCTCTGATGAATTCTTTCATTTGGTTCTAATGTGTCTTGTTCTCGAGCTCTGTAAACCAAAGATCTGATACCAACTGAAACGACCCAAACTTCCCCGATCTCCAAAGAGAAGAGAAAGAACGAATTGTGTGAGAACACGACAAATCAGAGCACAAACAGAAGAACATTTCATTGCTTATTACAACAATTTACATCAGATTACAAGAATATACAAAGTATGAACAAATAATATACATTTGATAAACATCAGAGATTTACAAATTACAATGCAGCGGAAAAATAATAAAAACACAACTAAAAGAGAAATACAGATACAGAGCTTTCCGAATATCATTCCAGCTGTAAACCAGGATCCTGTGAATATAAATCTACAAAACCACAAATACTAGCTGCCCATGGGGAAATAGGGGCACCCAGAGTTTAGGTTAAAACAATAAACATCGAGCCAGTCATGTGACTGGTGTGAGAACCAAAACAGTTATTAAATCTTTACTTGTAAATCAAGGGACCACGCCGTATAACACGGAATGGGTTTCCTCCCAAGAATACCAGTGCATATAACAAACAGTGCAATGCTTTTTGGAAAAATGAAGCTATTATAAGACTCAGGTCCCATCCCACAATGCAACGCAAGCCGAAGGATAGAGTTTTATCTTATAATAGCCAAACATGCTTGGTACGTTTAAAAAAAATCATTTTGATACTATTATAGTGTAAAGTGTATGAAAAAAACTTCAAATATAAATGTATCAATCATAGACGGCATAGTGCCCCATCCTACTATGTCGCCATACTAGGCTCTACAATTAAAACGGAAATGTCACGTAGTGGAAGTTGGATTTCCATCTGTGAACCAAGACAAGAGATCGTCCTTACCGCTTCAAGACACTCTAGCCCGTGCCTCAGGAACAGCCGCAACTGCACCTAGATCATCAGGGCTGGTCCACACGGAGTGGATTATAATGCCTGAACCATGCATTTCCCCGCCCTATGGGGCGTAAATTGGTCATATTTCGACAAAACCATCCATCGGCACCGCAGTGACGGATATAACCGAGGCGCCTCTCTATCCATCATCCATATAAGTAAAACATCTGGGCATGCAAAACCCAGACACCACTCCTAGCTAGAAGGAAACGCATGCCCTCCCTGAAGTCCTCTTCCGTTTCTGGTTCACACCGGGGTGTGAGGCTCGCGAATTAATGCTATACACAAAGCTATGTTATATTAAAGTCATGCTTTGATCATCAACCACAAAACTCTTCTTTTCAACATAAGCCTTGATCATTTGCATCTCAGCATGCCACACAGGCATTTCACGCTTTGCAACCGATGTCTGCAATCACACAGAATGAAATCCGATGTCAAACACACATCCGTTTACAAGTTCGTTCTGGGTTTGAACGAAACCCGAGGCACCTTATTTCTCGTCTCATATGTCCGATACAGGAGAGAGGTCCTCGCATATCCGGTCGATCTCCATGTACGACTGGACGATCACCACTTATTACCTCGTCTTGGGTGTACAGCCCAATCAAGACATCAGTAATCATCCAAACAATGTGAAGACCTCCAGTCTTCAACCACCATCTTCATTCTCGACATATCGTCGAATCAGTTATTCAGAATGGGATAAACCCGGTCTTTCTGAATAACTCGCATATATAATAAACAAGTGCTATAAAAACACAACATACGCCTCATTCCAATCCAGACTATTCCTTTATTTAAATATTCATATCCTTTGGGAAAGGTTCTCATTAATTTTATCAAAGATAAATTCTTTAAATTTATTCTTTAATCTTCCTTTGGATATCAATTCTAACCAAATTAAGGTTTGTCCAAATTAGTCGGGATTAACGCACCTTACCGAAGTAATCATTTGTTATGTTTCCCAATCCCAACCTATTCATCCCATGAAGCAAAACCGGTAATACTTCATATCTAACACTACGGTGTTATTGGTAAAGTTAATTACCATTTCACGTTTAAATCTAATTAAAGATTTAACTATCGCTTGGAGTAAAACTGGTGCTACTCCATTCTCGATCAATTCCCGAATTTGATAATTTAAATTATCACATCCTCTTTTCAATCTAATTAAAGATTCATTAAAACTCTAATTCAGTTTTAATTTCCAAAAATCATTACTTAATGATTTTTCAAAGTAAAGAAATTAATCTTACCTTTAACTGGGTTAAAGAACTAACATCATTTAAAACATAGCTCATAATAAACCCAAAATCACATTCCATTTTATTCCAATTACTAAATATAATAAGAAATTCTAATAATCTTAATTAAAAGATTTATTCTTTTCACACAGGTTTTAAGAACAGTGTTGCTGAAGACACCATTCCATCAGTCTCTAACCATAAATTAGTAAGAGAACAATTCCCTAAGTATTAATCCCGAAGGCCGAAACCAACATCAGACCAACACCCAGGAAACCATACAACTCAGCTAATCTCTAGTTAGTTTCTAATTTTCTTAACTCCATTGGGTTTAAGAAAAGCATTTTTAGAGATACCATTCACGCAAAATTCAATTCAATTCCAATTAAATATTAATTAATTGGTAAACTTAATTAAATTTTAATAAAAAAGATTTAATCTTTTCTTAACTGGGTTTAAGAATAGTGTTAGTGAATACACCGTTCACGACAAACCCAAAATCCCATTTGATATTAAGTACAAGGCTCTGAATAGAAAATATATCGGCTTATATTCAATATCATATTCTGAAACGAACAAATATCGTATTGGAATAACGATATATATATATATATATATATATATATATATATATATATATCTTCCAAGTTCCTCCACAATATCCGTACTTACTGGATGTCTTTCCACAAACTCCCTAAATGGGTAATTAACAAGATTGATTCAATTAGAAGCTCCTTTCTCTGGAATGGCCATAAAGTAAAGAAGTTGATCAATTGGAAGACTGTTTGCCTACAAACTGATCAGGGGGGTCTTGGTGTTCTAGACCTACATCATTTTAATACTGCTTTACTTGCTAAATGGATCTGGAGGCTTCTTTGTCCAGGCGATTTCATTTGGAAAAACTGGATTTTAGCATATCATTTTTCCTCAAACGCTCACCTTGTCCTTCATCATCATCCTTCCATGAGAATTTCTCCCTTTCTGCATGGCGTTGTTTCTTGTCTCCATCGTATCAAATCTTTGTTTCATGTCTCCTTGGGGGGTGGTTCATCCTGTCTTTTTTGGCACGACATTTGGCATGGTCAGGTACCTTTATCTTCTTCTTTTTCTTCCCTCTTTTCTCTTCAAACTCATTCTATGCTTACTGTAGTTGATGCATATAACAATGGTCATGCAAGTTTAGTTCCAGGTTCACTATTTGATTGGAATACTCTCTCACAATTGCTGAATATCTTTGTAATCCTGCGCAAAACTCGGCTCAATGAGAGGATTGATCACTTTGTTTGGTCATTATCCCCATCTAGAGGTTTCTCTGTATCCTCTTGCTACAATTTTCTGAATTTCTCTGGAAGAAGGTTCAAGTTTAAAAGATTGTGGAAATGCAAACTGGCTCCAACAATTCTCTTCTTTCGATGGTGTTTGATTCACGAGAAGATCAATACTAGGGAGAAGCTGTTCAGATGTAACATTGCATCTGATCCCAACTGTGCTTACTGTAATATGCATGCAGAATCCATCCACCACCTTTTTTTTGCCTGCGAATGTACCTATCCTATTTGGGCTGCTTCAAGTTCTTTCCTACTTGGTTTCATCCCTGACATCTCCTCCTTTTTCGATCACTGGGAATTCTCACCTCCTAACACGCTTGTAGATGCTTTCCTTGTTGTTTATAGTTGGTGTGTGTGGAAAGAAAGAAATGCAAGGATTTTTAGAAATAAAGTTAGCTCGACTACAAATATATGTCATCGCATTATCCATATTTTTACTACATGGACAGGTTCTGGTGGCAGTCATGCTGCAGCTTTCAGATTTGCTTTGCCTCAGGCCTCCTCTTCATCTGACTCAGTTGATAGCAATGACCCAGCTTCCAGCAGAGAACTTGTGTGATGGTTTATGGTGTTTCTTTAGTATTGGATATTATCTATGTATAAATAAACAAGCCGAGTAACTAAGTCGTATATGTTTGATGCTGTATGATGTTGTATTGCCCAAGGGGTTAGACTGGATGTAATTTTTTGACCACCAACTGGGTATGTCAGTTGGAAAACTACTACTATCTATTATATAATCGGCTGTGTAGTCTCGTGCTACATATCCGTTTGCTCTAAAAAATTCATGGAATCCAATATCGAAATATTCCGAAGATACTTTCGATTCAAATCCATTCCAATTCTTATACTGGAAATTTCTGGTTATATCAAAACGATTCACAATCCCAATTTATTTATTTAAAAATTATTGGATTTCAAATCTAGTTCATAACTAGTTCATTTCGGTAAAAACATATTTTTACCTTTTCAAATATGGAATTTTTCATCCCAATTCTTTCCAAATCATTGATTATGATTTTACACAAATTATCGATATTTTTAATAATTTTATCAAGGCCCGTACAGTCGATTTCCATAAACGGTCATCGAACTGCACTTAGAACGACCTTATCCCAATTTGATTTAGACATAATTCCAAATCCAACCGTTAGATTTCAAATTTCTTATATTCGTTGGAAAGCTCTTTTCGATACGAACCCAGCGGTTCTGGTTTAAGGAGAATCCGACGATTGGATCTCCCGTAACGTCAATTCGAAGTCAATGGTCGAAATTCGCGAACGATCGCAGCACGACGCGTTCTATTCAGGCCATTTAATATATATATATATATATATATATATATATATATATATATATATATCATCGATTTCAATTCAAAACGTATTCTATAAATCGTTTTAAATTCGTTTTCAAAATGATTTCAACTTGATATTCAATTTTAAATCAAACTTGAATATTCTATATCATTAATTTATAAATGATAATATTATCAAAACATTAGATTTTGAAATCATTTCCATTTCAATATTCATTATAAAAATGAATAAAATCAATATAAATATCGTTCACGTCTAAATGGCGTTAATCTAATCAACAAAGCTTCATATATTTAAGTATTTTCGTATTCATCCTAAATCGGACATCAAAATCATATTTTGATGCATTACTGAATATTATTTTAAAATATTAGTTATTTTAAAATATTCATTATTCGCCATTTTAAAATATTCGTTATTTAAAAATATTCGTTCTTTCCAAATTGGAATCAAACATAGTCAATTACCATATAATTTTATTTGTATGGATTTCATATACACATGTACACAACGATCATCAAATACAATCAACCATAATCCAGAGTGCATTACACAACTGCATAAGCGTCAAAATATAAATAATTAACGCTTACAACAGTCTGCCAACTCATCGATTGACATGCAACTAAATATTGGGATTAGCATATGTCCAATATCATCCCAATACCCGTGTGGGGTTTTCAAACAACAAACACTGATTATTATTTGTGCAGTTGGGCACTATGTAAAATATATCATCTCAATCAATATCAGTCAAATGTGTGTACATAAACGATTTGTTTATGAATATTTATTTTATTCATATACACGTTAAAAATTATATTTTTAACTATAAAATATTTTATTCGACACATGAATATTTTATTTTGTTCCACATCACAATCAATTTTCACAACGCATTATAATCAGACTACTCGTTCGTGGTCTGTGGACGACGCTGTCGGGTGCTGCTAAGCACCGTCTGCATCCTAGTATATATTTTAACTTGAAAATAAAATTAAAGTGAGAAGTTCTCACCTTTGGGATCCACTCCTCCATTTCATTTCTGAACAGTTTGGATTTTTCCTAATTTCCAACGCAATCTTCTTCACGCTGTTCATAGTAAAAATCACATTTTTAATATGATGTTTATACATTTTTATCTAACTAAAAATCATATTTTTACTTCGCTATACATAGAATAAAAATCGAATTTTTATCGCTACTTCATATATATAAAAATCGAATTTTTATCGCTACTTCATATATATAAAAGTCAAATTTTTATCGCTACTTCATATATATAAAAATCGAATTTTTGTTGCTACTTTATATATATATATAAATTGAATTTTTATCGCTACTTCATATATATATATATATATATATCGAATTTTTATCGCTACTTCATATATATAAAAATCGAATTTTTATTATGTTGTCATAAATATAAAAATCATATTTTTATCTTCCTAAAATAATTCAATAATATGACTACTACATTCATGACATTCATACGATAAAAATCATATTTTTATCCACTAAAAATCGTATTTTTAATTCACTATTATACATATATAAAAATCGAATCTTTTTAATGTATAAAAATCAAATCTTTAAACAAAAATAAAAATTATTCCTTTTTTACAAAATAAAAATCTTACTTTATTGTTTTAAAAATCGTGTCTTCTTCATTTTAAAAATCTAACATTTTAAATAAATAAAAATCATACTTTAAAAAATAATTTAATAAAATAAAACCTTACATTGATTGGGAGGAGGAAGGGGTTTTGCTGTCGGAGGGGTGGTGGTGGCGTCAGCACGGTGGAGTGGTGGCCGTGGGTGCGAATTTGGGGGCTAGGGTTTGGCAATGGCGGAATTTGGGCGCCGAGGGGGTTTAAATGGGGAGGAAGAGAGAAGGGGGAAGGAGAGGGAAGGCGGCGCCGTCGATCACGCGAGGGGGTGTTCCGGTGGCGGTGCGGCGCTGGTGGCGCGCCTGGAGGGGCAGCGACGGGATTCCGCCATTCGTTCCTTTTTTTTCCTTATTTCGATCTGGAATGAATAACGTGAAAGGGGGATGGGGATTAAGGGTGTTGACTTTATATAAATAAATATATATTTTATTTATTTAAATTCCATAAAGTTACTTTTTAATTCGAACTCTAAATCGAACCAGACGACTGTCGCCTTTAGCTAATTAACCCCATTCTGAACGCAATAGGATATGTTCCGTAAGCCAATTCGGCTGTTACAATCAGTTTCCGCTAAATTTAAAATATAAATCATTATATTTTAAATTCAAACGCACATTTTAATTTACCGAGACTACATACTGTCACCAAAAATTCCAGAAAAATAAATCTGGCTATGTTTTGACGATACGATCCTAACAAAACTAATTTCGTCGAATTCGAAGACCGTTTGAAAAATGACCATTTTCTGGTCGATCCAAATTGACTAAAATTAACAAAACACGTTTTCTTCTGCCATGCTCACATATTGATTTCGAAAATTATGAATTTTGGAATCTAACAATAATTTGACATTCCGAATCCAACAAAAGTGGTCTCGTCAAAAACGGAGGTCGTTTGCAAAATCGCTAATTTTAAGGGCTATATTTCCATAACGACTATTCTGAATTTTCAACTGGACATAACTTTTTATTCCCGTTATGAAATTTGGATTTTTCAGAATCGTTCGAAAGATATTTTCAAACAGATTCAAATATTTCTGGTTTCACTAAAATCTGGTTTATATTGAATCCTGTACATTCATTTGAAATTTGAAATCGAATTTTCAAACTACCAAGTCATTTTCAATTCCTTTTATATTTAAAATAAATATTTATATTCTTACTTCGATTTAAATAAATATATACATTCTAATTCCATTCAAAATAAATTTCTAGTCATTATTATTTAAAATAATTCATTTTAAATATTGAAAATTCATTAAAATTGCCAAAATAATAATTTTAAATTGGTTCTGATTTTCCAGGTTGTTACAGAACCGATAAAGTGCTGGTCAAAAAAATTCTGGCTGCATTAAGGAATGATGAGGGGAAGTATGCACCTTTTATGTCCGCATTAAGGAATTCCTTTCGGATTTTGGTGGAAAGAAATGTTCGAGGCAATTTGTTCCTAGAAGGATTGGTTGCATTGACAGTGAGGAAGGGATCATACATGTTTGGGTAGGATTTGATAAGGATGTGGATGACATGACATGCAGCCAAGTTTTGGGTTCAGAAGTTATTTATTTATTATTACTACTACTATTATTTTGTGCTGCATTAGTTACCCAATTATGTTTGGAATGTTCTCTGAATTGACTGTTGAGTCGTGGCATTCATGATCCACGTGTTATGTTTTCATGACAAATTTTTGCCTGCATATTGTGATTACCATCAATAATTCAATACGATTGAAGGCTGCGTGCAGGTGGACTTAAACATAATGGTAAAAGTCCTTTTTTAAACCTAGGTAAACCTAGGAATAAAGCATAAAATTGTTAGGAATGTAAAGTGAGTGTGATACTAAAATTTAATCCATTTAAATTTTATTGCCTAGTTTAAATCCTGGTTATGTATTAAATGTCAGGATCCTTACCTTTAGGTAAATGAGCAACGAGACATCAATTCCTTGTCTTTTTTCATAAATGTGCCATGAAATGTCAGGAGTCGTTGATTCCTTACTCCATTAAATATGTACACAAATATGAAAATGTGTTTTTGCATCATGGCACATGAAATAGTTACATATACGAATATTTTTTCCTTACATGCTCTTGCTTTATTTACTTGCATGAAGAACTAATTTCCCGCTTTATTTACTTTTGCATCACTTACATAAGAATCATGTCCTAGCTTTTTGTTTTTTATAAGAATATACCTGTCATTTAATGAAAACGAACGTTACTTTTTATATAACATGTAATGAGTCATATCTTTTTATATAAATGTGCAGTGAGTCATTAGTACCTTGCCTTTTTTGCATAAATTGCCATGACTCATTTATTCCTTAATGTGTATTAAAACGTTAGGAATCATTGATTCCTTACTCCAAAAATATGCGTACAGATATGAAAATGGCCTGAAAATATGTTTCTTGCATCATGTCACATAGACAGGGACTGATAATAGAGCAACAATGCAATGTTAACACGAGAGTATGGTGGTGGGAAAAGACTAAGGAGACGTGAAATGTAACGTGAAAACCAGAAAATGTGGTGTCAAAACCAGAAGATGTGAATTTCTCTTCTCTTCTATAAGTTATTGTAATATGGATCGTTTGCCTTAATTTTCCACTGCTTTTGATATTTTCTATAGTAGTTGCTTTGTTGTCTCTTATACTAACGTTGTGTTCCCTAGGTAATGGTACTAAAGACATTTTGGTGTACCTGGGAATTGTTCTTTGATATGTTCTTTGATTGTAAGGGTCATTAAGTTTTACTATGTACTTAATTTGCTCTAGGCCTCTATTATCATTACACTTTGTTCCATGTATTAATATCCATTTGATGACACAGGTTACGAGTATAAAAGCAATTAGAATTGCAGTCAAGTTAACTACAATATTCATAGTTTTGAAACAGACCACTTAACATATGGGTATCTGAAGAGAAATACTAACAAAGGAGGTATCATAAAGTGAGGATGAATTTGAAAAATTAGTGAAAGCTTCACTGAATAGTAGTTATGTTTGGGTAAAATTCATGCCTTTTCTGGAAAAGTTCATGGCAGACTCTTACTGAGAGGTACAAAATATATAGGATTTTCTTTTGGTTAATTAATGTTTCCAGGCAACTTATATATATATGCACTCATTAATGTTTTGGATAAATTTTATAAAATTAACTAAGCTAATTTAATTAGTTTATATATGCTAAATTTTAGTTTTTCTCTCGTAATTCACGCCCCAGACATATATATACAACTTATGTACGCTGAAAACCCATTTATGTATGCATATCTGGCAGAACATCAAATTGCTTCTACAATATACATATTAGCTGTCACTTTTGAGTATTTTCTTGCTACAATTACTTTTCCCCATATTTTGCTATTCATAATAGTTTATGTTTACTTTTTATTAATAAATGTATGTTTTTTGTTGACAGGCGCTGTATGATTCTCTAAGTTTACAGCTATGGTGAAAGGCATGAAAAAAATATATGTTATCGCACTTATTCTCCTTCAAATGTATTTTGCGTCGATGTTCGTGAATCTTTACTTTTACTATGCATCGTTTTGGTTAGCTACGGTTGTATGGATTGTTCTTTTTAGCATGTATTATTTTGGTTAACAATGATTGTAAAAATTGTTATTTTTGATCATAAATATTTATATGTTTCGAACTTTGTATGACATACTTTTGATCAAAAATATATTTATGCTTAATATTGTGCATGATATACTTTTGGTAATGGCTATAGCATTATGCTAGTGCAATAAAAATATTTTATAATGATAAAACAACTTCCATGGCAAGTAAATAATGTTATAAAATACTAATTTAAACTTCTGATAGTGCTTATATAGTGTTTATATTTGTTATGATAATCAGGCTATGAAATTTCCATAGCATCTGTAGTCGCTATAATTAATAGGTAATGTTTATCTATAGCGTTTATAGTTGAATTAAATAGCAATTTAATGATGTCATAAATATTAGCAATATAAACCACATCTCTACGTACAAGTTTTATAGCAAGCAAGAAACGCTATAGATAGAATTTGTATGTTACAAATCATCCATTTAATAGCAATTCTGAAACGTTATAAGTAACATCATTTATAGCATACTTTTTATAGCGATTATTACTTTGCTATTATAGACCCATGACATATTACAACATTTTGACATACAGCGTTTATAAAAATGCCATCGTAGCTTTTCACAACGTTTTTTAAATGCTATAAAATGGTCTTTTTCTTGTAGTATATAGCGTGCTGAGATGTTGAGATCCCCTGTAGTGAGTCATCAATGCTTTAGCCTTAATTATGGCCATGCCAATTATAACAATACAGAATTTTATCGAGTTAGTTTATGAATATTTGATTTATTTAAATATTTGATTCGTGCTTTCAGTTATTAAATTCCTTTTTAAAATTATAGTTTATAATAGACAATTTATTTGGAATCTTCAAAGTAGTTGTTTTAGTGGTCTTATAACCTTTTCAAAAAAATTATAATTTAAAATAGAAAACAAAGTCTTAATTTTCTTATAAATATTGATATATATATATGTATATATATATACATATATGAAAATATAACTTGATTTAAAGGTTTATAAAGTTATATGTTAAAATAAAGTATTGTGGTTGGATTTAATGATTAAATAAGTATGTATATATTGATTATTATAGTAAGGTGATTTTTAAATTCTATAGTTTATCTTGCATAATGGATGATTTTATATTACATAATGTAACCAGTAAGGCTATGTTTAAATAATTATTTTCAAAGCATGATATGATTTTCTAAGTATTTACCATCATTTCTTAGCTTATACTCTATTTTTGAAATAAAATAATCATTTAAGTTTTTTATTAAAGTACAAGCCCCTTTTTTGGGATTTCAACACTTAAGTATGTGTCAAGAATTAAAAAATTTAGGGATTATTTTAATTTATATTTTTTTAATTTAAGTACCATGTTGTGATGTGTAAAAAATAAAAGTAAAATTAAAGTCAATCTGAGTTGAAGTACATAAAAAGAGGAAACCATGTATTATTTTGCTCATAAAAGCACATTTGGGAAGGAGCATTAAATGATTGGTACTTAAATGGCTATCGATGAAGGACTTCAAAAGGTAAAATAGAAAATTGGTCTTTTGATTACCTACTTTATTTATTTAATAATTTTTTCTACTTCATTACAAATAATAAGAACATTCTTTTACTTCTTCGTAATTTTATTCTCGTTCTTCTTCTTAAAATTCCTTTCTTTCCTGACTTCTATGATTAAAAAAGGCTGTAAAACAAGATCAAGGCAGATGAAGGCAAAAGGCCCGTAAAATGAAATAAGCTATAGTATTTGTGGAAATCAAAATCTAAGTGCATCACAACTAAAATTGGTTGATGTAATATCATGAAACAAGGTTAGTTAAGTTTATTTTAAGTCTATTTATGTGTAGTCTTTTCTTTAGCATGTTTTCATAATGTTTATGTTTGAATTGAGTATGTTTGGTGTTTACAGTAAGCCATGGTTAATGTTAGGGCAAGCTAGGGTCTAGATTAGCAGTTATACTAGGCAGCAATTGGTGTTTCAGAGGGTTGCAATGTGATTAGGGGTTTTAGATGTAGCTGTAGACAAGTTTTGGTGGAGCTCGGTGGTGTATATGGTGTTGCGTCATTTTGGGACGAACTATAGGGTTCATAATTGAAATTTAGTAAAGGAGAAGGCGTCTCATGTTAGGGATTACGGTTTCGATAAGGAGGAGGGGAGAGATGGTTGGCAATTTTAATGGTGGCGTTCGACAAATAGAACTCGGTGCATGGTCCACGATTGTCATGCACAAGTGGGTTTCAAGAAAGCGAAGAAGGAATGGAGAAGAAGAGGAGTATAGGATTATGTGTTGAAGCGGGACGAGTATTAGATTTTTAAGTCGAGCCTATTCTAAAATGGTGTGAAAACCTTTGAATTTTATTATAGATAGAAATACTATATATTCAAACACGAATATCTTTCTCGTTTGACGTCCAATCGACAAGCCAGTTTTTATGTTGAGTTTGAATGGATGAGTATGACATTATACTGTAGTTTATCTGCAATTTTTGATAAATAGGAACTTATGACATTTTAAAACGGTCAGGCTTTAATCAACGTTATTTTAAATAATAATGTCGTTTAAAATAACACATCTTAAATATGTGTTGTTCATTTAGCTAAATACAATTATGTCAAGTAAATTCGATCTGTGTAGATCTTTTATGGACATCTATTGAGTAGAATAAAACCCTACTTTATGTTTGCTAAATGATGTTTTAAATTGTGTAATTAATTGTTATATATATTGATAGAAATTGAATAGTTATTTATCAATTGATGGTTAATTATTGAATACCAGAACCATTGTGACTTTGCCATATATTTATGACATTGATATGTGAATCCATTTGGATATGGAAATTTGTGGTAACTTGCTTAAGCACCATGTGATCACTTAGACATAAATTTGGAATTGTTTCAATTATTTAAATTCTTTAAGGGAATTGGTTTTAACAATTAAATCTTTCGATTAAATTGGTTCAAAATGGCAGTTATCAAGGATTTTAAGAATTAGTTAAGATATGTAAGTTGTTTTGTTTATTTACGATAAATTTTACTAATTAAGTGTTTAAGTTATTAATTATTAATAATGTTTAAAAACTTAAGATTTTATTACTAATGATATTAGATTACTAATTACTTGGTAATGATGTTTTAAGTGCCAATATAGTTAAGTTGATTAAAAGTTAACTATAATTAATTAAAATTTAATTATCGCTTAAGAATTTATTAAAGGATAAATTATTATTTAAATTATTTGATTAAGACTTAATATTATTTATTATTTAGAAAGCGTTTTTAAATATTTAATTAATTAAAGGTCTTAAATTATCATTTAATTATCAAACAAAGATTATTTGGGTTTTAGATTATTATTTACGGATTAATTATTACTTATTTATTTGTTTAAAGGTTAAACAAATATTTAATTATTCTTAGGATTAATAATTATTTATTTATTATTTAATTATTAAATATTAAAGGTAACTATTATCTTATTTTAAAAGTGATTAAGTTGATTTCATTTTTATAAACGATTACCTTTAGTAATTTATCAATTAATGATGTTTTGAAGTTAATTAATTATTTTAAATAAGGGATTTAAATTCAGCCATTGTTTCAATAACAAGAATTAGACACGTTAATTTCTTTTTAAATGTGAATTAAAATCAAATCATTTCATTGAATAATGAGGTTTGGATCTAGATGAACAATTTTACTACATGTATTCATGCTAAGCGGTTTTATTATAATTAATTTATTAACCAGAAAGGTTCAATTTAATTTGGCAAGGTAGCAGGTTTCAATTTAATTTTTTGAAGAGCTGGCCAGTTTTTAAAGTAGTCTGTAACACTTTTTATTATAACAAATAATAAATACATTATTACAGGAGTAGACAGAATGTCTGACTACTAAAATTCGGGTTTTAAGATGGATCATCCATCACATATGTTTTTAAAGTGGAATAACCACTACTACTAGCCTAGCTTGTTGTTCAGAGAGACTGGACTACTATTCCACACCCACCCAGGGGCATACAAGTATCTATAAATACTGAGTTTTGCTTCAGGCTCTCACAACCCTCCTCGCTAAATTAAAGTAAAAGTTCGTTGATCGCTTTTCTATGGTTTTGCACGCTATCAATTTCTCGTTCGCATCATATCAAAAGGGTGTTGTTATTTACACTCCAACTATTGTTAAGGTAAGGTCATTTTTTAAAAACACTCCATTCTTTGAAAAATTGTTAAGGGGGCTACACGCACATTTTATTTCACACTACTCAATATTCCGGGATTGCTCCTTTAAATTAAATTAAAAAAACTTATTCGATAAGGGAAACCGAATTAAAATAAGCAGTTCATCACCACTGCAGCGAATGCATTACGTAACCAATTATATATGAATTCGACAGTGTTATGTCGAGAATTAATAATCATTTCGGTGCATTCCGTAATAATAAAATTCGGCATATTTATGTCAAAAAAAAAAATTTCGCATATTCCTCCGAAAACGCTTATCCTTTAGGGTTAAAAAAAATCGATATATGCGCATCGAAAAAAAAATTACTACGACCCTTGCAATATTTGTTAAGGTAAAATTACCTTTATTTGTTATGGAACTAAACGGGTAATAAGGTAAAATTACCTTTATTTGTTAAGGGGCTACCTACCTCATTAGTACTTCCCTTAACAATTTTTGAAAAAAGAAAAAAATTGGCTCCCCCCCCCCCCTTAACAATATTTGGAGTTTCAATAATAATTTCACTTTCTCCTTTGCTTATCACTCCTATCCGCGTTGTTTCCTCTCCTCGATTCAAAATCGCTTCTTTTCATGGGAAATCGTGGTGAACTAAGTAGAAATCCCTAGGTGATTCTCTGATCAATCGCTCTTATCGCTAAAATGAAAAAAAAAATCCCTCTTCCAATTTTTTCCTTCCTAATAAACGAAACCAAAATGGCCAATTCCATAATCGAGCTGTCAACTCTACAACAGTCGACTCCAAATCAAAGAATATTTATTGACCAATCCTTGATTTTCAGGTACTTTCCAAAACCATTGTTTTTCATCCATTTTTCCCCATTCTTTAAATTCATTCAATTTTTGGTGTGATTCTAGATTGAGTATGTTATCCTTTACAATAATCTAGATTGAGTATGTTTTCCTTTACTGCTCTGTATGGCATTTATAATATGCAAGAGTGTAGATTGAGTATGTTTTCCTTTATCGCTGACTGCAATGAACATTATATGTTCATTTTCAAGTTTACAAATTGGTAATATGTCACATAATGGTACTTAGAGTGTGTTTGGATTCAACTAAATTATGCATGTTCTATTTAAAACTGCAGTTTTAATACAATTTGGATTCCTTACTAAAATCATTATGTTATTAGATAAAATGACTGCAGTTGCAATAGAATTGAAATATATACAATTTGCTTCATTTATAAACAATCAAGTATTATTGAAATTTGAATCTATTTTTTTTTCAGTATATGTCTTTTAAGAAAACGTTGAACAAGCTTATTAATATTGAAGATGGATGACAAACCTGCTTAAACTTCAGTTAGCAAATTCAGTAAAGAAATTTCCTACTTTCGGCATGACGAATTTGGGTACGTTTACTTATGACTACTTTATTTTTGGAATTTTATATTGGTTATTTTTCAATGGCCTATGTTGACCGTTCAGTGAATGAATGCAAATTATGTAAATTTTAATTTATCTAAACCATTTGTTAATGATTTTACATAAAATTATTTTCTAAAACTACTGGAAAGCCATTAGGCATATTATTCAACATTTTTTATGAATAAACAGGTTTCACCTTGGTATATGGTCATCTTTCCAAACATTCTTTTCCATAATCTATTTATTGTATGAATGCTTATAGAGTTTCTTTGGTTTCTTAGTTTGGTCTTTTATGCTTATAAAGTTTCCTTCGAATGAATTGAATTTATAATTTTTTACCCTTTATTGTAATTACTTATAGCTTACCTTTCATCAAAGGTTCCTTTTGGCAAAACATTTCCTCAACACAGTTTTGGCAAACTTTCCAGTTCTATACTTTGGACATCTACACTTCAATCTCACTTTTCCACAATGATTCCAAAGTCAATCAGTACCCTAACCCTAACCCAATGGAATCCGCTTTTAGTTCAGAAAACCTGACCCTAATTCGTCACCTCCCCCTCAAGATCTCACCTTTAACTACATGTGAGAAAACCTTAAATTGCCTTTCCAACGCAACGGCAAGGAAGTGGCAATGTCGTTGTCTTCGTTGCTAATATAGAGTTGTACATATGGTAAGTGTTTTATTTCCCGTACATTGGTTTTAATTTTGGCTTTCTGATTTTGATGAATTTTAAAGTATCTTAGGTCATTTCGTCCATTTTTAACCCTTAGCTTTAAATAGAAGTCTTATGGTTGAGAGATAAATACTAGGACACTTTCGTCGTGTATTTTTTAGTTTGATTTTTTTTTATAAAAAATTCATTCTCATACAGTTTGAAATTAAAATGGATTGTATTTTTGTAAAATATGAAAATTACTTGCTTTGTTTCCAATGCTACTATGTTTAGGGTCACTGAATACACATTCTGTTAATATCTATATACATTTGTTCTAATTTATAATTTCTCAGTTTGTTTTCCATGGTCATGACATCTAATTTAATCATCTTATATTGATTCAATATTATTGCTTCTAACTTTTATTAGGAAAAATACCAACTCTATTATCATATTGTTTTTGCGCATATTGCATCCCTTTTCAAATTCAAATTTGCAAACCCAATCATAGGTGCATTCTAGATTCAGTTTTGGGATATCTTATATATTGACAAAAACAGTTGTCAATTACAGTAATGATAGTAACTCAAATCGACATAAGCAAGGCGTACTATCAAAATTGAGGGATATGTTGTTGAATTATTCATATATTCCTTATGTTTGGCTTTTTATTCTTTTGTTGTTAGATGATTTAATAGATTATGCTTTCAAAAAATATTGATTATTTTCACACAAGATACATTTGTCATTTTCTGTTTGTTAAAAACCTGAATAAAAATACATAGGCATTTAAATTGTTAATTGGAGAGCTTCAACCAATTTGGTATTGGCGACTGTTCAAGTATTCATATGGCTCAGTTTTATTTATAGCTTGGCAATGGCTTTTAGCTTCTTCCACTGTTATCTCTCACATAGTTATGGCAATGAATTTGCAATTATTTTTAATAATCATTGATCTAATTTTATGCTCACTGCTCCAATCAGTTTGCTCTTTTAAGCCGTGAAAGCAGAGAAAATAAAACTGAAACAGTGAAAAAAGCACTACAATCATACCAAGATATCAAAATCCACAAGAATTAAAATTTTATATTTATTATTTCATTCTTGTAATAATAAGCATATACTTTAAAGTTGATCTAAAAAGTTTATACTACATCCTTTTAGCTTGACACGGTTGTATTAGCTAAATTTTGCTATAAAAGGTGCATTCATATATTGAGTTTAACATATTTAGTACCTAATTTTTTTTTAATATGTACATTCGTTCATCACATAGTTGGCGAGTGTTCATGTTCATCCACTAGATTGTTCCCTTGATCCTAAACTTCTCAAAGATGAATTCGTTTTCATTTGTTGCATTTTAAATATAAGACGCATTGTTTTTTTCTTTTCTTTTTTGAATGGATGCATGGTTTTTTAAACATAGTTTCTACAATTTAGAGCAACAATATGACAAATGAGATAAATTAATTTGAGGCTAAAGTATTTTTTATGAAAGTCAAAAACTATTTTAATAAAATTAAATACACAATGGATTTAAAATTTGAATCATGTTATGGTGCAACAACTATTTCAGAAAATCTAAAGATTGAAGGTATGTCATTTACATTTATGTTGCATTATGCTTATAATTTAAGAAATTCACTTATAATATGGTCATTTAATAACCTTGATTCATTTGTATATGATATTGTTGTATTTTTCTTTATTTTTTTGCTTCCTGCATTTTCTTAAAGAATAGTGGACAATATTTGTCATTTTAATATGTACAAATTATGAAAGAAGAAAATACGTGCAAATGCACAGTCAAAATTTACATCCATATTCTTTGTCTCTTTTCCATGTATATATTTTATAGAGAAAATATGTGGAATATGTATATTTAGATTTGAATTATCCAAATTAGCAATTAGGTGCAAAAAATGGTGTGAAACATGTTCACTGTGTAAATCTATCACTAATTCTATTTCTTAGGTGCCATATTTGCTGAAATTTCAAAATTAAACAATCAATAAAAGGCATTATCACAGAAATTTGTGCTCAATTCTAAACCTAAGTAAATTTAACTGCAATAGAGATAAATGAAGCCACTCAAAGACGATGCAAGTTCAAAAAAGTTTGGTAGGAATATCCCTTGCATTTATATGTCATACTGAAAGTATACAAATATATTATATATAGCATTAGTTATGTGGCTGTTTATATTCAAAGATGTAGTTTACACGACCATCAAAACTACATCACATAATGAGTTTATAATTCTTAATAATTTTGAAATCGTTTTTGGTACTTGGCTGAAATACCTGAATTTCAACCAAATAGATGAACAAATTTTTTTATTGAATATAGTAATGAGTAGTATATCCATAGTAACCTGGTTGTTGACTCATCCTAAATCATCTGCCCAGCTAATTTTGGTGATCGTAGATTGCTTATGTGAGCTTCCATGCTCCAGCGCAAGTTATTTTTTAATGTTATAATTAACATGGGCGATAAGTACAAATAGTTCTATATCATGGATTTCATCTTCTTATTACAAACAAAAAAGTACGTAGGTTTGATAAAATGATGGCTTTGTATCTACATCAAAATATTTCTTCGTACTTTGGAACTCTAGAAAACGTATTAGAACTTTGGGGAAATAACAGGCAAATTCATTTTCTATATAAATTTTGGAGGCTGATTTAATGATAATATCCCGCATCGAAATTGAATCGTTTACCATCCATTTACAACAAACTCCACGGTTACTAAAAAAGTTTCATGTATTCATAGGGCCACTGTCACCATTTGTAAACTTAAATCCATTGACTATGGAGACAGTAAATTTTATTTATTATCCGAAAACAAATTATTCATGCTAAAATTTAGTTCGGCTAACCCTGTTAGTATGGCAATCATCCTGACATTTTCAGGCGAATCAATTTAAAACTTAGTTATTAGGTCGGTATGTTTAAAATTATTAATTATATGGTGCTAACCAGAGCTGATCCTACCACACATATTGGTAACATATATGTTTTGGTTAGTTTGGTGGAGTGTAGAAAATATAACTGGACTTCTTCTAAACAAACAGATATAGCATAGCACTGAAATGACAGTACGTTATGTGATTACCAACATTTCTGATATACTAGAACAGCTGCAATACCTATATTTCTTAGCAAGAGGTCAAAGTTTTCTCAAAGTTTTCTCAGAAACTATAGAAATATTTGAATGTACCAGGTACTCCTCTCAAATTTATCAAAATCTTTGAATGCATCTAGCAAATATCATACTTGGCGGATAGCAAATATGAGAAAATCTACAAATTGTATGTTTTACATGCCCCTAACTGTAACTATAAGATTTGCAGTAATTACGATCAAGTATGTTATGTCAAATAGAGAAGATGCTTTGCATATACGATTTAAATACATGGGCATTAAATTCAGTTCTTTGGAAGGGCTAAACAATATATACATATTTAGCTTAAGGAAGCATGATGTTTCATGGAAGTACCTAATAACCATTTCACCGTAATATCTCATTGTTGTGCACAATTTTTTCTTCCTTCCGCTTACTTGTTGCCTTTTACTGTTCATTTTTCCAAATTTTTATTGTTTAGAGATCTATTCATTTTGATATCATTACACATTAAATTCATCAAAGTAATATTCAAAAAAACAAAATTGAAGCAGAAAAAAGGATGATTACATAAATATACTTTCAGCCCCATATACGAAGCATGAGTTCACATTTAGAATCTCAATTTGCTCACGACCAAAGTATTAACAAATAATTTTTATTTATAGACAACATATACCTTAATTGATTAATTTTGGTATGTAATTAACCTGAAAGCTGCCAAATTGTTTGTTTAAGATAATTTTACAATTAATATGACATACAACTTAATATGACAAATAAAATCTTATATGAGAAAGTAAAATTATGTTATAAGATTAAAATATTATAATATATTTTGATTATGTCTTAATATGAAACATTTGTTAATTTGATTGATATTAATTAAATTATATATCTGTTAATTTGTTAATACAAATATTTTATTATAATACTTAAAACATATTCCTAATTCTTGCTTCCACTTCTATTGTATTTTTTACTTACGCACTACAAGAACATACCAATATCGTGACGGACAGTGGCGACGGCTATAAAAAGCGGCCCTCGCAAGCCGTCGCTAACCGTCGCCTAAAACAAATAAAACCGGGAGGCTACAGGAAAACAAATCATTCACGAAACCATCCCCCAATCTCCCCCAAATCAAACCCCGTTCCCCCAAACCCTACCATCCCACGCCCCTGGCGTCGCCAGCCGACACCGCCGCCGCCTAACTGATTCCTCCCCCCTCCGACCTTCTCGAGCTCTCTCCATCACTCCAAACCAATCTCTCTCTCTCTCCCTAAGGTATGAATTATAACCTAATTTCATGAATTAATTATTCAATAGTGATACAAATGTATGTGTTAGTTGATTATATAATGGTTGTTGAATTAATGTAGTTGATTTCGTAATGATTGAAACCCTAGATTGTTGATTTAGTTGTTTATCGGTGTGATGTTTGATTTTGTGTTAATGTATTTGTTAACGAACCGTTATGGTGTACATGTTGTTGGATATAGCTAGTTAAAAGCGATGGTTGTGAAATTGTTGGGTTGTAGACGGGGCTTGAAAATGAATTGTATTGTGGAAATTATTGGAATGGAATGACTATGTATGGCGCAAGTAGGATTTTGGTTGATGGTCATGATAGAAATAAATTGCTTAGATAATAAAAATCACATTTTTATTATGTATGATAAAAATATTCATGTGTTTAATAAATTCTTTGAACAATGAAAATCAGTTTTTTATTATATGTATGAACCACTAAAAATGTTAATGTGTTGAATAAATTCTTTGAACAATAAAAATAATATTTTTATTGTACGTATGAACCATTAAAAATATTCGTGCGTTGAATTAATTTTTTGAACAATATATGTATGTATTATCGAAATCACTGACATATATTTTTGAATCAGGAAAAATGTCCAATTATTACATTAACCGTAGTTGGATGTATGAAGTTAGAATTGGAATGAAAGGCTCAGTGAAAGAAGATTTCTATAATGGTGTAAATGAATTTGTTAGATTTGCAATATCTAATAATCGAAATTACGAGGAGCTTCGTTGCCCGTGTAGTAAGTGTAAACTGATGAGGTTTCATAAACCAGACATCGTTAAAGTACATTTGTACAAATCAGGTTTTGTGCCAAATTATTATTTATGGGATCGTCATGAAGAACTTGTTGCGCCTACAGTAAACCCTGTAGTGTCGGAGGTCGAATTAGTTATGACGAATCCAATAGAAGATATGGTGGAAGATGCAGCACAGTCAATGTTCCCTATCGGTCAGGTTGACGACGATGACGTCAATATAGAAGAAGAACCGAACACGGAAACCAGAAAAATATATGATTTATTGGCTTCAGCTAAGCGGCCATTGTGGAATGGTTGTGAAAGTAGAACTGAATTATCGGTAACCGCTGAGTACATCACCAAGAAATCAAAATTTAACCTTACAGAAGCTGCATTTACAGCCGTTGTACAAGCTGCGAAAAGACATATGCCACCCGATAATCTGATGTGCGATAGTCATTACAAAGTGAAAACACTAATGTCGGCTTTTGGTTTGTCGTACCAAAAAATAGATACTTGTGTTAAAGGTTGCATGTTGTATTGGAAAGATGATATTAATCTTAGAAACTGTAAGAAATGCGGCGGGGAACGGTATAAACCTAGAAAAAAGAAAGGTAAGGAAGTTCCGTATACAAGAATGCATTATTTACCAATCATCCCTAGACTACAACGGTTATATGCATCCTCAGTCACTGCATGTCATATGCGATGGCATAGTGTGCGAACACCTGAAGATGGAACTTTGACACATCGATCGGATGGAGAAGCATGGAAACATTTTGATAGGACGTATCCAACATTTGCCGCAGAGAGTCGTAACGTAAGACTTAGTTTATGTATAGATGGGTTTTCACCATTTTCTCAGTTTGGTAGTAAATATTCATCTTGGCCTATTATCGTTACTCCTTATAATTTACCGCCGTGGATGTGTATGAAAACTCCATATATGTTTCTCACTGTTGTCATTCCTGGTCCTAATGATCCAAAACAAGGCATCGATGTTTATCTACAACCATTAATCGAAGAGTTGAAAAAACTATGGGATGATGGAGTTGAAACCTACGACATTTCAAGAAAAAAGAATTTTCGTATGTTCGCTTGTTTGTTATGGACGATTAGTGATTTCCCTGCATATGGGATGCTTTCAGGTTGGAGTACCGTCGGTCGTCTATCTTGTCCTTTCTTCATGGAAGAATCACAAGCATTTTTCTTATGGTATGGAAGGAAGCATTCGTGGTTTGATTGTCACCGTTGTTTTTTGCATACCAATCATACTTTTAGAAGAGATAAAAAAAACTTTAAAGCTAACAGCGGAATGACTTTGCAAGCACCCAAAATTTGGACGAGTGAAGAAATATACGATATTGTAAAGGATTATCCGAAGATCCATGAGACTGGAGAGTAGACAGAAATTCCGGGTAAATCTGACATTCATAATTGGTGTAAACAAAGCATATTCTGGGAGCTACCTTATTGGAAAGATCTCAAACTTCGACATAATATCGACGTTATGCACAATGAAAAGAATGTATTTGATAACGTGTTTAATACTGTTTTGAATGTCAAAGGGAAAACAAAGGACGATATACATTCGAGACGTGACATAGAAGAATATTGTAAACGTCCAGAACTTCATATGAAGCCCAATGACAATAAAAAACCCAAAGTGTGCTATGAACTAGACAACAAACAAATAAAACTTGTACTGAAATGGGTTGAGGGACTGAAATGTCCGGATGGGATTTCTTCTAATCTTTGTAGATGTGTTGACAATAAAAACAATAAACTGAGTGGGATGAAAAGTTATGATTGTCATATCATGATGGAATATTTATTACCAGTTGTATTCAAAGAATTGTTGCCTGTAAAAGTGTGGGGCGTTTTAACAGAGTTAAGCTTATTCTATAAACAGCTTTGTTCGGCATCGTTAAAAATTGATCGTCTCCGTAAACTTGAAGTAGAAATTCCGATATTGATTTGCAAATTAGAGAAAATCTTCCCTCCGGGATTTTTTAATGTAATGCAGCATTTGCCTATTCACCTTCCATCCGAAGCTATTCTTCGAGGTCCAGTACAATAGGGATGGATGTATCCTTTCGAAAGGTAAAATTTATGCTTACGATTCAAAGTGACATTAGTGCATATAAATTGAATTAATTTTATTTTAGATATTCGAACCATCTGAAGTAAAAAGTACGACAAAAAGCACAAGTTGAAGGTTCGATTTGCAAATCTTATCTTGAAGAAGAAGCTTCGTTCTTTTTTTCTCATTACTTCAGTGATCATGTGAACCTATCATTTGTAAGTGGTCCTCGTAATGATGAAACCGTGGAACCCAATTTTTGTCCGACAATGTTATCAGTTTTTAGACAACATGGTCGATCGTCCGGAAAATGTGTAGAAATTTGGTTAGATGATACAGATCACCACGTGGCACACACATATGTTCTTCTAAATTGTGCTGAAGTTGCACCATTTGTTAGGTACTAAATTTTTAACTTTATTACAGTTATGTGTACATAAATTATTTGCTAGTAATAAAATCATTTATATTTGCAGTATTTACGAATCAGAAAATCCAAATGGCGATCTCAGTAAAGATTTTGCTAAATGGTTCTCGAAGTACGTTTTCGATCCAATAAACTGCGTCAATGACGAGGGTTTGCAACATCTTGCGCTTGGACCAAAAAGAAATGTTAAGACTTATCCAATATTCTTCGTCAATGGATTTAAATTCAACACCAAAGACCATGGTACTGACAGATTAACATATAACAGTGGTGTATTTGTCAAAGGTAGTGATGATCCCGAAGAGCATATAAAAGACTTTTATGGCGTGTTGACACAGATTTTAGAGTTGACATATTATGTACAACCCGTTGAAAAAGTTGTTCTATTCAAGTGCAACTAGTTCAGCAATGTTCCTGGTACTGGAATCAACGTGCATAAAGATTACAAGCTTATAGAAATAAAGCACACATCGCATTACTATAAGTATGATCCTTTTGTATTGGCAAAGCAAGCATTACAAGTTTACTTTGCTCCGTATCCGTCCTTAAAAAGAGATAAAGCAGATTGGTCTGCTGTAATTAGAACAAAGGCAAGATTTACCTTTGAAGGAATTGCTATTCCAGACGATTCTGCGTATCAAACGGATGCAAATCAAAGCGACGAAATAATAATTGCTAATGATGTTAATTTAGTGTTTTTAAACGATGAATCAAATGAATTAATAGAACCTTTTGAGAGTACAGAGGACAATGATATAGAGTATGAGACCGAGACTGAATCAGAAAATGAAGAAGAATAATGTTATTTGCATCGCTATGTTGTGAACTTATATGATGTGCTATGTTGTGAACTTATATGATGTGCTATTTTGTGAACTTATGTGATGTACTATTTTGTGGACTTATATATGATGTGCTATGGTTATTTATTATCTGGTTCTTCTTCTTTTATGTAAATGGGTCTTGTAGTTGCATTTGACAATATATGTTGTATGAGTTTATTTGGTAATGGATGTGCATAATGATGTATGAGTTATTGTGATTTTCATAATTGTTTGTGTGATGATCATAATTGTTCATACTTGCTTTATGTGATGTGAATTAACTTGTTTGTGATAGATATGCCTCCTAGACGCCGACCTACCCATAGTTCAGAGGCGGGTGCGAGCGGTACAGCACCGGATACACGTCCGGTCGTAGAGGTTGTACCCAAGTCCGCAGGGTAAGTTATTGATTTCGTAAATGCTTAGTATTCCAAAGTTATTAAATGCATGCTAATATCGTACTTTCCGCAGGGGGTTTGATATTATTCCAGGAGAGGTTGTTTTACGTGTGTCTAGACAAGCATATGTCGCTAGGTGGACAGAGGCGTGGCCTCACTGGGACGATATTCCTGTGCAGATTAGGAATGCCATCCTCGCGGAGGTTCTTGTAAGTATAAATTTATTTCTCATTTGCAAAATTATATGAAATATGTAATACAATTTGTTTGGTAATTTATAGTGTGTTGTACTGGTCCGAGAAGAAGATATGGATGTTTTCCTCACCGCATGGAACCAGAAGATGAGGAAAAATTATTCAAGCAATATATACAAGGCAAAAAGAGCGACAAAGAGGCCTCAGTGGATGAGCGAGGAGGTCTACGGCGATTTCCAGAAATTGTGGGCCACGGATGTTGCGAGGGTAATTAATTAAGCTTATTTTAAAATTTTATTTTGTATGTCAATCAATTAATCATATAATTAAATATACAGGAGCTTTCAAAGCGAAACCGAGAAAATAGGCTCAAAAATCCTGCTTTGCATCAGGCTGGGTCTAAGTCGTTCTCCCAGCATCGTCGCGAATTGGTACGAACGATAAATCACATATACAAATAGTTCTAAACTTTTAAAATCGTACTGACAAATATATATTTTATCATTTCAGACGTCGACTCTCTAGCGGGAGCCTACATTTGCTGAGGTATTTACACAGACTCATGCCGTCGAGCGGACAGATGCGGAGGGTAACACCTCATATACCTGGTCGGATCCTAAGTCCTGCGGAACGATGTTAGCATTTGTAATATTTTGTATCTCACATTGTTATTTTGAATTGAGTATTTAATGTATTCCATAATTGTCCGCTATTGCAGGACAAATACAGGGCGGCCTTAGACGCTCGAGCGACGCAGTTGGGTCAAGAGCCAGACGTGGAGGAGTGCAACCGCATCTGGAACAGAATCATCGACCCGCCTACTAGGGGTAGACGCTACGGCTTCGGAAACATTGAGGTAAAGCGTTTATAGTATATAAAAAAACTTTTTACAATGGTTTCTAACTTTTTTAATATAATTACAGATAGCGGGGACTCAGGCCTCTTATACGAGGCGTCAGGATGAGGAGGAGATCCACATGCTTCGACAACAGGTTGTAGCCCTGGAAGATTTTCAGAAGAACAGGCTGGAGACCGTGTTGGATGCGCGGATTGCTGCATATCTTCAGCAGCATGGTGTGATGCCTCCGAGTCAGCCCGTGGAGGAGGACGATGAGGACGATGGGGACGAGGAGGACGGTGAGAGTGACGATGAGTAGGTTAGTACTTGTTTTTTTTTTTGGACATGTTTTGTAAATACAACTTGTTGTTGGTGATGGACATGGTTTGTTTGTGGTATTTTGTGGAGACATGGTTTGTTTGGTTGATGGTATTGTTGACATGGTTTGTTGTGTTGATGGTTTTTTGCTAGTTTATCGTTTATATGTTTCTTTTTTGGGCGTTTTGATGGTATGAGGTGATTTATAGTGTTGATGAGGTGATTGAATGTGAATGTGAGTTGATGGAATGTCAAATTGAGTGTATATGAGTTGCATTTGAACTCCGTTTTGAGTTTGTGTGGTTTGTTGGCTTGTTAGCTGCTGAAATACAAAAAAAAAAGTTACAGTTTGGCGACGGCTAGCGACGGCTAGTGAGGGTTTCCTGGTCACGTTGAGTGACGACTGGCGATGGCTAGTTAGGGTTTTTCACCCAGATTTTTCACGAATAGCGACGGCTTGCGACAATATATTTGTTGGGCATAGTGACGGTTAGCGACGGCTTGTTAGGGCTAAATGGTGACGGTTTTTGACGGCTTGTAACAGTTTGTTTGAATTATAACCGTTTGTCCACTTGGCAAATTTACCGTGGCTAGCCGTCGCAAATTTGGTGTCCACAGCCGTCACCATGGCCGACGCTATATACTTGGCGTCCACATTATTTGTGATGGCTTATAGTGACGGTTGGCGACGGCTAGCGACGGCCGTCGACGGTTTTTTGCCGTCGCTATTTGAGTCGTTTCTTGTAGTGACGCTTTCCAAGTGGAGGTTCAATAATACAATTTTTTTAAGATATTATATTTATATCACCATTACAAAATACAAGTATGACGAACTTTCGTGTGCGTAGCACGGGTTTGCACTTGTATGAATACATTGCCCAGTAGCTAAAACAATGTAGCTACATAATTAACATAGCTTCACGTAGCGACATAAATAAGAAACTGAGACTCGACAGTGTACAGAAAAAACTAATGTGGCATGAGAAGACAAGGCAGCAACACACAAAGTACCACCCCATCCCCTAAAACAAGATATCTTGAATAAACTAGCATATCTCGAATCAGCATGGCAAACCATGTTACATGAGCAGAAACGCACAACGTCTTTAAATAAAAAGCCAACAAATTACATTGTTCTGAAATGCTTCAATGGCAGAAAACCATGAAAGCACAAGACAGAACACAATATTGCCCAAACAACTCACTTGATTCAAGTCTACGTAGGCAAAACAAAGCAATGGTAAGAGCAAGAAACCAAAAAAGGGTATTGCAACCTTATACCAACACAAGGCCAGTAATGAGCATAACCAATAACCTACAAGATAACATATTTACCCCTCTGACCAAGCTAACTTCACCACCCAAAAACGTAGCATAGAAAATTGCATGGTATAATGACATAGTAGAAACAAAACAAGAAAGAACGGAACTAAAGATATCAGGTACAACCCAGCAAAGACCTGCAAAACAAAGCATTGGTGACCAGAGCTGGCCCAGTGGCAAGCCCACTAAGCCCTTGTGATGGGGCAACCCACTGGACTGGGCAACCAAGAAGAAGAAAAGAATAAAGCAATGCACAAATTCTCTCTCTCCTTCACTAATTCAGTTAGGGTTTTTCTCTGCTTCCCTCCGCCCTAATAAAAAAACCATGTTCCATAACTCTTGAAGTTTTCGAAAGAGGATCGGTTCTCTCCATCATAAAGAAATTAGGGCAATGTCACCTATCCTGGGTTCCTCTATATATGTACCATAATGCAGAAAGGAAAGTGTTTTTTGCTTTGTTTATGTTTTCATTGACATCAAAGGAGACTGCACTGCTTTTTTGGCTTTGTAATTGGATAATTTTTTTAGCTTGCCAATCTGATAAATTGAAAACATAGTAACCCGCTCAAAAAGAATGTTTAGATTTTTGCAAGGATTTATTTTTTTGCAGAACATATGCAAACCACTTAAATGACAGATGTTTACTAGTTGTTCAATAGGAAGAAGAAGGTTTACAACTGGAAAAACCAATGTTTATTAGCTGTTCACTTTGAAAAATTAATCTTTTTGCGGAACATATGTAAACACCCAGTTAATTTTTTGGTTCATTATCAAATGTTTATATGCTAATTTTGTTTACCACAAAGCTTGGCCTAATTTTGATGATTATCAAAAAGACGATTGGTTTAGTAAATGATAGAAAACTTGTAGGACTAGACATAATTCATAGAACCTATTTATAAAATTAACGCTGCAAAATACACTGCACTTCTCTATTCTTTTCTAAAAAGTGCTTGATATAGAATCACAACAATACATATGACATTTTATAATCGGTATGCTATTGATTTCTTAACATCATTTTCTTTGCTTAATTTGGTTACAAATTTAAAAGAAAAATTGAAATTGCAACATATGGTGCACCGGGCAACACAAATTTGATTGGGCTTGGGCAACCGATCATTTGGGCCGGCTCTGTTGGTGACAGAGCATCAATGATGGACATCATTGTTGAAAATAGTGGAATGTAATAAATGCTAGAGAATATGTTGAAGAATAAACATTTAATGCTGAATGAATATTAGAATATGCTTAGAGAATATGTTGGAGAATAAAGAATATGCTAGAGAATACGGAATATGTTAAAGAACAAATAAACTTATAAATATACAGTTTAGCATTGTATTATAGTAAGTAATAAAGTAATCAATAAAAACGTAGCATTTATATTTTTGATTGTTGTATCTCTCTCTTCTCTCTGGAATAAATTCTAACATGGTATTAAAGTTTGGTTATACAGAGAGATAAAGAGACGGTTAGACCAACCCCAATGCGGGGTTGGTCAATGGGCAACTGACCCCCAACGCGGGGTCAGTTGCCCACTTGGGGGTTGCTTTGGCAACCCCCAAGGTTGCCAAAGCAACCTGGTTAGTTGCTTTGGTTGGACTGTTTAGCCGGCTTATTTAAAGCCGGCTAAGCTTAGCCGGCTTTAAATAAGCCGGTTAAGGTGCAAAATTTCTCACCTTAACCGGCTTATTTAAAGCCGGTTAAGGGGGATGGAATTAATTCCGCTCCCTCCTTAGCCGGCTTTAAATAAGCCGGCTAAGGTCCAACAGCTATTTTACTAGCCGTTGCTCCCTTCCCGCTCCTCTCTCTCATATACCCTTTCATCTTTAAATACAACCTATTTTTTACTTTCAAAACACACAAAATTCTCTCTTTTTACTCAACCATCAAAGTAGTATAATTTACAACATCCAATTGCAATGTTGAAGAAAACAAACAGCAGGAATAATAAAGGAAAAGCGACGATGCCGACCCAAAGCTTTCCGAAACCGTTTGATTATGTTCATGATCAGCAAGAGTTTCCAACGCAAAATTTGTACCAACGCAACGAACATTTTAGTTCAGGTACAATGCAAAACACTTCAAATTGTTATCTTCCACAGCAAAATCCTAACCTGTACCAGTCACAACAAAATTCTAATCATTTTCAAAACACTCAAGTTTCCACCTATGGTCGTAGCCCCTCTGTTCAACAATCTTGTATCAGTCAACCCTATTCTTCCCCTAACAGCCAACATCAATCGACATTTCTGAATACCTCTCCTAATCTGTCCAGGAATTTAAACATGTTATTCGGGGATAATGGTCTTGAAAACGACGAAATGGGAAATGATAGCAATGAGATTTTTGAATCTGCTGGGATTCGGCCTCCTGCGAAGAAAATGGTAAAATGGTCACCTGATGAACAAGTAGAACTAGCATTTTGCTGGGTTCAGTGTTCCAAAGATAACGTGAAAGGCACAAGCCAAACTGAAAGCTCATTTTGGAATTCGGTCTATAAATTATTCAACGGTCGAAGTCCACATAATCCTGCATGCTCGGTCGACTCGTTGAAGCAGTCATGGAAGAGAATCAATGCTAGCTGCCAACTTTGGAATGGGATAATGAGTGGGTTGGCTAGTAGACAGCAAAATGGAGCGAACGACATGGACATGGTAATAAATTATAACAAGCTTGTTTTGTTTTATGTGTTTTTAGATTATTTCCTTTATGTTACGTAATGTTACGCAGCTTAGCGAAGCAAATGCTGTGTATATGGCCAAATCAAAAAACCAACCGTTTAATTTGCAAAAATGCAATGACATACTATGTCTGGAAGATAAATGGAGCAACGTGCGACATAAACATACCAGCAACGATTTATGCCGTTGAGACCAACTGAAGATGTAATCCCTGGAAGCACAAATCCATCTGAAGACTCACCTTTTGCAACAAGTTCAGGTGGACGACCCCCTGGCAGGTATAAAGCGAACAAGAAACCGACGAAAGATTACAGTCAGTATTACGAGCAACTCGATGGACGTATGGTAGTTGCAGAGGAATCGAATAGGGAGTATATGGAAGTGAAGGAAGTAGCTAGGAGAGAGAGAAGAGAGAGAGGGGAGGAAAGGCAAAGAAGACACGAAGAGATGCAACAAACAAGAATCAATGAATTGGAGTTACGAAAAGCGGAGCTTGCTCGGCAACAAAATGCAGATGATTTCGCTCTTGTGAGTGTCAAGCTAGATGATCTAAATCCGATACAGAGGAGGTACATGGAAAAACGTCTTGAAGAGTACCAGAGACGTAACGTAGATTAGTCCGTTTCCTTTTCAGAGTATGTTGCAGTTTCATTTTAGTATCGGGTGCAGACCTTGTTGTACTTTAAGTATTTCAGTTACGTTCTTGTATTTTATGGATGTTATTTAGATGTATTAAATATTCTTAGAGCAAAGCATACAACCATTAATTTAAAACGAATTATTAAACTACCGGACGTACTGGCATACAAATGTAGATAATAAAGACATGAATCGAAACATTAAGCAGTTAATTAACTATTGGTTTCCCGCATACTCCCAGTAGTGCTCAACTAGCTCTTCTCGTAATTCTAGATGAGCTTGTGGATCTCGGACTTCTTCAAGTCGTTGCAAGTATTCTGCAAACGTATTTGGGTCTTTATATGGTTTTTTCTTAAATTCAACTGCAATGTCCGGGTAGTTACGAAGCTGGAGTTCATATCCTCCTCGTTCCTCCTCAACAATCATATTATGTAAAATAATGCAACAGTACATAATGTCGGCTATAACTGCTTTATCGTGGTAGTGAACTTCGTTTTGAAGTATATGAAATCTACCTTGTAGTACACCAAAAGCTCGTTCAATATCTTTTCTAAGACTCTCTTTCTGTTTCGTGAATAAGGCTTCTTTTGCATTGTTCGGTTTTCTGTATGCTTGCACCAGCGTCTTCCATTTTGGATAAATTCCATCCACGAGATAATAACCAACAGAATGTTCTTTGTCATCGATTTTGTAGTTGCAAGGAGGTGAAAGGTCATTATATAAATCGTTAAATAAATAAGATTGTTGTAGAACATTAATATCGTTTAGAGAACCAGGAACACCAAAAAAAGCATGCCATATGTAAAGGTCAAATGAAGTAACAGCTTCTAACACCATTGTAGCTTTTTTCATATGGCCTTTATATTGGCCTTGCAGTGCTACTGGACAGTTTTTCCATGTCCAGTGCATACAATCCAAGCTACCCATCATACCTGGAAAACCGCGTTGATCTCCCATTGTTAATAACCTCGCAGTGTCATGAGGCGTTGGAGATCGAAGATACTCTTCACCGAACTCTCGTACGACGGTTTTACAAAATTGTTTCATACATTCCACTGCAGTTGACTCCCCAATTCTAATTTTGTCGTCGAGAGAGTCAGCAGAACTTGCATAACAAATCATACGTAGTGCAGTAGTAACCTTTTGAAGAGGTGAGATGCCAAGTTCGTTGATTGCATTTCTTCTATGTGTGAAATATACGTTGTTTGCGGACACTTTACTTAGTACTCGAGCAAACACCGTTTTTGACATACGAAATCTTCGACGGAAATATACCTCTCTGTATACTGGGTTTGCGATGAAGTAGTCCTTGACTAGTTGATTGTGACCAGAGGGGTAGTCGCCTCCATATCGTACTTCTTTTCTACCGACGGCGCTTCCACCTTGGGTTGAAGCTGAGCTTTCAGCAATATCACGTTCTATCGCGTATCTTGTTTCTTCTTGAAATGCCTGTTGTTGTTCGTTACGGCGGTCAATATACTCGTCAGATGTTGAAGAGGATGAAGAGCTTGAAGAACAACACCATAACCTTTTTAACGCACTCATCGGTTTAGTAGTTGCTGTAAAATAGTTTGTGCTTGACTGAAATAAGGGCACATCTATGTATAGTAATAAAATTGTGTCCCATGCTTTGATTCACTATTTCCTCCTTAATTAAAGTTTCCGTCCTTTAGTGTTATTTGTTACTTTACGTAACATACTGTCCATGTATTTAGGGTTAGATCCTTTTACTTTATGTCACGTAGGACCTTTAGCTCTTTAGCCATTCAATTGATACCGTAGCCAATTAAGCTTACCAACTACTGTCTTGTAGCGCATTATTATGTCTGCTGGAATAATGTGAATCACATGAGAGGTCGCATCGCTTTTACAGGCTTTAATTGATTCGGGAGACATAACTTTTTTCATCACTGTAACACATTTGAATTTTAGTGCTCTACTAGTCATCCCGTGAAAGCGCGATTGTCTGCCAATAATGTGTCCATCTTGTTCACAAATAGGTATATAAATATGCCATATTTTCATCCTATAAACAACCAACACTTCATACCGTATTAAAGTTTATCTTTTTACCCTCAACTTGTATCTGATTCAGCAATGGCAAACTGGGATATTGATGATGAAGAGATGAACAAATGCTACGATGCGTTTGAACTGTCACGGCAAGGCCTACGTAGTAAGAAGGGCAAGGAAAAAGTTGTTCAAGATAATGAGGATACTTCCGTTCCGCCGAAGACGAAAAAAATTTCGCACACTGCTCGTTTACGCGCAGCTGTTGCAAATCAAAGGCCTGGTAGACAGATATTATACGAAGGACGTGTTGTCGAGCCCCTACACCCCATTGGGCCCACAGTATCGGGTGGAGAGTACCCAATTTGTCGTTGTGGAGACGAATCGGTCGTGGTCGTAGCTAAAACGGAACAAAATGCTAGTCGTCGTTTTTTTGGTTGCGCGGGATTCGAGGACCACCGGTATTACCCGAACGAAGTCCAAAGTTGTAATTTTATGTAGTGGCTTGACCCGCAAATGTGCGAACGAGGACTGCAGTACGCCTTGGAAGCACAAGCGGAAATAAGACGCTTGAGTAAGATAGTTGCTGAGGCAACTAGACTTGGGTTTGTCAGAAATTCGTAGTGTCGTTGCTTACAAACTAAGCTCCTGTTTATTGTTGTTGTACTTTGAAATTGTTGGTTGTTTGTTTTCGCATTTGCTTATTTTCTAGGTTCCAGTTCTATGTTGTTTGTTAAGTGTTTCTAGTTCGGATGAATGAAGTACTTTTAAATTGGTTTATGTTTGAATCATCCTATAATCAATTTAACCAGTGTTTCCAGTTCGATTGACCGAATTACCTTGAGATACGAGCTTGTTTGCCACTATTTATTTTAATAAGTGGTTTCACAGGTGTACAGTAGCTTTTACTTTATACAGATGAGTTAAATATACGGGGACGTCCCCACCCACATGCCAATTGAACGAATAAGTTAATAAAGTTGGGTCGAGAACAGTATGAATTCAAATCAATGTCAGCTAGTTTAGACTCATATACAATCATGTCATCTTTTTCTGAGCAATTTTGGATCACCCTTTACTCCTTTGGCCTTTGCAATATTGGGGTCATCCTCGTTATTCGTAAACAATTTATAGTTCTATTCTTTAGTTATTTTATTTTCTTGATGAAATCGTCGTTAAATACCTGTCAAACAACTCACACCTCATCTACCTCATACACCTTTATCTCCAAATATCATTTGCTGATCCCACACCTATGTCATCTTCTACAGATTCCGATGAACGGACATACAAACAAATTAGAGACTAGGATTTCGCAGACGAACTTGAATGGCTAACCGAACCAACACCTTGGGAACCACGAAGGAACGAACTGGCTAACGCACAGCGTCGACATGATGCTCAACTACCACATGTGCACCTTTCGTGCGAGCAGTCCGTCGCTCAGCCATGACAAGTTCCGTATGTACAAAGTTCTTACAAACAGGAAGTTGATTCTCGTCCAGTTTGTTGCTACTGCGGCTATGTTGTTCAAGTTGTGGTTCGAGTAACTGGCAACGATATAGGTAGGCGCATTCAGCAATGTCCACTCTTTCCGAGTGGCTGCACTTACGCGGAATGGATAGATGAACCTTTCCCACCAAGGGCAATAACACATGTTAACGACCAGGAGCAAGCAATCAGAAGACTCGAAAATGAAATGGAGCAGTTGCTGTTTAACCATGGTAATTAGGCGTCTTCTAGCATCCGTTGTTGTGTTTTTATAATTTGTTGTACCTTCGGTTTTTTAGTATTTCTACTCCTGTACTGTAACCGTAATCGTTGTCAGAAACCTTGTATTTGTTTTGTATCAAATATCTCGTTGTTATCTTGTATTAGTTTAAATGGTTCCGTATAACAACACAACGTATGCATGAGAACGAACAAACACATAACATATAACGCACAAACATGCATGAGAACGAACAAATACATTGCATATAACGCACAAGTACGCAAACTACGTAATACAACACAACAGGTACAAGCATATCACACAGACAAGGTAAAACAAGTACAAAACATACATGCATATCATAAGCTACTACAAAAGACACCTCCATATGCAAAAGATACAAGCGACTACACCATGAATGATTAATGTACAAGCGACAGCTAATCCTCATCCAGATCCGCAGGCTCCATCTCCACATCTTCATCCTCTTCATCATGTGTATCGACCCTCTGTCTGTGTCTGTAACGCTCCTCCTCGGCGGTCGTAAGCTCGTTAAGACGGGCTGTCACCTCAGCCAACTCATCTAAACTCCGACGGTGCTCAGCGTACATAACATCTCGTAGTCCCAGCGTCATCTGATAAAGATCCTGGTATGTAAATACAGAAGGATCGGGATACTCCGTCACTTCTGGCCGTGGTATATCAACATATCTATCAACCCCGGTAGCAGTGGGAATGCCTACAGTCCAACCGTACTCTGGCATCTGTGGAGGCGGTGGAGCCTGGTAAACCTGGGTGGCCTGTGAAACATCACGAATGATAGGGGACACAAGCCCACTACGCAGTGCAGAAGGTCCAACCAAGTCAACTGAGGCAGCATGCACAAAACTACCTCCATGCGCGGGGGGGGGGGGGGGGGGAGTAATACTGTCGCCAAAATTAAATATAATCCCTGCCATCACGAATAAAATCACTAGCTGGCCACCACTCGTCTACATGCTCCTGTAAAGCCTCATCAGTATAGACTCTGGGAGTAGGGGTATGTGGGTGTGGATCATTAGGAACACAGTCCACATCATATATATGTCTCCAACAACGCTTCCCTAAATACCAGAAGAAGCCTAAACTCCGAGGGCTGGAAGCTAGTGGAAAGCGTCTAGACGAAAGAAAAAGAGCATGATGCAAGGGGGGGTCTCGAAGAAACTCTGAATCCTCAAAGGGATGCCAAATAACTGCACCACGAGTCGTCCGCAATTCAATCTGATTGCGAGCTAGTGCAAATACATGTCGTGTCTGTCCTCCAGGCACCTGGGCTCGGTTAGTGACGGTCCACGCTCGAACTCTGGGGTAGTAACTGGCTAATGACGGATCTACAGTAGGAAATGCCAAGTTGTGGAAGTACTCAAAGTACCAGTACTGTAAAATCTCCCAAAACCCAGTAATCGAAGTAACCTTCGGACTAACGACACACTGAAGATCCAAAGACCTATACAAGTACGCTAAAATAGGTGTCCCCCAATCGTACACCGTCGGACTAGCATCGAACGAAAACTCTGCGACTACAGCCACATATCCACACGGCAGTGTGCTAGAAGCATTTGTGAAAAACAAATTTCCCATCATATACAGAACAAATAAACGTGCAATCTCCAAATGGTGAACTCTAGGTTGCATACTCAATAAATTCTGGATTGCACTTTTAATGTACGAGCATCTAATATGGAAAGTACCTGTGACACCTTCTTCTACATCAAGATGTGGAAATAAATCACTCAAACGCGCGTAGTCCTGAAACACCTCATCATACGGCAAGGTGGCGCCTTGGCCTATGGCAATACCAGTAAGCATCGTAAAGTCAAGTGGAGTGATCCCCATCTCCCCAAAACTAAAGTGGAATGTATGTGTTGTTTTCCACCAACAAGCCGCCAAAGCACCACATAACTGAACATCATTATTCAAAAGATGTTCGACACCTATTTAACGATAAGTTAGTAAGTAACAATGCAAATAATAAACACGCGAGTATGTATGTAGATACGACAAGAAAACGTACTCAAAAAATCATCAAACCCGATAGTACGCAGAAACCCGTGAATAGTACCCTCCGTGTCGTACTCACGAATCAGTCTGTACATACGAACTACACCAGACCAAGACCCACGCGTTCGCTCTCTTCGAGCCTAACAGTATGTACTAGATTTAATTTTTTTTTATCAACACTACGAACGTAAGTATTTAATAACTAAAACATACCGATGCGTCAACTAAAGTGCTGGCGTGCTGCTCAGTGCCGCTCAACTCACGAAAATCAGCCAATTGTTTATCCGGTCTCAAATTTGGGTCCCTGTGCGACTCTAAAATCGGCTCCTCCCTTCGTCTAGCACCCCGTCTTCTTCTAACTGTCGCCGCTTCACGGACACCCGTACCCACATTCGGTACGTTCTCTTCTACTGGCGCGTGCTCCTCAGCCGGATCCACAACGCCACTGTGGCTCCCGCTACCTCGAAATGCTCGAAGAATACATCGCATTTTTTTCCTGTGCTGGAAGGAAGGAGTGAGGAGATGGGAGAGTGGGGGGAGGCTAGGGCCGGCGTTCTGTACGCCGGACCTATATGGGGCACTTAGCCGGCTTTTATAAAGCTGGCTAAGTGTGTGGTGTGGATGGTCATCCACACCACTACACGGATTGCAATCCTACGGCGTAGGATTGCAATCCGTGTGATTGCCTTAGCCGGCTTTAAAAAAGCCGGCTAAGGCAATCCAACCATTTAATATGTTGGGGTCAGTTGCAAAGCAATTGACCCCGAAGTGATGCTCCCCAACTGACAGCGTTGGGGTGCTCTTAGTGTCAACATGGTATCACCTAGTTTCAATTCCACTTAGATCTTCAATTCTTTTTTTTTTCTTGATTCCATTTAGATCTTGGATCTATTTTTCCATTTGGTTGTTATTTTTCCTTTCAATCCAATGTCCAGATTTCTCTCGGATCTTAAAACCCCCTAGCCTTTTAATTAAAATGCCAAAGCTCAGCATCTTTTTCTCAATGCGATTTTTTTTTAACAAAAACACGCTTTCTTTCTTTATTTTATTTTTTTGTTTCCAGATCTAATTCAATTCACTCTGGGTTGCTGTTTTAAATCGTGTAAGGGGGCTGATCTGATTTATCTCGGAGACTGATTGGGGGGGTTTAATTTGGGTTCGAATCGTACCATGTTGATTTTGGAGAAGGCGGTTTGAATTGTGGTCCAATTGGGGATTTTTGGATGTTGATGGCGGGTGCTTGTGCGATGTTGTGGGAGAAGATGAAAGTGGTTGTAGATGTTTAGGGTTCGATGATTACGATTTTAGGGATTTCGAACTGTAATTTTAGCTTTCAGTAGGAGATGAGTTCAAAATGGACGATATTGTAGTTGACTGAGTTTGACTTGTGAACTGATGGTTGGTTGATGCGATTGGTTTATCGGTTTTTTGAATTGGGATGGAGGAGGGTTGGTTTGCCGATGTTAAGGATTCTGGTCTATAGTTGATTAACAGTTTGCATGAAGTGTGCGGGTATTTTGAAGTGCAACAGCTGTGTATAGGAGCTGGAGAGGCAACTGGTGTGTATGGTAGAAGCTTTGTGGTAGGGTGGTTGATGTGAACAAAAAGGAACAGAACTGAAGTTGTCGGAGGGGATGGTGATTGAATGTGAATGGTGGGTCTGAGGTGAAAGTGAGCTACTTGCGGACTGTTTATAGGATGGTGGTTGTATCTTGGTGTTTAGGCGTAATGATGCAGGGTGGCGAAATGAGATTTGGTTAATGGTTGCTGGTAATGACGACTTGTGAGCTGATGGTGATGTATTGGTTGTGGTGTTGAGGCCGAGTTTGGTATGCTGAATGGTTTGGGTAACGAAGTGGTGATGGCACGGTTGTTGAAAGAAGTTGGGGCTGTGTATGTAAAGTGGGGTTAATGGAGTTGTAGAGTTTGTGGTAAAGTGGTATTGACAGCTTGTTTTGAAGGAGTGGTTTGGGTTTGATGGGGGTTGAAACGGCTGGTTGCTGTGATTTGCGGCTTTAAATTGGGTACGAGCAGAGGTGATTGGTGCTGATGGTGTGATTTTATGGTTGACGATAGCTGGAGATATGATGTGTTGCAAGTGGTGACGTTTCAGCACGAAGGTGGCATGTGATGATTTGGTGCAGGTGTGATCTGCGTGTAGTTGATGTTTCAGGATGGTCTTGGTTTGGATGTAGTAGAGATGGAGATGGGACTGTGAAGTTGGAATTGGATTTGTTGTTGTGTGAACATATGGTGGTAGAATTGGTATTTGAGAATGAATACAGGATGGTCGAATTGGGGTTTGTGTTGCATGTTTTTGGACTGAGGAGTTTAGCAGGTGTTTGAAATAGTTCAATGCAGAGGAGCGGGTTGGCTGTAGGAGATGAAGTATGCTTTTGAATTGCACTGTTGGTAGGAATATGATGAAACGGGTTGATTGAGTTGTTAGAGAGTAATATTAGTTTGAAGATATTTATTGTTCATTTGATGTCTGTATCAGTAACCCTACTTATTAGAAAGGCAATTGACATTGATTGAAGGTGGTAGATGGTACTGTATGGTATGCAGGTTGCAAAAATATGTTGACTCATCCCTATTGATTTGGTTTTGTTTTTGTTTGATATGTTTGGGGGATGCAAACATATGCAAACTCGTCTCAGTTTAGTTTATTTTGTATTCTTTGTATCTTTGGGAGATGCAAAAATACAAACACATTCGGGACGAGTTTATTTATTTGGTCGCTCAGATCTTTTGCTTATCGATCAGATTGAATATAATTGAGCTTTTCTGAAGTTTGAGATTGGAGTTGTTTAAAGTTGTTGTTGAGTATTTTGTGGTTGGTGTTTGGTGTTACTCTTTAACAGTATTGGAATGGTTGCTCGATCTTGCTACTCTTTAGTTTGCAGCTTCTATTTGGCAAACTCACGATTTTTCGCATCGTGAGTTTGAGGGGGGATGTTGAAGATAATGAAATGTAATAAATACCATAGAATATGCTGAAGAATAAACATTTAATGTTAAAGGAATATCGGAATATGCTTAGAGAATATGTTGAAAAATAGAAAATATGCTAGAGAATAAGAAATATGCTAGATTATAAATAACCCTATAAATATAGGGTTTAGCATTGTATTCTAGTAAGTAATCAATAAAAATGTAGCCTTTTAATTGTTTATCGTTGTATCTCTCTCTTCTCTCTGGAATTTTTTTTAATAATCACAACCACCCTCTCTGAAAGGCCTCACAATGAATAAAAAGGAAGATCCAAATACATATTTGAACTTAAAACACAAGAAATAGGAGATGCAAACCATGAAGATTAAATAATCATAGACACCCCATAAACTCACTTGCAAACTTAGATCCACAACCAATCCTCTTTTAGCTAAAGAGCAGTCTCGATGTGAGGAATAAAACAACGGAGCTAAAAGATAAAGGGAATGAGACTCCGTGCAAGACCTAATCCATATTGGATTATCAGAACTATCGAAGTGAGCAATAATGGTGAAAAAATATTTGGATCTGAGAATAGAAGCTAAATTTGTGAGGCATGCTATTGGTGTAGGCTTCGGCACAAAGAAAATTGGTTCAGAAAGAGAAGAAGAGAAACGCGGCGAGAAGAAGATGATGAGTGAGAAGAGGAAACAAAATGAGAAAACCAGTCGCCATTAACAGGCTTTGGCCGAAAGCTTGTTTTTTAGTATGGAAAAAAGGGTTAAACTGTTCAATTAAAATATGAAGGTTCAAGCTAATTCAATTAACTTAGAAATAAGCTTTAAATTTAATATTTGATTTTTGAAGATGGATTTAAACCTAACGAGTTGATTGCAACAGCCCGTGGGATTTTCGACCTCGAAAATCGACATAAATACCATGTTGACTATTCAAGTGCCGATAATTCTGGGTCATTAATTGAAAGAAGTTAGAGAGTGAGAAATAGAAAAAAAGAAAGTTAGAATAGAAAACGAAAAAGAACACAATAACGAAATTAGAGTAAACACGAATCTCACAACAAAATGAATAAAATATAATATATAACATTTGAAATACAAAACTGTATTTGTATATACATACCATATCAGAGCACGAAACATATACATCACAACGGAATATAACTCTAAATAACTAACGATGAAGCCTCCTGCTTCAAGCTCCTCCAAGTGTATCTGTAAAATCCTGAAACACTTGATTGCCCGTAAAAATTTGGGCACTCAAGATTTTAGGGTAAAATAAACTCTGGGTCAGTCATGAGACTGGTGTGAGTAAACTCCAACCATATTATTTAACTTTGAAAATTCTTTTTGAAAGAAAGGGTAATAGTAAGACCAGTCCACACATAAACACAAACGGTTTTTTACTTTACTATAACCAAAACATTTTTTAAATCAATACTATTCTAATATTATAATAGTGATGTAAATCAAGTAAATAATCAAGTAGCAGAACGCTTGCATCTCACACTCTACATATATAGTATAAAATCAGAAACCGCAGGGCACTTATTGAAGATTGAATTCCAACTATGACAAGGTATGGGATCACCTTCCGATCAGTGTACTCTAGAGTGGATACACTGGAGTCCAAGAAGAACATCTTGCAACCTGGCCACACATGACCGCCTACTCATTTAGCTTGAGTGTAGCGAATGTATAACCACCCGATGGTTTTAAGGGCTCTCCATCCATTCGCGGAGACACAGAAGCAAAAGAATAACAAATAAAGAATTTCTCTAGATTGATGATAATACACTTGGGTATAACCCAACTAGCCATGCTGCCTGCTCGAATTTTTTCATTTTCGGGTTGTGAGGCTTGAGGCTAAGTTTATTTTCTTACAGCATCTGGCCACCATTCACTTTGAATGTCACACCATCAAACACATCAAATCGCTAGTAGGTCATCCCAAAAATATCACGTATATAAAAAGCTAAGAGAAATGAATTCCTCCACCACCAAAAGTAATACCTTGAAAAGACCGTCTTATGTGATCTGTTAGGTATACTCTGTCATATATTCATCCATACAACTTGTTCTGAGTTTGAACAAACCGAAGACATTATCCTGTAAACAAAACAGCCCTTGCATTTTACTCCGTATTCAATTATATGCTGCATAATCTAATTAGCAATGCCTATGCCTATACGGAGTGGTTGTCGGATAATAAATCAACCCGGTCTCTCTGTATCAGCAATGATGGTCACAAAATCTTTGATAGCCGGTGTGTAATGGCGCGTTTTGTTAGCTGTCGAATCATTAATTTATTTAATGATTTATATATCGATTTGGCGATATCGATAACTTAAAGTACAACGTTCGAACTTATAATTTATAACTATAATTAAAACGAACCTGAAACGTCACGGCAGTTCGCAATTTGGCGATTCGAACTTCAACTGAATGTACAGGATTCGTTTTAAGCCGGATTTCTGTGAAACAAGAAACGTATGGAGCTGGTGGAGTATATCTTTCTAGTGGAAAAGAAAAATCAGGATTTCGTCGTATAGAGTTTGAGTTATGTCTAAATCAAATTTTAAAATAGTCGCTATAGAATCGTTTATCGACCGTATCGATTTATTCGATATAACTAGAGATCGGGTTTGAATTTAGACAAGGTTCTTTTGGGGCATAGTGATAATTTAATTTTTAGAATTTTACTGTAATTTTTAATTAATTTGATAAGCGACTTTTTATTTGAAGTATTTTGCACCCTGTAATCAACATTTTGAGGTTTCAAAATATGAGTCAATCTACCGGTATTATTATATTTCTGGGATTGTGGCACATTGATCATCACGATGGTGTAGTTGATCCGGTAGATAGCAGTTCGAAATTTACGAAGTTTTGTAAAATGAGATGACCAAAATCTTTTGAACTCAAAACAAAATATCCTAATTATTTCCGGCCAAAAACAAGACCACATCTTCTTTGTTCACACCCACAAATTCTTTGTGGTTTCAACCCAAAAGCATGGAGGAACATCCTCCACAAAATTCAAGAACTAAATTATATAAATACCACTATATCACTTCTAAACCCGAGGATCATTTTCTGGCAACAAGGAAGTAGCCGCCGAGTTCATTTTTCAGGAAAATACATTTTTCTGAGCTTTCAAAATTCAAGAACAATTCAACACAAATTCCTAAAATCTCAAAACAAGTTTCTTCTCAATCCACATAACTTTCTCTTCGATCTGGTGTAGTTCTGTCTGGTGCGATGGTATTTGGGGTTCACTGTGGTATGGCGTCGAAACCTAGGGTTGGAGCATACGATGATCGGAGGCCACGAGGAAGGGAACGGGGATTAGCAGGGTGATCGGGATGGTGAGGCGCTCGTTGTGTGAGTTCTTGGATGGGTTCGGTTTGTGTTTGGGTGGAGCGAGCTGCTGTATGTCGTCATTCATCTCGATCGACGAAAACGAGGGAGGAGGCCGAGCTGAGGTAAAGTAGTATGGGGAGGAGCGGCTATGGAAGAGGAGGAGAATGGTGGTGGCGGCGATGTCTGTAGGTGGCGGAAGTGATGGCAGCTAGGGGTCAACGGCGAAGTCAAAGGGTGGGTTCAGTGGAGTGGATTTTCTGGAGCCGTGGGTATTTGGATTTGGGGAAGGAGATATTTACAAAGCAGGTGCGGGTTTGTTATAGTGGTAATGGGCCAGAAAGAGGGAAGTTAAGCCCATTTAATTGAGTCGAGTTTTATTTTAAATTTGTTCAAACTTTAAAATTAAATATCTTAGTCATACGGAGTCAGATTGAAGAACCGTAAGTTGCGTTGGGACCGTATGGACGTACACTACACAATGGGACTGCCCGCGAATCGATTGGAGCACGTTACAATTTATGGAGAAATAAATTGTCCGTCAGAATCAAAGATGGTTATCGTTATTAACGATGATCGTCCAATGTGAGTAAATCTCACTAACTCTGAACAGTTTATAATTTCATGTTGTATTGTTAGAACTGTTAAAATTGTCTGTTTGACTGTGTGTTGATTGTTTGATTGAACTGCTAGTCAGTTAGTTAAATTTCTATATGGATTCTGTTTAACAGAATATATCATATGGAACTGAAAGTGATGTTATCTATATTGTTTAACATCTGTGATGCAGGGGAACAGGTTGGAGGAATCCGACTGGATTCCTCAACAGTTATTTTATTGTTTTTCATATATTGTTATATGATGTGATATAAAATCTGTGGGCAATTATATGTGCTTGGACGATATTGAACATCGTGATTTGATATGATTGAATACCATAACATACCGAAATGTTGATAAGGGGATTTTCAATGTTTATATTGAAAATGAATCTTATTTATAAAATCGATAGGATTTTATAAAAGGAAAACATTTATTTAATTAGAAAATAAATGAATTTGAATATAAAGGAATATTTATTTAGGAAATAAATAAAGGAACATTTATTTAGATTATAAATAAATGGAATAAAGGAATATTTATTTAGGGAATAAATAAAGGAACACTTGTTCGGAAAATAAATAGAATTATACAAGGATAGGTTTAAAACCCGTGCTTCGCACACGGTATAACACGATATGGATTTAAATGAGATATTAAATAGGAAATCTGTTTTAAACAGATAAATTGAAGTAGATTAATTTATAAATAATGTTTTATAAATTAAATAAATTATTTATCGTTGATAAATGGTATATATATAAGTCTGGACTTATATAGAGAAGTAGAAACGTTATTAAAAGGACATTTATAAAGTGAAGAACCGTTACTAAAAGTAAATCTTTATAAATGGATAAACGTTGTAAAAAGGAAATCTTTTGAAATGAATAAACGTTGTAAAAAGGAAATCTTTTGAAATGAATAAACGTTGTAAAAAGGAAATCTTTTGAAATGAATAAACGTTAATAAAAGGAGTTAATCGAATTTAGTTATTCGAAATGAGTTATTCGAATTTGATATTTGAATAGAGTTAAACACATTAGAGTGATTCGAATTACTTATTCGAATAGAGTTAAACAAAGTAATTTGTTAGGTTAACCAAAGCAAGTTAGTCGAGTTAATCAAAGTAATTGGTTAAGTTAACCAAAGTAAATTAGTTAAGATAAACTGAGCGGTTAATCGAAGTAAATTAGTTGGGTTAATCAAAGTGAATTAGCTAAGTTAAACTAAGTAAATCGGTTAGAGTTAATCAAAGTGAATTAACTAAGTTAAACTAAGTGGATTAGTTCGGTTAATCGAGACAAGTAAATCAAGTTAGGTTAAACCATTTGAGTTAACCAGTTAAAGTTTACCAGTTAAAGATAAACAGTTAAAGTTGACCAGTTAGAGTTGACCAGTTAGAGTTATCCAAGTGGAGTTAATCGAGTAGAGTTGCCGAATATCACTTATCCGAAGTAGAATTATCGAGTATAGTGTATTCGAGAGAAGAGAAATCGAATATAGTTTATTCGAGTGGAGAAATCAAATGTTATTCATTTGAGAAGAGTTACCGAATATTATTTATTCCAAGAGTAGTTATCGAATATTGGTTATTCGAAGTTAGTTAATCCAAAGGAGTTATTCGAAGTTAGTTAATCCAAAGGAGTTATTCGAAGTTAGCTAATCCAAAGGAGTTATTCGAAATTAGTTAATCCAAAGGAGTTAGTCGAAGAGTTAATCGAATATAGTTATTCGAAAGAAGGTGTTCATCGAATATAGTTATTCGAGTAAAGTTAAAAGAGTTAATCGAATTTAGTTATTCGAAATGAGTTATTCGAATTAGATATTTGAATAAAGTTAAACACATTAGAGTGATTCGAATTACTTATTCAATTAGAGTTAAACACGTAAGAGTTAATTGAATATTAGTTATTCAATTAGAATTAAATCGAATTTAGTTATTCGAAAGGAGTTAATCAATTTGAGTTAAGTTAATCGATTCGAATTAAGTTGAATCGAAATGGAGTAAATCGATTAGAATTAAGTTAATCGAGTTAGAGTAAATCGAATATTGGTTATTCGAAGGTAAGTTATTCGAATTAGTTATTCGAAGGAGTTAATCAAATGAGTCGATCCAAAGGAGTTAGTCGAATATTAGTTATTCGAATAGAGTTAAAGGAGTTATCGATTTTAGTTTGATCGAAAGGAGTTATCGATTAGTAAATCGAAAGGAGATTTTCGAATATAGCATATTCGAAAGAAAGAGATCGAATATTGTTTATTCGAAAGAGAGATTTCGAATATGAGTTATTCGAAGAGAGATAATCGAATATAGGTTATTCGAAGAAGAGTTAATCAAATAGAGATTACTCGAAAGAGAGCTATACGTCGAATTCGATTATAGCGAATTCGGGAAAGTACTATTTACTTTCCAGGGTTTAAATCAAGATTTAGTTATTGATTTAGAAATTAGGTGTCTGTTAAATTATTCGAGTTAGGAGATAAAGTTATAATTTAGGTTAGACGTTGCAGAAGTAGGAATTATAACGTTATAGTTATAATCAAACGTTGTCATATAAGAAGTGGATTCGTAACCTGAATCCGAGAATTTGCGTAAAACAGATGATTGTAAAAAGTGAGTGACGAGCTTCATCTATTTCACAGTAAAGGACGTTGTTCAATTAAGGTCTGAGAGGTAATTATACCCCAACTTGATTGACTTCAAAATTGACAAAGGAATAGTTGTGGTTCGATAGAAAAGGTTGATTTGAAATATAGTTAAGTAATAAGCGATTAATGGATTAAGCGAAACGATGTTTTATACAACGTTCATTGGAAATCCGTAAATGAGTTTTGGGAACGTTTTCCAAATATAGTCAGATATGTTTTCTAAACATAGAAAATGAAATGTTTTCATGATAAGAATTTAAGAAATAGAGTTAAGCAAATTCAGAAACTGACTGGAGAGGGTAAGTTGAACGGTTTTCTAAGTGACGATCTGATGTTGGTTTCGACCTTCCGGATTGATACTTAGAGAATTGTTCTCATACTAGTTACAGTTAGGGACTGATAGTTGCGAAATAATAGTGATGTGAAAATAAGCTATGGAAATGTTTTCCAATGATTAATATCATATATTTTCTAAATATATGAAATAAGGAAATATGAACATATATATGTATATGATGATTGATCGATCGAATTCCCATTTGGAAATAAGATCGTTGTTTGTACACCGACATGTTGTCATTTGATAGTTAGATCACAGACTATCAAAGTTTTTACCATTTTAACGTTGTTAATATGGAGAGACCGGTTGGACTATTATCCAAAGAACCACTCTGTATCGGCATAAGCGTTGCGAGCAATATATGCCAAAGATAAATTGAAGACGGAGTAAAGTGCAAGGGCTGTTGTATAAGTCTTAGATAACAGTGACTAAGATGGATATACTGAATAGTGCCTTCGGTTTGTCCAGTCCCAGGACAACGTATATGGAAGAAGGTCTGACAGAGTATATCCAATGGATCGCGTAAGTTGATCTGTTCAAACGTATTCACGTTTGGTGGCGGAGGAATTCGTTTCTCTTAGCTGTATACCCGTGTCATTTTTGAATAAGTCAATTTGTGATTTGGTGGGTATGACGATGTGGCATTCAAAGTGAATGGTGATCAGATGTTCTGAAGATAGACGTAGCTTCTAGCCTCACACCAGGAAGTAACAAAAGTTGGGCTAGGCAGCATGGCTAGTTGGGTCATTCCCAAGCAGGGTGTATTGTCACCGATCTAGGGAATATTCATATTTATACTTCTTTTTGATTCTGTATCTTCGGATGACTGTTTGATGGCCTACAACCGTGGTGGCAATATATTCGCGACACTCAAGCTAAATGAGTGAGCGGTCATGTGTGGCCGGGTTGCAAGACGTTCTTGTTGAACCCTGAGTGTATCACCTCTAGAGTACACTATTCAGAAGGTGCTCCCATACCTTGTCTGTTGGAATCCAATCTCCGATACGCGCCCTGCGGTTTATGATTTTATACTATGTATGTAGAACTTGAGATGCAAGCGTTTCTGCTAGATTGATACCTAGTTGTACTTAGACATTATTATAATATCACAATGATATTGCTTGTCAAAGTTGTTTAGATACTCATAAGGAAAAACCCGTTCCGTATTCACGGCGTGGTCTTGTGAGACATCCTATACCTGTTTTAAACTATTTTACTCATACCAGTCCCATGACTGACCCGGAGTTTACTTTGTTGTTTTCCCTAAACTCTTGGGTGCCTAAATTTGTACGGGCAGTCAAGTAGTCGGGATTTACAGATATACTTGGAGAGCTTGGAGCAGGAGGCTGCAAGATTTTATAGCTATAGTTATTTCCGCCGTGTTGTAAGTGTTGTACTCTGATAAGTGCTATTGTATATATATAACTGTTTACTCCAAAGTTATGTTATATATTATATGTTATTCGTTCCGCTGTGAGATTTGTGTTACTCTGATGATTTTGATGTTCTTCTTCTTCTTCTATTCTATTAGTTCTATCTTTTCTTTCTCACCTTCTAAATTCTTTCACTAACGTCTCGGAATTTCCGACTCTCGAGGAGTCGGAAATTTCCAGCCGTTACAGTTGGTATCAGAGCTTAAGTTAAGTGATTACCTTGGCTCTGTGGCATAACTCGATAGAGATGGGATTAGTAATATCCTAGATTGAGTTTGAGTGTATATATATGAGCGCGTAATTGTTATTCAATATAAAATGGTTTTATATTGTGGAGACTCATTGGTTGAGTGGCTTATGAATTCTGGTCGATCAGTTTTGATCCACTGTATCGATAAGGGTTGCTAAACACTCGAATACGATGAACCGACATGGTATGTTTTGAAAGAGGGGAAATTAAATAATTTTTGCGCAAAAATATATTTGTTTATAGAAGAAATATATATCTTGAAATTATTATAGTATATTGATTGTGTTGGTTGTTATTATAATCGAATAAGATTATAAAAGGGTGAAATGGTTATAAATGACCAATCAGGATTCATATGAATGTAATATATGAAATAGATGAATTAAATATGAATTTAAATCAGATTTGGAATTTAAAATAAGGAAATTTTAAGTTCCTGGGAGATTTGAAAATGTTTTTCAAATTTAAAACGATATAGTATTGAACTCACTTCGATAGCTGGAAAATAGATTCTGATGATGAATCTAGACATCATCAGTGTTCATTTTCGAGTTCTAAGTGACGGATTACTACCAAAGGTTTTGTTTTTGAATTGTTTTGAGAAAACAAGTTGTTTAGAAATTCAAAGGTTTTGAATTGGCATTATGATTTCAAATTGATTTGAAAGAAACGCAGGAACTTAAGTTCTGGATTTAAAATTTAACTAATGAAGTTAAATAAAATGAGATGGTAAAAATAAATTGAAATTTAACTTGAACCGAGTTAAATAAAAATTGAATTGGATTAGAGATAATCTAGAATGGAACCAAATTGATAAGTCAATAATTTGGAATTTGATATTAGAGTTTGAATGAAACTCGATTTGGATGTGAGGATATGAACTGATTGGAGATCAATTGGAATGGATATCATTGGTATATGTTGAAGTGGTAGCAGATGAAAGGGATAGAGTTGATATGCCCGACAAAAAGGTACAAGTTTATATCATATATGAGTTTGGATTTTATGAGCCGAAATAGGCAAGCCGCTTGGCTGTTTGATTTTCTTTTGGGTTGGAGAAAGCTTAGAGAGGCGAGGGGTGGTTTGTCATATTGGCCAATACAAAGGAGGTTATGGCGAAATTTTTTCGAAAATTCCTAGCGTTAGAACATTCTCATGATTTATGGAAATTCAGTTAGCCAATATGAATTAATAATTTAATTGAAAATTAAATGGTTCAGTTGAAACTGGAGTTGAGAAGTAAACTAAATGATATTTGAATCTAGTTAGTAAAGTTGGTAGCATTTTCCAAGCTTAGCAATTTCGAGGACGAAATTATTTTAAGGGGGGAAGTCTGTAATGGCGCGTTTTGTTAGCTGTCGAATCATTAATTTATTTAATGATTTATATATCGATTTGGCGATATCGATAACTTAAAGTACAACGTTCGAACTTATAATTTATAACTATAATTAAAACGAACCTGAAACGTCACGGCAGTTCGCAATTTGGCGATTCGAACTTCAACTGAATGTACAGGATTCGTTTTAAGCCGGATTTCTGTGAAACAAGAAACGTATGGAGCTGGTGGAGTATATCTTTCTAGTGGAAAAGAAAAATCAGGATTTCGTCGTATAGAGTTTGAGTTATGTCTAAATCAAATTTTAAAATAGTCGCTATAGAATCGTTTATCGACCGTATCGATTTATTCGATATAACTAGAGATCGGGTTTGAATTTAGACAAGGTTCTTTTGGGGCATAGTGATAATTTAATTTTTAGAATTTTACTGTAATTTTTAATTAATTTGATAAGCGACTTTTTATTTGAAGTATTTTGCACCCTGTAATCAACATTTTGAGGTTTCAAAATATGAGTCAATCTACCGGTATTATTATATTTCTGGGATTGTGGCACATTGATCATCACGATGGTGTAGTTGATCCGGTAGATAGCAGTTCGAAATTTACGAAGTTTTGTAAAATGAGATGACCAAAATCTTTTGAACTCAAAACAAAATATCCTAATTATTTCCGGCCAAAAACAAGACCACATCTTCTTTGTTCACACCCACAAATTCTTTGTGGTTTCAACCCAAAAGCATGGAGGAACATCCTCCACAAAATTCAAGAACTAAATTATATAAATACCACTATATCACTTCTAAACCCGAGGATCATTTTCTGGCAACAAGGAAGTAGCCGCCGAGTTCATTTTTCAGGAAAATACATTTTTCTGAGCTTTCAAAATTCAAGAACAATTCAACACAAATTCCTAAAATCTCAAAACAAGTTTCTTCTCAATCCACATAACTTTCTCTTCGATCTGGTGTAGTTCTGTCTGGTGCGATGGTATTTGGGGTTCACTGTGGTATGGCGTCGAAACCTAGGGTTGGAGCATACGATGATCGGAGGCCACGAGGAAGGGAACGGGGATTAGCAGGGTGATCGGGATGGTGAGGCGCTCATTGTGTGAGTTCTTGGATGGGTTCGGTTTGTGTTTGGGTGGAGCGAGCTGCTGTATGTCGTCATTCATCTCGATCGACGAAAACGAGGGAGGAGGCCGAGCTGAGGTAAAGTAGTATGGGGAGGAGCGGCTATGGAAGAGGAGGAGAATGGTGGTGGCGGCGATGTCTGTAGGTGGCGGAAGTGATGGCAGCTAGGGGTCAACGGCGAAGTCAAAGGGTGGGTTCGGTGGAGTGGATTTTCTGGAGCCGTGGGTATTTGGATTTGGGGAAGGAGATATTTACAAAGCAGGTGCGGGTTTGTTATAGTGGTAATGGGCCAGAAAGAGGGAAGTTAAGCCCATTTAATTGAGTCGAGTTTTATTTTAAATTTGTTCAAACTTTAAAATCAAATATCTTAGTCATACGGAGTCAGATTGAAGAACCGTAAGTTGCGTTGGGACCGTATGGACGTACACTACACAATGGGACTGCCCGCGAATCGATTGGAGCACGTTACAATTTATGGAGAAATAAATTGTCCGTCAGAATCAAAGATGGTTATCGTTATTAACGATGATCGTCCAATGTGAGTAAATCTCACTAACTCTGAACAGTTTATAATTTCATGTTGTATTGTTAGAACTGTTAAAATTGTCTGTTTGACTGTGTGTTGATTGTTTGATTGAACTGCTAGTCAGTTAGTTAAATTTCTATATGGATTCTGTTTAACAGAATATATCATATGGAACTGAAAGTGATGTTATCTATATTGTTTAACATCTGTGATGCAGGGGAACAGGTTGGAGGAATCCGACTGGATTCCTCAACAGTTATTTTATTGTTTTTCATATATTGTTATATGATGTGATATAAAATCTGTGGGCAATTATATGTGCTTGGACGATATTGAACATCGTGATTTGATATGATTGAATACCATAACATACCGAAATGTTGATAAGGGGATTTTCAATGTTTATATTGAAAATGAATCTTATTTATAAAATCGATAGGATTTTATAAAAGGAAAACATTTATTTAATTAGAAAATAAATGAATTTTAATATAAAGGAATATTTATTTAGGAAATAAATAAAGGAACATTTATTTAGATTATAAATAAATGGAATAAAGGAATATTTATTTAGGGAATAAATAAAGGAACACTTGTTCGGAAAATAAATAGAATTATACAAGGATAGGTTTAAAACCCGTGCTTCGCACACGGTATAACACGATATGGATTTAAATGAGATATTAAATAGGAAATCTGTTTTAAACAGATAAATTGAAGTAGATTAATTTATAAATAATGTTTTATAAATTAAATAAATTATTTATCGTTGATAAATGGTATATATATAAGTCTGGACTTATATAGAGAAGTAGAAACGTTATTAAAAGGACATTTATAAAGTGAAGAACCGTTACTAAAAGTAAATCTTTATAAATGGATAAACGTTGTAAAAAGGAAATCTTTTGAAATGAATAAACGTTGTAAAAAGGAAATCTTTTGAAATGAATAAACGTTAATAAAAGGAGTTAATCGAATTTAGTTATTCGAAATGAGTTATTCGAATTTGATATTTGAATAGAGTTAAACACATTAGAGTGATTCGAATTACTTATTCGAATAGAGTTAAACAAAGTAATTTGTTAGGTTAACCAAAGCAAGTTAGTCGAGTTAATCAAAGTAATTGGTTAAGTTAACCAAAGTAAATTAGTTAAGATAAACTGAGCGGTTAATCAAAGTAAATTAGTTGGGTTAATCAAAGTGAATTAGCTAAGTTAAACTAAGTAAATCGGTTAGAGTTAATCAAAGTGAATTAACTAAGTTAAACTAAGTGGATTAGTTCGGTTAATCGAGACAAGTAAATCAAGTTAGGTTAAACCATTTGAGTTAACCAGTTAAAGTTTACCAGTTAAAGATAAACAGTTAAAGTTGACCAGTTAGAGTTGACCAGTTAGAGTTATCCAAGTGGAGTTAATCGAGTAGAGTTGCCGAATATCACTTATCCGAAGTAGAATTATCGAGTATAGTGTATTCGAGAGAAGAGAAATCGAATATAGTTTATTCGAGTGGAGAAATCAAATGTTATTCATTTGAGAAGAGTTACCGAATATTATTTATTCCAAGAGTAGTTATCGAATATTGGTTATTCGAAGTTAGTTAATCCAAAGGAGTTATTCGAAGTTAGTTAATCCAAAGGAGTTATTCGAAGTTAGCTAATCCAAAGGAGTTATTCGAAATTAGTTAATCCAAAGGAGTTAGTCGAAGAGTTAATCGAATATAGTTATTCGAAAGAAGGTGTTCATCGAATATAGTTATTCGAGTAAAGTTAAAAGAGTTAATCGAATTTAGTTATTCGAAATGAGTTATTCGAATTAGATATTTGAATAAAGTTAAACACATTAGAGTGATTCGAATTACTTATTCAATTAGAGTTAAACACGTAAGAGTTAATTGAATATTAGTTATTCAATTAGAATTAAATCGAATTTAGTTATTCGAAAGGAGTTAATCAATTTGAGTTAAGTTAATCGATTCGAATTAAGTTGAATCGAAATGGAGTAAATCGATTAGAATTAAGTTAATCGAGTTAGAGTAAATCGAATATTGGTTATTCGAAGGTAAGTTATTCGAATTAGTTATTCGAAGGAGTTAATCAAATGAGTCGATCCAAAGGAGTTAGTCGAATATTAGTTATTCGAATAGAGTTAAAGGAGTTATCGATTTTAGTTTGATCGAAAGGAGTTATCGATTAGTAAATCGAAAGGAGATTTTCGAATATAGCATATTCGAAAGAAAGAGATCGAATATTGTTTATTCGAAAGAGAGATTTCGAATATGAGTTATTCGAAGAGAGATAATCGAATATAGGTTATTCGAAGAAGAGTTAATCAAATAGAGATTACTCGAAAGAGAGCTATACGTCGAATTCGATTATAGCGAATTCGGGAAAGTACTATTTACTTTCCAGGGTTTAAATCAAGATTTAGTTATTGATTTAGAAATTAGGTGTCTGTTAAATTATTCGAGTTAGGAGATAAAGTTATAATTTAGGTTAGACGTTGCAGAAGTAGGAATTATAACGTTATAGTTATAATCAAACGTTGTCATATAAGAAGTGGATTCGTAACCTGAATCCGAGAATTTGCGTAAAACATATGATTGTAAAAAGTGAGTGACGAGCTTCATCTATTTCACAGTAAAGGACGTTGTTCAATTAAGGTCTGAGAGGTAATTATACCCCAACTTGATTGACTTCAGAATTGACAAAGGAATAGTTGTGGTTCAATAGAAAAGGTTGATTTGAAATATAGTTAAGTAATAAGCGATTAATGGATTAAGCGAAACGATGTTTTATACAACGTTCATTGGAAATCCGTAAATGAGTTTTGGGAACGTTTTCCAAATATAGTCAGATATGTTTTCTAAACATAGAAAATGAAATGTTTTCATGATAAGAATTTAAGAAATAGAGTTAAGCAAATTCAGAAACTGACTGGAGAGGGTAAGTTGAACGGTTTTCTAAGTGACGATCTGATGTTGGTTTCGACCTTCCGGATTGATACTTAGAGAATTGTTCTCATACTAGTTACAGTTAGGGACTGATAGTTGCGAAATAATAGTGATGTGAAAATAAGCTATGGAAATGTTTTTCAATGATTAATATCATATATTTTCTAAATATATGAAATAAGGAAATATGAACATATATATGTATATGATGATTGATCGATCGAATTCCCATTTGGAAATAAGATCGTTGTTTGTACACCGACATGTTTTCATTTGATAGTTAGATCACAGACTATCAAAGTTTTTACCATTTTAACGTTGTTAATATGGAGAGACCGGTTGGACTATTATCCAAAGAACCACTCTGTATCGGCATAAGCGTTGCGAGCAATATATGCCAAAGATAAATTGAAGACGGAGTAAAGTGCAAGGGCTGTTGTATAAGTCTTAGATAACAGTGACTAAGATGGATATACTGAATAGTGCCTTCGGTTTGTCCAGTCCCAGGACAACGTATATGGAAGAAGGTCTGACAGAGTATATCCAATGGATCGCGTAAGTTGATCTGTTCAAACGTATTCACGTTTGGTGGCGGAGGAATTCGTTTCTCTTAGCTGTATACCCGTGTCATTTTTGAATAAGTCAATTTGTGATTTGGTGGGTATGACGATGTGGCATTCAAAGTGAATGGTGATCAGATGTTCTGAAGATAGACGTAGCTTCTAGCCTCACACCAGGAAGTAACAAAAGTTGGGCTAGGCAGCATGGCTAGTTGGGTCATTCCCAAGCAGGGTGTATTGTCACCGATCTAGGGAATATTCATATTTATACTTCTTTTTGATTCTGTATCTTCGGATGACTGTTTGATGGCCTACAACCGTGGTGGCAATATATTCGCGACACTCAAGCTAAATGAGTGAGCGGTCATGTGTGGCCGGGTTGCAAGACGTTCTTGTTGAACCCTGAGTGTATCACCTCTAGAGTACACTATTCAGAAGGTGCTCCCATACCTTGTCTGTTGGAATCCAATCTCCGATAAGCGCCCTGCGGTTTATGATTTTATACTATGTATGTAGAATGTGAGATGCAAGCGTTTCTGCTAGATTGATACCTAGTTGTACTTAGACATTATTATAATATCACAATGATATTGCTTGTCAAAGTTGTTTAGATACTCATAAGGAAAAACCCGTTCCGTATTCACGGCGTGGTCTTGTGAGACATCCTATACCTGTTTTAAACTATTTTACTCATACCAGTCCCATGACTGACCCGGAGTTTACTTTGTTGTTTTCCCTAAACTCTTGGGTGCCTAAATTTGTACGGGCAGTCAAGTAGTCGGGATTTACAGATATACTTGGAGAGCTTGGAGCAGGAGGCTGCAAGATTTTATAGCTATAGTTATTTCCGCTGTGTTGTAAGTGTTGTACTCTGATAAGTGCTATTGTATATATATAACTGTTTACTCCAAAGTTATGTTATATATTATATGTTATTCGTTCCGCTGTGAGATTTGTGTTACTCTGATGATTTTGATGTTCTTCTTCTTCTTCTATTCTATTAGTTCTATCTTTTCTTTCTCACCTTCTAAATTCTTTCACTAACGTCTCGGAATTTCCGACTCTCGAGGAGTCGGAAATTTCCAGCCGTTACACGGTGATTTAATTATCAAAGGAAAAACATCCATACAAACAATGATCATATTTCCACATTTTTCTTATTTTCTACGTTTAGAAAATATACGTTATTTACATTGGAAAACATTTCCATTTCTTGTTCACGCATTACTATCCTTCAATACCCATTAGTCCCTAACCGTAGACTAGTAAGAGAATAACTCCCTAAGTATCAACCCCGAAGGCCGAAACCAACATCAGATCAACACTAAGGAGGTCATCCAACCTAACTAATATCCAGTTAGTTTTTAATTTTCTTAATCCATTCTTAATTTCTTATTAACCAAAATCATTATATCTTCTATACTTAGAAAACATCTCTAATTATATTTGGAAAACATTTCCAAAATTATTTAATAATACTTATTTCTTCTTATTTAGAAACATCATTTATAAACCAAACTACTGGGCTTTAAATAATCAAAACAAGTTATTATATACAATTCCAATCGAAATTAAATTCCCATTTAAAAATAGATTTTCCTTTCCCAAAATCCAAATTCATTTTCATTTTAGTCAAATATATTTTAAAGCGTTTAAATACTAATTATTTCAAGGCTATTATAATTCCATATCCCAAACAAACAATAATCAACCACAGATTATCTATCACATCATATAACACAATATATGAAAAACAACAATATAATTGTTGAGGAATCCAGTTGGATCCCTTCAACTTGTTTCCCTGCATTTACAGACGTTAATCGGCATAAATAACAACAATTTCATATCAATATGCGATATTAAAATAAATAGAATCAATATTTAACCAACGGTTTATATGAATAACTGTATCTATAACTTCAACAAATTTATAAGAAATTCATCCAAACAACTATCATAAACATTCAATCATTATTTATCAATATTAAATAACGTTTATAATATTATAAAATTGGACAGAGTTAATGAGTTTACCCACCTTATTCGTTAATTATTAAAAAAACGATTAACGTCGTTTGATTTAAACAGACGTTTAAATTTGCCTCAAATTGTAACGTTTAAAGTAGCCTGCGTGTTGAAACCGAAAATGGTCACAACACCAAAGGAGCTTTAGGAACACTTCACCAAAAAGTAGGATCATATACTACGGAGCCACAAACACAAAATAAAAGCAAAAAAGGAAATAGAGAACAAAGAATTTTAGAGTGGTTCGATCTAGAATAGATTTACGTCCACTTTGAAGAGTGTTTTTCATTATCATACGAGATATTACAAGGTACATTTCTCTTCTATTTTTGCTCATTCTCTCTTTTCACAATGATTTTCTTCGCTTTGATGACTTGATTTTCTCTAATTCGTTATGGAAATTGTTAGATCTCTATGGATGCAATGATCGTGAAGGTGTATCTTCAACGGTTTGAGCACTTAGAAGATCATTAATGAATCCATGGCGGTTAAGATGTGAACCGAAGCTTAGAGGAGGATTAATGGTGGTAGGAGAGAAGTAGAAATGAGCTTGAGATGATGGAGATGATGAATCTCGACTTGGAGATGATGGATCTCAGCTTGGAGATGGTGGATCTCGTCTTGGATATGATGGATCTCAGCTTGGAGATGATGGATCTCGGCTTGGAGATGATCTCTAATGGAGGAAGAAGGAGACTTGATCAACTTGATGTTGGAGGAAGATGAAAGGATGTTAGGAAGCCATTCATGGAGCTCGGAGAGCTTAGAAATGGTGGAGAACCGAAATGACAGTCCTTTGGGGCGGCTTAGATCGGTCCCTTGAGTGGTGGTGAAATGGGGAATTTATAAGTAAAGTTTGGAGGCGATGGCAAACCTGTAATTACGGAGCATAGGGTAGGGGTCGAGCGTACGTGTATTTATGAAACTACGACTAGACAACTGGAACCTACTGTACACAGTTGTACAAGCTGTAGGACCGGCATGCTGGACTAGAACGTGCGACTTCACATGAGCGGGCGACCTCAAAAAGAATGTGCGACCCCCATACATTAAACAAGTGAACGACCCCTAAACTACAACTTTACCATTTTGTCATATTTGACCCCATCCAAACGTTGCTTAGCTGTTACCAACCCGAATTAGTGGAAGGCGCTGTATCATGTGGCACTGCATTTTCTTTACTGAAAAGAAAATGATTTGGTCTTTGGGGAGCTCTTTTATGTGTACAAATATTACGGAAAAGACATTGTCTTGTTTATACTTTGCAAATAATTATTACGAATATGCCATTGTGTTATAATCCCTGTTCACCCACTTGATTTCACAACGCTGCTTGACCACTCTTGTCAGATGCTCGACCTCTCCAATATTGTGCATGAACGAGCTGCCTTGCTCGAGCTGGCTTGCTTGACCCATATAGTGTGAGTTGCTCGAGCTCTCCTTTGCATGAACACTTGACTACTTCCAGTTTGCTCGACCACTGAAGGATTGAACGACCCCGTGAATGCTTGCCCGAGTTGCATGTTTTTAATGTGAACAACCGGGTCTGCTCGACCCTACAATCTTGTGACCGACCTGGAGGGCTTTGAGCGAGCGACCGGAGATGCTGCTCGAGCATGGTTGCTACCTTACGTGTTTATCACTCATCTATGTCGTGTTTCACTGCTTTCTAGGAACCCCATTATATTATAAACTTCGCGTCATTTTGTGTTCTGTTAACTTCATGTTTACTATATGCACTTTGTATATAACATACCAATAGGAAGAATTTGTTCCCAACATCCATATGCTAACGGCAGAGAAGACCCATGTATATCACATTATTGGATATTATGCAGATAACCTGTTGCCGTATGTCACGTCCACAGTTCATATGTATAGTGGCTTCTATAATTGTGTCATGTTTCATGAAAATATGGCTTTCCATCCCTCCTATGTTTGAATATGTGATGTTTATCATAAAATCAGCACATGAACGGACCATATATATTGACATTTAAAGTCGGTTGAGAGCTGATGAAAAATAATTTGAGAGGAAGAGATGAAAATTTTGGAGAAGTTAATATTTTATTACTTGTATTTCTTCATTACATAGATGCTACTTTTATACATGCTTTGAATGAAAAATCTAGATAAGATCGCATTAATACATTTCCAAACATAACCAAATAAGCAAAAACAGGAAATGTAATTAACACATGCAATATTTAATGCAATGTTTAATGCAATTTTTAATTTATTCCAACAATGTCTCCCCTAAATTAAAACTTGTTTCTTGTTTCCAAATTCTCTGCACTTCTTCTGAAGACTTGTCTGCTATGTGCCTTTTTCAAAATATCAGTCATCTGATCACTTGTTTGTAATATCTCGATTTTAATTCCTTTATACCGAACGTGCTTTGACAAGAAAAAAATAGAAAATTTCCAAGTTTTCTTTCTCATCAACTTCTCTTCTTTTTCTTCTTCATTGGTAGAGTCTCTAGGTTTTGCTTTAGCTGTTTGTTTTGATTTAGGCTCTTGCTTTTCTTCTATTTTCTCATTGCCTACGTTGCCTGCTGAAGCTCGTTGTTTGAATATTGCAAGCTCCTGTCCAACATTCCCTGTTGGCATAACACCAATGCCACCAGCAATTCTTGCAGCTGTGTTGCCCACCAGATTAACATACAGGCTTGGGGTAACCATTACATCAAATTGTTCCGGCTTTGACACAAGTTGCATACAGCAATTGTCGACTATGATTTCATTGTACTCGATTCCAGGGTATTCTTTTACTATATCTCTGCATGACTCCAGAAATAATCCATCATCTAGCTTCATGATATTGGCTTTATGTACAGCCTTGACTTTTTTCCAATCATCCAGATACGCATACTCAAATGCATACTTTGCTATTCCAAACATGCCCAATATCTCAGCAGGCTGTTCAAAACCCACTTCTTTTTCTACAATGTTTTTCATAGCGGTAGAACTCTTACTGACCTTTGCTGGATCACCGTTATCTATGACGTACTTATTATTCCCAACATAACTCTCATGACCTAAAGACTATTTTGTGCTCTCTTCAATGCTAGCTACTATGTCAGAGCTCTTCTCATACTCTTGAACTTCCAAAACACCTACTTTTTTTTCTTCCTTCTAATTTGTCTCAAGCATACCAACATTTTGATTATCTTTATCACATATATCTATTTCCACTTCAGTTGAAATAAGGGAATCTGATGCCTTCTTAGCATTAGAACTCTCAATCTTATTCTTCATACTGTTGTGCTTTGTCGTGCCGGCGTCAACCGGATTCAGACTCTTTTCGGCGACGAGATCTGAAACTGCCATCTCTTTCCTTCTCCCTCGCTTCGTGTCAGAACCGAGATTATCATGCTCAGAATCCTCTCCTGATTCATCGAATTTCTTCTCATTTTTTTCTTCATTAGCAGCTTCTTCAACCACCTTTTCATCTTCTTTTTCGTTCTCTACCGAAGTCACCTCAACATGACCTGTATTGGTAATTTGTACTGACTTCTCATCAGCAGCCTCATCTTCTTTATTTTCCATTGGGGTCTCCTCAGCATGGTCTATATCTCTCTCCATTGCTTTTGGCTTTTCCTCTGCTTCTTCTTATTTAGAAGCTTTCTCTTCTTCCTCCTTTTTTAACGTGTTTTCTCTTTCCACCTTCTCCTTTTCTTTTACTTCTTCATCTTCCTTGTCAGCTTCATCGGCCATGTTGGCATCTTCATTAGCCTTTGCAGGTTCTACATCATCCATATTAGCATTTGTATCTGCCTTTTTAACTTCGGTTGCTTCCTTTTCAGCTTCTTTTCTTTCATCCTCTTCTTCCTCTTCTTCGACCTCCTCTTCATCTTCTTCTTCTTCTGCTTTTGTGTTATCCATTGCATACACCCCTTCCAATAAATTCCACGAATCTTTTGCGAATTTTTCTCCATGAATATGTCTCCATGCTTCTCCATCAACGTTCTCACTCATCAAAAAACGAGCTTGAAGATCTTTCCGTCTCAAGCTTACAAATGCTTTACTCTCTTTCTCTGTCATGTTTTTAACATCTTTTGGCCATTCGTAGTCACACTCAACAACCTCCCATAATCCTTTGGAGATCAACTCTTCTTTCTTTTTATTACCCCACTCTTCGAAATTTTCTTTTGTGAGAACAAACGATGAGAAAAATAGCATTGCCATGGTTTCAACCTGACGCTCTGATACCAATTGATGGAAAATAATTTGAGAGGAAGAGATGAAAATTTTGGAGAAGATAATATTTTATTGCTTGTATTTCCTCATTACATAGATGCTTCTTTTATGCATGCTTTGAATGAAAATTCTAGATAAGATCACATTAATACATTTCCAAACATAACCAAATAAGCAAAAACAGAAAACGTAATTAACACATGCAATATTTAATGCAATGTTTAATGCAATTTTTTATTTATTCCAACAAGAGCCACCGACCTATTAACACATCAGATCCCTTTGTTTTGGCCATGTATGCTTAATCACTCATGATCCAACATTAACTTCTACCCGGTCTAGAATATAAGAACACATCGAATCCATCATCTAGAATAATGTTAATCAATCCATCGCATATGTTTTTAGCACCTTGTATTTGTACCGTGTTTTACAACGAGGTTAACATTTTCCCCTCGAAGCTTGTATTTTTATTTGTGAAAAATGCCACTTCGAAATGAACGTTGCTGTTGATATATTTTTCTCGCTGGTGATAACTCGAACTCAATTTCATTTTTGAAATGCTCTACTGCACAAATCTTGTCTCACTGACAGATGCTTCAGTTTTGGATTCAAGTGTTTGTTGTTGATAATGTCATGCTAGTATGTGAATTCCCTAGCAAACCGTTGAATTTTACTGAAGCAAAGTACACTTTATATAGCGAATAATGATCGTGTCTTTTTTAGTGCTGCATCCTGTTTTGCAACAACGAAACCATTGCATTTTTCCGGGCTAATATTTTGTTATCAATTGTCCGCATCAAAAACAGATTTGTTGGTTAAATAATTAGACTATAATGAATTTTTATTTTGGATTAAATGAAGCATTTGTACATGACTGTTTTATTCAATGGTTTACAACCTGTCGAATATTATCTGTATAAACACGACATTCCAATTCGAATTCGCATTGACACTTAGGATCAACTTGACGACGTATGTCGACTGCTGATTTTAAGCGCTATTATTTTAACGACCTAAATGATAGTATATGATATTTCATATTTGGGAAATACGTATGTGTGATTTATTTTCTGCTTCCTCTTGGAGAAGCTTTGGATATTCGACTTCATATTTCAACTTCAATTTACTAGTAGTTGATTTTTTCAATTATGTTATTATGAATTCTAGTGTAGTTTAGCACTGCTGATGATTTGCTAGAAGTCCATCTTAGCTTGTCGACATTTGATGTTGCATTGTAGTGTGAAGTGCTTCGTGATTTGACGATGATCTGTATCTCATTGTCGGTGCATGATCCGGTTTTCAAATCATTAGGCTTTTGGGTCGACTTGACATACTAAAAATTTGGGTTATTGGATGATCTGAGTCCTTGGATCGTTTGAACAACTTGAGTTGCTGAGCGTGTTTATTCAACCATTGATTCCAAATAACCCAAGCACGGAACTTGTTGGCTGAATTTATATGCTTCAAGCCACTTGTTCTACAATTTAAACAAGCACTTGCACGATTTTGGGCTTATACTTTGCTATTGATCATCCACATTAATGACAGATTAGTTAATCATTAAAAATGAACTATAATGAATTTTATATTTGGGATTGAATGACATGCTTATACATAACTATTTTGTTTAAATGTTTTTAATTCATCAAATATTATCTGCATAGATGAGATTTCTAATCTGAACCAGCAATGACATTTGTGTTCTGTTCGTCGATATATATATCGACTACAGATTTCAAGCCTTGTTCTTTTAGTGACTTGTGCGATGTTGCATGATGGATGACCATTTTCTCAATCTTCATTTTAAATATTAGATTCAATTCCTTGGGAAACGTTACTGCTTTTTTGGATTCGAGCTATGCACCATTCACATAGTAGTTTTATAAGTATCGCCTCTCCTCAGGTTTGAAGAAGAATATCATCGAGTCCTTTGAGTTATTTATGATTGGTGCTTTGTAGACAAGGAAGCTTTCATGTTAGGGGTTCTAGTCGAATTCCACAGGCTGATCTAAATGCCCCATTTTTTGAAGACAAGATCGCTTTTTACTAAGCTTTCCAAGGCGAGAGCGAGTTTATTTTTACTTATTGTGATGTCATAATGAGCCCACAGTATGTTTCTCGAACATTGGCCAATCTTAATGTGGTTGTATTACTCTCATATCATGGGTCGTTATGAGCTGCATAAGGCGAATGTGGTCAACTCTGCCGAATTTCCTTGATTCAAATTATCGTACTAGGAGCCTCTAATTTGTTGACAAAGCCTTTTTGCTTTTTCCATCTTGTTTAGAGTTCCTGATCTTGTCAATGTATTTGGAAAACTCAACTTTAGTGGCCGATCACGCGCTTCTTCTTTGGAGAGATTTTTCCCCTATCCAAATTTTGTCTCCTCCGACTTAATAAATCAGGCTTCACAGAAATTATGTTGAATGCCCCTTCACGTAAGGAAGATATTTGATCATGTCTTTGCATAAGGAAGGCATTGATTTGCCCCTGTGTTCATCTCATCCCGCCGAGTGATTGCACCAGAGATTTAGTTGGGCGTCTCCACGTAAGGAAGATTTCTGCCTCATCTTCGTGTAAGGAAGATGTGGGTTTGTCCCAACGGTCGTTTCATTCGTCTGAGTAATGGAGTCGGAGATTTGACCGGGCGCCTTCGCGTAAGGAAGACGTTTTGGCTTCATCTTCGCATAAGGAAGATGTTTTCCTCATCTTCGCGTAAGGAACATGTGGGTTTGCCCCAGCGTTCGTCTCATCCGTCCGAGCAATGGAGTCAGAGACTTGACCGGGCGCCTTTGTGTACAGAAGATGTTTTAGCTTCATCTTCGCGTAAGGAAGATGTTTGCCTCATCTTCGCGTAAGGAAGATGTGGGTTTGCCCCTGCGTTCGTCTCGTTGGTCCGAGTAATGTAGTCGGAGACTTGACCCGGTGCCTTCGCGTAAGGAAGACGTTTTGGCTTCATCTTCAAGCAAGGAAGATGTTTGCCTCTTCTTCGCATAAGGAAAGTATGGGTTCGCCCCAGCGTTCGTCTCATCCATCCAAGTAATGGAGTCGGAGGCTTGACTGGGCGCCTTCATGTAAGGAAGACGATTTGGCTTCATCTTCGCGTAAAGAAGATGTTTACCTCATCTTCCATAAGGAAGATATGGGTTTGCCCCAGCGTTCGTTTCATCCGTTTGAGTAATGGATTCAGAAACTTGATCTGGCGCCTTCACCTAAGGAAGACATTTTGGCTTCATCTTCGCGTGAGGAAGATGCTTGCCTCATATCGCGTAAGGAAGACGTGGGTTTTCACTGAATGTTTGTTGTAATCGGGCTGAGAAAATCTGGCTTTGGCGATTCTATTGAGTGCTTTGCTCGTTCCTTTCCTTGTCACTTGACCTTGAGTGATCCCCCTTTCGAATTACAGGGTGATGCATTACATCTTCGCTTATATGCGAAATGATGCTTGTAGCACTCATCACTTGAGCTGTCATCGTCGGGATGTGTTGTTAAGATCAGCTAGTCTTGTCGAACTATGAGGAAGCAAGCGTTCCTTGTTTAGCCTGCAATATTAAATCAATTTTAGAATCATGCAATTCTAAGCTAGCAATAGAATTTTGCAAGGAATCGTAAAAGTTTATTGAGTGCAAGCTTAGGAAATAGTAAATGTTTGGATACAATGCCCCCAGTCATGATGGGTTTATACTTGTAAGAAGGAATTACAATTTTGATAAGAAATGAATAATGTTTTTAGCAAAGATATGACACAAATGGTCATTATTCCAGGCATTGAACATTTGAATCGTATCAACCATCATTAGCTTGAACTCGTCACTAAGCGGCTGAGGAGGTGTTAGTTACTGGCGACCTATTTCACGTACTGTTGTAACTTATTTTTCCTAATCTGTTTTTCAATCAGGGTCTTTAAGTATCTGCATTCATTAGTGTTGTGACCAGATTGGTTATGATAGTGACAGAACATTCCAAAATTAGTTGCCTTATCGTCTACTTTGATTGGTCGAGGAGTTGGATAAAATCCTGCATATTTGATGGCAAAGAAGATGTTTTCCGGGTATAATTTAGAGGAGTTAACACTTCAGATTTGATAAAGTGGAATAGTTTGTTATCGTTTTCTGCTTTTCCATTGTCCTTGTTTTTCTTTTTCAGACCTCCGTCATTCTTCTTGTCATCCAGAATATCATTGCTTTTCTTATCCTCCATAGTACTGCATTCAACAACACCTAAAGTGAAGGAAGGATCATCCTCAACACTGATGAACTCTTCTGCTTTGGTATGAAACCTTTCCAAGGTGTCAGGCTTCTTCATCTTAATCCACCTTCTGAACTTTGACTTTTTATTTATAGCTCGCTTCAATGCCATCAATACCAGCCGAGGATTTGGATCCCCAACCTCTGCTTTAGCAATATTGAATCGAGCAAGGAAGGCTTTGACCGATTCTCCTGGTCTGTGCTCTAATTCAGTCATCTCCATTACATCTCGGACCTTAGTAGCCTGAAGCCTGAATTGCTCTCTAAATAGCTTGGTCAAAGTATCGAAGTTGTCCACTGATGTTGGGGGTAGCTTAGTAAACTAGAGTTAGGATACCCCCTCCACGAATGTTGGGAAGTATAGACATTTCAGCTCATCTATGGCACATGCCCCGTTCATATATTGGTCGTATTTGAATAGGAACACGTTAGGATCGCCAGTTCCGTTATAGGCTTGTACCGTTGGAGGTTTGAACTTTCTTGGGAACTGGGCCTTTTTTAATCCTTTCAGTGAGTGGAGTTTTGGATGGAGCAAACTCCCACTCCATCTCATTATCGTCTCGCTTCTCACTTTCCCTCATAATTTGGAGAACCATCTCTACAAGACGCTCCTCCTCTTTATGTTGTTCAGCGGAACTATTCACTTTTCGAGAGGTTATTCTTTTAGGAAGGGTCCTAGTTGGTGGCTTAGATTTTTCATGATTGGAGTTGTCTGAATCATCAATCTCTTGGAAAGATTGATCGTGATTAGGACTTGATGATGAAGAGTCTGCATCCTTTGCATGGTTTGCATTAACATTGGTCTTCGTCGGATTCACTTGTCATCAAAGAGAGATTCCGACTTGGCCATGATACCCTTGTTTGAGACATCCATCTGCTAAGTCAAGTTGGTGATGGCTTGATTCAATTCGTTTGCGGAAGTTTCGCCAAGCTCAAAGAAATTGGGGAGAGATGTTTCTTCGTTGAAGACATTATTAGATTCACTTTTAGCATTCTTACTTCTTGCTTTCTTCGCCATTATATTGGATAAGTTTTTAGACTTTGAGGAAAGTTCATAGTTAGGCCCGGATCTTAGGTTAGAAATAGGTCTAGGACTTTAAAAATTCCATAACAGGTTTAACCTTGTGGTCGTGGGTTCGAGCACCACGGTGGGCGCCAAATATTGAAAACGAAAATGGTCATAACACCAAAGGTTTATTAGGAGCACTTTACCAAAAGGTAGGATTCGATATTACGGAGCCACAAACACAAAATAAAAGGAAAAAAGCCAACAGTGAACAAAGAATTTTAGAATGCTTTGATCTAGAATAGATCTACGTCCACTTTGAAGAGTGTTTTCATTATCACACGAGATATTTCAAGGAACATTTCTCTTTTATTTTTGCTTATTCTCTCTTTTCACAATGATTTTCCTCTCTTTGATGACTTGATTCTCTCTAATTCGTTAAGGAAATAGTTAGATCTCAATGGATGCAATAATCGTGAAAGTGTATCTTCCACGGTATGAGCACTTAGAAGATCATTAATGAATCAATGGCGGTTAAGATGTGAACCGAAGCTTGGAGGAGGATTAATGGCGGTAGGAGAAAAGTATAATGGACTTGAGATAATGGAGATGAAGAATCTCGACTTGGAGATGATGGATTTCGGCTTCGAGATGATGGTTCTCGGCTTGGAGATGATGGATCTCAGCTTGGAGATGATGGATCTCGGCTTGGAGATGATCTCTAATGGGAGAAGGAGATTTGATTAACTTGATGTTGGAGGAAGATGGAAGGAGCTTAGGAAGCCATTCATGGAGCTTGGAGAGCTAAGAAATGGTGGAGAACCAAAATGACACCCCTTCAGGGTGGTTTAGATCGGTCCCTTGAATGGTAGTGAAATGAGGTATTTATAGATGAAATTTGGAGGCAATGGTAAAGCTATAATTATGGTGCACATGGTAGGGGTTGAGCGTACGTGTATATACGAAACTGCCACTGTACAGCTGGAACCAGCTGTACAAGCTGCTCGACCGACATGCTGGACTAGAACGTGCGACTTCACATGAGCGGGCGACCTCAAAAAGAATGTGCGACCCCCATACATTAAACAAGTGAACGACCCCTAAACTACAACTTTACCATTTTGTCATATTTGACCCCATCCAAACGTTGCTTAGCTGTTACCAACCCGAATTAGTGGAAGGCGCTGTATCATGTGGCACTGCATTTTCTTTACTGAAAAGAAAATGATTTGGTCTTTGGGGAGCTCTTTCATGTGTACAAATATTACGGAAAAGACATTGTCTTGTTTATACTTCGCAAATAATTATTACGAATATGGCATTGCGTTATAATCCCTGTTCACCCACTTGATTCCACAACGCTGCTCGACCACTCTTGTCAGATGCTCGACCTCTCCAATATTGTGCATGAACGAGCTGCCTTCCTCGAGCTGGCTTACTTGACCCATACATCGTGAGCTGCTCGTGCTCTCCTTTGCATGAACAGTGACTACTTCCAGTTTGCTCGACCATTGAAGGATTGAACGACCCCGTGAATGCTCAACATTCACGTCATTGTGTGTTCTGTTAACTTCATGTTTACTATACGCACTTCGTATATAACAGACCTATAGGAAAAATTTGTGCCCAACATTCATATGTTAACTGTAGAGAAGACCCATGTATATCACATTGTTGGATACTGTGCGGATAATCTACTGCCTTATGTTACGTCCACAGTTCATATGTATAGTGGCTTCTACAGTTGTGTCATGTTTCATGAAAATACGGCTTTCCATCCCCCTTATATGTGTTTGAATATGTGATGTTTATCATAAAATCAACACATGCGGACCATATGTATTGACATTTAAACTCGGTTGAGAGCCACCGAACTATTAACACAGCAGGGTTCCTTTGTTTTGGCCATGTATGCTTAATCATTCCCGATCCGACATTAACTTCTACCAGGTCTAGAATATAAGAACACATCGAATCCAACATCTAGAATAATGTTAATCGATCCATCACATACACTTTTAGCACCTTGTATTTATATCGCGTTTTATAACGAGGTTAACATTTTCCCCTCGAAGCTTGTATTTTTATTTGTGAAAAATGCCACTTCGAAATGAACGTTGTTGTTGATATATTTTTCTTGTTGGTGATAACTCGAACTCAAATTCATTTTTGAAATGCTCTATTGCACAAATCTTGTCTCACTAACAGATGCTTCAGTTTTGGATTCGAATGTTTGTTGTTGATAATGTCGTGCTAGTATGTAAATGCCCCAGCAAACCATTGAATTTTACTGAAGCAAAGTACACTTTCTATAGCGAACAATGATCGTGTCTTTTTTATTGCTGCATCCTGTTTTGCAACAACGAAAACATTGCATGTTTCCGGGTAATATTTTGTTATCAACTGCCCGCATCGACAACAGATTTGTTGGTTAAATAATTAGACTATAACGAATTTTTATTTTGGATTGAATGAAACATTTGTACAGGACTGTTTTATTCAACGGTTTACAACCTGTCAAATATTATCTGTATAAACACGACATTCCAATTCGAGTTCGCATTGACACTTAGGATCAACTTGACGACTTATGTCAACTGCAGATTTTAAGCGCTATTATTTTAACGACCTATATGATAGTATATGATATTTCATATTTGGGAAATACGTATGTGTGATTTATTTTCTGCTTCCTCTTGGAGAAGCTTTGGATATTCGACTTCATATTTCAACTTCAATTTACTAGTAGCTGATTTTTTCAATTAGTATTGTGAATTCCAGTGTAGTTTAGCACTGCTGATGATTTGCTAGAAGTCCAGCTTAGCTTGTCGACATTTGATGTTGCATTGTAGTGTGAAGTGCTTCGTGATTTGACGGTGATCTGTATTTCATTGTCAGTGCATGATCCGGTTTTCGAATCATTGGGCTTTTGGGTCGACTTGACATCCTAAAAATTTGGGTTATTGGATGATCCGAGTCCTTGGATCGTTTGAACAACTTGAGTTGTTGAGCGTGTTTATTCGACCCATTGATTCCAGATAACCCAAGCTTGGAACTTGTTGGCTGAATTTATATGCTTCATGCCACTTATTCTGCAATTTAAACAAGCACTTGCACGATTTCGGATTTATACTTTGTTGTTGATCATCCACATTAATGACAGATTAGTTAATAATTAAAAATGAACTACAATGAATTTTATATTTGGGATTGAATGACATGCTTATACAGAACTGTTTTGTTTAAATGCTTATAATTCATCAAATATTATCTGCATATATGAGATTTCTAATCTGAACCAGCAATGACATTTGTGTTCTGTTCGTCGATATATATATCGACTACAGATTTCAAGCCTTGTTCTTTTAGTGACTTGTGCGATGTTGTATGACGGATGACCATTTGCTCGATCTTCATTTTACAATTCGTGTTGGCGTCGTTGATGAATATTAGCTTCAATTCCTTGGGAAACGTTACTGCTTTTTTGGATTCGAGCTATGCATCATTCGCACAGTAGTTTTCTAAGTATCGCCTCTCCTCAGGTTTGAAGAAGAATATCATCGAGTCCTTTGAGTTATTTATGATTGGGGCTTTGTAGACAAAGAAGCTTTCATGTTAGGGGTTCTAGTCGAATTCCACAGGCTGATCTAAATGCCCCATTTTTTGAAGGCAAGATCGTTTTTTACTAAGCTTTCCAAGGCGAAAGCGAGTTGATTTTTACTTATTGTGATGTCGTAATGAGCCCGTAGTATGTTTCTCGAACATTGGCCAATCTTAATGTTGTTGTATTACTCTCATATCATGAGTCGTTGCATAAGGCGAATGTGGTCAACTCTGCCGAATTTCCTTGATTCAAATTGTCATACTAGGAGCCTTTAATTTGTTGACAAAGCCTTTTTGCTTTTGCCATCTTGTTTAGAGTTCCTGAGCTTGTCAATGTATCTGGAAAACTCGACTTTAGTGGTCGATCATACGCTTCTTCTTTGGAGAGATTTTTCTCCTATCCAAATTTTGTCTCCTCCGGCTTAATAAATCAGGCTTCACAGAAATTATGTTGAATGCCCCTTCACGTAAGGAAGATGTTTGATCTTGTCTTTGCGTAAGGAAGGCGTTGATTTGCCCCTGTGTTCATCTCATCCCGCTGAGTGATGGCACCAGAGATTTAGCTGGGCGTCTCCACGTAAGGAAGATTTCTACCTCATCTTTGCGTAAGGAAGATGTGGGTTTGTCCCAACGGTCGTCTCATTCGTCCGAATAATGAAGTCGGAGACTTGACCGGGCGCCTTCGCGTAAGGAAGACGTTTTGGCTTCATCTTCGCGTAAGGAAGATGTTTTCCTCATCTTCGCGTAAGGAAGATGTGGATTTGCCCCAGCATTCGTCTCATCCGTCCGAGCAATGGAGTCGGAGACTTGACCGAGCGCCTTTGTTTTGGAAGATGTTTTGGCTTCATTTTCACGTAAGGAAGATGTTTGCCTCATCTTCGCGTAAGGAGGATGTGGGTTTGCCCCTGCGTCCATCTCATCGGTCCGAGTAATGTAGTCGGAGACTTGACCGGGCGCCTTCGCGTAAGGAAGACGTTTTGGCTTCATCTTCGTGCAAGGAAGATGTTTGCCTCATCTTCGCATAAGGAAGATATGGGTTCGCCCCAGTGTTTGTCTCATCCGTCCAAGTAATGGAGTCGGAGGCTTGACTAGGCACCTTCGTGTAAGGAAGACGATTTGGCTTCATCTTCGCATAAAGAAGATGTTTGCCTCATCTTCGCATAAGGAAGATGTGGGTATGCCCCAGCGTTCGTTTCATCCGTCCAAGTAATGGAGTCAGAAACTTGATCGGGCGCCTTCACATAAGGAAGACATTTTGGCTTCATCTTCGCGTGAGGAAGATGCTTGCCTCATATCGCGTAAGGAAGACGTGGGTTTTCACTGAATGTTTGTCGTAATCGGGCTGAGAAAATATGGCTTTGGCGATTCTATTGATTGCTTTGCTCATTCCTTTCCTTGTCACTTGACCTTGAGTGATCCCCCTTTCGAATTACAGGGTGATGCATTACATCTTCGCTTATATGCGAAATGATGCTTGTAGCACTCATCACTTGAGCTATCATCGTCAGGATTTGTTGTTAAGATCACCTAGTCTTGTCGAACTATGAGGAAGCAAGCGTTCCTTGGTTAGCCTACAATATTAAATCAATTTTAGAATCATGCAATTCTAAGCTAGCAATAGAATTTTGCAAGTAATCGTAAAAGTTGATTGAGTGCAAGCTTAGGAAATAGTAAATGTTTGGATACAATGCCCCCAGTCATGATGGGTTTATACTTGTAATAAGGAATTACAATTTTGAGAAGAAATGAACAATGTTTTTAGCAAAGATATGACACGAATGGTCATTATTCCAGGCATTGAATATTTGAATCGTATCAACCATCATTAGCTTGAACTCGTCACTAAGCGATTGAGGAGGTGTTAGTTACTGGCGACCTATTTCACATGTTGTTGCAACTTATTTTTCCTAATATGTTTTTCAATCAGGGTCTTTAAGTATCTGCATTCTTTAGTGTTGTGACCAAGTTGGTTATGATAGCGACAGAACATTCCAAAATTAGTTGCCTTATCGTCTACTTTGATTGGTCGTGGAGTTGGATAAAATCCTGCATATTTGATGGCAAAGAAGATGTTTTCCGGGTATAATTTATAGGAGTTAACTCTTCAGATTTGATAAAGCGGAATAGTTTGTTATAATTGTCTACTTTTCCATTGTCCTTGGTTTTCCTTTTCAGACCTCCGTCATTCTTCTTTTCATCCAGAATATCATTGCTTTTCTTATCCTCCATAGTACTGCGTTCAGCAACACCTAAAGTGAAGGAAGGATCATCCTCAACACTGATGAACTCTTCTGCTTTGGTATGAAACCTTTCCAAGGTGTCAGGCTTCTTCATCTTAATCCACCTTCTGAACTTCGACGTTTTATTTATAGCTCGCTTCAATGCCATCAATACCAGCCGAGGATCTGGATCCCCAACCTCTGCTTTAGCAATATTGAATCGAGCAAGGAAGGCTTTGACCGATTCTCCTGGCCTTTGCTCTAATTCAGTCATCTCCATTACATCTCAGACCTTAGTAGCCTGGAGCCTGAATTGCTTTCTAAATAGCTTGGTCAAAGTAGCGAAGTTGTCCACAGATGTATGAGGTAGCTTGGTAAACTAGAGTTAGGATACCCCCTCCAGAAATGTTGGGAAGTATAGACATTTCAGCTCATCTATGGCACACACCTTGTTCATATATTGGTCGTACTTGAATAGGAACACGTTGGGATCGCCAGTTCCGTTATAGGCTTGTACCGTTGGAGGTTTGAACTTTCTTGGGAACTGGGCCTTTTTTAATCCTTTCAGTGAGTGGAGTTTTGGATGGAGCAAACTCCCACTCTATCTCATTATCGTCCCGCTTCTCACTTTCCTTCATAATTTGGAGAACCATCTCTGCAAGACGCTCCTCCTCTTTATGTTGTTCAGCGGAACTACTCACTTTTCGAGAGGTTATTCTTTTAGGAAGGGTCCTAGTTGGTGGCTTAGATTTTCCGTGATTGGAGTTGTCTGAATCGTCGATCTCTTGGAAAGATTGATCGTGATTAGGACTTGATGATGAAGAGTCCGCATCCTTTGCATGGTTTGCATTAACATTGGTCTTTGTCGGATTCACTTGACTAACAAAGAGAGATTCTGACCTGGCCATGATAGCCTTGTTTGAGACATCCATCTGCTAAGTCAAGTTGGTGATGGCTTGATTCAATTCGTTTCCTGTGACACCCGCCCCAGCAGTGGAAGTTTCGCCAAGCTCAAAGAAATTGGGGAGAGATGTTTCTTCGTTGACGGCATTATTAGATTCACTGCTAGCATTCTTACTTCTTGCTTTCTTCACCATTTTATTGGATAAGTTTTTAGACTTTGAGGAAAGTTCATAGTTAGGCCCGGATCTTAGGTTAGGAGAGCCTGTAGTAGAAATAGGTCTATGACTTCAAAAATTCCATAAGAGGTTTAACGTTGTGGTCGTGGGTTCGAGCGCCATGGTGGACATGGTCGTGGGTTCGAGCCCCACGGTGGGCGCCAAATATTGAAAACGAAAATGGTCATAACACCAAAGGTGCTTTAGGAGCACTTTACCAAAAGGTAGGATTCGATATTACGAAGCCACAAACACAAAATAAAAGGAAAAAGCCAACAGTGAACAAAGAATTTTAGAATGGTTCGATCTAGAATAGATCTACGTCCATTTTGAAGAGTGTTTTCATTATCATACGAGATATTACGAAGTACATTTCTCTTTTATTTTTGCTTATTCTCTCTTTTCACAATGATTTTCCTCTCTTTGATGGCTTGATTCTCTCTAATTTGTTAAGGAAATAGTTAGATCTCAATGGATGCAATGATCGTGAAAGTGTATCTTCCATGGTTTGAGCACTTAAAAGATCATTAATGAATCAATGGCGGTTAAGATGTGAAGCAAAGCTTGAAGGAGGATTAATGGCGGTAGGAGAAAAGTAGAATGGACTTGAGATAATGGAGATGAAAAATCTCGACTTGGAGATGATGGATTTCGGCTTGGAGATGATGGATCTTAGCTTGGAGATGATGGATCTCGACTTGGAGATGATCTCTAATGGAAGAAGGAGATTTGATTAACTTGATGTTGGAGGAAGATGGAAGGAGCTTAGGAAGCCATTCATGGAGCTCGGAGAGCTTAGAAATGGTGGAGAACCAAAATAACAGCCCTTCTGGGTGGTTTAGATCGGTCCCTTGAATGGTAGTGAAATGAGGTATTTATAGGTGAAGTTTGAAGGCAATGGTAAATTTATAATTATGGTGCACAAGGTAGGGTCGAGCGTACGTGTATTTACAAAACTGCCATTGTACAGCTGGAACCAGCTGTACAAACTGCACGACCGACATGCTGGACTAGAACGTGCGACTTCACATGAGCGAGCAACCTGAGGTGCTGCTCGAGCATGAGTGTGAGTTTGTACACCTCAAGTTAACAAATGTTATGGTAACACTACTTCACGGTGTTAAAAGATTTTAATGCACTGGTCCACACCCATCATTAATGACCAGTTTTCCACGTAGTTTTATTTTATCATTTCAACCTATCAATAAATGCTACAGCTTAATGCATTTTCCCATGCAATTCTGTCATGCTCAAACTAACATATTTTATTTTTTATTTTTCTCCATCACTTAACTGCACGTCTTATTAGTGTATTTCTTCTCATCAAAAGACCAATATGATCACTTTTTCCATGTCTTGACTCAAACAAAGCAGGTGACATACTCTAGATGATTGGAGAAAAGGTAAAATAAATGGCTTCGTATCATTAATGACCAGTTTTCCATGCACAATTTGTACAGTTTTATTTTGTCATATCGACCGTTCTTAGAATTTTGGACTTTATACAGTTATATTTCCATTGCTCACAATTTGTTCCATTGCTCACTTATTGTTATCTCCCCATTAATATTCCATGCAGTAACATTAAGCATACTTTGTTCTGATATTTCGTAACATCTACCAATTAATATTCCCATGCAGTTTTCTTTTACTAAGTTCCGTAACATATACCAATTAATATTCCATGCAGTTTTGTTATATTATATGTATGCCTGCTATTAAAGAGTGGCATCATGTACATTTTTTTCTGCAAATACTCATGATATTTACTTTTTTTTAACTAGCACATCTGCTACAAAACATCTAATAACATCATCATAGCTTACATGCAACGATTCAACAGGTGGAATGCTCAGATGCCACAGAAAAATAGAAATTACGAATATGTATAGCATTCTTCATCATGGTCCTCTTTAGGTAGAAATTAACATATATATTCCAGGATGGTCACCACATAGAAATTGGGTAGAAAGCGATCAAAAAATGCTGGCAATAATCCACATGCAGTAAATATAACTTATATTTATTAAGTTAAATTAGAGTTCAACCATCATCAGTAAATGAACGTATGGAGAATGCAAATACAGCAAAACTGCAACTATTCTTATGTTGTCTTATATCCCCTAGCAAGAAGAAATATTTTCTCATAAAATAAGTAGACATATCTGACAAGCTGAAGGCATTTCATACATGCAGCATGCACAAGTAAAGAACTAAATAATGCAAAAGATGTATGAGTACAAAATACCATATTAATATCCGATGGCAAGAAAGAAAGTAGCAGCATACATGCAATTCTTTTGGATCAAAAATACAAAATTAACTTACTTCATAACAATAATTCTAACAAACCAGAGATAATACTTACCAAAGCACTCAAAACAAAGCATTAGAGTAACCTCCACATATGCAGCAAGGATCCACACAATACAATCTCAATAACAGCCTGAAAGTCTTAAACATGCAACAATGATCCATATGCAGCAAGCCTGAAAAGTATAGACATATTTTAAAACCAGTCATAAACTACAAACATATAAATTATGTGGAACAAGGAGATTTCAGTGTAAGCCAAATTAAAACTCACTTACTTAATATGACTTTCTATAATGTTATAAAATCTGTAAATTCAGTTGCCGACGAATACGAAAAGGTTTTCATTTGTTGTGCATTTGGAGGATCATTTAAAAGAGCATACATGTGAGAAGAAGAAGCCTGGAAAAACATACATACCATGAGAAATTTTGAGTTTTATAGTTTGAAATGCTATCATTGTTATGACCATATAACTTAGTCTAAAAATATATACCTCCTGCGACATGAAGATATTATTTGAAAGAAATGTCCTATCCTGTTGAGTTGCTGCATAATTTCTTGATTGAAACATACTATGAGATTGTTTCCTTACATGTAAGTCGATCTCGTTGTGAAACATGGTATGTACCGCTTCTCCACCTACAAACATGAAAATTACTACATGGTTGAAATATCCACCTACAAACATGAAAATTAAAATATGGTTGCACTTATATGTTGTTTTTGGTAATTTTGCTTTCTGATACTTCTTTTCTAGGGGACTTTTAATTCTTTTGCCTAATTGACCTTTAACACGTCTTTTTGTTGGGTTTCGCAATTGTGGCTCCTCTTGCATATTCGATGTAGCATTAACATGAATACTAGCTGGTGTACTCTCTTTCAAATTTTGTCTGCCTTCATCTTTAGAGATGGTAAAAGCATTTTCTCTCTACTTCTAGCAATAATGTTTTGCTCAACGCATATGAATCAAAACACCTTGAACCTTTGTATACAATTTTCTGTGAAATATGAGATAGCTCACTATAATAACTAGTTAGTCGTGGGTCATTGACTTTTGAGATGATATCTCCAACCGAATCATAAATAACATCGTCTACAATTTCTTGTGTCCATCTCCTTAAGTAGTAATGAGGAGGTAATTTTTTATACTCCAAGTGACGAAACACCTTCAATGCATGTGAACAAAGAATCCCATCAAACTCAAATTTTCTACATGAACATGATAATATTTGCTTCGAATGATTATACATAACTTTGCGAGTCCTTTTCCAACCTTCGATTTCATCAACTTTGTATGTGCGAATAATTCCATCGTCATTTTCTAATTCTAATGATAAGTCAAGTGTTTTTTTAACACACTCCTGGAACAAATAAAATAACTTCTTCGTGTATTTTTTTGCTGCTTCACGCTCTATGGACCAACTAGAAATAAGATTAGGCGTTGTTTGTTGCGTCAAATATTCAGCCTCCTTTTCCTTTTCACAACGATTTTCCATAGCTTTAGAATAGCGACCTACAAACTCTCGAAGAAAAATTCTACCATGGTTAAAATAATCCTTCAGGAATTTATTTATGCTCTCACTTCTTTGTGATGTGGTCAAACCAGCACAAAAATGTGAACGACTGTAGACTTGTGCCCATTTCCTTCTCAACTCATAAGTTTTTTTTAACCATTCATTATCCCTAAGCCCATTAATTTCAAGAAAATTATCCCAACTTTGCTCAAATTCTTCTATAGTTTCTGGGTTATATATGCAATCGTTAAATTGTGATGAAAAGGACTTATACCCAAGATTACCTAAGTTCTTTGCAGCATTTTGACACAAATGCCATAAACATAAACCATGATGAGATTCAGGAAATATGTTATTCACCACATTTGATATAGCCGCTGATTGATCTGTAAGTATACTTTTTGGTTTTTTACCTCCCATAGCCTCCAAAAAAATAATAAATAACCACGTTACTGCATCAACCGTTTCACCATCTAGAAGCCCGCAGCCGAAAGTAATGTTTGTCCATGATGATTGATGCCGACAATTGGCGCACATACCATGTCATAATTATTTGTACGAAATGTTGTATCAAAGCATATCACATCACCAAACAATCCATAATCTCTTCTTGATTTAGCATCACAAAAGAATACACCGCGTATCTCACCATTTTGGTGTGTTTGAAAAGAGTAAAAGAAATGTCTATTTTCCACTTCTTTTTGCTTGAAGTATTCGAGAAGACATTGAGCATCACCATTCTTAAGAAACTCTCTTCGTGCTCTTTGTATTAAATTATTGCTTTCCAACCTAGTGAAATTTAAATTGTTGGCTCCACCGGCTTCTTCACACATATAAGAGAAAATTTGACCTTGTTTTATTCCTGAAGCATGCATTTTCTTCATAAGTTCAGCTTGTGAAAAGTCGATTTTTCTCTGCGATTTCAAATAATGAGAAAGCTCTAACGGAACAAGGTCATGAGAATGTTCATCTTTAAACTCAATCAGTCGGTATTTGTCATTGAAAATACGATTCACTGTAAATTTTGCTTTACAATCGAACCGTCTATTTTCTCTTTTTTTTTGCGGTGTCCTAATCTTTTTATATGTTCCCTCACAGGAGCATACTAATTCTTGCCTCTGGACTTTTGATTTTCTCCTATTTGTTCTCAGTATTCGTACGCTGAATCCAACTTGTCTTGCATATGTGTTATAAAATGTATATGCTTCTTCTATGGAGTCAAATACCATACCAACAGTAGGCTCTTTAAGTTTGCAGCTTGAGCCTTCACTGCCCTCTTCAGGTTCATTAGGCATCTCTTCGTTTAGATCAATGTCTAAAATATTCATTTCTTTGTGAGAAAAACTTTTATTAGCATCCATGTAAGAACCTGTAGATTTTCTATGGTATTAAGTTAGGAGAAAGATAAACATGTGAAAATATAAAGATACGAAGCCATTTATTTTACCTTTTCTCCAATCATCTAGAGTATATCACCTGCTTTGTTTGAGTCAAGACATGGAAAAAGTGAGTATATTGGTCTTTTGATGAGAAGAAATACACTAATAAAATGTGCAGTTAAGTGATGGAGAAAATAAATAAATAAAATATGTTAGTTTGAGCATGACAGAATTGCATGGGAAAATGCATTAAGCTATAGCATTTATTAATAGGTTGAAATGATAAAATAAAACTGCGTGGAAAACTGGTCATTAACGATGGGTGTGGACCAGTGCATTAAAATCTTTTAACACCGTGAAGTAGTGTTACCATAACATCTGTTAACTTGAGGTGTACAAACTCACACTCCTCGAGCATGGTGACTGCCTTACGTGTTTATCACTCATCTATGTTGTGTTTCACTGCTTTATAGGAACCCCATTGTATTATAAACTTCACGTCATTTTGTGTTCTGTTAACTTCATGTTTACTATACGCACTTTGTATATAACAGACCTATAGGAAAAATTTGTGCCCAACATTCATATGTTAACTGTAGAGAAGACCCATGTATATCACATTGTTGGATACTGTGCGGATAACCTACTGCCTTATGTTACGTCCACAGTTCATATGTATAGTGGCTTCTACAGTTGTGTCATGTTTCATGAAAATACGGCTTTCCATCCCCCTTATGTTTGAATATGTGATGTTTGTCATAAAATCAACACATGCACGGACCATATATATTGACATTTAAACTCGGTTGAGAGCCACCGAACTATTAACACAGCAGGTCCCTTTGTTTTGGCCATGTATGCTTAATTAATCATTCCCGCTCCAACATTAACTTCTGCCCGGGCTAGAATATAAGAATTAAGAACACATCGAATCCAACATCTAGAATAATGTTAATTGATCCATCACATATGCTTTTAGCACCTTGTATCTGTACCGTTGTTTTATAACGGGTTTAACACTGCGACCATACGATCCTAAGGGGTCCTATTTTGCTGAATTTAAGATAATGTATACATAAGTTATGATATTTAGAATTTAATACATCATTAAAATTTAAATTAAACTTAATATTATAAATTCTGGGCTTTACCAACTATTTCTCGGTCCATGACCAACACAATCCGCCCACTTCAACGTTTCTTCTTCCTCCCTGCGTTTCATTGGAACCATTGGACTTACAAACTCGTTCCAACCAACTTCTCCCAGTATCAATGAAGATAAACAACTTTTCCCCTTAATCCCAGTTTTAAATTTAAAGTTTTATTTTATGTTGGACTCAGTCACTTTTTGTCCCATCTTCCTGCTTGAAAGTAAACCCACACCCGTGCTTTCTTCCCCAAGATATTCAACCCATCTCCAGTACTTCACATCCATGGCCGAATTAATTTCCCCACCAAATCTCCACTTCCTTCAACACAAATTCGAACAAACTATATATACCTAAAATCTGCTCTTCAAATCGTCCTTCTCTCCACACTAATGATATTGAACTCGAGCTTTCCATGTTAAAAAGGGACGTCCTGCTTCCCATTGAAATGCACAGTATACGTGCGAACCTTTATATCACCTACCCATCCGAAAATTTACACACAACCTCTACTCTACAAGTCTTTAGCTCCACCTTCCTACGCTTGTACACATTTTCTATGCATCTAAATCTCCTTTCTCTTCCACTCAGGACCACGTCTCCCGCCTCTATCCGCCCATGTGTGCATTCCCTTCCTGCCATGCAACATCCTGCTTCCCACAGTATATGTGTGAAACTTCCATCCTCTAAACCCCACAAGATTTCGCCTTCACATGCTCCTTCATTCACAAAACCTGAAAACAAACTCTACTTCTTCAACCGATGATTGTGCTCCACAAAAATGTGAACCCTGACATCGACTGAAAAAAAATCCCGACTTTTGAAAAGGTCCATCGTAGGTTACAGAATCAGCCCCAGAAGGAAGAGCACACGCTTACGAGCTCATATTTGTTAGTTTTAGAATATACAGTCGAGAATTTTGATTGAGATTATTTTCGAAGCCATGAAATGAGACAAGCATTAGGTTTTCCGAAGGAAGAAAAATGAAGATAGTCTCTGCGTTTTTATAGAGGACACTTGGCACCCATGTTTATAGGGTTTCAATTTAATACTATGATTGGTCGCTTTGTGGATTGCTTTGTCAACATCGGTTTGAAAATGGCTTGAAACACAAAAATAATAGGATTAATTGACAGGAATTATCCAAAGTTTAGAGTGTCCGCCCATATTAATCCCAAGTTTGCGTTATTTAAAAATAATCCAAAGTTTAGGGGGTGCCTTTCCAAATTGATCCCACTAAACCATTGACCTGCTGCAGCCGGTTTTAATTTTTAACTTCACACGTCAATTCATTTCTTCTTCTTCCTCTTCCTCTTCCGATCTTCTTCTTCCTCTTCCTCTTCCGATCTTCTTCTTCGTTACTGATTTTCCCAAATCACTCTGAACATTTCCATTCATAATTCAATTTCAGTACATTCTGACATCCACAAAACTCAGTTAAACATAGCATCCCCTTCTTCCAAACTACCCACATCTGACATTGAGAACCTGCCAGAGCTGTCTGGAATTACTTCGGGAACCTGATGGGTTGCCGAGGTAATGCCATCTCATTGGAAGGTTTGCTGAGTTTCTGGTGGTCTGGGAACTCTAGTAAATCCCTTCGGTCTATTCTACTTCGTCTGATTCCTTGTCTTATCTTCTGGCACATCTGGTGCTCTAGGAATAAGGCAGTTTTTGATGAAGTGGCAATGGATCCTCCGTCGATTATCCGGAAAGTTAGGAACGATGTGTTCCTAGCATTCCGGGGCCGTCCTTTCAGAGGTGTCTTAGGTGCCCGCTCTAGGAGATTGGCCATTACCTTTGATATTTTACCGTATTCGGCCAATCTGAGGGTTGGCATCGGTTGATTTTGGATTTCCTGTTTTTTTTTTTTTTTTTACAACCCCCCCCCCCCCCCGTCTTATGATGTTTGTTAGTTGTGCAGAATTTTAGGTCAATGGTTGGGACTGCTAGGAGCGTAGGTCCTTCTGTCGTAGGATTCTGGAGCAGGTTCTGCTGGGGAACTGCTGGAGTTTTGTAAGACGGGACGACTTATGCGTTCTGGGGCCCATCTTTTATGGGACCTTTGGAAGCTATCGGTTTTTGAGTTGCCAGAGTTTCATCGTTGACTATGGAGTGTTCTCAGCCATGGCTTTTGGGCTTTCTTGGAGGCTTGTCCACTGCTCATGAGTTCTTCATCTTCATCTTCGTCTATTGGAGAGTTGGTCTCATCGCGGTTCGTCGTATGCTGACGATCCTTCTGCCTCGTCAGACGATTTGATTGGAGCTGTCTTTCCTTTGTTTATTGCTTTTCACCTTTGTTCCTTTTGTTGTATAAAGGTTTTGTGTCTAGTTTGTGTGTGCACGATTTCTGTTATTCAGAAATCGTTTTTGTGAGCGGTTGGAGAATGACTTGATTCTCCCTTTTGGTATGTTATTATCTTTGGAAAAAAAAAGACATTGAGAACCCACCACTTCCAGCAGCTCGTCTCCGCCATCGAATTCTGTCATGCGCGAGGCGTTTATCTCCGCGATCTGAAGCCAGAAAACCTATTGCTCAACGAGAACAATGTTTTGAAGGTCTCCGACTTTCACTACAACAAAATGACCCTATTACAACGGTGGAACACCGTTGTAATAGGTTTTTACAACGGTGGGCAAACCGTCGTGTCTTAAGAAGTTGTAATAGCCTAATATCTTTTACAACTTTTCTGCACTGTTGCAAAACCGTTGTAATATGTATATTTTACAACTTTTTTCCACCGTTGTAATAAACTTTATTACAACAGTTATGCACCGTTGTGATTGATATTTGGGTTTTAAAAAAAATAAATTTTGCAAATGCAACAAAAGCTGAATAAACAGAAAACAAATTGATATAAATTCAAAGCAACAGATCCATTCATACAAAAAACATTACAACTTTATATTCAAAATGCAAAAAATGAATCATACATCATCACGTTAATATATCAATTCTTCATTACAAATAATGATTACAAATTAGTACCATCCAAAAACTTTGCTTCAACTATCAGCTTGCTTCATCTTTGCACTTCCTCAACTTCCCCACCAACACAAGACACCACCTGCACAATCACAAAACATGCATATATATAAACATAACCTTAAGCTTGTTGTAAACATAAAATGGTGGATATCTACTTTTCTTCCAAGTTGGATGAGGAGTTGAAACTATGTAAAATGCAATGCATGTATTTTTGTAGTAAGCTAAGAGTATATAAGAGTTTTACTGGTTTAAGAAATACGTAATGACCATGAACTGCTTCGCTCTTTTAATGTGTTTAAGTTAATTAAGGTAATGAAAGATGATAGTAAGGATTAAGCCAAAAAGGCTGTTAAAGAATTTTGTTTTAACTGTATATATTTACTGAAGCAAATGAAATGAGATTTAAAGCATGGTATGTTTAGACAGTCATGAGAAATGTATCATTAGTGAAATTCTTAGTTTCAATCACTAACTTAAAAGTTTGGATTGGAATAGCTAAACGTATGTACTGGAAATGAATCATTCTTCTTACGTTAAAAGGGAGTTTTCATGAGGTTGTTTTCATTGCTAATAAACTGGAATTGAGTACAGCTGTATGTTAAAAATGAGTTTGCATGAGTTTGATTTTATTGCTAATAATCTGAGACTGAATACAACCGTGAATATAAAATAAAGTTAAGAGATATTATATAAAAGACATGAGTATGTGAAGCTGCGTTGATGTGATAGCATTTAGCTGTCATGATAAGGTGTATGGATGTAGATAAATTCATATATAAATGAACGTATTTGGCAGTATGGCCATAGAATTGGACACAATTGTATATTTAAACCGGTGAGGTAATTATTTGGTACCAGTTACGAGCTTACAATACAAATATGATTACAATAGTCAAACTAGTTCCGTATTTGCACACAACTGCAAAAATAAGCAGCACGGTGTTTATTCTAATCAATACAACAATAAATTGAGCAAACAAAAGTAATGGGTATAAAGAAGTAGAACTAACCAGATAGAAGAATTGCTATGCTGCTTTAGCTGTTGAAGTACATCAATCTCGATCATAGCATCCTCACGATACTTATCTACAGCTCGAACAATTTTTACGGCTACCATTTCTTTACCTTCCCTGTCCCAACTCCCAACACTCCAATACTTGACCAAACGTGCCTTCTCCTATCTTATATATGAGAAGCGCAACAACTGAAAAAACAAATTAAAACTTACCATGTCTTCAAAACTTAAATAGTAAAAGAAACAAAATGACAAACAATAGCAATCCTCATTTACTCGTAGCCACCCTTTCATGGAACCAGTATAACAACCTACTTTTTCTGTATAAGGAAAACATCTAAAAACTTATTGAACGACATCGGATTGATCCTCCTAGACTCGCTGCATCATCTTTCTTCTGTTGAGCATAGTTTAACAAGTTTTTATAATCAACACTACTCTTATCTCCAAATTATTAAAGACCCTTAACAGTATACCTTAACCAATTTTATTATTACTTGAAAAAAAAATGAACTACAAAGATTAAGTCATATGACTCCTTTCAGTGCAGTACAAGAGACCCCAACAAAGACAGCGTCGAAAAATTGAAAATGCACAGCCAACTCATCGACTACTCAAAAATTCAATGTCTAAAAAAAAATTTGGGTTGATAAAGCACAAGTGCATAAATCAGACTCACGCTAATGTTTAAGCAATTCAGGCCAGGTCAACATGTAGTTAGCAAAAGCAACTTATGGCAAACATCACAAGTGCAGTAGGCAAGCATGCACGACATAAAGCAAAGAAAAAGTAGGAACTGTTCACCTGAATATCAGACCAAGGCTCACCAATAACATTCAAATAATAAAATGATCAAAGTTTTAATATAATCTGTACAAATTAGACGCTCTCAGGACTAAACAATCCTTGTGTATGCAAGGGACAAAGAGTAATGGCCGAAACATACCCTTTAACGTGAATCCTCTACAGCAGACCCAAAGTAGCACTAACATTTATCATAATTTCTAATTATAGGTTGAGCGGGTTATCTAATACCAAAAGTTCTCACCCTTCATTTTAATTAAAAGAAGTAAAGAAAATGGAACAGGAAAAAGTGATAGAAGCAAAATGAATTACCAGCGTTGACGACCGAGAAGCAAGAAGAGCGAGCAAGAGTTCACGGTGACTGAGCTCCATTGGGTGAAGTTGTGGCACTGGTCTGAGCTGTGCGTTGTCCGATGGCAGCTCTGGCGATTTGGTTGACTGGCTATGGGAAGGAGGAGATGGCAGCGCGATTGCTGAAAGGTGAAGCGGAGCAATCGGTTGAAGGAGCGGCTTCCGATGAGGAGGGAGGTCGGCTATTGGTTCAGGTGGCGACGGTGGAAGAAAGCGAACGGGTAGTGCAGCAGAGGGATGACGGCGATGGCCATTTCAGTGGCCATTCATTTCGAAATTTTTGGAGGATTTAATTTTGGGGAATAAATGCTGAAATCTCATGGGAACAAACGTGCCTTCTCCTAGACTCGCTGCTCTCGCCCTCAAGTTCGTCTCCATCACGAATCCGACTACAAATCTGATGCGAGGCATCGGATTGATCGATTTTCCCCCAATTTCCAGTCGCTAGGGCTTCGGCCATTATTGTTGCCTTTTATTTTGAACGAGATAAATGAAAATGACGGCTCGTTTCTCCTTTCTTACATTAACACGGCTAGGGTTATTTTCCTGCCAATTGACAGCTTTGGCCCTAGGGTTTTATTGGGCTTTATAACCCTTAAGCCATTTTATAATACTTAAATCAATATTTACAACACTTGGACGAATTTTAATGTCGCACACACACACAATATATAAATTAGCATGTATATTTGTTCACAATTTAAAAAATGTACAATTTTTATATATTCAATATGTACATAAATAAATGATTTATTTATTTATTCATTTATCCACCCTAAATATATATATATATATATATAATTGAGATCAATATTTTTTTTTTGAAAATTGAGATCAATATTATAAATTAACTATTAAATATAATCTTAGTTATTAATCTCTTCTTCTTAATTATTAATCTCTACTTCTTAATTATTAATAGCAATCATTGATTATTCATGATTAGCATTAATTATTATATTTTAATTATTAGTATTGAACAGTGAATTATTATTTTATAATTTTTAATTAGTATTTGATTAATTATTATTTATTGACAATTATTATCAATCATTAATTACTAGTATTTAACAGTGAATTATTTCTAAATTATTAATTAATTAATTAATATTTATTTGTTTACTTATTATCGATTATTAATTATTACTTACTAATTAGTTATTAATTAAATGTTAATTATTAATTAGGATTATTTCATATTTTAAATTAATTATTAATTAGGATTATTTCATATTAACAATAGTTATTATTTAACTTTTACTTATTTCTACTTAGTTATAATCGAGTAATAACTATTAAAAGCTTATAATGTATATGTCACCTAAATATTAATTAATAAGCAGTTAACATTAACTATTAAACATTAATTACCACTTATTAACTATTAATTATTTAATAAATATTATTGATTCCTAAGTTTATTATTAATTATTAATTATTATTAAATATTAATATAATTAGTTATTAAATATAGATATTATAAACATGAAGTTTGTAATGGGCATCAATTACAACTAACAAAACAAAAAGTTGTTAAAATACGTTTATTACAACTTTAGGGAATACCACCATTGTAAAAAACCATTTATTACAACGGTGCTTTTACCACCGTTGTAAAAAACCATTTATTACAACGGTGTCTTTACCACCGTTGTAAAAAATCATTTATTACAACGATGCTTTTACCACCGTTGTAAAAAACCATTTATTACAACGGTGCTTTTACCACCGTTGTAAAATTAAAGTTGTAATAGGGTCATTTTGTTGTAGTGTTTGGATTGAGCGCCAGTATAAATTGTTTATGTCAAAACCTCCGTTCGATGCAGTTCCAACGAAAAATATTCTGACACCTGAAGGTTTTCCCATGCTTTTTCCAGAAAATTCTCGGATATGAAAGCGATAGTGCTTTAATGAATCCCTCCCACAACGAGCGATTTTGCCCTGCCATCTGCAGCAATGAGCATCTCAGAAAACACATCGCACATTGTCATTTTCGTGTTCGCTTCATCGAAAATGTCCTTGTTTGCTAGATATGAACTGTTGTTTGAAAATCCTTTGCTCCACTCTTCGTGTTCACTTTTTGGTAATGGTGGTACTGATACGGGTATCCATATACCCGTTTCTTCATAATGGGGTGGGTCATAATAGAAGTACTTGTCTTGCTTAGTATCTGCAGTGAACTCAGCCATGTCTGGTTTGTGTTCTTTTATTTAAGATGGCAGTAGTAGGGTTGAATTCTGTTTGGAGAATCAAAGCTTTTGGCATACATTAATGTTTTTGTTTGGTATTTGTTGCTTTGAGATTAAGGCATAATGATGTATTAGTTGGATACGGACATTGATTTTTAATGTTTCTAGTACTGCATTTCTATAGTTTGGAAGAATCACATGAGCGTAGGGGGTGACTTGCCTAGAAGAGGTGTTAATGCATTCGTCGATTGTTGCATTTTTGATGCATTGTGGATGGAAATCGACGGTGGAGAGCATAAGTTTTGGAATCCCTTTGATTTGTTGGTCGTTCTTTGGAGAGCAGCAAACAAATTGCAGATATGTGTGTAATGAATGGAAGACTAGGGTGGAAGTTAGCCGTGATGCAATAAGGGACGAGGTGGAGAGGAAGATAAAAGAAGTGATGGGAGAGATATCTGTGAAGGAAATGTGAAAAAATGCATTGATTTACAAGGAGTATGCACATGAAACTACAAAGGTTGGTGGAGCTGCTATAACATGCTATAATAGGTTAATGGTTCAGTGGGATCAATTTGGGAAGGCACCCCCTAAACTTGGGATTATTTTTAAATAACGCAAACTTGGGATTAATATGGACGGACACGTTAAACTTTGGATTATTCGTGTCAATTAATCCAAAATAATATAGGTATGCATTGTACGATTTGCTATTGAAGTTCACTTATAGGTCGGCTATGATTTTGAAAATACATAGCTGTGTTTTTGTAGAAAAAATAGAGGGACAACCCTTGGCAGTGAAAAAAAAGATTTGTATATGTATATATATATTATATATTAAAAGTTTAGGGTACCTCGTTGTATAAAACTCTGTTCACTTATAGACTGCTACCGACAAAAATAAAAATACAGTTGTGACAAGGAATGTGCCACGATCCCAAAAATATAATAAAATAAACGAGTTAACATAGTTTGTGAAATCCCAAAATAGCTGATTTAGATCGCAAAATACGTTAAACAAAAAGTTTCTTATTTTACGAATTAAAAATTACAGTAAAATTCTATAAATTAAATTATGACTACGTCTTAAAAATCTTATCCAAATTCAAAACCAATAATTTATTATATTAAATAAATTGTTATGGTTCATAAAAGATTCCATAGAGAATTTCTGAAAATTTGATTTAGACCTAACTCACAATCAGCAAAGAAAAACTCAATTATTCACTTTCATTAGAAGAATATAATTCAACAGATTCGAATGTTCCTTGTTTCGAAGAAATCCGACTTAAAATGAACCCTGTATATCCAATTAAAGTTCAAAACGTAACATTACGAACTACCTTATCTTTACGAGCTCGTTTTTAATTATATTATAATTTATACGTTCTAACGTCGTTTAATAAACAAATTCGTAATTATAACTCAAACTTAAACTCGATTAAATTTCTTACACTATCCAGTTCACACAATACTATCAATTCAACTATTCCCGGCTATTTCTGAAATTAAATATTATTATTCCACTATTTATATTAATTAAATATTCAAAACGCTTAAATTCAAATCATTTTAATTATCAAACCACTATATTAAAGTAATTAAAAAATTTAATTATTAAATCACTAAAAATACGTGATGTTACATTCCTTCCCCCTTAAAAGAATTTCTTTCCCGAAATTACTAAAGTAGGAGAAATGTTACAAACCCTATTATAACCAAGTTAAAAATCTTTTATTTTACCTCTTAACTTTAGTTTCAACTGAACCAATTAATTTCAATTAAAATATTAATCCTTTCTTATTAACGAATATTTTCAAAATTCTAAAAAAAATCTAACATATTAAATTTCTGAATAATTTCGCCAGCGTCACCTTTGCATGACTTAATCGGTACAACTACAACCCGTCTCTCTAGGCTTTCTCCAATCTAAAAGAAAATCAAACAGCCAAGTGGCTTGCCAAATAGGCTCATAAAAATCTCATATCCAATTAAAATAGAAACTTGTACCTTTTGTCGGACATTCAACTCTGTCTCTTCCATTTGCTATCAGCATATACCCATGCATTCCAAATATTGGTCTCCAATCAACTCATCCTTCAATCCAATCATTCTCTTGTGTCCAAAACAAATTCCATTTCAAACTCCAGTTCCAATCTCAATTCCAAATTCTTATTCAACAATCCAATTCCATTCCAAACCATCTCTAATCTAATCCAATTTTATTTAACTTAATTAAGTTAAATTCTAATTTATTTATTCACTTTTACCATTTTAATCTGTTTAACTTCATAAGTTAAATTTAAATTCTAGAATTCAAATTCCTAGGTTTTATTCCAAATCAGATTTTACAATAGTAATTCAAAACATTTTGTTTTCTTAAAACAAATTTAAAACCAAACCTTTGGTAGTAATCTGTCACTTAGAAACTCGAAAATGAATACCGATGATGGTCAACTTCATCATCAAAATTATTTTCCAGCGATCAAAGTGAGTTTAGTACTATATTACTTTCAAAACATATTTTCAAATACTTCCATTTCAAAACATCTTCCAAAATGCTTGGAAAACATTTCTGAATTCACCCAGGATTTTAAAATTTCCATATATAATCCAAAACTCAATTCAAATACATTTCCAATTTTTTGGATATTTTTATTTCGAATATATTTTATATTCAGATTTAATGTATTAAACTTATACAATTTCTGATTGGTTACCTATAACCATTTCAATTGTATTCTTATTCGAGTATAATTACAACCAACACATCCAGTATACCATAATAAATCTAATATATATATATATACTTCTTTTATATCGAAATAGATTTTGGGTAAAATTAATTCATTTACCATCTTTTAGAACAATATTATGTCGAATAACTCTATTCAAGAGTTTAGAAAACTTTACGATATAGTGTGCACTACCATATCGACAAGAATTTTTAAACCACTCGATAAACCAATCAACACAATATAAAACAATTTCTATATCATTTTACAAATACGCGCTCATATATATACACTCAAACTCAATCTAGGGTACTACTAACCTCATCTTTATTGATTCACGCCATAAAGCCAAGGTAATCACTTAACCTTTAGCTCTGATACCGTTATAACGACCCCGGGAATTTTCGACCACAAAAATCGACATAAATACCATGTCGACTATTCAAGTATCAAAAATTTCGGGTCATTAATAGAAAGAAGTTTGAGGGTGGGAAATAGAAAGAAAGAAAGTTAAAATAGAAAAAGAAGAAGAAAGCAATAACGAAATCAGAGTAAACACGAATCTCACAGCGCAACGAATAAAATATAATACATAACATAACATTTGAAATACAAAACTGTATTTGTATATACATACCATATCAAAGCACGACATATATATGTCATAGCAAATATAACTGTAAATAACTAACGATGAAGCCTATTGCTTCAAGCTTCTCTAAGTGTATCTGTAAAATCCTGAAACACTTAACTGCCCATAAAAATTTGGACGCCCAAGAGTTTAGGGTAAAACAAACAAAATAAACTCTGGGTCAGTCATGGGACTGGTGTGAGTAAACTCCAACATATTATTCAACTTTGAAAAACCTTTTCGAAAGAAAGGGTAATAGTTTGTAACTTAGACGTGTGAAATAATAATTCTGGATGGTGAAAATATTCACATTAAATAATATTGTGGTTAAATAAATAATACGATTCAGAAACAGAGTAAGATATGAAAATATATGACATTTTATCTAGAATTTAAATTGTACCCAGGGGAAAATATTAGAAAATTTCTACTTCAAATGTGTTAACGATATAACTTATTGTTTTAAATAAAAGTAAAAGGGATCCCTACACCCTATTAGTCACACGAATAGAGTGATAGGTATATTTCCATATATAGCCCATAGCATTCAAGGTATTCAAACATCATATGTAGTAGGGTCATTTTGTAGAATTTATAGCTATGATAGCTGGGTAAAAACAATAGGATTACGTTTAGAAGAAAGTGATAATATATGTAATTTATATAAGAGAAAACCCTAGGGTATAGCTGGGTATAAATATCCCAGAGTAGAGCCTTTATGAAAAAGAATGCAAAAACATTTTCTCTAAAGAACAACTAATAATGGATTTGTAGTAATCAGTAAGGGAAGATGGTAAAATCTGTGGTTAAGAGAAGGGAGAATTTTGGTGAGTATATTTCAATATTCAAGAGGCATTAAGACCTATAAAGGAAACTTATATATATATATATATATATATATATATTAGTTTTAGATGTACTGGATGATTTAATATGTATGTTTTGATGGTTTGAGTATGTATGCATTAATGTTATGATATCAAATAAATGCATATAGATCTGAGAATAAATCAAGAAGGTTATAAGAATATTTCCCTAAGGTAAGGTTTAAGTATATAGAAGTAGCAGTTTAAGCTAGATAGTTTAAGCTTATGTTTGTTACTAAATAATAAGGGTAAGTAGAGCAATGAAGGGAATTCATGTGCTGATTTATTTGCCATTTGTATTCCTCTAAGTCAGATCTTTATATATATATATATATATATATATATATATATATATTTGGTGAGAAATAATAAGTGTTCGCGATATCATTATTATCTCTATCTTAGGCTCAAGGCAATATGAAAAAATGTTATAACTTCTGTAACCTGAATATCTGATGTCTAGATAAGTATATAACCTTCAATACAATGTGCTAATATAAGTTTAGATGTTTGGTTTGATTGTAAATGATGTGTTATTGAAAAATAGTTTGTATTAGTTTATACTAGATATATTTATATTTATATGCAAGTTTGTTCATCATTTATGATGGGGTTTTCATGCATCAGATCGGGTGTATGGGGAAGTTAGGTTAACACAGTTTAAATTCTTAACTAGTAACAAGAAAATGGGTTTGGTTGTGGTGTCTGTCACTTGTGGCATTGATCTATCTTACATCAGTGTGGATGTTAGGTATGTACATGGCTTATTGCTAAACCTTAAGGCCTTTATGTGCTAGGATAACAGAGTGATGACCCAGGCAGTGTGTAACAACCCCAAAATCTGGGCCAGTTTAAAATTTTATTTCGGCAATTTTAGCGAATTTTGATTATTTAAAATGAATTATTTTAAATAATAACGACGAGAAATTTATTTTGAATATAATTCGAACGTATATATTATATAGATCGTCGTTAGAATATAAATAATTATTTATATATATAAAAGGAATGGAAAATGGTGCGGTAGTTCGATAATTCGATTTCAAACTTCAAATGAACATACCGGGTGCAAAATAAACCGGATTTTATTGAAACCAAAAATAATGGAATCTATTTGAGAATATCTTTCCAACGAATCCGAAAAATTGAAATTTCATAGCGGGGATAAAAAGATATGTCCAGTTGAAAATTCAGAATAGTCGCTATGGAATTCTGGCCCTTAAAAATGGAAATTTTGCAAACGACCTCGGATTTCGACGAAACCACTTTTGTTGGATCCTTGACGTAAAGTTATTGCTAGGTTCCAATTTTCATAATTTTTCGAATCAATATGTGAGCGTGGCAAAGGAAAACGCGTTTGACCAGTTTCAGTTGATTTTAATCGACTGGAAAATGACCATTTTTCAAACGGTCTCAGAATTTGATGAAACTAGTTTTGTTAGGACCATATCGTCAATACGAAGCTAGAAAATATTTTTCTGGAATTTTTAGAGTTCGTATGTGACCCCGGTAAATTGAAATGCGCGTTCAAATTCAATATATAGAGTTATATGTTGATTTTAACGGAAACTAATTGTAACAGCCGAATCAGCTTATGATATATATCCCATTGTGTTCGGAATGGGGGTAATTAGCTATGGACGACCGGCGGTGGGTTCGGTTTCGAGGTCAAAATAAAAAGTTGCTTTTTGGTGGAAAATAAAACAATTAAATAAAAAAAAGACCTTCTCCCTTATCTTTCCTCAGACCCCCCCCCCCAACCCCGTTCATTTTAAAAGAAAAAAAAAATCGAAATCGCACGCCGCTAGGGAGGAGCACCACCGCACCACGACGCCCACGCCGCCGCCCCCTCTCCTTCTTCCCCCACCTCCTCCTTCGCGATCAACGCGAACCCCCAGGCCTCGCGAGACCCGTAGCCACCCCGAACCCCACCCAAACCCATCACACCCCCTCGCCCACCTCCACCGACCGCCTGTAACCCCTCAGACCCCCCCTGCGCCGCCTGAACGAGCTACGCCACCCTTCACTCCGGCCATCCTCCCCGTCCAGCGCGAAAGGCCCCTCCCTCTCCGATTTGAACATTGTAAGTTATATTCATTTTAATTTCATTTTATTTTATTTTCTGATTTTTATTTTTATGATGAAGTTAAAAAAAATTTATAACTAGAGAAGTTAGGATTTTTATAACTAGAGAAGGTCGGATTTTTATTATATAGAAAGTTCGGATGTTTAAAGTATAAAAGGCGATATTTTTAACATATAAAAGATACAATTTTTAACAAATAAAAATTCGATTTTTATATGTATATTAGCATGGCGAAAATACGATTTTTTTTTATGTAGCAAGATCGAATTTTTATAAAGTAAAAATTCGATTTTTATATATTGAATAGCATAGTAAAAATTCGATTTTTATATATTGAATAGCATAGTAAAAATTCGATTTTTATATATTTAATAGCATAGTAAAAATTCGATTTTTATATATTGAATAGCATAGTAAAAATTCAATTTTTATATATTGTATAGCAAAGTAAAAATTCGATTTTTATATATTGAATAGCATAGTAAAAATTCAATTTTTATATATTGAATAGCGAAGTAAAAATGTGATTTTTACATATGTAGAGAATACGGGCAAAGAAAGTGACAAGAGGCAAGAACGACGAAGATTTCTACATAAGAAGAGTCGAGGCATTGGATTAGAAATTCTGTGAGAACTTCTCACCTTTAAATTATTTTTCTAGTTGAAATATATACTAGGATGCAGACGGTGTTTAGTAGCACCCGACACCCGTCGTCCACAGACCATGGACGGCTGGTATGCTTGTTTGTTTGATTTTGTTGTGTAGTTGATTGTGTGATGTGATGTGAAATGAAATAAAATATTTATATAGCTAAAAATATTTTACAGTTAAAAATAGAATTTTTAACGTGTATATGAAATGAAATAAATATAAACAAATCGGACGATTTGTTTATATACACACATTTGACTGATATTGATTGGGACGATTAATTTTACACATCGCCCAATTGCACAAATAAAATCTGTGTTTGATTGTTTGAAACCCCACACGGGTATTGGGATGATATATGACATACACTAATCCCAATAGTTAGTTGTATGTCGATCGATTGATTGACAGACTGTTATGAGCATTAAATATTTATATTTGATGCTTATACAGTGTAGAATGCACTTTGGATGATGGTTGATTATTCATCGTTGTTATTGTGTACATGTGGTGTGGAAAGTCCATATAATTAACATTATATGGTAATTGATTGGGCCTCATTCCAATATTTGAATAGAATATTTGAAAATAAGAAATATTTGAATAGAATATTTGAAATTAGAAATATTTGAATAGAATATTTGAGAATAGAAATATTTGACATAGAAATATTTGAAAATGGAATATTTGATTAGAATATTTGAAAATAAGAAATATTTGAATAGAATATTTGAAATTAGAAAGATTTGAATAGAATATTTGAGAATAGAAATATTTGACATAGAAATATTTGAAAATGGAATATTTGAAATAGAATATTTAAAATAGAATATTTGAAAATAGAATATTTGAAAATAGAAATATATGAAGCCGTGTTGATTAGATTGACGCCATTTTGACGTGAACGATATTTATATCGATTTTATTCATTTTATAATGAATATCGAAAGTGATTTCAAAATCTAATATTTTGAAAAGAATTGAAATTCGAATTGAAACTGAATAGAAACGAATTCGAATTGAAACTGAAAAGAAATGAATTCGAAATAAACTAAATAGAAACGAATTCGAATTGAAATTGAATAGAAATGAATTCGAATTGAATAGAAATGAATCTAAATTGAAATTGAATAGAATTGAATTCGAATTGAAACTGAATAGAAATGAATTTGAATTGAAATTGAATATAAATGAATTCGAATTGAAATTGAATATAAATGAATTCGAATTGAAATTGATTTGAAATGAATTTAAAACGAATTTATATTGGAATATTCAATTTTGATTTGAAATTGAATATGAAGTTGAAAACCGTTTTGAAAACGAATTTAAAACGATTTATAAAATACGTTTTAAAAGGAAATCGACGAAGTATATATATTATATATATAATATAATGGCCTGAATAGAACGCGCCGCGCCGCGGCAGTTCGCGAACTTTGACCATTGACTTCGAACGGATATTGCGGGAGATCCGACCGTCGGATTCTCCTGAAACTGGAACCATTAGGTTCGTATTGAAAAGAGCTTTCTAACGAAAATTAGAAATTAGAAATTAGAAATTTAACGGTTGGATTTGGAATTATGTCCAAATCAAATTTGAAAAAGGTCGCTGTAAGTGCAGTTCGATGGCCGTTGATGCAAATCGACTGTACAGACCTTGATAAAATTATTAAAAATAGTAATAATTTGTGTAAAATCATAAGAAATGATTTGTGAGGATTTGGGATGAAAAACTCCATATTTGAAAAGATAAAAATAGATTTTTATCGAAATGAACTAGTTTTGAACTAGAATTATAATTCTATTTATTTTTAAATAAATAAATTGAATTTGAAATGGTTTTGAAAATAACCAGAATTTCCAATGATTGCATTGGAATGGATTTGAATCGAAATTGTCTTCGGAATATTTCGATGTTGGATTTCGTGATTATACAGATGTTGTTATGGAAATTTGAAAGATATAGATATATATATCGTTATTTCCAATACAATATTTGTTGGTCGTAGAATTTGATATTGAATATAAGCCGATATATTTTCTATTCAGAGCCTTGTATTTAATATCAAATGTGATTTGGGTATGTCGTGAATGGTGTCTTCATTAACATTGTTCTTAAGCCCAGTTGAGAAAAGATTAAATCTTTTTATATAGATTTAATGAAGTGTACCAATTAGATAATATTTAATTGGAATTGAATTCGAATTGATTCTTGGGTTTATCGTGAATGGTGTTTTAAATAACACTCGTTCTTTAACTCGATAATTAATAGAATGTGATTTTGGGTTGTCGTGAATGGTATCTTCAATAATACTGTTCTTAGACCTAAAGGAGTTAAGAAAATCAGAAACTAACTGGAGATTAGTTAGGTTGAATGGTTTCAGAGGTATTGATCTGATGTTGGTTTCGGCCTTCGGGGTTAATACTTATGGAATTGTTCACTTGCTAATTTACGGTTAGGGACTGATTGAATTGTGATGTGATTTTGGGTTTATCGTGAACCGTGTTTTAAATGACACTGATTCTTTAACCCAGTCACAGATTAAAACTAAGTGGAGTTTTAATGAATCTTTAATTAGATTGAAATGATCGAGAATGGAGTATCACCAGTTTTGCTCCAGGCGATAGTTAAATCTTTAATTAGATTTGAACGTGAAATGGTAATTGAATTTACCGATAACACCGTAGTGTTAGATATGAAGTATTACCAGTTTTACTTCATGGGATGGATAGGTTGGGATTGGGAAATTTAAACAAATGATTACTTCGGTAAAGTTCGTTAATCCCGACTAGTTTGAATTGATATTCAAAAAAAAAAAAATAGATTAAAGAATAAATTTGAAGGATTTATCTTTGATAAAATTAATGGGAACCTTTCCCTATGAATGTGAAATTTAGAAACTAACTGTCGGTTAGCTAAGCAGAATGGTTTTCTGGATATTGATCTGATGTTGGTTTCGGCCTTCGGGGTTAATATTTGGGGAATTATTCTCTGTTTAATTTACGGTTAGTGACTGATGAATGGGAATGAGGTGTATGTTGTGTTTGTGTAACACTTATTTAAAATATACGCGAGTTATTCGGAAAGACCAGGTTTATCCCATTCTGAATAACTGATACGACGATAAGTCGAAGATGAAGACGATGGTCGAAGACCGGAGGTCTTCACGTCGTTTGGGTAATTACTGATGATCTTGATTGGGCTGTACACCCAAGAAGATGGAAACAGTTGGTGATCGTCCAGACGTACTTGGAGATCGATGGATATGCGGGGTACTAGGTGCCTCCGGTTTCGTTCAGACCCAAAACGAACTTGTAAATGGACTATGTGTCTGACATTGGATTTTAGTCTGTGTGGTTGATTTCTATTAAATATATATCTGTTTGGCGGCGGAGAATTTATTCTCTTGCTTATAGCCCTTCTCTGAGACGTACGAGCTCAGGGGCTATATATTGATGGATATCAATCGCATGGAGTGAATTGCCTGTGTGGCATGCCTAAGTGGCAGTTGATCAAGGCTTCTGTTGAAAAGCAAAGTCTTGTGGTGATGATCAAAGCACAGCCTGTGTGGCACAACTTTGTGTAACGTGAATTCGCGAGCCTCACACCCCGGTTGTGAACCAAAAACGGGAGAGGACCTCAGGGAGGGCGTGCGTTTCTTTCTAGCTAGGGTGGTGTCAGTGACCTACCAGCCCTGACATTTATATACTTTTCACCTGTGTGGTTGTTGCTGTTGCAAGGCGCCTCGGTTAGATCGGACGATCCGGGTCCGATGGAGCCATTCGTTGGCTCATTTACGCCCCAAAGGGCGGGGAAACGCAGTGTTCAGGCATTTTAATCCACATCGGTGGACCGGCCCTGACGATCCAAAGGTCACTCGAGCTCTGATCCTGAGACTCGAGCTAGACAGTCACGAATCGGTTGAGGACTATCTTTTGCCTCGGTTCATAGATGGAAATCCAATTTCCAAATACGTGACATTTGCGGTTTTATTTGTAGAGCCTAGTATGGCGACATGATATATGGTACCCATGCCGTCTATGATTGATATTTATGATTTGAAGTTGTTTTATACACTATGCACTTATAATACTATCAAAATAATCTGTTTTAAACGTATCGAGCATGCTTTGGCCATTATAAGGGAAAACCCTATCCCCCGGCTTGCGTTGCATTGTGTGATAAGACCTAGGTCTTATAATAGCTTCATTTTTTCTTTATTTAGCATTGCGCTGTTTGTTTTATGCACTGGTGTTCTTGGGAGGAAACCCGTTCCGTGTTATACGGCGTGGTCCCTTGATTTACCTAACTTTAAAATAAAGATTAATAACTGTTTTAGTTCTCACACCAGTCCCATGACTGACCTGGAGTTTATTGTTTTGACCTAAACTCTGGGTGCCCTTATTTCGACACGGGCAGCTAGTAGTTTTGGTTTTGCAGATTTATATTCGCAGGATCCTGGTTTACAGCTGGAATGATATCCGGAAAGCTTTGTATCCGTATATCTCTTCTAGTTGTGTATTGTATTATTTTCCGCTGCTATGTATTTAAATGTAATTTAAATCTCTGATATTTCTGTGTAATATTCATTTATACTCTCTATATTCTTGTAATCTGATGGCATTGTTGTAATTAACAATGAAATGTTCTCCCGTCTGCGTTCTGATTTGTCGTGTTCTGAAAACAATTCGTTCTTTCTCTTCTCTTCGGAGACCGGGGAAGTTCGGGTCGTTTCATCGTGGTATCAGAGCTTTGGTTTACAAAGCTTAGAGAACAAGGCACCTTAGAACCATACGAAGGAATTCATCAGATATTGGATTAGTAATATCCAATGGGAATGACTCGTTAGAGATAGGATCAGTAGTATCCTAGAACGAGTGTGAAGAGTATATTTTTAAAGTGAAAACAAATTTTGTTTTGAAAATTTAAATCAACTATTCGTATTTGATTATTTATTCTATATGGATCGGGACAATCCGATATATAAAGATTTTGCATATATGTCTTGCAAACGTGTATTCAAAGTTTTAATATACTGGATAGTTATAGAATCATACTCTAGTTGCCCGGGGATAATTCTGGTGATGGGGCACCGTCGCCAGTATTTATTTTCGTGTTACGAAAGTGAGATTTCTATATATTTTCAATTGACTGGTGTGAGAACCGAAACTAGATAGGGCTTATTGTTGTGATTTGGCATCAAAAATGTGATTTTTGACTATATATCAAAGTTATGAATTTGAAAAGCTAATCAACTAATTGATTGATGATTGTGTTGTTTGATTATAGTTTGATTAATTCAAATGTTGAACGTTTAGCCAAATTGTGTCAAATAGTGAATTGTATTGAAATTTGGTCGCATTTGCTTGCATATACTTGTACTTACATTGAACAGGTCATAGCAAGGAGGCTAGAGCAGAGAATAAAATTTGTTTGCCCGACAAATAGGTACATGTTTATCATAATTTATTGTTTTGTTTGGGTGATGATGATTTTATGAGCCGATTGGCTAGCCGCTTGGCTTTTTCTTTTTCTTTTTGAGATCAGAAGGCCTGTATGGCAATTTCGGGATTTTCCCGTGGCTCCCGGTGCAGGGGAGGTTATGGTGAAATTTTTCGAAAATTTAGGGTGTTAGCAAAAATTTTAAAGAATTTGAAAATTCTCAGAAACTGAAAAGTTGGAGAATGAAAGCCAGATCGAACGTAGAGCTGATTAATCAAACCACTTTCGACTTTGTTCCTTTTCGGGGACGAAAAGTTTTAAGTGGGGAAGATTGTAACAACCCGAAAATCTGGGCCAGTTTAAAAATTTTATTTCGGCAATTTTAGCAAATTTTGATTATTTAAAATGAATTATTTTAAATAATAACGACGAGAAATTTATTTTGAATACAATTCGAACGTTTATATTATATAGATCGTCGTTAGAATATAAATAATTATTTATATATATAAAAGGAATTGAAAATGGCGCGGTAGTTCGATAATTCGATTTCAAACTTCAAATGAACATACCGGGTGCAAAACAAACCGGATTTTAGTGAAACCAAAAATAATGGAATCTATTTGAGAATATCTTTCCAACGAATCCGAAAAATTGAAATTTCATAGCGGGGATAAAAAGATATGTCCAGTTGAAAATTCAGAATAGTCGCTATGGAATTCTGGCCCTTAAAAATGGAAATTTTGCAAACGACCTCGGATTTCGACGAAACCACTTTTGTTGGATCCGTGATGTAAAGTTATTGCTAGGTTCCAATTTTCATAATTTTTCGAATCAATATGTGAGCGTGGCAAAGGAAAACGCGTTTGACCAGTTTCAGTTGATTTTAATCGACTGGAAAATGGCCCTTTTTCAAACGGTCTCAGAATTTGATGAAACTAGTTTTGTTAGGACCGTATCGTCAATACGAAGCTAGAAAATATTTTTCTGGAATTTTTAGAGTTCGTATGTGACCCCGGTAAATTGAAATGCGCGTTCAAATTCAATATATAGAGTTATATGTTGATTTTAACGGAAACTGATTGTAACAGCCGAATCAGCTTACGATATATATCGCATTGTGTTCGGAATGGGGGTAATTAGCTATGGACGATAGGCGGTGGGTTCGGTTTCGAGGTCAAAATAAAAAGTTGCTTTTTGGTGGAAAATAAAACAAGTAAAAAAAAAACCTTCTCCCTTATCTTTGCTCAGACCCCCCCCCCCACCCCGTTCATTTTAAAAGAAAGAAAAAAAAAAGAAAAAAAAAATCGAAATCGCATGCCGCCAGGGAGGAGCACCACCGCACCGCGACGCCAACGCCGCCGCCCACTCTCCTTCTTCCCCCACCTCCTCCTTCGCGATCAACGCGAACCCCCAGGCCTCGCAAGACCCGTAGCCACCTCGAGCCCCACCCAAACCCATCGCACCCCCTCGCCCACCTCCACCGACCGCCTGTAACCCCTCAGCCCCCCCCCCTGCGCCGCCTGAACGAGCTGCGCCACCCTTCACTCCGGCCATCCTCCCCGTCCGGCGCGAAAGCCCCCCCCCCCTCTCCAATCTGAACATTGTAAGTTATATTCATTTTAGTTTCATTTTATTTTATTTTATTTTATTTTTCTGATTTTTATTTTTATGATGAAGTTAAAAAAAATTATAACTAGAGAAGTTAGGATTTTTATAACTAGAGAAGGTCGGATTTTTATTATATAGAAAGTTCGGATGTTTAAAGTATAAAAGGCGATATTTTTAACATATAAAAGATACGATTTTTAACAAATAAAAATTCGATTTTTATATGTATATTAGCATGGTGAAAATACGATTTTTTTTTATGTAGCAAGATCGAATTTTTATAAAGTAAAAATTCGATTTTTATATATTGAATAGCATAGTAAAAATTCGATTTTTATATATTGAATAGCATAGTAAAAATTTGATTTTTATATATTGAATAGCATAGTAAAAATTCGATTTTTATATATTGAATAGCATAGTAAAAATTCGATTTTTATATATTGAATAGCAAAGTAAAAATTCGATTTTTATATATTGAATAGCAAAGTAAAAATTCGATTTTTATATATTGAATAGCATAGTAAAAATTCGATTTTTATAAATTGAATAGCGAAGTAAAAATGTGATTTTTACATATGTAGAGAATACGGGCAAAGAAAGTGACAAGAGGCAAGAACGACGAAGATTTCTACATAAGAAGAGTCGAGGCATTGGATTAGCAATTCTGTGAGAACTTCTCACCTTTAAATTATTTTTCTAGTTGAAATATATACTAGGATGCAGACGGTGTTTAGTAGCACCCGACACCCGTCGTCCACAGACCATGGACGGCTGGTATGCTTGTTTGTTTGATTTTGTTGTGTAGTTGATTGTGTGATGTGATGTGAAATGAAATAAAATATTTATATAGCTAAAAATATTTTACAGTTAAAAATAGAAATTTTAACGTGTATATGAAATGAAATAAATATAAACAAATCGGACGATTTGTTTATATACACACATTTGACTGATATTGATTGGGACGATAAATTTTACACATCGCCCAACTGCACAAATAAAATCTGTGTTTGATTGTTTGAAACCCCACACGGGTATTGGGATGATATATGACATACTCTAATCCCAATAGTTAGTTGTATGTCGATCGATTGATTGACAGACTGTTATGAGCGTTAAATATTTATATTTGATGCTTATACAGTGTAGAATGCACTTTGGATGATGGTTGATTATTCATCGTTGTTATTGTGTACATGTGGTGTGGAAAGTCCATATAATTAACATTATATGGTAATTGATTGGGCCTCATTCCAATATTTGAATAGAATATTTGAAAATAAGAAATATTTGAATAGAATATTTGAAATTAGAAATATTTGAATAGAATATTTGAGAATAGAAATATTTGACATAGAAATATTTGAAAATGGAATATTTGAATAGAATATTTGAAAATAAGAAATATTTGAATAGAATATTTGAAATTAGAAAGATTTGAATAGAATATTTGAGAATAGAAATATTTGACATAGAAATATTTGAAAATGGAATATTTGAAATAGAATATTTGAAATAGAATATTTGAAAATAGAATATTTGAAAATAGAAATATATGAAGCCGTGTTGATTAGATTGACGCCATTTTGACGTGAACGATATTTATATCGATTTTATTCATTTTATAATGAATATCAAAAGTGATTTCAAAATCTAATATTTTGAAAAGAATTGAAATTCGAATTGAAACTGAATAGAAACGAATTCGAATTGAAACTAAAAAGAAATGAATTCGAAATAAACTGAATAGAAACGAATTCGAATTGAAATTGAATAGAAATGAATTCGAATTGGAATTGAATAGAAATGAATCTAAATTGAAATTGAATAGAAATGAATTTGAATTGAAATTGAATATAAATGAATTCGAATTGAAATTGAATATAAATGAATTCGAATTGAAATCGATTTGAAATGAATTTAAAACGAATTTATATTGGAATATTCAATTTTGATTTGAAATTGAATATGAAGTTGAAAACCGTTTTGAAAACGAATTTAAAACGATTTATAAAATACGTTTTAAAAGGAAATCGACGAAGTATATATTATATATATAATATAATGGCCTGAATAGAACACGCCGCGCCGCGGCAGTTCACGAACTTCGACCATTGACTTCGAACGGATATTGCGGGAGATCCGACCGTCGGATTCTCCTAAAACCGGAACTGTTGGGTTCGTATCGAAAAGAGCTTTCTAACGAACATTAGAAATTAGAAATCTAACGGTTGGATTTGGAATTATGTCCAAATCAAATTTGAAAAAGGTCGCTGTAAGTGCAGTTCGATGGCCGTTGATGGAAATCGACTGTACAGGCCTTGATAAAATTATTAAAAATAGTAATAATTTGTGTAAAATCATAAGAAATGATTTGTGAGGATTTGGGATGAAAAACTCCATATTTGAAATGATAAAAATAGATTTTTATCGAAATGAACTAGTTTTGAACTAGAATTATAATTCTATTTATTTTTAAATAAATAAATTGAATTTGAAATGGTTTTGAAAATAACCAGAATTTCCGATGATTGCATTGGAATGGATTTGAATCGAAATTGTCTTCGGAATATTTCGATGTTGGATTTCGTGATTATACAGATGTTGTTATGGAAATTTGAAAGATATAGATATATATATCGTTATTTCCAATACGATATTTGTTGGTCGTAGAATTTGATATTGAATATAAGCCGATATATTTTCTATTCAGAGCCTTGTATTTAATATCAAATGTGATTTGGGTATGTCGTGAATGGTGTCTCATTAACACTGTTCTTAAGCCCAGTTGAGAAAAGATTAAATCTTTTTATTTAGATTTAATGAAGTGTACCAATTAGATAATATTTAATTGGAATTGAATTCGAATTGATTCTTGGGTTTATCGTGAATGGTGTTTTAAATAACACTCGTTCTTTAACCCGATAATTAATAGAATGTGATTTTGGGTTGTCGTGAACGGTATCTTCAATAATACTGTTCTTAGACCTAAAGGAGTTAAGAAAATCAGAAACTAACTGGAGATTAGTTAGATTGAATGGTTTCAGAGGTATTGATCTGATGTTGGTTTCGGCTTTCGGGGTTAATACTTAGGGAATTGTTCATTTGCTAATTTACGGTTAGGGACTGATTGAATTGTGATGTGATTTTGGGTTTATCGTGAACCGTGTTTTAAATGACACTGATTCTTTAACCCAGTCACAGATTAAAACTAAGTGGAGTTTTAATGAATCTTTAATTAGATTGAAATGATCGAGAATGGAGTATCACCAGTTTTGCTCCAGGCGATAGTTAAATCTTTAATTAGATTTGAGCGTGAAATGGTAATTGAATTTACCGATAACACCGTAGTGTTAGATATGAAGTATTACCAGTTTTACTTCATGGGATGGATAGGTTGGGATTGGGAAATTAAAACAAATGATTACTTCGGTAAAGTTCGTTAATCACGACTAGTTTGAATTGATATTCAAAAAAAAAATAGATTAAAGAATAAATTTGAAGGATTTATCTTTGATAAAATTAATGGGAACCATTCCCTATGAATGTGAAATTTAGAAACTAACTGTCGGTTAGCTAAGCAGAATGGTTTTCTGGATATTGATCTGATGTTGGTTTCGGCCTTCGGGGTTAATATTTGGGGAATTATTCTCTGGTTAATTTACGGTTAGTGACTGATGAATTGGAATGAGGCGTATGTTGTGTTTGTGTAACACTTATTTAAAATATACGCGAGTTGTTCGGAAAGACCGGGTTTATCCCATTCTGAATAACTGATACGACGATAAGTCGAAGATGAAGACGATGGTCGAAGACCGGAGTTCTTCACGTCGTTTGGGTAATCACTGATGATCTTGATTGGGTTGTACACCCAAGAAGATGGAAACAGTTGGTGATCGTCCAGATGTACTTGGAGATCGATGGATATGCGGGGTACTAGGTGCCTCCGGTTTCATTCAGACCCAGAACGAACTTGTAAATGGACTGTGTGTCTGACATTGGATTTTAGTCTGTGTGGTTGATTTCTATTAAATATATATCTGTTTGGCGGCGGAGAATTTATTCTCTTGCTTAACGCCCTTCTCTGAGACGTATGAGCTCAGGGGTTATATATTGATGGATATCAATCGCATGGAGTGAATTGCCTGTGTGGCATGCCTAAGTGGCAGTTGATCAAGGCTTCTGTTGAAAAGCAAAGTCTTGTGGTGATGATCAAAGCACAGCCTGTGTGGCACAACTTTGTGTAACGTGAATTCGCGAGCCTCACACCCCGGTTGTGAACCAAAAACGGGAGAGGACCTCAGGGAGGGCATGCGTTTCTTTCTAGCTAGGGTGGTGTCAGTGACCTACCAGCCCTGACATTTATATACTTTTCACCTGTGTGGTTGTTGATGTTGCGAGGCGCCTCGGTTAGATCGGACGATCCGGGTCCGATGGAGCCATTCGTTGGCTCATTTACGCCCCCAAAGGGCGGGGAAACGCAGTGTTCAGGCATTTTAATCCACATCGGTGGACCGGCCCTGACGATCCAAGGGTCACTCGAGCTCTGATCCTGAGACTCGGGCTAGACAGTCTCGAATCGGTTGAGGACTATCTTTTGCCTCGGTTCATAGATGGAAATCCAATTTCCAAATACGTGACATTTGCGGTTTTATTTGTAGAGCCTAGTATGGCGACATGATATATGGTACCCATGCCGTCTATGATTGATATTTATGATTTGAAGTTGTTTTATACACTATGCACTTATAATACTATCAAAATAATCTGTTTTAAACGTATCGAGCATGATTTGGCTATTATAAGGGAAAACCCTATCCCCCGGCTTGCGTTGCATTGTGTGATAGGACCTGGGTCTTGTAATAGCTTCATTTTTTCTTTATTTAGCATTGCGCTGTTTGTTTTATGCACTGGTGTTCTTGGGAGGAAACCCGTTCCGTGTTATACGGCGTGGTCCCTTAATTTACCTAACTTTAAAATAAAGATTAATAACTGTTTTAGTTCTCACACCAGTCCCATGACTGACCTGGAGTTTATTGTTTTGACCTAAACTCTGGGTGCCCTTATTTCGACACGGGCAGCTAGTAGTTTTGGTTTTGCAGATTTATATTCACAGGATCCTGGTTTACAGCTGGAATGATATCCGGAAAGCTTTGTATCCGTTTATCTCTTCTAGTTGTGTATTGTATTATTTTCCGCTGCTATGTATTTAAATGTAATTTAAATCTCTGATATTTCTGTGTAATATTCATTTATACTCTGTATATTCTTGTAATCTGATGGCATTGTTGTAATTAACAATGAAATGTTCTCCCGTCTGCGTTCTGATTTGTCGTGTTCTCAAAACAATTCGTTCTTTCTCTTCTCTTCGGAGACCGGGGAAGTTCGGGTCGTTTCACAGTGTGCACTTGTGTTCAATGCATGGTTATTTAGTTTTGTGACCCACTTTAATATTATAGATCAGTCAAGGTTCATGGTAAATATGAAACTACAGAGAAAAGCAACATAATATTAGGGGATTGAGGTACATATACATGTGTTATATGATGTGTTGTTGATTGCTTATATTTTAATGTTATGTAAGTAGCACTGGTTATCTACTGCCGTTACGTTTAATATGCCTTAAAAATACTAGTTCATACTCATACCTGATTATTTTGTATGACCATATTTGGTTGCATTTCCAATCTGCGGTGTCTCATTTTGGTGAGGCAACTCAAGGATTTACTTCAGGAAAGGAAGCATAAGTAAGCTGATTTGCTTATGTTGTGCTAATGTGCGAGGGATTTGCTATTGTAGGGTCTAACATCTAAGTAGTTTAATGCTTGAATAAAGTGTATGAAGTATGTTTGTTAAAGCATTTTAAAGGCTTTGTAAGCTGCTTTAAGTCGACTAATGCAATGTCTAGGTACTTGAAAATCAGTTACGGTCGGAATTTCTTAAGTTATATTCTGTGAGATTTATAATGTTTGGAAAAGATCAGATCACTTAAATTATAAATGCTTCCAGCTAGTGTTTTAAACTATATACATGGATGGATGCATACAATGTTGCCTATACGTATAAATATAGCTTGAGCCTTGTTTTGTTTGCACATTGATACCAATATGGTAGTACATATAAATGAATATATGTATTTTGTTACTGGGATTCAATGTGATCGAGCGATTGAACATTGGAAGTATACTTTTACATGACAAAACCTAGCATGCAATATGAATCAAAAGGGTATATTACATAAATAATAGGCACATATATTTCCTGAGAGAATCCCAGAATAAAAGAGCATTTATACGCACACATGGCCAAGTGTTTAGAAGAATAACAGTATAAATTTTAGGGAATATTTCCATATGATGAAAATGAGCAAGTTTTTATATAAGTTTTGGTTGAATGCATGAAACTGCTTTTCTTGAGAATCTAACCAGGTTTTCTATGAGTGCATATTTAGAAACAGGGGATTTAGGAGGCAAATATCAATGGGGGTGTGCAGTTGTATAGCATGTGCATTGTGCATGTGCACACTCCCAATGCATCCAATTTCCAATTTCCACTTTCTTCTTACACTATTTTTTTGGATAAAGCTTGCATAAAAATATAGCAAGAATTTACTATTATTCAACTATTTACCTGGTATATAGGGTAGAGTAAAAGAGTTGTAAATATTTAAATATCATCCATGCTTTGCACAAGAAATAGCTATAATCTAAAATTGTCTTATGTGGCTTATTTTGCTAAAATTCCACAAATAAAAAATGTTACTATATATCATCACATATATATAAAATATAGATATTGGTTGAACTGATATTTTTATATTGGTGTAGAGCTGAACTTGGGGACTTAATAGGGGAAATCCTATTAAGTAAGTGACTCAAGGAATGAACTGATTTTTAATCAGTGAATTTAATTACATTTTAGATAGAGATTAAAGAGGGTCACTTCAGTGTTAGATATGCAGTACACTCAGTTTTGTTCCATAGGATGAATAGGATAGGAATGTGATAAGGATTTGAGAGATTACCTTTTTTGTAAGGTTCGATAATTCCGGTAAAGTTTAGAAAACTAGATTTTAGTTAAATCTATGAAATGAGATTTTTATAATCTATCCAAATGATTTCAAAGGAAAGATTTAAACAGGAGTTTAATGAATGTAAATCTTTGGTAAGATTTAAGTGAGAAATTACCAATGTAAAGAATGATTTGAGAAAATGAATATTTCGAAATGGAATGAGACTCATGATATGTTTATATATCAATTGATTGAAAATATACGCTAGCTATTCAGAAAGACTGGGTTCCGACCCATTCTAAATAACTATACGACGAACATTGGAAATATTGAAGACGGTGGTTGAAGACCAGAGATCTTCACATCGTTTGAATTATTGTTGATGCCTTGGTTGGGAGGTACACCCAAGACGAGGTTATAAGTGGTAGTCATCCAGATGTACTTGGATATTTTCTAAATTTGCAAGGGCTTGTCTCCTTCATTGGACGAGGAATAAGGTGCCTTCGATTTCATTCAGACCCTGAACGGACTTGTAGATGAATGTGTGTCTAACTAGGTAATTTACGACATAACCAATTGGTATCTATTAATGTTATATCAGTTGGTGGCGGAGAATTTGTTCTCTTAGCTTAAAACCCTCCTCTGAGACTTATGTACTCAAAGGATTATATATTAACAGACACCGATTATATGTTGTGAATTGACAATGTGGCATGCTAAGTTTTTAGCCGATCAAAGCTTCATTTTGAAAAATAGAGCTTTGTGGATGATGATCAAAGCATGGCTGATATAGCGTAGCATTGTGTTGAGACATGACTGTGGAGCCTCACAACCCTTGAATGGATGAAAACAAGATGATGGACAACATGGATATGGACTAACGTTAATTTTCTTCTAGCTTAAAGTGATGCCATGGTATGGAGCCTAGGCAATTTACTTATGTAGATGATGTATCGATTTGCCTTGAAAGATGGTCAAATACGACCAGGACGATAATCAAATACGATAGAGAACATTATGTTTGGGAAGGATTCCAATCAGCCCGTTAGTGCTGGTCGGTTCTGCCGATCCGAAGAATGACCTACTTGTGATTCCTAGGACATATTGCTATGTGTTCTGAATGGTTAAGGAATATCCTTTTCCTTGGTCATTGATGGAACCCAACTTCCAATACGAGCTTTGCGTTTTCAGTTGTAACCTAGTGGCCAACACAATGGGATGGGGCATTATGCATGCTAAGATTTATACATTTACTTTAGAAAGTGATTTTCACACTGTGCACTAGTAATAACATCAAAAAAAATTGTTTTTCACGTATCAAGCATATTTGGTTATTATAAAGTAAAACTCTTTCCTCCGGTTTGCATTGCATTGTGTGATGGGACTTGAGTCTTATTATAGCTTCATTTTTCAGAAAATGTTACGAGTTGTTTGTGATTAGTATTCATGTGGAGAAAACCCGTTCCATGTTATATGCATTGTCATGTGATTTACCTGACTTTAAAATAAAGATTAGTAACTGTTTTAGTTCTCACACCAGTATCATGGCTGACTCAGAGTTTATTGTTTCCCCCCTAAACTTTGGGTGCCCATATTTTCCACATGGGCAGTAAAGTAGTTTTGGTTAGCAGATATTTTATAGAGCAGGTGCTGGATTGAAGCTAAAGCTATGTCCAGAGCATTTTATTGCTTCCACTGAGTTTTGTTTTCCATTATATACAAGATATACTCTGATGTGTTTATTTCCGCTGTGCATTGTATTTATTGTTGTACTTTGATGTAAGTCATACTCTGATGTACAAGTTATTGTAATAATAATGAAAAAGATTTTTTGATCAGTTCTTATTAGTCGGAATCTCAAGCGATACGTCTTATTGATCAGTTTAAGTCGGTTGGATTATCGGTTTGAATCAGGCGGCACGGCGGGTCGTCACAAAGATTTACAAGACATAAAGTAAATTCATAGCGGAAGAAAAAGATAATTTTCGTTAAAAATAACAAAACCATATTTATTATTTCATCCAAATCAAATTGTCTTAAAACACCATGTCTCAAATCTTAGTTATAATAGAAATATCATAATACAATAATAGTAATATCCCTAAATAGCCAGAAAGGTTCAAACAAACCGTGGAAAAGAATTAAACAATACATCTCTACAAGCGTCTTCCAAGATAAGATCAACAAAGCAGTCTAAGCTAAGCACTTAGTAGGTCAAAAAAAGTCTGGTGAGCTGTAGTGATTTCTAGCACGATTGAAGCGAAAGAAAATAGATAAAATAGTAGTTCTAGTGTCATAAAAGGGAAAGAGTCTGTGTAGATCTAAAAAGTGACAAATATAATGGTGATTATAAAAAGATGTAAGTTTTCTCATTCGCGAGATTCAATAACGATGACTTTTTTGTACTTCTACAAATTCAAAAAAAAAACATAACAAGGAAGAAGTTTCTAATACTACCCAATCGATCGGCTACAACGAATTATGGATAACCTATGCACACTATGGGTTCGGGTTTATCTGGCCCCAACTCATCAGCCAAAAAACTTAACCGTATCCATAGGTGTCAAAGTGGCTTATGTTTCCAAATCGTACTAATGCATGCACACTAACCTACTGAAACACACTCACACCCTCCAATTGGACCTATTTACATACATAATGTAACATGGTGCGTGCTCTTGCCTTATATTGAGACCGAAAATGATAACTGTTATGCTACATGGAATGGATCCCAAAAATAATTTGACCAAATCTCCAACCTTGATTTGGCCTCCACAAATAAATTCTATATATTAGTCCCATAATTTACCCACGCACTGTAAATTAATATATCCATATTAAAGCTTGATAATGAAATGTACTGCGCTCGTAATTTACCCACCTACTGTAAATCAATATATATATATATATATATATATATATGTAAGGCCTAACCATGACAGTCTAGTTTAAGCTTACAATTTGCCCATAAGTTGTAAGTTAATATGTTCATATAAAAGCCTGACAACGAGGAGTACAAGCCTAATAATTTACCTACACATTGTAAATCAATATGCATATATTAAGCCCAATTATCCCTCTCAAATTGTAACACCCCGTAATTTTAGAGAACAATATAATGATAAACTAAAGAAAACTTAATTAAATATTGGGAATTAAGTAAAATGGACTGCACCAATTGCGTTCATCTCGGAATTCTACTTAAGATAGACTCCGAGTTTACGTAAAACGGATATAGTATGAAGAAGATATTAAGGTTTGAAGTTTATATACGTATAAGCCATTTAAATATAAACAAAAAAAATCAAGTATTCAAAATCAAACAGTGTAAAAAGAGGAGGGAAATCGGCCCGTTAGGGGTCGACCCCGTCCCCTATAGGTGTCAACCCATGAGTCGACCCCTACACAGGGGTGTCGACCCCGGGGTCGACCCCAGCCAGATCTGGGCAGATCAATTTCTGTGAACGTGGACACATTTCAGAACAACATTCGTTGACCGTAGGCTATAAATAGGACCTCATTCTCATTGTTTCATTCACCAAAAAACAATGGAGATAACGAGGTGCGACCCCAACTCAAATTAAACTAGCCTATTCTTCTACAGCAACAAGTTATACGGATTCAAGGATCTCTGCTACGAAATTAACAAACACTTCTCTGTTCTTTAGATCCAGCCACAGTGAGTTCATGTTTTTTTAGATATATACATTTAAAAGTAATCTTGACATATTTATAAGTTGGATCTAAATCGGTGCACGATAATAACTTAAATCATAACTAGTCAGATCTGTCATTACTTGTATACCTGATCTACAGATTAATTCTAATATGCATGTTCCTGATATGCCTGTTCTGTTATCATGACTGATCTTATCATTATATGCCCATTCTGCTACTATTCCTGTTTCTGTCACCATATGCTTATTCAGTTAGTATTCCTATTTATGTCATCGTATGTCTGTCTTGTTATTATGCCTATTTTTGTTCTCCTCTCTCCCTCTTTCCCTTTTATTTTTATAGCCAGGCTACCTTCGAGCCTAGTCCTATCACTGAAACATGAGAACATGCGAAATTGGGAACGATTGGGATTGACAAATTGGGGCATAACTCATATTGTAAAACATGATTGGTATTTTGGGCATAATCTATACCTTGAGCCAAAACTTTAACTTGGGGCATAACTTGTATCGTGAATTGGACTGGGAATTGGGAATAACCTTGGATAAACATGAGAAATTGTTAATAATGAACATGCCTAGATTTACATTAATTAGAAACTGTAGCCGCGCTTAGACACGAGGTTAGATTACACTTGTGGTAGAAGTCAGCCCGAAACTGCCTGGCATATCCAGCATCCACAAGTGGTAAATCTAATGTGAGGGGTCTAAGTGCATAAATGTACACATAACAACGCTAAAACACAAGGTTAAGTCCGACTTGTGGAAGAAGTCTGCCCGGAACCGCCCGACGTATCCAGCATCCACAAGTGGCCGACTTAATGTGAGGGGTCTAGTGCATTAACAAACATGAAGGGAAATATGATAATAACCTGTTAACCCGTAATACTTAACCTGTTTAAACCTATGGGGTTACATGAACCTGTCAACTTAAATAGGGGTCAAGTAAACTTAAGTAAACTTGCTTGAATCAGTAGGGTTAAGTAAACTTGTTTGAATCAGTGGGGTTAAGTTAATCTAGTGAAATTCGTGGGGGCGGGATATATATATATATATATATATATATATATATATGTGTGTGTGTGTGTGTGTGTGTGTGTGTGTGTGTATGTATGTATGTATGTATCTACCATTTTCATAGTGTCGACCTCGTTAATGGCAACTGGTGAGATTTCACCAGTTTTCGCCATGCGTGAGTGCCTTCCCCATTTTTCCTTGTCTTCCTTCATCTAATTCATATAATCGCATTCCTCCAGCAACCTTCAACGATGTTTTTGTTGATAATACGTTTGTTTTTCATCTGTTATTCACCACTAATTATCAAATCCGAAAATCTTATTTCACCTTTTCATCAATTTCCATCTTTTTTTTCCATATGATTCCCTTCTAAAACAAATCGCACTGCGATATATAACATCCTTGAACGAATCTCGATTCGTTGATAGGCCACAAAGTTATCTTTCCTTACAACCCTAATTTCCACAAATCTTCCAGATCTAATAATCCATTCTACCTTAATTTTCAAGAAGCGCCAGATCTGTTACTATTAGGAGATCTTTGTGCTAATTCGATTTCCATCTACTCAACAATTACATATCTTATTAGCTGAAGTATGGACTATCAAGACATCGTTAATTTGGGATTCGGCATTGCCAGCGCAACTGAATCAGCTACAGTTCCAAGTTATCCAACCGATCTTCCATAGATTGAGTTAGTTTCGGCCGGTTTTTGTTTATGTAAGAATTTTTTGGGTTCAGATCTTGTGTTAATAGATTTGGCATAGATTGATTCTCTTTTAGTTTGTGTTAAGAAGATTAGACAGTTTTTGATTACAATATGACTATTTTGAAGATTTTAGCCTCTTATAAGATCTGGTTTATCGTTGGATTATTGATCAGTTGGTCCATTACATATGATTTATCAGATTTTATTCTATATGAATGTTACATGCTGTAATCTGAGAGAAGTAAACAACCTCTTCGTAATGGATCTCAACACTATTATCTCCATAATGCTGTTAACTTGGTTCAGCTCTTATATGTGGCTAAATATTGCACTGGATTCTATATTCATATTGTTGATTCTAGTTCTAAGATTGATTCATAGCTGTTTATGAATCATCAACTAGATTTAGTTTCTGGAATCGAGTTTTTGAGGTTTAGATGCAGTTTAATCTGTTTAAGGGTTGTTGGAAGAATTTTGAGGATAAATTAGATACAGTGTTTCTGGATTAGGTGTTTCAGTGTCTTTGAACTGGTAGTTGATTTATGGTTACCAGTTTTAAAAATGTCGAGGTCCATATTTCAATGCTTATGAATGTCCTCTGTTTCAGCAATTTTAATCAGTCTGCAGCCTTGTGATCAAACTCATGTGAACCTTTTTATGAGGTTGAAAATAGGGGTTGGACATTGGTTAAGTTGATGGATGGTATTTGGTCAAATTCATAAGCAGTTTAGCTGAGAATTCATGAGCAGTTTGGAAGAGAGTAGCACTACTGGTTTTTTTGGTTTAAAAGTATAATGGTACTGATTTTTATTGTTCATGGATGGCACTGTACCCAAGCTTGTATAGATTTTGGTTGAAGCTTAAATTGATAGAAGGGTATTGCTAGAATGCATGCACAGTTACTATTGAAGACAATGTCAGTATAAATTTGAAGGTATTTTCAGCGGATTATAATAGTGGTGCTGCTGTTTCTCATCCTAAGAATGGGTATTCAGTAGCTTCCTTCTGTGGTGTTCATCCAGAAATGATTTGCAGTTTTGGATGTTATGGTTAAAAGTATAATGGCAACTGGAGCTTATTTATTTGATGACATTTTCAACTGTCTCTTTACTAGATCCTCAAGTGCTTTCAATTGCTTTTGAAGAGGTTGAGAATGGCACCACTGGATTTGATAATGGGTGGCTTCATGTATAGTGGTGCTACGGTTTTGTATGTTATCCAGATGTTCTCAACTGAGTATCTCCTTTCTGAAAATTCAATTTTACTAAATACAATTATGTATTGGTGCGAAACTATTTTATTTACATGCACTCAAATTTGGGAGAGTACAAATGGTCTTGAAGAGGTGTTTACTGCTGCTTTTTCTGAACAACACATGATGTAATGGATTTTGTTTTTGGAGTCTCTCTTTATGATGCTTGTTGGTTGAAGGTCATGAGTAAGAGGAGCTTTGGGCTCGAGGGAGGTGCAGTGTTGCACGTATGTGGGATTTTGCCTTATCATGGGTTGTTACATTTTAATTAGTTTTAGAGTTCTTGTATTTTCAGTTTTATTTTTTTTACTTGTAATGGTTAGTATGTGAACCAATTTTCAAAAATAAAATAAAAAATGTATGTATGTATGTATATACCCGACAAACTTAACCTATGGTACATGTTAGGGTTATGAAACCTTGTTAAACTGTTAAGCATAACCTGTCAAAATCCTAGTAGTGGGGATGCAAGCCTAGGGGGCAGCTTGCATCATTTGTTGTGTGGGACCCGTATCAGTCAGTAACCCATTTTGGTATCAAATGGGCACCCCGAACTAGGTCGGGGTCTAGGCATGCTTACTGAGTTGATCGTAAGATGTCACTTGGGCGAGGGTGTCGATAGCGTAGGAAACCAACAGAATCATGTGCGTGCATGGGTCCGACTTGTTAGGCGAATTAAGACGTTGTGGCATCAGTAGATATGGTTGTGCATCTTGAAAATAACGGGATTGCTACTTTAGGAAATGATACATCCTATTGTGGGGCCAACACAGGGTATCTACGAGATAGGGAGCCGATCGATTGGGGGTAATAATTATGGTACACCTAGTCTTACTAGCTTGTTTAGGAGCCCATAATTCTTGCTGGGGGTAACACCTATTATTTCTGTTGGGCTGCCTGCTATTCGTGTTGGGGGTAAAACCTATCACTAGAAGTACACCTAAGTCTACCATCTTGTTCTTGTTGGGATCATCTTGTTTCAGTTATACTAGTGTTGGTGCAGAGAAAAGTAATTGAGAAGCGCAATATATTCCATTCAGTTATTCTGTTTATCCTGCCCAGTTTGCTATACCTGCCTTATGACATTGTTATCTCTTTATTATCCGGTTTATATAGCAGTCATGATGCTTTTACTTTTCTATATGCTAAAAGTAACTGGACTCGCCAGACTTTATGTCTGACCCATTTTGTTTCCTCTTCTCTCTCTTCCACCCCCCTAGGTTCTCAGGGTGGGAATACTCAGGCTTGATTAGGATTCTCTCTCTTATTCTGGTTGAAGCTGCTTTGATGTACCGCTTTTTCTATCTTCTCTGATATGGCTATTATTTTGGGGATTATGCTTTTATACTACTGTACTCTGATGATTTTAGTACAAGGCAGATACTTCAAATTTATGTAATGGGTTTTCTGTATTTCAGACTTATAATGTAACTGAATTTGGATCACGATGTTTTTAGTTTAATAAAGTTTTAAATTTCGTTGTTATTTTATATCTATCTTGTGATGTTTCTGTTTCTGTTTACCTATAACGCTTCACGAAACTTAATGCACTCGGATAAAGAGTGACATTAACGGACGTGGGGTGTCACACAAATATTCCAAGTCATATTACAAATAAACTATTCATATTTTATTATGATTTCCAATTATCATAATTATGCCATTTTCTAATTACAGTCCATTTCTCAAAAATCTATCGAATAGGAATTTACAGTTCGATTTACCTTAATTCAGTTATCCCGTTCTTAATTGCAGTTTCATACTATTCAAATTAAGCCTCAATTTTGATCATTTCTTTCAAATTAATATTTATTGACCAAACCAAAATGCAGAATAAACGAAATAGAGAAATAATCCAACGTAAATATATCGACATACAGGTTCAAGCCTGTTTTCATTACATTTATACTCCATTTAGGCATATTTCAATGTAACTGCAAAATCTAAGGAAAAGGGAAGAATTGATCTGATACAAAAGTTCATAGAAATCTAAGGCTTAATTTTAATCATTTCTTTCGAATTAATATTTATTCCCCAAACCAAAATGGAGAATAAACGAAAAGGAGAAATAATATAAGGAAAATATATAAGCATACAGGTTCAAGCCTGTTTTCATCACATTTATACACTGTTTAGGCATATTTTAACGTAACTGCAAAATCTATGAAAATTGAGAAAAAAAGGAAGAATAGATCTGATACAAAAGTTCATAGAAATATGAAAATTGAAGAAACATATAGAAGAAATTCAGAAAGAAGAATAAAGACAATTGAATCTGAATCTAAGAATCATGAATTGTTCAGATCTGATACAACTACAACTGCTATTTTATAAATTTAAGTTTAGAATAATAGAAATCTATAAACACATAAATCCCACCTAAGAAATGAAAATCCAAAGACCCGGCAGGAAATTCCCAAAATCTATTAATAAACACTACACCAATTTGTGTGTTAACAATTTATTTTTATTTTAGAGAGGAAAGGTTTGGTGGAGGCTAAGAAGTGAAGAATGAGAATTGTGGGGAACAAGGAAGGTGTATAGTTTATTTATAAATGTGGAGGGAATTTTAGGCTTTAGGATAATTAGGTTTCCATTAACAACCGTCGGATAAAGCAAAATATCAAACCTTTCAACGTGATTCATGTCACGCACGAAAACGTGACTGGCTGCGCTACCTTGGTCAACTCATCTTCCAAGTGGGTCGACCCAGGGGTCAACCCAGTTGAATCGGGTCGTCCCAGTAATTATGATGATTAAGCGTAATTTATTATTTTAATTCACAGTGTTTTATTTCAAATTCTAATTTTGAATTTCAAACTTCAATTGATCATAACATATTCGCTTTAAGTATGTTTTACGTAAACCAAGAGTCCATCCGAATTAGAAAATCTAAGGGACCCAACGGCGCAACACCTGTTGCCCAACTCCCAATTATTTTTCAACTTATTCTTTAATTAACCAAATTGTTAATTAATTATTATTTGTTAAAAATTTAGGTTGTTACACTAAGATACTTAAAAATAAAAGGATGACCAGTCTCTTGTAATAAGTTCAGCTTACCTTTAATAGCTACCGATCAAAAACTAGAATGTCCTCCAGAATCGAGTTTGCCACCGTTCGGTTGATTGAACTCTGGGTATACACTGGTTGCTCCGATGATCTTCAGTTCTGCTGTTGTGGTTCGAGATGAAATTTGGCTCTTCAAAATTCGTAAGTGATTTTGCCCTTTTAATTTTTATTACTGCTCGGTAATTCAATTTGAATTTCAACACACTTTCCTGTGATGATGCTTGGATTTATATAGGGCTTTAAAACCCTAAAATCTCTTATTGTGGATATTTTGTGTGATTTGAATTTTTCCTACTAACTGAAAATAAACTTGTGATTTTTTGGTCCTTGCATTTTCTTCGATCAAACCTGTATCTTTAACTTTTTTTAAAACTTGTTCAGCCTTGGTTTATTTTATAACATGATACTGCATGTGAGGTTTAAGTAGATAAAAACTAATGCTTTTCTTGAGTTTACTTTGTCACTGCTACATTGTTTTGTCGTATGCTTGTATCATTTGTTGTGATTCCTTGTTCATTTAAAATTGGTAATTTTGCACTGCCTTGTGCTCTTGTTCACCCTTAAAACTTCAATGTCCTTACTATCTTTGATGTAACACCCCGCCATTTTGACCACCCTGAATCAATGATTAAACCAACTCGAAGCATTCAAAACGACGAATTATTATTGGCTTACAGGGTTTAAAAATGGAATTTAACACAAAATCACAGAATACAATATTTGCAGCGTAATGAATTTTCATATAAATATCAGAGTTTACAATGTTTTGAACAATGGAAGATATAAATTTACACATAAATTCCTTTTAATAAATTACTGCTTTCATCGAGCTTTACGCACATATGCGTGTTCACGCGCCTCTCCTCTTTAAGAGCTGAAATCTTTGCATCTGTAACATTTGAGCATATCAAAATATAGAAGATACAATACAAAAGCGCAAACAATCCAGTTTCAATCGGGCACACAAGAAAACGCATCATGCAGGAACTATATATATGACAACCCATATTTCGAAAAGCAAATATAGCAAGTGCAAGTGCCTAATATTTCGACAAACAACATGCTTGTGGAATTCACCTATTTGCTAATTTATGTTCGCACTGTTTACCAATATACTTATTGCCATTAAAGAAGGTCTTCACAACTATATAGTTTAAAGCTTTGTTATGTAGGTATATTAGATACCTGTGCGACCTGGACCAAATGAGCTAAGACAATGCAATTTGGGCTGTCTAACGTCGTATGTTTCTATTTGAAGTTGTTAACCCAATTGGGCTATCCCCTTTTGTTTCGATAGTTGATGAAATAAATATTGTCATTGGTTCATAAGGAATTATTAGCTATCAAAGGTTATATACTAGTATTTCACACCTAGTGGATAGATGCTCGTAATACAGGTACGTTCAAGACGTATTGTCCACAGTCGCTAAATTAGAGGAGGCTACCTAAACAACATAAGAATGGGAAACATGAACATACTTTACTTTCATCGTATGTAATCAAAATTTCTGGAAGGATTCTGCTTCTCAAATCTTTCTGAATAATGCCGGAATATAATATGGACCATAACATGCAATTTGCAATTAATGTGAGCATAGCAAGTAAAATATGCATTACATGAATTAAGCAATAAAATACAGAAAATATAACAACTACACACTCCTAGCAATTGTATAAATAACTGGGAAATGTTAACATGTGCACACTAGGCATAGGCTAAAGTTTCTCTTCTACTTATTTGCCCCAGTTTAATGTACAGATTAATTTCAGTTGTAAAGACATTTTCTATTTCAAGATTAAATGTAGTCGTTTATGTAATAAATATTGTTCAAATATTCAATTAAACCTTAACGTATGTCCTATGGAGCTTGTTAACACAACCAAAAATAATCATAATAATTACATTTTAGTTTATATAGACAGGATCAATTATATACTGTTAACATTAACAATACTTATAACGATAATGAGGATCCAGTTTATAGGGATTCTAAATCATATAATAGACCTAAACATCAGTATGATAAATGATTGACAAACAAATAATTGCATAGTAAAGCAAAATTTGTGTTAGGGCCCTTTCTTATAAAATAGAGGAGCAGGACAGCAGGACTCATCAATCCAAATTTGTTTGGCGCACATACTACCAGGTAACAATCAAAACAACAATGCGTCATTTAATTTTCACAGTTCAACCTCTTCCGGTTATTGCTCCACAACCCTTCATATTTAATCTAAATAAATTGGCTTAGAATGCAAGGTACATCCATTTATACAAGTGTAGCAGTGGCAAGTGCATGGAAGGGACGGTGACAGCAACAACCAAGATGCCAACTTTTATAAGTATGGGCAAAGATCACTTCGAATAGCTAAAGGCTTTAGAAATACAAAGGGAGAAATGCCAACGAAAAACGTTTAAATGAATACTACGGTTCTCTGAGTGAGACATTCAAGGATAATATGCATATTCCATAATATAAAATAGTCTTAGTCTGGGACATTAAATGGCAGCAGAATCATATTATATAATACACACAAAAAAAAAAACAAAAAAAAAAATTCCTTAGACTGGAAACATTAAAGGGCAAAATACATAAAATGTTCAAATTGAATATCGAACAAGAATGGGCCATTTAAAATACAGATGGACAAAATTTCCTACTTAAACCTGAGATTATGTGACAGCAACAAACCAAGATGCCAACTTTTATAAGTCTAGGCAAAGATCACTACGAATAGCTAAAGGCTTTAGCAATACAAAGAGAGAAATGATAAGGAAAAACGTTTAAATGAATACTATGGTTCTCGGACTGAGACATTCAAGGATAATATGCATATTCAATAATATAAAATAGTCCTAGTATGGGACATCAAATGGCAGCAGAATACATATTGTATAATACAAAAAAAAAAATCCTTGGACTGGAAACTTTGAAAGGCAAAATACATAAAATGTTCAAATTGAATATCGAACAAGAATGGGCCATTTAAAATACGGATGGACAAAATTTCCTACTTAAATGTGAGATCATGTAGCAGTTTAAATACAGAAGGCTCACAACTATTTGTTCGTTTATAACAGAATTGGTTGATGTAGCAGTTTACTTTTTCAACATATTCATGTCTACAAGTATCAACCCATATTGTAAATAACCAACATTTTAATGTTTCACTAGATGCTTTATTATCAAATATCATCGGTGGTTATTTATCAAAAATACATAACCCTTCCAATCAATTTATAAATTAAAGCATAACAAATAAAAGAAATAAACTAAAGCACAACAAATAAAAATAATTTCAACCTATGGGTTCAATATAATAAAGTAACAGCAATTCTCGTACAAAATAAGCCCCTTATTTATTTTTGCAATTTGATTTTCCTGGACAATGATGATGTATACAACAGTTTCGTAATTCCTACTGTCTTCGTGCAACCTACCTTTAGTTGTTTACTAATAGTGAATGATAAGCTCATTACATCCATAGTTTGTTAATTTATTCAAACAATTATGTCCAAAAAAATCAAAAAACTTGTAGCTCAAAATATTTAAAAGAAGAGTGCATGTACGTGTAGAAGCTTTAGACGGTGGCCACACGGAAGGTGAATACAGCTTCAGGCAATGACTCCACAATGTATAGAAGATAAACGAGAAGCCATTAGTAGTGTAATATCACAAGAGTACATCTTAAATTGGGGAGGAACGATTTCTACTTCGGGAAAGTGGATTCTTCTGGAGAAAAGGAGACCTTTCTTAAGAAATAAAGGGAAACAAATTTGTCTATGGGGAAGGAAGCGTGCTGAACAGATAACAAGGACACGTTCCAAAATCTCCGAACCAATTTGACAAGTAGCAAACCCAAATAAGCAAGCATATATTTTTATTTTTATTTTATACCAAATGTTTCACCATTTATTTGTTAGGTATACAAACTCAATACAATGAGTTTATATTTCCAAATAGAATTCTTGGATTATAAATCAATTTTTTTTCTCATTATTAAAACAAACTAATGTCCATATAAATCTCAAATTAAGTTTAAAAATCAATTTTATCGATTCTCAGATAAAATATTTCAATTAATTTTAAAACACTACCATCATTGAATTTAACAATGCAACTCGCTTTCAAATTTTGAATCTTAATTTACCTCATTTTCTAAACGCCAATTTTTTTATGAGCTATTACAACCCACTTCCAAAAATCTGGGTTGTTACATTTGTATTACTACACCTTTACTTAGCCATGTCTTCATGCTTTGACACTAACTTGCCTTTGCTATGTTTGTTCGTTTCTGAAGCAGCACTGGTACTTAACTTGTGCATGTCATGCTCAGGTTGTGCCTTGAGCTTGTCCTTCATGTTTGATGTTGGTGCCTTTTTCGTTGCACTGGATTTCATTTTGCATTTGCTGACATGCTATTTTATTGATGTTGTGAGATTTTGTGCTTGGCCTTTGATAAAAATATATTCCACACTTTTTCTCCTTTATACAACTACATTGTTTCACTATATCATCTTTGATGCATGCTGGCTTGATCATTTTCACTTTTCACAGGCTTGAGCATGCTTGTGGCTGGGCTTATACATTTGACGTGTTTTCCCCTTTGATGTTGTGCACATTAAGTTTGTGTCACTGTTGAAACCTGAACCAAGTCTTGTTGAACCTTGTTAATATTACATGAATTCGTCTGTGTAACAACCCGAATTCTAACAGACCGATTTTTTCAAAAAATTCCAATCTATCGAAACTGAAGTTGGTTTGCTCTGGTATCCTGCAGAAAAGTTAGAGACATAAAATATGTCAGAGCTCAGAAAACATGTCACAGCGGAATGGATAAAATATAATATACTCAAAGTATAGCCTTGCCTATTAATAATACTACCTAACCAGTATCCAAATCTATCATTCTCTGCCACAAATCTAAGCTGTGAGTAGTTATGAGGAGGGGGTCAGAACACAAGTTCTGGTGACAGGATTTAAATTATACACTTTGGATAACACAACATATACCGTTCAATCATATTTTCTTATTTATTAGGTTACTTGGGTTAACAACACTCAAGGCTTACACGAACGTCGTACCCATTTACTTCCCAGATTATTAACCTAATACAGTATATATGTAGCTACCCCCAATATTAAGGTACACCCCATGGTACCCCACTCGCACAGTCTCCATTGTAACACCATCGAAATATACGCAGTCCCTCATCCTACGCCATAGTGACATACAGATCTCTATATAACACATTCTGCATATATATATATATATCATTACTATGCTACGTAAGCGTACGGACTGCCACCTTCGATCGAATCAAATTCCATACTAGAGTAATGCCCTCAAGTATACGATACACCATCCTGAGCCGACATGCATGTATCTTGACTGTACCACATATGAATCGTCAATTGTAGCTCGATGCCATAACCGCACGTCCTCTAATGTGCACCGAGTCCCGTGGCAGGGAGATAAAAGAAACACAAACCTGATCGGAAGCTTTTCCATATCTGAACAGGCCAGACTTTAAGAGCCTCTATATACAGATATTCCTAGGGTCTGTTTTCACGGTGGCTATGGCCCCTTCTCAGCCCCTCCCTCAACTAGTAAAGACTACAAGAGCTAAACGACTGCCCCTAAGAAAAACAATCTAAACATCCATTTGGCATCTTCCCTCAACCACCGTACCCCGATAATGAAAGGTGAATGATATATTGGTTTTAGCTCTAGTCTTTTCGCATCCCACTGGATGCCGATGACGGGTATCCGACAATCTACTATCCTTATTGGTTGTGACTCTTCGCCTCCCCGTTGAGGCAACCGCCGAACCACCCTGTTGTCACCACGTTACAGCATTCTGACTGCATAGCTACTTTTGCAGTCAAGGCCCACCTACCTAGTAGTTACGTGCAGACCCAACCTCTGCGAGCACAGCGTAAACATCTTCCACCGCACAGAGGACTACAAGGAGAAAAGCCGCGTGCTTCCCCTTCCAGTCCTTCAGAGCCGGAAGAATAATCAGATGAATGTGCGCCCCCCTTCGTGCATTACAATACCACGATGATCTATCCCGTTGGTTTATTCACCCTCAAACGTGCGGACTGGTCCAAGCGCCTCACTTTAATATGTTATTATACCCTATGTCTAAACATTCTTTTATGTGCTTTCTTTATCTTATTAGGTTTCCATTGAACTTGGTTATCTTAACTTTTTATTTAGGTTACCAAGTTCTTCCTAGCCCCTTATATCTCTGAGGAATGGGCCCCTCTTGCTTATTAATTTTAGTTATATAACTTAACCCATTTAAGTTTATTAATAAGCCCACAACATGTTATTCACTAAATTGTGCTCCAAGATCTGTAATCCACAATCCCTTTTATATTCTTGTTTGATTTCACGGTTACAATAACATGTTCCACTTAGTATGTTATTAAGTATACCTCAATTCACATGTTTACTAATTAACTTGTCACTTACCATTTATCATTAAATATAACTTATTTCATTTCATAAGTTTTCCTCATTCTTTATCATTTAATCATAAATTCAATTCACACCGCCACTACAACTTATCGTTGTTTACTTATTAACTTAGTTCTGTTAACTAAGGTTCATTAATAAGTCTCCTTTCCATATATTACAACCTCCGTTATAATTTTCACTTGTCCTTAGGACAAGTTTACCTATTATATAACATTCTCATTTATGTAATTTATTTATAATAGGTTATTATCATTCCCCGTTTATTCCCATTTCCTTTTTTTTGTAATCATCTTTCATTCATATCCACTAATTACAACTGATATCATTTATCAATCCTGTCATTTACATATATTTAAAATATATGTTTATGCACTAGACCTCTAACATTAAGCCTACACTTGTGGATGCTGGATTTACCGGGCTGTTTCAGGCAGACTTCTTCTACAAGTTGACTTAACCTCGTGTCTTAGCACTGTCACGTGTTTTATTTATGCACTTAGACCCTTCACATTAGATTTACCATTTGTGGATGCTAGATTTGCCGGACGGTTCCGGGCATGCTTCTACCACAAATGTAACCTAACCTCGTGTCTAAGCATGTAAAAATTTCAATTCACTGTGAATCTGTGCATATTCAGTCTTTAACCATTTTTCCTATGTCATTATAGGTTTTCTTCTCCTTTTTTTTTCAAGTCATACATATGTATATAACATATATTCCAAATTAGGATCTTTAATCGTACCTTGATTTATACCCAAATCCATGTTCATGTATACACTTCTATGTTAACATGAAACCATCTAATCATGCAACTATTCCAACTCATACAAGTAAGGATTCAGGTATATAAATGTGACAAGTTTACGTGCAGTACGAACGACAGAAGTTGCTACTCATTTCTAACAAGTTTGTTTTTCACATGCAAACAATCCAATACTTTAACTGATTCAACATATGGATCTGACAAGTTTATATCCCTATAAATTAACAACTTAGCGTATTAATTATCCCTACATGTCGAACTTATCACTTTAATCATTATTAACATATGTTAAACGTCTTAACATGTCATATTTCAATTATACAAAATGGGGAACGGTAAACGATAACATATTATTATCTAAAATGCTATAGCTTAAATCCACTCACCTCATACGCTTTCCTAATTCTGGATCTGATCCAGCTTTAGCATTCATGGGTTTTCCCTTAATCGGATTCAAAACCTAACGACCATGGATTGATTATTTTCATTAAAAGAGAAAGGAAAGAAAGTGGAAGGAATTTGAATAGATCAGATCTAGAAAGTTACCTTACTTTTCATGATTCTGAACACCCTTTTTATTATCGTCAATTCTTTCCTTCAGATCTTGATATTTAAAATCTTCTAAATAATAATCTAAATTTCTAAAGAGATCTTTAAGGAAGAGAATCAGCAGAGCTACAACGTAGACTTAGAAATATGAGGTTTAGGGTTAGCTATACAGACGTGTTTATAGGTGTATCAAAGAAACCTGATCCCTCAGATTTATATCAGAAATATCAAAACCGTCCATGTCGAAAGAGTATTCCAGATTCGCAGTGGTGGGTCGACCCCGAGCTCGACCCCCCTGTTGGTCGACCCCCAACGGTCCATTTACCCCTTGAACTTCCCGCTTGTAAATTTTGATTTTTGAATTGATTTTTGATTTTCTAGATATAATTATTTAATATATATATATATATATATATATATATATATATATATATATAAAAGCCACTTATATGTATGCAAAACTTCTAATGCCCATAACTTCTTCATACGGTAACCGTTTTACGCAAACCAGGCCTCTACCTTAACCAGAATTTCGATATGGACGCAATGATGCAGTCTGTTTTACTCAGTTTTGAATGATTAATTAAGTAATTCTTATTTTAATATCTTAAAAATGCAGGGTGTTACATTCTCCCACCCTTAGGAAATTTCGTCCCTAAATTTGATAAGGGTAAAATCAATTCTCCCCTTGCATAATATACATCCATCATGTGTGCCTCCAATTTTTGCAAACATTATGCACTTGTGCAAAGTGAAATACAACATAATAGTGCATGTATGCCTAAGTGCTACCTACTAAGTGTATACGAATTTTTCAAAAATCCTTTTAAAATATGATGCTCACATCCTAAATATACTGGTAGTTCTATATGAATGCAATATTTTGAAAATCAAAATGTTTTTTCATCCAAATTTTCCGATACTCTTACTGGGTAAGAGCGTAGTTCATCCAATTGTTTCATCCACAATCCTACCAACCAACTTTAGTTTTCGAATTTCAGAATAATATAATTTTCTAAACTCGAATTCTCATGTTACAGAAAGGCAAAACACGAAAAATTTCACATCTTCCATGCTTCTTTTATTATAAGAAAATTTGGGAATAGCAGAAGTTTTCTTACTAGGTAAATAAGTTTCACACACCACAATAAGTTACCGACCCAAAGCAAATTTAAAAACATGGCGTTTCTACATCAAAGAAAAATACAAGCCCTACAACATAATGTAGATCTCAAACATAGATTCTACTACAATAAGGTAAACTAAAATAGTCAAGATCTAGCACATACGATCTAGAGGATCACTACTAGAATGGAGTCCTGGGTTGTTGTCCAAAGATACCGCGGATGAAAGAATCCAATCCACCTAAACTATCCTCCATTCTACCTAGACGCTCCTCCCTAGTCCCCTCCCTATCCTCTAGCTGCATGCCCTACATATCTGCCTGCATCTGGTCAAATCGCTGCTGTGCTACGTAGATCTCCTGTAATCTTTGCCGCTGTGTTTGGGCAGCCCCTATCTGTGTCTGAATCATCTCTAGTTTTCTAAGCTGTTGCCTCTAACTAGCTGAGCCTGTATCTCTGAGATGGTCCTCACCTCAGTCCTCGAGTCTCTATCTTCTCTGGATGACCACGTGTCCCATCCAGAGGCATCGGAGGATCCAGCACCTCCCCATTGCTGCTCTATGCCCATATGCTGATAGTCCTTATGAGGGAAAAAGTACTAATATGGTTGTGGCTCTACAACTGTGAATGCTGACGCTCCCTCTCTGGCATGGGTTGATACCCAATCATAGGCTCAAATGTTTGTACTCCTAGATCCTGTAGGTCTTCCTTGTTTAGCTGAACATCATCTGCCTCAATGTCATCTGTGGGATCTTCCTCTAGGTCATGCTCCATTGGCTGAGGGTCTACTGCCATCAAATCATGAAACTCAATCGCATCCTAATCAGCATGCCTATGTCTATAATATGTGCAGGATGTGATATATCATTTTCCCTTGTCAAGGGAATCTAGGAATGTACAAAAACTGTGGTCTAGAGATGTCCATAGGGAATTTTATTTTGCCTCCACTTCTTAGAGGAATCAAAATACTGTAAGACCAAGCATGCCCAATTTATTTCTAACCCAGCGAAAACTACATAGGTAGCGAGCCTAACCGTAGGGGAAATCCTATCAAAGCTGCCTATCTTGGCAACCAAATTGTATTGCAGTATGCGTATGAATACCCTGGATAAGGGACATAGATGTGTCATATCCCAATGCCTTTGATCCTCATTTATAAAAATTCTACGCAAAATTTCTAGATTTGTCATTACCAGCTCCTCTAAATTTAAACCCCATTCCCTTATACCAAGCATGGCCCCAAACTGGGCCTCAATGAATCAGATCTTTACCCCTTTTACTTCTGACTCAAAAACCACCATCTCTTGTTCTTCACTAATTACCAAATTGGCAACAAAAAGACATACTAACCTTGAAAAAACCCATTCTCTCTACAATGTTTTAATCCAAAGTTCTATCCAGACCAACTGTATTTAACAATGCTTCTAAATTGGTGCATACAAAGTCTCCAAACTTGACTAGTGTTCCAAGTAGAATCTCGTGTCCAGCGGTGCTTGCGTATGCCTCCACTATGTCTCTCCAATAATCGCACCAAGCAATTTCTTGAGGGGTTAATTGAGGAAAGGCGGCAGCAAGGGGAAGTTAGGGTTGCACGGCGATTTTTCTCTAAATTGAAGGGGAACTCTAGTAGATCTGGGTAGTGAGCCTTGAGGGCTTTGAAATTAATCAATGGTTTGAGGGGTTAATTGAGGGCTTTAAAGACATGAAAATTTTAAAAATACAAGGATTTGCACATGCAGACTGGGCAACTGATCCAGGTAACCAAATTAAAATTACATGATACATTTGAATGCATGTCATATTTTTATTCAACATTTTATAGTTTCAAATTAATCAATGGTTATTGAGGTGTGTTTGTATGAGAGGTGTGTTGCGAGGAGGTTCTCTGGTGTTTGTGTAGAGGCAGTGCCAAGTGGTTGGTTTTGATCAGAGGTTTGCAGCACTTTCAGTATTGAAGGAGTTGGTTGTAGCGGAGGCTGTGTAGAGGATTGGGGACAGTACGGTTTGACATCAGTGGTTGACGATGCTCGACTGCAGTGAGGCATGAATTGGTATGGTTGGCGAAGGATCAAAAACTTGTAAAAACAGTACTCAATATTGATTTTGAAATGTGGAAACTGAAATTCAGTCTTAAAGCATAATCAGCTGTCTTTGTTGTGTGAGTTTTTTTTAACAGTTGGACTGTAGAAACAAAATCAGACCAACTGATCTTGAAATCAAGAGAAAATGAAATAAAGAAGTGCCAGATATTTTGATCAGCAAAAACACCACTTAACAAAGCTGGCACTATTGACAAAGAGAAAATAACAGTAAATGAACATTGAAGCTGGTTGAAACTAAATTGCAAACAAGTTGTTTCACTGTTACCCTGTTATTTTTTATTGCAGCGTGCACAAGCAAAAGAAATCAGATACTGAAAATTAACAGTGAAACACACGCACACAAATGCAAATTGCGATTTTTTTATAACATGAAACTAAAACACAACAAATGCAAAACTAACAACAACAAGACACACACAAATGCAAGTTGTTTTCCCGGGCAACGACGCCAAAAACTTGTTCGACGACGCGAATTAAAATCAACAATATGAGGGCATCAAATTTTTATTGTCCGAATCAGCAAAATAAGCAATGTTTTATTTCAGTTTCAGATTCAATGTTTTATTTCAGATTTTTATTGTCCGAAACTGAAATAAAACATTAGTAAAAATAATCTGATGCATCAGATCAGTTTCAGATTTTTATTGTCAGATTCGGACAATAAAAATGTTTTGTCAGATTTTAAATCGGACAATAAAAATGTTTTATTAGATTTTAAATCGGACAACAAAAATGTTTTGTTAGATTCGGACAATAAAAATCTGATCTGATGCACTGGGTACAGTTTTCAGTTTCGAGTTCTCGAAACTGAACTGAAAATTAACAGTGAAACACACACACACAAATGCAAATTGCGATTTTTTTTATAACATGAAACTAAAACACGATAAATGCAAAACTAACAACAACAAGACACACACAAATGAACGTTGTTTTCCTGGGCAACGACGCCAAAAACTTGTTCGACGACGCGAATTAAAATCAATAATATGAGGGCATCGGATTTTTATTGTCCGAATCAGCAAAATAAGCAATGTATTATTTCAGTTTCAGATTCAATGTTTTATTTCAGATTTTTATTGTCCGAAACTAAAATAAAACATTAATAAAAATAATCTGATGCATCAGATCAGTTTCAGATTTTTATTGTCAGATTCGGACAATAAAAATGTTTTGTCAGATTTTAAATCGGACAATAAAAATGTTTTATTAGATTTTAAATCGGACAATAAAAATGTTTTGTCATATTCGGACAATAAAAATCTGATCTGATGCACTGGGTACGGTTTTCAGTTTCAGTTTCGAGTTCTCGAAACTGAACTGAAAATTAACAGTGAAACACACGCACACAAATGCAAATTGCGATTTTTTTTATAACATGAAACTAAAACACAACAAATGCAAAACTAACAACAACAAGACACACACAAATGCAAGTTGTTTTCCCGGGCAACGACGCCAAAAACTTATTCGACGACGCGAATTAAAATCAATAATATAAGGGCATCAGATTTTTATTGTCTGAATCAGCAAAATAAGCAATGTTTTATTTCAGTTTTACATTCAATGTTTTATTTCAGATTTTTATTGTCCGAAACTGAAATAAAACATTAGTGAAAATAATCTGATGCATCAGATCAGTTTCAGATTTTTATTGTCAGATTCAGACAATAAAAATGTTTTGTCAGATTTTAAATCGGATAATAAAAATGTTTTATTAGATTTTAAATCGGACAATAAAAATGTTTTGTCAGATTCGGGACAATAAAAATCTGATAGGATTCACTGGGTAGGGTTTTCAGTTTCAGTTTCGAGTTCTCGAAACTGAACTGAAAATTAACAGTGAAACACACACACACAAATGCAAATTGTGATTTTTTTATAACATGAAACTAAAACACAACAAATGCAAAACTAACAACAACAAGACACACACAAATGCAAGTTGTTTTCCCGGGCAACGACGCCAAAAACTTGTTCGACGACGCGAATTAAAATCAATAATATGAGGGCATTATATTTTTATTGTCCGAATCAGCAAAATAAGCAATGTTTTATTTCAGTTTCAGATTCAATGTTTTATTTCAGATTTTTATTGTCTGAAACTGAAATAAAACATTAGTAAAAATAATCTGATGCATCAGATCAGTTTCAGATATTTATTGTCAGATTCGGACAATAAAAATGTTTTGTCAGATTTTAAATGGGACAATAAAAATGTTTTATTAGATTTTAAATCGGACAATAAAAATGTTTTGTCAAATTCGGACAATAAAAATCTGATCTGATGCACTGGGTAGGGTTTTCAGTTTCAGTTTCGATTTCTCGAAACTGAACTGAACATTGCCCAGTTTCAGTTTCGAGTTCTCGAAGCTGAACTGAGCATTGCCCATTTTCAGTTTCGAGTTCTCGAAACTAAAACTGAGCATTGCCCAGTTTCGAGTACTCGGAACTCGAAACTGAGCATTGCTCAGTTTCAGTTTCGAGTTCTCGAAACTGAACTGAACATTGCCCAGTTTCGAGTACTCGGAACTCGAAACTGAGCATTGCTCAATTTCAGTTTTGCAATTTCGAAAACTTGAAACTGAAACTGAAACTGAGCATTGCCCAGTTTCGAGTACTCGGAACTCTAAACTGAGCATTGCTCAGTTTCAGTTTCGTAACTGCTCAGTTTCGAGTGTTGTTGTGCATGTTATGAGATACACAAAGTCCATGTACACAATACACATCCAATGAATTTAACTGCTAATTCATGTTGTGAGATACACAAGGGACTAAGTATTTTAGTTAGTATCATTTAGCAGTTTCTAAATAAGGGGCATCATCTGAAACTTCGCACTAGGCAGTAAAAACTTCATAGATGATAATGAAACCCATAAACATAGCAATGAAATATTATTAAACTTACATAGGTTTTTGCTGCTGATGGAATAACTTGTCCAGTTTTCTTATTTTTATGTCCCGCCTTCCAAACCATTGTCCTCGTAACTTTCACCTCCGGATTTTTCTTAACCTGCAATAAGAAATATTATTAAACTAATTAACTATTTATTAGTAGTGTTCACAAGAAATATTTTTACTATGATTGCTTACCATTTCATCATAAACTTTACGGTATGATTTTCTTCCTAGCATGTGAGTGATAGTATTATTAGCTTTGGCTTGGGCATTTCTCTTACATTGCTCTTCTTTCTTATTAGTGTATTCGTTGTCTACAAACTTCTCCCACCATACTTTGTCAATGTATGAACGACATTTAGTGATAGCGATATTCTTAGGTATGATGGTTCCTTTGACTCTAAGCAATCTATTTTGCAAAGTAGACTTTACCATACGAAAATATCGTGGAAACGTTTTTTTCTAAAATTGGCCGAGCTAGATCAGGATCGATGCCCATGTCAAATTCATTCTGTTTTAACAAAGAATTTTCAATACGAACAATAAATTTTATGCAGAAAGTAAATAATTAAATAAGGTGAATTTGTGACATACCAATAGTTCTCGCCACAAAATATCTTTATAGTAACCATCAACATTTCTCCACTCGCCATAGCCAATTGATATATGACAACGAATTAGCGCTCCGCATCTGGTGCCCCATTTAGCTTCATCATTACCTTTAACACCATCGAAGTCAACTTTTATTGAGAATTTTTTATCTCTCCATGAAAGAACCACACATCATATGTCGGAAGCATACCAAAAAATATCAAGTGTTTCTCAACTATTTCTATTGAAGTTCTCTTAGAGTTTTTGCACTTCTTACAAGAACACACACATAACTGAGTATCATGTGGTAAATGTTGCTTGACGAAGCTGATAAAGTTCTGAACACCGTGCGTATATTCATCCTCATTTCTATGTGTATTTCTAATCCACCTTCTTGATGTTTGTTCGGTCATGACTATCAATCAAAAACATTCAAAAAAATAATTAATACATCATCTAAGTTCTGTAAGATTGTTACCTTACCAATTAAAAAAAAGGATTATTTACTTTTTATTTATTTTCATCTTAGTGTTAGAAATTCTTAAGAATCATACCTAATATTTTATAGTGCATTACTCAATGGCCGGACACTATGATATTACAGTTTTGAAAAAAAAAATCTGCATTTGTTTAAAAAATAAACAGTATATGTTTTATTAAAAAAACTGCACTGCACTGCACTTGTTTTAAAAAAAAAAATTGCATTGATTTTTTTAAAGAAAAAACTGCACTGGTATTTTTTAAAAAATAACTGCATTTGTTTAAAAAATAAACAGCATATGTTTTATTAAAAAAACTGCACTGCACTTGTTTTAAAAAAAAATTGCACTGATTTTTTTAAAGAAAAAACTACACTGGTTTTTTTTTTAAAAAAAACTGCATTTGTTAAAAGTTAAAACTTCAAATATGCCATGACAGTTTAAACAAATATACGATAATTGTAGTTTAAATATGCAAAATTTTATTTCCATGACAATACAGTGTCACTCGATTAATAACTATAATATGCTTTAGTTACAACATTTACTCAGTTATTCTGAGAAAAACTGAGCAATGCTCAGTTTCGAGTAAAACTGAGCATTGCTTAGTTTCTCGAAACTGAGCATTGCTCAGTTGCGAGAGAAACTGAGCATCGAAAAACGGAGTTAGAGATATGTTTCTAGACGTAAAAAGATATTCGGTCATGCAGTCGGTTAAATATATTTTTTTAATCTCTTGTACTCTTTAATACTTTCTTTTCAAGATTCAGGTTCTAATAAGTGTTAATCGTGTATTGTTTCTTTCATGTTTTATATGTGTTAATAAGCCCATTTTCGCAGATTATAAACACTTTGTATCGATTTGAGAAAACATTTCATCTTTTTGTTTTCTCTTGTTTAAAATATGTGTAGTACTCAAAATCAAACTCGAAATTTTACATAATATTGGAGCATTCACTGTTTAATAGCAAATTAGTGATCTCATCTGTAAAGTTTTGATCGTTTGAGTTACTTCCCATTATAGAATTCAATCTCTTCATTTGAAGTAAGATTTATCAAGTGCTATAACGTCCTCAACTCAAGAAACTGATTGCATTATTCATTGCCTCGTAAGATTTCAATTTTTCTGTTTGCAAAACGACATTCTCAATAAATCCTATGAAATTTATTCAAAAAGGATAAAAAAAAATAAACTATGGAATCAAGAAAAAATTCAAAAAAGTGCCACCCAAGAAATTTTCAGCAAATCATCATCAAAATTTATCTAACTTGTTCAGAAAGAAAAATCTCTTGTATAAATGCATTTTAAATTACAAAAAATTATTAAAAAGTGTGATGATGTAATGATTAAAAATTCTCCTAGAACCTACATGATTTATTGAACAAAGATAACGGCAACTACCAACACAATTTAGATTACATTTAATATGTGAAATAACAAAGGAAATAGAATAAACTAAAATATGAAATCAAACAAATACTAAATTTTGAGGAATCCAGTTGGATCCCTCCAACCTGTTTTCCTGCATCCACATATGTTAGCTAACATAAATAATACCCATCCTGCTTCGAGGCAGGATATCGCGGTATGAAGGTCATCCACTATCATTGCGTGGGCCGCATAGGGTAATCATCCGCTAATGGTACCGCGGGCATCCGCTAATGATACTACAGGAAATCCAACCACCAATATATATATAATAGCCACAAGCCTAAATATAACTAATATATACGCATCTAAAACTGAAATATTCAATACACATACGCACCTGAAACTGAAATCCAATGAAGGGAGCAGACACAATATGATGAGGTGCAGAAAAAAATAAGCGAATGAGAACTGCAGGAACACTAAATGGTAGATTAGATCATCCTGATTTGCATGAGAAAATAAGCGAATGATAAATTGTACATAAGAAAATAAGCGAATGAATCATGTTCAATAAAGGATAAGCTATTTGGATTCAAATCTAAAAGGATGTGTTTGGAATATATGTGCTTTTTTAAAAAAAAAAATCAAGCCATTTTTGATGCATTACGAAATGTATAGTTGATTACAAGTATATCAACGATACGATCTTTATCAACATTAAGGCAACACATCCACCTTCGAAAGCAATGCAAACAGGTACAACATGGCAATTTGGTTAAATTTATCGATTGTACATCTTATTAGTAAAATACAATTTTTATTATGATTAATAGCTTATAATAATGACTACTTACACAAATTATCCTCGTTAAAACTATATCACATCACGATTTAAATAATTTGGTTTTAGTCAAATTCCCAATATTATCCACGCTTGACTTGATTAGGCCAAATACAAAAATCACTGTCCCATAATAAATATTATTACAAAATATATTATTCTGGTTGAAGACTTTGAATTTGAGTTGACTACAGTTGATCATGATGCTAACCTTATATAAGTGAGAAGATGAATTCTCTATCAAATGGTGTTTCACTTTCCATGCTTCAATTCAGTCTAAATATAGTCACTCGATGGACCGTTATGCCATAATTTAATTATAATCTAAGCAGAATGTTCACACTAAAGTTATGTAGTGTTTTAACTCTAGGGAACTATGTAACATCGTGACTTCAAGGTGTTTTATTTACCCTTAGTTACATTAATCAATAGAAAATTGTCGAGTGAGTCATTCCATGATTATTTAATACCTTTCAGTCCATAACCGTTGGTTACACCAATTACCATATGCAATTACACCGTCAATATTTACATTACAATGTGTTACTTACTGTAGTCCCAACTGATGTGTAGATATCCTATTTCAAAATATATACTGATTAGGATTACTTAAAATAATATATTACTCTTACTATGATAAAATTTTCATTATTACAGTACATAGTAATTAACATGGCATAAAATATTATCTAAGCATTTTATGTTTAATATACCTAAAATAAATAAATAAATCAACTTATCACAATATGACAAATAAAAAATAGAAATAAGACACATTTTATTTTAAATATTGTATCTTTATATATATATATATATAACAAATTTTAAATTAGGCTCTAGGATATAAGCCTAACTCTATCGACAATTAACTAACACCACTTCTCTTTTTAGTTTAATGTTTAAACTAGAACATAAAAATAGTAAGCAGATCTATCGTAATTTACTTACATTTTTAGTTGTACAACCTAGGTTTTGATCACCTAAAGGTGAGGTATTTGAATTGGTTAATTTTCAATGGTTTGACAAGTAGGAGTTATGCAACAGATTCTGAAAACTGAATCTGAAAATGGTTTAAAATGGTTTAAAAAATTCAAAATATATTTTCTGAAAACTGAACCTGAAAACAGATTCTGCAACAAATTTATTTTCAAAATTTTCTCATTGTTAAAAATGGTTTACCTGAAAACTGAAAATGTGACTAAGAAACAGATTCTGATTCTCAATGGTTTGACAAGTAGGAGTTATGCAACATGTAGATCACATATGGCATACATATGTGCGCAGATGATAACATATATATAAGGCTAATGAAGTACTTAATTAAAGTAACAGATATTAGAAAAGGCAAGCTTAATAAAACAAAAGGAGCTTACTTTAATAAAATATTGTTGTACCTCTTACACATAGAACGTGCATATCAACATTAGCATAAAGTTTGGATGAAATTATTTTAAACACAATCAGCGACTTGGAGTTTAGATGGCATAACAGCAGATCACACAAGTAATACTATATCGCCATAACAAAACTCACACTCGAATTATCAATTAAAATATAAAAGCAATCTGCTCAGATTCGTAATTCCTTGAGCAAGATCAAGGATTTATCTAACAATTCCAGTTTTATTTTAAAAAAAAATGCCAAGAACAAACTGGAAATTCTAAGCTCATGTAAGATCTGATTTCAGATATAGCTCAATAAGCTTATACATGCTTTCCACCCCAAATCAATTACACAAATCTGATTCATACAAATCTCAGGAGCTCAACAAAATTGGATCTAGAATGCTGATGCAAGCCATATTTCGATCAGATTTGATACCAGATTTAAAGCAGCGAACCAGTATATATGCATTGGACAAAGTATCAAAAAACCGACTCTCAAATAGGCCAGGACCTTCAAAAAAGCAAATAAAAAAATACCCTAAAATCCATTCATGCCAAATTCTAATTCACATGAGACCAATAAAGGAAAACGAGAAGCATATGTTCTGAATTTCAGATCTAGAGGAAGAAAAAGCTCACGGTTTAGAGGATTCCTAGAAGTGAAATCGAATTTTTACCTCAAATCGTGATTCCTAGAAGCCGCCGTGATTCCAAGAATCCCCAATTCCTACAAGCCCCAATTCGAAGTCCATTCTTTAATCGCAGATTTCAATTTTCGAGTTTCTCTGATGTTGATGAGAACGGTGATTTCAATCTTCAACGTGTATTTGCGTTTGTAGCGGCCTGGAAAGAATAAGTGTTAGAGGACTGAGCGTTGAACATCCAATTAGGGTTATATGCGACAAGTTACCCTTTTGCCCTTACAAAAGAAGACTTGACCAAGCACAACAACACATAAAAGTGTTGGCACATTTTTGGTGACACATTTTTGCTACTGCAACACATATAAGTGTCATTAGCCTACAACACATATAAGTGTTGGCAGTTGAAAAAAATAAGAGTTGCCAATTGGCCATTGTGGTGTAGTGTGCTGTGTTTGGGCGGCCTCTATCTGTGTCTGAATCATCTCTTGTTGTCCCCGCAACATACCCCGGTGCCCCCAGCTAGCTGAGCCTGTCTCTATGGGTTGGTCCTCACTTTAGTCCTCAAGTCTCTGTGTTCTCTGGATGACCATGTGTCCCATCGAGAGGCGTCAAAGGATCCAGCACCTCCCCACTGCTGCTCTATGCCCGTATGCTGATAGTCCTCCTGAGGGAAAATGTACCGATACGGCTGTGGCTCTACAACCGGTGAATGCTGAGGCTTCCTCTCTGGCATGGGTCGATACCGAGCCATAGGCTCATATGGCTGTAATCCTAGGTCCCGTAGGTCTCCTCGTTTAGGTGAACATCATCTGCTTCAACGTCCCTTGTGGTCATGATCCATTGGCTGAGGGTCTACTGCCATCAACTCATGAAACTCAATCTGCATCCTAGTCAGCATGCCTATGTCTATAATATGTGCAGGATGTGATATATAATTTTCCCTTGTCAAAGGAATTTAGGACTATACAAAAACTGTGGTCCAGAGATGCCCATAGGGAATTTTATTTTGCCTCCACTCCCTAGAGAAATCATAATACTATAAGATCAAGCAGGCCCAATTTATTTCTAATCCAGCGAAAACTGCATAGGTAGCGAGCTTAACCGTAGGGGAAACCTTATCAAAGCCGCCTATCTTGGCAACCAAATTCTATTGCAGTATGCATACGACTACCCTGTCTAAGGAGCATAGATGTGTCATATCCCAATGCCCTTGATCCTCATTTATAAAAATTCTATGCAAAATTGCTAGATTTGTCATTTCCAGCTTCTCTATATTCAAACCCCATCCCCTTATACAAAGCATTGCCCCAAACTGGGCCTCAGTGAATCAGATATGTACCCCTTTTACTTTTGACTCAAAAACCACCATGTCTTGTTCTTCACTAATTAACAAATTGGCAACAAAATGACGTACTAACCTTGAAAAACCCCTTCTCTCTACAATTTTGCGATCCAAAATGCTATCCAAACCAACTGTATTGAACATTGCTTCCAAATTGGTGCCTACAAGGTCTCCGAACTTGACTGGTCCTCCAAGTAGAATCTCGTGTCCTGCGGTGCTTGCGTATGCCTCCACTATGTCTCTCCAATGATCAGACTAAGAAATTTCTTGAGGGAATAATTGAGGAAAGGCGACAACAAGGGGAAGTTGGGGTTGCATGGCGATTTTTCTCCAAATTGAGGGGGAACTGTAGTAGATATGGGTAGAGAGAGTTGAGGGCTTTGATTTTGCACCAAAATTGTACGAAATGGTGGATATTTGAGGTGGTGGTGGGCTTGGAAAGTGGGAAAAGGGGTGGGTTTCGGTGGTTGGGTAGGGAGAAGAATGGGGACGAAGCTTCGGCTTCATCCCTTTTTATATATTTTTTCCGCGTCGTGGGGGATCGACCCCCCTCAAGGGGTGTCGACCTAGGGGTCGACCCCTTGCCTGGTGTGTCGACCCCCCCGGGTCGACACCTGGGTCGTCCCCCCTTTTTTCGAACTATAAGGGGAAGGCTGGTCCATTGCTGCATGGTCTCTTCAAATTTTGATGATCCATTTTCTCCTTTCCGTTCTACAGAGTGTTATAACCTCAGTGGTCTAACTTTTTCCCCGATCGTCCTTATATATATACTTAATCCGTCTTAACCTTTTCTGACAAGGTTTCAATGTTGAACCCACTATCCATAATATTGTCTTTTGGAGCTTCTTTCTCCCATGTACTGCACACTTTTTATCCAAATTTCCTTTAGTGTACACGACAAACATCCCCATACTATATATACTTTTTCTATTTAGTGGGGTTCTTCTATAGATCTAGGTATATACAATATATTTATATTTTTAAAAATACAAATACATTCACTCACTATTTATATAGGAATCCTAAACCTAAGCTTTGACACCAAATGTAACAACCCGAATTCCGACAGTCCTATTTTTTTTTAAATTCCAATCTATCGAAACTCAAGTTGGTTTGCTCTGGTATCCTATAGAAAAGACAGAGACATAAAATATGTCAGAGATCAGAAAACAACTCACCCCGGAATGGATAAAAAATAATATACTCAAAGTATAGCCTTACCGTATTAATAATACTGCCTAACCAGTATCCAAATCTATCATGTCTCTGCCACAAATCTAACCTGTGAGTATGTTATGAGGAGAGGGTCGGAACATAAGTTCCAGTGACTGAATTTAAATTATACACTTTAGATAGCACTACATATACCGTTCAATCATATTTTCTTATTTATTAGGTTACTTGGGTTAACAAAACTCAAGGCTTACACACACGTCGTATTCACTTACTTCCCAGTTTATTAACCTAATATAGTATATATGTAGCTACCCATAATATTAAGGTATACCCCATGGTACCCCACTCGCACGGTCTCTACCGTAACACCATCAAAAAATACGCAGTCTCTCGTCCTACGCCGTAGTGACGTATGGATCTCTATATAACCTTGTTATGTTCCGCATATATATATATATATATCAATACTATGCTACGTAAACGTACGGAGTGCCACCTTCGATCGAATCAGATTCCATACTAGAGTAATGCCCTCAAGTCTATGATACACCATCCAGAGCCGACATGCACGTATCTAGACTGTCCAACATACGTATCATCAATTGTAGCTCGATGCCATAACTGGACATCCTCTAATGTACACCGAGTCCCGTAGTAGGGCGATAAAAGAAACACGGAACTTGGTCGAGAGCTTTTCCATATCTGTACATGCCTGTCTTTAAGAGCCTCTATATACAGATATTCCTAGGGTCTGTTTTCACGATGGCTATGGCCCCACCTCAACCCCTCCCTCAAATAGTAAAGACTATAAGAGCTAAACGATTGCCCCTAAGAAAAACAATCTAAACATCCATTTGGCATTTTCCCTCAACCAACGTACCCCGATAGTGAAAGGCGAATGGTTTATTGGTTTTAGCTCTAGACTTTTCGCATCCCACTGGTTGCCGATGACGGGTTATATCCGACGATCTACTACCCTTGTTGGTCATGACCCTTCGCTTTCCCGTTGAGGCAACCGCCGAATCACCTTGGTGTCACCACGTCACATCATTCTGACTGCACAGCTACTTTTGCAGTAAAGGCCCACCTACCTAGTAGTTACACATAGACCCAACTACTACGAGCACAACCTAAACATTTTCCACCGCACATAGGACTACTAGAAACACCTTACATATCTCAGGAAGCCACGTGCTTCCCCTTCCAGTCCTTCAGAGCCGACAGAAAAATCAGATGAATGTGCGCGCCCCCCCTCGTGCCTTATAACACCACGATTATCTACCCCGTTGGGTTAAACGTGCGTACTGATCCAAGCGCCTCACTTTAATATGTTATTTGACCCTATGTCTAAACATTCTTTTACGCGCTTTCTTTATCTTATCAGGTTTCCATTGAACTTGGTTATCTTAACTTTTTATTTAGGTTACCATGTTCTTCCTAGCCCTTTATATCTCTAAGGAATGGCCCCATCTTGCTTATTAATTTCAGTTATATAACTTAACTCATTTAAGTTTATTAATAAGCCCGTAATACGTTATTCTCTAGATTGTGGTCTAAGGTCTGTAATCCACAATCCCTTTCATATTCTTGTTTGATTTCATGGTTACTGTAACATGTTCTACTTAATATGTTATTAAGTATACCACAATTCACATGTTTACTATTTAACATGTAACTTACCACTTATGATTAAATATAACTTATTTCATTTCATAAGTTTTCCGCATTCTTTCTCATTTAATCATAAATTCAATTTACACCGTCACTACAACTTATCGTTGTTTACTTATTAACTTAGTTCTCTTAACTAAGGTTCATTAATAAGTCTCCTTTCCATATATTACAACCTCCGTCATAATTTTCGCTTGTGCGTAGGACAAGTTTACCTATTATATAACATTCTCATTTATGTAATTTATTTATAATAGGTTATTATCATTCCCCGTTTATTCCCATTTCCTTTTATGTTGTAATCATCTTTCTTTCATATCCACTAATTAAAACTGATGTCATTTATCATTCCTGCCATTTACATATATTTAAAATATATGTTTATGCACTAGACCTCCCACATTAAGCCTACACTTGTCGATGCTGGATTTGCCGGGCTGTTCCGGACAGACTTCTTCCACAAGTTGACTTGACCTCGTGTCTTAGCACCGTTACGTGTTTTATTTATGCACTTAGACCCATCACATTAGATTTACCATTTGTGGATGCTGGATTTGTCGGACGGTTCCGGGCAGGCTTCTACCATAAATGTAACCTAACCTCGTGTCTAAGCATGTTACAATTTCAATTCACTATGAATCTAGGCATATTCAGTCTTTAACCATTTTTCCTATGTCATTACAGGTTTTCTTGTTCTTTTTTTCCAATTCATACATATGTACATACCATATGTTCCAAATTAAGATCTTTAATCGTACCTTGATTTATACCCAAATCCATGTTCATGTATTCACTTCTAACATGAAACCATTTAATCACACAACTATTCCAAATCAAACAAGTAAGGATTTAGGTATATAAATGTGACAAGTTTACGTGTAGTATGAACAATAGAAGTTGCTACTCATTTCTAACAAGTTTGTTTTTCACATGCAAACAATCCAATACTTTAACCGATTCAACATATGGATCTGACAAGTTTATATCCCCATAAATTAACAACTTAGCATATTAATTATCCCTACAAGTCGTACTTGTCACTTTAATCATTATTAACATATGTTAAACGTCTCAACATATCATATTTTAATTATACAAAATGGGGAATGGTAAACGATAACATATTATTATCTAAAATGTTATAACTTAAATCCACTCACCTCATACGCTTTCCCAATTCTGGATCTGATCCAGTTTTAGCATCCATGGTTTTTCCCTTAATCGGATTCGAAACCTAATGACCATAGATTGATTATTTTCATTTAAAGAGAAAGGAAAGAAAGAGGAAGGAATTTGAATAGATCGGATCTAGAAAGTTACCTTACTTTTCATGATTCTGAACATCCTTTTTATTATCGTCAATTCTTTCCTTCAGACCTTGATATTTGAAATCTTCTAAATAATAATCTAAATTTTTGAAGAGATCTTTAAGGAAGTGAATCGGCAAAGCTTTAGCGTAGCCTCAAAATTATGAGGTTTAGGGTTAGCTCTACAGACGTATTTATAGGTGTATCAGAGAAACCTGATCCCTCAGGTTTAAATTAGAAATATCAAAACCGTCCACGTCGGAAGAGTATTTCAGATTCGCGGTGGGGTCGACCCCCCTGTTGTTGGGTCGACCCCTAGGTCGACCCCCAACGGTCTGTTTTTCCCCCTGAACTTCCCGCTCGTAAATTTCGATTTTTGAATTGATTTTCGATTTTCTGGTTATAATTATTTAATATACACACACACACAATCCACTTATATGTATACAAAACTTCTACTGCCCATAACTTCTTCATACGGTGTCCGTTTTATGCAAACCAAGTGTATATCTTGACCAGAATTTCGAGACGGATGCAACAGTGCAGTCCGTTTTACTTAATTCTGAATATTTAATTAAGTTGTTCTTATTTTAACATCTTAAAAATGCAGGGTGTTATAGTCTGCATGTCCTCTTAACATTGAGTTGCACTGGTCTTTTCTACTTGTTATGCCATGTCTTGGTCACTGTCTTGTTGTACTTTGACCTTTGCTTGAGTTTGACCTGTATCCATATCCTTGACCATTTTGTTGCACCCTATCATGTCTTTGCTACACTGTTTTATGTTTGGGTTTCTTGGCGGCATTGTTTTATGCATGGTCATTCACCATGTATTGATGTTCCTTGCCTGATTAGTTGTGACCCATGCACGTACAGCATTGTGTTAAGCTTGCGTTGCCTTGCAACATTGCTGACCTGATTCTACTTTTATCCACTATGTATGGACCTTGAGCTTGCTGTATTATTGCACTTGTTACTTCTGTTTGTAGTGTACTCGGCTTTGAAATCATTGTGCATTCATATGTTGGTCTTGTTTGCACCAGTCTTGATTTTGAACTGTTGTATTGTTGATGGCTTAATCTTATTTCTTTACTTTGGCTGCACCGTTATGTGCATCCATGTGTCTCTATCTATCAGTCCGACCATGTCTTGAACTTCGTTGGCCTGAACATGTAGTTTTGTTGGTTTGAGCGCGGTGTCTTATGCATGTCTTCTAGATTTTGTACTTGTGCACTTGTTTTGCTACCGCCTGTTTACCTGCACATGCACTTGTTGATTTTAAGCATATACTTGTATGTACATATAAATGTATGTGCATATTTGTATTTGTGTTTGCGCATATACGATATATATATGAACTGCGGACATGAAATTCATGTATTTCTATCGTGGCTAAAATATAATTGCACTAAGTTGAATCAGTCGATTTAACCTTTGTAGTTGTCCATTGGAAAATAATACGTACTTAACAACTATAATATTTATAGTGCATCGCGGTGAATATTATGTGTTAGTCGAGACGTATATATATGACCATGTCTAGAAAAATGATGAGGAACAACCTGAATAACTGAGACAAATAAAAAAACTTAAAATTAAAATGTATATTTGCATAATAAATTATTTCTTAGTCAGTTTACTGCATTTTCTTAATTTGACATGTACAATGAACAACTAGACAGAAATTGTAGCTTGCTGGAAGATCAAAAATAAAAGAAGGAGTGACAGTGTGTTTGTATAGAAGTGAATGAGTGATCAGTCGATAGTGAGGAATGTCTGTATATGTGATTGTCAGTATTATATAAAAGTGAGTTGTGAAATAGTGGGGTCAGAAAGTTGTACTACTTTAAGTGTTGAAATAAAATATTTAATTGAATAAAGTAACTATTTGAATATCAATTTCTGTGCAATAGCATTTTATTCAATATAAATATTTATTTCTATGTGTGATGTAATGTAGAACAGTATAGTTATATACACATTTATATAATAGTATATATGTCTGTAATCATCAAACAAAAATCATGATGTTATACTCAACATCTCCCCCTTTTAATGGTGACAAACATATATTAAGATTTTGAATATGAGAAATGTGTTTTACTATGAAATGTTGTACTTCCCCTATTTATATGCCCTTTACAACTGAACTTCCAAGATATAGATGCATATAAGAATATTTAAATTCAATTGAATTTCAAATATTAGAATATTCTTTATTTATTCACTCTTCTATCAAAATCTAAACCATTCTCCCCCTTTTGTTATCAACGAAAGGATAATAGAAATCATAATACTGATGAACATAGATTTGAAATATAAATCTAAATCAAGAGGTAAAATATATAACGCAAATTACATTTAATCAAACAAAAATCGTAATATTCTCGAATTAGAAGAAAAATCACTTTTCAAAATGATCGATTGACAATCAATTTTATAAAATGGAGAGAGTTTCTAAATTTCAAATATAGGAATATGAATTCTAAATTTTCAAATAAATTTTAAATTTAAGCACAATAATTTAAGCACTTACTAACCAAGCATAGCCGTTAGGACTTTTAAATGGAGTTAGTAGTTACTTAGAAATTGTTAATTATTTTCTAATCAAGCATAACCGTTATGACTTTTGGTCGAGATTAAAGTAATACTTAACTTTTATCCATCTCTTATATGAGTTCCATCCGTGAATATCCACGAGGACTTTTAAATGGGTATGGAAGCACATATATAGAGATTGAGGTGATTTACTCATGCATAACCGTGAGGCCTTTTAAGTGAGAATGAATACATAGGATAAAATTAATATCATATATGTTATTATTATTTTTAAAATATTTCCTTACTTAAAAAAATTGAGCTCTCCACATTATATAAAACCATGATGAATGACAGAAAGATAACAATAAAAGAAGATGATCACGAAATAAGCATTAATTCATAAATATTATAAAACCGGTCTAATCATCCTAAGATCTTAAGTAATATCTCCCCTTGTTGTGAAACATATTATAGTCGCTACACATCACAATTTCATAAATCTAATAATAACTTTGATGAGTACTAAAAATGGGTCAACTTGTCATTCATTTAATTTTTAAGCAAACAATAAAAAATAGTTTTAACATCTGAAATATGTGAAGACCAATTTTCTGTAAAAGGGTTTATGTGTAACTCAGATACCATTTGTAGTTCTGATTTTCCATAGTGACACAACATGGTATCTCAGACATTGGTTTCTCAATATATCGTGCAATTATCAAGTTCTGTTAAACAAATTCAATACCTTTTATCAGAGAAGTGGAATTCAGTTTTAAAACAAATCCATAAGAGATTTTTTCACACAATCTTGATCAAGCACAAGGGATGATCAATGATTCAAATAAAACATAGTTCATTTGAAATCACTTGATAAGATTTTTTTTTTGAATTTAAATTGAAATGTGCTAGTCTATGGGATCCATCAGTTATAAATGATTTCAAAATCAACTACCTAAGTCAAACTAAAAAACCATGAAATTATCATAATTCATCTAAAATAGTTTTCAAGTAGTGAGATGTAATAACTGTAGATTTTAATGATTTTCAAAGGTGTATTAGTAGAAACTCAAAACAGTAAAGTTGTGTGAATTTCATTATCTTTTCAGAACATCAAAAAATTTAGAATTCCGAATGACAAAATTCAAGTTACGAGCAAAATACTACAACACTATCGGAAATTCTAAGGACTTCCCATTACCTGTACTTCAAATGTATTGCAAATTTTCATTTATTTAAATTCAAAATCTAGAAATTCTCAAAAAATAAATTTGTAGATGATTGACTATATTTTCCAGAACATCTTGAATTTTGCAATTTGAAGTTAGAAAGCTTAAGATATATAAAAAATACTACAGGAATATCCAAATGAAACAACATTAACGGGAAAAAAACACGAGTTTAGAAATCATACCTGACTTTCCATTGACAATATGGATTCTCTAACTCGATTTTCTTGGCTAAGGAACTCAGATTAATTCACTTAATAATAATATGGAACAAACTGAATTTTATCTCTCATGAAGTTGTTCCTTAGCCACTTTCAGTACTTAATTGTTTATAGGAGATGGTCTAACAAAAGTTGTTTTATCACTCTTAACTTTGTATAAATGTTTTGGTACCTAAACCTGTTTATATAATAGTCCATTAGCATTCACTAAAGTTCCCTTAGTAACCAAAATTCACTTAATCTTAATTGAATTCATCTTGTTATCTTTTGGGATCCCAACTCATTTAATTTGATTGTTTCTAAGCATGTTCTCATCTTGTTTATGATTAGAAAAATCTTTTGGAATTGTAAGAGTTCTATTACTACCAAAATTCAACACCGAAACAGGTTATCGGTGAAGGGGTATCGAACCGTCACTAGCTTAAGGGAATGATACGAGAGCAAAAACCCGCCACCAGAGTAAAACCAAAAGCATAAGAGAAAACAACGATTATAATAGAAAACTGTAACCATCCTGGCGTGGGAGAGCTTAGAACCGGTAAGAAACAAGGATACCGACAGGGTAGTTCCGAAACAGAAGACAGATAATGTGAAATTAATTCCAGAAGTCAATCTTCTCAAACCAGAAGCAAATAAGAAAGAAAGAGTTATAGTATATGATCCGAGACCAATGATTTGATAGGAAGCATCAAGCAAAGCAAGGGGAGATGAAGGGGTTATTGGTATTAATTTGCATAATGCCGATACAAAAAGAGGTAAAGACAATGAAGACAAATGGTCAAGACACAAGCTTCCCGAAGGCGAGTCACGGGATTCAAATCTTGTCGGCTACTTATAAGCAACTTCAACATGGAGTACACCGAAAGCATCCTTTCCGAATACCAAAAATCCGCCCTAGAGATTCACCGAGAGCAGGCCAAAGTCATTGAGAAAAAGAGCTATCCACACTAACATGATTAGTGTCGATACCAAAAGGTGTGATGGCTATAGTAACATGAGCGTTCAAGGCACAAAGGCAAACATTGTGAAGACTTATAGACAAGACCAAAAGCTTATCTCCGAAAGCTGGAGGCTATACTTGATGCTATCAATACCAACAGGCTTGGTATCAATACAAAAGGTAAAAGCAACTTCAAAGGGAAGCTCCAAGGACCGGAACCATCTTTTCGAAAGCTAAGACCGATACACTAAAGGCTATGTTATATCTCCCAACGACAACCGAGACCCATGCAACCGGAACCGAAAGGTGAAAAGCAGCCGACACACATCTGCTGCACCCGAAAGACTCCTTTGTTGACCCAATTCAAAAAGGGCCCCGATTTGTCTAAGAATAAGACCGTAGGGGTCACAATTTGTGGGTCGAATTCTCATTTCTCAATCTTGTACTCTTTTCTTATAGAGTAAACCCTAATTTCTAAATCAATTTGGGGATTTACATTGTAAATACTTATGTACTCAAATCAATGAGAAATAATGAGAGGATCCACACTTAGCATAATTCCTATGACTCATTTATCCACTTCCTTTACATGCTACCTTATGCTTCTTATACGACAAAGATTCCCTTCTCAAGCCTAAACCCTTTCTCAAGATTATTGAAACCCCCTTTTCTACAAACCGTTCAGCTTTCTATCATGTGTTGTGCTTAGGAAACCCTTATCCCAAGGTAATTGTTGGTTGTTAAGTCTCATAAGCGTGATACTCACCCCTTTGAGGACAGAATAACTATTCTTTGAGCTTGATACCTTGTTATTAAGGAAATGGTGAACTAACTCAATCTTGTAGGAACTAAATAATCCCATTTTTTCGTTAGGTCCATCTCCTTAGAGCTATCTCCGGTGTTGATGAAAAATATCATTAACAAGTTCAAATTTCCAACTTGATCTTTTCCAAAGCAATTTGAATCATCTTTGAAATCATTAAAATTTCATTTTTCAACTTGATTAATTTTTTTTTCAAATCGAACACTTTCTTATTCTAAAAAATAATTGGTTTTTTCAACAACATATTCAATGATTTTTCTCCATTAGAAAATTTAGCCAATGTTGATTCAAGTCGTTGAATTTTGGATTTAAGATTACTATTTTCTTTCTTTTTTGGCAGAGCCAACTAGTTTTTAAAGTGACCGCAAACACTTATTATTATAACGAATAATAATTACAATAATATAGGAGATTGGTATATTACCAACCTACTAGTCCAATTTTTAAGGTGGACCGTCCATCACTATTGGAGTTTAGATTGGCCCGTCCACCATACCTAAACTATATTACAAGACCGGAGCTGGACACTATTTCTAGACTACGCATTACAACCTCAAACTTCACGTAGTGAGAATTATAAAGTTCATTACTTACTTCAAAAGAAGTGTAACACCCTGTATTTTCTATGTTTATTAAAGTAACGAATTAAAGAACACAAAATTGTAAAAGTGAGAATTAAGGGAAACGGGTTACGCCATTGCGTTGGTCTCGGAATTCTACTTGAGATAGAGTCCGAGTTTGCGTGAATCGGACTCCGTATGAAGACGTTATGGAGTTAAGAAGATTTCATGTTTAAATAGAAAATTATATAATTAAATAATTAAATAAACAAAAGTGTTCGAATTTCAAAAATCATGCAGATCATTTGGGCGGGAAAAATCCCACCCATAGGGGTCGAGTCCCCCCAGGGGGGTCGACATAGGTGTCGACCCCCCAAAAGTGGGTGTCGACTGGGGTGTCGACCCCCCATAGGGGTCGATCCACTTGCCCAGATCCAAACAATGACGATTTCAGAGTTGTTGCTGAGTCACTAGGGCAGAGGTGGCAGTTTCTGGATAGCTCTATCTTGTCTGGATGGCTTTGATTGCTCCTAGGTTGATCTAACGGTTCACATAAGTCTAAACCTCTATAAAAGCAACCCTAATCCTCAACCCTAAATCACACAATTTCATTCCAAGGAGCCACCATGCTATCCATGGTCGACCTAGCATAGCCACCATTCTTCTCCAACTATAAAGCAAGTTAGAAGCTATGAATCAAATCAAAATTAGATAGTCTACGTCAAGGGATTGCTTTCCAGTTTCAGAAAACAGATCCCAGAAAACAAGACTTTCTTTTGTTTGTAATTCCTGTTATTATTTAGATGTGAACGATTAAAAGTTATGATTTGTAATAAAGTGAAAACTAGAGTTATCCCTAGTTGTAGGATAATGGTGATGCTAATTCATGTTTATTCTTGTAACGATTCTATCATATATGCCTATGAGACTATTATGGTTTATTGGACTTATTATGTTGTATGTTAAACCAATCGTGTATTATGTAAATTTGGTGACTTTTTCATGTTATATTACATGCAAGTTTTAGGCTAAGTTATATATATGTTTAGATCTACATTCTCCTATGTTAAGATTCATGTTTATTGGATCCAAAATAAAAGTTCACATTCACATGCCTAGTTGGATTTGTGTAATTCTATATGCTTAAGATTCATGTTTATTGGATCCAAAATAAAAATTTACATTTACATTCCTAGTTGGATTTGTGTAATTCTATATGCTTAAGATTCATGTTTATTGGATCCAAAATTAAAAGTTTACATTTACATGCCTAGTTGAATTTGTGTAATTCTATATGCTTAAGATTCATATTAATTGGATCCAAAAATGCAAGTTCATTGTTATAAGCCAAATTTATATGACACATGTTTAGTTAGATCCTTATTACTTTATGTTGTAGGAATGGTACATGCCCCTTTCTTTCCCCTTTTGTTTATAAGTTAGGCTAAGTTGCGAGCCTAACATTCTATGTGAATTTTGCGAACGTATAACGGGGATAACGTTGGGAAAACCTTAAATTTCACATTATTGGCATAATTTGGCCCATAAATATATAAATGATTAGTGGCATAAAAATGGTACAATTTATATACCTAGAAATTTTGAATATGGTTTAGAGGGTAAATGGGGCATGACTTGAATGGCAATAATTGTGGATAATTTACATATAAATATGAAGGGTAAATATGTAAATTAAGTAAAAGACGAATATACCTAACCCGAGGTTAAATTGAGTTAAGGTGTAAGACTGCCCGTAATCGCCCGGAACATCCGGCAACCATAACAATATAGATCTAATGTGAGAGGTTAGCACATCAAGCCCAAAAGAACCCGAGATTAGAGTGAGTTGCGGTGTAAGACTGCCCGGAACCGACTGGCACATCCAGTGACCGCAACAATACGTATCTAATGTGAGTGTTGGTGCTTTAATGAATGAATTAAAGCTAAGACATGAATGGTAGGGTTAAGTTAATTAAGGCAACACTTAACCAATACAACATGTTAACTAAACTGATGGGTGGGGTTAGGTTAATTTAAGAACACTTAACCATTTTAACTTGTTGATTAGGAAACCCTATTAACGGGGACCCATTTCAACAGTAACCCACATAGATGTATCATGGTACCCTGAACTAGGCAGGGTGGGGTACGATTACTGGGCTGATTATAAGCGGTCAAAACAACGGCGGGTGGTGCGTCAGTGTAGGTTCCGACGGAGTGCGGGCATGCACATACTCCGGAGTGGAAATAGCAGGCACTGGGCATCAGTAGTTATACACTGTGCATCTTGAATTGTGTCTGGTTGCCACCATAGGGTTTGATACACCCCATGGTGGGACCAGCACAGGTATCTACAATCAAGCGGGGCCGAATGACACAAGTAGAAAAACGTATACGAGTAGGAGCCGATCGATAAAGGGGATCATTTATCTTGAACACATGGTGCTAGTTGAAACACTTGCAAATGGGTGCTGAGAAATAGTAATGAGTTCGATAGCATGTTCAGTCTTATCATCTTATTTCTAGGGTATTGTCTTAGGTTGAGTTTATTCATTTCATGATCCTTTTTCCTGTTTACATGCTAAATAATCACTGGACTTACCAGACTCATGTCTGGCCCATTTTCTTTCATCTTCTTTTCTTCTGTTTCCCCCCTCCCCCAGGTCCGCAGGGAGGCAATACTTCAGCTTAGTTTGGACCATTTCCATCTTGAAGAGAGTAAATGTATTGCTTGGATTCTCTTTCCTTGGGTTATGGCTTTGGATACTCTCTTATTGGGGATTTATGCTGCCTTACTGTTATTTTAATGCTTCTTTATGTTTTAATTCAAGACAGAGATTTTGTTGTAATAATTTTGAAGTTGGTTTGAGACAGTTGTTGTAATGTTTTAACTGAACTACGTACTTATGAAATAAATTTAATCTTTCCGCTGTTTATATGTTTGTCTTCTAAATTATCTGTATCTTTTATCTATAATGCTCCACCGAAGTTAAGGCATTCCCCTTATGAGTGACCTTAATGAAGGTGGGGTGTTTCACTCTGTATCATAGCTGATGGTTGCCAGATCAGATAATTTTTTTTGGAAACTAACTTTCAAAAAGAAGTTTAAAGAAGCATTTTCAAGAAAAGGTGTTGTTTTAAAAGGCATAATCCCATAAAGCCGTATGCACTATCTTTCTATCCTTTGTTTTAAATCTTTTCTGTTTCGTTTCAGCATGTCTGGGGATCTTAACCTTCCAGAGGGTGTACCAGTACCTGGCTGGTTCAGAAGGTACCTAGAGGCTAGGGCTAATGATGCAGGCCCAGCAGACGTTCCTCCTCCCCTAGTTGTAGCTGTTCCTCCTCCTCCTCCTCGTGTAAATGCTTTCTCAAAGATATGTAGAGATTTTCGAGCCATGGGTGGAAAGAACTTTAATGGGACTGAGTCGTTTGTAGAAGCAAGAAACTGGCTCAAATAAACAGAGGACTTGTTTGTTATCTTCGAAGTGGACGATAGGCAGAAGATACAGTTGGCCTTGTGGTTGCTTAAAGACGAATCCTCTTATTGGTGGGAAGTTACTAATGCTAAGAGACCAGTTGAAACTTTGGAGGATTTCAGAATGAGGTTTGAAATGAAATTCCTCTCACAAGCTAAACGAAGCCTACAGATGGAGAAGTTCTTAGCTATCAAACAGGGAAGTATGTTGGTTGAGGAATACGTCAATCAATTCAACTAGCTGGCTAGATTCGGACTGGAGTTAGTGAACACTCCCGATAAGAAGGCTTTCCATTTTGTTAAAGGGTTGAATGAGCCACTGCACAGCCTAGCTACATCCCATATACCTATGGGGGCAACTTATGAGAGACTGGTGGACATGGCACTGTTACAGGAGGAAGACAAGAGTGGCAAGAAAGAGGCAAAGGTAGAAGTACCTCAAGATAAGAAAGTTGAGGGATCGTAGAATAAGAAGACAGATTCAAAGAAGGGCGGGAAGAATAACAAACCCATGACAAGAGGAAGTGTAATTTTTTTGGCATTCCTGGACATCTGATTAAGGACTGTAGAAAGAAAAAGAGGAAGATGGGTGGTTTTTTTCACTACGGCGAGATAGGACACACGGCTAAGGACTGCCCAAGAAAGCAAGGGCAATGGCAGAGGACTGGATCTACTTCTGGAGGGCAGGTTCACGCTCTTATAGCACCTCCGCAGGAACGAGGTAGAAATATTTCTGTTGAGAGTTTAGTTCATCTTTTTGATCATCCTGTTCGTACACTCTTGGATTCTGGCGCATCGCACTCTTTTATATCTACTACTTTAGTTGAATCTCTGCACCTAGACACCAGTATAGTAGAGGATCCCTTGGTTGTTTCAAATCCAATTGGGGGCTCGGCTTATTTGTCAATGATTTGTTTGGATTTGGAAATTTCTATACTAAGCGCTGGGTTTAGATGTAATGCCTATGTTTTGGGCTTCACGGGCCATGGGTTGATTCTAGGCATGGATTGGTTATCCAGTAATGGTGCCATCCTCGATTGTGAAAAGAGAGCAGTTAGACTTATGACTTGCATCAGTAACACTATCGAAATCTCTTGTAATCCCATGCATTCTGTTATGCTTAGCTACCTAGAATCTCTTGATGCGTCTGTTGAAAACTTGCAGTCTGTTAGAGTAGTCCGTGAGTACTCAATTGTATTTGAAGAAGTGGAGGGCTTGCCTTCGAAGAGGGAGATAGACTTACGCATATACCTTGTTGATAATGCAAAACCCATAGCTCTACCTGTTAGACACATGACTCCAAGGGAAAGGAAAGAGCTCAGTAAGCAAGTCAAAGAGCTGCTCGAAAAAAGGTTTATAAGGCGGAGTATTTCTGAATGGGGTGCTCCATTAGTGTTCGCAACCAAAGCGGATGGTTCAATTCGCCTATGCGTTGACTATAGGGAGCTAAACAAGCTGACCAAGAAGAATAGGCACCCACTTCCAAGAATAGATGACTTGTTTGATCAGTTTGTAGGTGCATCGGTTTTCTCCCAACTAGATTTGGCTACCGGGTTTCATTAGCTAAGAGTGGCTGAAGACAACATTGATAAGACCGTGTTCAGAACCCCAGATGGTTTCTTCGAATGGCTTGTCATGCCTTTCGGCTTGACAAACGCACCCGCTTATTTCGTTGAATTGATGAGAAGGTTGTTCAGGGAGTTCCTTAATAAGTTTGTGGTGGTCTTCATAGACGACATTTTGATTTTCTCGAAGAATGAATAAGAGCATGCTTTGCATTTAAGGGAAGTCATGGATACCCTTCGTGCACATCAGCTGAAAGCCAAATTCTCCAAATGTCATTTCTGGAGAGAAGAAGTGAGGTTTCTTGGACATGTGTATCCAAAGAGGGGATGGTTGTGGACCCCACAAAAGTAGTTGCGGTGTAAGATTGGAAGGTTCCACGGAATGCAACCGAAGTCCGAAGCTTTCTCGGGCTAGCGGGCTTTTACCGAAAGTTCATTAAAGACTTTGCAAAAATCTCAGCTCCACTCACAAGATTGACAAAGAAGAACCTAACTTTCGTTTGGGATTTTGATTGCGATGTTGCTTTCCAACGCTTGAAAATGGCTCTAACAACAGCCCCAGTTCTGACATTGCCTGATGGGAGCAAAATTTTTACCGTATACACAGACGCATGCGGTACAGGATTAGGCGCTATCTTGATGTAAGAAGGCAAGGTAGTTTGTTATGGGGGAAGGCAATTGAAGGTACATGAGAAGAACTACCCAACTCATGATTTGGAGCTAGCTGCCATTGTTTTCGCTCTTAAGTCATGGCGTCATTACCTGCTAGGAGAAAGTTTTGAATTGTTTACTGACCATAAATCGTTAAAGTACCTTTTCTCATAGAAAGATCTTAACTTAAGACAACAAAGGTGGATGGAATTTATGGCCTCATATGATTTTGAGATTTCCTATACCCCTAGCAAGGGCAATGTAGTAGCAGACGCCTTGAGTAGAAAGAAGCTGACCTTAAGTCCTCTCTTTGTAGAAAGGCGAAACTTGGAGTACATAGCAAACTTTGGCTTTAGACCCAACTCTGAATTTGTACCTGGTTTGTTAGCATCGCTAGAGGTGCGGCCTACTCTTTTGGACTCAATAGGAACTACGCAATGAGAAGACCCTCAGTTAGTTGATATGATGGATAAGCTAATCAAAGGTGAGACTTCTAGTCACCTCAATAGATACTCCATCGATGATAAGGGTTGGTTGAGGCGGGATGGAAAGCTATGCGTCCCACAAGCAAGGGATTTGGTTAAGACGGTTCTCGAAGAAGCACACCATTCTAAGCTGACCATACACATAGGTGGAGACAAGATGTATAAAGACATAAAAGGGTTTTCTTTTGGAATGGCATGAAGAGGGATGTAGCTGAGTTCGTTGCTAAGTGCTTGATATGCCAGCAAGTCAAAGCAGAGCAGAAGAAGCCTGGTGGTCTACTTCATCCTCTAGAGGTCCCACAATGGAAATAGGATAACATTTCGATGGACTTTGTTGATGGGTTGCCTAGGTCAAAAAGGGGCAATACCAGTATTTGGGTAATAGTGGACAGGCTCACTAAAAGCGCTCATTTTATACCTGTTAAGAGTAGAAGAACTGCCTCGTCTTTAGCATCCATTTATCTTAAAGAGATAGTTCGACTCCATGGGATACCCTCCAGCATAGTGAGTGATCGAGATCCTATCTTTACGAGCAAGTTTTGGAAGAGTCTGCAAGAGGCTGTAGGCACACAACTATGCTTAAGCACGGCCTATCACCTCCAAACCGATGGTCAGACGGAAAGAGTGAGCAGAGTATTAGAAGACCTCTTGAGATTGTGCATTCTTTACTTTGGAGGAACATGGGAGGATCATCTTCCTTTGGTGGAATTCGCTTACAACAATAGCTACCAAGCCATCATAGGCATGGCACCCTTCGAGGCTTTATATGGAAGACCGTGCCAATCACCAACTTCTTGGTGGGAGTCTATAGAAAAGCTCGCATTAGGGCCAGACATGATTAGAGAAACTTCAGAAATGGTGGACTTGATAAGAAGACGGATGAAGACCGCACAAGATAGACAAAAGTCCTACGCAGACAAAAGAAGGACCAACCTTGAGTTTGAGGTTGGAGATAGGGTGTTCCTTAAAGTATCTCCTTTGAGGAATGTCATTCGCTTTGGGTCCGTAGGAAAGTTGGCACCAAGATTTGTAGGACCATTTCCTATCATTGAAAGGACTGGGACGATGGCTTACAGATTAGTGCTACCCGAAAGACTGGCTGGAGTTCATAATATTTTTCATGTTTCTCAACTACGAAAGTGCTTACATGAATCTGCGGAAGTTGTGGAGCCAAGTATACTAGAGGAAGTAGAAGTGGAACGAGAAGCGACTGTGAGAAGAGTTCCAACTCGTATCTTGGGTACGGAATTCAAAAAGCTACGCAACCGTGAAGTCCAGCTTGTTAAAGTTCAATGGAGTGAGGCTGAGGAAGACGCGACTTGGGAAACTAAGAGAAAAATACACGCAGCCTACCCTTTTCTTTTTGAGGGTACCTTCGCGATCTCTTTTTCCATAAGTTTATACATGCTTATATCTATCTTTTCAAGTATATCTCCTCGGTCCTATTCTTTATCCTTAGGTAGAAACCAATGGATGTAAACATGTATTTCAAACATGTTATGATTGATGGTTGAAAGTGGTTGCTAGTGGTTGCTCGTGGATGCATATATACACACACATTGGGTGTTAAATCGGCTTAGTCACTTTCATATTGCATATATGTATTTGTATATAGATTGAAACTTGGAATGTTATCATATGGACGTTGCATTTGTATGGATGATTGTGCACTCATGTAGAAAGTATGATTAGGAATAATTGCATGCATAATGGACTCATGGCACTGACATAATTTGCATTAAGGAGGTCAACTGAATCAGTAGACCGCCTGATTTTGCATTAGATAAGGACATATATACACACACACACTATGCATACAACCATGAAAGCATTATAAATATTTTATGGAAAATGGATGCCGGTGTTTGATGGTTGAGTAGATGGACGATTGGATGGTAGGATATACATTCTTCGTGACTTGAAGATTTCAGGGAGAAATCCTTTAAGGAGGGTGGAATGCAACACCATGTATTTTCTATGTTTATTAAAGTAACGAATTAAAGAACACTAAATTTTACAAGTGATAATTAAGGGAAATGGGTTATGCCATTGCGTTCTTCTCAGAATTCTACTTGAGATAGAGTCCGAGTTTGCGTGAATCAGACTCCGTATGAAGAAGTTATGGAGTTCAGAAGATTTCATGTTTAAATAGAAAATTATATAATTAAATAATTAAATAAAAAAAGTGTTCAAATTTCAAAAATCATGCAGATCAGCTGGGCGGGAAAAATCCCACCCATAGGGGTCGACTCCCCCCGGGGGGGTCGGCATAGGTGTCGACCTCCCAAGAGGGGTGTCGACTGGGGTGTCGACCCCCCTATAGGGGTCGACTCCCTCACCCCGATCCAAACAGTGACGATTTCTGAGTTGTTGCTGAGTCACTAGAGTAGAGGTGGAAATTTCTGGATAGCTCTATGTTGTTTGGATGGTTGTGATTGCTCCTAGGTTGATCTAACGGTTCACATAAGTCTAAGCCTCTATAAAAGCAACCCTAATCCTCAACCCTAAATCACACAATTTCATTCCCAGGAGCCACCATGCTATCCATGGTCGATCTAGCATAGCCACCATTCTTCTCCAACTAAAAAGCAAGTTAGAAGCTACGAATTAAATCAAAATTAGATAGTCTACGTCAAGGGATTGCTTTTCAGTTTCAGAAAACAGATCCCAGAAAATAAGACTTTCTTGTGCTTGTAAGTCCTGTTATTATTTAGATGTGAACGATTAAAAGTTATGATTTGTAACAAAGTAAAAACTAGAGTTATCCCTAGTTGTAGGATAATGGTGATGCTATTTCATGTCTATTCTTGTAACGATTCTATCATATATTCCTATGAGACTATTGTGGTTTATTGGACTTATTATGTTGTATGTTAAACCAATCGTGTATTATGTAAATTTGGTGACTTTTCATGTTATGTTACATGCAAGTTTTTAGGCTAAATTATATATATGTTTAGATCTACATTCTCCTATGTTACGATTGATGTTTATTGGATCCAAAATAAAAGTTCACATTCACATGCCCAGTTGGATTTGTGTAATTCTATATGCTTAAGATTCATGTTTATTGGATCCAAGATAAAAGTTTACATTTACATGCCTAGTTGGATTTATGTAATTCTATATGCTTAAGATTTATGTTTATTGGATCCAAAATTAAAAGTTTACATTTACATGCCTAGTTGGATTTGTGTAATTCTATATGCTTAAGATTCATGTTAATTGGATCCAAAAATGCAAGTTCATTGTTTTAAGCCAAATTCATATGACACATGTTTAGTCAGATCCTTATTACTTTATGTTGTAGGAATGGTACATGCTCCTTTCTTTCCCTTTTTGTATATAAGTTAGGCTAAAATGCGAGCCAAACATTCTATGTGAATTTTTCAAACGTATAACGGGGGTAACGCTGGGAAAACCTTAAATTTCATATTATTGGCATAATTTGGCCCATAAATATATGAATAATTAGTGGCATAAAAATGGTATAATTTATATACCGAGAAATTTTGAATATGGTTTAGAGGGTAAATGGGGCATGACTTGAATGGCAATAATTGTGGATAATTTACATATAAATATGAAGGGTAAATATGTAAATTAAGTAAAAGACGAATATCCCTAACCCGAGGTTAGATTGAGTTACGGTGTAAGACTTCCTGGAACCGCCCGACATATCTAGCAATCGTAACAATATAGATCTAATGTGAGAGGTTAGCGCATCAAGCCCAAAAGAAACCGAGGTTAGAGTGAGTTGCGGGGTAACACTGCTCGGAACTGACCGACACATCCATCGACCGCAACAGTACATATCTAATGTGAGTGTTGTTGCTTTAATGAATGAATTAAAGCTAAGACAGGAATGGTAGGGTTAAGTTAATTAAGGCAAAACTTAACCAATACAACATGTTAACTAAACTGATGGGTGGGGTTAGGTTAATTTGAGAACACTTAACCATTTTAACTTGTTGATTAGGAAACCCTAGTAACGGGGATCCATTTCAGCAGTAACCCACATAGATGTATCATGGTACCCTGAACTATGCAGGGTGGGGCACGATTACTGGGCTGATTATAAGCGGTCAAAACAACGGCGAATGGTGCGTCAGTGTAGGTTCCGACGGAGTGCGAGCGTGGATGTACTCCGGAGTGGAAAAAGCAGGCACTGGGCATCAGTAGTTATACATTGTGCATCTTGAATTGTGTCGGGTTGCCACCATAGGATTTGATGCACCCCTTGATGGGACCAGCACAGGTATCTACAATCAAGCGGGGCCGAATGACACAAGTAGAAAAACGTATAAGAGTAGGAGCCGATTGATAAAGAGGATCATTTATCTTGAACACATTGTGCTAGTTGAAACACTTGTAAATGGGTGCAGAGAAACAGTAATGAGTGCGATAGCATGTTCACTCTTATTATCTTATTTCTAGGGTGTTGTCCTAGGTTCTGTTTATTCATATCATGATCCTTTTTCATGTTTACATGCTAAATAATCACTGGACTTACTAGACTCATGTCTGACCCATTTTCTTTCGTCTTCTTTTCTTCCGTTACCTCTCCCCCCTCCAGGTCCGCAGGGAGGGAATACTCTAGCTTAGTTTGGACCATTTCCAACTTGAAGAGAGTAGATGTATTGCTTGGATTCTCTTTCCTTGGGATATGGCTTTGGATACTCTCTTATTGGGGATTTATGCTGCCTTACTGTTATTTTAACGCTTCTTTATGTTTTAATTCAAGACAGATATTTTGTTATAATAATTTGGAAGTTGGTTTGAGATAGTTGTTGTTTTAACTGAACCACGTACTTATGAAATAAATTTAGTCTTTCCGCTGTTTATATGTCTGTCTTGTAAATTATCTGTATCTTTTCCCTATAATGCTCCACCGAAGTTAAGGCATTCCCCTTGTGAGTGACCTTAATGAAGGTGGGTCTTTCAAGAAGTGAATATTACATTGGAGTACACTAACCATAATAAAATACACAAACACAGTAATCCATTCACTGTTTAAGAAAACCTCATCACCACAGTTTCACTATGTTTGTACATCTAAATTGTGAAGTTATGCATAGGTATAATAGAAGAATGGAAAGATGTGGTCACTAGCAGCAGGAACAGAACCAAACTACAAGACAACTGACAAGCTGAAATTACACATACTAACTCGGCCCAGCGCATCCAAACTAGAAAGCAATTGTTATAACCAACTTCCATATGCAAAGAATTTGAGCAGGAATGATAACCAAATGGCCTACCTAGGAAAGAGTATGCAGAAGGCTCATATAAAATAATCATTAAGGTAAGTCAGGAGCAAAAGCGTCACCATGTTTGCCTGAGACGGAGGAAGTTGACCAGCACACCTACATACTAAACCAACCGAAACAGACCAAAAAATTTGAATAGATCTGTGACATGCATACTCGTACTTAACAATCTCCCAACACTGAACATCAAAGTCCAAAGCAACTACAAAAAGCTGCAACCTTGGAACACTACATCCAATTAAAGATACCAACAAGACGACAACCATATCAACATTGGATATCTAGGCCCTAGAACAGGCCCATTAAAACCTCGATATCAACTAATTTGCCAAAACTCCATTACAGTCACCAAGCAGACAATACAACAAACTCTTAGTATATAAGAAACTACACCAAAAAATAAAGAGCGAGATGCGAAATTGTTTGGAGGTCCAGGAAGTTGTTGCCTTCATGGTAGATCCATGTTGATACCTAACTACTAGGACTGAGCAAGTCGATACACTCCTGCTTCTACTAGAAACACCGGTGATCCAAATGTAGAAGACCAGCATTTCCACCCATTCCCGAACCTCCTGGCTCAGGCCAGATAGACACGGGACATGTGACAACCGCCCATAGCACCCACACTAAACAAGAGGAATAACTAAAAGGTGTGTTAGGCAGCTATGGACGATCATCAAGGTATGATACATATGCGGAAACTGTCGCAGAACTTATAGCGCAAGGATAAAATATAATAAACCATATACAACAGGTGATAATAGTGAAATCCAATTGCACAGAAACTGAAACTCTTAACATAACCAGTAGAAAAATACATACAACTTAGGATGATATTTCTGTGCAAAGGTCATCACTACATCCCTCAAAGTAAAACACAGCAGAACAAATACTATATAGTAGTAAAAACAATACGCCAGCCTCCTACTCGCCATCGATCAACATCATCGTCCTCACTAAAGCATCACCTGTCACCTGCTACTCAATCTGCCCATCCACAACCGGATGAACCGCCCAAGGCAATAAGAGGGAAACATAAAACCTTGAGTCAGACAATAGTCTTAGTGAGCGATAAAACAGCTAACAAACTTCATCAATAAAGTATATGAGAATGGGTAGATTTACCAACCACTACCCAACACCAGAGAAGAACTCACACCCGTCCTCCCCACATTCAACAGTGATAGCCATTACAATCCAGAACATCCAAGGTAACAACAATACATCCATGGAAACTAGAACATCCATTCAATCATGGAAAGCACTCATAACATCCAGATATATAGATCTCACGTAGATCATCCTAATCGGGTTTAACATCCCTCAAACACTCTCCCAAGGGCCTAAACCAATATCAGTCGAACACTTAGGGAACATCTCCCTCGACGTTGGACAATCTTCATGAGACAGTACAAACAGATCAACCAATCATCCATGACCGACTCTGGCTATCACCGCTAATCCTGCTGTGAAACCATCGTTAATCGTATGACAACCAACCTTGCCATATGTCAAGGACTAATGGTAACCCCAGTTCTAGCATAAACTCCATACGCCTTTCAATGATACGTATGTATGTCCAACCTTGACAACCAGGCCTTTCAACGATGCCTAAGGTACTTGACCGGTAACCTTCCAGTTTTTAGGTGCCTTTATTGTACCCTTGCTTCGAGCCTGCTAGAACTTATGACAACGATTATATCTCGACCTTCTCATCTCTATTCATCTAACCTGATGACTTTTCTTAGCTCAAGCAACTTTCTCGAGCAACCATTATCCACCAACTCATGACCTTTGAGTTGCTACCTTCCTCGTTGTCCTTCATCGATCAACGAGCACATCACATTACTTCAAACATCCCCTTCTGGATTCTCATCTAAGCCATTATCATCGTTGAACCTAATAACATCAATATTAGGTTCAATATAGTCTATAACATTCATCAACATTCGCTAAAGAAATAAACCACAACACTTAGGCCATCAGCCACAGCATTTACAAGCGCTGCCAACTTCAAACTCGACCAACCCCTAGCTTAGACTGACCGACCCACCTAACCGACCCCAACCTTGGACCGACCACCTCTGGAACCAAGCTTGACCGCCCTAACATGGCTCTACTCCTCATTCTAGCCCGACCGATCCTCCTTCAACATGCGGATCGACCTGACCAGCTCCACACGACTGACTGGCCTTTATTTCAATTGCCTAACTTCACATCTGTATGACCAACCAATAAAACCTAGAGCGATGACCCATCCTACTTCGTCATTTCAGCTCCATAAGGAACGACCGACCAGGGATGGAGACCAACCTCACACTAGCTCGACCGACCAACTACTCATCTTTAGGCTCGCCCGATCAACTAGTCAAGGTGCCACTGACCCTTCTATTTTCCCCGGCTTGCTAGACCTGCTTCTTGTCTTGTTTCCTAAGAAAACCCCACTACGGTGCGCGACCGACCCTGTATGTGCGATCCAAAACCGGCATCCTCCAATACAACTCCAATTTTGACCAAAACTTCGCCAAATCGATACATTCGACGAAACCAACTCAACCAATATGACCACAAGCATAATACGAAATCAACAATATCACTAATATGACAATTCCATCAATAATTATGTGAAATTCACCAAAATCACCATAAATGTGCATATGAACAAATCTATAGATCTAACTTGCATATTCACATGAAATATCATAGAAATTACTTATCTAAACTTGCTAAATCAGATTATAGGGTGATCTTTACGAAAATGGACTTACCAATGCATTGATCTATCGAAAAACACTTGCATTTGATGAAAACATGAACAAACACTCATATACTTCATTGAATCCATGTGAGAGATGCATATCATTCACCGATTCTCCAAAATGAGCTAAAATTGATGAAATAAGAATCTGAGCAGTAAGCACCTTGCACCAAACACCATGATCCAATGAATAATTGCTTCAATCGATGTAGATCTGGCCTCCAATGGTGTAGATCTATGATTTCTCTCCTTGGATTTTGATTTTTAATGGGGGAAAGGTGTTAGAGGAAGGAGGAGATCAAGGCCACCAAATGAGAAAATGGGGAAGTAAATTGTTTCCCATACCTCTCACCCTCAATTTGAAGTTTCCACCAGCCCACTACTTAGGCCTTCTCAAATCATCCCATTGCGGCTCAAAATCTTGAACAACCAACTGAAAACCCTTAAAACAACGATTCCTCCCAACCCGCTGAGCCAAATTTTTATTGTAACCACTCTACGGAAAATCAATCATTAATTCCTTTCCAATGGCATAGGTCTCACCCTCTGATTCAATCTGAGTCAAAAGTTATGCCATGTACAAGACTGAATGAGGCAAAATGGTCATAAACAAAATTGGTAAAAATTATGGACATATCTCACATCTTCATAAATAATATATTAAAAGATGAGAATGATCCAACCCTTAGGGAATAAAATAGAAATATTTTAAGATCTTCTGATACGTAAAATGCAGGCTGTTACATTCTCTCTCCCCCCCCATAAGAAATTTCGCCCTAGAAATTCCAAGAAAACATAAGAAGCCACAACAATTCCGCATGCCTATCATCCATGAGAAGCCAATTCTATTACCCAAATTAGCAACCATCAAGCCAGGCATCCATAGTCTTATTCTAGCACGTGGAATTCTATCAAACAACAACAAGATACAACGATAGAACGATGATACGATATCAAAGGGTCCTAACGACGAAAAGTTCTGGATGAGTCGCTCTCATGCTCTCTTCTGTCTCCCATGTACAATCGTCACTATCTTCACTCCATTGTACCTTGACCAGCTTAACCATCTTCCTCCTAAGCTGTTTCGTGTCATTCCCCAAAACACGAAGTGGCTTACGAGGTATCGCAACTGCAGTTTCCACTTCTAAGTCTTCGTACTGCTCTGGAGATACCACCACACTCAAATCATGCATTAACTTCCATACGAACGATACATGAAAAACATTATGCACACTTGACATCTTCTCGGGTAACTCCAATCTATATGCGAGTTTTCCAATTCGCTTGACTATCGGGAATGGTCCAACAAACCTAGGAGCCAACTTTCCTTTGTTTCCGAATCTAACCATATGCTTCAATGGTGAAACCTTCACGAAAACCATATCGCCTACATCGAATTCCAAATCTTTTCGACGCTTATCAACATAACTCTTCTGACGATCTTGGGCTACCTTCATTCATTGCTGAATGATCTCAATGCCATCCGAAGTCTCTCTAATCATCTCTATCCGAAGTATCAACTTATCTCCTATCTCTAACTAACATGCTGGAGAAGTACACGGCCTCCCATACAACGCCTCGTACGGTTCCATCCCAATACTTGACTGGTAGCTGTTGTTATAAGCAACTCAACCAGATGTAGATGGCCTTTCCACGATCCTCCGAAGTCTAACACACAAGCCCTCAGGAGATCTTACAAAACTCAATTGACTCTCTCAGTCTGACCATCAGTTTGGGGATGATAAGCCGTGCTCAAACACAACTCGGTTCCCAAAGATTCTTGCAAACTTCTCCAAGATCCGCTAGTGAACAATGGATCTCGATCACTCACTATACTTTTTGAAACTCCATGGAATCGAACTATCCACTTCACACAAAACTCAACCAACTTTGACACCGTCCTAGTCGACTTGACAAAAATGAATTTCGCACTTCCGATCAAATGATCCATGATGACCCAAATCCCTTCACTCCCTGCCCTCGTTCTAGGTAATCCATTGATAAAATCCATCGATACTTGCTCCCACTTCCACATAGGAACTTCCAATGGCTGAAGAAAACCACTCGGCTTCTTCTATTTAGCTTTCACCAACTGACAGTTCATGCACTTGGAAATGAACTTTACAATATCCCGCTTCATCTCCTCCGAGTAGTAGACTCGCTTCATGTCCTGATACATCTTATTGCCACCGGGATGAATCGTCAACTTCAAGTGATGATATTCTCTCAGAACCTCATCTCTCAATCCGTCGATATCAGGAACAACTAATCGTCCTTGCTTTCGAAGCCAGCCTTCTCTATTGACTTCGAACTCTTTATCTTCTGGTTCCAAATTTTGGACAAACTCAACAAGATTAGTATCTCGCTTTTGGCTTTCGCCAATTCTTTCGATGAGAGTAGGTCTTATCGATAAGCTTGCCAACATTTCAGGTTCCAATTCACATCTTGGCCTGAAATCAAACCTTGCCAAATACTCGAGGATCTTCCATTTCGTAAACATTGCTCCCAGACTTGCGTGTCTTCGACTCAATGCATCTGCAACTGCGTTACTTTTACCAGGAATATAGGCTATATTAAAATCATAAGATGTCAGAAAATCCAACCATCGTTGTTGTCGAAGATTCAAATCCTTTTAGGGGAAAAGATACTTCAACGACTTATGATTTGTAAACAACTCGAATTGAATTCCCAATAGGTAATGTCTCCACATATTCAGAGCAAACACAATCGCCGCCAACTCCAAATCATGAGTTGGGTAATTCTTCTCATGCGGCTTTAGCTGTCGACTTGCATAGGCCATAACTTTATCCTTCTGCATTAGCACTACTCCAAGTCCAGTGCCACATGCATTGGTGTATACCATCATCTCTTCGTTCCCACTCGGAATGGTCAACACAAGAGCACTCGTCAATCTCTCCTTCATGATCTTGAATGCTTGTTCACACTTTGTATCCCATATGAACACTTGGTTCTTCTTCGTCAATCCTGTTAATGGCGCAACTATCTTGAAGAAATCCTTGATAAACCGTCGGTAATAACCAGTCGACCTAAGGAAACTTCAAACATCCGTCGCATACTTAGGCCTATCCTAGTCCTGAATTGATGCCACCTTAACGGGGTCCACCGCTATCCCATTCCCATAAACAACATAGCCTAAGAACCTCACTTCACTCTTCCAGAAGTGACACTTCGAGAACTTGGCCTGCAACTGATACTTTCGCAAGATCTCTAACACAACTCTCAAATGCGTCTTGTGTTCTTACTCATTCCTGAAGTAAACAGAATATCATCCACAAACACAAGAAAAAATTTGTTCAACTGATCTCTGAAAACTCTATTCATAAGATCCACAAAGTACATTGGTCCATTAGTCAGCCCGGATGGCATTACCAACCATTCAAAGAATCCGGATGGTGTCCTAAAACAGTCATTGGTACATTATCCTTCGCCACCCTCAATTGGTGAAACCCCATTGCTAAATCCATCTGAGAAAACACCTTGGCTTCATGAAGTTGATCGAACAAGTCATCAATCCTTGGCAACGGATACTTGTTTAACGAGCCATCTGCATTGTTTGCAAATATGACAGGTGCACCCCATTCGAACACACTCCTCCGAATGAAAACTTTTCCCAAAAGGTCACGAACTTACACCTCCTACTCTCGTTGTTCTTTAGGAACCATCCTCCTAAGAGGCATAACGATTGGTCTAACACCCTCGACCAAATCGATCCTAAACTCGATCTCACGATGGGGCGGCAACCCTTTGACCTCTTCAAAGACATCCTCATACTCATTAGCGATTAGCACAGATGAAAAGTCTTCTTGTGGAATCACAAGCAAATATAGATAGCTAACGAAGACACCCTCTTCACGCTTACACCTTATCAACACCTTTCGCCCTTCCACACCCCCGACTCTCACCTCTAGCTTTTTGCAATTCAACCTTGCCGCATACCTCTTGAGTCAATCCATGCCCAAGATGATCCCAAACCCAGCGAAGTTCAATACAAAACAATCACACACAAAAGAGCTACCATGACTCGACAACACAAGACCATGACACAACTTTCACAAACTGGGCGAACCCCCAACTGGATTAGTCACGATCAATGGTCTATCACAAATCTCAGGTTCCAAACCCGAGCGCCATACGAGCTCATTGCAAATGAATGAATGTGATGCTCCAGTATCAAGCATAACTCGAACTGAAACACCATTAACAGAAAGAGTACCTTGCAACACGACACCCTTTCCCTTCTCCTCTGCAGTAGGAGCTCTCAAATAAGTTGGCAAGGCTTCCAAAGCATATGCGTTTACAACCTGCTTGCCCTTAGCTGATTCTGGACAATCCTTCTTCTCATGGCCTGGCTTCCCACACTTGAAGCACTTTTTCTTAGCTTTGATATTCTTGCACTCACTAGCAAAATGGCCATTCTGTTGGCAGTTAAAGCAAACCACGTCACTCTCAGGCTTCTTTTGGCCATTCTGCCCTTTTTTGTTGCTGCTTCCTCTTCTTATTATATCCACCGTGTTGTGGCTTCTGTTCCTCCTTAGGTGGAACAACAGAGATCTTCTTAGGAAACAGACTTTCATGCTTTAAAGCTTTCTCGACAATCTTCTCAAAGTTTTCATCGAGATGGTCCATAAGATGATTCCCAATATATTCATCCAACCCCAGGGCAAACTTCTTGTTCTTCTGATAAGGAGTATCCATGTATGAACGAGCATACTTTGACAGGGCCTCGAAGTGATAAATATAATCAAGAACTGGCCGACCATTCTACTTAAACTCCACAAATATTTTAAACAGAATAGAATTTTGCACGGTGGAGAAAAACTTCGCGTCAAATTTAGCTTGGAACAGCCCCCATGAAATATCCTCTTCAGGGGTCTCAAGTGTGAGAGAGTTCCACTAGTCCATTGCTCTGCCTTCTAACTACCTTGATGCATGCTTTCTCTTCATTGCATCGTCAATGCCCAAGTCCTTGAAAATTCGTACACAAGTATCCATCCACCTCTAGACTTCTTCAACTGGTTCAGTGCCCTTGAACTGTTTCCATCCCAATGATGTAAAGTCCTTGCACAGCTTTGCAAACTCTACCGCTCTAGGCGTTGGAACTCCAACCTCAACCGTAGCTGCCATTGGAGTGGGGTTCCATCAAAGGCATGCTTCTATCATAGTTTCAAACATGGCCTGGTGGTCATATGCTCCGCCATTACCCCCTCCAGTATTAGCTTCTCTATCAGCATGTCTTGATGGTCGCCTACTCATTCTAAATCTGCAATTTAGAATAATTAGCCACTTCCAAGAAAAACTGCAAAAGAATACAACCGCTACTACTATATATGCTAATATATATAGAAAGCATCTAACTGAAATCTACAAGTACGTATCTCATACATGATTACGTCCTAGAACTATGGCTAAAATCGTTAACTAGAGCTTTGATACCAAATGTGACGACCGCCCAAAGCCCCCGCACCAAACAAGAGGAATAATGCACTGAAAGGTGTATCAGGCAGCTATGGACGATCATCAAGGTATGATATGTAAGCGGAACCTGTTGTAAAACATATAGCGCAAGGACAAAATATAATTGAACATATACAACAGGTGATAATAGTGAAATCCAATTGCACAGAAACTGAAACTCTTAACAGAATTAGTAGAAAAATACATACAACTTAGGATGATAATTCTGTACAAAGGTTCTCACTACATCCCTCAGAGTAAAACATCAAACAGTGGAACAAATACTATATAGTAGTAAAGACAATACGCCAGCTTCCTGCTTGCCATCGATCAACATCATCGTCCTTACTAAAGCATCACCGGTCACCTGCTACTCAGCCTGTCCATCCACAACCAGATGAACAGCCCAAGGTAATAAGAGGGAAACATAAAACCTTGAGTCAGATAATAGTCTTAGTGAGCGATAAAACAGCTAACAAACTTCATCAATAAAGTATATGAGAATGGGTAGATTTACCAACCACTACCCAACACCAAAGAAGAACTCACACCCATCCTCCCCACATCCGACAGTGATAGCCTTTACAATCCACAACATTCAAGGTAATAACAATGCATCCATGGCAACTCGAACATTCATTCAATCGTGGAAAGCACTCATAACATCCAGATTATATGGAATTCACGTAGATCATCCTAATCGAGTTTAACATCCCTCAAACACTCTCCCTAGAGGCCTAAACCAATATCAGTCAAGCACTCAAGAAACATCTCCCTCGACATTGGACAATCTTCATGAGACGGTACAAACAGATCAACCAATCATCCATGACTCTGGTTATCACTGCCAATCCTACTGTGTAACCATCGTTAATCGTATGACTCCCAACCTTGCCATATGTCAAGGGCTAATGGTAACCCCAATTCTAGCATAAACTCCATACGCCTTTCAACGATACATATGTATGTCCAACCTTGACAACTTGGCCTTTCAACGATGCCCGAGGTACTCGACCAACAACTTTTCGGTTATTTAGGTCCCCCTATTGTACCCCTATTTCGAGCCTGCTAGAATTTACGACAACGATAATTTCTCAGGCTTCTCATCTCTAGTCATCCAATCTGATGACTTTTCTTAGCTCAAGCAACCTTCTAGAGCAACCATTATCCACCAACTCACGACCTTTGAGTTGCCACCTTCCTCGTTGTCCTTCACCGATCAACCAGCACATCACATCACTTCGAACATCCCCTTCTGGACTCTCATCGAAGGCATTATCATCATTGAACCGAACAACATCAATATTAGGTTCAATCTAGTCTATAGCATTCATCAACATTCACTAAAGAAACAAACCACAACACTTAGGTCATCAACCACAACATTTACAACCGCTGCCAACTTCAAACTTGACTGGCCCCTAGCTTGGACCGACTGACCCACCTAACCGACTCCAATCTTGGACTGACCACCTCTGGAACTAAGCTTGACTGACTCAACATGGCTCCACTCCTCATTCTATCCCGACCGATCCTCCTTCAACATAGGGACCGACCTGACCAGCTCCACACGACCGACCGGCCTTTATTTCAGTTCCCCTACTTCACATCTGTATAACCAACCCATACAACCTGGAGCGATCGACCCATCCTACTTCATCATTTCAGCTCCATAAGGCACGACCGACCAGGGAAGGAGACCAACCCCAGACTTGCTCGATCGATCAACAACTCATCTGCAAGCTCGTCCGATCGACCAGTCAAGGTGCGACCAACACTTCTACTTTCCCTGGCTCACTCGACCTGCTTCCTGTCTTGTTTCCCAAGAAAACCCCACTATAGTGCGCGACCGAACCTGTACGTGTGACCCAAAACCTGTATCCTCCAATGCAACTCCAATTTCGACCAAAACTTCACCAAATTGATACATTTGACGAAACCAACTCAACCAATATGACCACAAGCATGATATGAAATCAACAATATCACCAGTATGACAATTCCATCAATAATTATGTGAAATTCACCAAAATCACCATAAATGTGCATATGAACAAATCTATAGATCTAACTTGCATATTCACATGAAATATCATAGAAATTACTTATCTAAACTTGCTAAATTAGATCATAGGGTGATTTGTACGAAAATGGAATTACCAGTGCATAGATCTACGGAAAAACACTTGCATTTGATGAAAAATGAACAAACACTCATATACTTCATTGAATCCATGTAAGAGATGCATATCACTCACCGATTCACCAAAACAAGCTAAAATTGATGAAATAAGATTCCGGACAGCAAGCACCTTGCCCCAAATACCTTGATCCGATAAATCCTTCCTTCAATCGATGTAGATCTAGCCTCCAATGTCGTAGATATATGATTCTCTCCTTGGATTTTGATTTTTAATGGTGGAAAGGTGTTAGAGGAAGGAGGATATCAAGGCCACCAAATGAGAGAATGGGGAAGTAAACTAGTTCTCATACCTCTCACCCTCAATTTATAGTTTCCACCAGCCCACTACTTGGGCCTTCTCAAATCAGCCCATTGTGGCTCAAAATCCTAAACAACCAACTGAAAAATCTTAAAAAAGCGATTCCACCCAACCCGCTAAGTCAAAATTTTAATGTAACTACTCTATAGAAAGGAAATCATCAATTCCTTTCCAATGGCACAGGTCTTACCCTCTGATTCGACCTAAGTCAAAAGTTATGGCCTATACAAGACTGATAGGGATAAATGGTCAAAAACAAAATTGGTAAAAATTATGGACATGTCTCACATCTTCATAAATAATATATTTAAAGATGAGAATGATCTGACCCTCAGGAAGTAAAATAGAAATATTTTACTATCTTTTGAAATGTAAAATGCGGGTTGTTACAGGACATAAGAACCACCTGGTAATTGTAACAAACCGACTAATTCTTTGTCTTGATTATCGACATAAATACCATGTGGACTAAGCAAGCACAAAAAATTTACCGGATCGTTAATAGAAAGAAGTTAAAGGGTGAGAAATATAAAGAAAGAAAAGTTAGAATAGGAAAAAGAAGAAGATCACAATAACATAAAATCAGAGTAGACACAAATACTAGAATAGAACGAATAAAATATATTATATAACATAACTTTTGAAATATAGATATGTAACTGATACACATACCATCAACAGAGTACAACATATACAACACAGCGGAAATAAACAGTAGCTATCTATTGTTGAAGCCTCCTACTCCAAGCTCCTCCAAGTATATCAGTAAAATCCCGACTACTTGACTACTCATACAAATTTCATAACCCAAGAGATTATGTTAAAACAAAATAAACTCCGGGTCATTCATAGGACTGGTGTGAGTAAACTTCAACCACTTGGCTTAACTTTTAAAAATCCTTTTAAAAGAAAGGATTATAGTAAGACTGATCCGCACATAAACACAGATGGTTTTTACCATACGATAACCCAAAATATTCTTTATATCAACACTATTTTGATATTATAATAGTGTCAAATCAATAGCAATCTAGCGGAACGCTTGCATCTCACGCTTCACATACATTGCATACAATCAAAACCACGGGCGCTTATTAAGTAATGGATTTCCAACTATGACAAGGTACGAAACCACCTTCAGATAGTATATTTATAGAGAGAAATACACAGGGTTCAACAAGAACATCTTGTAACTGAGGCCACACATCACCGACCACTCATTTCATTTGAGTGTACCGAATGTATTATCACCAACGGTTGGGATTAACAACCATTACCGAAGCATACACAGCGATAGAATAAAGAAGCAAATAGATTTTTTTTCTAGATCAGGTGACAATATACCTAATGGGAGCCCACTTAGCCATGCTATCTGCCCGATATTTTTTTCATTTCCCGATTGTGAGGCTTGAGGCCATATTCACCTTTTTGACATGTCACATCTTTTTTCACTTTGAATGCCACATCGTCAAACCCGCCAAATCATTTATTGATTTCCCCAAAAAAATCACGGGTTTATAAGAAACAAGTTCCTCCTCCATAAAACGTAAATACGTTTGAAGAAATCGATGTACATGATCTGTTGGGCATATTCTCTCAGACATTCGTCCATACAAGTTGTCCTGGGACTGGACAAACCGAAGGCACTATCCCATCAATCCATCTTAGGCAACTTCTACCTAGGATTAACAAACAGCCCTTGCACTTTACTTCGTCTTCAATTATTTTCAGCGTATTTGATTCGCAATGCTTAGGACCATACAGAGTGATTTTCAAATAATAAACCTGATCCCGATCTCTCCGTATTGACAACGGAAATGTAAAATGGCCCAAAAACTTTGATAATCGGTTATTTAACAATGAAAGAAAACTTCTAGACAACCAATGGTCCTATTTCCAAATGGAAATTCTATTGACCATGCATCAAGCAACACCGAACCATTTAAACTAATTTTAATTTATTCATTTCACACTTTCTCGTTTTCCATATCCTTCTTCCGATATACCTCAAAACCATTTCCTCTCACGATTCTTGGAAAACATTTCCAAATCTCATAAACTATTTATTTACTATATGTAGAAAAATATTTCTTATCGCAGTTTGAAAACATTTCCATATATATTCACATTCTTATTTCAGAAAATGTATGTTATTAATATCGAATTTTTTTCCATATATTTGTATTTCTTATTTCCATATATTCGTATTTCTTATTTCCATATATACATATTTCTTATTTTCTATATATTATAATTTCTTATTTCAATATATTAATATTTTCATATTTTCATATATTCATATTATCATATTTTCTAATCAATTACAACATTCCATTTTCTATGCTTAGAAAACATCTCTGGTTATATTTGGAAAACGTTTCCAAAACTCGTCTATATGGATTCAAATGAATGTTGTATAAAACATCGTTACGATAACTCAACTCATTAATCACTCATTAACTAACTGTATCCTTGACAAATCTTCGCCATCGAACCTTAACCATTACTTAGTCAAAAAGGAAATCAGTTAAGTTGGGGTATAAATACCTCTCAGACCTTAATTGAACGACATTCTTAACTTTGAAATAGACAATGTTCGCAACTTCAGATACCAACATCGCTTATGCAACTCTTGGATTCAATTTAAGGATCCACTTTTTTACCCAAATTCATTGACTATAATGATATTTTTTCGTCCATGCTCCGAGATATAAAACTTCAAAATTTATTTATTTTTCATCAATTTGAATAAGTAAAATATTAACTAACTACTTAAATAAATAAATAAATCTTGATTTAAAAACGGAAAGTAAATTGTACTTTCCTGAATTTGATATAATCGAATTCTATTATATAACTCTCTTTCCAATAATCTCTATATGATAACTCCTTTTCAAATAATCTCTATTCGATAACTCTCTTTCAAATAATTTTTATTAGATAACTCTCTTTGGAATAATCGCTATTCGATTAACATTCCAAACTTTGGAATAACTTTTTCAAGTCCACTATATTTTCCACTTTCATTCGAAATTCATATCTGAATTCATCACTTCCAATTCCTTAACAATTTCTCTTAAAATCATTTAAATCTGCAAAATATTTGCTTTGAAACCATTATTCACTTTACGATGTGAATATTATTCCCTTACAGAAATCTAGACTTGTTTTATCAAATCAATCTTGATTTCATTTGTAAATACCGCTATAGATTAAAATTTCCATTTATCGAGTCATTTTATATCTTATCATTCATATTTTACTTTATTATCAAAACTCGTTTACATGTCAAATTTCGAGTTGATTTCATCTAATTAGTTTATAATTCTATATTGCCTCCATATCCAAATATATTTTATTGATTTCAAACCAAATATAAATTTCCTTCTCAAGCTCTATTTTATATAATATGTAGTTTCTAAAAATAAATTATTTTTAAAACATTCAACATAGTCGAATTCTAATTAAAAATCCTTATGGATTTATTTCAATTCCATTTACATTCCGAACATCGAAATAAATTCCATCGTTTCCTTTTAAAACGATTTCCAATTTCCCATTTAAATTCACTCTTGGATTTACATTCCAAAATTATCTAATGATAATTATTTCACTTTATTTATAAACATTGTTTATAAATTAAACCAATTGTTCTTATTATTAAAAACAAGTTATTATATTTAGGGCCCATTTGAAATTAAATTTATATTTTAAAAATATATTTTTTCTTTCCAAAACAAAAATTCTTTTCCATTTCCTTCTAATATATTTTTACGGTATTTTAAATACCAATTATTTTAGGGCCAGTGTTGTTCAAGCATCTAACAGAACAAAATTTACCACATAACATTTAACACATCATAATATCAAAATATATGAAAACAAACAGCAATAAATTTTGAGGAATCCAGTTGGATCCCTCCAACCTATTTTTCCTGCATCCACGGATGTTAGACAACATAAATAATACCAATCTTACTTCAAGAAAGGATATCACGGTATAGAATGTCATCCGCTAGTATGTCGGACGTATAGCGTTTCATCCGCTAATAGTACTGCGGGAAATATCCAACTACCAAGCCTAAATATAACTAATATATATACATATAATAGAAATTTTTTGACAGTAATATATAAATTCATCCTAACAACCATCACCCAACATTCAATTATCATTTATCAATTTGAAAATATGTTTATAAAATTATAAAACTGGACAGATTAGTGAGTTTTCTCACTTTGGTCGTTAATCGTTGAATAACGATTAACGGTCAATAGATCCGATCAGGCATTTTATTTTGTCGCAAATTATAACGAACTCCAAATCGCTCCAAAACTGTTTCATTGTGTACGTCCATACGATCCTAATGAATCTTGTTTCGTCAGGTTCTGATAATGAGTGCAAAAGTTGTACGTTTTATAAGTTTGTATACATTTTATGGTCATTAAAAATATTAATTAAATAATTAAAACCCTTAATCACCTATTAACTCACGTCCTCATTACTTTTCTTCTCTAGGTACGAACCTGCAACTCCAAAACAATGGCCACTACCGTAATTCCTCCATCACATTTGTCCACCACCACTTCAGGATGCATCAAACAAAACATACCACGACTCTCCTCTTCCCGTTGTCCATCTACTTATATAAATATCATTAAACTCGCTCTCCAAAAAATTTGCGACGTTGACTTGTTGTTGCTAACGTACAGGAAAAGTGCAAAAAAATTATTTCTGAAACCCACGAAAAATTCATAACCTATGCTAAACCCAAGCACACACTCAAATATACACCTCGTTTTGCCTAACGATGCCTCAATCCCTCGAATGAATCAACCCCCAGTCACGCACCATTCATGGCAGCAAACCAAAACACTGTCGAACCACAAAAAAATTCATACCAGGTTGAAGACTAACATCCAACGAACTCAAAAACACTTGTTTCCTAACTTATGGTATTTTGTATGATTTTATCTTAAATTTTGAAGGTTGCATTTTGGGTTTTGAGATGAAAACGGGTAGCAGCTGCGTTTTGACCAAGAGAAAAAAATGTAGGTTTTAAGGAAGATAGTGGGTTATTTATAGGGGAGTTAACTAATTTTCTATTTTATTAATTTTTATTGTATCGTTGCTTTCATTTGTCATTTAAAAATTTGTATGATCACAAATGATATTCAATTTCGATGAAAATGGACATATAGCTATAGTTTGACATTACGGACCCAATGAAACTTGTTTCGTCGAAATCTGAGTCTGTTTTCTCACACAACATTATTTTAAAGTCAAATTAATGATTGATTCACATTTTAATTACGAACGATCACAAAACAGCTATGATTAGAGAGAAATTTGAAATCTAGCAAAATTAATCATTATGGATTTAATAAAATTTGTTTCGTCAAAAACGGAGGTCATTTGCAAAATTGTTATTTTTAAGGCTTACATAAAGCTAATAAAATATTAATTAATTCAAAAATAATTCAATTTAATAGTAATAAATCAATATTATCGTGTATATATCCAAATAGGATATCATATATCTTCAAAATAAACATACTTGGATTTATTACATGATATTTCAAAATCCAAGTTAAATAGGTACTCAATATGTACAGAAAAACCTTTTCTTTTATAAATAAATACTTATGGTTTATAAACGATTCCATAGAGACTTTCTAAAAATTTGATATGGACATAACTTACAATGTATAAGAAGAAATCTCAAATTTTCACTTTCATTAGAAAACTATAGTTCAATAGATTCGAACATTTCTTGTTTCAAAAAAATCCGACTTATAATGAATCTTCTACATATATTTAAAGTTCAAAATGTAAAACTACGAACTATCATGACGTTACAAGATTGTTTTAAATTATATTATAAATAATATGTTCAAACTTCGCTTATAAATAAATTCGTTATTATAATTCGAATCCAAACCTAATTAAATCTCTTAAACTATCCAACTCATACAATATTGAAAATTCAACTTATTTCCGACTATTTTGGAATTTAATTTATTATTCCATTATTTATATTAACTAAATAATTAGAATTATTTAATTTAAGCTATTTAAATTACCACATCAATATCCAAATAATTATATAAATTAATTATTCAATCGCTAAAAATCTGGGACATTACAGCAATGTAGATCCAACTCGCCAAGATCCCTCGTGTTGCGCATTATAGAATATCGTACAACTGAACTCATGAGATCTAACTACACAAGTATTTTAGAGGCCTGATTGTCCTAGGAGCGCCACAAGGAAACAGGTTAGTAATATTGATTGAAGTATTAGAGGGTTACGAAATCTGAAGTAGAAAGGTAAATTAGGCGAAAGGGAGATTAGGGTTCAGATGTTAGATCGAAATTATTGTTCAGTAAACTACCACGCAGGAGAAAGCAAGAGGAGGCTGAAACCAATAGAAGAAGAAGGTGAGTTAAACAGATTTGAAGTGTAGAGAAAGGTATTCGAAGAAATTAGAAGGAGAAATGCGTTATCTTATCGCCATTAACGATACTTTACTAAACTCGAACCCTAAAGGATCCATTTTGTTTTAAAGAATGTGAGGAGAAATGCAGAATCTTGTCGCCCTTAACGATAGTTAGATCACTATTTTCTTTCATTAAATTAAAACAATGTTTAATAGTAGTAATCTTTTACTTTTCAAAATCATTTTGATTCAAAAACATATTTTCATTTTCAAGCATGTTAATTTTGCCTTTGGCCTCAAAAATCTCAGTTTCTAATCGTTTACACTTTTCAATTTCAAATCTTTGAATTTTTCTTCTCTTTCTCCGAGTGGTGATTTATTTGAGTAATTTTAGATTTGTTATTTTCAAAATCATGTTTTCATTTTCAAAGGTTTTGAAATTCTCTTTTATTTCAATCAATTCTTTTTAAAAAGTCGCACATCTATTGCATTTGAGATTTATAATTCTTTCAATTTCAATCTTAAGCTCATTCAAGATTTTTTAAGTTTTCATCAGAGTTCCCATTTTGAAAATTTTATGTTCGGAATTTACATTCGTCTTAAACTTATCCAACTCATTTTGCAAAGCATTGTTTTTACAAGTAAGCTCATCCTCGTTTTCTTTTAAACTCATAATTTCCTTTTCAAGCCTATGAAAATTTTCATTGAGATGAACTATATTATTTTCCAAATTCAAACAATTTTTGCAATCAAAGTTCCCAAATTTCCTGACATTTTTAAGTTTTAATTCCAAAACATTATTTTTGCAAATCAACTCAAGATTTTTACATTTCAAATTTTTATTCTTCAATTTGAGACTATCAATAGTTTATTTTTATTTATCGCAAAGGAAAAATAAATCTTTAAAAGCAAATTCACCTAGCATATCATGTGTTGAGTCTCCATTCTATCATTATCCAAAACGTCTTCTTTAACTTCTGTAAGTCCTATTAGACATAATGTTTAACCTAAGTGAACTTTTAGGCGATTCACACATTTGTTGCCTTTTCTTCCATACATCACATCGTGAGCGTTCCAAATTTTTTGTGCAGTTGACCAATGAAAGATACATTTAAACTGTTCAATACTAAGATAAGAGTATATAAATGCATATCATGAGCATATAAGAAGGTCTTCTTTCTATCCAACAAATTCGTCGGCCGGACACCTCGATTACCACTGATGCAGTGGAAATCAAAGTGATCATCGTGTCCCATTTTCAAAGCTTTATGTGTGCTCCCTCGGATGCTGCCCCTGATCCAATCATGTTTTGCTTATCCATAGGATTGTCCTCATCGATGAGAATGATAACCTTCTCATACCTCCCACTATTGAGGAGATTCACACCTATGTTTTCTCTCTGGGAAAGGACGGTGCGAGTGGTCCAAACGGCTTCAATGGAGTTTTCTACCGCAGCATCTGACGGATCATTCACCAGGATATCTGTTTGGCTATCCAATCCTTCTTCTCTGATGGATACCCACCTAGGGAGTGGTCTTCGACAAACCTTGCTCTAATTCCTAATTCCGAAAATCCTTCTTCTTGTTTGGATTTTCTCCCTATTATTTTATGCAACTTTTCCACCAAGGTCATTTCTAAGGTTTGCTTTCAGGCTAGCTGCCTACCTTGACCATATCATTTCCTCTTCCCAGGCTAGGTTTGTAAAGGGACACCTGATCACGGACAATGTATTAATTGCCTAATAACTTATCTCTCATATCAACCAAAAGGTCAGGGGATCTAATGTGGTAATCAAGTTGGACATGGCCAAGGCTTATGACCGTCTCTCTTGGTTCTTCCTTATTAGAGTGCTATGAGCTTACGGTTTCCTGGAACCACTTATCGAACTTGTTTGGAGGCTCATCTCTAACTGTTGGTTCTACGTTCTTATCAATGGATTTGCCACCGGGTATTTCAAATCGGGTAGAGGACTGCGGTAGGGAGACCCCCTCTCACCTTCCCTATTCGTCATCGCTGCGGAATCTTTCGTCTGTGGTATCCACTCTCTCACGTTAGTGGGCCAAATTCAGCGTTTTAGCATTCTTGCTGGATGTCCATTTGTTTCTTCCTTATTTTTTGTTGATGATATCATTATTTTTACTAACGGCAATAAACGATCGGTGCATAGGCTTCTCAGCTTTATTGGTCAGTACGGGAGGTGTTCTAGTCAACTCGGCTAAAAGTTGTTTCGTACCTTCCAAGTCTATGGAACAGGATTGAGTTTCATGGATCGTATCAACTTCTAATTTCCCAGTGGCTTCCCTCCCTTTCCCTTACCTAGGATTCTTCCTCTTCCTAGGGCATAAGCATAACGCGAACTTCGATCCCCTTGCTGACAAAGAGAGAGGAAAGATTCTTCAATGGAACGCAAACCTCCTTTCTTAGGAAGGTTTACTAGTGCTCATTCAGTCAGTACTAGAATCCATCGGAGTCCATGTGTTTAGAGCGATGACTCCAACTACTTCTATCTTTCATTCTTTCCGTTTTCTGACCTCTTCCTTTTTCTGGGTTACAAAAGGAAACCAACAATCGCCACCATTAGGTTTCTTCGGAAGACATTTGTCATCCCAAAAAATAAGGTGGTCTTGGTCGTCAGAACTCGGTCGACATTTGCACAGCTTACGCTTGTAAACTTTGGGTCCGGCTCTCTACTAATGTGTAACAAACCGGAAAATCTGAACCAGTTTGAAAATTTTAAATTGGCTATTTTAGTGGATTTTAAATATTTAAAATAAATATTTTAAATAATAACAATGAAAAGTATGTTTGAATCGATGTTTGAAAATGAATATAATTATTTCTAATTATAAACAAGGCCTGAAATGGCGCGGCAGTTTCAAAATTTCAATTCAAACTTTGAACGACGGTACCGGGTGCAAAATAAAACGGATTTTAGTGAAACCAAAAATATTTAAATCTGTTAGTGAATATCTTTCTAACGAATCTGAAAAATCAAAGTTTCATAGCGGGAATCAAAAGTTATGGCCAAATGAATTTTCAGAAAGGTCGCTATAGAGTTTATATAGCCCGTGAAAATAGCCATTTTGCAAACGACCTCAGAATTCGACGAAACCACTTTTGTTGGATCTGGGATGTCAAATTATTGCTAGGTTTCAAATTTTATAATTTTTTAAGTTAGTATGTGAGCGTGGCAAAGGAAAATGTGTTTGGTCGATTTTTGTTAAATTGGATCGACCAGAAAAGGGCCATTTTTCAGACGGTCTCAGAATTTGACGAAACTAGTTTTGTTGGGACCATATCGTCAAAACATAGCTAGATTTACTTTTCTGGGATTTTTGGTATCAGTATGTGGCCCCGGCAAATTGAAATGTACGTTCAAATTAAATATTAAATGTTTTATATTTTAATTTGAAGAAAAACTAACTGAGACAGTCGAATGGGCTTACGAAACAAATCCCATTGTGTTCGGAATGGGGGTATTTAGCTAGGAACGACAGTATTTGGGTTTGGATTGGAGTTCGTATAAGATAAGGGGTATTTTTGAATTTTTAAATATATAAATATAAAGAAAAAAAATCTCATTGGCCAGTAAAATTTTCTCTCTCCCCAATAAGCTTCAGGCGCGACGCGGAAAAGCTTCCACACCTCCTCTCCTTTTTTTCTCCTCAACCGCTCAACGAAATCAAGTGATTCTTGATCCATTTTGAAGAGCTCGGCAAGAGCTTCAAATCCATACCCACCACCATCAGTTTCGTCGCCAGTTAGAGGAGAATCGCCTCCGGGAAGGTGCGGCCGTTCAACCGCCGCCTTCGACGATAGGGACCACCGAAGTGGGTACCTCCACCGCGCGTGGGTGCGCCCTCAGGCCCCCTTCGACGCTGCGTAGCCCGATCATCCAACCCCTTCACGGATTTCGCGAAAAATCAATACCTAGTTTTGAATGTTGAAAGAGAGGTACGGGTTTAGTAAATTTGAACCGATTTTAACACTCTAAAGCGTTGCAAACTTCTAAAAATCATATCTTTTTGCTATGTGATTGAAATTCAGTGAAACAAGAGACACCGGGACCGTGAGGACGTCTTCTACATTCTAGAAGAGACTGCATATTTTTCTGAGCCTTCTGCTATTTTTGGTGGAGTGGAACCCAATGTGAGATTTCTGAATTATAAACGATATGGAAAACAACGATGTATAAATTATATAGTCGAAGTATGAGTTATATAAGCGTTGTACACCACATGTATAAGCGTTGTTTAAGTTGTATGTTCGATGTATAAGTTATATATGCGTTGTAAAAATGATATGTGTGTTGAAATAAATTGAAATGAAATCGATATATAGTTATATACGTATATATATATACTCCCCTCGTCCACAGACCATGGACGATATATATTGGTTGTGATATTGTTTGGATTATTGGTTGATGTGAAATTTGGTGAATATCATGAATGGTTGATTTGAAATGATTGATTGTGGTTGAAATCCCAATAGGATTAGTGTATGGGAAAATTCTTCTGCGTACGAACTAGATATTGAAAATCCCAATTGTAAAAAGCTGCGAGCCTTTAAGGTAGAGCGAGGAGCCGTACTATGGACGGTCCCGGTTTTAACTACCCTGCCGTTATACTGCCGAAATTTTCTGAAATATTTCTGTGTTTGATTTAAATCCATGTGTTGAATGTTGAAATAAAATTCATGTGTGAATGTTGAAATAAAATTCATGTGTTGAATGTTGAAATAAATTCATGTGTTGAATGGAGTTCGTGTATTGAATAAATTCTTTGAAAAATAAAAATAATATTTTTATCACATATATAGATTATATAAAATACTAGTGTTTTAAATAAATCATTTTAACACCAAAAATAACATTTTTACCTTATATATAAACAATATAAAATAATCATGTTTTGAAATAAATTGTTTTACAATAAAAATCACATTTTCATTATATATATAAACTATAGAAAATATTCATGTGTTGAATAAAGGACTAGAACGATAAAAATAATATTTTTACCGTATGTGTGATGTCAAAAAAAACATTCATGTGTTGAATATATAGATTGAACAGTAAAATCTACATTTTTATTGTGAATATGAAGTGCTAAAAATATTCATGTGTTGAATAAATATTTTTGATGATAAAAATATCATTTTTATCAAATATATGAAATGAATATAGCTTCGAAATCGAAGAATGAATTATATATATATATATATAAATAAAATAAATCGAATAATGAAGCTGTAGTTCGTGTTTTGAAACCATGATTTCAAACGATTAGTGCGGGAGATCCGACCATCGGATTTTCCCGAAACCGAAACCGTTGGGTTCGCCTTGGAAATATCTTTCCAACGACACCCACTTTGTGAAGATCCAACGGTTGGATTGTCTGGAATGTTTAATTCAAATCTGAAGAAAAACAGCGCCAGAATCGATTATATTTATATATATAAAAATATAATTAAATTAAATCGAATAACGATGCTGCAGTTCGTATTTTGAAATAGAAACTTCAAACGAGTGTACCGGGAGATCCGACCGTCGGATTTTCCCGAAACTGAAACCGTTGGATTCATTTTGAAAAGATCTTTCTAATGATATACTTTTTTGAAGATCCAACGGTTAGATTTTCAGACGTGTGTAAATCAAATCTAAAGAAAAACAGCGCCACGGCCGCGTTATGGCCTGAAGCGTCATTTGAATGAATTGGCTAATTTTAAATGAATAAAAATAGTGATAAATCGTTATAAATGATTATAAACGATATGGAATGGAAATAAACCGAATTTATCCGGTTTATTAGATATTTGATGGTTGAATGTGTTTGGTGTGAAAATTACATTTAATAACCGCATTATTGATGTCGAATAATTTAACCATTGAAATGAATTGATTTAAATTCTAAATATACGTGAATTATTTGAAAAGGCAGAGTTAAACCTCATTTCAAATAATTGATCGGCGATAAGAAGTCGATGATGAAGACGGTGGTTGAAGACCGGAGATCTTCACCTCGGTTGGATGATAACTGATGTCTTGATTGGGAGGCATCCCGAAATATAGATAATAAGTGGTAATCGTCCAGGCGTGCTTGGAGATCGATGGGTATGCAAGGTATATAGTGCCTCCGGTTTCGTTCAGACCCAGAACGAACGTGTAAATGGACTGTGTGTCTGACATTGGATTTTGTTCTATGTTGAATGATCTCTATTAAATATATATCTGTTTGGAGGCGGAGAATTTATTCTGTTGCTTAATGCCCTTCTCTGAGACATACGAGCTCAGAGGTTATATATCGATAGAAATCAGTCGCATAGAGTGAATTGCCTGTGTTGCATGCCTAAGTGGCAAATGATCAAGGCTTCTGTTGAAAAGCAAAGTCTTGTGGTTGATGATCAAAGCATGGCCTGTGTGGCATAACTTTGTGTATAAAGTTGATTCGCGAGCCTCACACCCCGGTATGAACCAGAAACGGGAGAGGACCTCAGGGAGGGCATGCGTTTCTTTCTAGCTAGGGTGGTGTCAGTGACCTGCCTGCCCTGACATTTATATTATTTTCACCTGTGTGGTTGTTGCTGTTGCGAGGCGCCTCGGATATATTGGTGACTATGCGGAGCCGATGGAGTCATAGGACTCATTTACGCCCCAAAGGGAGGGGAAACGCAGTGTTCAGTCATTTTAATCCACATCGGTGGACTGGCCCTGACGATCCAAGGGTCGATGCGCTCTGACCCTAAGGCTCGGGCTAGAGAGTCTCGAAGTCGGTAAGGACTATCTTTTGCCTTGGTACATGACGGAAATCCAATTTCCAAATACGACACTGTGCGGTTTTGATTGTATACCTATATATAGCGACATGATATATGGTACCCATGCCGTCTATGATTGATAGTTATGATTGAAATTATTTTTGAAACGTATAAAAACTAGTAATAATATCAAATGCCTTTGTTTTATTCGTATCAAGCATATTTTGGCCATTATAAGGTAAAACTCTATCCTCCGGTTTGCGTTGCATTGTGTGATAGGAATTGAGTCTTATAATGGTTTCATTTTTATAAAAAGCATTACGATGTTTAAAAGATTTACCTGTTTTAAAGCACTGACAATCCAATGGAGTAAACCCGTTCCGCGAAAGTGGCGTGGTCCTGTGATTAGCCATTTATTAGAATATGTTAAGTAGATTTCTCATACCAGTCCCATGACTGACTCGTAGTTTGTTTCACTTGCAAACTCGGGTGCCCCTTTTTCTACATGGGCAGCCTTGTGTTCAGGTTTAGCAGGCTCTTTCTAGATAGCTGGAGCTGAAGACGGATCCTATCATTTATCTCTTTTTATGTTGTTCAGCTCCTATTGTACATATTATGTTTTGTTTTCCGCTGTAGACATTTATGTATAGCTGAACTGTATTTTGTACTAAGTATGATCCTGTATACTGTGTAACTCTGATGATTATGTTTATTCAGCGTATTCTATTGTACATTATCTGGTGTATTTATTTATTTCTGTTCTGCTATTATCTGTTTATGTGTTATATTCCAAAGATTGCCCTTGACACCGTGGTACGGGGTTTTGGGGTCGTCACAACGTGGTATCAGAGCTTTGGTTATGCTTAGTTCTGGAATATAACATATTAACGAACTCGTTAGAAATAGAACCAGTAGTGTTCTAGGACGAATAGCTCATTACAGATAGGATCGGTAATATCCTAGTATGAGTATAGCAGAATGAAATACACCCCGATAGACACATTTACATTCAAGTATATGTCTCTATGTTTTAAAAGTACCTTTTCTGTTGGCCTAACACTTTGTCTGCTATTTGCAGACATTGAAAAATGAGTGGCAGAAGTAGAAGAGGTAGGGCTGAACCAGATATTGAGGCTCTATTAATTAAGTATCAAAATATGGGTGGAGTACCGTTCTTGGGCAATGAATCTATTATTCAAACTCAAGCCTGGATACGCTCTATTGAGAAATTTTTTGAAGGTTCAAAGTCGAGAGATGATCAGAAAAGATTACTGGCATCTTGGGCACTCAAAGACGAAGCCTTGTTCTGGTGGGATTCAATTATTAAGGATAATCCAGAAGGTGATATCACCTGGGATAGATTTAAAGAGGTTTTCAGTGAAAGATTTATTCCTCCAGAAGCAACTGAGTGGTTATGTGATGATTTTTGTTATCTGATACAAGGGGATATAACCATTCCAGAATATCATAAGAAATTCAATGAACTTTCTCATTTTGCCCGGCATCTAATAGAAAATCCGAAGAGGAAGAATCTGAGATTTATTAACGGGCTTCAAAGAAAGTACCAAAGTAGAGTGATGGGGCATGTGAAGCTTCCTTTTTCTGAAATGATATACATGGCTTATCAGTATGAAGATCTCAATAGGAAAGGTCTTTTGAACGACGAAGAGGAAGTCAGTTCTAGTAACAAAGAGGAGTCTGAGACTGATAGTCCTGAGGCCAGTATGATGCCTGAGGTCAGTAGGAAGCCCAGATCCAAGAGGAAAAGAGTTAAATCTGAGAAAGAACCAATAACGACTGCCATATGCAATAACTGCAATAAGCAGGGGCATTTGTCGATAAACTGTAGAGCTTTAAAGAAACAAAGAAAGGATGGATTTAGAGCCAATCGAAAGCAAAAGAAGAAGAGATTTAGACCAGATGAGAAGTTTCAAGAGAATAGGGAGTGCAGACAATGCCATAAGGCTGGTCATCTTGCAAAGGATTGCCAGCTCTTAAAGAAGCCTGGAATAATCCATGTAAACGAAATGGCAGAAACTTCAACACCCTCAGCTAGTCAGGGAAGGTCTGATGTTTTAGAAGGCACGCTTGCTGTCAAAAACATTCCAGTTAAAGTACTGTTTGATACAGGCGCGTCACGAAGCTTTGTTGCAAAGAATACGGTTAAGAAGTTGGATTTGAATTTGAGAAAGCTCAAAGAACCCATCACTGTCCATAATCCGGTGGGGGTTCCCTCGATCTTAGTTGGGTATGTGGGGTGCCTATCTCTTTTTCCGGATATCGGTTTCCTACCATCTCGATCGTCATGAATTTTACCGAATTCGATCTTATTTTGGGATTGGATTGGTTAACCAAATACGAAGCTGAGGTTAAATGTGCCGAGAGAGTGGTTAAGGCAAAGATTAAATCAGGGGATTATATCACCATACCATGTGAAGGTCCGAATGCTGATAGAAAAGACTTTTGGTCAGCTCTTGATGTTTCTCCTGCTCAAATATAAAATATCCCTGTAGTCACAGAGAATATTCCAGACCTCATAAAAGATATTCCTGTCGTAAAGGATTATGCAGATGTGTTCGAAGAAGTTGTTAGCTTACCTCCAAAGAGAGAAATTGATTTCAAGATCGCTTTAATTCCGAATGCAAGGCCAGTAGTGCACGCTATTCGGAGAATGACTCTTAAGGAGAAAGAAGAATTAGATAATAAAACTCGACACCTTGTATGGAAGGGTCTGATCAGGCCTAGTTTCTCTGATTGCGGAGCAGCAGTGGTATTTGTCCCAAAGTCAGACGGTACCCTTAGACTATGTGTGGATTATCGTGACTTGAATAAACAGACATTAAAGAACAAATATCCATTTCCGCGGATTGATGATTTGCTGGATTGATTGAATGGTGCACAAGTATTTTCAAGGATGGACCTAGCTACATGTTTCCATCAGCTTTGTATTACCGAAGAGTGTGTTCCAATGACATCATTCAGAGGTCCCGACTTATTCTATGAGTGGTTAGTAATGCCGTTCGGCTTATGTAACGCTCCTGCCTATTTTGTGGATTTAATGAATCGAGTATTTCGTGATGTCTTGAATAAATTTGTTATGGTTTTCATAGATGACGTATTGATCTTCTCTAAGTCAGAGAGCGAGCACGCGAAACATTTGGAACAAGTGTTAGAAATTCTCAGAAAGAATGTCTTGAAGGCCAAACTTTCCAAATGTATATTCTGGCAAGAAGAAGTCAAGTTTCTGGGCCATGTTGTATCAAAAGAAGGAATTTATGTGGATCCCAGTAAAATCACAGCTATTCAAAATTGGAAACAGCCTAGTACTCCCACAGAAGTTCAAAGTTTTCTTGGATTAGCTAGTTATTATCGGAAGTTCGTTAAAGATTTTTCGAAGATATCTAGTTTCCTTAACAAAGCTTACGAAGAAGCACGCAAAATTCAAGTGGACTCCCGAATGTGAGGAGGCTTTTCAGAAGCTAAAATTGAGATTAACAACTGCTCCCGTGTTAACAATTATCGATGGCAATCAAGACTTGAAAGTCTGGACAGATGCCTCTAGAGAAGGCCTTGGTGCAGTTTTAATGCAAAGAGGTCAAGTGGTTGCTTATGCTAGCCGTCAGCTGAAGCCGCATGAGAAAAATTACGTCACTCATGATATTGAGTTGTTAGCCATCGTATTTGCTTTAAAAATCTGGAGGCACTATCTTTTGGGTGAGAAAGTAGAGCTGTATACAGATCATCAGTCGCTCAAGTATCTGTTCACCTAGAAAGACTTGAATCTGAGGCAGCAGCGTTGGCTAGAGTTTCTTGCAGCATACGATTTTGAGATTTTGTACACCCTAAGGAAAGCCAATGTTGTGGCTGATGCGCTAAGTAGAAAGAATGTAATGATCGCCAGTTTTATTATTACGACTTCATTGATTGATAAAATATCTGCTCTTCAGAAGGACGATCACTTCATTCAAAGGACCAGAGAAAGAATACATAAAGGCGAACCCTTGAGTTTCCAGATCAATAACCAAGGGGATCTAAGGCTAAAGGGTCAAATTTGTTATCCTAACATTGCTGAACTCTGGAAGGAAGTGCTGGATGAATGCCACAAGTCAAAACTTAGTATCCGTCTAGGAGTGAGCAAAATGTATAATGATATTAAGCGTACATTTTGGTGGAGATTGATGAAGAGAGACATTTCTTTGTATGTTAGCAGGTGCTCTACTTGCCAACTAGTCAAAAGCGACCAACAGAAACTTGTCGGATTGTTGCAACCGCTGGACATTCCAGGTTGGAAGTGGGAACATATTTCCATAGAGTTCATAGATGGTTTTCCCAGAACCAGGAAAGGAAATGACAATATTTGGGTGATCGTAGGTCGCTTCACAAAGACTGCCCATTTTATACCTGTCAGATCCAATAAAACTGCTCAGAGTCTGGCACAGATTTATTTCAAGGAAATTGTTAGGCTACATGGAGTGCCGATCAGTATAGTTAGTGATAGAGATCCAATATTTACTAGCAAATTCTGGGAGGCATTTCAAGTAGAACTGGGGACAAAAATGAACTTGAGCACCGCCTATCATCATCAAACAGATGGTCAAACTGAGAGGGTGAATCGTATACTAGAAGATTTATTGCGGGCTTGTGTTCTTGATTTTGGTGGATCATGGGAAGACCATTTGCATTTGGATGAGTTCTCATACAACAACAGCTACCAAGCGTGCCTAACAATGTCACCTTTCGAAGCATTGTATGGTAGACCGTGTCGATCTCCTTCTTGTTGGGTTGAACCTGGTAATAGGCTTGTATTGGGATCAGATATGATTCACAAAGCTGCGGATAAAGTCGATTTCATTAAGAAACGATTACTAGCTGCTCAAAGCCGACATAAGAGCTATGCAGACTCGAGAAGGAGGGATTTAGCATTTTCTATTGGTGACTATGTGTATCTAAGGGTTTCTCCGATGAGAGGAGTAATTCGATTTGGCAAAACTGGGAAGTTGGCGCCCATATTTATTGGTCCATTCCCTATACTTGAACGGATTGGAACTCTCGCTTATAGAGTTCAATTGCCCAATTGGTTGCCTGGAGTGCATGATGTATTTCACGTATCTCAACTTCAAAAGCATGTTCATGATCCAGACTTGATCGTGGAAGAAGCAACACAGTGGGATATAGAAATTACTCCAGAATTGGCTGTTAGAAGAGAGCCGCTAAAGATTATTGGTAAAGAAACCAAAGAACTGAGGAACAAGAAGGTTCACTTAGTTAAAGTGCAATGGAGTGGACATCCGCGAGATTGTACTTGGGAAACTGAGAAGTGTATTATGAAAGCCTATCATAAGTGCAGGGTGGATATCTCTGATTGACTCTGGTGCAAGGTACATTTACCATATTTTGAAATTTCCATTATGTTCTCTACTTTGTCGTTGTTTTCTTTTCATGGATGTAAATTTTTTAATCATATAGTCTGAATGATTTTATAAGAGTGTGAATTAATTAGTATATTTTTGAAAGTTAACAAACAAATTGATTGCTGGTTGTGTTGTTTGATTTTTGGTTTTTTAATTAGAGTTTTGAACCATTTAGCCAAATTGAACAAATATTGAACTGAATTGGAAATAGATAGAAATATATACATGTGCATTATATATGTGCGAACAGATTATGGATAAACAACTAAGCAGCGGAATAAAATTGTTTGCCCGACAAACAGGTACATGTTTATTGTATTTCTTGGGATTTGATGATTTTATGAGCCGATTGGCTGGCCGCTTGGCTTTTTCTTTTGGATTGGTGAGAGCCATGGGAGGCTATTTGAAATATCCCGAAGCTCCCCGTACAAAGGAGGTTATGGCGAAATTTTTCAAAAATTTCGGGTGTTAGCCAAATTTTTGAAGAATTTGGAAATTCTTAGAAACTGAAAGTTAAAGAATAGAAGCCAGAAGGAAAGTTGAGTTGGTTAATTAAACGACTTTCGACTTTGTTCCTTTTCGAGGACGAAAAGTTTTAACTGGGGGAGATTGTAACAACCAAGAAAATCTGAACTAGTTAGAAAATTTTAAATTGGCTATTTTAGTGGATTTTAAATATTTAAAATAAATATTTTAAATAATAACAATGAAAAGTATGTTTGAATCGACGTTTGAAATGAATATAATTATTTCTAATTATAAACAAGGCCTGAAATGGTGCGGCAGTTTCAAAATTTCAATTCAAATTTTGAACGACGGTACCGGGTGCAAAATAAAACGGATTTTAGTGAAACCAAAAATATTTAAATCTGTTAGTGAATATCTTTCTAACGAATCTGAAAAATTAAAGTTTCATAGCGGGAATCAAAAGTTATGGCCAAATAAATTTTCAGAAAGGTCGCTATAGAGTTTATATAGCCCGTGAAAATAGCCATTTTGCAAACGACCTCAGAATTCGACGAAACTACTTTTGTTGGATCCGGAATGTCAAATTATTGCTAGGTTTCAAATTTCATAATTTTTGAAGTTAGTATGTGAGCGTGGCAAAGGAAAATGTGTTTGGTCGATTTTTGTTAAATTGGATCGACCAGAAAAGGGCCATTTTTAAGACGGTCTCAGAATTTGACGAAACTAGTTTTGTTGGGACCGTATCGTCAAAACATAGCTAGATTTATTTTTCTGGGATTTTTGGATCAGTATGTGGCCCCGACAAATTGAAATATACGTTCAAATTAAAAATTGAATGTTTTATATTTTAATTTGAAGAAAAACTGACTGAAACGGTCGAATGGGCTTACAAAACATATCCCATTGTGTTCGGAATGGGGGTATTTCGCTAAGGAAGACAGTCGTTAGGTTTGGATTGGAGTTCGTATAAGATAAGGGGTATTTTCAAATTTTTAAAATATATAAATATAAAGAAAAAAATCTCATTGGCCAGTAAAATTTTCTCTCTCCCCGATATGCTTCAGGCGCAACGCGGAAAAGCTTCCACACATTCTCTCCTCCTTTTCTCCTCAACCGCTCAACGAAATTAAGTGATTCTTATCCATTTTGAAGAGCTCGGTGAGAGCTTCAAATCCATACCCACCACCATCAGTTTCGTCGCCAGTTGAAGGAGAATCGCCTTCGGGAAGGTGCGGCCTTTCAACCGCCGACGATAGGGACCACCGAAGTGGGTCCCTCCACCGCGCGCGGGTGCGCCCTCCGGCCCCCTTCGACGCTGCGTATACCGATCGTCCAACCCCTTCACGGATTTCGCTAAAAATCAATACCTAGTTTTGAACGTTGAAAGAGAGGTACGGGTTTAGTAAATTTGAACTAATTTTAACACTCTAAAGCATTGCAAACTTCTAAAGATCGTATCTTTTTGCTATGTGATTGAAATTCAATGAAACAAGAGACATCGGGGTCGTAAGGACGTCTTCTACGTTCTAGAAGAGACCGCATATTTTTCTTAGCCTTCTGCTATTTTTGGTGAAGTGGAACCCAATGTTAGATTTATGAATTATAAACGATATGGAAAACAACAATGTATAAATTATGTAGTCGAAGTATGAGTTATATAAGCGTTGTACACCACATGTATAAGCGTTGTATAAGCTGTATGTTCGATGTATAAGTTATGAATGCGTTGTAAAAATGGTATGTGTGTTGAAATAAATTGAAATGAAATCGAAATATAGTTATATACGTATATCTATATATATACACACACACACACACTCCCCTCGTCCACAGACCATGTACGATATATATTGGTTGTGATATTGTTTGGATTATTGGTTGATGTGAAAATTTGGTGAATATCATGAATGGTTGATTTGAAATGATTAATTGTGGTTGAAATCCCAATAGGATTAGTATATGGGAAAATCCACATTGTCAAAAGTTGCGAGGCTTTAAGGTAGAGCGAGGAGCCGTACTAGGGACGGTCCCGGTTTTAACTACCCTGCCGTTATACTGCCGAAATTTTCTGAAATATTTCTGTGTTTGATTTAAATTCATGTGTTGAAAGTTGAAATAAAATTCATATGTGAATGTTGAAATAAAATTCATGTGTTGAATGTTGAAATAAATTCATGTGTTGAATGGAGTTCGTGTATTGAATGGAGTTCGTATATTGAATAAATTCTTTGAAAAATAAAAATAACATTTTTATCATATATATAGATTATATAAAATACTAGTGTTTCAAATAAATCGTTTTAACACCAAAAATAACATTTTTACCTTATATATAAACTATATAAAATAATCGTTTTTTGAAATAAATTGTTTTACAATAAAAAACACATTTTCATTATATATATAAACTATAAAAAATGTTCATGTGTTGAATAAAGGACTAGAACGATAAAAATAATATTTTTATCATATGTGTGATGTCAAAAAAAACATTCATGTGTTGAATATATAGATTGAACAATAAAATCTACATTTTTATTGTGAATATGAAGTGCTAAAAATATTCATGTGTTGAATAAATATTTTTGATGATAAAAATATCATTTTTATCAAATATATGAAATGAATATAGCTTCAAAATCGAAGAATTAATTATATATATATATAAATTGAATAACGAAGCTGCAGTTTGTGTTTTGAAACCGTGATTTCAAACGATTAGTGCGGGAGATCCGACCATCGGATTTTCCCGAAACCGAAACCGTTGGGTTCGCCTTGGAAATATCTTTCCAACGACGCCCACTTTGTGAAGATCCAATGGCTGGATTGTCTAGAATGTTTAATTCAAATCTAAATAAAAACAACGCCAGAATCGATTATATATATAATTAAATTAAATCGAATAACGACGCTGCAGTTCGTATTTTGAAATCGAAACTTCAAACGAGTGTACCGGGAAATCCGACCGTTGGATTCGTTTTGAAAAGATCTTTCTAATGATATATAATTTGTGAAGATCCAACGATTATATTTTCAGATATGTGTAAATCAAATCTAAAGAAAAACAGCGCCACGACCGCGTTATGGCCTGAAGCGTCGTTTGAATGAATTGGCTATTTTTAAATGAATAAAAATAGTGATAAATCGTTATAAATGATTATAAACGATATGGAACGGAAATAAACCGAATTTACCTGGTTTATTAGATGTTTGATGGTTGAATGTGTTTGGTGTGAAAATTACATTTAATAACCGCATTATTGATGTCGAATAATTTAACCATTGAAATGAATTGATTTAAATTCTAAATATACGTGAATTATTTGAAAAGGCCGAGTTAAACCTCATTTCAAATAATTGATCGGCGATAAGAAGTCGACGATGAAGACGGTGGTTGAAGACCGGAGATCTTCACCTCGGTTGGATGATAACTGATGTCTTGTTTGGGAGGCATCCCAAAATATAGATAATAAGTGGTAATCGTCCAGTCGTGCTTGGAGATCGATGGGTATGCGAGGTATATAGTGCCTCCGGTTTCGTTCAGACCCAGAATGAACGTGTAAATGGACTGTGTGTCAGACATTGGATTTTGTTCTGTGTTGATTGATCTCTATTAAATATATATCTGTTTGGCGGCGGAGAATTTATTCTCTTGCTTAATGCCCTTCTCTGAGACGTACGAGCTCAGAGGTTATATATCGATAGAAATCAGTCGCATAGAGTGAATTGCCTGTGTGGCATGCCTGAGTGGCAAATGATCAAGGCTTCTGTTGAAAAGCAAAGTCTCGTGGTTGATGATCAAAGCACAGCCTGTGTGGCATAGCTTTGTGTATAAAGTTGATTCGCGAGCCTCACACCCCGGTATGAACCAGAAACGGGAGAGGACCTCAGGGAGGACATGCGCTTCTTTCTAGCTAGGGTGGTGTCAGTGACCTACCAGCCCTGACATTTATATTATTTTCACCTGTGTGGTTGTTGCTGTTGCGAGGCGCCTCAGATATATCGGTGACTATGTGGAGCCGATGGGGTCATAGGACTCATTTACGCCCCCAAAGGACGGGGAAACGCAGTGTTCAGGCATTTTAATCCACATCGGTGGACCAGCCCTGACGATCCAAGGGTCGATGCGCTATGACCCTGAGGCTTGGGCTAGAGAGTCTCGTAGTCGGTCAGGACTATCTTTCGCCTTGGTTCATGACGGAAATCCAATTTCCAAATACGACACCGTGCGGTTTTGATTGTATACCTATATATGGCGACATGATATATGGTACCCATGCCGTCTATGATTGATAGTTATGGTTGAAATTGTTTTTGAAACATATAAACACTAGTAATAATATCAAATGCCTTTGTTTCATTCGTATCAAGCATATTTTGGCCATTATAAGGTAAAACTCTATCCTCCGGTTTGCGTTGCATTGTGTGATAGGAATTGAGTCTTATAATGGCTTCATTTTTATAAAAAGCATCGCGATGTTTAAAAGATTTACTTGTTTTAAAGCACTGGCAATCCAATGGAGTAAACCCGTTTCGCGAAAGTGGCGTGGTCCTGTGATTAGCCATTTATTAGAATATGTTAAGTAGATTTCTCATACCAGTCCCATGACTGACTCGTAGTTTGTTTCACTTGCAAACTCGAGTGCCCCTTTTTCTACACGGGCAGCCTTGTGTTCAGGTTTTAGCAGGCTCTTTCTGGATAGCTGGAGCTGAAGACGGATCCTATCATTTTTCTCTTTTTATTTGTTCAGCTCCTATTGTACATATTATGTTTTGTTTTCCGCTGTAGACATTTATGTGTAGCTGAACTGTATTTTGTACTAAGTATGATCCTGTATATTGTGTAACTCTGATAATTATGTTTATCCAGTGTATTCTATTGTACATTATCTGGTGTATTTATTTATTTCTGTTCTGTTATTATCTATTTATGTGTTATATTCCAAAGATTATCCTTGACACCGTGGTACGGGATTTTGGGGTCGTCACATAATGACTCCCTCTGGGCATCTTTCCTTCATGCCAAATACCAGTGCTTAATTTCGTTGGACTTTACTAGCTCCCCATCTTACACATGCGAGACGTGGAAAAGAATGCAGCCCGTGAAACCCTTCTCTGATATGCACGGAGGTGGTATAAGTTGGGATGGTGCTCCTTTCACCCTTAGAGTGGCCTGGGATTCTACTAGAATCCGTAGTCCACCTTCATCGGCCTTCCGTTACATTTGGGACCCCCGTATCCTTCCCAAGGTCTCTGTTCTAATATGGAAGACGCTTTACAGTGGTTTTCCATTAGATGAGAACCTAAGGAAAATTGGTATCCCAATTGTCTCGTGTTGCCGATGTTGCTTTGGGTCCTAGGTGGAATCCACTGAGCATCTCTACTATGCCAATTTCTATGTTAGAGCGGTCTGGTCCTTCTTCGGGAATCTTTTTGATCTCGGGGGATGGTTGGGAAGTCCCTCAGTTCTTCCCTTTTCTAGAAGGAGTTATATATCAACGTCTGTAAAGACTTGCAAGATTTCCACTTCAAAGCTGACAAGTTTATCTGAATGGACGAACTGTACTTCACGAAGAGGAAGTTCAGGCCTCGAGGGGAAGGAGGAAGGTCGAACTTTGGACGAAAGCTCCCGGAAGGGAATCAGAGGAGGTCGAGGTGGGATGGCTCTAACACTAACTCGGTTGCCCTGAACAAGCCCATCTCGTACGTGTATGCTGTTGCAAAAGAAAGGGTCAATAACTTCCCCGTCTTGTTCAAAGCCAAAAATTGCCTCGAACCTCATGCCGGCGGTAAGTACTGTGAGTTCCATAAAACCAACAAGCACAAGACAGACGAGTGTAAGGTATTGGACGGGATTATCCAGAAATTAATCTGAGAGGGACACCTCAAGGAGTTTGTTTCAAATAAAGCAACACTAGCTCAACGTGCAGAGGACAGCAGAAGGCTTCGGTAAGCAAGATAGGAGTCGCTATGGGGGAGAATAGCTTGGATTTGGGGCCTCTTATAAACCGAATCAATGTGTTCCTCGGGGGACTGCACCCTGCCGGAAGCTGTCCGAAGGCCAGGAACCAATACGTGAAGGAAGCCATGGAGGTAATCTTCTCCATCCAAGAAGAACCATCATTGAAGAGCGCACGTTATGCCCTCAAAATGCATAACCTTGTGGTCTCTCCGGAAGAAATGGAAAAAGGTGTATGTCACCCTTATAACGACCCCCTCATGATAACGGCGCAGATAGAGCTTTCAGTCATTTCTAAAATATTGGTGGATACCGGAAGCGCTGTCAATGTCATTTTCAAGCATGCTTTCGATCAGATGGGAATTTCCGAAAAGAAGCTGGAGCCTAGCAACGAACCGATTTTAAATTTCAACAATAAAGGGTCGACTCTGGTGGGTCAAATCAACCTCTTGGTTCAAGTAAGGTTGTCCCCTCTTCACATGACTTTCGAAACTCTCTTCGTTGTGATTGATCAGCCGTCCTATTACAACGCCTTCTTCGAACGACCAGCCTTACAGGAAATGGATGCCTTCGTTTCTTCCAAATATCTCATGTTAAAATTTCTGACTAAACAGGAATGGGGTACCATCCAGGGATAACGGTTTAGCTCCCGAGAGTTGTACTTCGCAATGGTCGAAAAATGTAAAAGAGAGTATTCTTCGTATTTTGATTCTTCTACTATCTTTACGCCTTCAGATAAGGGATTCTTACATCCCTCATTTGAAGCCAAGATAGAAAGAAAGAAGACTGACAAATGCACTAATAATAGGTACGCTTCTTTGAAAAGGAAGAGTAAAAGGTCCATTAAGGTGAACTCAACTGAAGAAGGAGAAATTATCACAGATTTGGACTCTAGAGGAGATATCAAAAGGATAAAACCAATAGAAGAAGTAGAAGAAGTAAACGTTGACCCGAAAGATAAATCGAAGGTCATCAACATAGGGAAGAGGCTAACAGAACCTTTCCGAAGTGATTTAATCCACTTCCTCCAGCTCAACAAAGATGTTTTCTCCTGGACCCATTCGAACATAGTTGGTATAGATCCTTTAATTATGAGGCACGCCTTAAACATTGACCCTTCGGTATCCCCGGTCCGACAAAAGAAGAGATAATATAATCGAGACCGAGTAGAGGTCTTGAAGGAGGAAGTCAAAAGGTTAGAGAGTAACGGGTTTGTCCGAAAGGTCCATTACCCGAATTGGTTAGCCAATCCTGTGCTCGTGAAGAAGTCCAATGGAAGGTGGAGAACGTGTGTTGATTACACAGATTTAAACAAAGCTTGTCCAAAAGATTATTACCCTCTCCCGCGAATCAATCAGTTGGTTGATGCAGCGAATGGACACAAGATACTATCTCTTATGGATGCTTATTCGGGGTACAACCAAATCCCGATGCACCAACCCGACGAGGAACACACAAGCTTCATCACCGACCGGGGAACATTTTGTTATAAAGTAATGCCCTTTAGTTTGAGAAATGCAGGGGTAACATACCAAAGGCTGGTAAATCAGTTGTTCCGAGAGCAAATAGGGCGTAATATGAAGGAATGTGTGGATGACATGCTAGTGAAACCCACCAAAAAGAGGATTACCTAAAGGATCTGGAAGAAATGTTTGGTATCTTGAGAAGTTACCAAATAAAGCTAAACCCTTAAAAGTGTTCCTTCGGAGTTCAATCAGGGAAGTTTCTGGGATATGTAGTAAGCAAGCAAGGAATTGAAGCTATCCCCGACCAAATACAAGCCATTAAGGACATGGAACTCGGAACATTTGAGGCCATATTTCTCAACCATAAAAGAATAGAGGACAAGATCTTTCTCTTAAGAAATTGTCATACAACTAAGGGCATAGAAACCCTCCCAATAGCTCGTGAGAAACCTAAAAGGGGTCGATCTGGAAAAAGGATTGAATCCCTCGTCATCGCCAAATTGGCCGGGGTAAGGCATCCCCTAGAGGGGGATGATTGTGTTAGTCTTTCTCTTTGCCCAAACGAGAGGGGGAAGAGTTAAAGCATCAAAAGCGTAAGCCGCCATTTCACACCAGAGATGGTCGTGGCGATGCATCTAAAAATTAGCACTCCCGGCATCTGCTCATAGAAGAGTACGCCCTGCCTCTGCTCGAACTAAGCACGTCCTACCTTGCTCGTAGAAGAGCACATCCTACCTCTGCTTATGATTCGCATTACCCGTAGAAGGGAGTGCAGACCCCTATCTTCTCCTACGATGGTCAGGATATGGCACCACTTAGAGGGGGTGGCGTATAAGCCTCAATCAGTGCCTATGATGGCCCGTATAGTGCGTCAAAAGAGTAAACCTAGTTCTGTTACTACGATGGCCCCGTCTAAGTTTATAAGCCCTTATCATCGCCTACGATGGTCAGGATAAGGCACCTCCTAGAGGGAGGTTGGGTAAGTCCTTTGGCCCTGCATGTGGATAAGCTAGCCAAGCGCTCCGGACGCAAAGGCCCAAAGAGTGGCCAACAAAGCACGTACATCCTCTGCTTTGACATCAAAATCCCAAGGGAGGCTCAACAAAGCACGTGCATCCTCTTCTTTAACATCAAAAGCCCAAAGGGAGGCTCAAAAAGCACACACAACCTCTGCTTTCCAAATCAATACTGGAGGGGAGTTCCGGTCTTCTATACAAATACCTGAATCTGGGTCGATTCGGCGCTTTACCAATACCGAAAGAGAGTTCCGGTCTTCTATATTAATACCTGAATCTAGATTGATTCGGCACTTTACTAATACGGGAGGGAAGTTTCGGTCTCCTATACTAATACCTGAATCTGGGTGGATTCAGCTCTTCATTAATGTTAGAAGGGTTTCCGGTCCTTAATCTAAAAATACCCGAATATGGGTGGATTCGGCTCTTCATTAATACCGGAAGGGTTTTTGGTCCTTAATCTAAAAATACCCGAATCTGGGTGGATTCGGCTCTTCATTAGTACCGGAAGGGTTTCCGGTCCTTAATCTAAAATACTCGAATCTGGGTGGATTCGGCTCTTCATTAATGTCGGAAGGGTTTCCGGCCCTTAATCTAAAATACCCGAATCTAGGTGGATTCGGCTCTTCATTAATGCCAGAAGGGTTTCCGGTCCTTAATCTAAAAACACCCAAATCTAGGTGGATTCGTCTCTTCATTAATGCCGAAAGGGTTTCCGGTCCTTAAACTAAAAATACCCGAATCTGGGTGGAATCGGCTCTTCATTTATGCCGGAAGGGTTTCTGGTTCTTAATCTAAAAACACCCGAATCTGGGTGGATTCGGCTCTTCATTAATGCCGGAAGGGTTTCCGGGCCTTAATTTAAAAATACCTGAATCTGGTTGGATTCGGCACTTCATTAATGTCGGAAGGGTTTTCGGTCCTTAACCTGAAAATACCCAAATCTGGGTAGATTCAGCTCTTCATAAATGCTGGAAGAGCTTCCGGTCCTTGATCTAAAGATACCCGAATCTGGGTGGATTCGGCTCTCCATTAATACCGGAAAGGTTCCCAGTCTTCAACCCTTGAGTTCCTGAATCTGGGTGAAATCAGCCCCTTAATCTTAACCCGTCCGAGTCCGGATAATATTCATCTCAACATCATTGTCGAAAGGAGTTTTCGATCTTCCATCAAAGGCATGAATCTAGATCACTTCATTCCCCCACAAGACGTCGAAAGTGAATCTTTTCGGCAGGGCCTGTGGCATAATTTAGCATTGGAAAGTAATTGGCAAACAAATAGGAGAAAGCCAGGGGAAAGAGACTTGACTTGGAAAGTAGAAGACACCCTTTCACTAGGGGGGAGCAAATGTTACTACCAAAATGATCTTAGCATGAGACAATATTGAAGGGATGTCAAACGAATATAAGGAAGGAATAAAGAATTCGAGAGCAACTCAGGCTGATACCCCCTTCGGAGAAAGGGAACCCGAAACCTAGCAGGCATCAGCAAAGGTTCATTCAAAAGGGTCTATACACCAAGAATCAACCAATGGACACCAACACATTAAAGGAAAGGAAGAGTATCAGATCAAAGCATAAAGGTGGTCTGCAACCAACCCCTGAAGAACGACTCCATAAGAGATGAAAGGGGTTACCTTTGTAGGTAACATGGGTATCACCGAAAGCTATCTTCAAGAAAGCTAATCCGGAAGGCTAAACCGAGACTCGAGCAAGGATACAGGATACCGGTTCTAACCCGCCTAGTACTTGAACCATCAACGGTTCTAAATCGGCAGACATATGTGTACATAATGAGGGTGAGCCCCTCCAAGTACCTGCTATAAAGCCGAAAGCCTACATCCGAAAGCCTACAACCAAGGACTGACACTTGGAGGCATCCACTGAGAAACTCGAAACGCCTCTGCAACCCATCTCGGCAACAAACTCCATTCCATCAAGGGGAGGCCCTAATTCACCCGAAACCCTCTCTTCGAATATTGTAACTGGCACCATGAGGAGGACCAACAGCCAGGTGCCCGAGACACTCTGGGTGTTGACGAACTTTTTATTTCTCAATTTAGTTCCTTACTCTGGGTGTTGACAAAAAATGTCGTTAACAGTAAATAACATACAGAAATACCAAGCTATGGTAAAACCCTATCTGGTGCATCCATGGTTTCTACTGGGAATTAAAACAATCTCTACACTTACAATCTCTGTAAACTCGTGACACTCATTCCCAATTGTCCAAACCCTACGCTCAAAACCTAAACACAACTTAATCCCCTAAGCCATGATTTCCCCAAACTACAATCCGTAGTTTGTAACTTAGTTAAAAACTAGAATTCGATGAAATACGAAATTATGATGCAATAAAATAAACTTTAAAAATAAATTTTTAGTTTAAATATACGCTAAGACACTTAAAAATGGAAGGATGGCCGATCCCTTTTGTTTTGTGATCAGTCTCTTGTAATAAGCTCGACTTCCATTTTCCCCTTTAATGGCCACTGATCAAAAACTAGGGTGTCCTTCAGAATCGAGTTTGCCACCGTTCGGTTGATTGAACTCTCGATGTCCATTGATCACTCCGACGATCTTCGATTCTGATATGGCGGTTCAAGATGAAATTTGGCTCTCTGAAATTTGTATGTGATTTTTTCCCTCTTTAATATTTATTACTGCTTGATAATACGATTTGAAATTCCACACACTTGCTTGTGATGATACTTGGATTTACACATGGTTTTGAAACACTAAAATATGTGATTTTGCATACTTCATGTGATTTGAATTTCTCCCTCTTATTGAAAATAAACTTGCGATTTCTGGAAAGATTTGAAATACTTAACTTGTTAAAAATAATGCTTACGTATATATTTCAATTTTTTGGAAATTTCTCTTGATTTGAATTATTTATTCTTGTAGAAAAAAACCATTAGCGTATATTTTATTTGTAATTTGTGATAATATCTTCAGCATGACTTTCTTGACTAATTCAAAGCATATCAATTTCTTATTCCCCTATATTTTCTTCGATCAAACCTGTATCTTCACTTTTAAAAAATTTGTTTAGCCTACGTTTATTTTAGAACATGGTACTACACTTGAGGCTTTAAGAAGATAAGAATAGAAACTCTTCTTGAGTTTACTTTGTCAATGCTACATTGTTTTGTTGTATGCTTCATCATCTGTTGTGATGCCTTGTTTATTTAAAACTTGTAATTTTGCACTGCCTCGTGCATTTGTTCACCCTTAAAACTTCAATGTCCTTGCAACCTTTGTACTACTACACCTTTACTTGGCTATGTCTTCAAGCTTTGACATGCACTTGCCTTTGCCATGTTTTTCATTTTTGAGACTACACTTGTATTTAACTTATGCATGTCATGCTCATGTTGTGCCTTGAGCTTATCCTTCATGCTTGGTGCTGGTTCCTTTTATGTTGCACTTGATTTCATTTGCATTTGCTAACATGATATTTTATTGTTGTTGTGTGCTTTTGTGTTTGATCATTGAGAAAAAAATATGCTACACTGTTTCACTTCATCTTTTATTGATGCATGTTGGCCTGATCATTTTCATTTTTCACTATCTTGAGCATGCTTGTGACTAGCTTTATACATTTGACATGTTTTCCTCTTTGATTCTGTGCACATTAAGGTTGTGTCACTCTTGAAACCTAAGCCCAATTTGCCGAACCAGGTTCATATTACATGAATTCGGCTTCTTGTACTATTGACTTTGAGTTGCACTAGTCTTTGCTACTTGATGTGCCATGTCTAGGTCACTGTCTTGTTGTTATTGTTGGAACCAAATTAACCCTAGTGGGGGAGGGGGTGAATAGGGTTTATTGAATTTTATCGAGATATTAAAAATAATGACAGCACGGATAATAGCAAAGTAAGTAAATGCAGAATATAAATAACACACAGATATACCCTGCTTCGGCAAACACTGCTTACTACTGCATTCACTAAGGTTTCTACTAGGTAATAAAACATATCCCGCTCATAAGACCCTGTTAACTTGTGAACCCCTCGCTCCTGTTCTAATCATACGCTCAAAACCCTAGACTGATCTATATCCCCTATATCAGAATTTCCCCTAGCTACAAACCCGTAGCTAGTATACCCTAGTTATTACAGACACTAGAAAACTGCCAGTTAAAACCCTATAACTAGGCGATCTAGTTTTACAGTCAAACTAGAAAACAATTATGACAATTTTACAAGAGAAATTAAAAACAAAAAACATAAAATAAAAAAGATTTAAAAACCCCCTTTTCTAATTATAATAACATAGCCCGGCCTGTTTCTCTTCATTCCATTTTAAGGCTTGCTCAATAAAAAATGTCGGTCGATAAGAATGGAATTAGGGTTTCTCTTGAAATCCCAGATCTCGTTTCGATTGCTTGAAGGAAATGATTCTCTAATGAACTTCAACTGACATTGTTATTTGCTTGTCAACAATTTGGGATACTCGATCGAAAAACTGTGAGTTTCAATTGATCTCTGCAATATGGTTTTGAGTTGTTTTCTTTTATTTTCCATCGATATGCCGATGATGATAGGTGTAGTTTAAATAGGATAATAAATCCCTTAAACTACTCTCTGATTTCATATAAATGATCTTGGTTGATTTTGTGTGAGTTTGTTGCCTGATTTGAATGGTTCAGCTGAGATTATTCTTGCGTGATATCCACTTCTGTGTTGCCTTTAATTCTCCTGAGTTGTTGCCATGACTAATGGTATTGGCCTTGAATTGTTTTGAGAATATTTGGAAAACATAGATTTGATTTTTTTGGTCCCCCTTGAAATTATGCCGTGAATTTTTTCTATAAATTTTTGACACTTGGTTTTCTTTTCTATAAACACTAAACACTTGCCAAAAATGTTTATGTAATTGAAAAAACGTGACTATAAAACAATGATTCTTGTCCAACATTTGTTTCACAGTTTCATTCCATTTTTGGAAACAAAATTGAAGTTTTGCCAAATATGGTTTACTGATTTTGGTGGGACTAGATTTTTTGCATATGCCATTTGTAAAAACTGGAAACATGTGAATTGATTTTTGCCATAAATAAATACACTAATTCTTCATTAATATGCACTTCTGGAAATGAAATCCTTGCCCCACTGAGTTTTATTACCGTGTATCCTTATATGAGCATGTGCATGCTGTTGTGTTCCTTTGTCATTGTTCAGCTTGCATCTTGAATTTGAAATTTAGTCCACTCTTTTATGTTGACTTGGCATACTGGAAGTTTGCATCTGCCTTGACTTAGGGCAGTTTGCATACATGTTACACTGTTTTAATACTAACATATTGTTAACTTGTATTTGCTCTTAACTCTAAGCAGTTCTTGTTGACTTGGATTTGTAAAAGATAATTTGCCACTTTTAACAACCTTTGCATGAAACTGTGTTTTCCCCCCACTGCATATTTAAACTGAATTATCTTAAGCAACTTGGCTCTTCCATTAATCATGCATTTGTTATAACATCGATGATGTTGTGTGCAATTTCTCCCACTTATGCTGCTTGCATTTGATCACCCTTGGGATCGACCATGATTGTTGATCTGTCTTGACCATGCACATATGTATAAAAAAATGTTGATGTCTTGTGTATAATCACATGCGTTCATCCACCATATCTATGTTGCCCGGCCCATTTGTGCTTGTTCATTTCTGACATGCCCCATTTGTTTGAGCTGCATGTACACCACTTGATTCTTGGCTTGCATATGGTAATCAATTTGAAAAAATCTTGGACTATTTTGTTTTTGAACTGCCATGTTTGTAGCTGCTATTGTTCTTGCATGTTGTACATGTATTTGACCTTGTCACCATGCAATTGAAGCTGTGTGTATGACATTTATTAACTTTTCATGTCATCCATTCTTGCATGAACCATGGGCTAAAAAAGCATGATCACATTGCTTCTTGTGTTTCACATATATTTCTTGCTGTTCTATTTGACCATGCTGCTCCACTTTGCACTATGCTCGACTTGACCATGTTTGAGTTTAGCTGTTGCACCATATAGTTTGTTGTGTACATTGTGTATGCTAATACTTTGTACATGCTTGGCATCAATTTATTTTGCACGTCCACATATGCATGTTGATCATATATGTGCACTGAGTCGAGTTGGTCTATGTGGCTACTCCTCAATTGCTATAATGCATTTTGATTGGCAAGGCAATGCATGTGTGTATATTTATACACATGTGTATATGCATTCATTCAGAATAATTTTCATGTCCTTGCACTGTAATATGTGTATATACATACAATGTATGTGTATACATGTATAGTGAACGTCCATAGAATATATATATATATATATATATATATATATATATATATATATATATATATATGAGTACTACAAACGATGTCTACCTTGAGGTATTTACAGTGCATCACTGTGAATATCACAAGCTGTCTAGACGTAGATGGATGTCCATTATAAATCAGATCAAGTCATGAAAAATCATGAGAAATACACCAAACTTCTAAGGCCAATAAATTTTTAAAATAAAAGTTATATCTGCTAAAATATAAAATATTTTTGTTCCAGATTACCATGTGTGTGTTTCTTTTTATGACAGGTAAATAAAAGACTGGATTGACAGAGAAATGGGCAGAAGACAGAAGACAAAGTTGTGAAATAGTATGAGTGTATAAAAGAATTTGTACAACGTGAGTGAAATGTAACTGAGTGTTCTGTAGAGGCAACACTGTATAGAAGCGAGTCACTGAATAGTATGTAGTGAGGAGCATTATATGAAATGAAATTGTATAGTTTGAGTGATTGAGTTGTTATTTAAGTGAAATGTACAAATAGTGAAGTTATAAATCTGTATTGTTGAAATGTTGAAATAAAATATTATAATTAAATAAAATATTATTTGAATATATAAATTCTTGTTTAGTAGTATTTTATTTAAATATAAATATTATATTCATGTCTATGATGTATTATAACTGTACAATTACAAACACATTTATAATAATAAATATATGTCTGTTATCATCAAACTAAAATCATAGAATTGTTAGATAAAACAATCTCCTCCTTTTGATGTTGACAAACATAAGATAAGATTTTGAATATAATATTATTACAAATGAGTTTGACAGTGAATTATTGAACTCCCCCTATTTGAATGCTCCCCCTATAGCAAAAACCTCCCCTAGAAATGTGCATGAGTGAAAAGAATAAATTAAATGAAATTTTCAACATTAAAATATTTACAGAATATTCACTCATAAATCAAAATTTTAACTAGTTCTCCCCCTTTTGTTATCATTAAAAGGATACAGAAATTAAAATAATGACGAAAGAATGGCTAATAAATATAATATCAGCTTAAGAGAGAATAATCAGCAAAATCAAACAAAAATCATAATATTCTAAGAACTAGTGGTAAATTTTACATTGTAGAATGACAGATTTACGATGAAATTTATATAAATGGAGAGAGTTAAAAAAAATATTGACTCCAATCATTTTCAAAAGAATTTTTATAAAAATTGAGCACAAAAATAGTGATGGATTTGGACTAAAATTATAACTTCAGTTTAAGTGACGTAATCAAATAATCTCAAATCCCAATAGCTATCAATCAACAAATCATAATATATGTAACGACCCGCATTCTACGTATCGGATGATCGTAGAATATTTGTTTTATTTTCATATGAAATCATATGGCCATGTTACTTTAGGAAACGACTATTGAGTCCCACATTCACGATTTTTGCTGAATTTTAAATGACTATTTTACACCTAGCGAATCTTGTTTCGCCTATAACATTTGATTGGTAAGGAGTTTTGACTTGAAACCACTTCCAATGGATTTTGATGATGGTTTAACTCTTCGTAGAGTGGTCACATTAATCAAACGGACTTACTGTTTGGGAGATATGGCTGAAATAATGTTTGGAAGATGAAAATCAGCATAATTGGGCTTAACATGGTGATTAGCAGCTAGGCCCATAACCCATTTCGGGATTAGGGTTATAGGAGGGATGAAAGGATTTGGAGAATCATCTCCTTTCATTTTTCCAGCCGCCACAAACATTTCTTGAACCCTAGTAATGGCCTTCATCTTCTAAATCTCCCTTTAATCAATTCCTAATCACATATTAAGCAAATCAACATCAAATCAAGTCCGATTAGCATAAAAATCGAGGTAGAGCTGCTGCACTACATAGGAATCCAACCCAAATCAGTTAGTTATTCAGATCTATGATCATTTATTTGTGGCTAAGGTGAGTGATTAGCATGTTTATTCACTAATTACGACTAATTAGGGTGATTAGTGATAATTAACGAAATTATGACTCAGAAAATTTGGAAGAATATGTATAAATTCAAAAATATTATTTTATGTCACTGGTAAAAATTCGGGTTAATTTGGATTAATTTTGCTAATCCCATAATTAGGGGAACAAGGGGAAAATAACGGATTTGGGTATATTTGATATAAAATAACCTATATGTTTGACGTTTTGATCTTTTTGATTGAACCTATATGTTGTTACTGTTGTTTGGGATGTTTTATGATTGTTTAGTAAAGTTATAATGGTTGAGAACACCGTCGTATGGCGAGAATGGACGATACAAACTTGCTGGAAAGCTGCAGGTTTTCGGATCGGATCGGAGGGGGAAGGACCGAACCGAGCAAGGCAGACCGAACCGAAGCTCAACACAGAAGAAAGTAAGGCAAAAAGGAAGGCCACCCGAATCGAATTGGAGCAAGGCAGACCGAACCTAACTGAAAAGGCCGAACCAAGCTGGAGATGACAATCCGAACCGGGCTGGCATTCTTGTACGATCCGAATGGAAATGGCCGACCCGAACGGAAATGGCCGACTTGAACAGGAGAACCCGAACCGAACCAAGGACCCCGAACCGAACCAAAGTGAGGGTCCAATGATGACTCGAGCCGAACCGAGGTGATGAACCGAACCGAACTATATGTGTGCTACTACTTCTACCCGACGGCTCTTCTAAAGACTAACTCCAGTTCGACCAAAACCCAAGATGTAAAGGAAGTCCAAATGAGAAGACATGGCTCAGGATCTGGATGGGAACCAACGAGCTAACTTCTAAAGTTGGGCTTTGCTGTGGGATGGGTGCAAAGGAGTTATCGATATCCATAACTTTTGTTCACCATTGAGAGAGGGGGTATGTAGACGTTGACCCATGAGGGTTATTGTCTATGGACCAGTGTAGTGGGGTCAGAGGTTGTATGGAGTGGGTCTTCATCAGAGCCCCAAAGGGCAAAGTGGTCGTAGCGATAGTTGTACGGAGTTGGACTCCGTCATGGCCCCAATGGATCTGGTGATCAATGCGCTGGATATCGTATACTTTACGCACCGAGTGTGAGAAGTGAGGATGATTGTTATGTTTGATGTTTGCTCTCACCATGACACTCACACTTCCATTTTACATTCCATGTTAGTGTTACCCTAGACTATTGTACATCTTGTTGTGCTAACTCTTTGGTTGCAAGTCCAGGTTAGGTATGACTATTTATACTTGTTATTATTTTATTTTTTGCTATCGCTCATACCAGACTTTTCTCTGACCCAGATTTTTATGTCTCTTCTTATTAATCTTGGTGCTCCTAATCGAGCAGACTAAAGGCCGATTAGGTGGTTATGCACGAGTAGCTATCCAGAGACGAGCACGAGTCCTCCACGTACTATATACATATATTCCCCCTGTGTTGTTGTTGTTCACTGCTTTGGACATTAGTAGTATACCTATTTTATTCCCTTTTTGGAGATAGTATTTTGAAGTTGTGATAATGGTTTGGATTATAAGCTGTATTTTGGATTCTGCTATTCTGATGGATATGGTTTAGTTTTCAGTTTATGCACTATCTCGCCTGTTTTATATCAAGTTATGAAATTTTTATATTTTAATCCATGCGCTGTGAGATATAATACAGGTTCTTGATGATTCGTCATTTTAACCCCTTTTGATGACCCTCTCGTGCTAGTCGGGCATCAGCACAACGCATTTCAGGGAAATGTCTGATTAATTTGGGAAGGGTCATCACACTTAGTGCTAGAGCCTAGGTTGCATAGTTTATCCTAGGGGAGGACATCAGGGAGAGATAGTATATGTATATGAGAGCGCGTATTTGTGATATTTTGGTTTTCAAAAACTATATATATACTATTAGTATATATAAGGATGAAGTCGCATTGCATGGGCACCACTAAGGAGATGGTTAATCGTTTTCTGTTTACATATTGGACGATGAGCTGAAATACGAGGAGTATGGGTCAGAGGCCAATAATGGGAATGTCCCTAATATAAGGGCGATGTTTACTGCCATCATGCAAGAGAAGCTTAGGGATGCTCACGGAGTAGTTTCTAATGCTACCAACGGTGGTGGTGCAGTAGTGCAGGCGCCTAGAGCCGATTTCGCCAAGCTCAGCAAGGATTATACTAGTCTTGGTGTGAAGCCATTCCTTAGAACAGAATCAGCTATGGAGGTTCAGGATTGGCTTGATAGTTGTGAGCGCATCTTCGATGATTTGGGGATCAATGATGCAATGAAGAGAAAGCTAGGATCACGTCAACTTCAAGGACGAGCAATGAATTGGTGGAACGCTATTAAAGCAGCTACTCCAAAGGATCAAGTTACCTGGGATCAGTTTAAGACTTGATTCAGTGATAAGTTTATTCCAACTGCTTAGGAATCAGAACTGTTTAGGAAGTTTTTGGAGCTTAAGCAGAATGGTAGGGTAGTCTTAGAATATATTGCTGAATTCGATACTTTATCGAAATATGGATTATCACTTATTGATACTGTCAAGAAGAAGAACGAGAAGTTCATAATAGGCCTATATGGGTACTTGGGGGAAAGACTTATAAACCATATCGATGAGACTTTCGAATCTGTTGTGGGGAAAGCTTTGAGATCGGAAAGCCTTTACCCGAAGACGAAGACCGAGGTTGCTATTGCATCTGTAGGAGAGCCAAAACCAGAGGCAAGCGGTGAAGGCAAGAAAAATTCCCAGAACAAGAGGAAACAAAACTAAACCAAGTTGGTCAAAAAAAGAAGGATAAGACAGATACCGAGTGCTTTAGTTGTGGCAAGAAGAGCCACTATGCCAGAGATTCTCAAGCAAAACCAGTGGACAGGAAGTGCTTAAATTGCGGCCAAGTGGGACATCATAAGGATAATTGTCACAACCCCCCAAGGAGAAGCGGAATGTAAAAGCATATGCTATCAACGTGGTTCCTTCTTCGTCGAATGCCCCAACAACGGCAGAGAAGGGAAAGGGTGTCATTATCCAAGGTATGCTTTCTATTTATGATGTTCCTATTCGAGTATTATTTGATACCAGGGCTTCTCATTCCTTCGTATCTGGTGACCTGGTCGATAGGTTAGAATTGGAACCCGAGATTGTCGATAGACCTTTAGTTGTGACAAAACCGATCGGTGGTTCGACTAGACTTTGTATGATTTATCGTATTTTGGTCTTATCGAGTCATGGATGTGTGTTTGCTTGTCATTGTTTTGTTTCGAGCTTTACTGAGTTTGGCATTATTTTGGGAGTCGATTGGCTCCAATGGCACGGGGTGGTGGTAGACTGTGAGGGGTCTTCGGTGACCATTAGAGCGGATGATGTGTGGAGGGTGGTGTTTGGTAGCCTTCCTAGTGATTGGGTGATGGCTAGTTTTCTAAATTCCCTCGATATGTTGCATGATGAGTTATCAGATATACCTATTGCTGGCGAGTATTCGGACATCTTCGGGGAAGTGACCGGACTTCCACCATATCGAGAGATCGAGTTTTGGATTGATTTAGTGAAAGATGCCAGACCTATAGTGATGCCACTTCGTCGTATGGCACCAAGGGAGCAGCGAGAGCTCGAAGTGCAAGTAGGCGATCTTTTGAAGAAGGGATCTATTCAAAGAAGTGTATCCAAGTGGGGAGCACCAGTTGTATTTGCTACTAAGGCTGATGGTTCCCTTCGCTTATGTGTTGACTACCACGAGTTGAACAAGGTAACTAAGAAAAATAATTATCCTCTTCCACTGATAGGGGATTTGTTCGATCAGCTAAATGGAGCAAGAGTGTTTTCCCAGTTGGATCTCGTGAAAGGATTTCATCAGCTCCGAGTAGCAGTTGAGAGTATACCTAAAAAGGCATTTTGGACGCTGTTTGGATTTTACGAGTGATTGGTCATGCCATTGGGGTTAACCAATGCACCTGCATATTTTGTAGATCTTATGAATAGGGTTTTCTGAGATAAATTGAATAAGTTTATTTTGTGTTTGTGGACGATATCTTGGTTTACTCGAGGACAGAGGAAGAACGCTAGGAACATTTAAGAACTGTGGTAGAGGTGTTGAGGAACCACCAATTGAAAGCGAAAATTTTTAAGTGACACTTCTGGAGGAGGGAAGTGAGGTTCTTGGGCCATGTCGTTTCAGAGAATGGCATTGTCGTGGATCCTGCGAAGGTGGCTATGGTGCAAGATTGGTCTATTCCCAAGAATGCAACGGAAGTGAGAAGTTTCTTGGGGTTAGAGGGATATTATCATAAGTTTATCCAAGACTTCTCCAAGATAGCGATGCCATTAACTCTGTTGACCAAAAAGAATCAAGCTTTTGTTTGGGACGAAAGCTCTGAGAATGCATTTAAGTGTCTAAAGGAAAACTTGGCATGTGCACCAGTGTTAATTATTCCCAAGGGGAACGAAGAGATGACGGTATACACGGATGCCTGTGGTATCGGACTAGGTGTTGTTTATAGCTTATGCTAGTCGGCAACTGAAACCACATGAGAAAAGATATACTACCAATGAGTTGGAATTGGCAGCAATCGTGTTCGCGTTGAAGATGTGGAGACACTATCTCTTGGGAGAAAGAGTCGAGTTGTTTACCAATCATAAGACATTAAAGTATCTTTTCTATCAGAAGGATTTAAACCTTCGGTGGTAGAGATGGTTAGAGTTCTTAGCTTCATATGATTTTAATATCGCAAATACACCCGGGAAGGGCAATGTGGTAGCTGATGCATTAGGTAAGAGATATGCCAATTTAGGGACTATGTTTCTGGAATGGAAGAAACTAAAGTATATCGCAGGATATGATTTTAGACCTAAGTGTGAATTGGATCCAGAAACGTTAGCAAGTTTGACGATCAAACCCACTTTGATTGAGCGGATCGGTTCCAGTCAGAGGGACGATCATAACCTAATGGAAATCGAATCCAAAGTAAATATGGGCATCTCCTGTGAGGAGATGAATAGGTATGGACCTGATCAAGAAGGATGTCTTTGAAATAATGGGAGACTAGTTGTACCCAATGTTAATGGATTGAGAGATTAAGTGCTTAGAGAATGTCATCACTCCGTCCCGGTGGTAACAAAATGTATCAAGACAAGAAGCAGACCTACTACGGGGAAGGGATGAAGAGAGACCCTGGGTAGTTTATATCTAAGTGCATGAATTGCCAGTTAGTTAAAGCTGAGCAAAAGAAGCCTAGTGGTTTGTTACAACCACTGGAAATTCCCGAATGGAAATGGTAACAAGTCTCAATGGATTTTATTGATGGTTTACCGAGGACTAGATCAGGTCACGAGAGTATTTGTGTGATTGTGGATCGATTGACCAAAAGTGCAAGGTTTATACCGGTCAAGTCGAATAGAACGACAGCTAAGTTAGCAGAACTGTATATGAAGTGGGTAGTGAGATTTCATGGAGTACCTATAGGTGTTGTGAGTGACTGAGATCCATTATTTACTAGTGGGTTTTGGAAGAGCTTACAAGAGGCTTTAGGGTCAGGATTACATCTCAGTACCGCGTACCATCCTCAAATCGACGGTCAAACAAAGAGGGTGAATCATGTATTAGAGGATCTCTTGAGAGCTTGTATATTGGATTTTGGGGGTTCATGGGATGATCATTTGCATCTGGTTGAGTTCGCGTATAATAATAGTTATCAGTCCAACGTTGGTAGCTCCATTTGAAGCTTTGTACGGAAGACCGTGCAATTCACCATCATGTTGGTTAGAAACCGGTGAGAAATTTGTGCTTGGGCCAGATGTAATAATAGAAACTTCTGATAAAATCAAGGTCATTCAACAACGAATAAAGGCTGCCCAAGATAGGCAGAAGAGTTATGTTGATAAAAGGCGAAGAGATTTGAAATTCTCTGTTGGCGACTTGGTATTCGTCAAGATTTCTCCGTTGAAGAGTGTGATTCGATTTGGTAGGAGAGGTAAGTTGGCACCAAGGTTTATTGGTCCATTTCCTATTCTCGAACATGCTGGGAATTTAGCGTATAAAATTGGATTACCTGACAAGATGGCGGGAGTGCACAACGTATTTCATGTTTCTCGGTTAAGGAAGTTTGTGCACGATTCTGATATGACTATCTCACCAGACCAGTTCGATGACATTGAGGTAGAATCCGAGGTAGTTGGAAACTGCAGAACGATTCGTATTGTCGGACACGATACGAAGCAACTTTGAAGGAAGATGGTGAAACTGGTCAAGGTCCAGTGGGGCGATAATGAGAATGACTATACTTGGGAAACTGAGGAGAACATAAGGAAGTCATATCCAGAGCTCTTTACCTGGTAAGATTTTAATCCCGATATAGTTATTCCCTTGTCAGTAAACCACATGATAGGATAGGCATGTTGTGTTATTATGTATGTTTTATTATTTGTAAATGTTTGATAGGAATGCAGGGCAACATTGGATGATCTGGTTAAGGAATTTCAGCGGCGAAATTTCTTAAGGGGGGAAAGTGTAACAACCCGCATTCTACGTATCGGAGGATCGTAGAATATTTATTTTATTTTCATACGAAGTCATATGGTCGTGTAACTTTGGGAAACGACTATTGGTGTCATTTCCCACATTCACAATTTTTGTTGAATTTTAAATGATTGTTTTACCCCTAACGAATCTTGTTTCGCCTATAACTTTTGATTGGTAAGGAGTTTAAACCTGAAACCACTTCCACTGGATTCAGATGATGGTTTACCTATCCGTGAGTGGTCACATTAATCAAACGAACTTAACGTTTGGGAGATATGGCTGAAATAAGGTTTGGAAGATTTAAAACAACATAATTGGGCTTAACATGGTGATTAGCAGCTAGGCCAATAACCCATTTCGGGATTAGGGTTATGGGAGGGCAGAAAGGAGTTGGAGAATCATCTCCTTTCATTTTTCCAGCAGCCACAAACATTTCTTGAACCCTAGTAATGGCCTTCATCTTCTAAATCTCCCTTTAATCACTTTCTAATCACATATTAAGAAAATCAAATCAAGTCGGATTAGCATCAAAATCGAGGTAGAGCTGCTACACCACATAGGAATCTGACCCAAATAAGTTAGAGCTTCAGATATATCATTTATTTCTGGCTAAGGTGAGTGATTGGCATGTTTATTCACTAATTACGACTAATTAGGAGTGATTAGTGATACTTAACGTAATTATGACTCAGAAAAATATGCATAAATTCAAAAATATTATTTTATGTCACTGGTAAAAATTTGGGTTAATTTGGATTAAGTTTGCTAATCCAGGAATTAGGGGAATAAGGGGAAAATCATGGATTTGGGTATGTTTGATCTAAAATAACCTATATGTTTGATGTTTTGATCTTTTTGATTGAACCTATATGTTGTTACTGTTGTTTGGGATGTTTTATTATTGTTTAGTAAAGTTAGAATGGTTGAAAATGCCGTCGTATGGCGAGAATGGACGATATAAGCTTGCTGGAAAGCTATAGGGTTTCCAGTCGGATCGAAGGGGGAAGGACCAAACTGAACCGAGAAAGGAAGACCGAACCGAAGCTCGGCACAGGAGAAAGCAAAGAAAAAGGAAGGCCACCCAAATCGAATTGGAGCAAGGCACGACGAACCGAACCGAAAGGGCCGAACCAAGATGGAGATGACGATCCGAACCGGGTAGGCATTCTTGTTCGATCCGAATGGAAATGGCCGACCCGAACAGGAGAACCCGAACCGAATCGAGGACCCCGAACCGAACCAAAGTGAGGGTCCAATAATGACCCAAGCCGAATCGAGGTGATGAACCGAACCGAACAAGATGTGTGCTACTACTTCTACGTGAAGACTCTTCTAAAGACCAACTCCAATTCGACCAAAACCCGAGATGCAAAGGAAGTCCAAATGAGAAGATATGGCTCAGGATCCAGATGGGAACCAACGAGCTAACTTCTAGAGTTGGGTTTTGTTGTGGGACGGGTGCAAAGGAGTTATCGATATCCATAGCTTTGGTTCACCATTGAGAGAGGGGGTATGTAGACGTTGACCCATTAGGGTTATTGACTATGGACCAGTGTAGTAGGGTCAGAGGTTGTATGGAGTTGGACTCCGTCAGGGCCCCAAAGGGAAAAGTGGTCGTAGCGATAGTTGTACAGAGTTGGACTCTGTCATGGCCCTAATGGATCTGGTGACCAAAACGATGGATACCGTATGCTTTACGCACTGAGTGAGAGATGTGAGGATGATTGCTGTGTTTGATGTTTGCTCTCATCATGACACTCACACTTCCATTTTACATTCCGTGTTAGTGTTACCTTAGAGTATTGTACTTCTTATTGTGCTAACTCTTTGGTTGCAGGTCCAGGTCAGGTATGACTATTTATACCTGTTATTGTTTTATTTTTCTGCTATCGCTCATACCAGACTTGTAACGACCCAAGGATTTTCGGCTCTGGAAATCGATATAAATACCTTTACCATAACTCATGCCGACCCTTTAAACACCGAAAACACTGGACGTTATTAGAAAGAAATTAGAGGGTGAGATAAAAAAGAAACATTAGAATAGAAGAAAAAGAAGAAGAAGAAATACCACAACACAGAGTCAGAGTCTCACATCGCAGCGGAACAAAATATATTATAGAAATAAATCTTTATTGAGAGCTTGAAATAAAACTTACAATATCAGAGTACATTGACATATTTGAACAGTTATATAACCTATCCTCATATACAATCACACAACGGAATAGTAGTTATATAATATCATACGTCTGAACTTTTTCAGCTTGTTTCTTCACAGCCTTCAATAATCTGAACCTGTACACCCCGGGCTAACCCGAGCATTTACAAAACACCGGGTCAGTCTGGTGAACCAGAGTGAGAAAAACTTGCACAGTATTAAGGGTATCACACAACTTGATTTTAAAGTTAAAATCCTTTCAAAGAAAAGGATAATCGTAAGACCAAATCCACACATAAATACAGATGGTTTTACCTTACGTTAACCCAAAACATTTTTGGAATCAATATCTTTCCTGATATTATAATAATGTCTAAATACAGGTAAATAACAATCTAGTGGAATGCTTGCATCTCACGCTCCACATATAATATATAATCAAAACCGCGGGGGCTTATTGGAGATTGGATTCCGACTATGACAAGGTATAGGACCACCTGCCAATAGTGTATCTCTAGAGGCGAATACACTGGGTTCAACAAGAACGTCTTGCACCCCGGCCCTCACATGACCGACCACTCATCTCGCTTGAGTGTATCGAATGTATATCACCAACGGTTGGGCTCAAACCACCGTTTCCCGAAAAGGGACAGCATCGAAATAGATTAAAGAAGGAATTGGATTTTCTCTAGATAGGTGATTATACACCCTAATGGGAGCGACCCACATAGCCATGTTGCCTGCCCGATTTTTGTCATTCCCCGGTTGATGAGGTTTGAGGCTATGCTTTATAATTAGCAAATCAGATTTACTTCGAATGCCACATTTTCAGATCCATTGAAATCACTAATTGACGACTACAACAATACATTACGTGTTAGATAAAGAAGTTTCCTTCTCCGCTTCCACTCTTGGTATGGTTGAAGAAATCAATGTACGTGACCTTTTCTGGAAATACTCTGTCAGACATCCATCCATACACGTCACCCAGGACAGGATGAACCGAAGGCACACTCCTATGGCATTCTAGGAATCACCCTGAGAATCAGTATCGAGAAGTTCTTGCGGATCCGTAGATTCCAACCACGACAGAATCACAGTTTATCTCTGCTTGCAAGTCAGAGATTTTAAGTAATCCTTCTACTTATGAAGATCTACGGTCTTCAATAGCTCCATCTTGAATCAGCATCTTCAACGTATTTGTATTTGCTGGACGGAATGGTTTTTCGAATATATATTCGATCCCGGTCTTTTCGTACCAACAATAGTATGTCCAATTTTTGATAGTCGGTTATTTAACTATCAAATAAAACAAACATTCATCCATATAAAAATGTATTTACTGATTTACTACTCAATGTCATTTAGCCTCTTGAATGAACCGTCCGTTAATTATGTTCTTCAAATTTTCCAATATTTGAAACATCGCTTTTACTTCTTATCATAGTATAAGAATATTTCCCAAATTCATTTTTATTCCACTTATAAACTTTTCGAAAGCAGTTTATAATATCATTTACGGAAATCATAACTATGTTTCCCTTAACTGTCCTTGTTTATAAACTAATATCATTCTTGGATAATCGTGAAGTCGTTCAAGTTGGGGTATTTTATTTACCTCTCAGACCTTGACCAACTACATTCATATCTTTAGAATAAATAGAAGTTTATTGACCCATCTGTTTTCCCCTTGGAAACCTTATTTACAACTCAGCACGCTTACTTAATTAATTCTTAAGTAAACTCTTATTAACTCTTTCGATTTATATTAATACTTATTTACAATATTATATACGAACTTTGATCCTATTATAAATAGAATCTTTATGAGAATTCTTTGGTAACACTTTATTATTACAAATCATTTCCAATAACTCAATTTCATTTTCTTAAACATTAAGCTTTTATAAATCTTAAATTAATATCTTATACCATTATTATGTTGAGATCTTTTCAAATCCTCATATTGATATTAATTAAACAATTCAACTTATATTTATCACACTCCCTTTAAACATGCTCGACCACTTATTTGTTGTTTAGAAAACATATAATAATCCTTTGTAAATCTAAAATGGTTTACCTCATTTTTATAACATATGCTACAAAACACATTTACAATCTTCTAACTTTATTCACTAACTCGAATTCATTTCCAAAACTTCAAATTTCCATTACAAAATCTTTTGTAAATTAAGTACGACAACTCACCATTCGTTTTCATTTTCACATCTTTAACTTTGTTTACAAATCTCTTTTGCAATTCATTATCGACAACTAATATTTGTTGTTGTTATCCAAAACTTTAATTCCATTTAAAATCCTGCCTTCAGTTAACGTTCCGACCTTCGGAATATCACATTACGAACCTCGGAATAAACTCACTACCAATTATTTGACTAAATCTCATTTATAAATTTCATTTATACATTCATATTGGTATTTTCAACTTTGATTCCATTTAAAATATGAAATCCCATTTCCAAATTACCACCCATTTCAAATCTATCGATTTGTTATTTTCATTCACGAAATGATATTAAATCACATTTCGTATTTATTTGAAACACCGTTTGTTAAAACGATCATTTATTACAAACCATTTCTCTTTGAACCCTTTTACCCATTATCGTATATTCATGATTTAATTTTTCCATTTCGATATTCTTGAATCCATTTAAACTTCTTTCACGACCGCTAAGGCCCTTATAAAACCATTCCAACATTTAAATAATCAACACGATAAATTCATATCATTTAAATATTTATTAAATGTTATCTTGCATCTCTATTAGTTATATTTTATTATAAATTTAACTTCGACTATTATTTTACAATTAAAAATCATACTTCAAAACCATTTAAAAATATATCCTTAACTTTGAAAACCATTCGAAATTGATTAATATCGATTTCGAAAATTCATTCCTTTTTACCGACGGTACTAAAGAGGCAAATGGCTACTATAGTACCAAACTGTGAAATATAGACCAATTTCACGTTCAATACAAACAAATGTGATCATACTGATAAACATTATCAATATCAGTGAGGAATCTAGTTGGATTCCTCCAACTTGTCATTCCCCTGCATAACAACGGGTTACCACAGTTCAAATATTTCAGTTCAATATGGCCAATCAATATTCGTTTTCATGTAGACAGATGAAATAAAACAATTTAATAGTCAATAATAACTGTAACAGTCAATACTGGGATAATAACAGAAATTCAAACATTTAATTATTTATTTATGACGTTTATAGTGTTATAAATGCAACCACTGAGGTAAGTTCCCTCAATTGGATTTTATCGTTAGAAATAACGATTTGTTTCAATTAAATTAAACGAACGTTTAATTTAACTGTTCATTCCATACATGAATATAAAATCAACAACGAACAAACAAACAAACAACAATTAACAAGTATAACACACAATTATAAAACCCGACTTATATAAAATATAAGTAGGAAAAAAAACTGAGTGAGTTTATGTAAGGACCCGTAACTTCCCCGTGAAGGAAAGAGCGGATACTTTGAGAACAACACACATCGGAACGCAGACGGAAGAACATTTCATTGTTATTACAACAATTTCATCAGAATACAAGAATATACAGAGTATAAATGAATAAAATACATTCGATGAATATCAGAGATTACAATAAATTACATAGCAGCGGAAAATAGACACATAGAAATAATGCACGGATACAGAGCTTTCCGAGCATCGTTCCAGATGTAAATCAAGACCCTGTGAATATAAATCTGCAAAACCGAAACTACTAGCTGCCCGTGTGGAAAATAGGGGCACCCAGAGTTTAGGTTAAAACAATAAACTCCAGGTCAGTCATGTGACTGGTGTGAGAACTAAAACAGTTATTAATCTTTATTACAAAGCTTGGTAAATCAAGGGACCACGCCGTATAACACGGAACGGGTTTCCTCCCAAGAATACCAGTGCATAGAACAAACAGCGCAATGCTTTTTGGAAAAATTAAGCTATTATAAGATCCAGGTCCCATCACACAATGCAACGCAAGCCGGAGGATAGGATTTTCCCTTATAATAGCCAAATAATGCTTGATACGTTTAAAACAAATCATTTGATACTATCATAGGTGTATAGTGTCAAAACATTTTCAATCATAAATATCAATCATAGACGGCATGGGTACCATATATCATGTCGCCATACTAGTTCTACAATTAAAACCGCAATATCACGTATTGGAAATTGGATTTCCGTCATGAGTCGAGGCAAGGGGCAAGCTCCTCTCCGTGTTCGAGACACTCTAGCAAATGTCTCAGGACCCCACTATGATCCTTGGATCTTCAGGGCCGGTCCTCTCTTACTTTTGAGGATTGGCAATTCCTGAACACACGTTTCCCGGTCCTTACAGACCTATATCCGAGGCGCCTCGTATCCAACAACCACACAGGTGAAAAGTATATAAATGTCAGGGCTGGTAGATCACTGACACCACCTTAGCTAGAAAGAAACGTCGTGCTCTCCCTGCAGTCACTATCCCGTTTTTGACTCATACCGAGGTGTGAGGCTCGCGAATTCACGCTATACACAAATCTACGCCACACAGGCCGTGCTTTGATCATCAACCACAAGACTTTTCTTTTCAACAGAAGCCTTGATCAATTGCCACTTATGCGTGCCACACTGGCAATTCACTCCATGCGACTGATGTCCATCGATATACAACTTCTGAGCTCGTACATCTCAGAGAAGGGCGTTGAGCAAGAGAATAAATTCTCTGCCGCCAAACAGATGTATATTTAATAGAGATCAATCAACATAAAATAAAATCCAATGTCAGACACACAATCCATTTACAAGTTCGTTCTGGGTCTGAACGAAACCGGAGGCACTTTCCTCGCATATCCATCCATCTCTAAGTACGTCTGGACGATCACTAACTGTTTCCCTCATCTTGGGTGTACAACCCAATCAAGATCATCAGTGATCACCCAAACGATGTGAAGACTTCCGGTCTTCAACCACCGTCTTCCTCTTCGACATCTCGTCGAATCGGTTATTCAGAATGGGTATAAACCCGGCCTTTCTGAATGACCCACGTATATGATAAACAAAGGTTACACAAACACAATAAACGCCTCATTCCAATTCAGAATATTCTTTTATTCACAAAATACATTCTGAGGGAATAGGTTCCCATTAATTTTATCCAAGATAAATTCTTCTAAATTTATTCTTTAATCTTCCTTTGGATATCATTTCAAACCAAATTATGGTTTTACAAACTAGTCGGGATTAGCGAACCACACCGAAGTAATTATTTATTTTATTTCCCAATCCCAACCTATTCATTCCATGGAGCAAAACTGGTAATACTCCCTATCTAACACTACGGTGTTATCGGTAAAATTAATTACCATTTCATGTTCAAATCTAATTAAAGATTTAACTATCGCATTGGAGCAAAACTGGTGGTACTCCATTCTCGATCACCTTTTAGATTTGATAATTTAAATTATCAATTCACATTTTAATCTAGTTAAAGATTCATTAAAACTCCACTTAGTTTTAATCCTTTCAAAAATCAACATCTTGCCTTTAACTGGGTTAAAGAACCAATGCCATCTAAAACATGGTTCACGACAAACCCAAATCACATTTGATATTAAATACAAGGCTCTGAATAGAAAATATATCGGCTTATATTCGATATCAAATTCTGAAACCAACAAATATCGTATTGGAAATAACGATATAAATATATCTTTCAAATTCCCACAACAATATCTGTAGGAATCCAACATTGAAATATTCCAAAGACAATTTCGATTCAAATCCACTTCCATTTTATATATTGGAAATTCTGGTTATTTTCAAAACCGATTCAAATTCAATTTATTCATTTCAAAAATAAATTGGTTTTAGTTCTAGTTCAAAACCAGTTCATTTCAATAAAAATCTATTTTAATCCTTTCAAATACGGAGTTTTTCATCCCAGTTCTTTCCAATTCACATATTATGATTTTACACAAATTATTAATATTTTTAATAATTTTATCAAGGCCCGTACAGTCGATTTCCATCAACGGCCATCGAACTGTACTTACAGCGACCTTTTCCAAATTTGATTTGGACATAATTCCAAATCCAACCGTTAGATTTCAAATTTCTAATATTCATTGGAGAGCTCTTTTCGATACGAACCCAACGGTTCCGGTTTTAGGAGAATCCGACGGTCGGATCTCCCGCAACGTCAATTCGAAGTCAATGGTTGAAATTCACGAACTGCCGCGGCCCGGCGTGTTCTATTCAAGCCATTATATAATATATATATATATATATATATATATTATTTCGTCGATTTTCTTTTAAAATGTATTTTATAAATCGTTTTAAATTCGTTTTCAAAACCATTTCAACTCTATATTCAATTTCAAATCAAAATTGAATATTTCATATCATTACTATATAAATGATAATATTTTCAAAACGTTATATTTTGAAATCACTTCCTTTTCAATATTCATTATAAAAACGAATATAATCGATATAAATATCATTCACGTCAAAATGGTGTAACTCTAATCAACACGGCTTTATATATTTCAATAAATTCGTTATTCTATTCAACAAATGAATATTTATTCCATTCAACACATGAATCTATATTTCTTTCAACACATGACTAATCTCAACACATGAGTACTGTCAACACACGACTATTTTTGTTATGTAAAATATTTTATAAAACTACGGTATCTATCGTTTGATTTTTATTCAGACTCCAACTGTAAAGTGGTTCTAATTTTAAATATGATAAAGATGTAAATTTTATTATTTAAAATATTTTACTCAACACATGAATAGTTTCAACCCATGAACATCGTCAACACATGACTATTTTTATATTCAACACATGAATTTCCTTTTATAATATTCATTATTTTCCCGATTGGAATGAGGCCCAATCAATTACCATATAACGTTAATTATATGGATTCCATACAACACATGTATATAATAGCAACGATAAACAATCAACCATCATCCAAAGTGTACCACACAACTGTCTGTCAACCTATTGATCGACACACAACTAATTATTGGGACTAGTGTACGTCAAATATCATCCCAATACGCGTGTGGGGTTTCACATCAACAAACACTTAAAATTATTTGTGCAGTTGGGCGATGTGTAAAATTTATCGTCCCAATCAATATTAGTCAAATCAGTGTACATAAACAGACCGTCTGGTTTGTAAATGAATATTTTATTTCAACACATGAATTTCTATTCAGTTCATTTACACAATAAAATAATATTTTTATTTTTCTAACTTATTTTAGAAAATTTCGGCGGCATAACGGCACGATACTAAAAACGGGACAAGGCCTAGCCTTATCCCTGGTCTAGTAATGGCCCACGCCATACACATATCAATCAAACCAATTTCAATTCACCAAACAACCAAATTTAGATCAAATAATCTAACCAACTACACAACCAAACAAACAAGTCCATGGTCTGTGGACAATGGTGTCGGGTGCTACTAAGCACCGTCTGCATCCTAGTCTATATATATATATATATATATATATATATAACTAGAAAAGAAATTGAAGAGTGAGAAGTTCTCACCAACTAGCTATTCCAACTCCACGACACTTCTATTATAGGAAATCATCGCCGTTCTCGCCTTTTGTCACTTTCGTTGCCCGTAGCCACTACATATATAAAAATCACATTTTTATACTGTTGTAATGTATATAAAAATCATATTTTTATTATCACTCTATATGGATAAAAATTCTATTTTTACAACGCTGCTATATAGATAAAAATTCTATTTTTACAACGCTACTATATAGATAAAAATTCTATTTTTATCACGCTATTTTACACCTAAAGATTTTGCCTTTTCAAATATAAAGATTTCGCCTTTTCAAATATAAAGATTTCGCCTTTTCAAATATAAAGATTTCATTTTTATTTCATCACTATAAAAATCACCTCTATATTTCAACGTATATATAATAAAAATCAGATTTTTATTTTGCTATATTTATAAAGATGATATTTTTACTATCTTACCTATATAAAAATCATATTTTTATACTTCTACAATATAAAAGATTATATTTTTAATACACTACTTATATAAAAATGGTATTTTTATATTTGCTACTTACATTATAAAAATCCCAACTTTATTATCATAAAGTCCTTTCCTCCTAGTTATAAAAATATAATCTTTTTGCTAATAAAAATCACTCCTTTCTCATAATAAAAATCTAAATTTTCCTTAATACAAAAATCTAAACTTTCCTATTTTATTTAACTATACAAAATCTGATTTTTTTTCTCCTATGTATAAAACCAAACAAAAACTGATTTTTTTCTAAATTATTTAAACTAAATAAAGTGGAATAAAACTCACAGTAGTTTATTGAAGAGGAAGAAGGGGTTCATGTCCATCGTCGGGCTTACTGGTGGTGATGGGAGGGGGTTAAATCGAAACGAGGGAGAGGAAGAAGAAGAAGGAGGGCGCGCGGTACAGGGGGTGGAAGAAGAGGAAGGAGGAGGGAGGAGAAGAGCGGAGGAGGGGGAGGAAGAAGGAGGGGCGTGGGGTCGGGCGTTGTCGCAGTCGGAAGGGGATTGGGGGAAGAAGGAGGAGGGGGAGTGGAGAGGGGCGGTGGCGCCCGCCACCTGGAGGAAGCCGCAATGGGGCGGCGGCGGGAGGAGCAGCGGCTCCATCCCCTTCCTTCTCCGTCGCCCCTTTTTTCACTTTTATTTTTTTTATTTTTTTTATTTCTGTTACGAATCGAACGGAAGGGGGGAGGGCCAGAGGGATTTAAGGAGAAGAGAGAGAGGTTTTATATTATTATTATTATTATTTTAATTTCAAAAAAGTTGACTTTTTCATACGACCTCTAAACGAGGCCCACCACCTGTCGTCCATAGCTAATTACCCCCATTCTGAACACAATGGGATATGTATCGTAGGCTGATTCGATCGTTACAATCAGTTTTCGTCAAAATCAACGTATAACTCTATATATTGAATTTGAACGCGCATTTCGATTTACCGGGGCCACATACTAACTCTATAAATCCCAGAAAAATATTCTAGCTTCGTATTGACGATACGGTCCTAACAAAACTAGTTTCGTCGAATTTTGAGACCGTTGGAAAAATGGTTATTTTCCAATCGATTAAAATCAACTGAAACTGGTCAAGCGCGTTTTCCTTTGCCACACTCACATATTAACTCGAAAAATTATGAAATTTGAAACCTAGCAATAGTTTGACATCACGGATCCAACAAAAGTGGTTTCGCCGAAATCCGAGGTCGTTTGCAAAATTCCCATTTTTAAGGGCCTGAATTCCATAGCGACTATTCAGAATTTTCAACTGGACATATCTTTTGATTCCCGCTATGAAATCTCAATTTTTCGGATTCGTTGGAAAGATATTCTCAATTAGATCCTAATGTTTCTGGTTTCACTAAAATCCGGATTGTTTTGAACCCGGTACATTCAATTGAAGTTTGAAATCGAATTATCGAACTACCGCGCCATTTTCAATTCTATTTATAATTTAAAATAATTATTTATATTCTAACGACGACGTATATAATATATACGTTCGAATTCTATTCAAATTAAATTTTTCGTCGATATTTTTTAAAATAATCTATTTTAAATGTTCAAAATTCACTAAAATTGCCAAAATAAAAATTTTAAACTGGCCCGCATTTCCGGGTTGTTACAATCTCCCCCACTTAAAACTTTTCGTCCCCGAAAAGGAACAAAGTCGAAAGTGGTTTGATCAATCAACTCTACGTTCGATCTGGCTTCCATTCTCCAACTTTTCAGTTTCTGAGAATTTTTCAAATTCTTCAAAAATTGGCTAACACCCGGAATTTTCGAAAAATATCGCCATAACCTCCTTTGTACGGGGAGAGGTTTGGAAATTTATTGGGCCATATTGGGTACCCAATAAATCCTAATAAGCATACACATATTTATAGTGATATATTCTGGTGTTTACAGGGGAGCGTGTATTGATAATAACTCCAGAGAATAAATTCTCGTCACCCTGTCAAAGCCTGAGGGAGTGTGTATTTTAAATGCTCCAGAGGATAAATCCTCGTCACCTCGTCCTGTGTGGGAAATAAATAGCCCATGTGTCGTATCTAATAACTAAAGAGACGTGATTATTGTCAACTCTAGACCCTTGTGAGGTTTTTATTAATCTGGCAATTTTATCGTTACAGCTTAAATAATCCATATCAGTCATCAGTTCGACCTGTAAAATATAGTCATCACCATACAAGCCTCTCGCTCGTATGGTAAATCTTCCACCTCGTCACACAAGCTCCAAATGCTTATGTGGTATATGATGAAGTATGCCTATCTTCCAGAAGTATGCCATGTAATGTAGTTCAAAATTAATTGTTGCTATCCTATGGCGATGTTTATTAATTACACATAGAATAACCAGCACTCCACATCCAATGGCACTCACAGGAGTTGATATAATAATAAAAGTGCGCATCCAACTCATTAAGGTTTACCTATTTGTCGGGCACGCAAATAAAATCTTTACTCAACATCTATCCAATTTCCTGTTCAAACATATATAATGCACAAGTATATATTTCTAACTATCTTCAAATCAGTTCAATGTGTGATTTAATTGAATAAATTGGTTCTGTTTTTTTTTTTTGATGATATTCTAATCTTCTCTAAATCAAAGGCCGAAAATTGTTTAACAAATCAACTCAACTTCCATTACTTTGACTACGGCTTAAGTTCTTCAACGTTTCAGTTTCTAAGAACTTTTCAAATTTTTCAAAAATTTGGCTAACACCCTAAATTTTCGAAAAATTTCGCCATAACCTCCCCTGTACCGGGAAAATCCCGAAATTGCCATACAGGCCTTCTGATCTCCAAAAAAAAAAAAAAAAAAGAAGCCAATCGGCTCATAAAATCGTCATCACCCAAACAAAACAGTAAATTATAGTAAACATGTACCTATTTGTCGGGCAAAAATTTTTTATTCTCTGCTCTAGCCTCCTTGCTATGACCTGTTCAATGTAACTACATGTATATGCAAGCAAATGCGACCAATTTCAATACAATTCAATATTTGATTTAATTAGGCTAAATGGTTCAAAATTATCAAACTAATAAACAAACAACACAACCAGTAATCAATTAGTGAATTAGAGTTTCAAATTCATAATTTTGATACATATACAGAAGATCATGTTTTTGATGCCAATTCACAACAATGTATTCTAGCTATATTAGTTTTGGTTCTCACAACAGTCTAATGGAAATATATAGAAATCACACCTTCAAAACATGAACATAAATATTGATGATGCCATGTCATTATCAACATCATCTTCGGGCGACTAGAGTGTGATTCTATATCTATCCAGTATATTAAAACTTCGAATATACGTTCATGACGCGTATACGCGAAATCTTTATATACTCAATTGTCCAAATTCAAAATAAATAAATATTCAAATACGTATAAATCGATTTAAATTTTTAAAACAATATTGTTTTCATTTGAAAAATATACTCTTCACGCTCGTTCTAGAATACTACTGATCCTATCTCTAACGAGTCATTCTAATTGGATATTACTAATCCAATATCTGATGAATTCTTTCGTATGGTTCTAATGTGTCTTGTTCTCGAGCTCTGTAAACCAAAGCTCTGATACCACTGTAAGGACCCGTAACTTCCCCGTGAAGGAAAGAGCGGATACTTTGAGAACAACACACATCGGAACGCAGATGGAAGAACATTTCATTGTTATTACAACAATTTCATCAGAATACAAGAATATACAGAGTATAAATGAATAAAATACATTCGATGAATATCAGAGATTACAATAAATTACATAGCAGCGGAAAATAATACGAAAGCACAACTAGAAATAATGCACGGATACAGAGCTTTCCGAGCATCGTTCTAGATGTAAATCAGGACCCTGTGAATATAAATCTGCAAAACCAAAACTACTAGCTGCCCGTGTGGAAAATAGGGGCACCCAGAGTTTAGGTTAAAACAATAAACTCCAGGTCAGTCATGTGACTGGTGTGAGAACTAAAACAGTTATTAATCCTTATTTTAAAGCTTGGTAAATCAAGGGACCACGCCGTACAACACGGAACGGGATTCCTTCCAAGAATACCAGTGCATAGAACAAACAACGCAATGCTTTTTAGAAAAATGAAGCTATTATAAAACCCAGGTCCCATCACACAATGAAACGCAAGCCGGAGGATAGGGTTTTCCCTTATAATAGCCAAATAATGCTTGATACGTTTAAAACAAATCATTTGATACTATCATAGGTGTATAGTGTCAAAACATTTTCAATCATAAATATCAATCATAGACGGCATGGGTACCATATATCATGTCGCCATACTAGTTCTACAATTAAAACTGCAATATCACGTATTGGAAATTGGATTTCCGTCATGAGTCGAGGCAAGCTCCTCTCCGCGTTCGAGACACTCTAGCAAATGTCTCAGGAACCCACTATGATCCTTGGATCTTCAGGGCCGGTCCTCTCTTACTTTTGAGGATTGGCAATTCCTGAACACACGTTTCCCGGTCCTTACAGACCTATATCCGAGGCGCCTCGTATCCAACAACCACACAGGTGAAAAGTATATAAATGTCAGGGCTGGTAGGTCACTCACACCACCTTAGCTAGAAAGAAACGTCGTGCTCTCCCTGCAGTCACTATCCCGTTTTTGACTCATACCGAGGTGTGAGGCTCGCGAATTCACGCTTTACACAAAGCTACGCCACACAGGCCGTGCTTTGATCATCAACCACAAGACTTTGCTTTTCAACAGAAGCCTTGATCAATTGCCACTTATGCGTGCCACACTGGCAATTCACTCCATGCGACTGATGTCCATCGATATACAACCTTTGAGCTCGTACATCTCAGAGAAGGGCGTCACTACACCATAATGGCCAATTGGTAACCCTTTTTTTCCAATTGTCAACACTTATTTGTGTTGCCGTGTAATAACAAAAATAAGCGTTGCAATGTTCAAAAAGTGTTACCAAAAATACATTATTTCATTTTTTTATTGCCAACGCTTATTTTTGTTGTTAAGGCTGATTTGTTGGGGGTAAAAAAGTAAACTTACACCCTTAACCCTATTTCCCATTTCTCCATCGCTTGCCCAACGCTTTTCCTAGAATCGGCCGCCAAAATCAGAAATCTCAAATCCAGAACGAGGGAAAAAAAAATACTCGAATCCACATCCAAGAATTCCAGCATGGCAGAAATTACCGCTCTTCTCTAATCGGTTTTTGGGGGTCACATAGAAACTCGCATTCAATTTTAGGGATCGATTTGTGCTCACTTTCAACTAGAATTCATCACATCAGTCGCTTCAGGTGAATTTTTGAAGTATATTCTTTAGACTCGTAACTAATTGCTTTAGTTTTCATATGTTTTGAAGTATATTTTTCAGATGCTTACTGGAAGGTATATTCTTCAGATGTTGCTTACTGAAAAGGTATATTCTTCAGATGTTTGAAGTATTACTGTATTTTTCTAAAGTAATTCTAGCCTCTATTGAAATAACTTGGTATTTATTTGAGAGCCTGAATGACTTCCAATAATAACTTGGTAATTATTATTGCCAGAGTGTTTATAACTCTATGCATTCAGCTTTAAGAGCCTGAATGATGAAAGTGAATTTCTGAATGGATGTTTGGTTTCAATTTTGAACTGACGTTAGTGACGGTGCAATTGTAGTCGGAGGAACAGGCATGGGTAATAGTTGATGTTGGTCTCAAGTTGTAGTGTTGTAGTGTTATGGTGTTTATTTCTGTTAAGAGGATAGTGAGCTTAACTTAGCTTGTATAATGCGGATGTTGCCATCAGAAGTGAAGGTGGTTCGGCTGATGGGGTAAGTGAGTGTAGGACTCATAGCTTGAGGCGCTTCCAGAATAGTTCAATAGGAGTCTGGTAGCTTGGAACCATGTTTTAGTTTTCACACTTGTTTGAACTCTGTAGCGAGCAAAGTTGTAGAAGTAGTGCATAATTTGATAGATAGTAGCAAGTTAACAGTGGAAGATATTGGGATTATAACGCCTTACAGACAGCAAAGTTGAGTGACCCCAAGTTTAATGACCCTTTCATCTTGACTGATTGCAGATTTCTCGGATCTTAATTTGGTTTTCCGTGTTCACTAGAAACTAGACTCACAGTCAGTGCATCTCATTCTATGTTTTGCACATGGAAAAACATCATGCAAGTACTATTGTTACTTTGAATTGCAATTTGAACTCTGCTTTGAACCCTTTTTTTACTGGTGCGTGATGATATCATTAAGGATTTTATGTTTTATTTTGATTATGGAGACAATTTTAGTAGGTTGCGCCAAAAAAGACCAATTTGATATTTGTCTTTACCTAAGTGGGTTTTGATTTTAGTCTGGGTGGGTTATAAAATGGCTGAAGAACAGGCTGCTGCTAATGCTTATATCAAGTATGCACTGAAAAATTCCTACTCGTACATGCTCTCATTTCATACCCTTGCCTATTTCTTCTAATAATACTTTTTTTCTTCTAAAATGAAACTACTACATGACAACAATGAGGTTCTATAGCAGTTCTACATCAGACAAAGAAAAGGATGGTAAATCATGGATGAGGTTCTAAACTGCAGAGCAAAGTTTAAATGACAAAACTATATTCATCCCTCTAATTCTGAAGGCAGATTAGTAAAGGAATTCAAGAGTTTTGTGGCAGCAAGTCAAAATTTCTACTATAAAGTTATAGCAAATAAAAAAGTTTCCTAAATTATGAGCTGACAAACACTTCAATCGGAAAGTGTTCAGTTATTGGACAGAAGAGACCAGTGCTAGTTACTTCCAAATCTTTGTGGAAAATTAGCCAATGCAATTATGCAGCTGCTGCCATTGTGCATAATAAAGTCCCATGTTTTATCAAATGAGACACTGTCATTAGTACATAATAAATTCCCATGTAGTGCATAAGTAGATATACTGTTACTTTTACTTTATCTGCGCATGCATATGATGTATTACATACTGATGTTATTTCCTATCTTCTAGGTTACGGGGCTATATTGAATGGTGCAGAGTGGAGATACCAGTCACCTGCTATACATTGAATGGTGCAGAGTGCAGAGTGGAGATACCGTTTCATATAGTATTGACAACTTATTTTACTGTTATACCAGTTTTACAAATGAACCAAAATACTGTTGGATTTGGTTGTGTAAATGACACACATATGCTCAGGTTTACTCTATTTTAGGTTATACACAGTTGGGGGTAGTGTAAATATATGGAGACATCCCAGGCGCAACCTTCTGCCTTGACATTCTATTAATTGTCTTTTATTTTTGGAGTGTAGAGCAAGAGTCGTCGCCCCTTTTCCATATAGTTTTTGCCTTATTAAAGACTGACCAGTAAAACCTGATACCTTGATCATTATATTGGCATGAGGAATTATTTTCTTGAATAATTTCAATGCAAGGACTATCAAGTTTCCAGTTCCAGATAATCGCATTGATCTAAGTATTTGAAACAACTTTGGGTTTTAGAAGGAGGAACCATGCACTTAAACATTATTATGGTAGGCTTCTACTAACAGTGTGTACCTGCTAGTAAGACCCTTTTATTCCATGCACTTAGAAATAGATTTTGCATTAGAAATAGATTTTCACATCAGTTTCCTTTTTATTTCTGTGTGAAAATGCACAGTTATACTAATAGCACTTACACTTAAAGCTTCTGGTGATATCAGTTGCCTTTTCCTAAATCGTGTGAAAAGTAGGAATCACGAGTTCCAATTTCTTTTTGACTGGTAATATTATTGTACAAGTGAATATCTTTTGCAGACTTGATGAACTAGTGTTGATTGTGTTTTTTATAACCAATATCAATTTATCTGCTTGATTCATGAACAATAATAGCAATTTGCTAATTTTAACTGCTGTTCTTAGTTCTTATGTCAGACATGTAAATAGGCTTATCCTGTTACATATAACAAATAGTTTAAATTTAAATTTAGATATAAACCATGGGCAAGCAACTGATATACATCTGTTTCTTGTATTGTACCCACTACCCAGCATCTGAAGTCGGGGTGTTTTTTCTTCTTTCCTTTCCCTTTTTCGTTTCGTCACTACATGAAATTAAGTCTATATTTAATAGTGATTGCATTTTGAGACTGTTGTTTATTTATTTTCTACAGATGCCCTCCTACTCAAGGCCTTCGACTGATTATTGTGACTATTTCCAATGGTATTGTCCATCGGCCTATTCAGACAATTCGGGCGATCCTACTCAAATTGTTTGCTCAGCCGAATCTCAGACACCAACTTCGTTTAGCGTCTACGAGAGAATAGAGTTGAGTTTAGAAAGAGATTTGGCATTATTAAGTGTTCAGAATGATATGGCATCGCCTACCAGATCGACAACACCTACAAGATTGCCACCCCTACCAACATGCTATGTTGGAGAAGCACAATCTCGAAGGTTGTTATGCCGTTGCAACATTGAACCAATATTCAGAACATGCTATTTGAATAAAAATGTTGGTCGCCGATATTTTATTTGTGCAAACACTGGAACTCTTAGAGATTGTGGATTCATCCACTGGATTGACGAACCATTATGTGATCGTGGTGTGGAATTTGCATTGGAGGTTCTTGAAGAAAACAAAAGGCTAAAATATGAGCTTAAATTGCAAGATTTCATCGAGCTCAATAGACAAAAGATGTGTCAAAATTGAATGGTATGACTTCGAACTTATAACATTTACTGCTATTTGAAACTTAATTGATGTTATTTCATTTAATGCACGCAGAAAGCAGTAGAAGAAGCAGAGAAAATGAGAAAAATTAGTGGTACAAGCTATGCAAATTTTTGGATGTAAGGTTCGTTATATAGCTGGAGTTTCGCGTTTGGTACTTGTAGACTTCAAATATAAAAACATGTTGCATTATGTTAATTTTGTATTGCTATTACTATGGAATCGGATATTGTATATGTATTAAATTTAGTATCTTTATGTATTGAATTTTTTTGTTAGTTCATACTTTGCTGTTACCATGAATATGGATTTTTATTTCTTGTTGATTTGGTTACATGTTGCTATGTTGAGATAATACCATAGCTGAATGAACGCATATTAAATAGAGCTTATGCTACCTTATATGCAAATATTAGCGTTGCATGTTACCAACGCTGATAAGTGTTGCGAATATAATATTGCCAACGCTTATAAGCGTTGTGAATGAATATTTGCCAACACATATAAGCGTTGCAAATGAATATTTGCCAACGCATATAAGCGTTGGGAATGAATATTTGCCAACGCTTAAATGCGTTGGTAATACATTGCCACGCCCCCATAGCAACGCTAATAAGTGTTGCGGAAATTGTTTGCGACAGTTATACTCGTTGGCAATCACCTGTTTTGGTGTAGTGCGTTAAGCAAGAGAATAAATTCTCTGCCGCCTAACAGATGTATATTTAATAGAGATCAATCAACACAGAATAAAATCTAATGTCAGACACACAATCCATTTACAAGTTCGTTCTGGGTCTGAACGAAACCGGAGGCACTTTTCTCGCATATCCATCCATCTCCAACTACGTCTGGACGATTACCAACTGTTTCCCTCATCTTGGGAGTACAGCCCAATCAAGATCATCAGTAATCACCCAAACGATGTGAAGACTTCCGGTCTTCAACCACCGTCTTCCTCTTCGACATCTCGTCGAATCGGTTATTCAGAATGGGTATAAACCCGGCCTTTCTGAATGACCCACGTATATGATAAACAAAGGTTACACAAACACAACAAACGCCTCATTCCAATTCAGAATATTCTTTTATTCACAAAATCACATTCTGAGGGAATAGGTTCCCATTAATTTTATCCAAGATAAATTCTTCTAAATTTATTCTTTAATCTTCCTTTGGATATCATTTCAAACCAAATTATGGTTTTACAAACTAGTCGGGATTAGTGAACCACACCGAAGTAATTATTTATTTTATTTTCCAATCCCAACCTATTCATTCCATGGAGCAAAATTGGTAATACTCCCTATCTAACACCACGGTGTTATCGGTAAAATTAATTACCATTTCACGTTCAAATCTAATTAAAGATTTAACTATCGCATTGGGGCAAAACTGGTGGTACTCCATTCTCGATCACCTTTTAGACTTGATAATTAAAATTATCAATTCACATTTTAATCTAATTAAAGATTCATTAAAACTCCACTTAGTTTTAATCCTTTCAAAAATCAACATCTTGCCTTTAACTGGGTTAAAGAACCAATGCCATCTAAAGCATGGTTCACGACAAACCCAAATCACATTTGATATTAAATACAAGGCTCTGAATAGAAAATACATCAGCTTATATTCGATATCAAATTCTGAAACCAACAAATATCGTATTGGAAATAACGATATAAATATATCTTTCAAATTCCCACAACAATATCTGTATAATCACGGAATCCAACATCGAAATATTCCAAAGACCATTTCGATTCAAATCCACTTCCATTTTATATATTGGAAATTCTGGTTATTTTCAAAACCGATTCAAATTCAATTTATTCATTTCAAAAATAAATTGGTTTTAGTTCTAGTTCAAAACCAGTTCATTTCGATAAAAATCTATTTTTATCCTTTCAAATATGGAGTTTTTCATCCCAGTTCTTTCCAATTCACATATTATGATTTTACACAAATTATTAATATTTTTAATAATTTTATCAAGGCCCGTACAGTTGATTTCCATCAACGCCATCGAACTGCACTTACAGCGACCTTTTCCAAATTTTATTTGGACACAATTCCAAATCCAACCGTTAGATTACAAATTTCTAATATTCATTGGAGAGCTCTTTTCGATACGAACCCAACGGTTCCGGTTTTAGGAGAATCCGATGGTCGGATCTCCCGCAACGTCAATTCGAATTCAATGGTCGAAATTCATGAACTGCCGCGGTGCGGCGTGTTCTATTCAGGCCATTATATATATATAATATATATATATTATATTTCGTCAATTTTCTTTTCAAAAATATTTTATAAATCGTTTTAAATTCGTTTTCAAAACCATTTCAACTCTATATTCAATTTCAAATCAAAATTGAATATTTCATATCATTACTATATAAATGATAATATTTTCAAAACGTTATATTTTGAAATCACTTCCTTTTCAATATTCATTATAAAAACGAATATAATCGATATAAATATCGTTCACGTCAAAATGGCGCAACTCTAATCAATACGGCTTTATATATTTCAATAAATTCGTTATTCTATTCAACAAATGAATATTTATTCCATTCAACACATGAATCTATATTTCTTTCAACACATGACTAATCTCAACACATGAGTACTGTCAACACACGACTATTTTTGTTATGTAAAATATTTTATAAAACTATGGTATCTATCGTTTGATTTTTAATCAGACTCCAACTGTAAAGTGGTTCTAATTTTAAATATGATAAATATGTAAATTTTATTATCCAAAATACTTTACTCAACACATGAATAGTTTCAACCCATGAACATCGTCAACACATGACTATTTTTATATTCAACACATGAATTTGCTTTTATAATATTCATTATTTTCCCGATTGGAATGAGGCCCAATCAATTACCATATAACGTTAATTATATGGATTCCATACAACACATGTATATAATAGCAACGATAAACAATCAACCATCATCCAAAGTGCACCACACAACTGTCTGTCAACCTATTGATCGACACACAACTAATTATTGGGACTAGTGTAAGTCAAATATCATCCCAATACCAGTGTGGGGTTTCACATCAACAAACACTTAATATTATTTGTGCAGTTGGGCGATGTGTAAAATTTATCGTCCCAATCAGTATCAGTCAAATCAGTGTACATAAACAGACCGTCTGGTTTGTAAATGAATATTTTATTTCAACACATGAATTTCTATTCAGTTCATTTACACAATAAAATGATATTTTTATTTTTCAAACTTTTTTTAGAAAATTTCGGCGGCATAACGGCACGATACTAAAAACGGGACAAGGCCTAGCCTTATCCTCGGTCTAGTAATGGCCCACGCCATACACATATCAATCAAACCAATTTCAATTCACCAAACAACCAAATTTAGATCAAATAATCTAACCAACTACACAACCAAACAAACAAGTCCATGGTCTGTGGACAATGGTGTCGGGTGCTACTAAGCACCATCTGCATCCTAGTATATATATATATATATAACTAGAAGAGAAATTGAAGAGTGAGAAGTTCTCACCAACTAGCTATTCCAACTCCACGACACTTCTATTATAGGAAATCATCGCCGTTCTCGCCTTTTGTCACTTTCGTTGCCCGTAGCCACTACATATATAAAAATCACATTTTTATACTGTTGCAATGTATATAAAAATCATATTTTTATTATCACTCTATATGGATAAAAATTCTATTTTTACAACGCTACTATATAGATATAAATTCTATTTTTACAACGCTACTATATAGATAAAAATTCTATTTTTACAACGCTACTATATAGATAAAAATTCTATTTTTATCACGCTATTTTACACCTAAAGAATTCGCCTTTTCAAATATAAAGATTTCGCCTTTTCAAATATAAAGATTTCGCCTTTTCAAATATAAAGATTTCGCCTTTTCAAATATAAAGATTTCATTTTTATTTCATCACTATAAAAATCACCTCTTTATTTCAACATATATATAATAAAAATCATATTTTTATTTTGCTATATTTATAAAGATGATATTTTTACTATCTTACCTATATAAAAATCATATTTTTATACTTCTACAATATAAAAGATTATATTTTTAATACACTACTTATATAAAAATGGTATTTTTATATTTGCTACTTACATTATAAAAATCCCAAATTTATTATCATAAAAGTCCTTTCCTCCTAATTATAAAAATATAATCTTTTTGCTAATAAAAATCACTCCTTTCTCATAATAAAAATCTAAATTTTTCTTAATACAAAAATCTAAACTTTCCTATTTTATTTAAATATACAAAATCTGATTTTTTTTCTCCTATGTATAAAACCAAACAAAAACTGATTTTTTTTCTAAATTATTTAAACTAAATAAAGTGGAATAAAACTCATAGTAGTTTATTGAAGAGGAAGAAGGGGTTCATGGCCATCGTCGGGCTTACTGGTGGTGGTGGGAGGGGGTTAAATCGAGACGAGGGAGAGGAAGAAGAAGAAGAAGGAGGGCGCGCGGTACAGGGGGTGGAAGAAGAGGAAGGAGGAGGGAGGAGAAGAGCGGAGGAGGGGGAGGAAGAAGGAGGGGCATGGGGTCGGGCGCTGTCGCAGTCGGAAGGGGATTGGGGGAAGAAGGAGGAGGGGGCGTGGAGAGGGGCGGTGGCGCCCGCCACCTGGAGGAAGCCGCAATGGGGCGGCGGCGGGAGGAGCAGCGGCTCCTCCCCCTTCCTTCTCCGTCGCCCCTTTTTTCTCTTTTTTTATTTTTGTTATGAATCGAACGGAAGGGGGGGGGCAGAGGGATTTAAGGAGAAGAGAGAGAGGTTTTATATTTTTTTTTATTTTAATTTCAAAAAAGTTGACTTTTTCATACGACCTCTAAACGAGGCCTACCGCCTATCGTCCATAGCTAATTACCCCCATTCTGAACACAATGGGATATGTATCGTAGGCTGATTCGATCGTTACAATCAGTTTCCATCAACATCAACGTATAACTCTATATATTGAATTTGAACGCGCATTTCGATTTACCGGGACCACATACTAACTCTATAAATCCCAAAAAAATATTTTCTAGCTTCGTATTGATGATACGGTCCTAACAAAACAAGTTTCGTCGAATTCTGAGACCGTTGGAAAAAATGGCCATTTTCCAGTCGATTAAAATCAACTGAAACTGGTCAAACGCGTTTTCCTTTTCCACGCTCACATATTGACTCGAAAAATTATGAAATTTGAAATCTAGCAATAGTTTGACATCACGGATCCAACAAAAGTGGTTTCTTCGAAATCCGAGGTCGTTTGCAAAATTCTCATTTTTAAGGGCCTGAATTCCATAACGACTATTCAGAATTTTCAACTGGACATATCTTTTGATTCCCGCTATGAAATCTCAATTTTTCGGATTCGTTGGAAAGATATTCTCAATTAGATCCTAATGTTTTTGGTTTCACAAAAATCCAGATTGTTTTGCACCCGGTACATTCAATTGAAGTTTGAAATCGAATTATCGAACTACCGCGCCATTTTCAATTCTATTTATAATTTAAAATAATTATTTATATTCTAACGACGACGCATATAATATATACGTTTGAATTCTATTAAAAATAAATTTTTCGTCGATATTATTTAAAATAATCAATTTTAAATGTTCAAAATTCACTAAAATTGCCAAAATAAAAATTTTAAACTGGCCCGCATTTCCGGGTTGTTACAGTTTAACTCGCTTTGAATCCATTTTGCCATTGAGTGATTCATTCGCTTTCAACTCCATCCAGTCCGGTCTCATAATGTTACGCCTGTCAATATAGTTCCAACGTCCTGCTTTGGTTCGATTCTTTTAATATACGCGTGCGTTGTATACATTATCAGTTACGAGTTAAACTAACACTCTAATTAAATCTTAATTAAACGTTAATTATATTTATAATAATCAAACCATTAATTTTGTGAATAACAATTAAAATGTATATAGATATATTATATATGGGACACGGTCACGTTAGAAACTAAGTTACAGATATTTGGTCAAGTTAAAATTACTTTTGATCGCTACAGTATAAAAACGTACAAAATAGTGGTTGGGCACATTCTAAACCATATTGTTATTGGTTAGCCACGTTGTAGAATGATTTGACATATATCAATAGAAGATCAGGCCACCTAAATTGTAGGATTAGGTATCGTACATTAAATAATTAGTCACCAAAACATTTCCTCGCCTCTACTGCTAACTTCCCATTCGCTCCCATCCCCCCCCCCCCCGTACTCTTTTCATTTTTTTCGTTAATTCCTCTAACACATAACGGCCTCCCCATGTATCTGCTACAAATATATTCTTGCGTTAATACTAATAATAATTATTTCTTAATAGGTATTCATGTGTCAACAAACCGTGATCTGCCCTCTATAAAACGACCCACTTCTACTGTTTATCACCGTCTTCAATGCTGGATCAAACTACCCCATTTTGTACCCAAAACTCCTGCATCATATTTACGTTCAGCATTAATTCATATTAACTAACTTTAATTATAATTGGATACTTTAATTACTCTGAAAACTCTTCGTCTCAGATAAAAGCATACAGCGTCCCTTCCGGCATGGATACCACGGCTTCTTCAGCTTTCCACGCACCCACTGTTCCTCGTTCGATACCATGCTACAGCCCCCACTTCTCTACTCCACTCACCTACCTGCTGTGTCCCTCACGCATGGTACTCCTATACCCCATACACGCTGAGTGCCGCATCCCCACAGACCGTCAGACCCGAGCCCGACCACAACTCTTCCATTCCGCACGCAAATCACCAACAGTTTCTCTCCACTACCCATCACCTGCTCCGCACCGTCGAACTGTCATCGTATAAATCAGATCTGAAACCCACGTGCCACACTCCAAGACTAAAGCGACCCTCATTGTAGAATGCTCCACCTCTCTCCCACCCACCTTCCGTGTAACACCCCACCTCCGCCAATGCCACTCTTGCAAGCACACTAGCTTCGGAGGGGCGTTAAACAAGGTAAACATGCATGCAGATATCACAAGACAGAACACATAGAAGTAAAAACAGAGTAAATAAAGCAGCGGGTAAAAACTAACATTTCAAAACCATAGTCAAGTTACATCAAAGTACTTGGTCATTATTTTCCACAAAACAAAGTCTAGAAACATAAACTGAAAACTGGAAAGAAAATCATAAAGTAACTATCCCCAAGGTAGGATAAAGCCATAGCAAGCTCAAGTCCGAACCGTACATGAGCTATCCAGAAAAGCAGCTAAAGATCCAAGCTAGGTGCTAGTGTTCCCACCCTGTAAACCTAGGGGGAAACGAAAGAAAAGAGGCGAAAGAAAATGGGTCAGTCAAAAGACTGGTAAGTCCTATCTACTATTAGCATAAAAACTAATAAAGTTAACTGGACATGTAAAACAGAGATGAAACATAGGGTGATAACTGACATGGTGAAAAGTTAACAAGATAGATCAAGTGTGGCACCGCATATACAAGGTTAAGTTTTGCACCAAGTGTACTAGTATTCCAAACCATGTCAAGTATAAGCAAGAAGTGATCCCATGGCCCAATCTTGACCCAATATCACGAGTTGACCTAAGTCAAGGTCCCACAACACGGTTTAATCGATCGGTTCCCTAAAGCCTAACTCGTCAAGTGTCGGTGTCATACGGCCCAATCACGAAGTGTAGTCAAACTGTGTTAGGTCCACCCTAGGGTGTATCAAGCCCTAGGGTGCCAACCACGGGCACAAATCAAGCACGCATAGTCTAAACCTACTGGTGCCCGTGTCTGCTTTTTCAACTCCGGACTATGTGCACGACCATAGTCCGCCTGAACCTACACCGGCGCACCTACTCAGCCGTCGTTTTGGTCGCTTACATGTCAGCCCAGTAATCGTTCCCCATCCTAGCCTAGTCCCAAGGGTACCATGATACAACCAAGAGGGTTACTGGTGAAAAGGACCACGTAACTAGGGTTTCTAACGGGTTAAGCATGGTTAACCCTATCCAATCAAGTACCAAGTCGGTTAAGTGTACCCAAGGTTCATGACTTAACCCTACTAACCCATCGTGTTTAATTGGTTAAGTATTCAAGCGGTCCATGACTTAACCCAATCATGTGGCATTAATTAATTTAATGCACCCAACCTCTCACATTAGACCTTGTTGTGGTTACTAGTTAAGCCGGGCGGGTCCGAGTAGCTTTACACCACAACTTAGTCTAACCTCGGGTTTCAAGTGCGACATGACCAACTACTCACATTGGGTCCTATTGCTTGTAGCCACTAGTTAAGCCGGTCGGTTCCGGGTAGATTTATGCTATAAACTCAACCCAACCTCGAGTTGGCCATTCTCATGTTTTCTAGAAGTCATGTCCAAGTTCATGTTCATGTTTCAAGCATAATCCCATGTCATATTTCATGTCATCTTTTCAAGTCATGTTTTTATGTCATTTTAGTTTACCCATAACGTAACCCCATCGCATGTAAGTTCGCATAAACGCAAATAGATCTCAAAGAGAGAACTTAGAAGCATGACATAATTAATAAGGTTTGGGCCACAAGTTAAACATGGTGGCATATGAGGCAAATGTGTTCATAAACTTGCATATTACATTATAGGCCTCAAAACATGCATGATATCAACTTTAGCAAAATAGATGAAACATGGTCATAAATGACATAGGATGATAGCAAGTGATTCGCATATAACATCATATGCAAGATAACATAAGGTTTATGAGAGTTTCTATGTTGCTTTATGCAACATTTCAAATCAAAGCTCGTAGCTTTTTATGCACAAAGTCAAGGTGATGGCTTTACAAACATGCATAGAATAAATCTATGCATAACATGATAGAATCAAAGCACAAATCATACTTAGGCCCAAACTCAAACTTGCAACATGTCATATTTAACTTCATAGTTAGAATCTAAGAGTAGTATAGGGCTTACAATGCTATGAAGACTTATAAAATAAAAATAAGATTGAGATGAAGCCACTAGCAACTCTAAAAACCCCCAAATAGCAAGCTCCAATGAAAACCCTTGAGAAATAAGAAGAAGATCCTTGCTTTGATGAAGAAAGATTAAACTTTGGCCTTGAATCAAACTTAGAAACTCTCAAACAAGCTTAGGAACTCTCATATGAATGAAGATGGAGACTATGACAAGAGGGTGGAGGCCATGATTAAACATTTTGGCATAATCTAGTTGTAGGTTTGATTTATGATGGTTTAGGCTAGGTGTTAGGGTCCTTTTATAGAAGTTTAGGTTAGTTTAGGCCATAGGATTAACCCTAATTCAGATCTGAGCCTTTAAAATCTGTCACAAGCCACTAAACATGTCTTGAGAAACAAGTCAGATGCACCCAGGCCAAACTGGCCGACCACCCAAGTCGACAGGGGTGTCGACTGGGCAGTCGACACAACCTAGGGTGTGTCGACTCCCAAGTCGACTCCCCAGTCGACTTGGGGGTGGCGGGAATTTTTCCCGCATGTTCTACTTGGCTGAATTTGAATTTGAATCTGTTTTTAAACTTGAATTTTCTGAAAACTTCTATAGGCCATAGCTGGGTCATACGGACTCCGATTTTCGAAAACTCGGACTCTATTTCGCGTATTTTTCCGAGACGAACGCAATGGCACAACCCGTTTCCCTTGATTCAGATTTTATCATTTAATTCTGCCATGATTTATGTTATAACATGTTATTTAAAAATATGGGTTATTACATTCTCCCCTCCTTAAAGGATTTCGTCCCCGAAATCTCTACGTTAGGAAGAACGTATCCTACCATCCATCATCCATCTACTAAAAACATCATCCACGAGCAGTCATTGTCCTTAAAAGATTCTAAATGCTGTATGATCATATGCGAAAGGTGGGTGTATTTGTACTTATCTAATGCGAAAATCAGGCGGTTACTGATTCAGTAAACCTCCTTAATGCAATGTATGTTAGTGAAATGAGTCCATATGTATGCAAATTCCTAACATAATTTATAATCTCTACATGAGTGCACATAACATTCATCCATATGCAACATCCATGTGATAGCATAACAAGCTTCAGCCATGAATAAGTATGAGCACTCATGCATATGCAATATGAAAGTGTGTGAGCCGATATTAGTGCCTAATGTGTATCATGCATCCACGAGTATCCACTTGCAAACACTTGCAACCACTTGCAAACATCAAGCATAACATGTTTCAAATACATGTTTCATCCAAAGGGTTTCTACCTAAGGTTCTCATGACAAGGTTAACGAAGTTACAAGATAAACATGATAAACATGGATAGCAAAAAGGAAGATATGCTAAAAAGGAAAAGAGATCGAGAATGTACCCTCAAAAAGAAATGGATAAAGCCCCCGCATCTTCTCCTCGGTTTCCCAAGTTGCATCCTCTTCGGCTTCACTCCACTGAACTTTCACCAATTTGACTTCTCGATTTCTTAGCTTCTTGATCTCCGTTCTCAAGATACGAATCGGAGCTCTCCTCAAGGTTGCCTCTTTCTCTACCTCCATGTCTTCAAGAATGCTAGGTTCAATCACCTCAGCGGACTCATGTAGGCACTTTCGGAGATGCGAGACATGAAAGACATTATGCACTCCGGCCAGCTTCTCGGGCAATTCCACCTTATAAGCCATCTTCCCAATTCTTTTTATGATAGGGAAGGGTCCTACGAACCTTGGTGCCAGCTTCCCAACTGCCCCAAAACGAACCACATTACGCAAAGGAGAAACCTTCACAAAAACCATATCTCCAACTTCGAATTCCAAATCTGTCCTTCGCTTGTCAGCATAGGATTTCGGTCTATCTTGGGCCGCTTTCATCCGTCTTCTCACCAATTCAACTTTCTCGGATGTGTCCCGTATCATATCGGGCCCAAGTATAAGCCTATCCGTTGTCTCAGACCAACAAGATGGTGACCTACACAGCCTCCCATACAGAGCTTCAAATGGTGCCATCCCTATGCTAGCTTGATAGCTATTATTATAAGCAAACTGTACAAGAGGAAGGTGGTCTTCCCAAGTACCACCAAAGTCAAGAACACAAAGCCTCAAGAGATCTTCTAGCACTCTATTCACCCTTTCGGTTTGGCCATCCGTCTGAGGGTGATAGGCTGTACTTAGATTCAATCGCGTACCCATCGCTTCCTGCAAACTATTCCAGAACTGGCTAGTGAAGATTGGGTCACGATCGCTAACTATGCTAGAAGGAACTCCATGCAATCGCACTATCTCTCGAAGATAAACAGATGCTAGCCATGATGCGGTCCTCTTTCTCTTCGCTGGAATGAAATGAGCACTCTTCGTAAGTCTATCAACTATGACCCATATGTTGGTATTCCCTTTCCTTGACCTAGGCAATCCATCCACAAAATCCATAGAGATACTTTCCCACTTCCATTGCGGGACCTCCAATGGATGTAATAGCCCACCGGGTTTCTTCGACTCGGCTTTCACTTGTTGGCACACCATGCACTTTGAAACATACTCTGCCGCATCCTTCTTCATTCCAGCCCAAAAGAAAATACGCTTCATGTCCCTATACATCTTATCTCCTCCAGGATGTATAGTCATCTTCGAGTGATGCACTTCTTCGAGAACTTTATGCACCAAGTCTCCTACTTGTGGAACGCATAGCCTTCCATCACGCCTTAGCCAACCCTTGTCATCAATAGTATATCTAGCAAGGTGACTAGACGTCTCACCACATATCAACTTGTCCATGATCTCGACTATCTGTGGATCTTCCTTCTGAGAAGTCCCTACTTGATCAAGAAGTATAGGTCTAAGCTCAAGAGATGCTAACGAACCCGTCATCGACTCAACAGCTATTGTGAAATCAAAGGTTGCCAAGAACTCTAGGCTCCTCATCTCAACAAACAAGGGACTCAAAGTCAACCTACTTCTGCTTAGTGCATCTACCACAACATTACCCTTGCCAGGGGTATAAGCTCTCGAAGTCATAAGATGCTAAGAATTCCATCCACCTTTGCGGCCTTAGGTTCAGATCTTTCTGCGAGAAGAGGTACTTGAGCGACTTGTGATCAGTATATAACTCAAACCTTTCGCCTAGAAGATAGTGGCGCCAGGATTTGAGTGCAAAGACGATCGCTGCCAACTCCAAATCATGAGTGGGATAGTTCTTCTCATGAACTTTAAGTTGCCTACCCCCATAACATATCACTCTTCCTTCCTGCATCAGAACATCACCTAACCCCGTGCCACATGCATCGGTGTACACGGTAAACATCTTACCGTCGTCGGGTAATGCCAAAATTGGAGCTGTGGTAAGGGCCCACTTGAGCCTTTGAAAAGCAAGCTCACACTCTAAGTCCCATGCAAAGACTAAGTTCTTCTTTATCAACTTAGTAAGAGGGGCTGAAATCTTAGCGAAGTCCCTGATGAACTTCCTATAGTAGCCCGCCAGACCGAGAAAGCTTCTTACTTCGGTTGCATTCCTAGGAGTCTTCCAATCTTGAACCGCAACCACTTTCGCGGGATCCATAGCTATGCCTTGCTTAGAGACTATATGTCCAAGAAACCGAACTTCCCTTCTCCAAAAATGGCATTTGGAGAACTTGGATTTCAACTGATGAGCTCTAAGCGTATCCATCACTTCCTTGAGATGTCTAGCATATTCTTCCTCATCTTTTGAGAAGATCAGAATATCATCCACGAAGACAACTACAAACTTGTTAAGGAACTCCCTGAACACCCTACTCATCAAATCTACGAAGTAGGCGGGTGCATTAGTCAAACCGAATGGCATGACAAGCCATTCAAAGAATCCATCTGGAGTCCTAAACGCAGTCTTATCAATACTATCCTCAGCCACTTTGAGCTGATGGAATCCGGTGGCTAGATCGAGCTGAGAGAAAATAGAAGCACCAACAAGCTGGTCAAAGAGGTCATCAATCCTCGGTAACGGGTGCCTATTCTTCTTTGTCATCTTGTTCAACTCTCGATAATCAACACATAGACGAAGCGAACCATCCGCCTTCGTAGCGAACACCACAGGAGCACCCCATTCAGAAATGCTTCGCCTAATAAAACTTTTCTCAAGCAACTCCTTGATTTTCTTACTGAGCTCCCTTCTTTCGCATGGGGTCATGTGCCGAACGGGCAATGAAACTGGCTTGGCATTATCAACAAGATAAATGCGGAAATCTATCTCTCGTTTAGTGGGTAACCTCTCAACCTCTTCAAAGACATCAGGATATTCTCGAACCACCCTTACAGATTGCAGATCATCGATGGACGAGTCAAAAGATTCAAGATAACATAACATGACGGGATCCAACGGGTTGTAAGAAATCTCTAGGGTATTACCGAGGCGAGTCATGAGCCTCACCACCCTATGCTCACAATCGAGGATGGCTCCATAACTGGACAACCAATCCATGCCCAAAATCAACCCGTATCCCGTGAATCCGAGAACATAAGCATTACACGTGAATTCTACGGTCGAGATAGAAATCTTCAGATCCACACAAATCATAGATAGATGGGCGGAACCCCCAATTGGATTTGAAACACTAACGGGATCCTCAACTAGACTAGTACTTAGGTGCAAACTTTCAACAATGTCAGAAGAAATAAAGGTGTGCGATGCGCCAGAATCAAATAAAGTGCGAACAGGAAAATCAGAAATATAAACAAGGCTTTCTACAGAAATACTACCTCGGTCCTGAACTAGAGCAGTGTTGAGAGCATGCACTTGCCCTCTAGAAGGTCCTGCACGCTGAGTCTGCCCTTGCCCTTGTCCTTGCTTCTTGGAGCAATCCTTGCTAAGGTGTCCAGGCTCTCCACAGTGAAAGCATTCTCCCAACTTCCTCTTCTTCTTTCTGCAATCTTTGGCTATGTGCCCAACAATCCCACAGAAGTTGCATTTTCTTGGGTCCTTTGCCTTGTTGTTGTTGGCCTTATTGCCCTTGTTGTTCTTGTTGTTCTGATTGCTCTGATTCCCTCCCCACTTGGAGTCCGCCTTCTTGGTTTGAGTCTCATTAGGCTTGACTTCTTTCTTGCCATTCTTATCGTCTCCTTGAAGCAATGCCATGTCCACTAGGCTTTCAAAAGTGGCCCCCATGGGTATATGAGACAGGGCTAAACCTTGTAATGGCTCATTCAACCCTCGTGCAAAGCGTAGAGCCTTCTTCTGGGGAGTATTAACCATGTCCAAACCGAATCGAGCAAGCTGGTTAAACTTATTCACATACTCCCTCACTGTCATGTCCCCTTGCTTCAAAGATATAAACTTCTCCAATTGCAGATTTGCCTCAGCAGATGATAGAAACTTAAGCCCAAACCTCGTCCTAAAGTCGGCCCAAGTCTCTATAGGCCTAGTAGCATTGGTGACCTCCCACCAATAAGCAGCTTCCTCTTTCAATAGCCATGCCGCCAACAGAACTTTTCTACGGTCTTCCACATCAAAGATGGCGAAGAGATCTTCGGTTTCTTTCTATCAATTTCTCGCCTCCACAAAAGTCTCCGTCCCAATAAAATTCTTTCCCCCCATTGCCTTAAAGTCTTTGCAAACCTTTGCGAAATCTTCTTGTGGATGCTGAGGAGGAGGAGGAGGAACCTCAGTTACAGTGGGAGTGTTTGCTGGGCCCACATCATTGGCCCTAGCTTCCAAGTACCTCCGGAACCATCCGGGAATGGTTACTCCCTCAGGAAGGTTAAGATCAGCCATGCTGAAAAAGGAAAAGATAGATTAAGAACGAGGAAACAAAGGATAGTGCTAATGGCTTTTGGGGAATAGCCTTTTAAAATAAACTAGACTTTTCTTGGAAAATACTTAATTGGTTTTGAAAATAGTTTCTAAAAGGTTTTTAAAACTTTTTTCCGGTCTAGTAAAACCTTATGCTCTGATACCAAATGTAATACCCCACCTCCGCCAATGCCACTCTTGCAAGCACACTAGCTTCGGAAGGGCGTTAAACAAGGTAAACATGCATGCAGATATCACAAGACAGAACATATAGAAGTAAAAACAGAGTAACTAAAGCAGCGGGTAAAAACTAACATTTCAAAACCATAGTCAAGTTACATCAAAGTACTTGGTCATTATTTTCCACAAAACAAAGTCTAGAAACATAAACTGAAAACTGGAAAGAAAATCATAAAGTAACTATCCCCAAGGTAGGATAAAGCCATAGCAAGCTCAAGTCTGAACCGTACATGAGCAATCCAGAAAAGCAGCTAAAGATCCAAGCTAGGTGCTAGTGTTCCCACCTTGTAAACCTAGGGGGGAAACGAAAGAAAAGAGGCGAAAGAAAATGGGTCAGTCAAAAGACTGGTAAGTCCTATCTACTATTAGCATAAAAACTAATAAAGTTAACTGGACATGTAAAACAGAGATGAAACATAGGGTGATAACTGGCATGGTGAAAAGTTAACAAGATAGATCAAGTGTGGCACCGCATATACAAGGTTAAGTTTTGCACCAAGTGTACTAGTATTCCAACCCATGTCAAGTATAAGCAAGAAGTGATCCCATGGCCCAATCTTGGCCCAATATCATGAGATGACCTAAATCAAGGTCCCACAACACGGTCTAATCGATCGACTCCCTAAAGCCTAACTCGTCAAGTGTCGGTGTCATACAGCCCAATCACGAAGTGTAGTCAAACTGTGCTAGGTCCACCCTAGGGTGTATCAAGCCCTTGGGTGCCAACCACGGACACAAATCAAGCACGCACAGTCTAAACCTACTGGTGCTCGTGTCTGCTTTTTCAACTCTGGACTATGTGCATGACCATAGTCCGCCTGAACCTACACCGGCGCACCTACTCAGCCGTCGTTTTGGTCGCTTACATGTCAGCCCAGTAATCGTGCCCCACCCTAGCCTAGTCCCTAGGGTACCATGATACAACCAAGAGGATTACTGGTGAAAAGGACCACGTAACTAGGGTTTCTAACGGGTTAGCATGGTTAAGCCTATCCAATCAAGTACCAAGTCGGTTAAGTGTACCCAAGGTTCATGACTTAACCCTACTAACCCATCGTGTTTAATTGGTTAAGTATTCAAGCGGTCCATGACTTAACCCTATCATGTGGCATTAATTAATTTAGTGCACCCAACCTCTCACATTAGACCTTGTTGTGGTTACTAGTTAAGCCGGGCGGGTCCGGGTAGCTTTACACCACAACTTAGTCTAACCTCGGGTTTCAAGTGCGACATGACCAACTACTCACATTGGGTCCTATTGCTTGTAGCCACTAGTTAAGCCGGTCGGTTCCGGGTAGATTTATGCTACAAACTCAACCCAACCTCGAGTTGGCCATTCTCATGTTTTCTAGAAGTCATGTCCAAGTTCATGTTCATGTTTCAAGCATAATCACATGTCATATTTCAGGTCATCTTTTCAAGTCATGTTTTTATGTCATTTTAGTTTACCCATAACGTAACCCCATCGCATGTAAGTTCGCATAAACGCAAATAGATCTCAAAGAGGGAACTTAGAAGCATGACATATTTAATAAGGTTTGGGCCGCAAGTTAAACATGGTGGCATATGAGGAAAATGTGTTCATAAACTTGCATATTACATTATAGGCCTCAAAACATGCATGATATCAACTTTAGCAAAATAGATGAAACATGGTCATAAATGACATAGGATGATAGCAAGTGATTCGCATATAACATCATATGCAAGATAACATAAGGTTTATGAGAGTTTCTATGTTGCTTTATGCAACATTTCAAATCAAAGCTCATAGCTTTTTATGCACAAAGTCAAGGTGATGGCTTTACAAACATGCATAGAATAAATCTATGCATAACATGATAGAATCAAAGCACAAATCATACTTAGGCCCAAACTCAAACTTGCAACATGTCATATTAAACTTCATAGTTAGAATCTAAGAGTAGTATAGGGCTTACAATGCTATGAAGACTTATAAAATAAAAATAAGATTGAGACGAAGCCACTAGCAACTCTAAAAAACCCCAAATAGCAAGCTCCAATGAAAACCCTTGAGAAATAAGAAGAAGATCCTTGCTTTGATGAAGAAAGATTAAACTTTGACCTTGAATCAAACTTAGAAACTCTCAAACAAGCTTAGGAACTCTCATATGAATGAAGATGGAGACTATGACAAGAGGGTGGAGGCCATGATTAAACATTTTGGCATAATCTAGTTGTAGGTTTGATTTATGATGGTTTAGGCTAGGTATTAGGGTCCTTTTATAGAAGTTTAGGTTAGTTTAGGCCATAGGATTAACCCTAATTCAGATCTGAGCCTTTAAAATCTGTCACAAGCCTCCAAACATGTCTTGAGAAACAAGTCAGATGCACCCAGGCCAAACTGGCCGACCACCCAAGTCGACAGGGGTGTCGACTGGGCAGTCGACACAACCTGGGGTGTGTCGACTCCCAAGTCGACTCCCCAGTCGACTTGGGGGTGGCGCGAATTTTTCCCGCCTGTTCTACTTGGCTGAATTTGAATTTGAATCTGTTTTTAAACTTGAATTTTCTGAAAACTTCTATGGGCCATAACTGGGTCATACGGACTCCGATTTTCGAAAACTCGGACTCTATTTCGCGTATTTTTCCGAGACGAACGCAAAGGTACAGCCCGTTTCCCTTGATTCAGATTTTATCATTTAATTCTGCCTTGATTTATGTTATAACATGTTATTTAAAAATACGGGTTATTACATTCCGTGAGACACTACCCACCGCCGCGACGATACCTGACGATCGGTCCTCCTCCTTGCAGTTCCAGCTAACCAGAAAGGTTGGGAAGCTATGGGGTTTAAATTGGAGTAAGGATTTTGGTTTTACTATGTAGGTGGAAATTAAATATCAGAATGTATGGAGTTTATTTTTTTCCGTTTCAATGGGACTTGCCTGAATTGGTTGCTGGAGCAAAGAGGAGAGAGTTATATTTTAAGACCCAGTGAAACAACAAACTAATGTATATTTATAGTGGAAGAAATACTTGGTGGCCACGTTGTAGGAAAATAGGCTTGCAGAGGAGTAGATTAGATGTTGTGTGTAAGCTTGGTTCGGAGAAGATTGACAAGCAAGAAAAATGTTTGTGTGGGGTGCAAGGAACTAGTAAATTTGGGGCGCAAGGAAACTAGTAATTTGGGGTGCAAGTAAGTGACAAGTACAAGACGCAAGGAAACGATATGTCTACAACGCAAGGAATTGAAGTAACAGCGAAAGTGATTTAATTAACATTTGCATCCTTTTACGTTTGTTTCGAACTCTAAAAGGTAGTATTAATATTTTTCTTATACTTAATTTTCCTTAAAATATCTCTATCAATCTACTTCAAATAGTTTAACCCAATTTAAAATTCAAGGTTATAATGATTTTAAATTGGTCTAAAAACCCTTTTTATTTTATTCTGTAAATCGTTATGGTTTTTATAAACAAATTAAATATTGAAATTCATTAATATCCCAAATAAAATATTTAAAAATAATAATAATTAAATATTCGACTGTCCAAAAGTATGGGACATTACAAGACTTTTGTCTGACCCATAGTTTTATGTCTCTTCTTATTACTCTAGGTGCTCCTAATCGAGCATGTTAGGTGGTAATGCATGAGTAGCTGTCAGGAGATGAGCAGGAGGCTTCCACGTACTATGTACACATATTCTCCCTGTATTGTTGCTAGTCACTGCTTTGGGCATTAGTAGTGTACCTCTTTTATTTCCATTTTAGAGACATTATTTTGAAGTTGTAATAATGGTTTGGATCATAAGCTGTATTTTGGATTCTGCTATTCTGATGGATATGGTTTAGTTTTCAGCTTATACACTTCTCGCCTGTTTTATATCAAGTTATGATATTATTATATTTTATTCCATGCGCTGTGAGATATACTATAGGTTCTTGATGATTCATCGTTTTAACCCCTTTTGGCGACCCTCCTGTGCTAGTCGAGTATTGGCATAGCGCATTTTGTGGAAATGTCTGATTAGTTTGGGGTGGGCCGTCACAATATATCATAATATATTAACACATTTCACAAAATAGAAAATGTATTGATAGGCTGATTTTTATACACCAAGGAGGATTTTACATAAATTTTTATTTATTCAAATTATTTACTTTTCTTTTTAATTTAAGAGCACACTGACCACACATAACCAGATCTTGGATTTTTAAATGAGGTCAGTTGCAGCATAAATATAAGTAATCTCTTAACCATGCATGACCAGAGCTTGGATTTTTAAATGAGGTTAGAGAAACACTTATGAATAATATATTTTTATTATTTTTGGTTTGAAAAGAAAAACTCCTTAGTATATAAAACCAATATGGATGATATAAATGTGATAGGTACAGAAATGGTTGTGAAATAAATTCTAAATTAATCATATTATGAAATATGCTCAACTATACCGGGATTCTTGAAAGTTTTCAATTATCACTATTTCTGGAAAAAAATATAATCACAATTCCATCACAAATATTTCCACTAATTATTTAAGACGATTTCAAAAATATTGAACTCTCCACATTAATATAAAATCATGATGGATGGCAGAATAATGATAGATAAAGGAGATGTTCATGAACTAAGTTCAAATTCAAAGATATTGTAATAACTGTTCAATCATCATGAAAATTTAAATAAAAACTCCTCTTGTGGTGAAATATACTATGGTCACAACTCATCACAATTTCAATAGTTTAATAATAATTTTGATGAACTATAAATACAGTTCATTTTAATTATTGATTTCAATTTCTGAATAAATAATCAATAAATGATTTTAAAATTGAAAAATCAATTACAAGAGGGAACTCAAAAAGATGATTTATACAAGACAGGTGGAATTTAAAAAGAATCTATACAAGATGAAGATCAAAATAAAGAATCAAAACATATGAGAGGGAAATTTATAATACACTTTTGATACCACTAGTTGTCTCTATTGAAGAGAATTTTAATATGACAGTGGTGATTAACAAGGGTATCCCAGACAACAATATCCAATCACAAAGCCCAAGCAAATAATTTAACAATTCAGTTCCATTTATCATAGCAGCAAGTCAAATTCAAAAGAATTTTCATAGGAAAGTTTTCAGACAATTTTTATCAAGACAAGAAGACAAATCATGATCCTAGATTTAAAATAACAGTTTATTTGAAATCACTTGAAGGCATGTGAAACTTCAATATTTAATGAATCGATCACACAAGATTTTTAATTTCTAAAGCCAAGGAGTGTGTGAGATTCAAGATAATAAACAATATCAAATGATTTCAAACAAAACAATATTCAAGTAGATGATCATGATTTCAGAATTAATTTCAAAAAATGTAGCATAAGAAAGATTTTCAATTTAGAGTACTTAAGTCAATCAGAAAATTTATGAACCTTTTATCAGAATAGCAGATGACAACACAAACAAGCAGTTACCTAAAAAGATTTCAAAAGATTTCTTTTATCAGAGCAACACAATAGTCAATTTTAAAGCAGGCTTGTCAAGATAATTTTTCAGAGATATTTATGACTATTACAAAAGATGATTCAAGACCTAAGATTAAAAATATAGTTTATTTTAAATCATTTGAAGGAAGAAGAAAATCTCAAGATTCAATGAATCAATCACACCATATTATAAATTTCAAATCCAAGATATGTGTGGGATTCATGAATTAATAATTTCAAGTGATTTCAAACAAATAAATATTCAAATCAAATGATCATGAAATAATTGTGAGTTCCAATACGACATTTTCAAAGATTTTTTCGTAATTATTTTTGACAAGTACAAGAGAAATTTTAGAATATTTACATCATGCATGAGAGATATTCATGATCCAAAAAAACAGTTTATTTGAAATCACTTGAATTAATGTAAATTCTGGGATACTAAGAATCAATCACACAAGAATATTAATTTCAAATCTAAAAGGTGTGTGAGATTAAAAATATATAAAATTCAAATGATTTCAAAAAACAAATATCTAAGACAGAAGATCATAAATAAAGTTTAATTTCAAAATGTATCACAACGATTCAAGTCACATAACTTCCAGTTCAGAAATAATCAAGCCAATCCAAAAATCAATAAGATTATCACAACTGAAAAATAGCAGTGTGCTGTAATGAATACAAATTTTCGAGCTTTTTCCAAAATGAATTATAGGAAACTCAAAACAGCAGAGTGTGTGAAATTTCATTAATTTTTCAGATCTTCTAAAATTTAGAATTCAAAATAAAGTGTTCAAGATATAACAAGTATGCATCATCATTATTAGGAATTCAGAAAAAACATCAAAATAATTGCAGAAAATTTACAATTTTGAATTCAAGATATGGAAATGATTAAAAAAATTAGATTTTTATTCAAATAAAGTGAATTTCCAAAAACCATGAATTCTACAGTTTGAAGTTATGAAACTCAAAATAAAATAAACAATAATATGGCAGTGTCAAATCAAAAACATAAGACAAAGAAAAATAAACAGAAGGGGTAGAAGGATGAAAATAATAAAACGATAAAAACAGAGAATATTAACAAAAGATGAGTTTAGAGATCATACCAGAATTTGATGTGAGAAAATGAATCTCTAACTCAGCAATCTTGGCTAAGGAACTATGAATAATTCGATGATATGAAGCACTTTGAATTCAGTTTCTCTTTTGCAAAGCAGTTCCTTAGCCTCCTCTGGTACCTAACAATTTAGACGCTCGAGTGGTCTAACAAAAATTATAAAACCACTCTGAAATGTGTTCACGACTTTAGGTACCCAAACCTGTTTATATAACAATCTATTCGAATCTATCTTTGTGCCTTTAGGAACCAGATCTATTTGAATTTAACGAAGCCCGTTTTATTTTATTTTGGGGTCCAAAGACGTTTAATGGAATTGTTATAAAACAAATTCACATCTTGTTTATTATTTAAAAATCCTTTGAATTATCAGAATTAAAATTTTCAAATCGATTCTTTTCAAAGCAGATTGAATTTAAAAAAAACATTTGAATTCACATTTTCAAAAACATTTATTTTCTCAAAGCCAACACCATATTTATTTCCAATAGGAACTTGAATTTGCAACAACAAACTCAACGATTTTTCCCCATTAGAGAATTTTTCAAAAGTTGATTCTAATCGTTGAATTTTGATTTTAAGATCACTGTTTTCTTTGATTAAATCTGAACAGCGATTATTAGTGATCTTTCTTTCAGAATCATGTTGTTTCAAAACCAAAATTTCAGATTTAAGTAATTTGATTTTGGCTTGAGACTCAGAGATTTCAAATTCATGATGTTTTTGCTTTTCAAACTCAAATTTTTCAAAATTCTTAAATTTCACAATTTCACGTTCTAACTCTTTCAAAATCAAATCAGTTTTCAATAAGCTTTCTTTTTCAGCAATTTCATGTTTGGAATTTTTTGTAGTCTTAAAATTTTCAAATTGCTTTTGTAGAAAATTATTTGAACTTAATAACTCAATCTCATTCTCTTTTAGGATCAGTATTTCATTCTCAAACTTTTGAATAATTTTATTAAGATGAATGCAATTGGTTTTCAATTTCAAACAATTTTTACAATCAGAATTTTCAAATTTTCTTATGTTTTCAAGCTTTAATTCTAAATAATGATTTTTGTTGGTCAGCTCATGATTTTTAGATTTTAAAGATTTGTTTCTCCTATGGAGATTGTCGACGGTTTTCGTTAAATCTGCACACATATAAACAAAATCTTCATAAGAAAAAATTTCCGTCTCATCGTTTGTTGAGTCTCCATCTTCTGATCCATCTGAATTTTTATCTGAACGACCTGTTAAGCATAGATCTGAATCTGAGTTGACCTTCTGGGGTTTTGAACAGCTATTGTCAATTTGTCCATTCTTCGTATTAAAAGTATTCCAGATTTCCTGTGTAGTTAAACAACGTGAGATAAAGCTATATTGGACATCATCAATATAGGAATATAAAATATAAATAGTACGAGAATTAAACTCAATATCATTCCTATCTATCCAGTCATATCCATTAATAATAGTATCCCAACATCTAATATTAACAGATTTTAAATAAGACTCCATTTTTGATTTATAATTTAAAAAATCTGTACCATTAAAAATAGCTAGAATATGACTAGACTGACTCTCAGAAGACTGACAACTAAGGGACACCATGACTCTAGAGTTAATGAATAACCTTCCCTGATACCACTTGTTGGATCTTGATTAACCCTAGAGGAGAGGTGAATAAGGTTTATTGAATTTTATTGAGATATTAAAAATAATCACAGCACAGATATTAGTAGAGTAAGTAAATGCGGAGTGTAAATAACACATAGATATACCCAGCTTCGGCAAACTTTGCCTACTGCTGCATTCACTAAGGTTTCTACTAGGTAATAAAACGGATCCTGCTTACAAGACCCTGTAAACTTGCGAACCCCTTGCTCCTGTTCTGATCCTACGCTCAAAACCCTAGACTGATCTATATTCCCTAGATCAGATTTTCCCCTAGGTATAAACTCGTAGCTAGTATACCCTAGTTATTACAGACATTAGAAAACTGCTAGTTAAAACCCTATAACTAGACGATCTAGTTTTACAGACAAACTAGAAAACAATTATGATGATTTTACAAGAGAAATTAAAAACAAAAACACTTAAAATAAAACAAGATTAAAAAACCCCCTTTTCTAATTATAATAACATAGGTCGGCCCGTTTCTCTTCATTCCATTTTAAGGCTTGCTAAATAAAAAAAATGTCGACCAATTAGAATGGAATTAGGGTTTCTATAGAAATCCCAAATCTCATTTTGATTGCTGGAAGGAAATGATTCTCTAATGAACTTCAACCGATGTTGTTCATTGCTTGTCAACAATTTGGGATACTCGATCGAAAAACTGTGAGTTTCAATTGATCTTTGCGATATGGTTTTGAATTGTTTTCTTTTATTTTTGATCGATATGCTGATGATGATAGGTGTAGTTTAAATAGGGTTATAAATCCCTTAAACTACTGTCTGATTTCATATAAATGATCTCGGCTGATTTTGTGCGAGTTTGTTGCCTGATTTGAATGGTTCGGCTGAGATTATTCTTGTGTGATTTCCACCCTTGTGTTGCCTTGAATTCTCTTGAGTTTGTTGCCACATGATATCATCCTTAAATTGTTTTGAGAATATTTGGAAAACATAGATTTTATTTTATGGTCCCCTTTGAAATTATGCCGTGAATTTTTGCTATAAAATTTTGAGACTTAGTTTTCTTTTCTGGAAACCCTAAACATTTGCCAAAATTGTTTATGTGATTGCAAAAACGTGACTGTAAAACAATGATTCTTGTCCAACATTTGTTCCACTGTTTCATTCCATTTCTGGAAACAAAATTGAAGTTTTGCCAAATATGGTTTGCTGATTTGTTAGGATAAGATTTCTTGCACATGCCATTTGTAAAAACTAGAAACATATGAATTGATTTTTGCTATAAATCAATATACTAATTCTTCATTCATATGCACTTCTAGAAATAAAATCCTTGTCCCACTGAGTTTTATTCCCATGTATCCTTAGATGAGCATGTGCATGTTGTTGTGTTCCTTTGTCATTGTTTGACTTGCATCTTGAATTTGAAATTTAGTCTACTCTTTTATGTTGACTTTCCATATTGGAAGTTTGCATCTGCCTTGACTCAGGGTTGTTTGCATACATGTTACACTATTTTAATACTTATATCTTATAAACATGTATTTGCTCTTAACTCTGAGCAGTTCTTGTTGACTCGGATTTGTAAAAGATAATTTGCCACTTTTAACAACCTTAGCATGAAATCGTGTTTTGCCCCGCACTACATATTTAAACTGAATTGTCTTGAGCAACTTGGCTCTTCCATTAACCATGCATTTGTTATGACATTGATGCTGATGTGTACATTTTCGCCCACTTATGCTCTTTGCATATGATCACCCTTGTGCTCGACCATGATTGTTGATCTGTCTCGACCTTGCACCTATATATAAAAAAATATTGTTGTCTTATGTATAATCACATATGTTCATTTCCACCATATCTATGTTGCTCGGCCCAATTCTGCTTATTCATTTCTGACATGCTCCAATTGTTTGGGCTGCATGTACATCACCTGATTCTAGGCTTGCTCATGATAATCAATTTGAAGAAATCTTGGACTGTTTCCTTTGTGAACTGCCATGTTTGTAGCTGCTCTTATTCTTGCATGTTGTACATGTATGTGACTTTGTCACCTTGTAATTGAAGCTGTGTGTATGACATTGGTAGACTTGCATGTCATCCATTCTTGCTTGAACCATGGGATGAAAAAGCATGATCACATTGCTTCTTGTATTTCACATATATTTCTTGTTGTTCCATTTGACCATGCTGCTCTACTTTGCACTGTGCTCGACTTGACCATGTTTGAGTTTAGCTGTTGCACCATATAGTTTGTTGTGTACATTGTATATGTTGATAATTTGTACATGCTTGGCATCACTTTATTTTTCTCGTCCACATATGCATGTTGATCGTATATGTGCACTGAGTCGAGTTGGTCCACGTGGCTGCTCCTCAGTTGCTATACTGCATTTTGATTGGCGAGGCAGTGCATGCGTGTATATTTATACACTTGTATATATGCAGTCATTCAGAATAATTGTCCTATCCCTGCACTGTAATATGTGTATATACATACAATGTATGTATATACATGTATAGTGAACGTTCAGAGAATATATATATATATATATATATATATATGAGTACAAACAATGTCTACCTTGTGGTATTTACAGTGTATCACTGTGAGTATCACAAGCTGTCTAGACACAGATGGATGTCCATTATATATCAGATCAAGTCATGAAAAATGATGAGAAACACACCAAAATTCTGAGGCAAATAAATTTTTAAACTAAAAACTATATCTGCTAGAATATAAAATATTTTTATTTCAGATTACTGTGTGTGTTTCTTTTTGTGACAGGTAAACAGAAGACTGCACGGACAGAGAAACGGGCAGAAGATAGAAGACAAAGCTGTGAAACAGTGTATGAGTGTATAAAAGAATTTGTATAGCATGAGTGAAATTTAACTGTGTGTTCTGTAGTGAGGCAACACTATATAGAAGTGAGTGACCGAATAGACTGTAGTGAGGAGCATTGTATGAAATGAAATTTTACAGTTGAGTGATTGAGTTGTTATTTTAGTGAAATGTACAAATAGTGAAGTTATAAATCTGTACTGTTGAAATAAAATATTATAATTAAATAAAATACTATTTAAATTCTTGTGCAGTAGTATTCTATTTAAATATAAATATTATATTCCTGGCTGTGATGTATTATAACAGTACAATTACAAACACATTTATAATAATAAATATATGTTTGTTGTCATCAAACAAAAATCATAGAATTGTTAGATACAACAGTTATTTGACCTTTGCTTGAGTTTTACTTGTATCCATATCCTTGACCATTTTTTTGCACCCTGTCATATCTTTGTTACACTCTTTTATAGTTGAGTTTCTCAGTAGCATTGTCTTAAGTGTGTCCATCAACCATGTATTGATATTTCTTGCCTGATTAATTATGACCCATGGACCTGCAGCATTGTGCTAATTTTGGGTTGCCTTTCAACCTTATTGCCCTGATGCCGCTTTTGTCCACTATGTCTGGACCTTGAGCTTCCTATATTCTGGTACTTGTTATTTCTCTTTGTTGTGTACTCAACTTTGAGATCATTGTGCATTCATCTGCTGGTCTTGCTTGCACATGTCTTGATTTTCGACTATTGCACAGTTGATGGCTTGATCTTGTTTCTTTACTCTGGTTGCACCCTTTATGAATGCATGTGTTACTATTTATTAGACCTTCCATGTCTTGAACTTTGCTGGCATGAACATGTACTTTTGTTGGTTTGAGCTTCGTGCATTGTGCATGTCTGCATGGTTTTGTACTTATGCACTTGTTTTTCTTTTGGCCTATTTAGCTGCACATGCACTTATCGATTTTAAGCATATATTTGTATATACATATAAATGTATGTGTATATTTTGTATTCTTGCTTTCACATATATGAGATTAATATATTTGTGAACAATAGACATCGAATTCATGAATTTTTGTAGTTGACAATAAATAATTGCACTGAGTTGAATTAGTTCATTTGACCTTTGCAATTGTCCATGGGGAAAATAATATGTAACTGACAACTATAATATTTTTAGTGTATCGTAGTGAATATTATACGTTGGTCGAGACGTATATATATGACCATGTCTAGAAAACTGATGAGAAACAATCCGAATAATCGAGGCAAATAAAAAGCTTAAAATTAAATTTTATGTTTTCACATTAAATTTTTTCTTGTTCAGTCTATTGTGTGTTTTTCTAATTTGACAGATACAACAACAACCGGAAAGAAATTGAATCTTGCATAGAAGATCTGAAATAAAAGAATGAGTGACAGTGTTTATGTATATGAGTGAATGAGCACTTAGTCTGTAGTAAGGAATGTATGTATATATGATTGTCAGTATTATATAACAGTGAGTTGTATAATAGTGGAGTCAAAAAGTTGTACTATTTAAAATGTTGAAATAAAATATTAATTGAATAAAATAACCGTTTGAATATCAAATTATATGCAATAGCATTTTATTCAATATAAATACTTATTTCTATATGAGATGTAATGTAGAATAATATAGCTATAAACGCATTTATATAATGGTATTTATGTTTGTTATCATCAAACGAAATCATATTGTTATATTCAAAAATTACAAGTTTGGAATTGACAAATAATGGTAAGAGAATGTAATTTAATTTCCATATATGATCATTCTGAATATTCCTATTAGTTGATTTAACAAAAATTGGTTCAGCATTCTTGAGTTGTATCAGCAAAATAAAATGATTTTTTTACTCTTTGAGCTTTGTTATCCTTTGTTGGAAAATGACTAAATCCAGAAATGGAATGGACGTCTAGCTATGTGGGGTTTATCACATTAGTGTATTTCATGACTACTATATGTTGGTTACGATTGTTCGCATGCAGATGTGAAGTACTCAGATATTCGGTAAAGTTGGTAAGGTCCGGCTAGTACTTTTCCAAGAACAGTCAAGTTCTTAAGTATATTCTGGAGGTATACTCTCATGCCTGGTTATTTGTCACAAAATTTTTATTCTTCGCCTTTGATTCAAAATATATAATATTTCCTACTTTTATTGCATAGGGAAGTGATGCAAAACCTTTTTGATGTTTAATTACTTGAATCCATAGAGAGATTGAATGTTGTTGTAAGTAGTCTAGTCCATAGTAAGCGGTACAGTCCTATGCCTTAGGGAAAATTAAAAAAGTCTTGTTTTACACAAATTTTTGGATTAATTTGTTTATTTCCATAAAGAAGTGTTTTGCCCTCTTCTCCATGTGTTACTATTCTGTTGTTTCCTTTATATTGCCTTTTTTATATATGGAATTCATTCCTTTTTATTTTTAGTATTCCTGATTTGTGTTGGTGTGTGTGTGTGTGTGTGTATATATATAAATTCTCCTGGGTTACCCATTTCGTATTTAGTGGTGTGGTCTTATAGAATTATTGTATGTTTCCTTTTACTTGGTTTTTTTCAAGTTGGTTTTCCATATTGACCCATGTGTTATTTCATTATAACGCTCTGGTCCGATTGACCATGTTCCTAGATTGTCATCAGTTGAATATGGAGCTTATAGAGTAGAGTTAGAAGTTCACATATCATTATATGTTATCTCAGCTATACAATATATACCTATTGGCATTTGTAAGTTTGAATTTTATAACTTGTCAGTTGATAAGATTTGGTTTAACTCTGAGATATATTGTATATTGGAGTGGCAATCTATTTATCATCATTGTTATTAATATTATTATTATGTATTTCTGATTCCACTATGATTTTGTATTTCTCCTATTCTTTTCTTTTTTGTTTTCTTTTAATCCTAACAATCTACGTTTTTTACGATTGGATGTTCGATGTTGAAATACAGTAGTCATATTTGCATAGGCATTCGATGGTCGGGAAGGTAGGTCATTATAGTATTTATATCTCATTATTGTTCTTGAGTTATTTTGTTTAGATTTATAAATCTATGATATGATCATGCTTATTATAGGTACCAAATGCAACTAACCATGCTTTGTACTTGTATTTCAATTTTTATCAAAATTTAGTCCCATTAAAGTGTGGATTGTTGCATGAATTATGATGCTCTTGTATTTATGAAATAAGTAATAATCTTTATTTGTTGAAAGTATCTACAATTTTCGAAGAGTTGCGTGTTGGAGTTAATAGCTCACAAGCTTTGGATGCCACCTGATTTTGGCATATCAAACTGAGTCATGTCACGGGGAAGAAATTCAAGCTACTTCGTCGAAGAAAGATGATAAAATGGTGATAGCTTCAATCATTAAGAATCTTGCAAGCAGTGTGTATTAAGAAAGTAAGAGATGGTTTCTTTTAGTGTCATCTTGCTTATTGGAGGAATCATTAGTTGTAGCTTTTATTAGAGGAGCTAAGTGTTTTATAACTTTTATCGATGACTACACTCAAATGGTTTAGTTGTTGATGATGGAAGCTAAGTTCACATCCGTTTGAAAATTTTTAAACTTAGAAGGCACCATAAGAGAATGTAGTTAGAATGAATTCGAAGGTTCAAGATCTATGTATGTAAATGGAATCCATAGAAACTTCACCACTCTCAAAGATTCACAATCAAACAGAGTCGTTGAAAGGATAAATAGGACTCTACTACAAAAAGCTCGTTGTTTGAGATTAAGGTAGATTTATTTGGATGCCTTTGGGATAAATCTTTATCGATTGCTACACATATTATAAATCACATTATGTGCTCAACAATTGATGAAAAATTTGCAAAGGAAAGACAAAAATTTAGATCTATACATATTAGTTGTTTTCATATATTTTGTTCACCGTATAGGAAATGACAACTTGAAGGTTAGAACATATAAAAGCATACTTTTAAGCTATACAGAAGGTATCAAAGAGTAGCTCATTTAGAATCCTATTGATAGGAACGTAGGGTGGTATCACCTCTTAGTTTGGAATTAGAAGTCCCATATCGTGGAATATGGTTATGAAGTGTGAACTTATATAGTAAAACTCCTCCTCTCATAGTGTTGAGGCATTAAAGGAAAAAACCTCACTTCTATACAGAGGCTAAGTAATGGATGATATATGCGCAAATGGAACAGAGGACTGTTACAATAATATCAAAGCCAATACTCAGCCGGAATTGTAGCATGCATATCGATGACAACGCCTCTGTGATTGTTTTGTGTACCATGCGTCGACCGTAAACTCCCAATATGGAAATTGAGCCATGAAGAAGGAAGATTGTGACACCCCATAGTCTGGAATGTGATTAGAAGTATCATATAGCAAAATATAGACATGAAATAGGAACTTACATAGTGAAACTCCTTCTAATAGTGTCAAGCTTTTAAGGAACAAATCCTTACTCTTATACAGGGCTAAGTTAGAGATAGTATTTGCATGAACGTAGGAGCAAGCTATTACAAGTGCACTCTAAACGTGTCACATTTGATGAGTCTTCTATGTTCATACCAAAGGAGAATCCATTTAGCTCAGAAGATTCAGTAACCAAAAGTCCTAAGGAGAAGGTTATTCCAACATATCAACGCACTGGTATAATTAGAGATAAAAAAGAAGACAATGTAATTGCAGTCGTTGAAAAATCAAAAGAAGTTTCACAAAACTCCTCTAACAATGATGATGATTGTTGTGAAGCTAAGGAACTGGTACCACCACCAAGGAAGCTGAGCAATTAGATGCAAGTGTGTATATAAGTGAAGAATGATTAGAGGTACAAAACTAAACTTATTGCAAATGGGTTGCCACAAAGAAGAGAATGAAGTATGATGAGATGTTTGCTTCGGTTGTTAAACATATTTCTATTCAAATGTTGTTAGTTATAGTTGCAGCTCACGATACGAAGGTGGAACGCTTAAACATAAAACATCACTTTTGCATGGAGTCTTTGAGGAGACCATCTATACAAAGAAGCCAAAAAGATTTAAAGAAGATTAGAAAAAGAGATCGGTTTATAAGCTCAGTAAATCTCTATATGGTTTGAAGCAGTCGCATAGGAAATGGTACAAGAGGTTTGACTATTTATGTTTATTCTTGGTAATGATAGAAGTGTTGAAGATGATTGAGTTATTATAAGCATATGCACTATGGAAATCAAATATATTTACTCTTGTATGTGAACGATATGTGAGTCGTTTCCAAAGACAAAGCTGAAATTGGCAGGTTAAAAATTAAAGCCAAAGAAGAACTTCGAGATAAAAGTTCTTATTGGAGCAAAGAAAATTTTAGGGATGAAAATAAAATGTGAGACAAAGCTGAATATGTTAGGACTGACACAGAAAAATATTTAGAAACTATTTGTTTGGTTTAGTACGGAGAAGGAAAGAATAGTAAGTATTGTCATGCATTTTCCTATTCAGCTTTCGAAAAAGAGCTCTCTAATGCCAAACATACTCAAAGCTTATATGAAGAAGATACTTTATGCTTGACCATTTAGAAGCTTGGATGAATGTTAAGGTCTGTTGAGACTGAATATTGCACAAACAGTTAGTTTGGTTTGTCATTACATGGTTAGCCCATGGAAACCGCATTGGAAGTAGTGAAGTACATTTTGAGGTACTTAGAGTAACTACATATTATATGCTTGTTTTTTACGATAGGAAGAAAGATTTCAAATAAATCCGATTTTGTAGCTTGATCATGCCGAAAAAAGAGATCGAAGGTAGTCAACTTCAGGTTATGTCTTTACACTTGGAAAAATAACAATTAGTTGGAGAAAGAGATTGTAGACTATAGTTTTTTGTCTACTATAGAGGTGGATTTGAAAGCCAATGTTGAAGCGACTAAGAAAGCGCTTTGCTTAAAGTGATTGTTGTGTGATTTAGGTTTTGTTTGCGGGGATATAATCGTAAAATGCAATAGTCAAAAACCAGTTCATGATAACTTGTTACTTAGTTCGAGGGAAAACCAAAAATAAGCAGAAGTCTTTCCTTGTCTTTCTAAATGAAAAAAGCAGGTACATCTTCAGAGGATTCACATTGAAAACAATGCAATATTCATGTTCATTATGCCCATGCCTGTTGCAAAGTTCATGCATTACTTGAACCTGATTCGTTTATTTAAGTTCTAGTTCGGGAGAGTGAGTTAATAGATTGAGAGGTTGGTGGAGATTGATCGCTCCTACATGAGGGTGGTACTTTCAACATTTCATTAACCACCAGTTGTCTTGTCGAAATTAACTGACAAATACAATGGGTGATAGCCATGTCGCAGCTTACTGGATAAGTATCGATGGTATCTTGCTTGATTGTTGCTTAGACTAAAAAGTTGTCTGTGGAATTGAAAGGCTTGGATCAAAATAGAGTATCAACATTGAAATTGTTGAACTTTAATAACCTTATATTTCATATTAAAGAAGACTTGGGATATATTGTTAATTTTAGTGATATCAATTAAGAAGATTTGAACAATTTTTGGGATGATGACTCAAATAGTTTACCTCCTTTATTCCATTAGAGAGGGCAACAAATTATCTTCATGAGAAGAAAAATGATTTATAGGATTGAAAGAATAAAACAATTCTCAAATTAACTGATTAAAGGAATACTACCAAGAACATGCAAATTTAAAAAAATGGAAAGTCAAATATATAAATGTTCCTCGTATGAATAAAGAATTAAAGAGGCATTAATTAATTAGCATAAATCAGTTACTTCAACCTTAAGCAACAATTTCTATATGAAGATCATCATTTTGTAGCCTTCCATTCCATTAGAAAGGAAACAAATCATCTTCGTGAGAAGAAAAATGATTTAGAAGATTGAAGTAACTAAACAGATTTCTAGTTAACTGATTAAAGGAATACCACCAAGCACAAGAAAATTGAAAAAAAAAAGGAAAATCACATTGATAAATGTTTCCCGTACGAATATAAGAATTAAAGAGGTTTTAATTAAGAATCATAAATTAATTACTTCAATCTTAAGTAATAATTTCTATATGAAGATCATTATCATGTAGCCTTTTATTCCATTAGAGAGGGCATCAAAATATCTTCATGAGAAGAATAATGATTTAGAAGATTAAAGTAATTAAATAGTTCTCCAATTAACTGATTAAAGGAATACTACCAAGTACATGAAAATTGAAAAAAAAAAGGGAAAGTCAAATGGATAAATGTTTCTGGTATGAATAAAAGAATTGAAGAGGCATTAATTAATAATAAGCATAAATCAATTACTACAATTTAAGTAATAATTTCTATTGGATGATCATCATTATGTAGAGATTGAACTATTGTCTCAAGTTGTATTTCTTATTCTTGTTAGCCCTTATTATCAGTTTTGTACATTTCTTCATCGAAATAAAACTTTCTCTCATCAATGTGGATATACACTATCTCACGATAGCGAAACTATTATAAACCATATGTAAACTTTCTATCTTTTCCTATGATTTGTTGTTTTGTATTAACAAGTTATTGTTTGTTTTATGGCACTACAATACAATTTTATTTATTTTGCATTTATTTGGATTAATTTACAGTCTGTAGTGTAGATTTAGCTCAACACAAACTTGAATTATGATTTCAAAGATGATAATTTTTATTAATGAATGTTAAGAGTTAACTTATAAAATGAATGTGTAAAAACTTGATAATGGATGTTGATGCTAGGGAACCAAACCATTTTAAACCCCAAAAAAAAGAGCAGGATTAGATCAAAATAAGATTGATGCCAGCACCATACATTATGATATCTAGAGGAGACTGTAATTTTAGAAGTAACGAATAAACACCTTTTCCTTGTGAACTTTCAATCTTTTTCCATTAACAATTGTCCCTAAAAGAATTTGAGAATAGAAATTCAATGATTTATTTCAATCTCAATTGATTTACAATAGAATTGCTTTGAGCAAATTGATTCAGACAAAGATAGACTAATATAAGAAAGAGAAAAGATTGTATTAAATGATTAGATATGTGTACAATGCCTTGTATTTATAGTTACAGATTGTAACGTTACATTTTCTAATATGGGTCTTGTATTATCTGTGGTCCAGAAGTTTTTGAAAGAATGTTGGGCTTCGGCTTCGGCCAGTTTCCATGTAATATACTAGATGATTTTTCCAGGGTATTATAGTATCCTTTATTCATTTTATTACCCCCCCCCCCCCAAATTGATACTAGGGTTAGGGTTTCCATGTCTGCTCCTCGAGTGATTCTCCAATTCCTTCATCAATCTGTCGTCTTTTCTAATGATAGTCTCAGATTTCACCATATTTCTACTTTTAGATAGTGTGGCTCGGCTGATTGATGTAGTGTTTGAGCTCCTTCGGGCTTTGGTGAGCTTGTTGCCTTCAAAGGCTTCTCCTTTCTCTTCAGGTTCCATGTTCGACTTCAGATTTGATGTTTTCTTACAGGACGCTTCAGATTTACTGTCAATCTCTTTGACTTTAAGTGATTCTCTAAACTTAATGAAGTTCATAGATGATAGCGGTTTGGTAAGCGTGTCGCCCTCTGGTAAGTGGTAAGTATATGTCTTACCTCTAAACTCCCTTTCATAACTTGTTCTCTTATGAAGTAGAGATCAATTTCGACATGCTTTGTTCTGAAATGTAATACTAGGTTTGCAGACATATACACTGTACTTTGATTGTCACACCATAGTATTGATTTGCCTGGATTGATCCTTAGTTCAAAAAGTAGGGATCTTAACCACATTATTTCAGCTGTAGCAGTTGCAGGACTCCTGTATTCAGCTTCAGTGCTGATCTGGATACTGTTGATTACTTCTTTGAACACCATGACACTATGTTGTCTCCAATGTAGATGCAGTAGCCTGTTGTTGACTTTCTATCATCTAGGTCAGATGCCCAATCAACATCTGCATACCCTGTAATGTTGTAGTTGTTGCATGCCTTGAAAGTCAGTCCATAGTTTATAGTTGCTTTCAGATATCTTTGTATCCTCTTCATTGCTTTCCAGTATATATCCAGTGGGTCATGCATAAATTGACATACTTTGTTAACACTGTATGATATATCAGGTTTGGTAATTGTTGCATATTGTAATGCACCAACAACACTTGTATATTGTTTTGGGTTGTATATGGATTCTCCCCTGTATTTAGATACAGTCTGACTGCTGATCATTGGAGTAGGTTCTCCCTTTGCTTCATACATTTGTCTCTTTGCTAGTAGTTCACCAATATATTTCCTCTAAGATAATGTGATTTCTGTTGATGACTTTGAATTTACCTCAATTCCAAGAAAATAGTTTAGTTCTCCCAAGTCTTTGACTAAAAATTGTTTATCTAGATACTGCACCAATTTATTTACTTCAATGCTATTATTACCTTTAATTATTAAGTCATCAACATTGATAAGAACATATATAATGCAATCATTATTTGACTTTATAAATAAAGAATTATCAGATTTGGTAAATTGAAATCCTATGTTACTTAAAGTGGATTTCAATCTATCAAACTAGACTCTAAGAGCCTGTTTAGAAAGGCAAGTAAAATATTATTCACATCACAGTCAATTACAAGAGTACAATAACTATACAGCCAATTTTCACACTTGACTAGGCAGAAATGAGAATAAAAACAATAAAAGAATTACATTTGTGTAACAATCTGCACCTCCATTCACGCAAGATATTGTCCCCAACTTAGCCACCGTATAGATGTGGGTTTTTGTTCCTCAAAAGGCCTCGGCGTTAGTAAGAGATGAGCTCTACTATATAAGTACTCACTTCACATAGGATTCCACGATGTGGGACTTAGGGGTGTTACATTCTCCCCTCCAACAGAGCCCAACGTCCCCGTTGGCTCACAAACACCTCACCCAGGTACTGTGGTCCACACAGGAGCCACAATTCCGGCTAAGTATTGGCTCTGATACCACTGTAACAGCCCGCACCTTCGTTCGCGTAAGATATTGTCTCCAACTTAGCCACCGTATAGGTGTGGGGTTTTGTTCCTCAAAAGGCCTCAGCGTTAGTAAGAGATGGTCTCTACTATATAAGTACCCACTTCACACAGGCTTCCACGATGTGGGACTTAGGGGTGTTACAATTTGAGATCGATAAAACAATAGAAGAATTACAGGAGCATGTTTAAGTCCATAAATTGCTTTGTGTAACTTGCACACAAGATTAGGATTTTGAATATAGCATTGAGGTTATTCCATGTAGACATCCTCTTTAAGTATGTCATTGAGAAATGCATTATTGACATCTAATTGTTTGAATTTCCATCCTCTACCGATAGCAGTTGTTAGTATAACTCTTATTGTAGTTGGCTTGACTACAGGGGAGAAAGTTTCCTTGTAGTCAAAGTCTTGTTGTTGTGTGAATCCTTTTGCTACCAATCTTCCTTTGTATCTGTCAATAGATCCATCAGATTTTCTTTTAACTTTGTATGCCCGCTTGCATCCTATAATATTTTTATCTTGTGGTGGTTCAACAAGTTGCCATGTCTGATTTCTTATGAGAGCTTGATATTCATCATTCATAGCCTTAACCCATCTGTTATCAGCTTTTGCTTGTTCATAATTGCATGGTTCTACCTGATCCATGAGCGCAACATATGTATTGGGATTTAAAATTCCACTTTTAGCCCTTTTAATCATTGGATGTGTGGGTCTTGCTTGACTTTGAGTGTCAGGTTGTCTTTCTTCATCAGATTCTTGTTCATTACTACTTTGATCTTCTTTCTGTTTGTTACTGACATTATCTTCATTGTTGTATGGAACATGTGACATACTGTGTTGACTTAATGATTGAACAGTATCACTGCTTTGTGGTGTTGTTTCTTCATGTGTTTTCTCAGTCTCACCTGCACATAAGAAATCTGAATACACATGTATAGGTGGAATGGATATATTGGCATCATGCAATTTCTTTGAAGTTTTAATAGTAATGTCATGATATGGAAAGATTTTCTCATTAAACATAACATATCTGTTGATATATACATGGCCTTTATCATTTAAACACTTGTAGCCTTTTTTATTATCAGCATATCCTAGGAAAGTGCATGGTTTAGACCTATAACAAATTTATGTTTGTTATAAGGTCTTAATTAGGGGTAGCATAGACATTCAAAAGATTTCAGAAAATTATAATCAGGTTTTATCTTAAACAATTTCTAAAATGGGTTAGTTCCTTTAAGTACTTTTGTTGGTAATCTGTTTGTTAAATACATAGCAGTTTTAAAGGAATCAGGCCAAAATTTCAGTGGCAATTTCGCTTGAGCTAATAAAATCAATCATGTTTCAACTATATGTCTATTCTTCCTTTCAACTAGCTCATTCTGTTCAGATGTGTGTGGGTAGCTAATTCTATGAATTATTTCCTTTTTGTGAAAATAATCTTTTAATGGCTTGTATTCGGTACCAACATTAGACTAAAACACTTTGACTTGAGAATTAGTTTGTTTCTCAACTTGTGTAATAAAGTGTATCACAATATTGCATGTATGAGATTTAGATTTAAATAGGTATATCCATGTGAATCTACTATAAGCATCTACAAAAGATATATAGTAATTATACCCATAATCTGAATTGATTGGTGCTGGACCCCAAAGGTCAGTGGCAACTAACTCTAGTGGCCTAGTGTACTCAGTAGTTGAACTTGCAAAGGGTAATTTATGACATTTTCCCATTTGGCAATAGGTGCATAAGTAAGGCAAAGAAATGTCATTACGCCTAATATTGTTTTCTACAATGACTTGTTTGGTAACACTAGTACTAGGATGACTTAGTTTGTTATGCCATATATCAAACACAATTAATTTCTTTTTGAGAAATATTATCACTGAAATTGCAATTCAGTTCACTCCTTCCATCACTGTTGCAGAACTTTTGATTGAACTTGTATAGGCCATTGCCTTCATTGCTCTGCAACAAAATTTTCCTAGTTAAAATGTCTTTGATTAAGCAATATTCATGATAGAATTCAAAGTATACTTGATTATCCTGAGCAAATTGTGACACACTTAGTAGATTCTTCTTTATATCTAACACTCTTAATAAATTTCTCAAAAGTAAATTTTTATTGCTATTTAACATACCACAACCAGTATGAGTAATGCAAATTGACTTACCATTGTTATGAGAAAGTTGCACGAAAGCGGAAGCAGAATAAGCAAGATCTTGATTTGCCAATTGAACACCAATCTAATCTGATAGCAATTATTCTATTACATCAACAAAATTGTAAATAACTATAGCAGAGAAAAAAGAGACACAATATTTATACTGGTTCCACTATCCTCGAGATAGTGTACGTCCAGTCCAACGGAGAAAGATTTTATTCCACATGAGAGAATTACAAGAGATTACAAAATAAGAGTTTACATATCCAAACCTCAATCAGGTTTAACAAGAAGAGACACCATTGGGGATCACTGGCTCCAGGCCAGGATGGGTTTACACTAAAGTCTACCCCTCAATATATAGCCAGTGCAAATCTATGTGAGTCATCAATTAAATTACCAACATATGGTAATAATATAATGGAGGTAAATTACCATAACAACAAATGTGCATACATAGGAAGTAAATCAATTCGTTTCTTTAGCATAGATGGAAGAAATTAATCCCTTCAGTTATTTCTCTATCACCTCATCAAATGCAATCAATGCATTCCCATTATAAAAAATATTTACTTTCTATTCTTTGCAAATTTGTTCCTATCAATTTGTGATTTTGTATCACCAAATTCAACACTCCACCTTGATGCGAAATCACATATCTCCAGTACCCCACCTTGAGTCAAATTCTCTTCTCATCATAAAACTCTTCAACAGAACTCCACCTTCAATCAGAATCTCACAATGAGATACACCAAAATGAATATTTACTGAATGAGTTCCAGCAAAGCCACCCTCCATCACACAATTGTTAACGAGCTCAGATTATGTCCCCGCCCGCCAACAAAATGTTGCAAATATCCAAAATAAAAAAAAGACAGATTCCAAATTAATCTCAACACCACCAAGACCAAAAAATTATTCTCTCAATTAAAACCAACCTCGATTTCAGGGCAATGAGATACACCCAGTCGATTTGAAAGGACTACGACCAAACCTCAATTACAAACACAACCCACCGCCTGCAAAAGATGCATCTACCACCTGAGCTGCACCGTGCATCAGCCAACGGTCTGAAAAATGCTTGCAATACCACAAGATCTCCATTGTCTTTGTGGATTTCAAAACTCGACATCCGTCTTCCGTTTGACATGATCTCTTTATCTCCGAGATCCCTCAAGCATCATCAACATCTAGACCCTTGTCGATACCATGATCCTCCACCTTAGGACCATAAGCAGTGACCATATTAACCTCTCCATCTTGCTGTGGACTAGGTTCTTCAACCGGCACCCGCCTTCTTCTTCGTCTTCTTCCATCTTCCCTCATCCATATCAGAGGGCTTCTTCACAATAAACTTTATATCACGTCAAAGTTCCCAAATTGGAATGCTCTTCGCTCTCGACAAAATCTCCTCCACCAAAGTCTCCTTTTCTCCAAAATAGTAATAGCATAATCACCACTGAATCTACCAACCTTTGTAGAAATAATTGATGCACAATTTAAAACAAATCGTCTCGCTTTGATACTAATTTGTTATGAAAAAATTGAGCATATGCGAAAGCGCAATAAATATGATCTAGATTTGCCAATTGAACACCAATCTAATCTGATAGCAATTATTCTATCACATCAACAAAATAGTAAATAACTATAGCAGAGAAACAAGGAGACACAATATTTATACTGGTTCCACTATCCTCGAGATAGTGTACATCCAGTCCAACGGAGAGAGATTTTATTCCACATGAGAGAATTACAAGAGATTACAAAATAAGAGTTTACATATCCAAACCTCAATCAGGTTTAACAAGAAGAGACACCATTGGGGATCACTGGTTCCAGGCCAGGATGGGTTTACACTAAAGTCTACCCCTCAATATATAGCCAGTGCAAATCTATGTGAGTCATCAATTAAATTACCAACATATGGTAATAATATAATGGAGGTAAATTACCATAACAACAAATGTGCATCGATAGGAAGTAAATCAATCCGTTTTTTAGCATAGATGGAAGAAATTAATCCCTTCATTTATTTCTCTGTCATCTCATCAAATGCAATCAATGCATTCCCATTATAAAAAATATTTACTTTCTGTTCTTTGCAAATTTGTTCCAATCAATTTGTGATTTTGTATCACCAAATTCAACAACCATTCCCCATGGAAACAAACTGATTACCTCTGTATTCCTTGCAACCTAGAATTAGATTTTCTAAGTTGTTTGTTAGATGATTCGTTGCTCCAGAGTCAGGATACCAGCTTTCATCATTTATGTGTTCATCTCTTGTTGTTTCTTCACTGTTTGCGGTCTTTCCCTCATTTTGATTAGTTTGATCATTCAACATTTGTGCAACATTTGCATTGTTTCTTTGATTGTTTGTTGACTGGTTTGGTGTATAACTCTGATTGAATCTGGAGTAACATTTAAATGTAGTGTGTCCAATCCTCTCACAAATTTGACATTTAGGTCTACTACTGTTGTTGTTCCTGCCTCTGCCTCTTCCTCTGTTATTAAAACCGCCTCTTTGTAGATTTTGCCCTGATCTTTGGTCGCTTTTTCTGAAACTATTGGCATAGTTGACAGATAGATCTGTTTCTTAAGATTTCTTGCTTTCAAGTCTTGCCTCATGTGATAAAAGAATAGAGTGAACCTCTTTAAGAGGTGGGGTAACTCTTTGAGATGAAATGATTACTTCAACAACTTTATATTCATTGCTTAAACCATTCAAGATATTCAACACTTGCTCAGATTCGGTCACATTTTGACTTACTGCCTCAAGTTAGTCACTTAAGGTCTTCATTTTTTAGAGGTATTCTCTCATTGTACTGTTGCCTTTTCTAGCATTTTGAATCTGTCTTCTGTAATGCATTATCTTTGCAGAAGATTGAGCATTAAAATTTCTCTCAACATTTATCCAAATTTCATTTGAAGTTTTACAACCAACAACTTGAAAAATCAGACTGTTGCTAATTGATGACAACTGCCAAGAATTAATTAGCCTATGTTGTCTATGGTACTTTACATATTCTTCATTAGGTACAAATCTGTTTTCTTGATCAATAACATATGCAGATGGAATAGCTAAAGTGCCATAGATATATTCCTCAAGGCAATATCCTTAAACTGTTGTTTCTATTTGATATTTCCAATTCAAATAGTTTGTTTCATCAAGTTTTATTGAGATTAATTGGGTCCGAGGGCGATGGAGGTTTTAACTAATTGATCTACAGGTGATGCAACAATTGTGGGTTCGACTTGTGATGAGCCAGATTCAGTAGCAGATTTGTCACCCATGATGACAGATGTGAAACAAGAAGTAAATAACATAAGAAGTACTTATTTGGTCGAATTCAGAATGCCAAAATCAAGATTGCAATTCAAATGTGACTTGCAATCAGGAGAGAACAGATCATTTTCTGGTATGGAAGCACTTGGAATTGTCTTCTTGAATTTTCAGTGACCTGAATTTGATTTTCTTGGTGTTTTCTTTCTGATCTGCCTAGAATACTGTTTGTCAAGATTAGATGCAGCCAGTGATGGTTGCTTGGCGTGGCTTGGATCTGATGCAGCCAGTAGAATATGCTTGGAGAGGCTTAGATCTGATGTAGCCAGTGACTGATGATTATAACAACTCTCAAGTGATAAGTGTAAGCACTTTGATGAGAGGAATCCCCAATCGATTAAGTTACTCTGACGGGGATGTTAATACAATCCTTTTAATGGTTCTCAGATTGCGAATCTTGTTGTTAAGCGATAGCTTTGATACCATAAAAGAATTTGAGAATAGAAATTCAATGATTTATTTCAATCTCAATTGATTTACAATAGAATTGGTTCGAGCAAATTGATTCAGAGAAAGATACACTAATATGAGAAAGAGAAAAGATTGTATTGAATGATCAGATAAGTGTACAACGCCATGTATTTATAGTTACGAATTGTAACATTACATTTTCTAATATGGGTCTTGTATTCTCCGTGGTCCAGAAGGTTTTGAAAGATTGTTGGGCTTGGGCTTCGGCCTGTTTCCATGTAATATAGGTATTATCGTATCCTTTGTTCATTTTATTAGTCCCTTTTCATTTTTTGTCCTTATCCAAAACAATTCTACCATTAACAACTCCAACTGATTTAATCTAATTTTGGGTCCTTTTTCAACAATGTCATATGTTGTCTGACTTGCAGTAGTTCTCTAATAAAGTCCATGGTAGTTGTTTTCGCAAATTATATAGTTTTCTGTTTTGTATTATGTTATGTATTATCTTCAGTTGTTATATTTATAGACGTTGAAGTAGCATCCTTGTAGTTTTAGTTTTTTGTTATCTAGCCGGCTAATCATATTATTTATTGGTTGAGATCGACAATAAACATAAGTTAAATCATATTCTTTATTGATTGAGATTGACATGCAAACATCTGTTTAAGGCTTTAATATAGTCTTAGGTAACGAAGTTAGCGGGATGCTGAAGTTTTTTTTTTTTTTTGAACTTCATATGGTTTATATATAATCAAAAAACATTCGACATCAAGAGTAGTTGGTGCATATACATGCATGAAACAAGCTTTTTAGAAAGTTCAAACAACTGAAAAACAACAGCCTCAACAAAACAAGTTCACTCTGTCTTTTTAGAAATAGCCATTGGCAAAGGAGTAGAACCTGAATATGTAAAGCCAATTTCTTGATGCAGCAAATTGTACTGAATCGATAGCTCTTCAAATATGTTCTTCAGCACATACATGAGCTCTGTTTTTCTATTGTTTTTCTCGATGATCGCCTGAAAATTCATTGTATGGTAGCAATATAAAGCCATGTTCATCTTGTTCATGTTTTCAATTCCTAGAACCACTACGCTGTGACTCGGATGCCAGTGATGATGCGTCTCCAAATGCCTGTTACATTACCATTATTAGCTTATGTATTGTAGGTATAACTATGTATACCTATATGTATATGAATGTACGTATGTGTATGTGTATAGATGATCAACTTACGCCTTAATTTTAGCCTTCATAGCCCCTATTTTTTCCATGGAAGTCGACATGCTTACAGAAAACGGTAGTGTATCCCACATATCTGGGCTTCTGTAGAAATTACTGATGGCTTTGGTTGCTAGTACAGAGTTTGGATAGTACACCTTCTCCAAATCAAACTTCAGAAACACTGTTGTCAATATATTCATCTCTTCCACTACCATCTGTGAAGCAAATAAGAGTATCAGGATTATGTTTAAGGCTTTACTTAACCATATTCGTATGTACCGATTTTAAATAAGAATATAGACACATAGTTACCATATTTCCATCTACAACACAGCGATCACCAACATCGTAAGGGTGCATGACGAACACGAATATGAGGGCTTCAAATAGAGTTTTGCAGGAGTTACCGAACATAAATGCTGCCAGTAACAACTGTGAGGAAATGAAAACAAGCACTTTTGTAGTGGCAATTCCAGTTATAATAAGTGCTGCAACAAGTGCTATTACAAGCACGATGCACGTTGCGATAGTGTGCAGTTGCTTCACTGCCGAGTTGGTATCGTTTAAAGAATGTGCAAGTGATTTTCGATCTAGGTAGCATTTCACCTGCAAAAGATATAGAATTGTCGGTTTATGGTCATAAAATGTTAGAAAATACAGTGAAATTGAATGACGGAGGAGTAGACATATACCACCCAATTCCTTAAAGCTGATTTTTTGATAAGTCCAGTTTCTGCTGCCCCGGAAAACAACGGAAGCACATACTCAGATTCCTCTCTGGTTAAAAATCTAAAAAGGTCCTCTTCTTCGATGTACCTATGTTGACATCAACAAAAAAGTTTAGTTAGCATGAAGAGTATAAAAAGTTTAGAATTTTTTTTGCTGAAAATAATAGCAATACTCACTTGTTGCCAGGCTTTGCAACATTTTTGAAAATTCTAATAGCAGCTGCTTTAGCTTCCCATTCATTAGTTATCTCCCTCTGAATCTGATTATAACTCTCATCGATAGCATTTGACATTGTAGAGAGGCCAGAAGTGCTAATCACGTTCACTAACCCTTTCATTGTCCAGGCAGAAACCTTTTCTTGCCTCAACTTATAAAGCTTCCAGACATCGATCTTTTCTTCTTTCTTCTTCTGTTTGCCTTTCATCTTGGTTCTAAAACTTAGCATCCCAGCACTAGTTACCGTTCCTACTTTCTCAGCGATTTCCATCACAGGGGGGCCAGAAAGCACTTGAAGCAAATACTGATGAAATATTGATTCTTGAATCCGGTCAAAGAATCGATTCATATGAAATGAAGAAGCCGATATCTTCACGAGCAAAGTTTTAGCAAGCCAAAGAACCGAACCAACCAGTACAGAAATCAGCAGCCGAGTCACAAACCAGAGAACTTTTTTGGTCTTCTCGGACTTATGGTCATCGCGTTCAAACACGAACAACCAACTTACAAGGATTAGACTCCACCAAAGAAACACTTCAACGCTCTTCTTCAATCCATAAACAAAGTACAGCACTTTCTTCTTCAGTAGAAAGTTCCTCTCTATAAAGAAAACAAGTATGGCAATAAACCAATGAGAAACAAGTCTCCCGCAGAACACAACAGCGACCATTAAACACCACCTCCATATCTGTAACCCCCATATCACATGCCCTTTCAACCTATGCACGTTTACACTTGCTATGCAGAAAGCTATTGAAAATAACAACACTGACCATTCGATCAAGTCTCTGAATCTATACTTCCTTCGCCTTTTAGAATTGTCTGTGAGCAGTTCTTTCTTGTATACCTCCTCTTCTTCCTCCTCCTCCTCTTCATCGATGTCATCGTTTCGTGCTCCAGGAGTACCTGAAGACCTGTTGCTTAAAGGGCCACTTGAATCTTGAAAAGGCTCTTCGAACCTAGATTTTGGCCTTGAAATCGATATACGGCGGCTCAAAGTTCGATTACTTGGAGTTAGAGGTCCTGGACGCGGGGTCATGCCTCCAGGCCTCGGTGGCCTTGGAGGCTTATTGGGGCTGGGGTTTGATAGCAGTGCAATTTCAGGCACTGGAATTTGAATTCGGGGTTTACTTTTTGAGTTTATGTTTCTTGACTCTTTGGTGTTTTGTTCTTCTTCTTCTTCTAGTATTGGTACCACTGTTTGATCATTTTGTTTCCTATCTAATGAATTTCTGTAGGGATCCATGAAATGATAGTATACTGCTCCTCAGTGATTTGAAACAATGTGGTTTCTTTTTTCAGAACAAAAGAAGTTGCTCAAATTTGTTGATGCTAGTTTGGGAAATCAGGGTTCTTCACGTTGCAATTATTCATATGAAATCAAGACCGGGGTACTTAACTTGTGTATAGCTAAGTGAGTTATGGCTTAACAGAAAACAGTGGAGTAAGTACCTCAAGCAAGCCTCTTGGCGCTCACTGAACCCTAGCTTGATTTTGAAAGGTTGATTTGGAGAGCTTGATTTTGAGAATTTGATTTCAGTGAAGAGGAAGTAATGAAGGATGTAATGCATTTCCAGGTAGCCTTTGGGTACATTTATATATGAGCTGGACATTTTGTTCTACCAATATTTTAAGGGCGACATGGGCATATTTTAACTTTTATTTTTGTACTTGCTGTGTTTCTGATTTAAGTGGGAAGTAGAATACGCCAATTCAAACAGGGAACAATAATGTAATCCAATAAACCATTTGATATATTTATTCAAATATGTTCCCAATTAATTAAAATGCTATCATCACACCATTTTAAAAAATAAAAGTTGTTATAACAACTGTTAACAAACTTCGTACAGAAAATTTGCAAAAAGAAGCGATGTGGATGAAGGGAAACATATAATAAAATTAATTTTTAACTTTGGGATTCCAGCCTCATGTACTACAAACAGTGATGTTATGTTGTGGAGAAATTTTGATTCAAGACCGCTTAAATCAAAAATCCCCAGCGCCGCGGAAAACGAGATCTTGGTAATTGTGCAAAAACAACCAATCGAACAATCTCAATCTTATCCAAGCCAATCACGATCACCAAACAATGGAAATAATAGACAATAACGAGAAACTAAAACACACAGGGATTTATAGTGGTTCCACCGACGTCTTGTCAGTGTACGTCCACTTTGAAAGAGAAACCTTTATTAATATCAATAGAAGAGTACAAGAGATTGATTACAATGATCAAATTTACTAGAAAAATTTGATTTTGTGGGGAAAGGAATTGAAGAAGATTAGGATTGCTAAACCCTAATTAGAATAATCTTAGATTTAATCTCTTGATTTGTGATCCACCTCCTTTTGTATTCGATGTAGCTTATATAGGCATAGAGAAGTATATGGAAATTCCCAAAATATCCTCTAGATCCAAAATATTCTCCAGATCCAAAATATCCTCTAGATCTAACACATAGTATCGCATACTTCAACATGTTCAGCTGTTAATTCTTCATTTTATATGTAAAGTACTAATTTATACTTTAACATAATTACCATTCGGCTTTTGTCTTTTACATGCCAACTTTAATTGATTCAGAGCTGAATATTCAACCGGTTGAATATTCAACCCTAGAAGAGCCTAGATTTTAAATGGTTGGCACTTGGAAAATGGACGCTTGAAAACCAGATGTTCATAAAATGGGCGTCGAACCCCTATAAAAAACTACATCTTCCTCTTCGATCTCACAATCTGATGTAGCACAAGCTATGGTGGTGTTGGAATCAACTAGCAGCAGTGTCGATATCGTCTTCATGTCGACATCTAATAAGTTCTATGTTGTTTTCTACTTTGGCTCTTTGGTATAGGTGTCGCCTTCTCGGATGTGCTTTATTTTGATAACGGCACTGAAATCACTGGTTTTGTGGGTTTCTATTATGTTTTGCTTTTGGCCTCGCAAATGAGAGCTTATGATCAAAAAGTATTTGCTTTCGGCTTTCGTTCTATGGTTTTGGAATAACTTCTTTTAACTTCTGGTATCGGATCAAGCACAGTGGTCCTGTTAGCTTTTAGTTGCTTTCGGTGTCGTTTGACTTTATATCTTTGTATTGTTGTTTGACTTTCGGTATCGTGACCGTCAGTATCGGCCTTTTTTATTGAAGCCTATAAATAGGTCGGGTGTGTCTCTGTAAGAAAAAATCGACTTTGGTAATTGAAATATTGGCATCGCCATTATTGGGAGCTTGTATCTCCATCCCCACTTTCGAAATCCATTTCTTGATCAACGACTTGGAAGATCATCTTTCCGGCATCAGCGGATCAACGGAGAGTTGCTGATCACGTTTCCGGCATCTTTGGCATCAACGGAAATTGTGTTTTCTGCTCATCTCGAGTTCATCGAGATTTACAGTTTTGAGGACCTTTCAGGCATCGAGTACGATCAACGAAATTGAGAATTATTTTAGTTACTTCGGTATTCGATTGAATCGGTTTCATCAGTGGTTGTGATTTGTTGAGAATTTATCTGAGTTTCGATATTAGTTTGAAAACATTATTGGTTCTGCTACATCAGTTTGGTATCAGAGCCAAAGCGATCTATCAATCATCGTGGATTTTGTTGATTGTTTCATTGAATCGATTGGGGAATTGTTTTCATCGTTTGAGATTGATCAACAATTGGTTTCGGAGTGATTCGAAGTTCGACAGTGAAGCCGATTGTTATCGAGTCGAAGGTTGGATTATATTGGTCACTGACTCGAGGATTTGAGAAGTGGATCATTGATTTCCTAGTTTCGATTGTGATTATTTCGAGAATTGGTGCAAAGCTCGATATTGCATCCAAAGAGTATTGTTGTTCGTCAGTGTTTCGAATTGAGTTCAAATGGTTACGACAGTGAATTGGTTATGACAGCGAATTAGTTGTTTCATTGTTTTTAAGTTAAGTTCGAGAGTTTTCATTTCCAATTGAAAATGTCGCCAAGACGCGCAAATAGAAATCGAAATGTTGAAGATTTTTATGGTCAGGAAGATGCAACTCAAATGGAGGAACGTCTTAATGCTATAATCGATGATGGTATTGGCCGCATAGAAAGAATTATTTTGGACATGAATCGAAATCAAAGGCATAGGATTCCACCTACATCAAAAAATATGTATGGTGAGGAAGAAGACTGTGGAAATTATTAATCTCAACATCGAGAAGATATGAGATCACAATCCAAACTCAAGTAATTTGGAGATGGGAATCAGGTATGAGAACAGAAATTCCAGAATTCAAAAGTGATATGCAAGCTGGAAAAAAAATTTAGATTGGACTTCCACCGTGGAAGAAATTCTCGAATATAAAGGAGCTCCAAAAGAGCATCGAGTTAGATTGGTTGCTTCGAGATTGAGGGGTAGAGCTACGACATGGTGGCAACAAACTAAGTTGACTCGAGCAAGAATGAGAAAACCTAAGGTGGTTACATAGGAGAAGATGAAGAAGTTGACTAGGGCTACATTCTTGCCTTACAACTATCAGTCGTTGATGTATTAACGATTGCATAATCTACGACAAGGCACTCGTTCAGTTGACGATTACATGGAAGGTTTTTTTTCCAACTGATTGCCTGCAATGATATATCGGAGACTGAAGAGCAAGGGGTTTCAAGGTATATTGGAGGACTTCGGGTTTAAATTCAGAACATGGTTAATATGTTCGATCCGAAATTAGTTGTCGAAGCACATCAAAGAGCTCTTGCATGGAAGAAGCAGGGTAGACGAGGAAGCAGTTACTCGACTTCTAACAGTCAGAGTAAGAATGTTGGCAGTAGTGCTCCAACTAGTAAACTGACTGTTCCAGGTCCTACCAAGGAAAAAGGAGGCAGTAATGTGAAGTTCTTTAATTGCTAAGAGATAGGTCATAGGAGTTCTAAATGTACGAAGCCTAAGAAGATAGCTCTGGTCGCAGACGATAGAGAAGTTCGCAGGTAGAGTTAGATTTTTCAACTCTAGCGCGGTTAGACGAAGAACCAGAAGAAATTGTAACTGGTGACGAAGGTTATAATTTGATGATGAAGAGGCCTTGTCTAACTCCAATGTCAACCGACAAATCTGAATGGTTACGAAGCAACATTTTCCAAGCTACATGCACTATTTTTAGAAAAGTTTGTCGATTCATAATTGACGCGAGAAGTTGTGACAACATCATTTCAGAGGAGGCTATTCGAAAGCTTGGAATCAAGGCAGAAAACATCCTAAACCTTACAAGCTAGCATGGTTGAAGAAAGGAGGAGAATTAAAAGTTTCTAAACGAGCTTTTATTCCTTTATCTATTGGCCTAAAATATAAAGACGAAATTTGGTGTGATGTTGTGAATATGGATGTATGTCATCTTTTTTTGGAGAGACCATGGAAATATGATAGGTCTGTGTAACATGATAGTGTAGGATCGAAAAATAACCCTAGAGGGGGGGTGAATAGGGTTTTTAACAAAAAAATAACACAGACACAGAGAAATAAAAGTTGCAGTAAAGGAAAATCACACACAAAGATACCCAGCTTCGGCAAACTGCGCCTACTGCTGCTTTTCTAAGATTTCTACTAGGAGTTACAAACAGATCCCGCTTACAATCCTATGTAAACTTGCAGCTCCTGCTCCTGTCTAACCCTAAGCTCAAAATCATAGACTGGCCTGTGCATCCTAGACCAGATTTTCCCAGACTACAGACCAGTAATCTGTATACCCTAGTTTTAAAATAAAACTAGAAAAACAAGCATTGATATTGAAGAAATTACAAAAACAATAATACAAAGAAACCCCCTTTAAAGCTTTTTAGAAAAGAACTTGGCTTAGTCAAGGACAAGTTAACCGGCCACTTCTTTTTGCACTTGCCCGATTCCCTTCCTTTTTTTTTTCTTTGGCTCTGGAATAGGAAATGGCGGCAGCGATCAAAATAAAAAGCTAGGGTTTCTGGAAATCTCGAGTCCCTTTGATCTGAATTTGTTTGTAGAAATGAATTAGCTGAATATGTCTTTCGGAATGACTCTGCTACGGTCTCTCTCTCGATCCAAACACGTAAGATTTCTGATTTAAAATTAGGGTTTTGATTTTCGCTGTCAAATTATTCCAATACTGTCGATGATGAAGAAGTGTGTTTATATAGGGGTTTTTTTTGTGACCCTAATCTCTGATTTCCCCTTAAAGACTTGCTCGATTTGATTTTGGAATATTCGAATCGAAATTTACTTCTTCCTTGAATTTTTGCTGTCCAATTTTAATCGGCTTGAATCCTTTCTGTTTTTAGAATCAATTTTCTCTGTTAATTTGAACAATTGACACCAAAAGCATTTCGATTAAAGACATTTCCAATTTTTGTAGACCATTTAGTATGCTGAAATAATATCTGCTGAGTCACCATATTAAAGAAGATTTGAACCGAATATTATTTTCCATTTTTGTTATGCCAGAGATTTTTTTAGGAAGAAATCGAAAATTTTGGGCATTTAAAAACTTTCCAAAAGACACGAGTTCACTGTTTTAATCAGTACACACTATTCCTTGTCACTTGTTTATTTCCAGGTTTGATAAAAAAAAAGAAAACAAGAAAGAATAAATTCGATTAAAAACTGTATAACTTTTTTTTTTTTTTTTTTTAACCAAATTTTGCTCTTGCCAAAATACACAATTACTGTTCTGGCACTTTACTGTTGTGAATCACATTTCACACCTTGCATTCATTGCTATTTTTTTATTTCCTGCTGTGAAGTTTGTTGCTCGACCACATTAACTTGAACACATACACACTGTCATGTAATTTAAGGCTGTTCATGAGTGTTTGCACCTATGATCCATCCAGTTCTTCATATATATATGCATTCCAGGTTTTTTTTTTTTTTTTTTTGTTGTTTGGCTTGACCATTTATTTGTCTTGTGCACTTGAAAGTTTCTCGACCACTTTGGTGCAATCTGTTTTGTGCACTTGAAGGTTTGGCTTGACCATTTATTTGTGAAGTTTTGACTCATACTTCAATGCTGCCTTTCTGCATGAACATGAACCAATACCAACAAAAACTGTTGCCATCATGTTGTATGTGCACACACCATTTTTTCACTTGACCATTCTGTTTTGACCTTAGACTTTCACCACCATGTAGTTACTGTTGCCATTGTCACTTGAAATTTGTAATGTTTTATGTGTATATTTGAGTTCACTTGTCCTGAAGTTGTGCATGTGAATGAATTTGCCACTCTAGCATCTTGTTTGCTGTGTGTATATGCCACCAATATACACTTGACAAAAAAAATGAACCAGAATTTTTTGAGCATACACCCTTGTGTATTTCAGCTCGACCATGCTACATGAATTCACATTTGCTCCCCTATTGTCTTGAACCATTGCTGCACTTACATTTCTTGTTGGGATGCACCATTTATTGTTGAAAGTTTGGCTTTACCTGCTTAATTTCTGAAATTCCCTGTTTGCCAAAAAAAAAAAACTGATTTGAACTTGGCACTTGGGATTTTCCATTTCATCACTGATTTGATTATTTGCTGAAACATGAACTTGAGCCTTGCTTTTGTGTTACTCTAGATCATGTTAATGCTGACATGTAAATGCTTGACCATTTTGACTTTGGTGACCTTGCTTTGCTCATCACTTGTTTGATTCTGAACATAAAAAAAAATAGCAGTCAAACTGTACTGAGTTGAGGCTGGTCAGAATCAGTTGGTTCTGATCAGCAAACCAGTATGGTTTTGATGTGGCTGTTCAAGTCTGAAATATGATGAGAAAAACGCACAGAAAGCTGAGACAAAAAAAATTGAATCAATCACACACAGAATCATTTTTTTTTTGTCAAAAATATTTGTTTTAGTTCCAGTGTACTGTGTATTTTTCTTTCTTTTGTGACAGGTTACAGGATGATGCTTTGGACAGCTAAGGTGTTCTTAACAAGAATAATCCAGCAAGAAATGAGAAGAAAAGAAAAAAAATGAAGTGCTTGAAAAAAAATGTATGTACTGAAATTATTTGTAAAGTGATTTGTAAAGTCTTGTGTGTAAATGAATTGTAAAATAAATAATATTATTGGAAATAAAATTTATTTGATTTTTCTATATTCTGTGTAAATTCTGTGTTATTTTATTTTCCAATAATACTAGATATTCCACAATCAAACACTCCAGTAACAAAAATCTATTTGTTATCATCAAACAAAAATATTAGTATCAACAAACTCCCCCTTTTGATGATGACAAACAGACTTAAGATTTTTGTGAATAACGAGATGTGTTTGAACAAGGGCTCCCCCTACATTTGAGCTCCCCCTATCTGTTGTAAACAGACATGAGTAAAGAATTTGAAAAATAACAAAAAAAAATTAAACACTTAGCATTAATGGCAAAATAAAATCTACAGACGTCTGTAAACAACACAAAATCTTAACTTCTTCTCCCCCTTTGTAATCATCAAAAGAATAACAATTCTGGACATTTTAAAGAGTATGGACTGTAATTAGTAATCAAGTCATTTGACATTATCAGATTCAAACACTCCGAATAATCAAACAAAAAGATTAGAATAATCTGTAAAAGAAGAACACAATTCACAAGACAGAAAGTGGAACGATGGAATATTTAATATATATCAGGGAGTTTTTTTTTAATATATTTCAATAGCAAACTAATCACGCATGACCAGAGTTTGGATTTTTAAATGGAATTAGCTGCAACATGAAAAAAAAAAATTTAATACTATACTGATCAAGCATAACCAGATCTTGGATTTTTAAATGGAATCAGTGATAGCATGAAAAATAAGTATTCTCATAACCATGCATGACCAGAGCTTGGATTTTTAAATGAGATTAGAGAAATACTTATTATTATTATTATTATTATTATTATTATTTTTGTGTGTATACTTAAATCCCCTTGATATATATAAAATAATAATGATTGATAGAAGGGTGATAGAGACAGAAGATGAAAGTGAACAAAAAAAATTCCTCAATTACTCATATTATAAAGCATGTTTGATCGTATCAGAGCTATAAATTTTCAAACATCTCATATTCTGAAAACTTACACAGTCACAAATTTATCATAAATGTCCAAAAGCAAACTGGTCTTTTCTTGATGATTTGAAGCATGGATTATTTGTCAGAAAGATAATTGCCAACAGAACATCTTAAGAGAAAATTTATCCAAAAATGCTAAAAGATTAATTTATTTCTATAATTCCCAAATCCAAACGTAATCTGCAAAATCTGTCTTCAGAAAGGGGTTTTGTAAAAATATCAGCAAGTTGAGATTCGGTTGGAATAAATTCTATACAAATATCTTCACAAGCAATATGATCTCTAAGAAAGTGGTGTCTTACATCAATGTGTTTCGTGCGTGAGTGATGTACTGGATTATTTGATAAGTCAATTGCACTCTTACTGTCACATTTTAAAGGAACTCGTTTATAACAAAGTCCAAAATCAGATAAAGTCTGCATCATCCATAAAATCTGTGCACAACAACTTCCTAAAGCAATATATTCAGCCTCAGTGGTGGATAAAGCAACACAGTTTTGTTTTCTACTTGACCACGACACAAGTGAATGACCTAGCATGAAACACGTTCCACTAGTACTTTTTCTATCAGTGAGTGAACCAGCATAATCAGCATCAGTAAACCCAACTAAATTAAAGTTATCACAAGAAGGATACCATAAGCCCAAATTTGGTGTGTGTAACAAATATCTTAGAATCCGTTTTGTGGCTTTTAGATGAGATTCTTTAGGATTTGATTGAAAACGAGCACACAAACAAACAGAAAACATAATATCGGGTCTAGAAGCAGAAAGATAAAGAAGTGAACCGATAATACCGCGATATTTCTTTTGATCCACAGCAACACCTTTTTCATCTTTGTCAAGTTTGGTTGTTGGACTCATCGGTGTTTTCATTGGCTTTGCATCTTGAACTCCAAATCTCTTTAACAACTCCATCACGTACTTCGTTTGGGAGATAAAGATCCCTTTGCTACTTTGTTTGATTTGGAAACCAAGGAAGAATTTCAGCTCTCCAACCAAACTCATCTCAAATTTGCCCTGCATAACTTTTTCAAATTTTTCACACAAGACATCATTAGTAGCACCGTATATGATATCATCAACATAAATTTGGACGATTAAAAAATCATCACCATCATGAGATAAAAACAAGGTTGTGTCAGCACTTCCCTTTTTAAAACCGTTTTCCAAGAGATATGTACACAGACAGTCATACCAAGCTCGAGGAGCTTGCTTAAGGCCATACAATGCTTTTTCCAGTTTGTATACATGATTTGGATAATCGTGACTCTCAAAACCAGGGGATTGTTCAACATACACTTCTTCTTTTAGTTCTCCATTCAGAAAAGCACTCTTCACATCCATTTGCTTTAATTTGAACCCCTTAAAGCACGCAAAACTTAACAAAATTCTGATTGCTTCAAGCCTAGCAACTGGGGCAAAAGTTTCATCAAAGTCAACACCTTCGATTTGATTGTATCCCTTAGCGACCAACCTAGCTTTGTTTCTTGTTACGTTTCCAGATTCGTCAAGCTTATTTTTGAATACCCATTTTGTTCCAACAACTGGGTAGTCTTTTGGTCTGGGTACCAAGTTCCAGACTCTGTTTCTCTCAAACTGGTTAAGTTCCTCCAGCATAGCCAACAACCAAAATTCATCATTAAGAGCAACATCATAAGAACTTGGTTCTATTTCAGATACAAAAGCATTATGAATACAAAGAGTACAAACTTCCCTATTGAGAGAGGATCGTGTACGAACACCAGCAGTTGGACTTCCAATTACCAAATCTGGAGGATGACTTGGCTTGAATTTTAGTCTTTCGATATCTGTTGCTACTTCAGTGGCTTTTTCATTGTTTGTCTCAACATTGTTTTCTTGTTCAATTTCTTGTGCACCAGCATCATCTTTATCATCTTCAGGTATCGTATCCATATCTGATTCATTGAACTTGACGTTGACGGTTTCCACGATTGTTCTTGACTGTTTATTGAAGATTTTGTAAGCTTTACTTCTTGATGAATAGCCCATGAAGATTCCATCAACTGTTTTTGACTCAAATTTCCCAAGCTGTTCACCTGTGTTCAAAATGTAACAAGGACATCCAAACACTCTGAAATATGAGATGTTAGGCTTTTTGTTAGACCACAGTTCATATGACGTTTTATTAAGTATTGGTCTAATCATAACTCTGTTCATTACATAGCATGAAGTATTGACTGCCTCAGCCCAGAAAGTTTGAGGCAATTGATATTCACATAACATAGATCTAGCCATTTCTTGTAATGTACGATTTTTCCTTTCAACCACCCCATTCTGTTGAGGTGTTCGAGGAGCGGAAAATTCATGTTTGAAACCATTTTCTTCACAAAGATTTTCAAAGTCTAAGTTTTCAAATTCACCTCCATGATCACTTCTTAAAGTTTTAATTGAAACCCCTTTTTCATTTTGGACAAGTTTTGAAAATTTTAAAAAATAATCAAAAGCTTCAGACTTTTTGGCTAGAAAGTAAACCCATGTAAACCTAGAGTAATCATCAACCAATACATAACAATAACGTTTACCATTTAAACTAGCAGTATCAGTAGGTCCAAACAAGTCCATATGAATCAATTCAAGTACTCGTGAAGTGCTAACAACATTTTTTGGACGGAAAGATGAACGACTAAGTTTTCCCATGGTACAAGCTTTACATACTTTGTTATTTTTGTAATTCTGATGTGGTAAACCCCTGACAAGTTCATTTGCTTTCAGTCTTTCAAGAAGACCCATACTTGCATGTGCCAACCTTCTGTGCCATAAGATTGCCTCCTCTTCTGTTGCTACCAAGCACCTAGATACTGTTACATCATCGAAAGAGAGAGTATAGACATTTCCTTTTCTTTTCCCTGTAAACACAACTTTTCCAGAGGAGACCTCAATGATTTTGCAACTATTACTATCAAACACAACATTCATTCCTTTATCACAAAGCTGACTGATAGAGATAAGATTGTGAAAAAGATTATCAACATATAAAACATCAGTTAAGGCAAAGATACTGTTACCTACTTTTCCTTTACCAATAATTTTACATTTGCTGTTGTCACCTAACGTCACATTCCCACCTTTATGTTTTTCCAGGCTAAGGAACAGTCTTTTATCACCTGTCATATGTCTGGAGCAACCTGAATCCAAGTACCATTTTTGTTGCTCCTTAGCCCGCCAACATACCTACACAAACAGAGAAGGAGATGACCTAGAGAAACTTCTAGGTCTAATCATATCAGTAGTAGAAGAATGATAGTCATAAGATTCTTTTGGAATCCAAATTTGATTTTTCTTCTTATTTGTATTCCAATCTTTGTGATAATTGTGTGCCAAGTGTTTAGGGACCCATACCTTTTTGAACTTCTGAATTTTACTGCTAAACTTGCAATTTTCATGACTGTGACCATTCACCCCACATTTTACACATTTGGGAAAAATATTTTTACCTTTAGCATTGTCACTTCCAGTTATTTCTTGTATCTTCCCAAAACCCAGTCCTTTTCTATTATTCCCAACCAATTGGTTTCCAAGTAACATTTTAAAAGATGTTTGACCGATTGAGAATTTATTCAATGTGACTTCTAGATCTTGGACTCTTGTTTTTAAGATTGTGTTCTCATTCACAAGTGAAGTGCATCGTTTAATGTAGTTCTTTCTTTTAGTGTCATCTTCAACTTTTAGAGTCAAGTTTTCTTTTTCAAGATTCTCAATGGTGCTCTTGAGTGTTAAAATTTCTAGATTCACATCTTTACACATTTCACAATCTAGATTATTGGTTTTTGAAGCATTTTTAATCTCAGATTCCAACTTCTTATTATTGTGAACAAGGTTGAAGTTTTCTGCTTTCAGTTTCTCTGCGTCTGATTCTAATGTGTCAATAATTTCAGAAAGATGTTTACACATTAAAACTAGATCGTCATAACTGTATACCTCGGTGGTTTCCTCGTCAGTATCTTCTAGGTCTGATTTTGCCATGAAGCACAAATTGCTTTCCTCCTCACTGCTGTCTGAATCTTCTTCTCCTTCCTCGTCATCCCAAGTTACAGCAAAAGCTTTCTTTTTCTTCTTGTTTCTTTGGAGAAGTGGACAATTTGGTTTTATGTGTCCAGGCTTTTGACAGTTGTAGCAGAGTGGTTCATCTTCTGAATTGTTGGTCTTTGGTTTATTTCTTCGAGGTTTGAATTTTCTCCACTTCGTGAGTTGTCTGACTGCCATGGCAAGCTGTTCAATAGGATCTTCACTATCGCTGGTGACAGTGTTGGACAAAGCTATTGACTTCTTTTTCAGATCTGAGTTGTTGCGATCTTCTCTTGCTTTCAGCTCCATTTCATATGTCATCAGATTCCCGATAAGCTCTTCCATGCTCAGCTTGCTCAGATCTTTGGATTCTTGGATGGCTGTGACTTTTGCTTCAAAGTTCATGGGCAGAACACGCAGAATCTTCCTCACAAGCTCCACTTCTGTATAGACCTTTCCAAGGGCTCTGGCATTGTAGACTAGTACGGAGAAGCGTCCATACATGTCCTTGATGCTCTCGTCCTTCTGCATGTTGAAGTTTTCATATTCATTACTGAACATGGCAAGACGGGATTCTTTAACCTGAGAAGTTCCTTCGTGTGTGACTTCCAGAGTATGCCAAATTTCCTGGGCTGTATTACAATGAGAAATTCTGTTATATTCTGTTTTATCAAGAGCACAAATCAGAGCATTCATAGCTTTAGAATTTATAGAGTATAATTTCTTATCATTTGCATCCCACCTACTTTTTGGTTTAGGTGTTACAATACCATTAACAGTTTCAGTCGGAGGTGTATATCCAGTTTCAATGATATCCCAGACATCATAATCAACAGACACTAGATAAATTTTCATCCTAGCTTTCCAATACGCGTAATCACTACCATTGAACATGGGTGGTCTAGCAATAGATTGACCTTCAGAAAAAGCATTGTTTATTGAAGTCATGATTCTAGGGTTCAAACACCTGCTCTGATACCAGATAGGTGCACGAACAACTACAATTTCATATTCAAAGGCATTAAGATCACACTATTTCCAAAGAGGCTTATTCAAAGTGAAGCAAAACCAGACCAAAAGGCTGAGGCTATTAGTTTGCTTTCATTAAAAGACTTTGTGGACAATGTGGAAGAAGATGACGAGGTATATTTGCTAGTGGGATTTGATTCTGTAGAGAGTGGTGAAATTCCCGAGCTAGTAAAGCCATTGTTATGTGGATTCGAAGATGCGTTCCTGAAAGAGCTGCCAAATGGTTTACCTCCACTAAGAGACATCCAACATCAAATTGATTGGAACTATATGTTGTTTTACCACACAGACCACATTATCGAATAAGTCCTAGAGAACATGAAGAGTTGTGATGACAAGTGGAAGAATTATTGAGTCAAGGTCATGCTCGAGAAAGACTTAGTCCTTGTGTTGTTCCTACATTGTTAGTTCCAAAGAAAGATTGTTCATGGAGGATGCGCACAGATAGTTGACCCCCTAATAAAATCATAGTGAGATATCGATTTCCTATTCCATGTTTGGATGATTTATTGGATCAAATCAGTGGTTCAGTTATTTTCTCAAAGACTGATTTGAAAAGTGGATATCATCAAATCAAGATTAGACCATGCGATGAGTGGAAAACTACTTTTAAGACTCGCGAGGGGTTATATGAATGGCTCGTTATGCCTTTCGGGTTATCCAATGCATCAAGTACCTTCATGGGGGTGATGAATCATATTTTCAAGCCGAATATTGGGAAGTTTGCATTTGTTTACTTCGATGATATTCTCATATGCAGTGCTAGTTTGATTGAGCATTTGCAATATCTTAGTGAAGTTTTAATCATTCTATGTAAAGAAAAATTTTATGCCACGACAAAAAAATGTATGTTCATGGCTCCAAGTGTGCTATTTTTGGGATATGTTGTTTCCAATGAGGGTTTACAGTTTGACCAAAGTAAAGTTAAGGCAATCAGAGATTGGCCACAACCAAAGAGAATTATAGAAGTGTGTAGTTTTCGTGGTTTGGCTTCTTTCTACAGGTGATTTATTCCACATTTCAGTTGCATTATGGCTCCAGTGACAAACTATTTGAAAGTAAAATAGTTTGCATGGAAACAAGAGGCAGAGCAAGCTTATGAGCATATTAAGAGTCTGTTGATGTTAGCGTCTATTCTATTGCTACCAGATTTCCATCTACCTTTCGAACTTCATACTGATACTTCAAAGGTTGAGATTGGTGGAGTGTTGAGTCAGAATGGAAGACCTATTGCGTATTTCAGTGTTATTTGAGTGAGAAATTGTCAGGGGCAATGATAAGATACAACACTTATGATGTTGAATTTTATGCTGTGGTTCAAGATATCAAGCATTGGAAACATTATCTTTTCCACAAGGAATTCATTTTGTACACAGATCATGAAGCTTAAAGCATCTGCAGGGTCAAGACGAAGTAGCAGCTAGACACGCTTCATAGATTGCTTATCTACAACAGTTCACATTTGCGGTGAAGCATAAATCAGGAGTTACAAATAGAGTAGCTGATGCATTAGTCGGAAGAGCAATTTTTTGACCACAATGAGAGTTGAAGTAATGGGATTTGACTCGCTTTCAGAATTGTTGACTACAGATCCTTATTTTTCAAGGATTTTGAAAAAGATCGAGAAAAGGGATAAGGCAGATTTTTCAGTGGTGGAAGGTCTTCTTTTCAAAGGGAATCGGTTGTGCATTCGAGATTGTAGCTTACAAATGAAGATAATCAAAGAGCTTCACTGTGAAGGTCATGTTGGTAGGGACCATACATTACAATTGATTATGGATTCATATTATTGCCATCAATGTGAAAAGAAGTTAAAAAGTTCGTGCAGAGGTGTCACATTTGTGAAGTGTCCAAGGGGAGGACAACTAATGCAGGTTTATACATGCCATTGCTAGTTCCTTCTCGACCATAGGTTGATGTGGGCATGGATTTTGTGTTAGGTTTGCCAAGAACACAGAGAGGCAACGATTCCATCTACGTGGCCATTGATCAATTTTCGAAGATGGTTCATTTCATTGCTTGCAAGAAGATGACAGATGCAGTGAATGTTGCTCATTTATTCTTTTGAAAGATAGCTCGTCTTCATGGATTACCATATTCAATTATTCAGATCACGATACCTAGTTTTTGATCCATTTCTGGCTGAGTCTGTGGAAGATAGTGGGTACAGAATTGAAATTTAGCAGCGCATATCATCCATAAATAGATGGACAAACCGAGGTAGTGAATAGATCGTTAGGAAACTTGTTGCAAAGTCATGTTACTAACAACTTGAAAAGTTGGGATTCTAAGTTGTGCCAAGTTGAATTCGCGCATATTTATGCTGTTAATTGCAGTACTGGATTCATTCCTTTCAAAATTGTGTACTCGGTGGTACCAAAGCAACCAATGGATTTAACTCCATTTCCACGACAAGGTGGAATGCAGGGAAAAACCAATGACTTTGTCTCGGATTTATAGGAGCTCCGTCGTGTGGTAAGAAACAGTTGGCTAAAACGAGTCACAAGTACAAGAAAGCTGCTGATTTGAAACATAGACGTGTTGAGTTTCCTAAAAGGAGACTTTGTGCGGGTCGTGTTGACAAAAGACCGATTTCCTACTGGTACATATAACAAGTTGGCATCTAAAAAAATTGGTCCTTTGGAAATCATCGAAAAATCAACCCAAATGCTTATTGGTTGAGATTACCGAACCACATTCGTATGGCAGATGTTTTCAATGTTAAGCATTTAATGCCATACTATAAGGATGACTTAGTGGAAGAGTCTACTTTCAATTTGAGGGCGAATTCTTTTCAACCTGGGGAGGATGATGTAGCACAGACTTTGTTGGTGTGGTTATCGAACTAATAGCAGTGTTGATACCATCTTCATGTCAGCAACAATTAAGTTTTATGTTGTTTTCTATTTCGGCTCTTTGGTATTGGTGTCGCCTTCTCGAATGTGTTTTATTTTGATAGCAGTACCGAAATCTCCGGCTTTGTGGATTTCAATTATTTTTGCTTTCGACTTCAAGGAGCATTTTCTTTCGACTTTCGTTCTATGGTTTCAGAATAAGCTTCTTTTACTTCTGGTATCAGATCAAGCACAGTGGTCCTGTTAGCTTTTAGTTTCTTTCGGTGTCATTTGACTTTATATCTTTGTATTGATGTTTGTTCTTTAGTGCCGGTAATGATATATTGTGTATTTTCTTCTTTCGGTATCTTGACCTGTGTTGTAGTGTCGATATCAGCCTTGTTTGTTGAAGCCTATAAATAGGCCGGGTGTGTCTCTGTAAGAAAATTTTGATTTGGGTAATTGAACTATTGGCATCGCCATTATTGGGAGCTTGTTTCTCCATCCCCACTTTCAGGATCCATTTGTGGATCAACGACTTGGAAGATCATCTTTCTGGCATCAACGGATCAATGGAGAGTTGGTGATCATGTTTTCGGCATCTTTGGGATCAACGGAAATTATGTTTTTTGTTCATCTCGAGTTCGTCGAGATTTACATTTTCGAGTACCTATCCGACACCGAGTACGATTAACGGAATTGGGAATTATCTTGGTTACTGTGGTATTCGATTGTATCGGTTTCGTCAGTGGTTGTGAATTTTTCAGAATTTATCTGAGATTCGATATTAGTTCGAAAACATTATTACTTCCGCTACGTAACAATCCCTCGGAAATTTTGCTCTTTTTAATTTTTTTGATAGAAAATTCAAACGAAATGTCACCTCGTCCAATAAAATAGATAGAAGAACAGTTTTTAGGCATCCGTAGGAGCAAGTCAAACCATTACATGTTCCTCCAACGCCCGAAATTACGTTCGCCAACCTTTGCATTCTGCATGAGCTTCCAAACGGTTATCGGCACAGGATCGGAACTGCATTGAGCATTAAGCAGGTATAATGTAGATATAAATTTTAATGTTAAATTTATATTCACATTAAATAAACACTACGATAACTAAATTATACGTACTTCGGTTATGCATAGGATCAGTACATTCACTGTCGTGACATCCCATTGTAGAGTGACTACAAACTTGCCCTTTTGGTTTGTTTTTGTCCATTAAGCCTTTTAAGTCATTTGATCCACCCCTTATTTAGGCATTAATGGAGAGGTGATGACTTTCTACACACACATTTCATTTTTCATATTTTTAAGCTAGGTATTACACCCGTAGATTCCTACATGCTTACCGTTTTGAGATTGATCGTCTTGGCCTTAAATTATTCCCATTTGATGAGCCCTCATTCGAATACTATTTTTCTACCTCTTTGAAGTGTTAGTTGTTTTACGAGTGGTTCTATGAAGTTGAGCCATCTACAATGCCGTATCACCATCCGTAAAGATAGAGCCAATATGATGGATGTAGCCATTAGAGCTTTTCCGTTTTACTTGTTTGTTTCAACCTTTTTCTCGAACCAAAAGGGACGATTCAACTAGGTTATCTTTGCACCTCTTACCCAACTAGACAATATGACGGAACCACCATTCTAGGAATCCTTTGTACAACGTAGGATGCATTTACACTTGATGATGTCTAGCGGATATACGATTTTTATAACATATTGTCGTTAAAGTACTATGAGTATACGATAAACATGAATCCATGCATTTAGGAGATACCTAATTGATTTACTGATTAGTACTTTCTAGGATGAGACAGTGGGGAATATTTAGTATGTAGTCCTTTGTGCATTAGACATAACCTTATGGAGGCTAGGTCGCAGGTTGATATGCGTAGTCAAAGCAATATTTTACGAACTCCTACAACTTCACATTGGACACAACTATCAGATGCCAGGATTATGGTAGACGACGATCTCTTGATGATTAGTTATACATTATCCACTCACATGGTGACTTTGCATATACTTTCCTTCATGCCTATATGGTATTCAGGAGAAAGATGTGCTTATTAGACCACAGGAAAACATTGTATCAGTTAATCATTTATCATTTGGGGACACTTTTGGAAAATGTAGAGTGATGGGAGATTAGTACATGCATGCTCTTAGTCAGGCTGCATGGGTAGATATCGGTGCATACTTCATATAGGAGACTACGATGCATATTAGGCTAGGGAAGCACCCCGTCGATTCATGTCTCTAGATTTGTGGGCGGAGTCAACTCTGATCATATAGGATCTCACATCTCAACTGGTAGAGTATAGACACTTTAGGTTTCATTTGATCCTACTCCATTACATTTCTCCTAGAGTCCGATGCAGTTAGAGCTGGATTATACCTTTTGGCCTTATAATGCCACATGTACCTTGATTAAGTAGCCATTAGTAATTTCAAAGCACCCTGATTATCCAATTGTGATTTCGATTGGGCTATACCATCCATTTAAGGTATTTTTTAACATAATAGTATATTTTGTATTGTTTTACACTTAATTGCTTAGATTTTAAAATAGTTCATTTCTTAGTATGCATCTAGATTGGATCAGGTCAAAGTTGCACTTTGTGTATATCGTAATATGACACATGCACATTTTCGTATGATGCACGACATGCAAATTCAGTGTACACATATGCTAAAGGAGAAGATTGATCATTTATCTGCTAAACTTGCAATATATGAGGCTTTTGGACCACCTAGTAAAGGTGATGCAGGTGCTAGTGCGTCTGGTGTTGGGGATGGTGATGCTACATAGGTAGTGATGGATTGAATGATGTTTCTGATGTGAGGACACAAACGATGGGGATGATGATAATGATGATGATGATGATGATGATGGTGATAATGATGATACATGGTGGCAGAGATGATGATGCATCTTTATAGTTATTGTTTTGTTATTTATTGTATGGTAGGTAGACATTTTATAGTGACTGTTATGTCTTATTATTTAAATCTTTGCAGTTATGTTATTGTTTCATGGCAATGGTTATTTCCATCTTTGTAGTTATAATTTTGTTATTTATAGTCGTATTATTGCATAGCCATAGTTGTTTCCATTTATTTAGTTATTGTTAAGTTATTTGTAACATGTTTAATTATGGATATTCTGATCTACGTAGTTACTGTTTGTTCGTATTATGCTTTTTTAAATCTAACAACATTGCTTAAAGAGTAAATTCTTTGAATAAAACGATAAATCAATTAATATTTTAGAACTGCTTACATGGTAAATTGATAAAAACCATTAAATCATTAAACATACAACACAAATGAACTATATGTTATGTTGAATCTGCAGTGCTTCTAAAGCATTTCTAAGATGCCTTATCTCATGTTCCAACTCATTTGCACATGTGATGCCCCTTGCACATAAATGGCTCGTCCACTCATTTCAAATAGTTGCAACTATTCATCCATAATGCACAATGCTGAATTCTACGACCAATATTCTCTCCATCTGCCCTTAAGACTATCTCTACTACATACTTGCAGTGGCAACAAACAAGGTACAAGTTAACCTCTTGATCAAATGGAGATTGAACTACTAAAGCATGGATTACTTCTTGTTCATATAGAGGTTGGACAATTGAAAATTGTTCTGTCACTTGTTGAAATGGAGGTATAGCAATTAAAACTTGATTTAACTTTTATTCATACGGAGGTTCAACAAGATCTTGAAGTTTTAATTGGTTAAGATTCAAGAACTCACAATGGACGTCCTCGTAATGTTGCTCTTGATAATTGATAAGCCAATCATCATTGGTTGTTAGACGATACGATGGTTCATGGAATGCCCAATCGTCAGAATTAATAGATAAAGACCATGATGACTTTGATATGTGTACGCAAAGGCATGAAGAAGAAGGAGAACATTTGAGTAAAGAATTGTGAGAAAGATAGAGATTACAATTCATGTTTATATATGTAAAGTTATTTGAATGCAGATTTGCATTTCTGTGTATTTGAGGAGACAAATGTTGAAAAGACTACACACTGCAAATTTCTAAAGCTATTAAAACGACTGCATAATGCATACTGCAGAGTAACAAAGATTCTAAATTGAAAGTGCATAGCGCAAGTTGTATAAATCATTAACCATACTAATGCTTTATAAAAGAGAGGACGATCCGTGTTGTCTCCCTCGTTCATAAGCTATATTGAAACTTCATGCCTTCAATTCTTATACTAATATATGGAGTTGTCAACATCAATGTTATACACATCCTTGGGAGGCAGTCTCGCGTGGTTATAGAGATTGACGCTGACATGGAACTGTAGCATGTCTGACTCCATCCATATAATTGTTTTAAAGGACTCTATCCAAATATAAAATATTATCTTATGTCTTCATTAATTTGGAAATAAATTTCTAAACTAAAATTTTCAAAATCACTTGGTCTTTCTCAAAGTTACTCATACTCGTGAAAACATACATCGAAATTGATCACTAGCATAAAATTATGCTACAAATAGATATGCTTGTATGCCATGAAATGTTTTGGAACATGGTGAATGAATCTAACAACATTTATCCTGACTGCCCGACTAGACTGTCATATGCAGATACTAAAAAAAATCATATGACGTTTTTATGAGAGTGCGTAATCATTATCGGAAGATTATCGGGGAAGTTGAAGAAGAAAATATTTTCAATTAAAAAATTATACTTTGGAGTTATGTTACCTATCGGAGTATGAATCAAAATTCATCGTTCACGAAGCATATGAACTTCATTATAGTTAGCTCATGCAGCTAGTCTATGAATAACCAATAATAATCATTTAGGCTACTTATCATTTTGTAACTTTGTTTCGTGTTAGCAGCTGAAATATTTTCAGCATCTTTTATAGAATGTTTTTACATTTAAAATGTTTTGTATGAGTACTTGATTTTGTTTAAAATTGAATATTTAAGAAACTTCACAATCCATATTTTTAAAAAGTTAATTTAATTACTCTTCAGGCTCAATTAACGAACTACCAAACCATAATTTTTTTGAAATTTTGATCTTGACATTTCTAAAAATGGACAAGAAGTACTCAAGATCCTCCTTCGAAAGCTACAGTCTAGTATATCCTGTAAAATCTTGTTTTAGAGGATTCCGATATAATTTGGATCTTATGTATCAATTTGAACTTCAATTTGGAAAATTACCAGCTACCGCTATGCGACGACCTCGATTTAATTAAATTTAATTAATTCATATGAAGTTTTTGATTTGACAGTACATAATGCACACTAATAACGTTTCTCATTTGATAGTACATAATCCACACCAAACAAAACAAGGTGGTTGCACTATTTGATGTGACCAGACACTGGCATGCCTTGTCCTTACTCATACAAGTTACGACTTAGTGGATAAACAAAACAATTCGCACTCGTACAAGTTCTGAATTAATGGGTAAATAAAACACATAGCTACAATGTCTGATGTGACCAAATACTGTCATTACTTGTCTCCACTCATACACAAGCATGTGGTTGAATAATTTTATATAACATTATCATAGAAAAATTGTTCTACACAACTTAACCTTATCATATTCAATTCACAAATTAAACTACTTTGCTTAATAACAGTGTCTAACCATTTACTCAAAGCTATAATGCTTTACGATAGCGATTCAAAAGAAGAAGCCTATGTATTAGCACATCGACAAGAAGAAGAGGAACCACTTGAAATTTACCATGAAGCATATGGTTCAACTTCCAGAAATCATGGTGGCTCAATCTTTTGTCGGAAATACATCAATCGCAATCATAAAGGATTTCACAAACCATTTATGAAAGATTATTTTGCTCGAGATCCAACATACAGTCGAGAGATGTTTCATCGATGATTCAGAATAAGTCCTTCATTTTTTAGTAGAATTCTTTAAATATTAAATAGAGTAATAATTACTTTGTTTCTATATAGGATCCTACCAAAAAGAAAGGCCTTAGTAGGCATCAAAAGATGACTATGGCTCTATGTATGGTAACATATGGTACATCCATCAATGCATTTGATGACGCATACCGTAATGCAAAGAGTACAATATTAGAAAATCTAGAGCATTTTTGTTGGTCTATCATGGACATTTATAGTGTCGAATATCTACGTTCTCCAAGTGAAGCAGATATTTTTCGATTGTGTGAAATGCATGCAAGCAGAGGTTGGTCAGGAATGCTTGGAAGCCTAGACTGTATGCATTGGGAATGGAAAAAATTATCCTATATGTTTCCTTTGTGCATACAACAATAAGGAGAAAAGGCGAACAATAATCCTTGAGATAGTCGCATCTCATGATTTGTGGATTTGGCATTTATTTTTTGGAATGTCCAGCTCTATTAATGACACAGTTGTTGTCAAACGATCTCATTTATTCAATAATTTGGCGTGAGGGATATCAACTTCTTTATCTTTTACTCTTAGGCATAACACATATGATCATGGATATTATCTAGAAATGGAGGTTATCCTAGGTAGAGCACAATTGCAAAGATTTTTGCAAATCCAATGATAGAAAAGAGAAAAAAAATTGCTGTAATGCAAAAAGGAGAAAGAAAAGACCTGGAAAGAGATTTTGAAGCACTTCAAGCAAGATTTGCAGTGGTGAGCAATCGATGTAGATTATGAAAGGGATCAAAAATGGCTGTAATTATGTTTTGTTGTATAATTCTTCATTACATACGAAGATAAAGAGGGTATGGACTACCTCGATTATGAATATGATGGAGCTAGACAACTGCCTGAATTGTTCCATGATACTACCCTACGAGCTGAATTAGGGTATGTGAAACGATCCAACTCCTCGACCTTAGAAATGGACACTAATACATCCTTGGTATTCACGTGTCCTAGATCTGCTGCCGAAGAGTCAGATAATTTGGGTGTAAAAAAGAAAGTATAGATAAAACAATAGAGTGAAAATATTCTCACATTGTATTGAACTTTATTACTTTTACATTAGGAAATACAAGCGAGTAGTCTGGTATATGCTAATTTAGCGAGAATTGTTATACAACCCATTCTTGCAAGTGCTGGAAAACATAAACACACCATAATGATAAGGAAAAATGGGTAGGACCTAAAAGCATCATGTTTCAATACTCTATGGCTTCATGCTCAAAAATGATGTTATCCTTATGAATCTCTAGGCTGGCCGAAGAAAATAAGGGAATCTAGGTTCTAAGAGAAAACAACTCTGTATCAATCATGGGACCAGTGTGAGAAACCTAAATTCGCCATTTGGAAATAAAAGGCATCTATAAGAACACGAACACATAAACATGGAAATGAGTTTAACCTTATGGTAACCAAATCATTTTACATCAAAATCGTCTGATAGTATGTTTACTGACTTGGGGAATAAAACCCATTTCAAATAAATTATAAAAATATGCTAAATTGTTACTAATTACATTCCATACCCTTGATGGGCTCTACAATAGAATTCACAAGCTCTTAGGAAAATGGATTCCATACGGCAAGGTGAGAGACTACCTTTCAAATAGTACACCTTTAGAGGGATGCACCGATGACCACTCTCAACTGCCCAACTAGCAAGGTGGAAACAATTACATAGACAACTATGTAACGGTCATGGGACTGGTGTGAGAAACCAAAATTCGCCATTTGGAAATAAAAGATATCCATAAGAGCACGAACACATAAACATGGAACTGTGTTTAACCTTATGGTGACCAAATCATTTTACATCAAAATCGTCTGATATTATTTTTAATTACTTGCGGAATAAAATCCATTTCAAATAAATTATAAAAATATGCGAAATTGTTTCTAATTACATTCCATACCCTTGATGGGCTCTACAATAGAATTCACAAGCTCTTAAGAAAATGGATTCCATACTATGGCAAGGTGAGAGACAACCTTTCGAATAGCATACCTCTAGAGGGATGCACCAATGACCACTCTCATCTGCCCAACTGGCAAGGTGGGAACAATTACATAGAATTTTTTCTTAAGTGTTGCACTGCCCGAGTATGTATCGTCCCAGACGTAACCAGCCTTTCACCCCCGAGACGTCTCATAGCGTACACCACTTACTAGTCGACATATAATAGTAATCTTGAAGGGTGATAACGTCTTCTCATGGGAGATACCCAAACTGACCTCACCGCATGCCTTGCTTATTCCAGCACCGTTTATTGGGACTTAGAGGCCAACAATTACCTTTCCTTTAATAACCTTCTTCACTTCAAATTCCACGTTGTGAAATACAATACATGCTACTGATTTCCAAAAAAATTCAACCCCTAAGCTCGTACATCTTAGAAAAGGGTTTTAAGCTAAGAGAAGTTGTCTTCTCTGAAGTTGTCTTCTCTCCTACCAACATATGTACATTCATGGAGATCAATATACTCATATTAGAAGTACAACGTTAGGCATTTGTCCATACAAGTCATCCTGGGTTTGGATGAACCGATCGATGACCTAAATGCAGAACCACCCTCATTTGTAGTATGGGATAAATCCCTGAGGGTGATGACAACAACCCGTCATTCAGTCGCAATAATCCTCCAGTTTTCATTCTTCACTACTTCAAAACATTTAATTGTTCCAAAGTGGTTTTCTGATATGATCATCCAAATCTGATCCCAGACTACTTGGATCAATTACTGCAAAAATGTTTTCTAAGTAGTTTTGTATTGTGGGTGTTCTTCATTTTCATTACTTCTTAAAACATACTTTTAAGGACTTACAACTTTCAAATACTCTTCAGGTGCATTCATAGAATTATTAAACCTCATTGATTAAGTCATTTGGATGGTAAGTCCATTTAAGTTCAATAGATTCGAAGAAACCACATTTATCTTACTCGATATCAATTTTTATGTTCAAAACCGACTACCCATTAAATAATGATGCAAAAACACTTTGAATACTTATGGATTGTAAGGATTACCTCCTTCAAATTTGATACTAAATACAACGAGATCATCTCTAATAGATTTGATTTATTTATTTTGAGAATCAGATCTTTTATACTTAACTCGTTTCGGACATTTCAACTTTATCTAGTCCTCTCACAGGAATGGGTCTAGTGAGCCAAGACACTGGTTGCTCCTAAACATCTTCTTGGTCAAACACTCACATCTAGATCCCAGAAATAGAAGAATCAATCTTATTCGTTGGCTTATTAGAGCCAAGATTAAATCATTACTTATTTGATTTAATTCAGTCAGTTAATATATTCAATTGATTTACAGATCTTCAAAACAATCTCCAAATTACTTCATTAATCATTTGAAACATTCATTAAATATTTGGAGAAGGTTAATTAAGTTTAAACCTCAATTTCAATCATTATTGAAAAGCATTGCAAAAAGTGTCATTTTAAGATTAATTCAGTGAAATGGCTTTTAAAATTCACATAATCAACTTAAATCACTTTCGAATCATTTTAAATGATTTATAAAATTTATTTCATGCTATTAAAAGATTAAAAATCTCATCTTTTAATAGTCACATGTACAGGATTTTGAGCCGCAAAACTGCGATGTTTTCCAAATATTTTTTTTTTTTCATATTTCAAATTCTGCTCAATGGAGTCTTGGTTTTTTTGATTCATTGGAAAGCTACCGTTATAAAAATTTGGAAAAATATTACTTTAAAGAATTTGAATTCAAAATTTTCAAGATACAATAGATTGACTTTTATATAGTGAAATCGCAAATTACCGATTCGCGACGCACCAATATTTCTTGAAAATTCATATTCTTTTCAAACTTCATTTTTACACTTAGAAGTGTTTATATTTCATTTCTAAAACATTTAAAATCATTTTTGAGAGGTTTAACAATCCATCTTTCACTATTTCGTTCAATGACAAGAAAGTGATCTCCTTTGTGTTTATCAACATGTATTTAACGTGACTTACTAAACACCCGTATAATAAAACATATATGCATCCAAACTTGGTAAACAGTCATCTTCAACCTATACTTTTGTAATATCGGTGGTGTTTGATTGAATTTAAATACTTCTTTCGAGAGAAAAGGTTAGAAGAGGAACTATGAAGGAAAGGCTGGGCATTTCGTTTATAAACATTTAACATAAGACGTCTATTTGATAGACATCTGATGCCTAAATATCTATTTAATAGACAATTGAACGTCATATGATAATTTACTATGTGTCCAAGTTAAGACATCAATTAAAAAGGCGGTTGACTATTGGGCCACATTCATAATATTAAGAGTTGGATATTCAAGTGCTAAATGTTCATGTCTTAATTTATTAGTGATGCTCTAACATATAGAGCAAATAATACATGTAATGAACCTTGTAGAAACAACAATGTCGCAAATTCCAATTGGGCATATTATTTTATGATAGTAAATTATTCTTTATGCGATATTAACACAACTGATATTTGCACAACTTCCATTCATGTGCACTTACCAAACATACATGCTTCGTGGCAATTAATTCATTAGATGATCTTGCTCAAGATTCATGACAATCTATTCAAAAGTTTACAATACAACATTATAAACGTATAAATGATACATGTTACATATATATGCACATGCATGTCCATGAGTCTGTATGTGTGTGTGTGTGTTTGCACACTATTGCCTAACCTTTCTCATTCTGGCATACAAAAAATTTATAGATATAAAGTATAAGAATCTAAAGTATACAAGTCGCTCGTAGTAACGACCTTTTTCAACTAATGGGAAAAAAAAATCTTAACCCTCACCCCTCTCTTTTCTCATAGCCGCCAACTTCTTCACTGTTCATTCTTCCATATTTGACCTAGTTTCCACCCAAATGATGTAAGAAATGATGGACTCACACAAGTTATTTATATAAGGATATAGAAAAATTCTCAAACATAATTCAAAGTCCATGCTGTTTTTTTATTCAAAGAAAAATAATAGTAAAAAAATTTCTAATTTTATCACCAAAAACCAAGGATTTCACAGTAAATACCACAAATTTCGCACATATTAATCCAAAGTAGCTCCATATCTCTCTAAAAAATGTCAATGTAGTCAGATGAGGTACATATAAACCTCAAATTTTCTTTAAAATCTCAATCTATCACATTGAAGGTAGTCATAGTTGAGGAAGATATTTAGATTTATATGCCTCTTTATTTCTATAACATTATTGACTTAAGTGAAAAAATATGCTACATTAATGAATTTTGCAATTGGCGCAACAAAAATACTGGAACAATTCAATTGTTATTCATGCGATCGGATCTCATATGAATTATCATTATTTTAGAGCTTATATTGAGAGATTTTAGAAGCCTTCAGATGAGCTTTATATTTGTAAAAAAGATAACCATTTCAGTGTTATTAAATTAATAATAAGGAAGATTGCGAAAAATAATAGAAGAGGGACTCCATTTCTATGATAAACGACTCGTGATGATGAAGAGATGGGAGCCAGATCTTAGGTTCAACAAGGAACATTCACAAACTATTATAGTTTGAATGTATTTTCCATGTGTAAAATTTAATCTTTTGTCAGAATAATGTATAAGTAGAAATGCCTCCATACTCGGAAATCTCATCAAGATGGGCTATTATACGAAAGATATAGTTGAAATTTCATATGCATGTATGTCAATAGAAACCATAAATACTTTAAATTCCCAATTAACGTTTCAATTGTCACTAAAAAAATATATGCAATCCATTTAAAATCAAAAGAGAAGAAATGTATGTTAGAACTTAGAAGTATAATTGTTTCAGACACCAGACGAAGTATTCTATATTTTAAAATTTTTGGATATCGACATCACTGTTTCTTAGGGGAAATGCGATCTAATGGATGTTAGTAATGTACAAAAAGAGATTGCTTAAAAACAACATATCGGTTGCAAAAGATGATATTGTTATGCAAATAACTACATAAATTGCTTTGGTACTAATCGATTGTGCGAAAAATTGCAGAAATTGCTCTGATACCAATCTGTTGTGCAAAAAGTTGCACAAATTGTTGTGATACCAATCTGTTGTGCGATGAGGTTGCACAGATCAGAAGAACAATAAACATGATCTAGATTTGCAAATTGAACATTAACCTAATCTAATAGCAATAATTCTGTTAGTCCAAATAAATAGTAAATAACTATAAAGAAGAAAATAAAGACAAAAAAAATTTATATTGGTTCCACTAATATACATCCATTCGAAAGGAGAGAGATACTATAACGACCCAGATTTTTAGTCATTTTAAAATTTGGATTTAAATACATTTAAAAGGATTTTTAAATGGATAATTCTTATTGAATTTCAAATTTCAGTAAATATTTAATCTAGACTTGAAAAATTATGGAAAATGAATTCTAACTTTGTTTTATATCTTAATAAAGGTAAAATAAGATTCGAAAACTTTTAAAATCATTTTAAAAGTAAATATATTGAAATTAGATATTTTAATATCATTTTGAAAGCCTAGAATAGACATTTTGCAAACGATCTCGGATTTCGATGAAATCAGTTCCATCAGATCCGGAACATTAAAATATGGTAAGATTCCAAATTTCATATTAATCGGGGTTAGTATGTAAGCATGCACAATATAAACGAGTGTTGAAAAATTAGTTGAAATTTGAATAACAACGTAGAAAAGGTAGGCCGTCACAGATAAAAGAGATTACAAGATAAGAGTTTACATAACCAAACCCAGAATGAGGATTAATAAGAAGATACACCCTATTTAGGGATCTCTGGTGAATACCAGGATGGTTTTACAATGAAGTCTATCCCAAATATATAACCAGTAAAATATATGTGAGTCATAAATCAAATTACTAAGATATGTTAAGAAATAATGGAGGCCAATTGCAGAGGAAGCAAGTGGCGCAAACATAACAAGTAAATCAATTAATTTCTTTCCTTATCAAAGATGGAAGAAAAATAATGCTACATTTATTTCTTTGCCATATCATGCAAATGAAATCAATAATTTATGCATATCCATATTAAAAATATTTACTTTCCATTTTGCATATTTGTTTCCCCCTATTTGTGATTTTGTATCACAAATTTAACACTCCACCTTGCTGCAAAATCACATGTCTCCAACATCCATCTCAAGTTAAATTCTCTTCACAACATAAAACTCTTCAAAAAAGAACTCCGCCTTAAGCCAAAATCTCATAGTGAGAAAAATTGAATATTTACCTAATAGGTTTCAGCAAAGCTACCCACATAACACTTTGTTAACGAGCTCAGATAGTGTCCCTTGCCTGCGATCAAAATGTTGTAAATATCCAAAATCCAAATAAGATAGATTCTAAAGTAATCTCAATATCACTAAGGCCAACAAATCCTCTCAATTATCAATCTAAATACAGAGCCAAAAAATAAAGCTAATTTATACAAAAGCTAATCCAAATCTCTATACATACAAAAAATCTCCCCCGCCACCTAACTCAATAAAACGATTACAAACTTCACTCACCACCTACAAAAGATGCATGTTCCTTGTGAAATGCACCACACAAAAGCCAACTGTCTAAAAACGTTTGTAATTGCATAAAAATCTCTACCTTATCTTTGTGGATTTTCCAACTCAACACCCGTCTATCACTTAACCTAAGCTCATGTCCTGATAATCCTGGATCGCTTGAGTATCATCAACATGAAGACCATTGTCAGAAATATGATCAAAAATTTTCAAATCCAATGGTCCCTTTAGCATACTAAACTTCTTATCATGTCAAATTTCCAAGACTAACACTCTTCTCTCTCAACATAATCTCCTCCACCAAAGACTTCCTTTTCCCCTAAAATAATAGTAGAATAATTACCAGCAAATTTTCCGCTCTTGCTTGAAGCTACTGATGTGCAATCTAAAAAATTGCCTTGCTCTGATACCAATAGGTTATGCAAACAACTACACAAATTGCTTTCATACTAATTTGTTATGCGAAAAATTACACAAATTGCTCTGATACCAATCTATTGTGCAAAAAATTGCACAAATGGCTCTAGTACCAATTTTGTGCGAAAAGGTTACACAGATGCCAAAAAACAATAAACAGGACGTAACATCCCGGATTTTTAGTCAATCTATTTTGAACATTTAAATTAGTTTTAAATGTTGAATTAGAAATACAATTGTATTTTAATATGGAATTCATCGATTTATATGATTATTTTCAAAGATATTGAACTATCGTAATATGAAACAATAATAACTGAATTCGAAGTTAAAATAGAATCTAAACGATTCAGTCGATTTATATAAATTCTATATTGAATTATAACGATAATGTTTATTTATTATCGATGAATTTGATTATTCAGAGTCGATTTATATTTTAAACGATTTAATTTAACATATGAAAGCAGTGATATTTCAAATGATCTTAGAATTCAACAAAACTAGTTCCATTAGATCTGTGATAGTGTATTATTATCAGTTCTCGTATTTGGTAACGTTTGGATTTATCATTTGATCGTACGATTAGAAAACTCCTTGAAATAAATTTAATGGAGTTTAATTTAATCATCCGTTTAAATTAATATCTTCCACATACGATCAAATTAGGCTTCGGAACCTGTTCTGGTGTGTTCAGAATAGTGGTTAAACCCTACAAACATTAGTTGTTGTGTCTCGATTGGAGTTCGGAACCGCGAAATATATTATTATAAAATTAAGTAGATAAGATCAAAATCAAATCCAAAAAAAAATGAGGTCGACCTATATTGTTTATGTAGACCTATACTCCTACACTGTCTCTTTCTTTCAATCTGCGTACAAGAGGTTCCCCGTCTCTGATATCATGGAGAAAGAAAATTAATGGCCGTTGTACCCATGTTCCCTCGCGCACCTATAAAACCAACCCGGTACCTTTGTATTTTCCATTTTAGAATCCACAAAACAAATTCAAGCCATTCCCTTTTCTTCCATTCTTTTCCCAATATATGAAATCCTACCGATTCAAAAAAAACAAAAAAACAAAAACAAAATCGGGTATCACGATTTAAAACCGCGAGATCCATTAAAGCTCGGCAGCAAGATTTAGGCACACACGATTTAAGGAGGACGTGGGTTTTGGGAAGCCGAGATCGGAGTTAGCAGCGTACGATGATGTGATTTGGGGCTCACGAAGTAGAAGATTGGTGAAGTTTGATATTTGAAGGAGTCGCGACTTAGAGTTTGGATGGCTATGACACTTTTCTGCGATGATTTCGAGTGATGAATGATGGTGATGAAAAGCTCCGAATGACAAAGTCTGTTATGATTTTAGGGAAAATTTTGTGGCGGATTTACTGTTGGGCTATAGGAGTTGGTTGAGTCGCGGCTCATTAGAAAAGGGAGTGCTCGCTGCTGTAAGGTCGGGTAGAAGGGGGGAGTGACAGGGTATGGACTGTAAACTAGAGATGGCCAGAAATGATGGGATCATTTGTTCAATAGTATAAAGGCAGCAGACAGTGCGTAAGTGTTGACGTCAAAAGTTGGCCACTAGTGACAGTCAACCCCCAATCGTGTGAATGACACACGAATAATGATTATGAAATGTAAAAAGGTAAAGAGAAATGGGGACACGCACAACTTTTATAGTGGTTCGGCCAAAGACTGTGGCTACATCCACTTTATATGTACTGATTTTCTTTTGATTACAAGTACAATACTTTTTATGTTTGAAGAAAAGTGGGGGATGAGAAGTTTTTAGAGGAACGAGAGTTGGCTCTTTGAGGAATAAGCCGAGTGTATTCTTCTCCCAGAGGTTGAAGTTCCAGAATTTGCTCTCTCTTTCTTCTTTGGGAAAGAAGGTATTTATAGGTGGAGTGATAAGTTAAGCGGACCACCATGCGGCCTTCCTCTTTTTTGGAGTTCGGACACGTAGAGCTCGACCATTGGTAGCAATTGTGGCGGTAGGACCCATTCCACTGCTCATTAATAGTATCCTCGGAAGTAGCGGCTTACATGGCTATCGTGGTGAGGTGTGTCAAAAGTAGAGCACTGTCCGGATATGATTGACCGCCTTTATTGTCTTAAAAGTCGGGCTGAGCATTTGAACGACTCAGCTGAATATTTCTGGGTAGATCTGAGATATTCGGTCGATGCGATTTTTCTGGAGCAGTTTACTTGGTCGACTAGGAGAGCGATTCTTCCGGAGTGATTTATCAACTAAAAAGAACAGGCTCGGGTTGATGCCTGAAGAAGGCCTGTTTTGGACCGAGCTTTGACTTGGCTTTCTGGAGCATGAACTGCTTGAATTGGCTGATCGCGCAATGCTAAAGGACACATTTCTAGATATTGGGCTTCGATCTGATCCTTGATAGCTTTTGCCAAAAAGTTGGTTAACACTTCGCCCTTCAGAATACATGTTCTTCGGCAGAGGGAGGTTTGTTCTGAAAATGTGATTCAAAGCACAATAATTTGAGTAGCTATGGTCATTCTGGACCATATTAAGGCCGGAAATCCGACGGTCTCGATGGTTGTATTAAGTGGAAAACCGACGATCGAAGCAGATCATATTAAGGCTAGAAAACCGATAACCATCGAAGACCGTATTAAGGCCAAGATGATGATCTCTAACCTCAATTGCGAGATTTAGTACCTGCAAAGACAAGATGAGCCATTCTCGATCTGGAGAAGGCTTTTGTCTTAATCGGCCGAGTATTGAATATACCCAACCTAGAGTCATGGGAGAGCATTTATTACACTTGGCTTTGAGGGATGGCGAGTATTAACCATACTCGGCTTAGGGAGGTGGTGAGTATTAACTATACTTGGCTTACAGAGGTGGCAAGCATTAACCATGCTCGGCTTATACAGGTGGCGAGCATTAACCAAGCTCGGCTTACAGGGGTGGCGAGAATTAACCATGCTCGGCTTACAGAGGTGGCGAGCATTAACCATATTTGGCTTAGGGCAAGTGTTTTTTATGCTCGACTCATGTAAGATTATTATGTTCAGCGAGTGGCAGATGATCTTGGTTCAAAAAAGGGGGTGAGTATAATCCATACTCGTCTTAAAGAGGTGGCGAGCATTAACCATACTCGGCTTAAATCTTCCAAACATAATCCATGTTTGCAAAAGAAAGTTCATAGTCATTAAGGAACTATTACAAAGCTAATGAAAATATATTCTAGGAGGACAATATTTGATTCCAGAGCATGCTTAGGATCTAAATTCTAACCCCGTACATGTGTACATCAAAGTGTCGGTTTTATTGAATACATCAGAAAAGAAATTTAAACTTAATTAATAATAATGACGTGAGTGCTAGTCTCAGGGTCCTTTCTGTTATGAGGAGCTTGGGAAGAAGATCGCGGCGGCAAGGCCAGGGCGCTTTTCTTGATATATTCGAGAAGCTCTCCTGGCTTGACTCGATCCTCGATGAGATCGCGTAGATGCCGACATTCATTGGTGCTATGTCCAGCTACATTGCGGAATATGCAATGTTTGCCGGAATCGAGTTCAATCTGGGTTGGTTCTCGTCGAGGTTGTCTTAGAAGAGGCAGGTACCCTCGTATCTCAAGGTAGATATCCAGTAGAGAAGCATTGAGCTCGGTGTACTGGTCGTACTTATTTTCATTTCGAGGCCGCATGTTGTGCTCGTCGTTTTCCGGGGACTTTCTTCTTCCTTTATTCTAGTTGTTGGTGTTGGATGGACCTCCATGTTTGGTGGCTATGACCTCGAGGCTCTCCATCTCAATGTTGGCGTCTTCTTGTTGGAGGAAACTCTCAGGCTCATCATAGAAATCATCTATATCCTTGGGGGGATCTCTGGTTAAATAGATTGAGAATTCTGATTGGCTCTGAATTCCCGCAATAGCGGCCATAAGCACCATCGATGGCTCAGGTCGATCGACTGATGCTACAGCCGCGTTGAACCTTTCGAGGAAGGGTTGAAGTGTTTCTCTCGATCACTACCTGATGGTGGACAGGAACATGATACTCTTTGATCGCGAGATATGTACTTTGAACTGTTCGATGAAACGGGTGACCAGCTTGTTCCAACTGCCGATCGACTCCGTTGTTAACTGCCGAAACCACATGGTGGCTATATCTATGAGAAAGAGTGGAAGGCACTTGGCCATGACGTTGGTCGATGCGCCGAGCACCTCTATATGGAACATATATCGCATAAGGTATATGGTCGGGTTAGTCCGACCATTGTAGGGCTCGATAACTGGAAACTTGAAGTCCTGAGGGTTTCGGGGTTTCTAATTTCCTTGGTGAAGGGGCTGCGGTGGACATTATCTATATCCTGCTAAGAAGATGTGCCCCAAGTGAAACGTCGAATGAAGCTTGCAAGCTGGCTTCCATATCTGAGGAGTCGTTGCCATGAATTTAGCTCTGCATTTGGAAGAACTTCGGTACGAGGATCTGGCAAAAGCATGCTCAGAAGGGCGACCGTTGGCTGGGCTCGGCCTCCGAGAGTTGAATGTAGGTGAACGTGAGGATGAACTCCGGCTAGTGGATCTGGGAAGAATGGACCTTATTGAACCTGATGAGGATTGGATTAAGTTGTACCCATGACAGAGGGTCCAGGCTGATCCAGCATGGCATGTGATGTTAGGGCTCGGGGTTGCCCCCGGTTGGAGCAAGGTTAGAAGGGTCTATGGTATCATTTTCTTCCACTCTGGTGAGGACCAGTATGGTAGAGTGATCTCCCTTGTTCGAAGAGAAGGTCGCGCCAGCTCTTCGCTGAAGGGGAAGAGTGGTTAGACTAATATGCGGTAAGATTTCGGGTTGTAATGGGAATGACATTGATTCTGATGTGCCTGGTAGTTGCTCGATAGGTCCAAGGGGTCGATCTATCCTAAAGATTAGAGGCAAAGTGGTCGAACAACCTAGATATTGATTGCGGGCCTCTTGAGAATCTGCGGCTGCGCTGGTCGCTGGAAGCGATACTCCTGGCTGTGATTGCTCGGGAGGTGGAGCTGAACCAGGAGGAAGCAAATGTTGGATCTGATCAATGGCTAGATTGGGTGCATACCAAAGATCAGTTGTTATCCCAGTGTCGATTGGTAGAGGAATTTATGTCGAGGCGTTTAATCCCATCTCCACTCGACCGAGAAGGCGATCAATCAACAGTTGCCGTCGTTCGAGGAGTTTACCCTGAGATGTCATGTGGTCTCTGAACTCGACCATGATTTTGGTCATGTCGTCCCGGGTAAGATATCGGGATGCATCTTCATGGGAGGAAGCTTCCTGGCTTGGTTCAGCAGCGTGTGTCTAGATTGCATCAGCGTTTGTGTGACAAGAGGACGTTGCATCTTTCTTTCATTTGTTCATCATGGATTGAAACTTGCAGAAAGTCGAAGGGTACATCAGTGCGCTTTTCCCCCTACCTGGCGTGCCAAAGTGTTGACGTCAAAAGTTGGTCACTAGTGACAGTCAACCACCAATCGTGTGAATGACACACGAATAATGATTATGAAATATAAAAAGTTAAAGAGAATAGGGGACACCCACAAATTTTATAGTGGTTCGGCCAAAGACTGTGCCTACGTCCACTTTATATGTATTTGTTTTCTTTTGATTGCAAGTACAATGCTTTTTCTGTTTGAAGAAAAGTGGGGGATGAGAAGTTTTTAGAGGAATGAGAGTTGGCTATTTGAGGAATAAGCTGAGAGTATTCTTCTTCCAGAACTTGAAGTTCCAAAATTCTCTATCTCTTTCTTCTTTGGGGAAGAAGGTATTTATAGGTGGAATTATGGGCTGAGCGGGCCACCGCACGACCTTCCTCTTTTTTGGAGTCCGGACACGTGGAGCTCGACCATTGGTAGCAATTGCGGCGATAGGACCCATTCCACTACTCATTAATTGTATCCTTGGAAATAATGGCTTACATGGCTATCATGATGAGGTGTATCAAAAGTAGAGCTCTGTCCGGGTATGATTAACCGCCTTTATTGTCTTAAAAGTCGAGCTGAGCATTTGAATGACTCAGCTGAATATTTCTGGGTAGATCTAAGATATTCGGTCGATGCGCTTTTTATGGAGCGGCTTCCTTGGTCGACTGGGAGAGCGAATCTTCTGAAGTGAGTTATCAACTAAAAAGAATAGGCTCGGTCGATGCCTGAAGAAGCTCTGTTTTGGACCGATCTTTGATTGGGCTTTCTGGAGCATGAACTGCTTGAATTGGCTGATTGCACAATGCCAAAGGACACATTTTTGGACATTGGACTTCGATCTGATCCGTGATAGCTTTTGCCAAAAATTTGGTTAACAGTAAGAGTGATCGAAAAGGGGATTGTTATTAAGTTGTTTGATGTAATGTCAAAGTGGAAAGTCACAAGTTTCGGGCTGATGTAGTTTTGGAAATGTTTGGGGATTTACTTCATTAATTAATCAAATTGTTTTCAATGCCAAGAAGATATATGTTTTTTTAATTTTAAATTTCAAGAAATAATTTAATTATCCATTCGTTAAGTAATTTAAATGAATAAATGTTAATCGGTAAATAAAATTTAATAATCGTAGATATTGAATAGATTCGGTCGAGACGATTTGTAGCTGTGAAATTTGGAATTAAACAGGATATTCGGAAAAGATGAAATCAAGGTGAGTGAAATCACTCTCTGGAATTCGTTTATAATTTTACTATAAACTAATTTTAATTTAAAATAATTTTTATATGTTGTTTGTTGATTGATTGGATGAATTGAATAATTGTTGATGAATAGTGGTTATAATATATGATATATATTATTTATATTTAGGCTTGGTTGTTGTCGCTATCATATATATAGTGGGTATTTCCTATAGTACCATTAGCGGATGACCTTATCTCCCCATGATATATTGATTGGATGACCTTCTATACAATGATATCCTGCCTTGAAGCAGGATTGGTATTCTTTATGTTGTCTAACATTTGTAGATGCAGGGAAAATAGGTTGGAGGGATCCTACTGCATTCCTCAAATTTTACATACTATTGTTTACATATTTATATATGTGTGATGTGTTGAATTGAATTGACGATTTGTGTGTTTGAATATCACTAGCCTCAGATATCGATATTTAAAAATATCATGGAAAGGGATTTCTAAACTTTAAAAAGGAAAATATATTTTTCAAAGTGGAAATTGGATTTCAAATGAAATTTGAAATAGAAACTTATTTCAATATTTAAAACAAGTAAGAAAAATTATAAACGATGTTTATAAATGTAGCAAAGTCATTGGATAATTCATTAGTTTAAATTCAAATATGAATTTAAAAGGAATTGGAAATCGTTTCAAAATGAAAACGATAGATTTTATTTTGAAATTCGGAATGTGAACTGAATTGTGATGAATCCAAGGAATTTATGAATTGAATTCGATTCTATCGAATATTATAATTGGAATTAGAATTTAATATAAAAACTAAGTTGTAAATAAATTTACAACCGAGTATTTGAATTTTAAATGAAATAATCAACGATTTTGGATAATTGGAGTTTTTAAGTTAGATTTGGAAAATTGGTTAAATATATAATAAATTATCCAGGAATAGAGTTGAAATTTATTGAGTTTATAGAACATAAGATAAGTTGGAATTAGATTAAAGAAGAAACGTTAGTATTGAATGATGGTATTCTAATGTAAGAGAAAAATCTTGATTTCGCCTTATAGATTTTGAATTATGCCATAATCAAATTTTCAGAAAAAACAGCGCTACAATCGTTTTCAAACCGTAATGGTTTATTAAACGAAATAAAAGGATTTTGAGTGAATAAAAATACGAATTTCCATTAGAAAAATCCAGATTTGAATCATTAAGTATGAACTCAAGTGGAGTAGATGAAGTTATTTTTGGAACAAAAAAAAATCAGTTTTTTATGAAATTAACTAATTTCAAAGAAATTAGTTAATAGAGTTTTGGATCGAACATAACTTTGTTTAAGAAAATTGAATTGGGAATTCAAATATGGAACTTGGAGTAGAGTTTGTTATTGAACATGAACTGTGAGTTTGACTTGTTTTTAAACAAATAATAACGTGTTTGAACACAATTGATTCAAATTAAGGGTGAAATAAGTAAATAAGCTAATTTGAAAGTAAATTAGCAACTTGAGTTAAATTGTTTGAATCGATCTAAGACAGGTTGGAAGTGGTAATATGCATAGGTTAACAGGTCTGGAATGAAGAGAAAGAAGATTATAATTTGAGTGCCCTAAAAAGGTTCATGTTTAAATTTTCGTATGAGACTTATGAGCATATTGTGCAAGCCACATGGCTTTTTGATTTTCTTTTTGAATGGAAAGGGCCTAGAGAGGCAATTTGTAGTTGTACAGATTGAGCCATACAAAGAAGACGCTGGCAAAATTTACTTAGAATTTAAGGAGGTAGAATATATTTAAGAAATTCTGATAACTAGAAATCAGTATATCAATATACATAGAATATCGATAAGAATTTGGAAAGTGATTTAATCAATGAAATATTACAAAGGGTCAATGATTATTTGGTGGTTAGTCAATAATATTTCCAGTTGGAAATTTAGATGGATGTTTGTTTTTTTCGATAGTTAAATAACCGACTATCTAATTTTTTGACCATCGTTGTCAATATAGAGAGACCGGTTGGAATTATTATCCAAAAAACCACTCCGTATAGGCATAGGCATTGCGAATTACATTATGTTGAAGATAACTGAAGACGGAGTAAAGTGCAAGGGTTGTTCAGTTTACTGGATAGTGCTTTCGTTTTGCCCAGTCCTTGGACAACTTGCATGGATGACCTAATAGATCACATAAGACGATTTTTTGAAGGTATTATGTTTGGTGGCGGAGGAATTCGTTTCTCTTAGATTTTTATACCCATAATATTTTTGGAAAGATCAACTAGTGATTTGACGGGGTTGACGATGTGGCATTCAAAGTGATGGGTTGGACGGCCGGCAACCGTGATGATAATGCATTCAATCCGCTCAAGCTGAGTGAGTGACCGGTCATATGTGGCCGAGTTGCAAGATGTTATTGTTGAACCCCAGTATATCCCCTCTAGAGTACACTGATCAGGAGGTGGTCCCATAGCTTGTCATAGTTGTAATCCAATCTTCAATAAGAGCCCTACGGTTTTTAATTTTATACTATATATGTAGAGCATGAGATGCAAGCGTTCCATTGGATGGTTATTTGTCTAATTAGACATTATTATAATATCATTGGATTTTGACGCCAAAAATGTTTTGGTAATTGTAAGATAAAAACCATTCGTATTTATGTGTGGATCGGTCTTACGATTACCCTTTTCTTTCAAAAGGTTTTTCAAAGGTAACAATATGGTTGGAGTTTGCTCACACCAGATCCATGACTGACCCAGACTTTATTTTGTTTGTTTTACCCTATACTCTTGGGTGCCCAAATTTTTATGGGAAAACAAGTTGTTCAGGTTATTACAGATACACTTGGAGGAGCTTGAAGCAGGAGGCTTCATTGTCAGTTTTTTAGAGTTATTTTCACTGTGATGTATATGTGTTGTACTCTGATATGGTATGTGTACACAATAAAAATTTGTATTTCAAAGTTATGATATATGATATTATATTTTGTTCATTCCGCTGTGAGATTCTGATGTTCTCTTTTGTTCTATCTTCTATCTATTCTATTCTTTTAACCCTAATGACTCGTATTTCTGTGCAATTTGGGTTGGACATGTGTTGTTTTAGTCAACTCGGATGGTATGGATTTGCTGGTCGTTACATAGGATCTAGATTTTCCAATTGAACATCAATCTAATCTGATAGCAATTATCTTATTACTCTAAATAAATAGTAAATAAATTTTCAAATAAATAAATAAATAGTAAATAACTATAAAGAAGATAATAAAGAGATTTTATTCCATATAAGAGAGAGATACAAGAGATTACAATTGAGAACCATCAAACACCCACATCAATGGATAATGTTCAAGATAACTCAACTTCACCCAATAACAATCCTACCTCACCTCAAATTGAAATAGACAAATAGAAGGATGTATCATCAAACTCTCAATCTAAATAAAATAATAATGGTGAAAGTCAGTAATTCAGTCAAAGGAAAGATGGACTTCCCATTAGTACAAGAGCCAAGAGTGGCATTTTTAAACCAAAAATTTATAACACATGTCTAGATATTGAAGAACTCTACACATATCCGCAAGCCTTACAAAAAAGCAATTGGAAAACAAGAATGCAAGTGGAGTACAATGCATTGAAGAAAAACAATACATGGACACATGTGTCTCCACCAAACAATAAAAACATTATTGGGTGCAAATGGACTTTCAAGCTAAAGAGAAATCCTGATGGTACTATATCTAAATACAAAGCAAGACTTGTGGCAACATGATTCTCTTGACAACAAGGGTTTGATTTTAATGAAACATTTCCCACAATTGTTAAGCCAACCTAAATCAGAATTATCCTTTAAATTTCTCTATACAAGAGATAAGACAACTAGATGTTAACAATACATTCTTAAATGGTACATTATAATAGGAATTGTATATAGAGCAGCCTCGTGGCTTTGTTCGGACTGGAAGTGAAGGTATAGTGTGCAAACTAAAGAAGGCAATCTATGGCTTAAAGCAAACTTCTAGGGTATGGTTTGGAAATTTAAAGGAAACTTTAATCAAAGTGAGGGTACAACTCAACCATGTCAGACAACTCGTTGTTCACAAGGTTTCATAATAAAACAGTAACATATGTTCTAGTGTATGTGGATGATTTCCTGATTACTGGAAATGATAATGATGAAATCAATCAGTTGGTACAATGTTTAAATCAGTCATTCTCTGTCAAGGATATAGTGGAATAAATTACTTTCTAGGTATAAAGATCAAGAAATACTCAGATTTTGTTATACGTTTAAGCCAGAAAAGGGATAACGTAGAAATTCTTACCAAAACCAAAATGGAACAAGCTAACAGCCTACGAACTCCTATGGTTACTTGTCCACACTTATCTAAGTACAGATGAGAAGCTATTCCCAATGCAAAACAATACAGAAGCACTATGGATGCCTTATAATATGCAACAATTACAAGACCAGACATTGCTTACAGCGTAAACAAAGTTAGCCAATTTATGCATAACCCTCTTAATGAGAATTGGAAGGCCGTAAAAAGGATCTTAATATACCTGAAGGGTACAATAGATCATGGCTTAACTTTTAAGCACTGCACTAATTTAAGTTTGTTTTGTTTTGTAGATGTTGGTTGGGGACTGATCCAGAAGATCATAGATCAACCTCTGGACACTGCATATATCTAGGATCTAACCCAGTGTCTTGGTGTTCAAAAAGCAGATCACTGTGTCAAGGTCAAGTACATAAGACGAGTTCAGAAGTATTGCAAGTGATACTGCAGAACTAATGTGGATAAGATCTCTTCTTTTAGAGCTAAAAGTCAATACAAGCTATACAACAATTCTATGGTGTGATAACCTAAGTACTATGTCTCAACGGTCAAACATATTTTACATCAAGAACAAAGCACATAAAGATGGATCTATATTTCGTTAGAGAGCAAGTGCTAAATAAGACTCTACAAGTCAACCATCTACCAGGCATACATCAAAGAGCAAATATCATAACAAAACCGCTCTCAGCATCAAATTTGATCAGGCTAAAACATGATCTGTGTGTTAGAGAGTATACCCGAGATGCAGCAAACAACAATAACACTTACGACTTGAAAAGAGGAGCTTCCGTATCCAAATCGAGCAAGACATAGCTTTGTTGTCTCAATCTGGGAAACCAAACCTCACTCTTTCTTCTTATACTAGATTTATCTTGCTAATCTCCCTCTCAAACTTGATCACCATTCTTTTGACCTTCGTTGAGCAGCCGTTCGAAGATTTTTTGATGAAGAGATTGGGAACTCTAACGGGAACCCTAGCCGACATTGAGGGGAAATATTTGAAGAAATAAAATGTTATCAAATTACATTTTCTTTCATCAATAAAAAATTTTCTACTTTTCAAACACTTTCGGATGACTAAATTGGGACATGTTCTAGATCTAAACAGCGTAAAAAGCAATGGCCGGAAGAAACCCTTTTTGAGTTTAATGCAACAATATTTAATATTTTGTTCGATATATCTACATGAAAAAAACATGGTATCACAGTTAAAACTGGAAGTTTAAAAAAGAAAACCAATGAAGACTATGGCTATTGTTCTCTAAGTAACGTAAACAATACCACTGGCTTCATAGAGAGGAACTAGTGGTGAAGTTACTTAATAATGTGAGGTAAGAGCATCTCCAGTGGTGGGGGCCAGTGGTACCAATTACGCGTAACGTTCAGGGTCCAATTCAGGATCCTGAACTGGACCCTGGCGCCAGACTCTAGCTCCCATAAAATAGGCGCTAGGCTCCTCCCAGATTGTCAGTGTGGTCACGCTATATGCACGTGTTTGTAAGGGAATACATTATTTTACTTTTTAATAACTGTTTGGTGGTACTTTTGATAATAATTATGCCTAAATTTCAATTTTATACGAACGTTCTCCTTACTTCTAATAGCTAATTATCTTGTTTTATTGAGTTTCTGTTGATGTAACGTTGCGTGCACTTATTTAGACATAACATCCCACCCAACTTCTAGTAAATTTGAAAATATTGTAGCATTGTCGGTCATCAATATTTTGTATCACTACATATTACATGTGTTGTTTAAAAACTAAAACGAAATAGTGATAAATTATTTACTGACAAAACAGGTTATTATGAGACATGGAATATACTCTTATTTATTTATAGACATGGAATATTAGAGGAACCGACGCCTATTTTATAGGCACCAGGTGTCTGGCGCCTATAAAATAGGCGCCAAACCACTGACATTTTCTAGCACGTTAAGGGCGTATTATTCAGTACCTTGAATATTATGCCCTTAACTCATTGGAGATAAGTGTCATGATCATCGAGCCATGAGAGAAGTATAAGCATTTTGAACACCATTAATTCTTGTTTGGATGTATAATTTAGTATTGGAAGATGTTAAGTAATGTTTGGTAAGAGATAAAATTTAGGTTATATGACCTTATATGAATGATGTTTTTTGTTTTGCCTTATATTTTTAGTTTTTGTTTTTTGCGGGCATTTAAAGAGTGCATAATGATTTTTATATGATAGTTTATAGTAAGTTTTATGTTTAATAACCGCACTAAACTTTGTTTTATGTGTACTGTGTATCTATTTATTGTGTATCTATTTATTTGTAGTGTGAGTTCAAATCATATGCACCCAAAATGCTATGGTCCTCTGGACTCGCTAATAAGAGGACCGTGATTACAACATTTAATAATTAAACTCATATTCTTTTATTTTAGGGATTTAATTGAAAAATGAAGGAAATCATATTTCATGATTGGTTAGGTTCAAGGTACCATGGTAAATTGGATGCAGCTTATCTCCTCTAAGCGTACGTGTCTGAAAGAAAAAGGTCCCATCTAACAGCAATTAGTCTATTCTAAAAATGCATGTTTATCTAAATTCTAAATTAATTTTGCTGATCGCTCCTCCATAGTAAAAAGTGCCCTAGGTAATAGAAAGTTGAAGTTTAGAAACCGGTAACCGGGTTCGGAAAATGGTTGAAAAAGCCCACGTGCTCTACTCAGACTCTGACCATGAACTTTCTTCAGTTTCTTGTATAAAGTTAAAACTTTCATTGTTTTTTTAAACTACACATTAGAAAACTAGTAAGCGAACCTTCTCATGCTGTACCGTATCTTCTTCTTCCTTTCACATGGAGAACTACAAATCTTTTAAAATGTTAGTCAAAGTTGGCGTGTTCTGAGTTCCGACTGTGCAGAGCTCAAATCTCAACATATTCCTCTGTACATGCATCCCTAAGTTTTCTGAAACTTCCATCCATGGTTTTGTCATTCTTTATTAGCCATAGACAATTTTTTCATTGGATCAATCCTCATTTGTCAACTCCACGTCCAGTTGTACATTTGTTTGTATATTATTTAGCCAGGTTTTAGTTTTAAAATAGGTCAACAACATGCTTTTATAACTACGATTAACTGCATAAGATATATATGTATCGTCATAACCACGTAAAACTTCCAATATCATACGATTTTTTGAAGAATCGTACTTAGGCTTTGTATGGTGCTTTGAATGAAACAAACAGCAACGTAATACATACACCAAATTTATTGTATAGTCTCCCTCTCTCTCAGTCAACGTAAATTCAATATGAATGTCAAAATAGGGGTAGAAACCCATGACAGATTCAAAAGGCAACACCTCTTTGACTCTACACCCTTAAATTAAGTAAAACTTTCACCATTAACATATGTATAATATTCATCGACTTGTCCACAACAATGCTACATATATTTATACAAAAACTATTGTAGTGGCACCTTGTTCTTGTTTGTACCTGCATCAACATATTCTTCTAGAGCAACTGTACGTATTTTATACATAAAGAATGATAAATTCAATGATATGAATCATGCATCTTTATGTATCTTTATTTTAAAATGGAAGGGATGACCATGCTGGAATAGTTATCATGTGCAGGGCACACCAAGTGTTAGGATGCTCCCAAACAAGAAATGAATATTTTGCTCTTTTTCATGTTTATCCTCTCTGTTTATGCATGTACCATGCAATAATATGCATAGTAAACCATTGCCTATGAATTCGTATTCACGCTAGAAAACTGAAGGCATGATTAATGCAGTAAGCTTTTTAAATATGGTCATGTTGCTTTCTGTGCATGCATATATAATATGACACTTGCATAATACAATATTTTAACATAAAGAATGCACATTATTGTTAGTATTTTTTTAATCCTTATTGTTTTATACTGTATAGCTGTTTTATTACGATAGCTCCTGGATGAGCATGATCAGAGGTGGGCGCAAACAGTAACTGTATGATTAAAATTTCGCTACTGCGAAGGAGCAGTGTTATATTGGTGCAGGTTTGCAAGTTGTGTTGTAAGAAAATCCACATAAAGAATACAGTGAGCTTACATAAAACTCCAAATAGAATACACCAAAGTAAATAGGAGTGTAAATCAGTCAGATCATGCCGAATGGAGTTGCGTTCAGTTCCCGTTCCAAAAAAAAAAAAAAAAAATTGAACGAAATTTTTTCTCTTACAAGTTTTGTTTTCCTAAATCGTGTTCTAAATGAAATTGATCGGACACGAGCCAATGTTTTTCGGATATGGACGTGAGCGGACCAGGTCGAATATGACTATTTATATCAAATTTTATTATATTTTTTTCTCAATAATATACCGATACGACGAATTCGGACAAATTTGAATGAACACATATCGAACATGTTCTTTTCTCGTACAAATTTTGTTGTCCTAACTCGCGTTCTAACTGAAAATCTAATGGCCTCGCACGGACGTATCTCGGTCATGAACGCGAACGAACTTAAAACATTCATATAAAATTTACAGCCCTAAAAGTAAACAAATGTCAAAAGATCTATTTTTCATATAAGCAGTGGGAATTTATGGATACAAGTAGGCCAAATAAATCGTAGAACCACTGTGCAAGGGTCGCAGGAGGCCTGTGCCACTACAACAAAAACACCATATTACAAGTGTAATTCTACAACCGTCAGAAAATGGCAGTTGTAATAAATGTTTTTTTACAACAGTGTTTTTCAAAAAGTTGTCATAAGTTTATTTTCAACAACTCTTATATTTTCAGCCTTGTAATAGAAGTCTATTCCAACTTTTCTTTTTTGGCAGTTGTAAAATGCCTATTTTTACAACTATTTTATTGCAAGTTATAACAGATGTCTGTTACAATCTTTCTTTTTTCAGTTGTAATATATGTTTATTTTAAATAAGTATTTTTTGTTAGTTGTTATAGAAGTCTATTACAGAGTTTTTTGTTTGTCCATTTTAATAATGAATTAAATAATGTAATACTTACTATTTAAATAAATAATTAAAAATAATAATCACTGTTAAATAATATTTAATTGGAAATATGAAATAATTCATATTAGTAATTAATATTCAATAATTAATACAATAAAATATTAATTACTTTTTTATAATTAACATTAAATTATAACATAGAATTAAAAAAAGTAATAATAACTAAGAAGTAATATTTAGTACTTTAGTAAAAAAAGTGTTTTCAAGAAATTCATATTATATTTAATATAAAAATTTACTTATTAATTATAACTTATAATATTCGTTTCTATCAGTTTTGTGCTATGCACCAAGTAAAATTAATGGTATCTCGCAGGAAACTTAAGCGGGAAGTGAAAATTTAGCTCCAAAAAGTAACTCACGTGTTATATTTTTACTCTCACGCAGGCGGCCTCATATCTTTTCTCTAAATCAATCGTTCCCCATAAATCAAAATTGATTCTCTTTCTTCCCTCGAACCAAACGAAGTTCAGCCTCAATAAATCATAATCGATTCGCCTTCCCTATTGTTGTTCGCTATCTTCTTGGCTGCCTCATCTACAAGCCTGCGTTGTTTCCAAATTCGTCTCTTCCATGGTTGTATCTGCCAAATCCACATTTTTTTGGCTGTTCAGTGGGCTATCCACCCTCCCCCTCCATACCCTGCATTAACAGTTACTTATGTCTTCATGATGGTGTCTGGATTTCAGAGCAGACGGAACGTGGGACGTTGTTGCCAATAGAGGTGAGGTTGGCGAAGAAGATGAGTCAGGCGGAGCTAGCTAATTAAGCAGATCAACGAGTGAGTGCAGGTTGTGCAGGAGTATGAGAACGACAAGGTTGTTTGAAACTAGGGAGTTTTGGCTAAAATGGATAATGTTCTTGTTCTTTGGGTTAAACTCAGGGGAAAGCATAAGTAAATTTGAAGACTGTGTGGGCACTTTTAAGGCAGGTATATTAGTCATGATATCATGTTGGGTTTTTTTGTTCATGTTTCTCATTGATTGCTTTGGGTTCATGTTAGATGTGCTATTGATATGAATTAATAACAAAAGCTATGTTGGATAGAATATTGGTTGAGATACTCTTTACCGGAGAATATATTTAGACGTAGGAAAATGCATAAAACAAGTTATAGTATGAACCAATACGTTGAATTCTGTGGTTGAATTCTGTAGGCACGTAAGTTGCTTACGTTTTTAGCATGTTTAACAACTCATAAGAAGAACCCATACATTGATCAAAAGTCTGTAAGCCTTAAATAACAAATAATGGTAACTTATTTTTCTGGTGGTTTGAGTAAATATAAAATAATTTGAAGTTTGTAAAAACCAAGGTTATCACGACGCCAAGTCGAGCCACTACCGCCTAGAAGACTAGTCGACAAGTCGTCTGACTAGTCGTGACTAGTCGACAAGTCTTTTATGTACATATATTTATTAGACTTAAATAGATAATATAATTAGATATAATTATAAATTTATAATAAGTTCAAATTTAACAAAGATAACATAATAATATGTTCAAATTCAACAAAGATAACATAATGGATCCTACTCACAACAAAATAAAACCCATAATATCCATAATAGATCATAAAATGAGTATAAACTCAAGAAAAATAATCCATTTCAATATCATCTCCATCTCCTTCAACATTGACATTGTTTGGATCGGTTAATGGTACACCATAATCATCCTCCACTTTCATCATCAAGAGGAATAACTTCTTCATTCGAGTCTTCATCAACTAATCCAAATGTCGAACTAGTGTTACGACGAGTGTAGACCAACATCTCACTACTAGAACCAACTTGAGATCTCGTTGGAAGATTGCATCCCTCAAGCGCATGTGATGCACCTTGAGCTTCATCCACAACACTCCAAAAAGTATCATCTTCATTGCTAATCCACTCATTATTCCACTCGAAGTCATCAAGTACAAGTGGATCAAAATTCCTTCCAAGTTCACGCCTTTTTTTGAATCTTGAATCTATTTTTTGGTTGTATTGGACATATACCAAGTCATTTAAACGTTGATGTTCTAATCTGTTCCTCTTTTTTGTATGAATCTAAAAATATAAAATGCAATTAGACCTAAAGTATAAATAATGTAAATTTGAAAACAAGTATCTTAAAAGATATGGGAACTTACAAACTCAAATGTACTCCAATTGCGTTCACAACTGGAAGATGAACAACAAAGACCAACAATACGCTTCGCAAATGATTGAAGCTCAAGTGCACGACCTCCATAAGCATCCCACCAATCAACTAACATAAATTAATAAATATAATTGTATTTTAGTACTACTTGCGAGGATATAATTGCGTAATTAATACTATGCATCAAACATAAAAAATATAAGAAACTTACGAGGAATTTTTTGCTTTCTATGCTCAAGTGCCATCTCTCTTGCAAATGCTTCCCTTGAATTTTTATAGTCATCGGCATAATTACTTATCTTTTTCCTTGTACTCCGATCTATGATCATCTTCTCAAGCACATCATTAAAGTCGTCTCTTAACCGAGAGGCATAAGCATGATCATTTTCTAGAACATCAAAGTATTTACCCGGATTAAGAAATAAAGCAGCGTCGTATAATGGTTTTCCCATTTGGTTCTTCCAACGATCATCAATGATTTTAAACAATTTGCTCAACAATGCTCGTTTCTTCTCGAATGACGCTTTGATCTTATTTTTTGCAAAATCCATAGCATATGCAATCTCTGTCAAAGCGGGTCTTTCATCCTCATCAACAATCCATAACACCACAAGAAGAGGTTGTGATGCTTGAATGCACTCTTCAACACTATTCCAAAAAGTGATGAAAGCACAGTGTCACAAACTTTCTTGCCATTTTCTGTTTTTGCTAACTTAGACCTATTCCAATCCTCGGCACAAAACAAAAAACGCAATGACTCCTGATTCTTGTACGAACTTTGCAATGTGAGAAAAGCAGTGGCAAATCTCGTAGCTCCAGCCCTCACTAAATCACTTCCATTAGTCTTGTCCCTCAACGCATCAAGTATACGCCAATGCCTATAAATAAGTGTAGTACATATTCTTGCTTGATTAATTGTTTTTTTAAAGCTCGGCAACTTGCCTATGTCCTCCAACATCAAATCAAGACAATAGGCAGCACATGGAGTCTAAAATAAAGTAGGAAATCTAGCCTCTAAGAGCTCACCTGCTGCCTTGTAATTTGCACCATTATCTGTCACTACTTGCACAACATTTTTCTCACCTATTTCCTTGATCTTGCTGCCAAAGTAAGTTAGCCAGTATTGATGCATCGTGTGATTTACTAGAAGCATTAACTGAACCCAAGAAGAAAGTACCTTCAGGACTGTTGGCAAGAAAGTTTATAAGATGTCTTCCTCGTCTATTCGTCCACCCATCCGACAAAAGCGTGCATCCGTATATTTTCCTAGATTTTTCATGCTTCTTCTTCTGCTTTTCTGTCTCTTCTTTTTCTTTTTTAAGTAGAGAAACCCTTAATTCATGAAATGTGGGGGGTTTAAATCCCGGTCCATATTGGCGTATGGACTCAACCATGACTTCATAACTCCTAGAGTTGGCAGCATTAAAAGGTATTCCACACTCGTAGAAAAAGTTCGCAATGTGCATATGAACTCTTTCTTTCTCTTCTTGCGTTCTAAGGCAACTTTCTAAGGTTGTTTGACTCGTACCTTTGGAATGTCTATCTTCAATAACTTATTCCGGTGTCCTCATAAGCATCGAACCAACTGATTTAGAAGCTTTAGGTTGGACTTTTTGAAATTCAAATGCCTTCTTTTCCTTTTTGGAATAGTATTGGAGGCTGTAGTGGATTCGATTTCTTGAACCTCATCATCATCATCAAGCTGCACCCGTTTATTCTTCTTTTTTACTTTGCATAAAATCACTCATTTCTCTAGCAATCTCTCTAGTTGTCTTTGGACATTTATGAATATCCGGAAAACCACCAATCAAATGTTGTTTGAATCTGTTAGTGCCGACATGATTTTCATTCCCGCAAAGAATGCATTTAACCGCATCTTTATTGCTCAAGTTTGGCCAAAATGCATACTTCCAACCGGGATCATTTGATTTAGCTTTCCTCTTAGGATCTTTAGTCATCTCATGCCAAGTATTTTCTCTGTTACTCTTCATTTCAACCGCTGCGTATATAATTAAAATTTAATAACAAGTAAGTTAATTATTTAAGTTGGTTATAAACTCATCAGTTAATTAAAAACAATTCAGTCAAAAAAAAGTGACCAGCCATTAATTATCAGTTAATTAAAAACTGATCAGCCGTTAATTAAAAACAATTCAGTCAAAAAAAAATTGATCAGCCGTCAATTAAAAACAATTCAGTCATAAAAAAACTTATCAGTTAATTAAAAATAATTCATGGCAAATTCTTATGAACAAATCAACTAATTAAAAACTGCTTAGTTAATTAAAAACAAAAGCTGCTACTGAAATAATTTTTTCGGCGGAAAAAAAACAAATCGATTAACATACCTGGGCTGGCGGCGGACGAGCAAGGAGGAGCAGCAGGGAGGCAACGGCGAGGCAGCAGGGAGGCAACGAGATGCAATTACGGTTTTTTTTAATCGATGCTCGATTTACTGATTTATGAATTATACGAAGAGGAAAATCGATGTCGACTCAGCTCAACTAGGGTTTCTGGGCTCAAATTAGGGTTCTGGGTTCGATTTGGCCCACCATTGTGGAAATGCAGAAGTCGAGAGTCGTGGAATCCCTTCGGGTGACTTCTCGACTAGTCGACGACTAGTCATTGACGTGATAACACTGGTAGAAAAGTTCTTATGTAAAGTGGCTATTTTTCTGTAGATTTTTTTCTTAGAAGATAAAATTATTAGAAATAAAATCCAGGAGCATGTTTAATCCATACTAATGTAGACATAATATATGTTACCGACTAATGTGGGTAAATAATAGTCAAATCATTTCATGCTTCATTTTAAAAGAAGTACAACATTCTTTTGCGATTATTTTCAGGCACCGATGACACTTTTGAGCTGGATATCACTGAAGCAGAAGAAATCGGACTTACTATAGCCGCTGCAGCATAGTTACTAACAAAACTGTTAGACATGGACTCCTTGGTTGATAGAATAGACTTTTCCCTCTTTATTCAATCCCTGAGAAATGTCCTAAAATCTAATATACCTCTCCATGCTAAAAGTGTGGTAGCTGCATGTCTAGTAAAACTAGAATCATTATCACTACTAGCCCGCACAACCAAAAAGCTCAAAAACCCAGTCGACATGGAAGTGATCATACATGAGATGATACCTAGATTGGTCCAGCAATTGGAAAAACCATTTTCACTTGTAAAGAAAGAAACCGCTGCCCTAGAATTGAACAATGTTATTTCTAAAGGAAGGGTAGAGTGCAGCAGAGCAGTTGCGGCCAATGGTGGAATATGTCATTTAGTCAAACTGTTGGAAGAGGCAGAAAATGATGAGGCACTCGAGGCTGCACTGGTTATTTTGTACGATGTAAGTATAGGTAGCGAGAATCATGTTGCGATCGTTTCATCTAGAGTTGTGCCTATATTGAGGAAGATTGTTATTACTTAAAGGACGCAGTGGGGTCGAGCACTTCGTTTCTTATGCAACAGACTTATTCTTATGCAACTGGTTTGATCACTACAGTGAACTTGCACCAAAAAGACAAATGGCGTAAAGTTTTCGTTGTCTCCGACTAGTGTACTCCCGTAGAATATGCAATTTTTGTGGATAACTTGGGCTTGTACCAAGTTCCTTTGTAACGGTCAAGTATGTAGTAATGCACGAAATATTATTTAAAACTTATCGTTTGTAAAACTGAATATTTGAGTATTTTAATAAATTAGTTTGCAAATAACTGTAATATCTGTTTTTCTTATGCAGTATTGCAATATTTAGTGTATTGTTCTTTTTAGATGCAAAGGATGTCTATTTTTTTAAAAACCCAAAAGTCAATCACAACGGTGCATAACAATTGTAGTAAATATTATTGCAATGGTGCATAACTATTGTAATAACGTTTATTACAACGGTGGAAAAAAGTTGTAAAATATGCATATTACAATGGTGTTGCAATGGTGCAAAAAGTTGTAAAATATTTTAGTCTATTACAACTTCTTAATGCACGACGGTTAGCCCACCATTGTAAAATGTATATTACAACGGCTTTCCACCATTGTAATATGGTCGTTTTGTTGTAGTGTGCTCAAATTGGACTAAGTGAGGGATCAAACCCGATCCTTTACAAGGATCGGTACTGATCCTTCAAACTGAGGGTGTAGGGTCTGCAATCCCTCATGTGGGCCCTACCATGTGTCTTGATCTATCATGTAGAGTTTCATGCTTTTTGGATCATGATTGAAGAGTTATGCCCATTTAAATTATTGAAGTACAATTATTCTATCGGTTCATCTTGAAGTTGTACCGTTCCCTCAATACTGATTATGTTGATCTCTCACTAGAACGGTTCTCGGGCATAGTTTTAATGAGCTAAGGCGACTTCCGTTACATGGCACTATCCGGATCTGATCTTTGGACCATCGGGTGATGTTTCTGAGCCATTTAGTCTTGGTAGTTATCTAGGAATGCCAATACGAATTTCTCACAATCGGGCCAACCCCCCAAAATACGTCTTATTTGAACATGACGTGATTTTAATCGAAACAAGTCTTAGTAGTAGGAATGAATTCCACAATGCTCTGAACGAATGATCGTGATCCTTCCTCTGAGTAATGTATACCAAGGAGTTTACCGCTTCTAAGTCGTTGGGACACTTGGTTGAACTCTAATGGTATAAGCATATGATCCTCGCTTTGTCGATAGTTTATCCTATTTGTCAGGATTCAACCATTTGGACTGAATTTCATTTGACTTTGCACGTGAATACCTAATATCTGTTGAATCAAGAAATTAATTGTTAGTCGTCGGGCCTGCTTACACCTGAGTGTAAGGAAGTCGTTGCCGATTTGGAGTGGAGTACGCACTCACACGCTTGTACGTAGTTTTGTGCAGTACGTTAAAAAATTTCTGTAAATGATAATGTGAAGATGTGCATACGTTTATACACGTTAATGGTCAAATTTGATTGCGTTTAAGTATCGAATATACACTCGGGAGTTGAATGGATTTTTCATTTTTATAAGTTTTGCATTGGTAAGTGCATGTCCAATACTTGATTCGTGGTCACATTAGTGATCATATGTTTGTGTGCTAGCACATACAAGCTTAAGCATGTTAGTTCAATTGAATATATGCATGTCCAATATCCTTCCATCCTTTTTTATATAGGCAAACTAAGGGGTCGGTACCTATCCCTTTGAGGGATCGGCGCTGATCCATACATAGAAATTATAACAAATTTCTTGATAAAAATCGTCTTCATAATAATAGCCTGGCTTTTGTTTTCCCCCTCACTTCACTTTCTTTGTGCCGACTCGAGTATCCTGACAAGCATTGAACCGACTTTCCTCTTAACCAACATACATCTCCCCCTGGATCACCACCACCTAGGCAACACTGCACCACCAACTTGATCCAGCCATCACACTTTAATTCAAGGTGGGTTTTTACAATATGATTCAATTGGGCTGCATTTTGAGTCTTGTTGTGATGGAGGAGTGTGGGTGGACATGGACAGAAGCGGCCGTAACACCCCATAAAAAATACCTAAAACAAATTAATAATAATAAATAATGAAAACTAACAATAAAATAACAATATATTAATGGGATGAAAAATAGAATTTTCCACAAAAATGTCGTAGTTATATTCGTAGCGAAATTCTTATCAATTTTCATATATAATATGTCAGCTTACGGGCCCGTATGAAAGAATTGCGCTTAAAAGAATTGTACGTTAAATATATATGCAATAGTGTTTAAAATTCAAATTATAACATAAATATATGAAATAATATTTGATCACCAGTCGATCGCCCTTCTAGGAGAGCAGTCGACCGCCTGGTGCGGCCAGTGTCCAGTTTGGCCTGGTTTGGGTTGAATTTTCTTTTCTAATCTCTTTTCTTATAAAATTTGAATAGGATATGAATTTGGAATCATAAAATTTATATAGATAAAAACTATAACTGTTTAATTCTTATATATATATATATATATAAGGGATTGGAGTTCGTATTCGTGTTCGTTCTTGAAGGTTTCCAAATCTAATAGGCAAACATCGTCAACTCTGCGATATTTCCATATAGTCAAATCACAGTGAGTGGAAATAATAATTTTTTAGGCATTTTCTATATTTTGTAGATTTGTGTATCGATTAGTATGCCTAAGGAGATTTGGATTAGTGATAATATCAAATTGTAAAAACCCCAAAATATTCTATTTTTATATATGTTTTGCAAGAATTGTCAATACTATTTGGGTTTGTGAGTTTGTTTAGGTTATAGATGAAGAACATTTTAGGTGATTTACTTTTGTTTAATTTGATTTATTATATTCATTTAAAAGAGCCCGTGACGTAAAAAGGTTTGGATTTGATTTAATTTTATTATTTGATTAGGTTTTTATTACCATTTTAAATGGATAATTTGTACATATTCAGATTTGAAACAAATAAAATGCCAATGTTTTATGTACAACATGGAAAAGGGTAAATTGGATTAATTAGAGGTCTATACATGTGTATATATGTACACACACACACGCACACACACACACATATATTTATATATATGTAAATATGTATATAAATTAATGAAATTAATACCTTGTTCTTGATTCATTACCTGAATCATTCTAACAAGCCTAGGATGTAAGTTTTAATAGTTATGTTGTTATTTTTCCCGTTACTGCTGTTATTAATTATGTCATTATGCCATGTATTTAGCGATTTGATGTAGGAATTAACTTGTATGCCTTCATTGTTGACCGAAATGACAACTTACACCATCAAAACATTTCTTCATTCGTACGAAATTAGTGTTTATTATACGTATTAAATATTCTATTTATATAATGTAATTAACGTAATCCAACGTAATGATGACGTAATAAATACGTTAGCATAAGGTTAAAATTTGAAACGTCCCCAAATAAATTGTTGTTTGTGTGCGCGTATAAAATGACTTATTTACATATATTAAATAATGACACACATACATGAGGTTAGTCGTCATTTGTGGTAGAAGTCTGCATGGAACCCACCGGCAAATCCAGCAAACACAAGTGATTTTAGCTAATGTGAGAGGTCGTAGAAGTCTACTCGGAACTTCCTAGCATATCCAGTATCTACAGGTAGACAGTTTAATGTGAAAGGTCTAGTGTATATGTACACCTGTTATGTATGTAAACAGGTAGGCTTACTACACCTTGAAAATGTATTAAGTGACTGACTTTCTTCTTATCTAGTTTGGGTCTTAAGTGGTTAGGACTTAGACCATTCAGAAGGTTTATCCTTTGGATTTGGACCAAAGTCATGGGACCCTTCCTTATTAGATTTGAAGTTGAAAGATGGGTCCTGCTTCTCTAAAAGTGGTTTAGTCATGGTAATAACGAAGTAGGGTAGTTTACCAGAATATTCACTTCATCTAGGAGCTTTGTGAGGGCCAACCTAGGGATAGATTTGGTATACGTGGGACGTAGAATGCTATTTATTTCACCAAAGTATGTGAATTTGCGAATTTGGTTCAATAGTCGGTTTTTTGAGTCAAAATATGTGAATTTGAGAATGAACCATGAGAAAATCGGCTTTTTTTGGAGGTCTCGCTAAAACTTTTATCACTTAATGAATATAATCGGAAAAATTAGGTAGGAGGGAGTAAGCCGAAAAAGCGATATTTTAGGTGAGGAGAAGCAGATGAGAATGCCGAGAAAACACTGAAGAAATGGATAACCGTAAGAAATGAAATTTGTACATATAAAATTTTGGGATCACGAGAGGAGAGAAAGAAGCAGACTATAATCGCTATATTTTTGTTCCATGTAAAATTGGTACAGACAAATTGATTTTGGCCCTCTTACATTAGGAAAACTTCCCTAGCGGTCGTTTTAATTAGGCAATGACTAGTATTACCGCACAATGGTGGGAAAACTTACCGTTTAAGGTGTTCAATATGAAATAGAATTTTTTTTATTAAAACATATTTTATTAATAAAATTATGGAGTACTTTAAGAGAAAATGTAAGTAACTAAAAAAATGGAAATTCAATTAAAATGATTTTACATGTAAACCAACTTAAAACTAAGAGTATACTGTCAATGTATTGATTCGAATCAATCAAAAACACATACAAACATTTTTAGTATTTATCAAGTAGGATCGGTGTAATCTTAATGTTTAGTTATTTTGTAACTCTAAATCATTAATAGATTGAAGAAATAAAAAAGAGAAACGAAACAAATATAAGATCAAAGCATATTGTATTAGTGCATATTCACTACAAAAGGAACAGTGAATAGCGACGGCAAATAGGCGTTGGCGGCCGTCGCTAACCGTCGCACGCCGTCGCTATTTGCCGTCGCTTTTAATGTCGTTGCGAGAGGAAAAAGTGACGGAAAAAGCAACGGTTCCGTCGCTCGATTAGCAACGGCTTGCAACGGATACTTGCCACGTGGCACCATCAGAAGTCAAGTGGTTTTTTTTGCCGCGAAGCCGTTGCAAAAGCCATGGCCATTTTTGTCCAAAACGCCGTCGCTATCCGTCGCTTTTCTTTGTTGTTAGCCGTCGCTATCTGTTGCAAGCCGTCGCAAAGTAATGACCAACATTCCGTCGCTACCCGTTACTAGCCGTCGCAAATCTGGAGCATTTTTTCTGCACTACACAGCAATACCTTTCCAACAAACCTCCACATCAAACCCAATCCACTACCAATCCATCAATATCATTCCAAATCCATCAATATCATTCCAAATCCATCAGTATATCCAAAACATTACTAAATTCATCACAATACCATAACATACCATCGTCATACATCCAAAAAACAATATCATCACCGTATATCATCGTCCCATCATCACAAAACATCAAAATACATCAAACTACACACTACCGTCATCAAATATCATCGTACGTACATAAAGCAAATAAAAAAGTAAGTGTATATACATACCCAAGCACAAGAACAAACAAACTACTCGTCGTCTTCTTCTTCTTCGCTTGTAGCATCCCCGCCATCGTCCTCGTCTGGCATCAATCCATGCTCGTCATAATAGCGTGCAATGCGCTCGTCTATCTCCTGAGCCAGCTGGCTTCTTCTCCAATCGTTCATCTCTTCCAGTTGCTCCTTCAACTGTGCTATAGTCTCCTGCTCCACGGACTTCCTATATCCTCGCTGAAAATCAATAGCCTGCGAAATAGTTCAATTTCACATTTATAAATGAACTTGTAATATATACATGGACTTTGAAGATCAATACACATGTCAATTTGAAGCTTCTATATTTATAATGTCAATTTAACATGTTAATATAAAAAAAAGGTAAAAGAATGCATGTTAATTGAATACATTTTAAATGTAAACTTAAATTAAAAAAGATACCTCCTGATTGCCGAAGCCGTATCGCCTATTACGAGTAGGCGGCTTAATAATAGCATCCCAAATACGATCGCACTCTGCAACCGTAAGCTCATCTCGTCCACTGGACTGCGTCACTCTAGCTGCCTCTACATCATATCTCTCCTACAATAGTCATATAATTTAATAATATAATGTGATATGAACGAATATGAAATATTTTAATTATTAATAAGTATATTTACCATTACGCTCGCAGCCTTGTCATCCGCCCAATCATATGTCACGTTCCCTTCGTCATCAGTATGCTCCACCGCATGAGTATGCCTGAAAACCTCTGCCATCGTAGGCTCCCTTCTATACTTTGCCATCTGAGTATATATACAGTAATAAAATTACTAAAAATAAAAATGAATGATATGCACTCAATTTTTACGTGAACATATGCTAAAAACTATTTCAAATTTTTACCAATTCTCTCCTATGCTGCTGGAATGATTTTGAGCCACCGCGATGTAAACCAGGATTCTTAGCTCTATTTTCTTTATTCCTTTGTGCTACTTCCTATTAAATTTGATACATTATTAAATAAAAGAATGCAATCAACATAAATGTGATTATTTTCATTATATCTTACTTTCGCTGCTTCAGTATCCCAATATGCTAGAAATCCAGCCCAAACATCGTCAGCCATCCATTTAGGCTTCTTCCCTGATGTCTTCGCCCTGGAAATTGTTTCTCGGTAATTCTTTCGCATTTTGATATTCCAGTGTGTCAAAAAAACCTACATGTCCCGCTCCTCTACACGGACAGCCGCCTGCAAATTAAATTTAATTTGAATTATTTATAGTATATATGAATTTCTAATAATAAAATAAATAAATACTTACTAGCACATCGGCTAGAATGACGTTCTTGATGTGGGGTGGGATACTATCCCAATGAGGCTAAGTCCCAGACATCCTACTCGTGTACGACTGCTTCGACACTTTTAAAATGAATTCCGCTGGCTCGATTTCAAACCCGGTGCTGTGTACATGTTTACATAGATAAAGCATATATTTTTAACTAATTTAAACTGAAATAAATTAGATACTTACCCAGCACTCTTCGGAACAACCTCTGCACATTGCCGCAAATCTGGCTCAGAGCTGCTAGGACCTACACCTGGCGCAGGAGATGGTGAAGGAGTTGGCTGAGATGAACTCCTCGAGCGGCGTCTATCGGACATATCTGTTACAATCATATAATGCATACAAAATAACTTGAATTATTAACATCAGTCATCATTATCATTACATAGCTCAGAAGAGTACACAACATTAACATTGTTATTACATAGCTGACAAGAGTACACAACATGATACATAGCTCATAATTGTACATAACATAACATAGCTCATAATTGTACATAAATAAATAACATCAGTCTTCATCATCTTCGGATGAAGACTCAGTCTCATACTCTATATCATTTTCTTCATTACTTTCAAATGCATCTACTAACACATTCGCTTCATCATTCAACGACCCGACATCAATGTCATCAACTATTCTAATTTCAGTATTCGGCTCAAGATCCGCTTGATACGCTGCTTCGTCTAGAATATTATTTCCATCAAATGTAAATCTTGCCTTTGTTTTAAAAACTGCCCACCAATCTGCTTTATCTTTTTTTAAGGATGGATACGGAGCAAAATACACTTGTAGTGCTTGCTTGGCTAACACGAAAGGATCATACTTATAGTAACGTGATGTATGCCTTATCTCTATTAGCTTGTAATCTTTGTGCACGTTAACTCCAGAACCAGGAACATTGCTAAACCAGTTGCATTTGAATAGATAAATTTGCTCTAAGGGACGAACATAATAAGTCAACTCTACAACTTGCGTTAAGACGCCATAAAAATCTTTTATATGCTCCTCTGGATCATCACTACCTTTGACAAATACACCGCTATTATACGTTAATTTTTCAGCTCCGTAATCATTGGTGTTGAATTTAAATCCATTGACAAAGTATATTGGATAAGTCTTGACATTTCTTTTTGGTCCAATAGCAAGATGTCGTAATCCTTCGTTAACAACACCGTTTTTGTGATCACGAACATAGTCTGAAAACCATACAGCAAATTCTTTGCTGAGATCACCAGATGGATGTTGTGAATCGTATATACTGCAAATATGTGTTATGTTCCTTTTCTATTAATATAGACAAATAAATATAGATGTATATATAATTGAATTGAACATGAATTTTATATAACCTGACAAATGGTGCAACTTCCACACAATTTAACAGAACATATGTGTGTGCCACTTTGTAGTCTTCATCACTTAACCATATTTCTACACATTTTCCAGCAGGTCTTCCGTGTTGTCTAAAAATAGATAACATTGTCTGAGAAGACTCCTGTTCAACGGCTTCTTCATTACGAGGAACAGATATGAAAGACAAGTTCACATCTTCACTGAAGTAATGAGAGAAAAAAAATGAAGCTTCTTCTTCAAGGTACGATTTGCAAATCGAACCTTCTACTCGAGCTTTTTGCCTAATTTTTTTCTTCAAATGATTCAAGTACCTATAATAAGAGTAATTTAATTTATATGTTGGTACAAAAATCTAAGTTGTATTCTATCAACAGTATTGAGTATACACAAAATTACCTCTCAAATGGATACATCCATCCATATTGCACTGGACCTCGAAGGAGTGCTTCGGACGGAAGATGAATAGGTAAATGTTCCATTACATTAAAAAAACCCGGTGGAAATATTTTCTCAAGTTTGCAGAGCAGTACAGGAATTTCTAATTGAAGCTTACGTAAACGATCTATCTTCAACGTCGTTGAACAGAGTTGTTTATAAAACATACTTAATTCTGTTATAACACTCCATATTTTTGTGGGCAACAGTTCCTTGAAAATCACAGGTAAAAAGTATTCCATCATTATATGACAATCATGGCTTTTCATCCCACTCAATTTACTGTTTTTATAGTCCACACATCTACGGAGGTTAGAAGAAATCCCATCAGGACATCGTAATCCTTCCACCCACTTTAGCACAAGTTTTACTTGCTTGTTGTCTAGCTCATAGCATGCTTTGGGTTTTTTATTCTCGGCATACAAGTGAAGTTCCGGCCGTTTACAGAAGTGTAATATATCACGTCGTGAATTCACGTCGTCCTTAGTTTTCCCCTTTATATTCAAAACTGTATTAAAAACGTTATCAAAAACGTTTTTTTCGTTATGCATGACGTCAATATTATGCCGAAGTTTTAGATTTTTCCAGTAAGGTAACTCCCAAAATATACTTTGTTTGCACCAATTATGAATGTCCGATTTACCTGGAATTTCAACCTGCTTACCATTTTCGTGTATCTTTGGGTACTCACTTACAATTTCATATATCTCTTCACTTGTCCAAACTTTAGGCGGTAGCATATTCTCTACTCTGTTAGCTTTGAAGTTCTTTTTATCCGTTCTAAATTTATGATTAGGATGTAGAAAGCATCGATGACAATCAAACCAAGATATTTTTTTCCCATACTTTAATGAAAATGCTCGTGACTCATCCATACAATGAGGACAAGCCAGACGCCCGGATGTGCTCCAACCTGAAAGCATTCCATACGCAGGAAAATCACTAATAGTCCATAATACAGAAGCAAACATACGAAAATTCCTTTTTCTCGAAATATCGTATGTTTCGATCCCTTCATTCCACAGTGTTTTCAACTCTTCAATCAACGGTTGCAGATAGACATCAATTCCTTGTGTCGGATCATCGGGACCAGGGACGACAACCGTTAGAAACATATATGGATTTTTCATACACATCCATGGAGGTAAGTTATATGGAGTAACAATGATAGGCCATGATGAATATTTACTACCAAATTGAGAAAACGGCGAAAATCCATCCGTACATAAACCGAGCCTAACATTACGGCTCTCTGCAGCAAATTCAGGATAAGTCCTATCAAAGTGTTTCCATGCTTCACCATCAGACGGATGTATCAAAGTTCCTTCTTCTGCTGTTCTCACACTATGCCATCGCATATGACACGCTGTAGCAGAAGATGCATACAATCGTTGAAGTCTGGGAGTTATCGGTAGATAATGCATTCTTTTATATGGAACTTCTTTTCCTTTCTTTTTCCTTGGTTTATATCTATCTTCGTTGCAAAATTTGCATTTTCTAAGATAAGCGTCTTCTTTCCAATACAACATGCAACCTTTAACACATGTATCTATCTTCTGATACGGTAGTCCAAAAGCAAACATAAGTTTTTTCACTTTATAATGACTATCGCACATCAAATTATTAGGTGGCATATGACGTTTTGCAGTTTGTACAACTGCTGTAAATGCAGCTTCTGTAAGATTGAATTTTGATTTCATAGTGATGAATTCAGCGGTTACAGATAATTCGGTTCCGCTTGTACACCCTTCCCACAACGGCCTCTTCGCAGAATTCAATAAATCATAAATTTTTTTTGCTTCCTCCGTTGGTTCTTCAGCATTTTCATTCTCATCGCCGCCTTGATCAATGGTGGGAAACATTGATCGTGCTGCATCTTGCACCATATTTTCTATCAGATTGGTCGTTGTATTATCGTTCATCATTGTACTATCGTCCTCTACCACTACAGGGTTAGACGTAGGTTGAACAAGCTCTCCATGACGATCCCATAAGTAATAATTCGACACAAAACCAAATTTATACAAATGTACTTCTACTACATCTGGCTTCCAATGCCTCAAATGTTTGCACTTACTACACGGACATCGAATGTCTAGGTTACTCCGATTATTAGATTTAGCGAATCTAATAAATTCTTGGACACCGTTACAAAAATGTTCCTTTATCGACCCTTTCTTACCGGTACGCGGTTGATACATCCAACTACGATCACGAAAATAATCGAACATTTTCCTGATTTGCAACAAAAATGTTAGAAAATTCGATCAAACACTTTGTATTAATTGAAATCTTGTACAATTTCATTTACAACTACTTCATGTTTTCAGTTTTTTTTTTGTTTATTTCTTTCTACTTTGACGGCAGGTCTACCTACTTCCCATTACAAATATAATAACGTAAGCATATTTTATAAATCCTTTCAGGTTAAACGGTTCAACAAAATTTCGGCAGCACTTCCCTTTTGTCCCTGTATCATACACAAATGCGTGTACACAGGGAACAAAAAGGAAGTGCCATCGAAATTTTGTTAACCGTTTAAACTGAAATGATTTGTAAAATATGGTTACGTTATTATATTTGTAACTTGTCCAATACAAGGACAAATCCAACGAATATTGTATCAGATGAATATAGATTTCCGTTTTATGGAAAAACGAATATCCATATAACGATCATATACAACACTTGTCGGACGGGGCCAAATTTATCTAAGGGGTTCACATAATTAGTCAAAACACATTCAACCTAAGTTTAAAACAAGAAACACACACATCAAATGAAAAAGCACGCCTTTTGCGCTTTGGACCTTTTTGCGCTTTTTTTGCGCTTCAGTAAAAGATGCGCCTTAAACTTCAAAATTTCAATTTGTAAAGTAACATGACAATTAGTTTTAGTAAGTTTTGATTCATTTTAGTTTAATGTATAAATTATAAAATTAATTTTAGTTACTTTAAATTTTTGAAAGATAAACTAAGCTTTCAAGTTAATTATTTCAATTCATAAAAAATTCAAAGAGTTGAGTAATATGATTTTCATCACATTTAACAAGATTCTTACCGATCTAAACCTAAATGAAGAACTATTTTGAATTAACATTTTTAATCAACATTTGATTACTAAATATTATAGTAACAAAACAATATTTTTTCAATTGCAAGTGCATTCTTTTGGACCGACCATTCTTGCATCTGATGGGGACATAACAGTGCATGCATTAGGGACATCGTTGCACCATTTGAATAATAATCAATTTACTACCATTAAACAATTACATTAATTCCATTCATTTTCAAATCATCATACCACACATTCTACATACAACACAATCATCGTATGTCTAATTAAACACGTGATAATCATTGTTTTCAACTTCGTAAATCAATTACATATGTAATATTCATCGATTTTACCCTCCTAATCAATTACACTTATTCCTAAATCAACTCACAACACAACCGTTATCATAAACATCCCTCGAGACAACCAATTTCATATCCATAAACATTCAATTTTGCAAACTCATATAAATTAGCAACCAAAGCCTCTAATTAACCCTAATTAAGCATAAACTAGAGTTAGAAGACATAGAAGAATGAAATCAATACCTTGGAAGTGAAATTGGAGGCTTGGAATCGGAGCAGCAAGAAATGGCGACGGGTAGGGTTTGGGATTGATTTTGGGGAAAAAATATAATGAGGAAGAGGATGGTTCGGCAGTTATTATTCTGCAAATCGAGCAACGGTTTGCGACGGCAAGCGACGGCCGCTTTTTTAGCCGTCGCTAACCGTTGCCCCACCCCGTCGCTATTTAAGCTGCCTTTTGTAGTGATTTAACTGAAACTAAAAAAATTCAAGAGTAAGATATAATAAATAATTCAAAAATTATTAAACTAATTTATTTAAATAAATCACTTAAAACTACCATTGTTATTTTTACAACTAAAACTACTGAAATAAAAATATTGAAGATAAAACTAAATGTTGAACTCCATGTTTTAAGATATGTCTTCCAACAAAAATCTTGATTTAGTTGAATAAATGATGGCTACATGGGTCACACAATAATAGCATATTATCAAGAATTAGATTTAGTAGGATGGCCTGCCCTCAACAAATTTCTGAGTTGAATATACAAATAAAATAAAATTTGTATTATTTTAAAGATGAGCTTACAAAAAAATCATTGGTAGTCGCATACTTCTGCAGAAGGAAAACATGGAAATTAAAAAACAAGTAGTGCTTCCAGTGTCATCGGTTAGGCTCTTCCATAGCTGAGATAATATAACAAAATCAGATATTGGACACTTCATTGTATAAAATCTTCAATGTTAGTTTTACAAAAGGTTTGCAAATAAATTACCTCTTTCAGCTCAACCTTTTCAATCTTTTAACGTCAATTTGTGCACCTGGAAATCAAGCTACTTTTAATCATTAAAAAACCACACAGATAAATTCATCATATTAATACTGTCAAATTGCATGCAAAGAAAACAAAATCGTGAAAGCTTTGACCTGAAATTGATGGCCAAAACTTGCAAAGTTGTTTCATACTCATATGATTTCAACCGCTTGCTTTTTTTTCAACACGTCAATGCATTTTGGATGATGACGATGATGCCTCCGAATAGGCTATCGAGACCCTATATGGCTAGTGTGAACAAGGCAAATTATCTATGCACTCTCGACTTACGAATCAAACTTAATAACATTATCAAAAATGAAACCATGAATTTTGACTGTAAACAAAAGTCAAACCTAAATAGTCTAGTCTTTTTTTTGTTTAATGATATCTCTTATCATATATTAAGAAGCATGTACAATCCAAAATGAAATATTGGTGTCTTAGAACATTAAATAATTATAGATACTTCCATGGAGATGCTATTTGTCCAAGGGTGAAATTAGCAGTAAATTATGACACCCAGAATAACTATAAATGGAGAACATTGTACAATTTGATTCTAGAAGCAATTAATTATTTATGTAATTCTTTTTTTTTAATATCAACTTCAGCCTGACTATAAACTATGTTCAGGATTTTACAAAACATGAGTATGATTATTTGCACAACTACAACGTTAGTAAATGGTAAAACACATATAAAAAAGGAATATGTTCACAGAACACAATAAATGTACATTCTGTTCTTCCCATATCTTGTTTAATAAAACCCAAGGTTGTTTACATTTCAACATTGGCTTTGTTTCCTGATAAATTAATGAAATCTCAAGGCCTCTGCTGAATGCCCGATTAAATGGTAGCCAAGACTAGAAAGTGAACAAAAACGGAAACCATGAAAAACTGCTGTAGGCACAAAAGCCAAAAATCTGAGGGGACAGCACTTCATCTGATGACGAAAATTTTGTTCTGGAAATGGCGACCTCGTCTTCTTCTTTCACCTCCTTATTGCAAGCCTTCGATTCATCCTTCCCTCCTCTTCCCTTATGCAATTCACAGCCTATTCCCCCTGATCCTCCCCCCATCCAGTATATTAATTGGGACGGGAGCGCCAGTATATTAATTGGGAAGGCTGAGGGAGTGCGGACACTCTCGGCTCGAAGGTAGGCACTCTCTTCAATCCCACGTTACTTTGATAGTTGTGGGGCACTGTGTACTTACAGCCTCTACGAACCGACAATCCCTCTGCTGCCAAACCCTCCAATGAAAATCATGGAACTAATCTTCCAGATCCATAAAATGCTTCTGTTATATCTACCATTCCCGATGCTAACCCTCCTGTAACTAACGGCTCAACTTTTAATTTGTCGAACTCCTCCTCCTTAAATGCTAATCAGTCCTTGTCTAACACTTCTTTTCCATAATTCAAGAAAAAGGATTATGCATCCCTATTTAATTCTCTATCTCGGAATACTGGTGCATCTCAGCCTCAACATTTCGAAATCCCTAGGGATGGTGTGCCGAAGAAGAAACCAGACACTGTCAGATCTGAAGGTATGAAGTTCTGGAGCAATTTCTTGGTAGGATTATTTCTTGATGGCACGTCATCATATCCTTCAATGGTAAAATTTATGAATCGGTTTTGGAAATTAGATGGTGATGTTAACATAAGATTACATGGATTGCATTACTATATTAAGTTTTCAAATGAAGCTGACAGAGAATTTTTTTAAATCTGATTCAATTTTTATAAGAGGACGTATGTTCATTATAACTAGATGGGATCCGTCTATTGGAAATACACAAACCCAGATTAAAAAAGTTCCCATTTGGCTACATTTTTATCGAATCCCTACTATTCTTTAGACGTTAATGGTTAGAACTGGCTTGCTTGCCATGTGGGGAGACAAATATGTTTTCACAGTAGCACAGAAAAGTTGCCACGATTTAGATATGCAAAAGCCTTAATTGAGATTTCTTCAGACTTTGATCCTCTTGATAAAATAGTGGTAGATGGTCTTGGTAAGGATTGCCCATCAGTTAGGTTAGCTTATGATTGGAGACCCAAAATTTGCGCCATTTGTAAAGTCTTTGGCCATACGTCTCGTGATTGTGAATTTAATGCTAAGGCAGATGGGGAAAATGGGAATCATGTAGAGGATTTGGAGACTATCCATCATGTAAGATTTAGGGATCAAGCTGGACATGATTCTAGGAAGTCTAACTCAAATGTCAATCAAAGTAACTGAACTTCAGTTAATACAAAAGCTATGAAATTTTGGAGAAAGAAGGGAGGGATTAATAACAAGGCCTGAAAATATGGAAAATGATTTACCTAAGATTAATAATAATCCGTTTGATGTTCTAACAACAGAGAATGATGGAAGTGGTTATATGGATGAGGATAATGCAGAGAACAATTTAAATTCTGGCGTGCATGTTAATGGAAAAGAGTTAAATAGCAGTAATTTAGTTGCTGTTGTTGGTCTAGAATTGCAAGTGCAAAATGTTAATTAGGCTGCATTTCAAAACATAGTGGGTAATAATGATACACAGATTGTAGATGAAGAAACATTGATGGGTAGTCTCTTTGAAGAAAATATTACTACTGCAAATCAATCTATAATGGCAATTACTGGTACAAGCATCCATGCTGCATCACCAGGTTCAATGGGTTTGAATGCTAATGCTTTCCAATCTATTATCAATGTTGTTAATACACCCACTTCTGTACAACTCCTATTGCCACTAAATCCGGCTCTTCAACAACTTTATCTTCTACACCCTCAAAATCTTCTCCTTACCATAACTTGAAACCTCTCTTATACCTTCAACTACTACCACCAAATGTAACAGGATCAGGTCTGACTTTCTTTGTTGTTAACACTGCTCTCCTATCCATTGCGGAGCCCACAAGCTCGCTTACATCATCTCAATATAAGGCTAAAAAACTGAAAGGAAAGTTTTTGGTAGATGATGATCGTGATGAAGGGAATGACTACGGCCCAGAGGGTGTGTTTCCTCTTGGTAATAAAATGAAAATTTCTCGATGGCATACGCGGAAAAATCCAATGTATGATCCTTCTCTCACTTGATATGTTGTTGTTGTGCTTTCATCTGTAGTTACTGTATAATCTTGGCACTACTAGGATTTTGGTGAATGCTTATTATTACTCTTTGTCTCTATTCATTGGTCACTTGATGTAATTGGTCACCCGCATGCAGCCATTTCTGCTCTTGCTGTTCTATTCTGTTCTAGTTTGGTGCTACTGACTTTGTTGCCAGTGTAATGCTAACGCATTGTAGCTTGGTGAAGATATGCAGTACTTAAGAAGGTGTTTGCAGTGCAATGGTGGTTGTTGAAATTTTATTTTGTTGTGTTATTTGATGACCTGCACTTTAAATCTTTTCTATTCTGTTGTGAACTCTGAGGCTAAAAATTGTCAAGAGTATGTTTTAGCTTAGGACCACTTTGATTGTAACTCTTGAAGTTGTGAATAAAAAATTTCACATGCCTTTCAAAGAAAAATCACAAAGCCTATACCATCCTATTCCAACCTATATATATTCATGGTGTGTAATGTTTCCCCGCCTCAACGTAGAATTGAAACCAGTGTATATGTCTTCACTGATATTAATTACGCGGGATGCTTTGCTTATGTCACATATTGTTATGTGAAATATCCTATCAAAAACATCCGGATGCCTATAGTGCATGCGAACCTTCAGAGGATATGCCAACACACGCTGTCCCAAGGTAACAAAGCTTGTTTCATGGATATGTGCCAATAAAGTGGTAGAGAAGACAGTAACCTTCCAGTAAACACATGCTCCCGTACACCAAGAATTGAAGGTTGTCGAAGACCATGAAACTCTTCGAGAAGATTTCTCATTTTCATAGCTTATTCAAGGTAGTTATCCTGATTCATATCAATGGTCTAGACAACATTGCCACGAGTGAATATTATAGCATGATTTTGATTTTCAGGCTTCCCCTCCCCAAGCTTAGGATCTCCTGGAAGCTTTATAGAATAAACTTCTTGATCCTTGCCATCCACGTCAACCTTAATAAGTTTCGAGTAGTATTCTCTACTTCCATTTGCGTTGTCCTCCTCATGTATAAAAGCAACACGAACAACCTCATTTCTTTGCATTAAAACTTATTAATTATTGACGTATACTTCAACTTGAATAGAAATGTTGCAAGTTCTAATGTAACATCCCATATTTTTCGATCATTTAAATTATTGAATTTAATTTAATTTTTGAATTTGTAATGGTTTCAATTATAAAATTTATAATGTTGTTGATGAATGATTTCATATTTGCTTCTAAAAAAACAACAACAATCTGGGATAAGATGAATAATGAATTATAACAATGGAAAATTTTATCAAATTGTATATATATTTGGAATCATCAACTTTGAAATATTGCTTATAAAAGAAAACTTAGTAGTCAAGTCTTTGATTTGTTTCAAAATTTAAATTAAATGTGGGTATGAATTGTAATAGTTATCGTTCAGATTCGCTCAAATCTCGCGACTAAGGGTGTGTTCGCAGCCAAAATTTGGCACGCTCTTTTTTTTTTTGGCGTCCGACGCGTCGGACGCTAGCACATTTTACCCCTTCCAGATTCCACGATTCTCGAACATTGGAAAAGTAACTGTTGGCGTCCAACGCGTCAGACGCCAACGGTTAATTTTCCAACGTATCCTTTCGCTGGCTATAAGAACGGACCCCCCCCCTTTTCCTCCCCATCCCAACCCGAAACCTCTCCCCTTTTACCCCATATTTCAAATTTATTGAGCAATTTCGAGCTGCAAAAACGGTAAAAAAAATTATAGTTGAGTTTATTTTTCAGTTCTCTACCATATATATTTTTTTTGAATTTTTTTTTGTTTACGCTGATGGCTTCCACTTCCACCACTGCTACCTCGCAGCCATTTGCGAATTGGACGGACGACCGGGAGTCCGCTTTCATAGATGTTTGCGTTGAGTTCATAGCGGAGCGCGATACAAGCGTCAGTGGGTTCTACGCAACAGTCACAACAACAATGAACAACCGTTTTAATCTGGAGTTCACAAAAAACCAGATTAAAAACAAATGGGACAACATGAAGCGAGCTTTTCGCGATTGGGACATGCTGCTTAGAACACCTGGGGGTGTATGGAATGCAGAGTTCGATTATCTAGACGGTCCTGATGATTTTTGGAGTACCAGCAGTGGCAGACCATTCAGAAAATTTAGGAAGCACTCGCCGATGAAGTTTCGAGAGCAGGACATTATGTTCGAGGGTTGTTTGCGGAAAGATACTTGTGCGTATCCGATTCTTCCGGTTGCACCCCCTACTGCACCAGCACCTCCACCAGCGCCTGTGCCAGCTGCTTCTTTCTCCCCTGCCGACGCAGGTTTCTATACCAGTTGGATGGCTTCGGACGATCCCCCTTCTGGTCAGCCCTCTAGGCGCAGACAGGCAGCGCGTGCCAGCTCGTTTATGACCGACGATACGAGACAGCTTGCTGCTCGTTGCTTGGAGCTTCTTCAGAGATCGGGTACGCGTGCGGACCTTTGGGAGATTCTGACGATTTTCCGCAATGATGAGCGGAATGTGGATATTGTTCAAGAGCTTAGCGATGAGGGCATATGTGGGTTTATTTCAGCGGAGTTGAGTCAGTTACCTCATCGTCGTTTATTTCAGATTTTCATGTACTTGTTTTAGTTCCAGTCTTGGTGTGTTTGCTATGTTTTATGAAAAACGTTGTCGTTTATTTTATGAAATATGTTGTCGTTTTGTTTGATGCAATTAGAATTTAATTAAATCAAAACCATTAATTTAACAATTAAATACCACGCTCAAATACCCCGTTCGTAGCTAAAACACATTTCCCCTTTGCTACAGTACCACGCTCAAATGGCACGCTTACGTTCGTTAAGAACGCACCCTAACCCTGTATTCTTCCCATTATAATCAGTTCACGTTCCCCACTCTCCCTTACCTCTCCACTTGGAAATCTGAAACAAAAGAAAAGACTGACATGCCCGTTCCTTCCTTTTATTTTATGTTAGCCGATTATTTGTCCAAATCAAAATTTTCCCAATTCAATATCCACCAAAAATCGAATCATCCCTATCCTCCTAACTCCACCGAAATAATCCCTAAATCTTGAAATCACACCATCCGCTGTAAATCCGCCTTCTTTTTCCCGAGATCGTCACCTTCTCCGTCAATCTGCCACTCCATCTCTACTTGCGACGCCACTGCACCAGCAGGGAAGCGCCATCACCAGCGATCTCCGGCCTTCTCGAAATCTGTCGCTCAAACTCTCCGCTGTTCAAAGTAACTCCTCGACTTATTCACTCTCGCACCGAACTCGAGCCCGAAGACAACCTGCGTTTTTCCTAGGTGAGTTCAGTACTCACCATAGTATATTCAAGTTCTTAAATTTTGTTTCATGTTGGGTTGTTTTGATTACGTGCTTTGCTGTTGGGTTTAAATAAGTTCTTACGGTTGGCTTGTGTTTTTTTATTATCATGCGTGTGGGTTAAGCATATGAGTGGTTGTGTTTGTGTGTGTGTAAGCCTGTACTTGTTGATCATCTGTTTTCTATTTTCTAGACTTTGCGTGTTAGCGTTCATGCTTGACATCCTTGGCAACTGATATGCATATTATTCATCTTGCATGCTTTCTCTTTTCACTCCCAGACATGTCTCTTATGTGAATGCATGTGTATGCATGCCATCACTTACAGGGAATGACATAACGTAGGAACTCCCTCCCCTTTTGTTCAACAGATATACCTCGCAATGTATTATTTCCTATAAAGGTATCAACACATATTTCCAGTCCTTATACCTGATATATTAAAATGCACAAAGAAATAATATCATTAGTATGGTACCTTATACACAAGCAAATGTCAAACCATCTGTTTCGCATAGTATTTTAGTAGTAGAAAGTGTCGGAAATTTAATTACCTGTTTAATATTTAATTCTTTTGTATGTTTTATATGTAAAAATAAATTAATTTTTTTTTTTGATAAATGTGATTGGCTTAAACCAATCGTTTTACAAAGATTGGTGTATGTCATTCCGGTGTGTGAGTATGTATGTTATGCTTGTGTGTGGGTTGTATTTATATATGTATGTATGTGTTAGTGAACGGGTAGCAAGAAGAAAAACATAAGAAGCTAATTATGATCGCATGCATGATACACTGGGCATAAATGTTAACATATAGGGGTTTGGTTTAGATAAACAAAATGCCATTTGTCTTAACATTTCATCCTTTGGTTCCTGTTTGAAATGCATGCGTGAACATAGTTTACTAACTCCTTTTTATATATAAAAAGGAACACAATTGAGGGTATGATTGTTGCGGCAACTATTCTCTTGACTAAGCTGTAACCTATATATATATAATAACTTGGATTCATAAATGGTTACCACCCTTTTAATTATGCCAGCATAAACTTCAATCTAATTGTTTTAGAAATGTGATGATTTCAAAAGAAGTATTGTGAAAACGTTGGAATATGCATGTATTAGGACATAACAATAAAAGTCGGGTCAGAAATTTTTTGATGAGCATTCGCTTCCTTTTATGTGAGGACCGTAGTGTTGAAATAATTCTCATGTTATTTTATCACATGTCGTTTGCTTGCCTAACTATGTATGTATCTATATGTCTTGTTTTGTGGTATTCCCACTGATCTCGCTGAAGCGCAGTCAACATCTTTTGATTGATAATATATATGACACTTTGTCATGCATCTAGTTGTTTAAATTTTGTTAAATTAACTATTTTATTTCAGTATTATTATTGAAATTTATTTTACTTGAATAAACTGACCCGAGTTTTTTTTTGCTCGGGTCGGGGTCAGACCTGAGTATTTACAGTTTAGATTTGAAGCTGACGACGATGAAGATTCTTGATGATACGTGAAGACGCATGCGCGAGCCCATCAAACTGTAAACTTTTATTCTTTTTAAAATATATGTATATAATCCATTTTTCCGCTGTATAATAAAATTCTATTTTGTAGAACTCTGATATGCATATTAAAATTTGTTCCGCTGCTTGTATTATGTGTCTGTGATTCTGAGTTTGTTCCGATTAAACCTTGTAAGCTAATAGCGAACTGTCGTTTTGAGAGTTTCGAGTTGGTTTAAATACCGACTTGGAGTGGTCAAAGGGGCTAGTCATTACAAGTGGTATCAGAGCCAGGTTCATACAAAGCTTAGCTTATCAAGTTTAAAAGCTCATTAGAGATAGAGTAAGAATACTGTAGAATGGGCAGAATTATCACCAGAGTCACTGTAGAGAGAGCGTATTTTGAAATTACAATTTATTTTGAAATTTAATATATATTTTTGAAAAGCGTAATTATTTTGAAATATAATCTTTGACTAGTGTTTTTGTGTATTTATCGACGTCGAAGTTGGACTGTCAAGTATGTACGGGTTTTGAATATACGCCTAGCTAACGTATATACAAAGTCCAATATATACGAGACTGATATAGAATCACATTCTAGTTGCTTGGAAAAAATTCTGGGGATGATCGCGACATCACTAGTATTCATTTTCGAGTTTCGAAAATACTTTGACTATATGGTTCTGATTTAAACATCGAGAAATACATGAAACCGATTAGATAAGCTTGTTTGGATAAAATTTAATAAAACATTTTGATAAATTAATATGAACTAGAATAGATAAGAGAAATTTAAATAAGCGACAGATTAAATATTTTATAAAGTATAAATTGAAATTGCAAATGAATTGCGATGAAATTGGGAATGATTTGAATAAAGATTCAAGTAGAAATGAATGTTTAAAAATATAATTTTGCCATTTCACTTGTTTTGTTTGTTGGCCTTGACCTACCATTATCGTTCGCCTATCGTTCGAACCATTCGTGCTTAAAATTTTGAAACTATCCAAATCTTATCCGATCCTTTGAATTGCTTTAACAAAATCTATGGAAAAGTTGAAATTTGAAAATTTGTTTAAAACAAAGAACATGGAATGAATGAAAAATTCAAACTTCAAATGAAAATTTAAAATGAGAATTTTGGGTTGTGATCTAACTTGAACACTTAGTTCAAACTGAAAGGTTACCAATTGAACTTTTAGCTAAATTTGAGTTTGATTACAACATTGAAATCGATGTTAGTTAAATTTTTTAATGTTCGGGAAATTTAGTTCGGATTAGAATATTTCCTAAAAATAGTATTTATTTTATAACTATTATATGTTTTATTATTGTTTTATGTGAACTAAAGTATAACTTTTATCTATCTTATTCAGTTATTCTCTACCAAATCTATTTTGATTTTCGAACTATTCTGCAAACTATTTTGTTTTAAAATATATTTAATTTATTCAAACCTGTTTAATTTACTTATACTATTTTGTATCATAACTTATCTAATTTATTCAAATTCTATTTTTCTAAAGACATATTTATTCGAACCTATTTTATTTCAAGCTTACTATTTTAAAACTGATTTGAGATAAATTATTTATTCCCGATCCAAGCAATTTAGTCCGAAGTAATTAAATGTAAAGATTCAACTGAATAATGATATTTTGTGATGTATAACCTAAATCAAATGTGAATTTTGAAATTTGATTAATTTGTGAATACGAACTAGATTTGAAATGAAATTGAATATTCGAATCAATTGTGAAATCAAAACTAAATTGGTATTGAAATGGTATTTTGTGAAATCTTATATAATGGAATTAATATAAGAATGATATGTTGAAACGTGATTTGGATAGAAAATCTTATGAAAATTGATATTTATGTAAGTGTGATATATGCGAAACGTGAAATGAAGTATTATATATAGAGTATGTATGTTTGAAATGAAGAAATGGAAATATCATTTATAAATGAAACATATTTCATGGAATTGAGAAATCTTACAGATAACTATGTAAGTATGTTGAAATCGAAATTGCAACTTGATAAAATGGAATTCGTACGAGTTATGTTGAAATTTACCTGTTGAGTTATATGGAAATGATTTATGAGAGATATTTGAAAATATCAAGAACGAATGTTATTCGAACATGAATTAAATCCAAACGGTAAATTCTAAAATGTTAGTGGAAATTTATAATCTTATGTTTATGTAAGTGTGGAAATGAAATAGTTTTGAAAGCTATGACTATTAAAATTTTGAATTCGGCAAAGATTCGATGTTGAACAATTTGATTCTTATGTAAAATTGGAAGTTATATAAGTGTTTGGTGAATCTGATCTTACTGATTTGAACGAATCCTGATTGGAAAGGAAGAAAAACTTTTGTAAATGGATTTTATATAAGCACGATGTATGCGAAGTACGAAATGAAAAATACTATATGTAGTATTATCTGTTTTAAAATCGAAGATATGGAAAGTTCTTTCTGTCGAAATCGTGACCCTACTCGACAGGGTTGCGTTGGAACTCCGCACTGGGTGTCCATCGAAACTCGCAAACCTACTCGGTAGGGGTTGCGTTGGAACTCCACCTGACGGGAGTGTCCATCGGAAATCGGGGTCCTACTCGGTAGGAACACATACTGGAATCCCACTTGGTGGGGTCATTTTAATTTACTATACTCACTTGATATTTTCATAGCGTAACTTGAGGGGAAAGATGCCCCACGGTTACAGGCGATTCCACTGGGATAGTGGTGCAACCACTGCGTAACCGCGATCTATGCAACAACCATGGCGAAATTCGAGGGGCGTGATGCCTAAGGTTACAAGCGATTCTACTGGGATAGTAGCGTAACCGTCGAGTAATCGCGATCCATTGTGGAATGTGCTTTCCGTATCTATTTTTAAAAGTTTTAGTATTTTCATAGGAAATTGAAACAAGTATATTAAGTACTTGGAGATTTTTAGTCGTGTGTCTGATCAACGTGTGACTAAATTATGTAAGAACGAAAATAAACTTGTTAAGATTTCGAGTTATAAAGTATTTTAAAGTTAAATAATAAATCGATAACATGAAAATTTAATATTATATCACTTCGACATAATAAACTAAGAAAAATGTTTTAAATATTTTCTGAAATTAACTATTTTGAAATTTATTAAAGTATTAATTGTAACACTCCGGATATATCTATAAATATTTGATTGTGCTTATATATAAATATATGCATGGTCATTGATAATTTTTAAAAAATGTTATAAAGGTAATGCATGAATATATGTTAAAAGAAAAAGATTCATGCATTTTAAAAAGGTTAATGCATTAAATGTGCAAGTAAAAGGAAGAAATCAATGTGTAAATGCATTAATATACAAACAGAGATAAGCAAGGATAAATTAATAAGACAATTTCATGCAACAATAAAAATAAGGAAAGATGTAAAATTTTAATGCATAAAAAAAAGAGGAAGTTAACAATGTAAGAATAAAGTTATGCAATAAATCGAAAGGAAAGATAAAGAATTAATGTAATAAAATACATGCATATCATACATTAACGAGAAGATTAGTGCAAAGGAATGCATGTAATGCATGCAATAAAGTGCATGTAATAATATAAAAAGAAAAAAAAGAGAAACATTAGTGAATTGATGGCATGCATAAAAATGGTTAATAAAGAGGGTATCAAAATCAGTGCATATATATATATATTAATATTATAATGCAAACGTAAGAAAGAGGTGAATTAATAGTATGCAATTAATTATGTGCATGTGAATATATGCATAAGTTAATATATTGAAAGTTATATTGTTAACGCATAGAATAATAAAAAGAATTGAGCGCATAAAAGTAGAGTGCATTAATTACAATGAATTAATAAATAAATAAATGCATTAATGGTAAATTGATTGATTGTAAAATAAGGATGTGCAATCAAAATAAAAAAAATTAATTGCATGAAGGAAAATTAATTGATTGGAGAAAGAATGATATATGCAATGCAGTGTAAAAGCGGTTAAAAAGATGGTTTAGTTAAAAAGATGGTGTAAAAAGGGTTATGTAGAGAGGAGGTTAAAAAAAGAAGAAAAATATATAAATATAAATAATAATAATAATAATAGCTCATGCCCTTGTGCATGGTCTGTGGGTGCAACGCAACCTGGCTTTGTTGGTTGGGTTCTGGAATGTTCCTTTCTAGGGTGAGGTGGATGGTTTAGATAAGTTTTTTATTTAATCCTAAGGGCCCAGTTCTTCTAACCCACGTATAAATAAAACCGTAAACCCACTAATTTATTCATCTAATTCTATGGCGACGCCATGGCCTCCTTCTTCTTCTTCTCCAAGAAATTCTTAAATCTAATCTCTTTTCTTCTCTCCAAATCTCTTAATAAAATAAAAGATAAGATTTAGAATTTCTTCTATTTGAAAATAAAGAGAAAAGGGATTTTGATCTACAATCTACGCCGCAAGAAAGGGAAGAACTTTGGATGCTAATCTAAATCAGACCTAGGAAAGCAAAAGTCACTGTGAGTGGATTTTAATTACCCTTGTTGAATAATAGTAGATGTATCGTTTAGCAATTCCCCAAGTTAATTTGTTTAATTCGATTGAAATAATTCAGATTTTATTTTATGCGTATTCTGTTCTTCTTCTTCCCCTTTCCTTTTTATTTTTAAGAATAGGCTAACTTCGAGCATAATCCAAATCGTGCTGAAAAGAATGCGTACGAACAAAGATTGGAATAGTGAAAATGATGTTTGGGAATTTGGGAATAATTTGTAATTGGGGAATTGCGGAATAACATAACTTAAGATTGGAAAATTAGGGGAAATTGGCACATATATTAACCTAGAACATAAAAGAAAATATGTGCGATTAAAATTGAGAATCATTAGATATGCTTGGGTATGTTGAATCAAGAATTTATGCATGAACTATATGTACATAAAAAAAGTTAGAATTGAAGATTTAGACATATGGGATTATAAATTGAATTGGGATTTATGCAATAAGAATGAGGGTTGACATGAATTAATTGTTCAAAGCAATAAGAATGAGGGTTGACATGAATTATTGATAACTTTAAAGAACAATTAATTTGGGTATAATTAGGTATAACTTATATACATGAAAAATTGGGCATAACATATAATAAGGATTATTGGCATAACTATGTACGAGATTATGTAATCATGGTAGAATTTATGTATCTAAACCAAATTGGAACCATAAACATGAAATTGGGTTTAGAAGCATGAACATGAATTATTGGATTGGGATAAGTAGGCATGTAAAACCTAGATTGAAATTGTCAGTTAAAAAATGAACATGCCTAACCCGAGGTTAGATTGAGTTGCGGTGTAACGCTGCCCGGAACCGACCGGCACATCCAGCAACTGCAACAACAGGTCTAATGTGATAGGTTAGCGCATTAAGCCCAAAACCCGAGGTTGAAACGAGTTTGCGGTTGAAGTCTACCCGTAACCACCCGGATATATCCAGCAACCGCAAGCAACATGTCTAATGTGAGAGGTTGAGTGCATTAATAAAAAGATTAATGCTATGAAACAAACATGTTAAGTGTGCTAACGTTAAGTAAACGGAGGCGTATAGACAAACTTACCCAACGTAATAGTGGGGAATGGTTGCAAACCTTAGTTAAGAAAACTAAGTAAATACTATGGATTATGGCAACATCAACAAATACGAGTATAACTGAATGCGAAGATAATAGGTAAGCTTGTTACAAGACAAGTAAGAATTATAACGTAGGTTATAATGATCGATACAAAGATGAAATAACTTATGAAAGAATGCAAGCCGTACTTAATTGAAGATTAAGTAATCCGTGGGAACGGGAAAACATAAGTTATGTGAGTAAGGGGAAAACTTATTAGTAAAACTTAGTTAAGATGACTAAGTTAATGAGTAAACGATAAAGAGAATTTGTTAGTAAACCTTAGTTAAGAGAACTAAGTAAACAATCATGGAAAGTCATGTTGGTAAACCTTAGTTAAGAGGAATAAGTAAACAGTTACAGAAAGTCGTGTTTGAGCTTCTTAGTAACCTTAGTTAAGAGAACTAAGTAAATAATTAAAAGATCGCGGCTACATAAGAAATAGGTAAAGACTTATGAAAAAGAAACTTGGTAATTTAAAAACTAATATGGATGAGATAACCAAGTTAAAAAGAACTCCTAACGAGATAGAGCAAGCGCAAAATTAGAAGATTAGACTTAAGGTCTAATATCACGATAGGGTAAGGTGCTTGGACCAGTCCATACGATAAGGGATGAATAACCCAACACGGTAGATCATCACGATGTCGTAAGGCTCAAGTGGGAGAGAACGTCCATCTGATCATGCAGAAGGCTCCAAGGGACTGGGTTACGAAGCACCTGGCTTCTGGGGACATGAGGTACTCTTGGTATCCCTCTGTGAGTGGCAGATGATACGCCTGTGCTCACAGAGGTTTGGTCTGCGTGAGAAGAACTAATGAGTATGCCTTGATTGCAAAACAGGAGGCAATCAAAGACTAAGATGAACCAGCGTGATTTGGCGAGACCAGCTAGTGCCCTGTAATAGCAACTCGTCGTCTACCTACCATCTTCAGTCAGTACGTGAAGCAGAAAACGAAGAACTCCAAAAGACCATATACTTTGTTATCTAGTTATGGGTGAGGTTGGCCAATAGTATTGAAGGGCATAGGGGGCCGGGGTTACAGTTCTCATTCTTGATATTCTTGGGCGCCTTTCATTAGTTGAGGAAGGGGTCTAGTGGGACCTTAGCCACTATAAAAATAGACCTTAGCATCTGCATCAGTAGATATCTGAAAGCTCCCGACCGAGTTCCGTGTTTCTTGATTAGCCTTGCCACGGGACTCTGGCGCACGTATAAAGAACATGTGCAAATAGACATCGAGTACAATTGACGATACGTACGTGGAAAAAGTCTAGGTACACTCATGTCGCTCTGGGTGGTGTACCATAGACTAAAGGGCATTATTCGATGATAGAATCTAGTAGGATCTAGAATGGCAGTGCAAACGCTTACGTAACACAGTGACGATAGTTTTATGCAAACATAGCGTTTATATACATACGACATGCGACATTGGATAAGGGACTGCGTACATACGATGGAGACCATGCGAGTAGAGTATATCTTAATTGGGGGTAGCTACATATACACTATATTGTGTTAATCTACTAGAGAGTAGATGGGTGCGACGTGTATGTAAGCCTTGAGTGCTAGTAACACAAATAAGCTAATAAATAAGAAAATATAATTGAGCGGTATATGTAGGGTTATCCAAGAAGTGTAGTTTAAATTCATTCACACAGAACTTATGTTCTGACCGCCTCCTCATAACATTCACAGGTTAGGTTCATGACAGAGACTGTATAGCTTTGGATACCGGTTTAGCAGTATTATTATTAAGGTAAAGCTATGTTTCAACTACATTATATTTATTCGTTCCGCTGTGAGATATTTTTCGAATTCTGACATGTTTTATGTCTCTGTCTTTCCTGCCGCATACTAGAGCAAACCAACCGGGTTTCGATGGATTGGGTTTTTGAAAAAAATTCGGTCCGTCGGAATTCAGGTTGTTACATCTGGTATCAGAGCTTCGGTTTAGTGTTCCTAGGGAAATAATGAGCGAGCGTATTTGTATTTTTAAAAATATAAATATAATATATATATATATATATATATATATAAACCTAAGTCCATAAAAGAGCCCACTAGGTAGAAAGAGTAAAATATGGAATGAGTTGGGATATTGGTTTGTACACTAAAGGAATGAATATAGAAATTTTAATACCCTTAGGTGGTTTGGTTGGAAAGTATACAATATGATTTGGTATTGGAGAAAGAAAGTATCCCATAGGATGGAAACTAAAATGTTAGTATTTCAGAATAGTGGGTTTAGAAGTGAAACCGTATAAATTAGAAAAAAAGTTAGAATGTGGAAAATGGATTATGAATATATATATATATATATAGTTGAGAAGTGTCTAGGAAAGCCTAGTTGAGTTAGACCCACTTTGAGTCTAACCCAATGATTAACTTTTAAGAACTTGAATTTGCAAAAGTTTTTGCAAAAGAGTTTGTGGTGTTTTCAAGTTTTAATCTTAAAAGTATTTTTGGTGTTTGAGGAAAATATGTAAAGAACATATTTAGTGCATGTTGGGTTTTAAAGTAAAGTGGGGTATATATTTTGTAAAACAACGATTACTTATTTTAAAAAGAATTCTCTCACGAAAAAGTTGCATTTTGAAAAGGAATTTTTAAAATCTCTATTCTATTAACAACAAATTTTGATTATTCATCTATAAAGAAATTTTGTTGGGAGGTAAAAATAAGTTATAGAGAGTAAGAATAGAGTAGATTTTTGCACCATGTAGAAAGCAGCCAAAATTAAAATAGGTAGAAACAATGTTTTTATGGTTTGGCAAAAGCAAGTTTTGGAGAAGAAAATAGAGTTTTAACAGTTTTAATTTTTGGAAGAAAAATGCAATGGAAAAAAAGGAAGCCAAACCATGTTTTTTTTTTTAAAAAAAAAAATGGAGTAGGTAAGGATTAATGCCTAGAAAGAACGAGAGAAATAAAAAAGAACATCTTGGAATGATATAAAATTCCCATAAAATGCATAAGCATTAAGAAACTTAGGTTTGTTGCTTGAGAAAAAGAAAATATAGGCTAGTAATACAAAGCATGGACTAGTAGTAATTACTAGGTAGTGAAGGGCAAGTAAGTGTGTAGATCCCGTTGTTTGGACTTGTGACCTAGTCCTAAGATTCTTGGCCCGTAATAGTAGCTGTGTAGAAAAATGGGAAGGCTTATTTGAAAAATAATAAACTTAAGTAATTGGACTAAGTCAAATAAGCTAAGGAAGAGAACAGCCTAACTAGAAAGAAAACAACAAATTCAGTAAAGCAACAAACGTGATGGGGAAAAGAAAATGAAAATCTTAAGAAAAAGATGAATAAAAATGAATTTTTTCCAAGATAAGTTGAAAAAGAAAAGAATTTTTTTCTTATGTGATTTTACTTGGATAGGAAAATAGGAAATCTTTATAGAATAGTTATGTAAAAATCCAAGTACAATTAGAAAAGGTACATGAAAGAAAAACGTAAGATGTGAATTTTTCCGTTTTATACCTTTTGGTAACATAAGAAATCGCATTTAGAAAACTAGATTTTTCTAAATTTCGAAATTTAATGATGGCTGGTAGGGTTTTGGATGCAACAATTGGATGAATTGTGCTCTTACTTTGTAAGAGTGTGGGGAAATTTGGGTGATTTTTTTTTTTTTTTGATTTTTCAAAAATATTGCATACATATAGAATTGCAAGTATATTTAGGATGTAAGCATCATGTTGTAAAAATATTTAAAAGTTTGCACACATATAGTTGGTACCAATTAGGCATACATTCGTTATTATGATATATTTCACTTTGCACAAGCGCACAATGGTTGCAAAAATTGTATGCACACATGATGGTTGAATATTATGTGAGGGATTATCTATTTTACCCCTACGAATTTCGGGGATGAAATTCCTTAAGGGTGGGAGAATGTAACACCCTGGATATTTCTACAAATATTTGATTGTGCGTATATGTAAATATATGCATGGTCATTGATAATTTAAAAAAATTGTTATTAAGGTAATGCATGAACATATGTTAAAAGAAAAAGATTCATCCATTTTAAAAAGGTTAATGCATTAAATGTGCAAGTAAAAGGAAGAAATCAATATGTAAATGCATTAATATAAAAACAGAGATAAGCAAGGATAAATTATTGAGACAATTTCATGCAACAATAAAAATAAGGAAAGATGTAAAGTTTTTATGCATGAAAAAAAGAGGAAGTTAACAATGTAAGCAATAAAGGTATTCTATAAATCGAAAGGAAAGATAAAGAATCAATGTAATAAAATAAATGCATATCATACATTAACGAGAAGATTAGTGCAAAGGAATGCATGTAATGCATGCAATAAAGTGCATGTAATAATATATAAAAAAAAAGAAACATTAATGAACTGATGGCATGCATAAAAATGGTTAATAAAGAGGATATCATAATCAATGCATATATATATTAATATTAAAATGCAAATGGAAGAAAGAGGTGAATTAATAATATGCAATTAATTATGTGCATGTGAATATATGCATAAGTTAATATATCGAAAGTTATATTGTTAACACATAGAATAATAAAAATAATTGAGCGCATAAAAGTAGAGTGCATTAATTACAATGAATTAATAAATAAATAAATAAATGCGTTAAAGGTAAATTGATTGATTGTAAAATAAGGATGTGCAATCAAAATAAAAAAGAAAGTTAAATGCATGAAGGAAAATTAATTGATTGGAGAAAGAATGATACATGTAATGCAGCGTGAAAGCGATTAAAAAGATGGTTTAGTTAAAAAGATACTGTGAAAATGGGTTATGTAGAGAGGAGATTATAAAAAGGAAAAAATATATAAATATATATAATAATAATAGCACATGCCCCTGCGCATGGTCTATGGGTGCAACGCACCCTGGCTGTGTTGGCTGGGTTCTGGAATGTTTTTTCTAGGGTGAGGTGGACGGTTTAGATGAGTTTTTTAATTTAATCCTAAGGGCCTGGTTCTTCTAACCCACCTATAAATAAAACCTTAAACCCACTTATTTATTCATCTAATTCTATGGCGACGCCATGACCTCCTTCTTCTTCTTCTCCAAGAAATTCTTAAATCTAATCTCTTTTCTTCTCTCGAAATCTCTTAATAAAATAAAAGATAAGATTTAGAATTTCTTCTATTTCAAAATAAAGAGAAAAGGGATTTTGATCTACAATCTACGCTGCAAGAAAGGTAAGAACTTTGGATGCTAATCTAAATCAGACCTAGTAAAGCAAAAGTCACTATGAGTGGATTTAAATTACCCTTGTTGAATAATAGTAGATGTATCGTTTAGCAATTCCTCAAGTTAACTTGTTTAATTCGATTGAAATAATTCAGATTTTATTTTATGCGTATTTTTTCTTCTTCTTCCCCTTTCCTTTTTATTTTTAAGATTAGGCTAACTTCGAGCCTATTCCAAATCTCGCTGAAAAGCATGCGTACAAACAAAGATTGGAATAGTGAAAATGATGTTTGGGAATTTAGGAATAATTTGTAATTGGGGAATTATGGAATAACATAACCTGAGATTGGAAAATTAGGGGAAATTGGCACATATATTAACCTAGAACATAAAAGAAAATATGTGCGATTAAAATTGAGAATGATTAGATATGCTTGGGTATGTTGAATCAAGAATTTATGCATGAACTATATGTACATAAGAAAAGTTAGAATTGAAGATTTAGACATATGGGATTATAAGTTGATTTGGGATTTATGCAATAAGAATGAGGGTTGACATGAATTAATTGTTCTAAGCAATAAGAATGAGGGTTGACATGAATTATTGATAACTTTAAAGAACAATTAATTTGGGTATAATTAGGTATAACTTATAAACATGAAAAGTTGGGCATAGCATATAATAAGGATTATTGGCATAACTATGTACGAGATTATGTAATCATGGTAGAATTTATGTATCCAAATCAAATTGGAACCATAAACATGAAATTGGGTTTAGAAGCGTGAACATGAATTATTGGATTGGGATAAATAGGCATGTAAAACCTAGATAGAAATTGTTAGTTAAAATATGAACATGCCTAACCCGAGGTTAGATTAAGTTGCGGTGTAACTCTGCCCGGAACCGACCGGCACATCCAGCAACCGCAACAACAGGTCTAATGTGAGAGGTTAGCGCGTTAAACCCAAAACCCGAGGTTAGAACGAGTTTGCGGTAGAAGTCAACCCGAAACCGCCCGGCAATATCCAGCAACCGCAAGCAACATGTCTAATGTGAGAGGTTGAGTGCATTAATAAAAAGATTAATGCTATGAAACAAACATGTTAAGTGTGCTAACGTTAAGTAAACGGAGGCGTATAGACAAACTTACCCAACGTAATAATGGGGAATGGTAGCAAACCTTAGTTAAGACAACTAAGTAAATAACTATGGATTATGGCAACATTAATAGATACGAGTATAACTGAATGGGAAGATAATAGGTAAGCTTGTTACCAGACAAGTAAGAATTATAACGTAGGTTATAATGATCGATATAAAGATGAAATAAGTTATGAAAGAATGCAAGCCGTACTTAATTGAAGATTAAGTAATCAGTGGGAACGGGAAAACATAAGTTATATGAGTAAGGGGGAAACTTATTAGTAAAACTTAGTTAAGATGACTAAGTTAATGAGTAAACGATAAAGTGAATTTGTTAGTAAACCTTAGTTAAGAGAACTAAGTAAATAATAATGGAAATTCATGTTGGTAAACCTTAGTTAAGAGGACTAAGTAAACAGTTACAGAAAGTCGTGTTTGAGCTTGTTAGTAGACCTTAGTTAAGAGAACTAAGTAAATAATTAAAAGATCATGGCTACATAAGAAATAGGGAAAGACTTATGAAAAAGAAACATGGTAATTTAAAAACTAATATGTATGAGATAACCAAGTTAAAAAGAAAACCTAACGAGATAGAGCAAGCGCAAAATTAGAAGATTAGACTTAAGGTCTAATAACACGAAAGGGTAAGGTGCTTGGACCAGTCCATACGATAGGGGATGAATAACCCAACACGGTAGATCGTCACGATGTTGTAGGGCGTAAGAGGGATCGAACGTCCATCTGATCATGCAGAAGGCTCCAAGGGACTGGGTTACGAAGCACCTGGCTTCTGGGGACATGAGGGTACTCTTGGTATCCTTCTGTGAGTGGCAGATGATACGCCTGTGCTCACAGAGGTTAGGTCTGCGTGAGAAGAACTAATGAGTATGCCATGATTGCAAAACAAGAGGCAATCAAAAGACTAAGATTGACCAGCGTGATTTAGTGAGACCAGTTAGTGCCCCGTAATAGCAACTCATCTACTACCTACCATCTTCAGTCAGTACGTGAAGCAGAAAAGCGGAGAAGTCCAAAAGACCATATACTTTGTTATGTTGTTATGGGTGAGGTTGGCCAATAGTATTGAAGGGCATAGGGGAGCGGGGTTACAGTTCTCATTCTTGATATTTTTGGGTGCCTTTCATTAGTTGAGGGAGGGATCTAGTGGGACCTTAGGCACTATAAAAGCAGACCTTAGCAGCTGCATCGGTAGATATCTGAAAGCTCCCGACCGAGTTCCGTGTTTCTTGATTAGCCCTGCCACGGGACTCTGGCGCACATATAGATAACATATGCAAATAGACATCGAGTACAATTGACGATACGTACGTGGGAAAAGTCTAGGCACACTCATGTCGCTCTGGGTGGTGTACCATAGACTAGAGGGCATTATTCGATGATAGAATTTAGTAGGATCTAAAATGGCAGTCCAAACGCTTACTTAACACAATGATGATAGTTTTATGCAAACATAGCGTTTGTATACATACGAAATGCGACATTGAATAAGGGACTGCGTACATACGGTGGAGACCATGCGAGTAGAGTATACCTTAATTGGGGGTAGCTACATATACACTATATTTTGTTAATCTATTAGAGAGTAGATGGGTGCGGCATGTGTGTAAGCCTTGAGTGCTAATAACATAAATAACCTAATAAATAAGAAAATATAATTGAACGGTATATGTAGGATTATCCAAGAAGTGTAGTTTAAATTCATTCACACAAAACTTATGTTCAGACCCACTCCTTATAACATTCACAGGTTAGGTTCATGACAGAGACTGTATAGCTTTGGATACCTGTTTAGCAGTATTATTATTAAGGTAAAGCTATGTTTCAACTACATTATATTTATTCATTCCGCTGTGAGATATTTTCCGAACTCTGACATGTTTTATGTCTCTGTCTTTCCTGCAGGATACAAGAGCAAATCAACTCGGGTTTCGATGGATTGGGTTTTTGAAAAAATAATCGGTCCGTCGGAATCCAGGTTGTTACATCTGATATCAGAGCTTCGGTTTAGTGATCCTAAGGAAATAATGAGTGAGCGTATTTGTATTTTCAAAAATATAAATATAATATATATATATATATCTACATAAACCTAAGTCCATAAAAGAGCCCACTAGGTAGAAAGAGTAAAATATGGAATGAGTTGGGATATTGGTTTGTACACAAAAGGAATGAATATAGAAATTTTAAGACCCTTAGGTGGTTTGGTTGGAAAGTGTACAATACTATTTGGTATTGGAGAAAGAAAGTATCCCATAGGATGGAAACTGAAATGTTAGTATTTCAGAATAGTGGGTTTAGAAGTGAAACCGTATAAATTAGAAAACAAGTTAGAATGTGGAAAATGGATTAGGAATATATATATAATTGAGAAGTGTCTAGGGAAGCCTAGTTGAGTTAAAGACCCACCTTGAGTCTAACCCAATGATTAACTTTTAAGAACTTGAGTTTGTAAAGGTTTTTGCAAAAGAGTTTGTGGTGTTTTCAAGTTTTAATCTTAAAAGTATTTTTGATGTTTGAGGAAAATATGTAAAGAACATATTTAATGCATGTTGGGTTTTAAAGTAAAGTGGGGTATATATTTTGTAAAACAATGATTACTTGTTTTTAAAAAGAATTCTCTCATGAAAAAGTTGCATTTTGAAAAGGAAGTTTTAAAATCTCTATTCTGTTAACAATAAATTTTGATTATTCATCTATAAAGAAATTTTGTTGGTAGGACAAAATAAGTTGTAGAGAGTAAGAATAGAGTATATTTTTGCACCTTGTAGAATGCATCCAAAGTTAACATAGGTAGAAACAATGTGAACCCGATTAAGAAGTAGTTGACCTTGTCTACTCCAGTTTTGTGATTTGAAAAAAAATGTGTTTTGCAATTTTATTTTCTGACATGTTTTTATGGTCTGGCAAAAGCAAGTTTTGGAGGATAAAATAGAGTTCTAACTCTTTTAATTTTTGGAAGAAAAATGTAATCCAAAGAAAGGAAGCCAAACCATGTTTTTTTTTAAAAAAAATGGAGTAGGTAAGGATTAGTGCCTAGAAATAACGAGAGAAATAAAAAAGATCATCTTGGAATGGTATAAAATTCCCATAAAATGCATAAGCAATAAGAAACTTAGGTTTTTTGCTTGAGAAAACGAAAAGTATAGGCTAGTAATACACTGCATGGACTAGTAGTAATTACTAGGTTGTGAAGGGCAAGTAAGTGTGTAGATCCCGTTGTTTGGACTTGTGGCCTAGTTCTAAGATTCTTGGCCCGTAATAGTAGCTGTGTAGAAAAATGGGAAGGCTTATTTGAAAAATAATAAAATTAAGTAATTGGACTAAGTCAAATAAGCTAAGGAAGAGAACAACCTAACTAAAAAGAAAACAACAAATTCAGTAAAGCAACAAACGTGATGGGAAAAGAAAATGAAAATCTTAAGAAAAAGATGAATAAAAATGAAAATTTTCCAAGACAAGTTGAAAAAGAAAAGAAATTTTTTCTTATGTGATTGTACTTGGATAGGAAAATAGGAAATCTTTATAAAATAGTTATGTAAAAATCCAAGTACAATTAGAAAAGGTACATAAAAGAAAACGGAAGATGTGAATTTTTCCGTTTTTTACCTTTTGGTAACATAAGAAATCATATTTAGAAAATTAGATTTTTCTAAATTTCGAAATTTAATGATGGCTGGTAGGGTTTTGGGCAACAATTGGATGAATTATGCTCTGACTCTGTAAGAGTGTAGGGAAATTTGGATGAAAAATGTTTTGATTTTTCAAAAATATTGCACACATATAGAACTGCAAGTAAATTTAGGATGTAAGCATCATGTTTTAAAAATATTTAAAAGTTTGCATACATATAGGTGGTACCAATTAGGCATACATTCGTTATTATGATATATTTCACTTTGCACATGCGCACAATGGTTGCAAAAATTGTATGCACACATGATGGTTGAATATTATGTGAGGGATTATCTATTTTACACCTACGAATTTCGGGGACGAAATTCCTTAAGGGTGGGAGAATGTAACACCTCGGATATTTCTATAAATATTTGATTATGCGTATATGTAAATATATGCATGGTCATCGATAATTTTAAAAAAATGTTATAAAGGTAATGCATGAACATATGTTAAAAGAAAAAGATTCATGCATTTTAAAAAGGATAATGCATTAAATGAGCAAGTAAAAGGAAGAAATCAATGTGTAAATGCATTAATATAAAAACAGATATAAGCAAGGATAAATTAATGAGACAATTTCATGCAACAATATAAATAAGGAAAGAAGTAAAGTTTTAATGCAAAAAAAAAAAAAAAAAAAAAAAAAAAGAGGAAGTTAACAATGTAAGCAATAAAGGTATGCAATAAATTGAAAGGAAAGATAAAGAATCAATGTAATAAAATACATGCATATCATACATTAACGAGAAGATTAGTGCAAAGGAATGCATGTAATTCATGCAATAAAGTGCATATAATAATATAAAAAGAAAAAAAAAGAAACATTAATGAATTGATGGCATGCATAAAAATGGTTAATAAAGAGGGTATCATAATCTATGCATATATATATATATATATATTAATATTAAAATACAAATGGAAGAAAGAGGTGAATTAATAATGTGCAATTAATTATGTGCATGTGAATATATGCATAAGTTAATATTGTAGAGTGCATTAATTAAAATGAATTAATAAATAAATGCATTAAAGGTAAATTGATTGATTGTAAAATAAGGATGTGCAATCAAAATAAAAAAAAAAGTTAAATGCATGAAGAAAAATTAATTGATTGAAGAAAGAATGATATATGCAATGCAGTGTGAAAAAGGTTAAAAAGATGGTTTAATTAAAAAGATGCTCTGAAAATGGGTTATGTAGAGAGGAGGTTATAAAGAGGAAAAAATATATAAATATATATAATAATAATAATAATAGCACATGCCCCTGCGCATGGTCTACGGGTGCAACGCACCCTGGCTGTGTTGGCTGGGTTCTGGAATGTTTTTTCTAGGGTGAGGTGGACGATTTAGATGAGTTTTTTAATTTAATCCTAAGGGCCCGGTTCTTCTAACCCACCTATAAATAAAACCTTAAACCCACTGATTTATTCATCTAATTCTATGGCGATGCCATGGCCTCCTCCTCCTTCTTCTTCTCCAAGAAATTCTTAAATCTAATCTCTTTTCTTCTCTCAAAATCTCTTAATAAAATAAAAGATTATACTTAGAATTTCTTCTATTTCAAAATAAAGAGAAAAGGGATTTTGATCTACAATCTACGCTGCAAGAAAGGGATGAACTTTGGTTGCTAATCTAAATCAGACCTAGGAAAGCAAAAGTCACTGTGAGTGGATTTAAATTACCCTTGTTGAATAATAGTAGATGTATCGTTTAGCAATTCCCCAAGTGAACTTGTTTAATTCGATTGAAATAATTCAGATTTTATTTTATGTGTATTCTGTTCTTCTTCTTCCCCTTTCCTTTTTATTTTTAAGATTAGGCTAACTTCGAGCCTAATCCAAATATCGTTGAAAAGCATGCGTACGAACAAAGATTGGAATAGTGAAAATGATGTTTGAGAATTTAGGAATAATTTGTAATTGGGGAATTGTGGAATAACATAACCTGAGATTGGAAAATTAGGGGAAATTGGCACATATATTAACCTGGAACATAAAAGAAAATATATGCGATTAAAATTGAGAATGATTAGATATGCTTGGGTATGTTGAATCAAGAATTTATGCGTAAACTATATGTACATAAGAAAAGTTAGAATTGAAGATTTAGACATATGGGATTATAAGTTGAATTGGGATTTATGCAATAAGAATGAGGGTTGACATGAATTAATTGTTCTAAGCAATAAGAATGAGGGTTGACTTGAATTATTGATAACTTTAAAGAACAATTAATCTGGGTATAATTAGGTATAACTTATATACATGAAAAGTTGGGCATAACATATAATAAGGATTATTGGCATAACTATGTACGAGATTATGTAATCATGGTAGAATTTATGTATCCAAATCAAATTGGAACCATAAACATGAAATTGGGTTTAGAAGCGTGAACATGAATTATTGGATTGGGATAAATATGCATATAAAACCAAGATTGAAATTGTCAGTTAAAAGATAAACATGCCTAACCCGAGGTTAGATTGAGTAGCGATGTAAGTCTGCCCGGAACCGACAGACACATCCAGCAACCGCAACAACAGGTCTAATGCGAGAGGTTAGCGTATTAAGCACAAAACCCGAGGTTAGAACGAGTTTGCGGTAGATGTCTGCCCGGAACCGCCCGACATATCCAGCAACCGCAAGCAACATGTCTAATGTGAGAGGTTGAGTGCATTAATAAAAAGATTAATGCTATAAAACAAATATGTTTAGTGTGCTAAGGTTAAGAAAACAGAGGCGTATAGTCAAACTTAACCAACGTAATAATGGGGAATGATAGCGAAGCTTAGTTAAGAAAACTAAGTAGATAACGATGGATTATGACAACATCAACAAATACGAGTATAACTGAATGGGAAGATAATAGGTAAGCTTGTTACAAGACAAGTAAGAATTATAGCGTAGGTTGTAATGATCGATAAAAAGATTAAATAACTTATGAAATAATGCAAGTCATACTTAGTTGAAGATTAAGTAATCCATGGGAACAGGAAAACATAAGTTACATGAGTAAGGGGAAAATTTATTAGTAAAACTTAGTTAAGATGACTAAGTTAATGAGTAAACGATAAAGAGAATTTGTTAGTAAACCTTAGTTAAGAGAACTAAGTAAATAATCATGGAAAGTCATGTTGGTAAACCTTAGTTAAGAGGACTAAGTAAATAGTTACAAAAAGTCGTGTTTGAGCTTCTTAGTAAACCTTAGTTAAGAGAACTAAGTAAATAATTAAAAGATCGCGGCTACATAAGAAATAGGGAAAGACTTATTAAAAAGAAACTTGGTAATTTAAAAACTAATATGGATGAGATAACCAAGTTAAAAAGAAAACCTAATGAGATAGAGCAAGCGCTAAATTAGAAGATTAGACTTGAGGTCTAATAACACGAAAGAGTAAGGTGCTTGGACCAGTCCATATGATAGGGGATGAATAACCCAACACGGTAGATCATCACGATGTCGTAGGGCGCAAGGAGGAGCGAACGTCCATCTGATCATGCAGAAGGCTCCAAGGGACTGGGTTAAGAAGCATGTGGCTTCTGGGGACATGAGGGTACTCTTGGTTTCCCTCTGTGAGTGGCAGATGATACGCCTGTGCTCACATAGGTTAGGTCTGCGTGGGAAGATCCAATGAGTATGCCTTGATTGCAAAACAAGAGGCAATCAAAAGACTAAGATGGACCAGCGTGATTCGGCGAGACCAGTTAGTGCCCTGTGATAGCAACACGTCCTCTACCTACCATCTTCAGTCGTACGTGAAGCGGAAAGGCGGAGAACTCCAAAAGACCATATACTTTGCTATCTTGTTGTGACTGAGGTTGGCCAATTGGATTGAAGGGCATCGGGGGCCGGGGTTATAGTTCTCATTCTTGATATTCTTGGGTGTATTTCATTAGTTGAGAGAGGGGTCTAGTGGGACCATAGCCACTATAAAAGCAGACCTTAGCATCTACATCGGCAGATATCTGAAAGCTCCTGACTGAGTTCCGTGTTTCTTGATTAGCCCTGCCACGGGACTCGGGAGCACATATAGAGAACATGTGCAAATAGACATCAAGTACGATTGATGATACGTACATGGGAAAAGTCTAGGTACACTCATGTCGCTCTGGGTTGTGTACCATAGACTAGAGGGCAACATTCAATGACAGAATCTAGTAGGATCTAGAATGGCAGTCCAAACGCTTACGTAACACAGTGATGATAGTTTTATGTAGACGTAGCGTTGATATACATACGACATGCGACATTGGATAAGGGACTGCGTACATACGGTGGAGACCATGCGAGTAGAGTATACCTTAATTGGGGTTAGCTTCATATACACTATATTAGGTTAATTTACTAGAGAGTAAATGGGTGCGATGTGTGTGTAAGCCTTGAGTGCTAATAACACAAATAACCTAATAAACAAGAAAATATAATTGAACGGTACATATAGGATTATCCAAGAAGTGTAGCTTAATTTCGTTCACACAGAACTCACGTTCTGACCCCCTCCTCATAACATTCGCAGGTTAGGTTCATGACAGAGACCGTATAGCTTTGGATACCGCTTTAGTAAGATTATTATTAAGGTAAAGCTATGTTTCAACTACATTACATTTATTCATTCCGCTGTGAGATATTTTCCGAACTCTGACATGTTTTATGTATCTGTCTTTCCTGCAGGATACCAGAGCAAACCAACTCGGGTTTAGATGGATTGGGTTTTTGAAAAAAATTCGGTCCATCGGAATCCAGGTTGTTACATTAATTATTCGTTCCCTTCCTTTTCGAGGACGAAAAGTTCTGAGTGGGGGAGATTGTAACATCCCATATTTTTCGATCATTTAAATTATTGAATTTAATTAAATTTTTGAATTTGTAATGGTTTCAAATATAAAATTTATAATGTTGTTGATGAATGATTTCAGATTTGCTTCTTTAAAAAAGCAACAATCTAGGATAAGATGAATAATGATTTATAACAATGGAAAAATTTATCAAATTGTATACATGTTTGGAATCATCAACTTTGAACTATTGCTTATAAAAGAAAACTTAGTAGTCAAGTCTTTGATTTGTTTCAAAATAAATTAAATGTGGGTATGAATTGGTAATAGTTATCGTTCAAATCCGCTCAAATCTCGCGACTAACCCTGTATTCTTCCCTTTATAATCAATTCATGTTCCCCACTCTCCCTCACCTCTCCACTTGGAAATCTGAAGCAAAAGAAAAGGCTGTCATGCCCGTTCCTTCCTTTTATTTTATATCAGCCAATTATTTGTCCAAATCAAAATTTTCCCAATTCAATGTCCACCAAAAATCAAATCATCCCTATCCTCCTAACTCCACTGAAAATTTAATCCCTAAATCTTGAAATCATGCCATTCGTTGTAAAGTCGTCTTCTTTTTCCCAAGATCATCACCTTCTCCGTCAATCTGCCACTCCATCTCCGCTTGCGACGCCACTGCACCAGCAGGGAAGCGCCATCACCAGCGATCTCCGGCCTTCTCGAAAACCATCGCTCAAACTCTCCACTGTTCAAAGTGACTCCTCAACTCATTCGCTTTTGCACCAAACTCGAGCCCGAAGGCAGCCTTCGCTTTTCCTAGGTGAATTCAGTACTCACCACAATATATTCAAGTTCTTAAATTTTGTTTCATGTTGGGTTGTTTTGATTACGTGCTTTGCCGTTGGGTTTAAATGGGTTCTTACGGTTGGCTTGTGTTTTTTTTATTCTCATGCGTGTGGGTTAAGCATATGAGTGGTTGTGTTTGTGTATGTGTAAGCCTGTACTTGTTGATCATCTGTTTTCTATTTTCTGGACTTTGCACGTTAGCGTTCATGCTTGACATCCTTGGCAACTGATATGCATATTATTCATCTTGCATGCTTTCCCTTTTCACTCCCAGACATGTCTCTTGTGTGAATGCATGTGTATGCATGCCATCATTTACAGGGAATGACATAACATAGGAACTCCCTCCCCTTTTGTTCACCATATACCCCACAATCTATTATTTTCTTATAAAGGTATCAACACATATTTCTAGTCCTTATACCTGTTATATTAAAATGCACAAAGAAATAATATCATTAGTATGGTACCATATACACAAGCAAATGTCAAACCATCTGTTTCGCATAGTATTTTAGTAGTAGAAAGTGTTGAAAATTTAATTACTTGTTTATTATCTATTTCTTTTGTAAGTTTTATATGTAAAAATAAATTAAATTTGTTTTTTTTAGATAAATGTGATTGGCTTGAACCAACCATTTTACAAAGATTAGTGTATGCCATTCTGGTGTGTGAGTATGTATGCTATGCTTGTGTCTGGGTTGTATTTATATATGTATGTATGGGTTAGTGAATGGGTAGCAAGAAGAAAAACATAAGAAGATAATTCTGATTGCATGCATGATGCACTGGGCTTAAATGTTAACATATAGGGGTTTGGTTTTGATAAACAACATGCCAGTTGTCTTATCATTTCACCCTTTGGTTCCTATTTGAAATGCATGCGTGAACATAGTTTACTAACTCCTTTTTATATATAAAAAGGAACACAATTGAGGGTATGATTGTTGCGGCAATTATTGTCTTGATTAAGATGTAACCTGTATACGTATAATAACTCAGATTCATAAATGGTTGCCGCCCTTTTAATTATTCCCGCATAGAATTCAATCCAATTGTTTTAGAAATGTGATGATTTCAAAAGAAGTATTGTGAAAACGTTGGAATATGCATGTATTAGGACATAACCATAAAATTCAGTCAGAAAAGTTTTGATGAGCGTTCACGTTCCTTTTATGTGCGGACCGTAGTGTTGAAATAATTCTCATGTTATTTTATCACATGTCATTTGCTTGCCTAACTATGTATGTATCTATATGTCTTGTTTTGTGGTATTCCCACTGATCTCGCTGAAGCGCAGTCAACACCTTTTGATTGATAATATATATGACACTTTGTCATGCATCTAGTTGTCTAAATTTTGTTAAATTAACTATTTTATTTCGGTATTATTATTAAAATTGAGTTTACTTGAATAACCTGACCCGAGTTTTGTTTTGCTCGGGTCGAGGTCAGACCTGAGTATTTACAGTTTAGATTTGAAGCTGACGACGATGAAGATTCGTGATGATATGTGAAGACGCATGCGCGAGCCCATCAAACTGTAAACTTTTATTCTTTTTAAAATATATGTATATAATCCATTTTTCCGCTGTATAATAAAATTCTATTTTGTAGAACTCTGATATGCATATTAAAATTTGTTCCGCTGCTTTGTATTCTGTGTCTGTGATTCTGAGTTTGCTCCGACTAAACCCTGTAAGCTAATAGCGAACTGTCGTTTTGAGCGTTTCAAGTTGGTTTAAATACCGACTTGGAGTGGTCAAAGGGGCAGGTCATTACATCTAATGCAGCTTCAACTGATGATGCACTTATTAGCTTCTCTTTGTCGGTTACTGGTTGGAACCTAGCAAGCTGAGGCAGAAGACCAAATTTCGCAGGACTTCCTCTCTCAAGGAAAAATCATTTCAGTCTATCACTAGAATCTACCTAGAAAGTAGCAATTTTTGGGTCAAGGTTCCCAAGTTCAATAGTTTCACCAACATTGTCTCTATAAAACAGCCTCAAAATTTTTCTGTTTCTCCCCTTATATTCAAATATCCTTGAGTAGAAATGTGGAAGGTAATCATATCTTCAAAGGAAATATAGCTATGTCTCCAATAGCAAAGACTTCAGGAGCACTTGTTTGGAAAAGGCTGTCAACATCAATTCCTCCCACGGACTTTGTAACAACCCAGATTTCGAAGGACCGATTTTTTTTTCAAAAATCCAAACCATCTAAACCTGAGTTTGTTGCTCTGGTATCCAGCAGAATAAAGGAAGAGAAAAGAGATATGTCAGAGATCGGAAGACACCTCACAATGGAAGGAGTAAAATATAACGTATTAAAACATAGCTTTACCTTAATCACAATACTGCTAAATCAGTATCCCCAAAGCTATAAGTCTCTGTCTAACCTGCGAATGTTATGAGGAGGGAGTCAGAACATAAGTTCTGTGTGAATGAATTTAAACTACACTTCTTGAATAATCCTACATATACCGTTCGATTACATTTTCTTATTCATTAGGTTATACGTGTTATTAGCACTCAAAGCTTACACACATGTCGCACCCATCTACTCCCTAGTAGATTAACCTAATATAATGTATATGCAGCTACCCCCACATGGAGGTACACCCCACGGTAGCCTACTTGCATGGTCTCCACCGTATTATCGCAGTGATATACGCAATCCCCCCGTCCTATGTCATAGTAACATGCATTCCTCTTATGTATAATTCAAGACTACACCCACGTAGGATTTCTACAATCATATTATGTAAACATAACGACTGCCATTATCGAATAATGCCCACTTAGTCTACGATATACCACCCAGAGCAGACATGGTTGTATCTAGATTTTCTTACGTACGTATTGTCAAGCGTATTCGATGCCTAATCCGCACACCCATCGTGTGTGCGTGCCCGAGTTCCATGGCAGGGCTACACAAGAAACACGGTACTTGGTCGGGAGCTTTCCTCCTATCTGTGTAAGGCTCGCCTTTAAGAGCACCTAACACAAATATCCCTAGGTTCTGTTTTCCATGGTGGCTATGACCCCACTTCGGCCCTTCCCTTAACTAGTGAAGACTACGAGAGCTAAGCGACAAGCCCCTTAAGAAAACAATCTAAACATCCATGCGGCGTCTCCCCTCAACCACCGTCCCGCCATAGTGAATGGTTAATGGTATCTTGGGTCTAGCTCTAGTCTTCCCGCTTCCTACTGGCTGTGGTGACAGGCACTCGACGACCTACTATCCTTGTTGGTCCTTATCCTCCACCTCCATTGAGGCAGCCGCCGAATCACCTTTTCCGTCACCTCGTACAGCATTCTGACTGTCAAGTTATTCTCGCAGTCAAGGCCCGCCCACCTAGTAGTTACGCGCAGACCCAACCTCTGCGGGCACATCCTGAAACATCTGCCACCACGTAGAGGACTACTAGGAGCACCATTAACGTCTCAGGAAGCTGCGTGCTTCCCCTTCCAGTCCGTTGGAGCCGCCAAAATAACGAACGTGCCTTATGACATCGTGATGATCTACCTCGTTGGGTTATTCATCCTACACGTACGGACTGCTTCAAGTGCCTTAGTTTTTATATGTCATTAGGCCCTAAGTCTAACATTTATTTCGTGCTTGTGCCACCTCGTCAACTTTCTCATTTAACTTGGTTACTCACATTAGCTTCCTTTTTCTCGTATTTACCAAGTTACCCTTACTTATTAATTCAATTTACTTAGCCCACTTAAGTCCATTGATAAGCCCACAACATGTTATTTTCCAATTTCATAAATTATTCCCTTTTAGGGTTACAACAACATGTTATACTTAATTCATAGTTAAGTATGCCTTACCCCATATATATACTGATTAGGAGAATAATCCCCTAAACACCAGCCCCGAAGACCGAAATCGACATCAGTCTGGCACCCAGAAAATTACTCAACCCAACCAACATATATAATTCTAATTTACTCTTTTTCCATTCATATAACTTATATCATTTTAAATTTCACATTTCTCCTCCCCAAACCACTTAATTTAAGTATATCTTTACATATAAGTTATCTCATCTTCCTTATCGTTTCCTATAACTTATCTTGTCCCATAAGTTATATAATTTCCATCTATTATTCTTTCATGCCTTATTCAAGTTTATTCATAATAGGTTATTTATCATTCCCCATTTCTTGTCATTTAATTTTTTATTTGACTTAACCCTTTTTGCTTACTTAACCCGTTACTTAAACTTTACCCAATTCATTTAATTTATAATACTGTTGTGGGTCCCATTTGGTTAAGCATATCTAAATTTTGTTTCTCAAGTCACCCGTGTCCCACTTAACCCCCTTTATTTTAGTCTCCACGTCTTAAACATGTCTTACTAAAGTTAAGTCTGTCTTAGTCGTGTTTTTCACCACATGTCTTATAACGGTTAAGTCCACATTAGTCATGCTTTATATGTTATTTATACCATCCACTTAACCTTCTAACCATAATCATGTCACCCACATGCCTTATTATGATTAGTTTTCTTAATTTATTTATTACGCTGTAACGATGTATGACCTCTCACATTAGACGTCCGCTTATGGTTGTTAGATTTGCCGGGCGGTTCCGGGCAGTCTTACACCATAAACGCGCCTAACCTCGTGTCATAAACCGTTACGCCTCTAGTTCTTGTCGTTGACTTCTCACATTAGGCGTCCGCTTGTGGTTGCTGGATTTGCCGGGCGGTTTCGGGCAGTCTTACACCACAAACGCGCCTAACCTCGAATCAATATGCATTCATTAACTATCTTCTTTTACCCGAACCCCAAATTCATGTCATGAGTTCCAAATTTAACTTAATTACAATTCACTTTTCTGTGCCTATTTCCAATTTATCCTTAACTACACCAATCACATAATAGTTAACCAAATTTCATATTCCCAAATTACCCAAACATGTCAATTTCATTTAATCAGCATTTTCACCATATATATATCCCAACACTCCCACGTTCATACATATAATCTAATTCACCCTCTATACTCATTTTTCAAATCACAAATAAGTTTATACCAATTCCATTTCCAATTACAATTATGACAATTTACATAAATCCGACATCACAGTGTAATTATGCCCATAATTCTATACAAAACCTTCCATTCACATTATTTCCCTCAAACCAATCCCTTTTCTTTAATTTCTTGTTCCTCTTTTAAACGCATAAATCCATGATAGACGTAGGCTCGAGATAGCCTCGTTATAAAAATAAAGAGGGAAAAGGATAAAAAGAGAGAATTCAAACGTAGGCATAAATAAAATAACTGATCTTATTGAATTATCATCATATTTATTACGGTGAATGGTAAACGATAGAGGCAATATTATACAACAAATATAGTTCAAATCCACTCACATTGACTGGATTGGAGAAATAAGCGGATTGTTGTTTATGTAGAATGTTGATTAAATATTCTTTTCTGATTATTGGTGAAGAACTTGAATTGTTGATGAAGAATTCCTAATTTGATTTAGGTTTTAGAGGTGGTGGCTAAGAGAATTGAAAGTTCAGCAGCATGGAGGCATCTTGAGGAATTGTTATGAATTAGGGTTAGGTCTTACTATGTATTTATAGGTGTAGAGAATGGTTTGGAGCCCTTAGATTGACCTGAAAGCCACCAGATTCGTACAACACATCAAAACACGTCACAGGAGCAGAACAACTCAGATCTTGGGGGGGAGGGGGGGTAGGTCGACCCCAAGGTCGACCTCCCTTGTGGTAAGTCGACCTCTTGGTCGACCTAACCCCCAGGTCGACCTTAGGGTCGACCTACCTAGTTGCTGGGCGGGAAATTTCCCGCCCAACTGCCTGGGTCGAATTTCGAACTGTTTTGAATTTTTAGTTGAGCCTTCTAAAGGCTATAACTCATCCATACGGAGTCCGATTTACACAAACTTGGACTCTATCCCAAGCAGAATTCCAAGACGAATGCAATGGTGATGTCCGTTTTACTTAATTCCTGAAATCTAAATTAAGTACCCTTATTCTATCATTTTTATTACAAACACTATTATTGAATTAATTTTTCGTTCTCCTCCATGTACTATTTAATTCTCATTGTACATCACCATTATTTTCCTATTTATGCATATATATACACATTTTTAATTATATTAAAAATGCGGGGTGTTACATTCTCCCACCCTTAAAGAATTTCGTCCCCGAAATTCGATAAGAGTAAAATAGATAATCCCTCGCAATATTCATTCATCGAGTGGGCATTAAATTGTTGCAAACATTGTGCACATGTGCAAAGTGAAACATATCATAGTAAAGCATGTATGCCAAATCGGTACCATCTATATGTATGCAAACTTTTAAAATGCTTTCTCAAATCATGATGCTCACATCCTAAATATACTTGCAATTCCATATGAAGAAATTGCTTTTGAAAAATTCTAAACTATTTTTTCATCCAAATTTTCCCACACCCTTATAAAATAGGAGTGTAGTTCATCCAATTTCCATGCCCAAAATACTATCAGTCACTTTTAAATTTCAAAATTCAGAAAAATTTAATTTTCCAAATTTTTAATCCTTATGCATTTAACGGAAAAACCAAAATTTTCCCATTTTTCTTTTAGCATTCTAGTTTAATTAATTTAAATTTCTCATTTTTCTCTGCTTCATATTTATATGCTTTTATTCTACATGCCCAGCAGATTATAACAGAAAATTTTCTGATTAAACATTCGTAGATTACGTCAAAGTAAGTTCTAGTACATTACTGCAACTAGATAAAAGAGAGACAGTCATACACAACATAATAAGATACTACCCTACTGATACAGCAATAGAGGTTAGGTCCCTATTGGAAGAAACTACGAATGAGATCCTCTATACCACCAATCTTACTATCCAGATGCTCCGTAAGCTGTCTAGTCCCCTCCCTGACCTCTAACTGCAAGTCTTGTAGCCCAACACCTAACTGATCATAGGAGGTACCCATCTCTTGTAGCATCTGCTGTTGAGTCTGTCCCAACTCAACCTGTGTCTGGAGCATCTCTTGTTGTGTCCTCAGGATGTCCTGGTGATATCTAACTAACTGATTTTGTTGCTTAGAAACTGTTCTCAATTCCGCCCTCCAGTCCGACTCTCTGGAAATCCAAGGGTCCCACCCAGATGTACCGGAAGTACCTGGAGCCTGGGAAGTCCAAGCACCTCCCCAAGCCTGCTCTGCCTGATATGGGTCTGATCCTGCCGGCGGTACATACTGGGGCTCTTCATCATGTCCGGGTTGATAGTCACCACCCTGTGGTTCCTGCACATGCTTCGCCTATACATGTTCCTCCTCGTCATCTCCTCCATCATGCTCCATTGGCTGAGGCTCTAATAAATCATGTAGATGCATATGCATCCTCGTCGTGCGTCCAAAACTATAATACTGGAGGGATGAGAGGAGGTGATATATAACCTTTCTTTCGCAGAGGAACATTGCTTCGTGTAAAAACTACGGTCCATAAATTTCCAAAAGAAATGTTTGACTGCCTCGCCTCTCTAGTAGAGTCATAATACTACAGGACAGTGCGAGCCCAATTTATTTGAATACCCCCAAAAATAGCATACGTGGCTCGTTTTAGGATTTGTGTTATCCTATCAAATCCACCAGTCTGTCCAACAATATTATACTGTAAAATCCGAATAACAAATCTAGCTAACGGACGTAGATGGGTATAATCCCAAATCCTCTCGTACTCATCGTAGAAAATCTGATGCCATACTGCCAAATCAGTCATCTCAAGATCCCCTAACTTGTGGCCCGTACTACGGATATTCAACATTTCCCCAAACTGTATTTCATTGAAACTAATGATGGTTCCCTATACATCCAAATTATATGTAATCAAACCCTCATTGTCTACCCCAACTTCTAGATTAACATCAAAAAGTTTTACTAACCTCTTGTAGCCCTTTCGCTCGACGGTATTAATATCCAAAATTGCAATTAAGCATGTCTCCGCGAAAAAATCCTCCAAAGGCGTTCCAACAAAATCACCAAACTTGACTGGACGGCCTAACAACAACTTCAAGCCTGCGGTGTTGACGTATGCCTCGACTATATCTCTCCGAGTGTTGCACCAAGCGATTTCTTGAGGTGTAAGTTGGGGAAAAGAGGCAAGAAGGGAAGGTTGGTCCGCCATGGCGAATTAAGCTCGAATTGAGAGGGAAAAGGTATAGATCTAGGTAGAGGAGACTTCTAGCTTCGATTTGGAGGTAATTTTTTGCGAAATAGTGGAGATTTGAAGTGGTGGGAGGTGAAAACGTGGTGGTGGAGGTGGGTTTCGTGCTCCCTGTAATGGAGCACCTGGAACGATGGAATGAGCCGAAGGCCTTCGGCCTTCGGCCTTTTATTTCTTTTCTCCCTGCGCAAGGCAGGTCGACACTAAGGTTGACCTCCTTATAGGCAGGTCGACACTAGTATCGACCTATATATATATATATTTCACTTTGCTTGTTTTTCGTTTCGCTTTTCCCCGTCTTCTTTCTTGATGACTACTGGCAACTGTCTATTCTTCTTGCACATGTTCCAATTTCATGAAATAGAAACTTAAGCAGAACATGAAGTCTTAAATATCTATTTTGATGTACACCATTTTGTTTTTTCTTAAAAGTTCAAAATTTTTCCTGATCTCCCTTTTTAGTGTACGGGGGTAAAATCTCATTTTCTTTTTTCCAAATCTATCTCTTAAGCGGGCTCCTATACTAACCTAGACTTATATATATAATATTTATATTTCTCTCAAAAATACAAATACGCTCACTCATAATTTTTCCCTAGGAAAACTAAACCTAGGCCCTGATACCAAATGTAACAACCCAGATTTCGAAGGGCCGATTTTTTTTCAAAAATCCAATCCATCGAAACCTGAGTTGGTTGCTCTGGTATCGTGCAGAAAAAAGACAGAGAAAAGGGATATGTCAGAGATCGGAAGACACCTCACAGCAGAAGGAGTAAAATATAATGTATTAAAACATAGCTTTACCTTAATCACAATACTGCTAAAACCAATATCCCCAAAACTATAAGTCTCTGTCTAACCTGCGAATGTTATGAGGAGGGGGTCAGAACATAAGTTCAGTGTGAATGAATTTAAACTACACTTCTTGAATAATCCTACATATACCATTCGATTACATTTTCTTATTCATTAGGTTATACGTGTTATTAGCACTCAAAACTTACACACATGTCGCACCCATCTACTCCCTAGTAGATTAACCTAATATGATGTATATGCAGCTACCCCCACATGGAGGTACACCCCACGGTAGCCCACTTGCGCGGTCTCCACTGTATTATCGCAGTGATATAAGCAGTCCCCCGTCCTATGTCATTGTAACATACATTCCTCTTATGTATAATTCAAGACTACACCCGCATAGGATTTCTATAATCATATTATGTAAACATAAAGATTTCCATTATCGAATAATTCCCCTTTAGTCTATGATATACCACCCATAGCAGACATGGTTGTATCTAGACTTTCCCATATACGTATTGTCAAGCGTATTCGATGCCTAATCCGCACACCCATCGTGTGTGCGTGCCCGAGTTCCATGGCAGGGCTACACAAGAAACACGGAACTCGGTCGGGAGCTTTCCTCATATTTGTGTAAGGCTCGCCTTTAAGAGCCTCTAGCACAAATATCCCAAGGATCTGTTTTCCATGGTGGCTGTGGCCCTACCTCGGCCCCTCCCTTAACTAGTGAAGACTACGAGAGCTAAGCGACAAGCCCCTTAAGAAAACAATCTAAACATCAATGCGGCGTCTCCCCTCAACCACCGTCCTATGATAGTGAATGGTTAATGGTATCTTGGGTCTAGCTCTAGTCTTCCCGCTTCCTACTGGCTGTGGTGACAGGCACTCGACGACCTACTATCCTTGTTGGTCCTGACCCTCCACCTCCGTTGAGGCAGCCGCTGAATCACCTTTTCCGCCACCTCGTACAACATTCTGACTGTCAAGTTATTCTCGTAGTCAAGGCCCACCCACCTAGTAGTTACGCGCAGACCCAACCTCTGCGGGCACATCCTGAAACATCTACCACCATGCAGGGGACTACTAGGAGCACCTTTAACGTCTCAGGAAGCCGTGTGCTTCCCCTTCCAGTCCGTTGGAGCCGCCAAAATAACGAATGTGCCTTACGACACCGTGATGATCTACCTCGTTGGGTTATTCATCCTACACGTACGGACTACTTCAAGCGCCTTAGTTTTTATATGTCATTAGGCCCTAAGTCTAACATTTATTTCGCGCTTGTGCCGCCTCGTCAACTTTCTCATTTGACTTGGTTACTCACATTAGCTTCCTTTTTCTCGTATTTACCAAGTTACCATTACTTATTAATTCAATTTATACTTAGCCCACTTAAGTCCATTGATAAGCCCACAACATGTTATTTTCCAATTTCATAAATTATTCCCTTTTAGGATTACAACAACATGTTATACTTAATTCATAGTTAAGTATGCCTAACCCTACATATATACTGATTAGGAGAATAATCCCCTAAACACCAGCCCCGAAGACCGAAATCAACATCAGACTAGCACCCAGAGAATTACTCAACCCAACCAACATATGATTCTAATTTACTCTTTTTCCATTCATATTACTTATATCATTTTAAATTTCACATTTCTCCTTCCCAAACCACTTAATTTAAGTATATCTTTACATATAAGTTATCTCATCTTCCTTATCGTTTCCTATCACTTATCTTGTCCCATATGTTATATAATTTCCACCTATTATTCTTTCTTGCCTTATTCAAGTTTATTCATAATAGGTTATTTATCATTGCCCATTTCTTGTCGTTTAATTTTTTATTTGACTTAACCCTTTTTGCTTACTTAACCCGTTACTTAAACTTTACCCAATTCATTTAATTTATAATACTGTTGTGGGTCCTATTTGGTTAAGCGTATCTAAATTTTGTTTCTTAAGTCACCTGTGTCCCACTTAACCCCCTTTATTTTAGTCCCCACGTCTTAAACATGTCTTACTAAAGTTAAATCAATCATAGTCAAGTTTTTCACCACATGTCTTATAACGGTTAAGTCCACATTAGTCATGCTTTACATGTTATTTATACCATCCACTTAACCCTCTAACCATACACATGTCACCCACATGCCTTATTATGATTAGTGTTTCTTAATTTATTTATTACGCTGTAACGATGTATGACTTATCACATTAGACGTCCGCTTATGGTTGTTGGATTTGTCGGGCGGTTCCGGGCAGTCTTACACCATAAACATGCCTAACCTCGTGTCATAAACCGTTACGCCTCTAGTTCTTGCCGTTGACTTCTCACATTAGGCGTCCGCTTGTGGTTGCTGGATTTGTCGGGCGGTTCCGGGCAGTCTTACACCACAAACGCGCCTAACCTCGAGTCAATAGGCATTCATTAACTATCGTCTTTCACCCAAACCTCAAATTCATGTCATGCGTTCCAAATTTAACTTAATTACATTTCACTTTTCTATGCCTATTTCCAATTTATCATTAACTACACCAATCACATAATAGTTAACCAAATTTCATATTCCCAAATTACCGAAACATGCCAATTTCATATAATCAACATTTTCACCATATATATATATATATATATATATATCTCAACACTCCCACGTTCATACATATAATCTAATTCACCCTCTATAATCATTTTTCAGATCACAAATAAGTTTATACCAAATCCATTTCCAATTACAATTATGACAATTTACATAAATCCGACATCACAGTGTAATTATGCCCATAATTATATACAAAACCTTCCATTCACATTATTTCCCTCAAACCAACCCCTTTTCCCCTTTTCTTTAATTTCTCGTTTCTCTTTTAAACGCATAAATCCATGACAGACGTAGGCTCAAGATAGCCTCGTTATAAAAATAAAGAGGGAAAAGGATAAAAAGAGAGAATTCAAACGTAGGCATCAATAAAATAACTGATCTTATTGAATTATCATCGTATTCAATACAGGGAATGGTAAACGATAGAGGCAATATTATACAACAAATATAGTTCAAATCCACTCACATTGACTGGATTGGAGAAATAAACGGATTGTTGCTTATGTAGAATGCTGATTAAATCTTCTTTTCTGATTATTGGTGAAGTGCTTGAATTGTTGATGAAGAGTTCCTAATTTGATTTAGGTTTCAGAGGTGGCGGCTAGGAGAATTGAAAGTTCAGCAGCACGGAGGCGTCTTGAGGAATTGTTATGAATTAGTGTTAGGTCTTGCTATGTATTTATAGGTGTAGAGAGTGTTTTGGAGCCCTTAGATTGACCTGAAAGCCACAAGATTCGTACAGCACATCAAAACACGTCACAGGAGCAGAACAGCTCAGATCTGGGGAGGAAGGTCGACCTCCCTAGGGGTAGGTCAACCCCCAGGTCAACCTCCTGGTCGACCTGACCCATAGGTCGACCTTAGGGTCGACCTACCCAGTTGCTAGGCGGGAAATTTCCCGCCCAGCTGCCTGGGTCGAATTTCGAACTGTTTTGAATTTTTAGTAGAGCCTTCTAAAGGCTATAACTCATCCATTCATAGTCCGATTTAGCATGGACTCTATTCCAAGCAGAATTCTGGGACGAACACAATGGTGATGTCCGTTTTACTTAATTCCTGAAATCTAAATTAAGTACCCTTATTTTATCATTTCTATTACAAACACTATTATTGAATAAATTTTTCCTTCTCCTCCATATACTAATTAATTTTCATTGTGCATCACCATTATTTTCCTATTTATGCATATATATACACATTTTTAATTATATTAAAAATGCGGGGTGTTACAGACTTATTCAACCTGATTTTCTCAAATGGGTTAATTTCTGGCTTTGCTCCAATTCCAACAATGACCATGTAAGCTTGTACTTCTGATCCATTTTCCAGGGTAACAGTTGCGACCCTTCCGCCAGATCCAGCTATCAACTTATCTGTGCGAGCCCCCTTTAGATACTTTACACCATATATCTGAAAATGATCTCAATTATAAAAATTACAAGTATTAGGTTTAACTTTAGAAAAAAAAAACCTATGCAAATCCTTGATTTTGTTACCCATAAATTTAAGTCATATTATCTGTCATGATGCATAAAAGACATGTTTAGAGTTCTACATCATCAACAATAATAATGATTAGAATATCATGTTTAGATTCAATGACTTTCAGAGCAAAAAAACACTATGCTGCTAGAAAGCTATAGGAGAAGCGCAGAATGCAAGTCATCCTTATTTCAAGAATTAAAACTTGTTGGAAATAAATGAGAGGATTAGGGAAGAAGAGGTTGTGTAGTATTGGAGAGATATAAGTCCCACATTGTGTGAGATTTGTGAATATATTTCCTTATATACTAAAGCCCCACATGCTATATCAAAATGACATGAGCACACAAGGATGAATGGGCTATATAGAGGCTTTGGGCCTTCATGTTATTAAATATTAAAATGTCAAAGAATAAGGGCCTTGGGGCTCTTGGGGTTTCGTGATCAGACGGGCCGCCGACTGTTTAATGCGCGGAAAATATTCTATTTTGCGCGGGTGCGTCTGTTCGCCTGAACAGTGGTCAGATGCGACCGTTTGAACCAGCGCGCCCGTACGGACAGTCGCGGCTGCCCATAAAGGCACCCCTCTGCTGCTATATATACACAGTCTGACAGAGCCACTAATATTCCAGAAAGTGAATTCGTTCTGTCCTCTTCTTCTTCTCTACTGCTCTGTTCTTAAAGTACTCGCTTAAGTTCGTTGTTGCTCTGTGATTGTAAGCGCTACATTGCAGAGATCGGTCCGTTTCATCTTGGGAAACTGTTGCACGAATACCTTCAGCGCCATAGAGGGAGCAATATTGTTTCAAGGAAACAGATATACTCTGGACTCGGACAATACTGACAGGTACTCTCCTCCTTACTTTTGTTTTGCAACGGTTCTGCGCTGTTGCAAATCTGGTCACGCTTTTTGCCGTTGCTAAATTTGACTCTGCTTCAAATTAGTAACCCTTCTAGACGTGATAATTGGATAGTGACAGTATATTGATTGCTATCACGTTCGTACTATATTTGCATAGTTACGTACAACAATCTTCAAACAATATTTTCATTTTGCAAAAAATGATAATGGCTAAAAGCAATAGTGGTCCTGCTGCGCCAACACCACCTGTAACCAATCCTTTTGCACCCGTGGTTACACTAATGGCACTGTCTCATGGAGAAAGGCCAGAAAAGTTCACCGGAGCGAACTTCAAATGTTGGCAGCAAAAGATGCTATTTTACTTGACAACATTGGGCCTGGCAAAGTATCTTACTGAAGATGCTCCAGTCGTTGCAGAATTGGAACCAGATCCAGTTAAAGTTGAAGCCCTTACTGCTTGGAAAAATTCTGATTTCATGTGTAAAAATTACATCTTGAATGGCCTCGACAATAGTCTATACAACGTGTACTGCACAGTTGCAACATCCAAACAACTATGGTTGGCTTTGGAAAAGAAGTATAAAACTGAAGATGCTGGCATGAAGAAATTCATCGCTGGGAAATTTCTTGAATTCAAAATGGTCGATACAAAAGTTGTGATCAACCAAATTCAAGAACTGCAACTTATCATTCGTCAACTAGAAGATGAAAAGATGACACTTAGCGAATCTTTTCAAGTTGCCGCTGCTATTGAGAAGCTTCCTCCATCGTGGAAGGACTTCAAGAAATACCTAAAGCACAAGCGGAAAGAAATGACAATGGAGGAACTTGTAGTTCGATTGAGAATTGAGGAAGATAATAGAAATTCTAAAAAGAAGATTTCTCAAAATGTGGTTGCCAAAGCAAACGTTGTCGAGACGGACAAGTCCAATAAGAGAAAACGTGACAACCGACCTAAGAAGTCAAAGAAATTCAAGGGGTCATGCCATAATTGTGGAAAGAAGGGTCATAAAGCTGCAGAATGTCGCGACCCACCCAAAAAGAAAAAATCAGAAGCAAATGTGGCGGAAGTTTCAGACGGTGTTTCTGAAATGGACTTGTGTGCAGTTGTTTCGGAATGAAACCTTGTTGGTAACAACAAGGAGTGGTTTGTAGACACTGGAGCCACTAGGCATATATGCGCAAATAAGTGGATGTTCACAAACTACAAAAGTGCTACTAATGAAGAATAACTGTTTATGGGTAACTCGTCCACATCAAAGGTCGAAGGCAAGGGAAAGATTGTGCTGAAATTGACTTCTGGAAAAGAACTCACTCTAAATGATGTTCTCCATGTTCCAGAAATTCGCAAGAATCTAATTTCAGGATCGTTGCTCAGCAAGCATGGCTTCAAATTGACATTTGTGGCTGATAAATTTGTGTTGTCTAAGAATGGAGTATACATAGGAAAGGGTTATGTATGTGATGGCCTAGTTAAGGCTAATGTGACCACTGTTGTACCAAACAATGATATGAATAAAATTGAATCTTCTGCTTATATGGTTGACTCTCCTAATCTATGGCATTCTAGATTAGGTCATGTGAATTTTGATACTTTACAAAAACTGATAAATCTAGAATTCATACCTAAATGTAGAATTGATTCAAATTACAAATGTCAAATTTGTGCTAAAGCCAAATTGACAAGAACCTCATTTCATCATGTTGAAAGAGAAACCTAACCTCTAGACTTAATACATACTGATGTATGCGACTTGAAAATGTGTCAAACTAGAGGAGGAAAAAGGTACTTCATCACATTTATAAATGATTGTACAAGATACTGTCATGTATATCTCCTTACAAGCAAGGATGAGGCATTCGATATGTTTAAACAGTATAAGGCAGAAGTTGAGAATCAACTCAATAGAAAAATTAAAGCTTTAAGAAGTGATAGAGGAGGAGAATATGAGTTTCCATTTGAGGAACTCTGTGATGAGCATGGTATAATACACCAAACTACATCTCCTTATTCACCTCAATCCAACGGTATAGCCGAACGGAAGAATTGAACTCTTAAAGAAATGACGAATGCCTTACTAATAAGCTCTGGCTTGCCAGATAATTTTTGGGGAGAAGCTATTCTTTCGGCAAATCACATTTTGAATAAAATACCACGAAAGAAAACGTCCAAGACTCCCCATGAACTTTGGAAAAACAGACCACCATCCTACAAATACTTAAAAGTGTGGGGGTGTCTTGCCAAAGTAGAAATTCCAAAACCGAAAAAGGTCAAAATAGGACCGAAGACTATAGATTGCATATTCATTGGATATGCTCATAATAGTAGTGCATATCGATTTTTGGTGTACAAATCTGAAATTGATGACACTCATGAAAACACCATTATCGAGTCTCGAAATGCAAGATTCTTTGAACACATTTATCCTCTAAAAACCTCTTTTGAAACAAGTGTTCAAAAGAGGCCAAGAGACCCAGATACTCCCGAGGATAATACTGATCAAAGAAAAATGAATGATGAAACTGAGATAGAGGAACCGAGAAGGAGCAAGCGACAAAGGACCTCAAGATCCTTTGGACCTGATTTCTATGCATATATGATAGAAAATGAACCTCTAACTTATCAACAAGCAATGTCATCTCCCGATGCTCCTTATTGGAAAGAAGCCATCAATAGTGAAACAGAATCCATTCTACAAAACCATACGTGGGAACTAGTGGATCTCCCTAAAGGATCAAAACCACTAGGATATAAATGGATATTTAAGAAGAAACTAAAGGCTGACGGCTCAATAGACAAGTATAAAGCAAGACTTGTAATAAAAGGATTCAGATAGAAGGAAGATCTGGATTACTTTGATACATACTCTCCAGTTACCAGAATAACATCAATTAGGATGCTTATTGCAATCACATCTATATTGAATTTGGAAATACACCAAATGGATGTGAAAACTGCGTTTTCGAACGGTGAACTGGAAGAAGAAATATATATGCAGCAACCAGAAGGGTTTCTAAGCCCAGGAAATGAAAATAAGGTGTGGAAATTAGTAAAATCTCTTTATGGCCTTAAACAAGCACCAAAACAATGGCATGAGAAATTTGATGAAACAATGTTATCAAATGGATTCAAAATAAATGAATCAGATAAATGCGTCTATATAAAATGTATAGATGTTGGATATGTCATTGTTTGTCTCTATGTTGATGATTTACTGATCCTAGGAAATAATAAGGCCATAATAAAATCTACGAAGGACATGCTATCCTCTAGATTTGATATGAAGGACCTAGGAGTAGCTGATGTAATTTTGGGTGTAAAAATTATAAAGACATCACAGGGATATGCGTTATCTCAGTCACATCACATTGCTAAAATTCTTGAAAAATTCAAGCAGTATAATATAACTACTGCAAAATCACCAGTAGATATGAACCAAAATTGGGTAAAGAACACTGGTGATGGTATATATCAGCTTGAATACTCTCGTATACTGGGAAGTATTATGTATGTCATAAATTGCACTAAGCCTGATATTGCGTACGCTGTAAGCAAGCTAAGTAGATATAACAGCAATCCTGGTAAAAATCATTGGAAAGCAATAATCAAAGTCCTAGGATATCTAAAGTACACACAAAACTATGTCTTGTAATATGATAAGTATCCTTCAGTAATAGAAGGATATAGTGATGCCAATTGGATAACGGGCTCAAATGACACAAAATCCACAAGTGGATATGTGTTCATTAGGAAATGGAGCAATTTCATGGAAATCATCCAAACAGACTTGCATAGCAAGGTCAACAATGGAATCTGAGTTCATTGCTCTAGATAAAGCCGCGGAAGAAGCAGATTGGCTTAGGGGGGTTTTAGAGGACATTCCAAATTGGGAAAAACCAGTACCTCCAATATGTATACATTGTGATAGTCAATCTGCTATAGGAAGGGCAAATAGTACATTGTATAATGGTAAATCTAGACATATTCATCGTAGGCATAAAACCACAAGACAACTTCTCTCTAATGAAGTTATCACTATAGAATATTTTAAGGTCAAAGGATAACATTGCGGATCCACTAACTAAAGGCTTGCCTAGAGAGAAAGTTCAAACCTTATCGATGGGAATGGGTTTAAGACCTATGATCTAAAAAGTTTTTCTAAACGGAAACCCCACCTAGTTGACTGGAGATCCCAAGATCTAGGTTCAAAGGGACAACTAAGTTTAAAGATAAACTTTAATGGCACTGTTAAAATACAAACCATTCCTATGATAAGTCAGTGCACAACCCGTCGGAGAATAGGATAAGCTTAGCTTTTAATGATGTCTATACTGTGGTGTTATAAAAGATCCAAGTGGAGTACTACGGGATACTCTTTATAGAATCACCTACGTGAGCATGAAGGCGTCGCTTCAAGAAGAATTGTAAGGTCGAATTCTTCAAACACTCATGAGACCAAGTAGGTGTTCATGGCAAAAACGAACACAAACAGAGAACCAAGGGGTCTAGAAACACTTAGCGTGTATTATCTTTGTATACCTACATAAAATGCTTACAGTTCAAAGACAATCTAGTCCACTGATTCGCTAGTAGGTTATAACGATAAACACTAGGAAAAGTTCAAGGCCATTGCGCTACATTTACCGATACGCTAAATGTTTCGCAAAATTTAAGAACAAAAAGTAATCTCTCATTCATGTGGGGGATTGTTGGAAATAAATGAGAGGATTAGGGAAGAAGAGGTTGTGTAGTATTGGAGAGATATAAGTCCCACATTGTGTGAGATTTGTGAATATATCTCCTTATATACGAAAGCCCCACATGCTATATCAAAATGACATGAGAACACAAGGATGAATGGGCTATGTAGGCTTTGGGCCTTCATGTTATTAAATATTAAAATGTCAAAGAATAAGGGCCTTGGGCCTTGGGGCTCTTGGGGTCTCGTGATCAGACGGGCCCCCGACTGTTTAATGCGCGGAAAATATTCTATTTTGCGCGGGTGCGTCTGTTCGCCTGAAAAGTGGTCAGATGCAACCGTTTGAACCAGCGCGCCCATACGGACAGTCGCGGCTGCCCAGAAAGGCACCCCTCTGCTGCTATATGTACACAGTCTGACAGAGCCACTAATCATCTAGAAAGTGAATTCGTTCTGTCCTCTTCTTCTTCTCTATTGCTCTGTTCTTAAAGTACTCGCTTGAGTTCGTTGTTGCTCTGCGATTGTAAGCGCTACATTGCAGAGATCGGTCCGTTTCATCTTGGGAAACAGTTGCTCGAATACCTTCAGCGCCATAGAGGGAGCAATATTGTTTCAAGGAAACAGATATACTCTGGACTCGGACAATACTGACAAGTACTCTCTTCCTTACTTTTGTTTTGCAACGGTTCTGCGCTGTTGCAAATCTGGTCACACTTTTTGCCGTTGCTAAATTTGATTCTGCTTCAAATTAGTAACCCTTCTAGACGTGACAATTGGATAGTGACAGTATATTGATTGCTATCACGTTCGTACTATATTTGCATAGTTATGTACAACAAAACTTACACATACTTAATTTTAGCACATACCTATTTAAAATTTTGAGGATTTTTGAATAATTCAGCTCAAAATTTGTTTTTGCTTCTTTTAGTGGTATTGTGGACCTCTTGGTTTAAAAATGAAGGAGCAGTATTCCATGATTTTCATTTATTTATTCTAAATGATTAAACATACCATAAGGAGAATGGAAGTAAAAGCTTATCCAGGATGGTATTCCCAGGAAAAGCAGCTTCCATAGCCAATCTACGCAAAACTCATATAACAATTTGTCCAAAATACACTCTAAAAATTTGTTTTTCAGATATACACACTTCGATAAAAAAGACTGAAAAATAGAAACTTGAAGTTAATGAATCCATAACAGTATTAACATAATCAAACTATTAAATGAAGTATAAGCACAACACTTGTCCACCTAGATTCAAACTCACAAAAAGAACTGAAGTTTCCCCTTATATTATAATAATAAGTTAGAAATAATGAGCTTATACAGGGATCCTGTTAAATACACTTCCTTGTTGACTTTATTTTACCTTTAAAAAGTAAAGAGAAAAAAAGTGTTAAAAGTTAATTTGTAATTTTATTAGGCAACAATTAAATGCATTGACAAATATGCTTTTGTATTAATGTAGGGAATAATTTATTCCTATATATGACATAATTAGACAAATCTAGATAAGGCATTATCTGGAATATTCCAGAGAACGCATTATATTATAAAAGACAAGTTGTATCTAATGTAATCAATTAAGCATCAAGAAAAAAAATTAAATCTTTTATCTATCTCTCCACATATTGTTCTGCTGTGCCTAACAAATTTGGTATCAGAGCTCAGGATTAGAGCCAATGCAAAAAATACGTATGTGCTTAACCGCCATACGTTCCCCACTCCATCCAAAATACTATGTTCATGTAGATGGCTCAAATACGCCACACGTGAAGGAGGAGTGATGAAAATAATAAGTCCCACATCGGGAAATAATCAACTCAAATTTGTTAGGCACAGCAGAGCAATATGTGGAGAGATAGATAGAAGATTTAATTTTTTTTTCTTGATGCTTAATTGATTACATGAGATACAACTTGTCTTTTATAATATAATGCGTTCTCTGGAATATTCCAGATAATGCCTTATCTAGATTTATCTAATTATGTCATATATAGGAATAAATTATTCCCTACATTAATACAAAAGCATACTTGTCAATGCATTTAATTGTTGCCTAATAAAATTACAAATTAACTTTTAACACTCCTCCTTAATTTGTAATTTTTAATTGCTTCTTGAACTTTTCAAACTTCTCCAATGTGACTCCTTTAGTGAGGAAATCCGTTGGCTGCTCTTTTGTGCTTTGGTAGAAATAAAGAAATCATCCACAATTTCTTTTTCTTTTCTTCTTCTTTGTCATTGTCATAGTCTTTGATGCAGTTTCACAAATCTTTGTTGCGGTGCTCCATTCATCTTGCTTTCTTTCATCACCATGCGATACTTTAAAAAATTGCTTGTGCTTCAAATCTCCACCAAGCTCTTCAATTTCTTCTTGTTCCATGTGTTCTTTGCTATCATCTACTTTGATTCTGCACTTCTCATTATTTGAGTCATCTTCACTTACTTTGTTTTCTTCAACTTCTTTCTTTTTATGATTTACACATTTTCTTTCTTCTTTCAATTCTTCCTTTTTTGACTCTTTAATTTTTGGCAATATTATCACATCTTTCTCCTTTTCAGCAATTTTCTTTTCTTCTTTCACGTCACTCAATTTGCCTTCTTCTTTTATTTCTTTAATCCACACATCTTCTTTGCTTGCCTCTTCAGACAACTTTCGAATAGGAGAGTCCAAGTCTTCATATTCATTTTCATCATTTGAGCCATAACTAGGAGCAGTATCTACATGGATACTTTGCTGAGATCGGACAAGTTGTGAGCTATTATTTTGAGATCTTTTAGGCTTCATAAATTTTGATTTTTGGTAGCCATCATGATCCCACTGCCATGCTGCCATTTCATCAAAGACAACATCTCTTGAGACAATGAGTTGATCATTTTTGGGGTTTAATAGCCGATATCCCTTCGACTCTTCGCTGTAACCAACAAAGACACATTTCTCTCCTTTCTTCTCAAATTTATCTTTGTTTGGGCTCTGGTTCAATGCATACACTACACTTCCAAATACTTTCATGTGATCTACTTTGGGCTTTCTTTTATGCCAGACTTCAAATGGTGTCATATTTCTAACAGCATTAGTTGGCGAACGATTCAATATATAGACAGCCGTGTTAACAGCTTCAGCCCATAACTTCTTTGGCATGGATTTTCCTTCCAGCATACTTCGAGCCATTTCAACAATTGTTCGATTTTTCCTTTCTGCGACGCCGTTTTGCTGCGTGTATATCGCACAGTAAGTTGCCTTGCAATCCCTTCTTTCTTGCAATGATTCATGAACTCGCTGTAAATAAACTCTCCTCCACGATCAGTTCGAAGAGTTTTTATTAAGTGTCCACTTTGGCGTTCTACAAGAGCTCTAAACCGTAGGAAACTTGAGAAAGCTTCTGATTTTTCACTTAAAAAATAAATCCACATCATACGAGTGTAATCATCAACAAAAAGAATGAAATATCTCTTGTTATTTAGTGAAGGAGTCCTTGTAGGACCAAAAATATCAGCATGTATCAACTCCAAAGGAGCTTTTGCTCGCCATGAAGTTTTTGGAAAAGGAAATCTATGCATTTTGCCAAAAATACAACCTTCACACACCTTATTTTCTTTCATGATGATAGGAAGACCAATGACCATATTTTTTGATTTCAGCAAATGCAACCCCTTGTTGCTTAAGTGGCCATATCTCAAATGCCATAAATGAGACACATTAGAATTTTCAGATTTGAACGCACAATTCTCATTTAGAGACATAAATAGGCGGAAAATTTTATTTGGAGTCATGTCAATATTTGCCACTGTTAATTTACTTTTCTTATCAATGATCTTGCAAGAATTATTATCAAAATTCACCGCATAATCGTTTTGAACAAGTTGTCCAACACTTAAGAGATTTTGAGCTAAATTTGGCACGTAAAGCACATCATGAATAAATTTCTTACCTTTTTTAGTGTGGACTGCAATGGTCCCTTTTCCTTCAACTTTTTGTGTCTTTCCATCTCCAAGCTTTATCTCTGATGAAAAATTTGCATCAAGTTCTACAAAATGTCTTTGTTGTCGGTCATGTGGTTGCTGCAACCACTGTCAATATACCAAGCATCTTGTGATTCATTTTCAGCAGATAAACAAGAGTAGAAAACCTGCTCTTCATTTTCTTCACTTGTAAAATTTGCTTTGTCCTTCTCTTTTTTATTTTGATACCAACAATCTCTTTGGGAATAATTAGGAATTCGACATCTCGTGCATTTGAAGTGACAATTTTCAGAATTATAATTTGATTTATTGCAAATAATGCAATAAGTGGCAGAATTACCTTGAATTTTCTGCTGTTCTCGTCGTTATTCTCCTTTGATTCCTCTATTGCAGGTTGTCAAAATCTCTCCATAACGATTGAAGTTTAATGGAGATAACTTTGTCATTGCCTCGAAATTCTTTTTGCAAAACTTCCCATGCATCCTTATCAGCAGCGCTCCGGATAATCTTTTTCGATGACATATTGCTCTGCTGTGCCTAACAAATTTGGTATCAGAGCTCAGGATTAGAGCCAATGCAAAAAATACGTATGTGCTTAACCGCCATACGTTCCCCACTCCATCCAAAATACTATGTTCACGTAGATGGCTCAAATACGCCACACGTGAAGGAGGAGTGATGAAAATAATAAGTCCCACATCGGGAAATAATCAACTAAGATCCTAGATAAATACTAAGAAACTATAGTTCACATCAACCAATTGGTTTTTGTGAACAAACTAAATAGCTCTCTAAAGTTATTAAAAAAAAAATGCCAACTTTGGTATCAGAGCCATATCAACAGCATTAATCGGTCACTCAAAAAACAATGGCAGTGTTAAAAGTTAATTTGTAATTTTATTAGGCAACAATTAAATGCATTGACAAATATGCTTTTGTATTAATGTAGGGAATAATTTATTCCTATATATGACATAATTAGATAAATCCAGATAAGGCGCCATTATCTGGAATATTCCAGAGAACGCATTATATTATAAAAGACAAGTTGTATCTCATGTAATCAATTAAGCATCAAGAAAAAAAATTAAATCTTTTATCTATCTCTCCACATATTGCTCTGTTGTGCCTAACAAATGTGGTATCAGAGCTCAGGATTAGAGCCAATGCAAAAAATACGTATGTGCTTAACCGCCATACGTTCCCCACTCCATTCAAAATACTATGTTCACGTAGATGACTCAAATACGCCACACGTGAAGGAGGAGTGATGAAAATAATAAGTCCCACATCAGAAAATAATCAACTAAGATCTTAGATAAATACTAAGAAACTATAGTTCACATCAACCAATTGGTTTTGTGAACAAACTAAATAGCTCTCTAAAGTTATTTAAAAAAAAAAAGCCAACAAAAAGCAACATGCTACATGGTTTCATATTTGATTATTAGGAAATAGGCAATAAAATAAATAGGTTAAAATTATTACAGGATACGGAGTACGAAAGGTGATTCACTAGCACCACCATTATTTATAAGAGCGCAGAAATTGTTGGATAAAAGGGAGTGGTCTAATTTTTAGTATTTTCTTGTAAGATAGGCATACTTAGCAACAAGTTATATATTTGTCGGCTAAAACATGAAAAGGATAAAAACAGACCATGAAATAAAGATAATATGTGAAGTTTTCGACCTAACTAAGTGAGTAAGATATGGATCTGCTTCTAATCATTTTACAATTATTACATAAAAATATTCTTAGATGATTAGTTTATGCATGCCGAATATTTCAAACACTATATGTAAGACATTCTGCATCCTTGTCAAGCTATGTAGAAGGACTTGCTGAAGCTCGATATAGAAAAGAAGGGATACACAGAGGGACAGAGAGTTTTTTAACCTACGATGTCAACAACTCCTTTTACATTGGTCTGATATCATAAGGTTAAGTAGCTTATTAACTCATGCATCTGTTAATGATTTACTTGATTTATATATGGCCACTTAAAAAAAGTAGTGTGTCTGTGAAAACTGTTTGACCAAGAGACAAAAACTAGGATCTTAAACTGTCAACTTCCCTGAAGCCCGGAGGTAAGAAAAATGCTAGCTGGCCATCTTCACTGTACTGTGGTTTCTTTAATGTAAAAATATTTTAGTTACCAAGTTGTAGATTATATTGTGACAAGCATATTATTGTAAAAAGGATTAATTGAAATCACACCAGGTCATTTCTTGCTAGAATTTCTCAACGTAAGTTTTTTGTTATAAGAATCTTTGGTTTCTTCAAAAGCAGATATGATGGTATTTACCATGATGAAAATAGTACGGGATCCAACACCATTCCAATTTCCTTATTTTTAATAGTAAGTATGATTAGGTTGTTGATGTTAATTTGTTAATACAGTGCAACATATACACAATCCTCTCTCACAGATATATATGCTTTTGAAAATTAAACTTGTTCTGAAAGGAACAAGTAACGCAATAATGTAAATAATAATATTGCACTCGACTAGGCTTGCATGGTTTGAGTCAAAATTTAAACCACTTACCTAATGCTTTATGTATATTTCAGAACATATTGTTCTCTAATTTGGCACCTTTAATATCATTAGTTGTTTCGACAAGGGATCTACAAACCCGACGCATTATTAAAGAAAGTCCGCTTCTGTGCCATGGCAAAAGAATAATGTTATTGCAATAAACTACCTTATATCAGTGCAAACATAGTTATTACATTTGTTGGAACTCTGAACTCACATAACAGCTATTACAGTTTTACTTACCCAACAGGCAAACATAGTTATTGCCAAGTTTATTGCAATAACATTATTCACATAAAGATATATAATCTACCTTTGATAGAAGAAACAACAATAGTAACTGCATGAAGGCCACTAGGTGAAAAACTAACATTATATCAGTGCGGTTAGGATGAAAACCCAGGCGACGCTTTACCTTAATTTGAGAGTTTCCAACATATTCAATGTTCATGTGAAAAATAACATGAGATATATTCAATTTCTATGTGTTTTTCATTTTTCTATTTTCATGTTATGTTATGGTCATAGTACAAACATAAATTCTCAGCAAAACGAACAAGCAATCAAACTCGAAGAAAATACTTAGAACATAGTAAGTATTACATTTGTTGGAATTCTGAACTCACATAATAGTTATTACAGTATTACTTACCCAACAGGAAAACATATTTATTCCGAAGTTTATTGCAATAACATTATTCAAGGAACTACTATTATAGAAAAATTATATAGCTAGCCAAAATCTAATTTCTCAATTTCAAGAAGACCAAAAGAAACCTAAAACCATGCCCTTTGAAGTTGAATGGTTCAAAACGGGGAGGAGAGACTGATTTTGAAGTAAACACTACATTATGCTTACATAGCACTGCTGAGTTCACAGCACTGAAGTGCCAAATCAACTTATCGAAGAAGTAAAGACTACTAGCACAATCATCAAAGAAAAGATTTTTAACTGACAAACTATCACTCTATGATTATTATCAATATCGTAAGTTTGTTTCCAAATATAAATACGTAGAACCATGTTTAATTAAAGTGATAAAATGACAGTTATTTAACCTTTTTCATTTTTTGAATCATATAAATAAACAATACTTGTATATGGAAATGTTAATGCCACTTTAGTAAGGACAAAAAACACCTTACCAGAGTTCCAACCATACATCAACAAAATTTTAATAAAGAATAGGATGCAACAATAACTAATTTGTTCATCGTCATTTCAAAAATAAAAAGTTGGAACCCAATGAATCATATAAAAAATGCCAAACGCGATCTAGTATACAAATTAAAACCATCTTGAGATAGCCAATAAAGTTAATCAAAAAATTAGGTAGGAACTGAAATTACTCGATTTTATCACTTTACTTGACTTTAAACGCATAAAAATAAACCGAAACAGAAGGCAGGGAAGAACAAGGAGCATAAGTTGGAGATGAGATGATGAACTTTAGCGAATTTGTTGTTCTAGCCTATTAATTTTTAGCGTCTAATTGATTTGAGATGATGAAGATTTTTATTTTTGCTGAAGGCATGGCAGTGAAATCTAAACTGGAAGTTGAATCGAATGTAATTGAGAGAGGGGGAGAAAGTCGCATTGATTTGATGAAAAGAGGAAGAATCCAAAAAGAAAACGCTGGATATAAATTTTATTTTGTGCCACTTACCGTGGAGAAACCTGTCTACCGGTCTGTTTGATTAAGATATGATAAACAGAAGAAAAGTCTGTGTTCCACATAATACCAAGTAAATTCCAGCTCAAAAAATGCTTGGGAAATGTATTACTTCAACAATTACAAAAACACGTAAAAGATCCATCCAATTTCAAATTCTATTTTCCCATAAGTATATACTAATATTTAACAGTTTCCTTTCTATAAAAAAAACACCAAATACATAATTTAAATCAAAAAAGAAGCATGTTAATAAATTGAAAGCCAAATGTAAATACAGTCTCAACTATAGATAAATGAAGTATTCCAAAACCATGAAGTATTCGAACTTGGATTTGCATCGATGACTTCTAAAAATATGAAGTAGAACAGCTGGTAGCTCAATCATGAAGGGTCTCAAGCTAAGATGCCGAGCATGATTGTGCCATGTCCATCGTTGTGTCAAGTGAACATATTGAAATATATCTAAGGCTAATGATCGTTGTTTGGTTTTCACACTTTTACACCTACAATAAAGCCAATTCGACATACTTTCAGCTGTTGGATTTTTTTTTTTTAATGGAAGTTGTTAAAGGGACTCCACGTTTGGTTAAGGGAAGGATAATTTTAAGTGCACTCCAACTTAAAAAAAAAAATTGTTAAAGGGGTTTCTGGTTTATTTAAAAAAAACTAACTACCATTGCCTTGTCACTTATGTTAAACCCTAACTTACTTACTTCAGCGTAATTAACAAACGTGTTGATTACTGAACATCTCAATCAATAAATTTGATATAGCATAATAAATCAAAATTTTTGTTTTTTCATTTATTTTATATTAACTATATCAATTCCAATATGAAATTACAAATAATTACCTAATCTGATGTCTTGTGGTCACCCACAAAACTTTCTTGTGTCTCCATTACATTAACTATATCTTTTTTTATTTTTATGTTTAGCATTAAATTGTAAGCATTAACTAAAGTTTAAGTTCTATGGTTTACATTAATGAGAACTATAGAGGGTTAATGTTGGAATTTTAATTTGTATGCTTAAGGGGAGGCTAATTTATTTTGTCCTTCCCATAACAATTATACAACACATAAAAATTGGTGCTCCCCTTAACCAAATGTGGAGTCCCTTTTAACAATCCCCTTTTTAATTCACTCTCATCTAAGTCAGGCCAAAATGGTCAAGTGTATCTAAGGATCGGACGAACAAGAACTTTTGTAAAATACCCACATTATATTTCAAAGTACACATTTCTTTTTCCCAATTTTTTTTTTTTAAAAACACCTATATTTTTAGTTGCCGTTAAACAATGTCTATTTGCAGTGATTAAAAATTGCAAATATTTGTGGGTTTTCAAATTAATCATCTATATTTTTAGTTGCAGTTAAACAAAACCTATTTGCAGCAATTAAAAATAGCAATATTTACGGTTTTTCAAATAAAATATAATCAAGGACATAGAAGTCTGCAGTATTGCAAATTTGATTTTTGGAAGTATAAAAACATAAAATTGAATTGACGACTACAGCTTAAGGGTGTAATTCGGAGCATGTGTTTAAGAAAGTCTTTTATAGGTATTACGTTTAAGATTAAAATGTCGATCTTAATTTCAACTGTTGACCGTTGCGCTGTCTATGAAGATTTTGCAAAGCCATGAATAAATTCTCTTCAAAATCATAAAATAAAGGGAAGCTACATAATAATAGAATAAAGTTTCTTACTATTGTGGAACACAAAATAAACATCTACATGAGAAATATATTACTTAGACGTAAATAAATAAAATTGTATCATCATTAATTCTCTGTGTTTCAAAATAATTGATCGGCATTCCGTTCTTTCTTATTTCCAAAATAGGAGCGTATGGTCCGTTCACAGCCTTTAAATTCCACGCTGGGTGGGGTTTTCGCGTCCGATGCGTCGGACTTGTCGGACGCCAAAAAAAGTTTCTCCGCTCAAAAGGAGCGCTGAAGAGACGTTGGAAATCAAGCCGTTGGCGTCCGACGCATCGGATGCCAACGACTTGATTTCCAACGTCCAATTTCCCTCCCTATAAATTACCTTTCCCCTACTACCTCTTCACTCCACTCTCTTCAATCCATCTACTCTTTTATTCTTCATTCAACCAAATCCGAGTAGAAATCAGGTTTTATTCATTTAGTTATTTATGTTATATACCGTTACTCAACAGTTTTTTTCCCTTTTTTTAATGATTTCTGATAAATATTATTTTTCCTTTTTCCAGTATGGCCAGCAGAAAAAGTGCACCTCACTGGTCGTTTACCGCAACTCAGATTATGTTGCAATGTGCTGTTGAGGCATATACAGCATGTGGCAGCAACAAAAATGGTGTTCACAAAGCCATTGCAGAAAAGTACAACAATTTCATACAAAACTATCCAGAACTCGAACAAATAGACGAAAACAAGATCAAACATAAATATGATAGTCTTCCATGAGAGTGGATGAAATGGGATGCACTGATGAACAAGATTGGTGCTGGTTGGGTGTTCACAAACTGTTTCTTTGAAGATAGATTCTTACAATTGCGTTTTTTCTTTTAGGAATTTGGACCATTTGTTATCAAATATAAGAAACATCCGCTAGCAAAATTGGAGCTGATGCAACAATTATTTCGCGGGACAAATGCTACTGGTCAGCCGTCCTACACTATTGCAGCAACCGTACAACCGTCGTAGACTAGTACGCCGCCTTTAAGACAGAGCACATTTGACAAACATGGGATTTTGATGGGTTCTTAATCCATTGGATGCAACACAAAATGATAATATTCCAAATTTGAATTTGCCAACAAATCCCCCATTGCAACAACCGTCAATGAATGCACCAATTTAAGAAGCCCCACTAATCCCTACTTCAACCCAAATTCTAGTGAATCCCCCTTCTTAACCAACTTCACGCCACGGTTCTAGAAGACGACGGGGGGAAAACGAAGAAAAGATGACTGCGCTCATTGACCTAATGCACGAGAGACATGTGAAAAAATCTCGCACACATTCTGATAATCCGAATAAGGGAACTAGTGTGGAATCAACAGGAAATTCGACAACTTTTGCAAATGTAGTTACTCGCATTCAACGTATTGGAGGAGGCAAATTTAATGTTGCAGACGCTTTATTATATGTTATGGAACCTGGCAAGACTGAGGTGTTCACTCTTATTCCCGACGTTCTAGCGAAAAACTGGTTGATATCATGGCTTGCAGACAAACGGCGCAACAAAGAATACCAAACTTATCTGATATATCAAGGTGGTGCCAACAAGTAGGATGTTCATGTAATCATATTATTGTATTTTTATTGTATTTCTGTTTGTATTTCCTTTATGCAATGAAATGTAGTCGTTTTGTTTTGTCCACTTAAGTATTTAATTAATTCATAACAATTAATTTAACAATTAAAAATACTCCGCTCAAATACCCTGTTCGCAGCAAAAAACATACTCTCCGTTCGCTACAGTACCTCGCTCAAATACCCCATTTCCTTTCGCCAAGAACGCACCAATAAATAAATAAAAACTGCTTTAACCCTTGCAGTCTCCCCCTTTCCCCTTTTTCTAAGGGAACAAAAAACCATCTCCACCTACTTCAATACCAATTAAAGAATCCAATAATTTTCAAATCATTCTTTCTCCTCCACTATTCTCGCGACCCTATTTAAATATGTCGACTTTTATCAAAATATCGTACACCAATGTTCAAACAATCGATTTCAACTTGGTCATACTACGAAAGTTATCTTACGCATCTGATAGGCTTTTCTCAACTTGTAATTAATCTGCACCAATGTTGGTGATTTGTCATTTTGGTTATAGAAGGTATAGTTTTTATCTTCGGATGAAAATATCATTGTTGTCCATTTTGAACTTCGAATTTGTTTTTCGTTATATTATTTTGATGAGTATGCATGTTTGAGTTGAATTATCAGTGTAATGCTAATGCATGTTCAAAGAATTCAGTCAGTTGCAACTTATATTTACGTTAGAATTATACATATAGTTCAAATTTCAGTACTTATGTTTCACCATATTACGTTTACTGTTACTTTAGTTAAGAACATAAATAAAGCATGCGAGAAGAAGGTTCCGACGTTTTTTATCAGAATCAAAAGCAGTAGAATTTTATATACATCCTACTCTTCAGAACCACAAAAGGAAATAATTTTCTCATAAATAAATGAGAAAACACACTTCGTTGAAATATTTTATATTTCTTCATTCGGATTGATTACGTGGCTCTTCATCTGCCATCCATTCACAAATATCATCAACTGTTCGTTCAGCAATCCGCTATTTTATTTTCCAGCCAATGCTGGAGCCAAGGCCCAATTAGTTAGCTGATTGTAATTATTATAAATACTAGGCTTTGTAACATGTTTTGTATCAATTCGAATACATCGAATATATCACAGAATATCCCTTGTAAATCAGTACAATTCTGTCCATTAATAAAATCACTTTCTACCGATTTCTTTATATGGTATTAGAGCAGATTGCTTAATAGCAACTATCATATATCGATCCAATTTTTTTGGTATTGTTTCTTTTACCCATCAGAGTGTTTTCATCACCTGAGTTTATCCTCTCATTTGAGTGATCACTCATAATTTGAGATTTGGCTCTATTTCAGATCTGTGCCTCGCCAAGTTTGATCACTAGCTGCATCAGATTTAAATTTCATCAAGCCATTAGCAGGATAATTTAGAGAAAATCAGTTTATGCCACCAAGAATATCAAGAAATCAGTTCAAGAAATTGCCATAACAGCGCCAGTCATCAGAATACTTTTATCACTTGACAGGCATCAGGTTGCAGATTACCTGAAAAGAAGATAATTGATTTTCGGCATAAAGAAACTGTTTTCTCATCAATTTGTTCCTTCTTATTTTTCTGAAATTTCTTTTTCTGCATAATGGGAGATTTAACTCCACCAATTAGGTCAAAAACATCCCATAATCAGTCATCTCAAAGTCAACCTGCGGCATTAGCATCATCTGTTGAGCAACTTGTAAAGACTGTTATTAGCCCACAAAGTCAATTAGTTACAATAAAACTTGACGAAAGTAACTATCTATTATGGAAATATCAGGTCGAAACAACTATTCAAGGGTTTGAATTGGAAGGCTACATCTATGCTACAATTGATGTACCATCAATGTTTATAACATATCTAGACAACATAGTTGTTAGTAATGAAGAATTTGTCAAATACCATAGACAATATAGGTTGATTAATGCCTGGTTATTGTCATCAACCAGTAGTAGTCACATGTCTCAAGTTAATGGGTGTAGAACTTCAAATGAAATTTGGTCAAATGTTGAAAAAATTTAATTCTCAATCTCAAGCCAAAATTATGCATTTTAGGAAACTTCACAATACAAAGGAATATAATGGTTGTATGAGGATTTACCTATCAAAGATCAAGACTTCGTGTGATCAATTAGAAGCCGTTGGAAAGAAAATACCGGAATTAGAAAAGGTATTAATCATTCTTAATGGATTAAGTAACCAATATGAAGCTGTTGAAGCTATAATTTCTTCTCAAATAATTACTCCACATATGGAAGAAATTCATTCCATACTTTTATCTCATGAAGCAAGAATTGAGAGTACAAGAATTCAAGAATTCGATGTTTCTGTAAACTATGCAAATAGCAACCGAAACAGGGATCAAAAGCCAAATCAGTCGGGGTTTTAGTAACAGATCAAGAGGAAGAGGAAAAAGTTTTAATAATAATAATAGACCGAAATGTCAGATCTGTGAGAAAATGGGTCATGCTGCTATGAAATACTACTTCAGATTTAATCAAATTGAACTCAAAATCGAAGCAATAACAGTCAAAGAAACAACAATCAGAATGCAAATGTTGCTCAAGTTCAAAGTGATCAGAATGTGCAGAATGATCCTAAACCAAGTAATCAAGAAGAAACAGCTAAGGTGGATCACATCAATGATGAAAATTGGTATCCTGATTCGGGTGCAACAACTCATCTAACAAAAAATTTGAAAATTTTATATCTTGGGTACAAGGAGTACAGAGGTAATCAATTAGTATGCATTGGGAATGGTAAGTCAATTCATATTGCTCATACTGGTAAAGGTTGCATACATGGAAATAAATACTTGTTATTAAATAATCTGCTAAAAGTTCCAGATATTAAATAGAATTTATTGAGTGTGTCTCAATTTACAAAAGATAATAATGTATATTTTGAATTTTATTCTAATTACTGTTTAGTCAAAGACATACTCACTAATAATATTTTATTGTGGGGCAATGAAGTCAAAGGTCTATATGTGTTCAATCGAGCCGTTGTAACAATACTGAAACTAAGTCTGTTGTAACACCCCACTTCCGCTAGGGTCACTCACAAAGAGAATGCACTAGTTTTGGTGGAGCGTTATCGAGGTAAACAAACACAGAAATATTACAAGACAAAACATAAATAAAATAGCGGAAGAATCAAAATCTAAATTTCATTACTTTCAAAAAGGGTCAAAACCTTTTTCATCCAAAGTACCAACTATCATTTTCCATTACAACAAGTTCTTCCTTGAATAAATAAAGAAGCATAAAACTTAAACAACAAAAGTAGCTTAATTCCCCAAAGGTAGCAGAAATGCAGCCATAGCATAGCTCAGTATCAAACCGTACATGAGCTGAACCGAAAGCAAGCGAAATCCAAGCTAAGTGCTAGAGTTTCCTCCCTGAGAACCTGAGGGGGAAACGAAAGAAAAAGAGGCGAAAGAAAACGGGTCAGTCATAAAGACTGGTAAGTCCTAGTGACTTTCAGCATAAAAACATGTAAAGGTAACATGACATGTATAAACTGAAAGTAAACATAAGGATGCTGTCAAGATGGGCAAGATAGACTAAGATAACATGATAAATCAAGTATAAGTCAAGTTTAGCATCGCATGTTCAATATTCGCTGCACCAACTGTACTAGTATCCCAAACCCACGTCATATATTAACCATGAAAAGATCCCTTGGCCCAATATCATGAATGACCCATTACTAGTTCCAACGGAACAATCCATTAATCGATCGGCTCCATACAAGTCTAGCTTGTCATGTATCTGTGTCATACGGCTCTATCACGAATGTAGTCACCTGTGCTAGGTCCAACATAGGGTGTATCAAGCCCTAGGGTGCCAACTACTGACACGAATCAAGCATGCACAGTGTAAACCTACTGATGCCCAATGCCTGCTTTTTCAACTCCGGACTATGTGCATGACCATAGTCCGCTTGAACCTACACAGGCGCACCAACTCAGCCGTCGTTCTTGTCTCCTACAATCAGTCCAGTAATCGTGCCCCACCCTACCTAGTTCCAGGGTACCATGATACATCTAAGTGGGTTACTGCTGAAATGGACCGCGTAACTAGGGTTTCCGTCCAATAGGTTAAGTGTTGTCATTTAAATTCGTTACTTAACCCTTATCAGTCTAGCATGTCAAGTTGGTTAAGTGTTGTCTTTCAATTTCATGACTTAACCCCACTAATCATGTGTCAAGTTTGTTAAGTGTTGTCTTTCATGTTCATGACTTAAACCTATCGTGTGGCATTAATTCATTAATGCACCCCAACCTCTCACATCAGACCTGTTGTTGTGGTCACTGGATATGCCGGGCAGTTCCGGGCAGATTTACACCACAACTCAGTCTGACCTCGGGTTTCAAGCGCGATATGACCAACTGCCCAGATTGGATCCTATTGTTTGCAGTCACTGGATTTGCCGGACTGTTCCGGGCAGAATTACACTGCAAACTCAACCCAACCTCGAGTTGGCGATTTTCAAATTCATTCTAGTGTCATGTCCATGTTCAAATTTCATGTCAAGTTCGTGTCAAGTTTCATGGCAAGTTTCATGTCAAGTTTCAGCTTATGCCTATTATCAAGTTCATGATTCATGTTCATAACCAATTCATGTTTTGCCTAATCTACCCAAATCGTATTCCCATCGCACGTAAACGTTAATCGATCTAGATTACAAGTAAATCCAAATCCAATATAAAAGGGAATAACATCAAAACTATGATAGGCAAAAGAACGAGCACAAGGTGACAAATCTAGCATGATATAACTTGAGATAATTGGTTATAACATCACTGGCATATAGAATAATAGTCCTAAAATATTAGGATTACAGATCTAGCATAATAAGATGATAGTCATGACAAAGGTGATAATCCAAACTTGTGAAAAGTAGACTGATTCAACATCACAGGCATGATAATACTACGGACATGAAGTGGTTTGATTTACAACATGAATAGGTCCAAACTGATTTCATAGTAATATTCCCAAATGTCAAGATCCAAGATGGAAACTAGAATAGATGTGAATCGATTATCATACTTAAGTCCAATTTCACTTTATCTCATGTCCAAATTACAATTAACAAATTTAAATCTCAAAGTAACTAGAACTTACAGATCGTGGACTAAGAAATTGAGATGCAGAAGTCAAATCTAGAAACTAGTCATTGAATTGTTGAATCTCGATTTGAATGTAGAAGAAAATCACCAGTATGCAATTCCTAGCCGTAGTCTTTAAGAAACAGTCTTCGTGTTTTAGTTTAATTTAATTTAGAAGAAGAAGCCATGTCCATCAAGAATTTTCGCAGCATAAGGTTAGAGAAGAATGGTGTAAAGAGAATGGGGCTAGGGGCTGTTTATATGGGATTAGACAAACAAACCTAGACTGAAAACGAGACCAGAAACATCAGAATGAATTCAGACTCAAAACTGGGTTTCAGCACCAGGTCGACCCCCAGGTCGACCATATATAGTGTAACACCCCACCTCCGTCAAGGTCACTCACAAAGGGAATGCCTTAACTTTGATGGAGCGTTTTAGTAGACAGAACAGAATATTACAAGAACAGATACATAAAGCAGTACTAGAAAAATTTACAACTTTATTACAGCGGAAAACAGAAATCGGTTTGGTTACATCCTTTCAAATCACTTTACCAAAACTCAAGTACATATATATATATATATCAGCCCTTTTCAAAAGCCTTCAGAGTAAAAAACTTTAAAATCATAATCCTCACAGAAGCTGCCATAAGGAGTCAAACCATACTTTAAGCACTTTAAGTACTTCAAGCAGAAGAAATCAGGATCAAGCTAAAGTATTCCCTCCTTGGAAACCTGGGGGGGAACGGAAAGAAAGGGGCAAAAAACAAACGAGGTCAGACATAAAGTCTGGCGAGTCCAGTTATTCCTATCATATGAACAGATAATAATAATCATGGCATGCAAATAAAACTGGATGCGAGATAACAGTAACAGGAGTAGCAGATACACTTAGGTTAAACAGAAGAAACAGAATGATATAAGCTATTACTTTTCACTTCTCTGCACTAATACTAGTGTAATGGGATTAGGTGTTACCCTAATGTCTAAACAGAAACAGAATAATGGGCCTTTACCACCCAAACAGGAGGTACAGGAACAGAAACAGAATAATCCTTACGGAAACAGAATGTTAGAATTAGGTGTACACTAGTAAATGGCCTTTACCACCCCAACAGACGGTACCACGCAGAACAGACAGATGTTACCACCCAATAGAAACAGACGGTACCCCACAGAACAAACATAACTAAGTGTACCCTAAATCCTTCCCCACGCGATCGGCTCCCTAATACATAAATACCCTGTGCCAGCCCCACAAAAGGGTGTATCATTCCCTAAAGTGGCAACCTTTGAATGACACAGACTTATTTACATATGTCACAGCGTCTTACATCCTCAGAGGCAGACCGGGATCCATGCACGCACATGACCCGGTTGGAACGCACCATCAACACCCCTCGCCATTATTAGAATGAACCGCTTATAATTAGTTCAGTAAGCGTGCCCGGACCCTACCTACTGTTGGCTCATAGTTTTGATACCAGAAAGGGTTACTGACTAATATGGGTCCCAAACAACAGATGACACAAGTATTTTTCCCTCCTGACCTTGTGTCCCCAGACTAACAGATTTCAGATTAACTTGTTTACAAGTTTTCAGACATACAGAGTTTAGGTTAACTAGTTCACAGATCAGAAAATCAAGTTAACAGGTTTTCAGACTAACGGATCAGATGTACAGTTCTTAACAGACTTACAGATTGTCTAACTTTGTATTGGACCCACTGACTTACGAAACGGGTTTGTTAAATTCATCAATCCGGTTGGTTTAATCCTATTCACCCAAAACGTTTTAGACATCATATTTATCCCAGATTTTCATTAATTAAATATTAATGCATGGACCTCTCACATTAGGTCGGTAGCTTGTGGCCGCTGGATATGTCGGGCGGTTCCGGGCAAACTTCTGCCACAAGCCAGAACTAACCTTGTGTCTAAGCATATTTTAGTTATGCCTACGACCTCTCACATTAGACTGACAGTTTGCGGTCGCTGGTTAAGCCGGTTGGTTCCGGGCAGGCTTCCACCGCAAACAGAGTCTAACCTCGTGTCATAGCCAATTCGTTCCAATACATATTTTTTAGATATCAGAATAGTTCTGTTTATTTAACAGATTAAACTTCTTCACAGGATACAACAGATTAATCAAATTTCCATGTTTTACTAAATCTTAGGTCGAGCCTACGGATTTCCATACCTAGATTACCATTATCTAGTTTTCAACAGATCAGACAATTCAACAGATAACAGATCTTGCAGTTTAAGCGATTCAACAGATTTAGTAGATAACAGATTTAGCAGATTATATATATCTAAAACTCTATTTACATATCTTGCCTAATCATAAATTTAGCCTAAACTTACATGCCTAAATCAAGGTCATAATTCATAATACAATATATGCCCCAAATTTTAGTCTTAATATTCCCATTTACAGTTCATGTCAAAACTAGATTTAATATTCTAGTTCACCATTTATGTCCAAGACTAATATACATGTTAATCATTCGCTATTATAACCAATTCAGATTATGCCAACATATTTATTATGCCAAATTAACTTAATTAAGCTACGCCCAATCCCCGTATAACATGTTTCCACAAGTTCTCTAAGTACTCGTGAAATGGCACTAACAAAAGGAGTAGGGGATAAGCACAAGAATTGATATAAAAGAATAGGCATGCAATAATGAACCAAATACAATAATAATGGTTCCAATAGGCTCGATGTACATAACATTGAATGGGAATAAACTAGCCAAGTTACACACTAATTATGAGATCTAACATAATTAAGGGAATAGGCATAAGAAACTAACTACAATAGTTATAGGAAACTAACCACAATAGTCATGGGCGACTAATCACAATAGTTTCTTATTCAATGTCATAGGCAATAGTCTCATAGTCATGAGTCATAGTCATAGGCAATAGTCTCATAGGCATGAATCATAGTCATAGGCAATAGTCTCATAGGCATGAATCATAGTCATAGGCAATAGTCTCATAGGCAACAGTTTCATGTCCAATTATGCATTATTTGTCCCAAAATTTAGCGTTCGTGCGTTAATCTCTTATGAGATTCGGCGCAGGCTCGTAGTAGCCTGGCTATAGAACAGAAAGAAGAAAGAGGTACAGAATAGTCACAGAAAAACAAATCTGACAGATAAGAATATACATAACCTCAGATTTAGATTTATAACCACGTCAAGATCATAATTAAAGTTCATATCTGAAAATAACTGTACTCGCAATAAAAAAGGAAAGTCTTTATTTCTGGTATCTGAGTTCTGACACTGAATAGCGTTCCTTTGGCGTAGACTATCGATTAGATTAGAAAATAGTTGTTCCCTTTTAACTTTATTCAGATTGGAAGAAGATCCTAGTTTTGATTCCAGCAGAGTAACGACGCCATTATTTTATTTAATAAGAACGGAGGCAGAGTATAGGAATGAAATTGTGCAGCATATTAGAGAAGAATGGTGTAAAGAGAATGGGGGCTAGGGGGCTATTTATATAGGATTAGGCCGATGAATCTAGACTGAAAACGAGACTAGAAACATCAGAATGAATCAGGTTCAAAAACTGGGTTTCAGGAGCAGGTCGACCCCCAGGTCGACACTATGGTCGACCCCCAGGTTGACACTATGGTCGACCAGGCCCCTGGGAGGTCGACACTATGGTCGACCCTCAGGTCGACACTATGGTCGAACCCCAGGTCGACCTGGTCCAAGGGCGGGAATTTTCCCGCCCAGCCTGTTCTGGGATTTTAAATTCGAATTTGAATTCGAATTTTCGAGCTGTTTTCGATTCTGAAAATCTCTGAAACTTCGGAGGGTCATATCTCCCTCATACGGACTCCGTTTCTCGAAAACTCGGACTGGTTTCCAAGCAGAATTTCAAGACGAACGCAATGGCACAACCCGTTTCCCTTGATTATTTTTTTAAAAATTAATTATTGTCTGATTTGTTACTTATACGTTCACATAAAATACGGGGTGTTACATTTTCCCCTCCTTAAAGGATTTCGTCCCCGAAATCTTCAAGTTAAGAAGAATGTGTCCTACCATCCAGTCATCCATCTACTCAACCATCATCCACAAGCATCCATTTTCCTTAGAAAACTTCTAATGTTGTATGAACATATGCAAAAGTGTGTGTATATGTTCCTTATCTAATGCAAAGATCAGGCGGTCCACTGATTCAGTTGACCTCCTTAATGCGAATTATGTCAGTGCCATGAGTCCAACATGTATGCAATTTTCCTATTTGATCCATATCATTCTTGTATGAGTGACATCCATTCATTCATATGCAACATCCATGTGATGAGTCAATCATTTTACATCCACAAAAATTAAGAATGCTCACACATCCATATGCAGTATGAGAGTGTTTTCGAGCCGATCTACTGCCTAGTGTGTGTATATGCATCCACGAGCAACCACTAGCAACCACTTGCATCCACTTGCAACCGTCAAACATAACATGTCTCAAACACATGTTTACATCCATAGGATTCCTATCTATAGGTCGAAGACTCGATTGATAGGATACAGTCGAGTGATGGGAGCGAGTGCAGATAAACAAAAACTTGGTTTCCATTAGACATTGGTTGAGAGACTAATTCCCCTAAGTATCAACCCCGAAGACCAAAATCAATATCAGATTGACACCCAGAGGATTACCCTCTTTAACCTTATCAGAAATATTCAGATATTTACAGATTACCAGTACAGATCAGATTACCAAATGATTCTTAGGAAACTAAGCATGATAAAAACCCAGAATGTATGCGTCATAGTCAACTTAACGCTCAACACAGATACCCAACTTATCACAATTAGATAAGTCATAACCCTTATGGGTTTGAGTCTACAGCGGAATCGGAAACAATACTAGTATTAAAGTGCAGAGTATAGATTACAGAATTAAAATGCCAGAATCAGAAAAGAATTTTAACTCAACAATCAAATAAAGAAATTAGACCTCCTACAGAAAGTTTTCCTTTTTCTATCCTATCCACTAGCCTCGAGAGTGTTCGTCTGCCCCCCCAGAAGTTGGTCCTGCCCTCTGCCCTAGCCCTCATTTCTTCGGGCAGTCCCTAGTGAAGTGTCCCATCTCACCACAGTTGAAGCAAGTGCCCTTTCTTTTTCTGCAATCCTTGTTCAGATGAATCGAGCTTCCATAAGTAAAGCACTTTTTCTCCTTCTTATCTTCAGACTTCTCATCCTTCTTTTGTGTTTCCTTTTTGGGCCATGCTTTCTTGTTCTGTGGTTCTTCCTTCTTTGCCTCTTTCTTGCCCTTGTCTTCCTCGTGCAGTAGTACCATGTCCACCAATCTCTCGTAAGTCGCTCCCATGGGTACATGGGTCATGGCTAGGCTGTGCAGTGGCTCGTTCAATCCTTTAACAAAGCGGAGAGCCTTCTTATGCTGAGTGTTGACTAAATCCAGTCCGAACCTAGCCAGTTGGTTGAACTGGTTGACGTATTCCTTGACCGTCATGCTCCCTTGCTTAAGAGATAAGAACTTCTCCACCTACAGACTTCGCTCAGCTTGTGAGAGGAATCTAATCTCAAATCTCATCCTGAAATCCTCCCAAGATTCCACCGGTCTCTCAGCATGGGTAACCTCCCACCAATAAGAAGCTTTGTCTTTAAGCAATCACACTGCCAACCGTACCTTTTGCCTGTCGTCTACCTCGAAAATGACGAACAAATCTTCAGTCTCCTTCAGCCAGTTCCTTGCTACAACGAAGGATTCAGTTCCATAGAAGTATTTTCCACCCATAGCCTTGAAGTCTCTACACGTCTTTGCGAAAGCATTTCCACGAGGAGGAGGAGGAGGAGGAGGAGGAGGGGGAGGAGGAGGAGGTGGTACCGCTGCCACTGGGGGAGGAATATCTGTTGGGCCTGTACCGTTGGCCCTAGCCTCTAAGTACCTCCTAAACTAGCCAGGTATTGGCACACCCTCTGGAAGGTTAAGATTCCAGACATGCTGAAACGAAAGAAAAAGGATTCAAAACGGAGAACTGAAAAGATGGATATATGGCTTTCGGGAATTATGTTTTTCAAAATAAGCTTTATTTTTGAAAATATATCCATTTAAAACCTTTTTGAAAATAGTTTTCAAAAACTTTACCTAATCTGGTAACCTTTAACTTTGATACCAAGTGTAACACCCCACCTCCGTCAAGGTCACTCACAAAGGAAATGCCTTAACTTTGATGGAGCGTTTTAGTAGACAGAACATAATATTACAAGAACAGATACATAAAGTAGTACTAGAAAAATTTACATATTTATTACAGCAGAAAACAGAAATCAGTTTGGTTACATCCTTCCAAATCACTTTACCAAAACTCAAGTACATACATATATATATATATATATATATATATATCAGCCCTTTTCAAAAGCACTCAGAGTACAAAACTTTAAAATCATAATCGCCACAGAAGCTGCCATAAGGAGTCAAGCCTTACTTTAATCACTTTAAGTACTTCAAGCAGAAGAAATCAGGATCAAGCTAAAGTATTCCTTCCTTGGAAACCTGGGGGGAATGGAAAGAAAAGGGGCGAAAAACAAACGTGGTCAGACATAAAGTCTGGCGAGTCCAGTGATTTCCAGCATAAGAACAGATAATAATAATCATGGCGTGCAAATAAAACTCGATGCGAGATAACAGTAACAGGAGTAGCAGATATACTTAGGTTAAACAAAAGAAACAGAATGATATAAGCTATTACTTTTCACTTCTCTGCACTAATACTAGTATAACAGGATTAGGTGTTACCCTAATGTCTAAACAGAAACAGAATAATGGGCCTTTACCACCCGAACAGAAAGTACAGGAACAGAAACAGAATAATCCTTACAGAAACAGAATGTTAGAATTAGGTGTACACTAGTAAATGGGCCTTTACCACTCCAACAAACGGTACCACGCAGAACAGACAGATGTTACCACCCAACAGAAACAGACGGTACCCCATCAGAACAGACATAACTAAGTGTACCCTAAATCCTACCCCACGCAATCGGCTCCCTAATACATAAATACCCTGTGCCAGCCCCACAAAAGGGTGTATCATTCCCTAAAGTGGCAACCTTTGAATGACACAGACCTATTTACAGATGTCACGGCGTCTTACATCCTCAGAGGCAGACCGGGATCCATGCACGCACATGACCCGGTCGGAACGCACCATCAACACCCCTCGCCATTATCAGAATGAACCGCTTATAATTAGTTCAGTAAGCATGCCCGGACCCTACCTACTGTTGGGTCATAGTTTTGATACCAGAAAGGGTTACTGACTAATATGGGTCCCAAACAACAGATGACACAAGTATTTTTCCATCCTAACCTTGTGTCCCCAGACTAACATATTTCAGATTAACTTGTTTACAAGTTTTCAGACATACAGAGTTCAGAACAACTAGTTCACAGATCAGAAAATCAAGCTAACAGGTTTTCAGACTAACGGATCAGATGTACAGTTCTTAACAGACTTACAGATTGTCTAACTTTGTATTGGGCCCACCGACTTACGAAACGGGTTTGTTAAATTCATCAATCCGGTTGGTTTAGTCCTATTCACCCAAAACGTTTTAGACATCATATTTATCCCAGATTTGCATTAATTAAATATTAATACATAGACCTCTCACATTAGGTCGGTAGCTTGTGGCCGCTGGATATGCCGGGCGGTTCCGGGCAGACTTCTGCCACAAGCCAGACCTAACCTCGTGTCTAAGCATATTTTAATTATGCCTACGACCTCTCACATTAGGCTGACAGTTTGCGGTCGCTAGTTAAGCCGGTTGGTTCCGGGCAGGCTTCCACCGCAAACAGAGTCTAACCTCGTGTCATAGCCAATTCATTCCAATACAGATTTTTCAGATATCAGAATAGTTCTGTTTATTTAACAGATTAAACTTCTTCACATGATACAACAGATTAATCAAATTTCCATGTTATACTAAATCTTAGGTTGAGCCTACGGATTTCCATACCTAGATTACCATTATCTAGTTTTCAACAGATCAGACAATTCAACAGATAGCAGATCTAGTAGTTTAAGAGATTCAACAGATTTAGCAGATAACAGATTTAGCGGATTACATATATCTAAAACTCTATTTACATATCTTGCCTAATCATAAATTTAGCCTAAACTTACATGCCTAAATCAAGGTCATAATTCATAATACAATATATGCCCCAAATTTTAGTCTTAATATTCCCATTTACAGTTCATGTCAAAACTAGATTTAATATTCTAGTTCACCATTTATGTCCAAGACTAATATACATGTTAATCATTCACTATTATAGCCAATTCAGATTATGCCAACATATTTATTATGCCAAATTAACTTAATTAAGCTACGCCCAATCCCCGTATAACATGTTTCCACAAGTTCTCTAAGTACTCATGAAATGGCACTAACAAAAGGAGTAGGGGATAAGCACAAGAATTGATATAAAAGAATAGGCATGCAATATGAACCAAATACAATAATAATGGCTCCAATAGGCTCGATGTACATAACAGTGAATGGGAATAAACTAGCCAAGTTACACACTAATTATGAGATCTAACATAATTAAGGGAATAGGCATAAGATACTAACTACAATAGTTATAGGAAACTAACCACAATAGTCATGGGCGACTAATCATAATAGTTTCTTATTCAATGTCATAGGCAATAGTCTCATAGTCATGAGTCATAGTCATAGACAATAGTCTCATAGGCATGAATCATAGTCATAGGCAATAGTCTCATAGGCGTTCGTGCGTTAATCTCTTATGAGATTCGGCACAGGCTCGTAGTAGCCTGGCTATAGAACAGAAAGAAGAAAGAGGTACAGAATAGTCATAGAAAAACAAATCTGACAGATAAGAATATACATAACCTCAGATTTAGATTTATAACCACGTCAAGATCATAATTAAAGTTCATATCTGAAAATAACTGCACTCACTATCAAGAAGGAAAGTCTTGATTTCTGGTATCTGAGTTCTGACACTGAATAGCATTCCTTTGGCGTAGACTATCGATTAGATTAGAAAATAGTTGTTCCCTTTTAACTTTATTCAGATTGGAAGAAGATCCTAGTTTTGATTCCAACAGAGTAACGACGCCATTATTTTATTTAATAAGAACGGAGGTAGGGTATAGGAATGAAATTGTGCAGCATAAGGTTAGAGAAGAATGGTGTAAAGAGAATGGGGCTAGGGGGCTGTTTATATAGGATTAGGCGAACGAATCTAGACTGAAAACGAGACCAGAAACATCAAAATGAATCAGGTTCAAAAACTGGGTTTCGGGGGCAGGTCGACCCCTAGGTCGACACTATGGTCGACCTGGCCCCTGGGAGGTCGACACTATGGTCGACCCCCAGGTCGACCTGGTCCATGGGCGGGAATTTTCCCGCCCAGCCTGTTCTGGGATTTTCAATTCGAATTTGAATTCGATTTTTCGAGCTGTTTTCGATTATGAAGATCTCTGAAACTTCGGAGGGTCATATCTCCCTCATACGGACTCCGTTTCTCGAAAACTCGGACTTGTTTCCAAGCAGAATTTCGAGACGAACGCAACGGCGCAACCCGTTTCCCTTGATTCTTAATTTAAAAATTAAATATTCTCTGATTTGTTACTTGTACGTTCACAGAAAATACGGGATGTTACATATAGGGTCGACCTGGTCCCTGGGAGGTCGACCATAGTGTCGACCCCCAGGTCGACCTGGTCCTGGGCGGGAAAATTCCCGCCCAGTCAGCGCTGGGGTTTGAATTCTAATTTCGAATTCGAATTCGAGCTGTTTTTCTGTTTTGAAAATCCTTGAAACTTCGGAGGGTCATATCTCCCTTATACGTACACCGTTTCTCGAAAACTCAGACTCGTTTCCAAGCAGAATTTCAAGGCGAACGCAATGGCGCAACCTGTTTCCCTTGATTCTTATTTTAGAATTTAATTCTGCCTTGATTTATGGTTTTAATATGTTATTAAAATACGGGTTGTTACATTCTCCCCTCCTTAAAGGATTTCGTCCCCGAAATCTTTAAGTTAAGAAGAATGAATCCTATCATCCAATAAACCATCTACTCAACCATCATCCACAAGCAACCATTGTCCTTAAAAGATTTCTAATGTTGTATGAACTTATGCAAGAGTGTGTGTATATGTACTTATCTAATGCAAAATATCAGGCGGTTACTGATTTAGTAAACCTCCTTATTGCAAAATATGTTAGTGTAATGAGTCCAACATGTATGCAAATTCCTAACATATTTTATAATCTCTACATGAGTGCACAAACATTCATTCATATGCAACATCCATATAATGAAATATCAAATTTCCATCCATATACAAGTATAAGCACCGATGCATATGCAATATGAAATATGTGACTGAGCTGATCTAGTACCTAATGTGTATTATGCAACCACGAGTAACCACTTGCAACCACTTGCAATCATCAACCATAACATGTTTCAATTACATGTTTACATCCAAAAGGGTTCTACCTAAGGTTCTCAAGATAGGATTGAGAAGATGAGCAAGATAAAACAAAGAATCTAGGAGAAGAAGTTAAAGATGTACCCCCCAGAAGGTCCTGCCTGCGGGCCTTGCCCTTGCTTCTTAGGGCAGTTCTTGCTGATATGTCCAATATCACCACATTGAAAGCATGTTCCCATCTTCATCTTCTTTCTACAATCCTGGACTATATGCCCACTAATACCACAGAAGTTGCATTTTCTTTTGTCACGTGACTTGTTGTCATTATTGTTGTTGTTGTTCTTGTCTCCTTTCTCGGAGTCTACCTTCTTGTTTTGAGACTCATTCGCCTTGACCTCCTTCTTGCCATTCTTGTCTTCTTCATTTAAGAGTGCCATGTCTACTAACTTTTCGTAAGTAGCCCCCATAGGTATGTGGGTCATAGCCAAGCTATCAAGGGGCTCATTCAATCCCTTGACAAAACGGAGAGCCTTCTTATGAGGAGTATTCACTAGGTCCAGTCCAAACCGGGTCAGCTGATTGAATTGATTGACGTACTCCTTGACCGTCATACTTCCTTGCTTAAGAGATAAGAAATTTTCCAGCTGTAGACTTCGTTCAACTTGTGAGAGGAATTTCATCTCAAACCTTATCCTGAAATCCATCCATGTGTCAACAGGTCTTTCAGCGTTAGTGACTTCCCACCAATAGGAAGCTTCCTCTTTGAGCAACCATACTGCCAACTGTACCTTCTGCCTATCGTCCACCTCGAAGATAACGAACAGATCCTCCGTTTCTTTGAGCCAGTTCCTCGCTTCTACGAATGATTCAGTTCCCTTGAAATACTTTCCCCCCATGGCCCTAAAATCTCTATAGATCTTTGAGAAAGCATTTGCACAAGGAGGGGGAGGAGTAGGAGGAACCGCTGCAGCTGGAGGAGGAATATATGTTGGGCCTGCATCGTTGGCCCTAGCCTCCAATTACCTAATGAACCAGCCAGGTATTGGCATACCCTCTGGAAGGCTAAGATTTCCAGACATGCTGAAACGAAAAAGAAGAGATTCAAAACGAGGAAACAAAGGATAGTGCTAATGGCTTTTGGGGAATAGCCTTTAAATATAACAAAACTTTTCTTGAAAAGTGCTTCTTTGTAAACGGTTTTGAAAATAGTTTTAGAAGGTTTTAAGAACTTTTGCCTAGTCTGGTAACCTTTTGCTCTGATACCAAGTGTAACACCCCACCTCCGCTAGGGTCACTCACAAAGAGAATGCACTAGTTTTGGAGGAGCGTTATCGAGGTAAACAAACACAGAAATATTACAAGACAGAACATAAATAAAATAGCGGAAGAATCAAAAGCTAAATTTCATTACTTTCAAAAAGGGTCAAAACCTTTTACATCCAAAGCACCAACTATCATTTTCCATTACAGCAAGTTCTGCCTTGAATAAATAAAGAAGCATAAAACTTAAACAACAAAAGTAGCTTAATTCCCCAAAGTTAGCAGAAATGCAGCCATAGCATAGCTCAGTATCAAACCGTACATGAGTTGAACCGAAAGCAAGCGAAATCCAAGCTAAATGCTAGAGTTTCCTCCCTGAGAACCCAGGGGGAAACGAAAGAAAAAGAGGCGAAAGAAAACGGGTCAGTCATAAAGACTGGTAAGTCCTAATGACTTTCAGCTTAAAAACAGGTAAAGTTAACATGACATGTATAAACTGAAAGTAAACATAAGGATGCTGTCAAGATGGGCAAGATAGACTAAGATAACATGATAAATCAAGTATAGCATCGCATGTTCAAGATTCGCTGCACCAACTGTACTAGTATCCCAAACCCACGTCATATATTAACCATGAAATGATCCCTTGGCCCAATATCATGAATGACCCATTACTAGGTCCAATAGAACGATCCACTAATCGGTCGGTTCCCTTCAAGTCTAGCTCATCATGTATCTGTGTCATACGGCCCTACCACGAATGTAGTCACCTGTGCTAGGTCCACCATAGGGTGTATCAAGCCCTAGGGTGCCAACCACCGACACGAATCAAGCATGCACAGTGTAAACCTACCGATGCCTAATGCCTGCTTTTTCAACTCCGGACTACGTGCGTGACCATAGTCCGCCTGAACCTACACTGGCGCACCAACTCAGCCGTCGTTCTTGTCGGTTACAGTCAGCCCAGTAATCGTGCACCACCCTGCCTAGTTCCTGGGTACCATGATACATCTAAGTGGGTTACTGCTGAAATGGACCGCGTAACTAGGGTTTCCGTCCAACAGGTTAAGTGTTGTCATTTAAATTCGTGACTTAACCCTTATCAGTCTAGCATGTCAAGTTGGTTAAGTGTTGTCTTTCAATTTCATGACTTAACCCCACTAATCATGTGTCAAGTTGGTTAAGTGTGTCTTTCATGTTCATGACTTAACCCTATCATGTGGCATTAATTCATTAATGCACCCCAACCTCTCACATCAGACCTGTTGTTGTGGTCATTGGATATGCCGGGCGGTTCCGAGCAGATTTACACCACAACTCAGTCTGACCTCAGGTTTCAAGCGCGATATGACCAACTACCCACATTGGATCCTATTGTTTGCAGTCACTGGATTGGTCGGGCGGTTCCGGGCAGAATTACACTGCAAACTCAACCCAACCTCAAGTTGGCCATTTTCAAGTTCATTCTAGTGTCATGTCCATGTTCAAATTTCATGTCAAGTTCGTGTCAAGTTTCATGGCAAGTTTCATGTCAAGTTTCAACTTATGCCTATTATCAAGTTCATGATTCATGTTCATAACCAATTCATGTTTTGCTTAATCTAACCAAATCGTATTCCTATCGCACGTAAACATGAATCGATCTATATTACAAGTAATTCCAAATCCAAAATAAAAGGAAATAACATCAAAACTATGATAGGCAAAAGAACGAGCACAAGGTGACAAATCTAGCATGATATAACTTAAGATAATTGGTTATAACATCACTGGCATATAGAATAATAGTCCTAAAACATTAGGATTACAGATCTAGCATAATAAGGTGATAGTCATGATAAAGGTGATAATCCAAACTTGTGAAAAGTAGATTGATTCAACATCACAGGCATGATAATACTACGGACATGAAGTGGTTTGATTTACAACATGAATAGGTCCAAACTAATTTCATAGCAATATTCCCAAAAGTCAAGATCCAAGATGGAAACTAGAATAGATGTGAATCGATTATCATACTTAATTCCAATTTCACTTTATCTCATGTCCAAATTACAATTAACAAGTTTAAATCTCAAAGTAACTAGAACTTACAGATCGTGGACTAAGAAATTGAGATGCAGAAGTCAAATCTAGAAACTAGTCGTTGAATTGTTGAATCTCGATTTGATTGTAGAAGAAAATCCTCAATATGCAATTCCTAGCCGTAGTCTTCAAGAAACAGTCTTCGTGTTTTATTTTAATTTAATTTACAAGAAGAAGCCATGTCCATCAAGAATTTGTGCAGCATAAGGTTAGAGAAGAATGGTGTAAAGAGAATGGGGCTAGGGGGCTGTTTATATAGGATTAGACGAACGAACCTAGGCTGAAAACGAGACCAGAAACATCAGAATTAACCCAGGCTCAAAACTGGGTTTCAGCACCAGGTCGACCCCCAGGTCGACCATAGGGTCAACCATAGGGTCGACCCTCAGGTCGACCCCCTGGGAGGTCGACCATAGTGTCGACCCCAGGTCGACCTGGTCCTGGGCGGTTAAATTCCCGCCCAGTCTACGCTGGGGTTTGAATTCGAATTTCGAATTCGAATTCGAGCTGTTTTTCTGTTCTGAAAATCCTTGAAACTTCGGAGGGTCATATCTCCCTCATACGGACTCCGTTTCTCGAAAACTCGGACTCGTTTCCAAGCAGAATTTCGAGATGAACGCAATGGCGCAACCCGTTTGCCTTGATTCTTATTTTAGAATTTAATTCTGCCTTGATTTATGGTTTAACATGTTATTAAAATACGGGTTGTTACATCTGTAAATTGCAACTTCAGTGAAAGTTGTTTAGATAAAAGCATTGTGTTTGATATTTAGCACAACAAACTTGGTCATCCAAGTACAAATATTTTTAAACAAATTCTTGTTGAAAATAATATAAAATTTGATGATATTACTGTTCCTTATCTATGCACATATTGTCAAATGGACAAAAGTCACAAACTTCCTTTTTCTTACTCTACCACTGATTACTCTAATACATTAGATTTAATTGCCACTTATTTATGGGGACCAGCCCCAATTAATTCAGATCATGGGTATAGGTATTATATATCCTTTTTTTAGGAAGAGGTATTATATATCCTTTATTGATGCATATAGTAGGTTTTCTTGGATATATTTTCTAAAATCAAAGTCTGGTACATATAATACTATTATACATTCCATTACTCAAGTTGAAAAGCAAACTGGATCACAGGTGAAAATATTTCAGTCTGATTGTGGGGCTGAATACAAATCTTTGAAAAATTATTTTCTTCAAAAGGGTATAGTTCATAGAACCACTTGTCCATATACTTCTGAGCGAATTGGACTTATTGAAAGAAAACACGGTCATTTTGCTGAATCAGGATTACCATTGTTAGCTCAGGCAAAGATGCCAATAAAATTTTGGCCAAATTCCTTTAGTATAGCAATTTATCTAATAAATAAACTACCAATAAAAGTACTTAAAGGAATAAGCCCATATGAGAAACTAACCAATGTCAAACCTGATTACAATTTCTTAAAAACTTTTGGTTGTTTATGTTATCCTTATATCAAACCTTATAACAAACACAAATTTGAGTATAGATCAAAGCCATGCACTTTTGCTGGTTATGCTCAAGATTAAAAAAGTTATAAGTGTTTATATGATAGTGAAAGAATTTTTGTTAGTATACATGTCATGTTTGATGAAAAGATTTTTCCCTATCATATGAAATAATTAAAACTTCAAATAGAATTTTGGATACAATTGTTGCTATACCTCCATTTCCTGTGTACTCTGAGCTAACATGTGCAGGTGAAACAAGTAAGACATATGACAGTACAACACCACTTGGTTATACTGTACTGTCACCAAATGAGTCTAATGAGCCACCTACACTGCAAAAACACAAAGAAAGCATTAGTGATCAACTTGAAGAAAATGAAAACATTCAAACAGAAAATTCTGAAAGAAACAAACAACCATGTGCTCAACAACAGGCTGCATCAACACTTCCCATGATTACTAGAGCAAAGAGTGGGATATTCAAGCCCAAAACCTATACTATTGTAACAATTGTTAAAGAGCCAATATGTTTTGATCAAGCCAAATCAGACATCAATTGGAGAAAACCCATGGATACAAAATATCAAGCACTCATGCAAAATCAAACATGGGAATTAGTTAAACCCCCAAAAGATAAAAATATAGTTAGATGCTGTAACGAACAGGGATTTTCAGCCCCGAAAATTGACATAAATACATTTACCATAACTCATGCCGACCTTCCAAACACCGAAAACACTGGAACGTTTATAGAAAGAAATTAGAGGGTGAGATGAGAAATAAAGAAATATTAGAATAATTGAAGAAGAAGAACCAACACAACACAGAGTCTAACATCACAGCAGAACAAAATATAATACTGAAATAAATCTTTACTGAGAGCTTTTAAAAATACTTACAATATCAGAGTACATCACACATCTGGACAATTATAATAACTTGTCCTCATATACAGTCACACAGCGGAATAGTAGCTATATAATATCATACGTCTGAACACCTCCAGCTCGTCTCTGGACTTCGCAGCATCCCATAATCTGAACCTGTACACCCCGGGCTAACCCGAGCATTTACAAAACATTGGGTCAGTTTGGTGAACTAGAGTGAGAAAAACTCGCACAGTATTAAGATAACACACAACTTGATTTTAAAGTTTAAATCTTTTCAAAGAAAAGGATAATCGTAAGACCAAATCCACACATAAATACGGACAGTTTTTACCTTACGATAACCCAAACCATTTTTGAAATCAATATCCTTTCTGATATTATAATAGTGTCTAAATACAAGTAAATATCAATCTAGCGGAATGCTTGCATCTCACGCTCCACATATATAGCATACAAACAAAACCGCGGCGCTTATTGGAGATTGGATTCCCACTATGACAAGGTATGGGACCACCTGCCGATAGTGTATCTCTAGAGGCGAATACACTGGGTTCAACAAGAACGTCTTGCAACCCGGCCCACACATGACCGACCACTCATTTCGCTTGAGTGTATCAAATGTATATCACCAACGGTTGGGCTCAAACCACTGTTTCCCGAAAAGGGACAACATCGAAATAGATTAAAGGAGAAAAAGGAATTTCTCTAGATATGTGATTATACACCCTAATGGGAGAGACCCACATAGCCATGTTGCCTGCCCGATTTTTGTCATTTCCCAGTTGATGAGGCTTGAGGTCAGAATTACTTTTTGAACATCTGGTCGCTATTCACTTTGAATGCCACATCGTCAGATCCGCCAGATATCACTAATTGACGTCTACAAAAATACTCTAGTCATTTGGCTAGAGAAAAACCATTTCTCCACCATCAACTATGGTACGTTTGAAGAAATCAACGTACGTGATCCCTTTGGAGATACTCTGTCAGACATCCGTCCAAACAAGTCATCCAGGAATAGGATGAACCGAAGGCACCCTCCTACCACATCCAAGGAATCATCCTATAGATTAGTAGCAAGTAGTCCTTGCAATCCGTAGATTCCAATTACGATAGAATTACTGTCGAAATATCTCTGGCCTCTAAACCATAGAAACTCAACAAGTAGTTCTTCCGCTCATGAAGATCAACGGTCTTCAATGGCTCCATCTTCAATAATCTTTTTTTTTACGTATTTGCTGGTCAGAATGGTTTTCGAATATAAATTCGATCCCGGTCTTTCCGTACCAACAATCGTATTGGACAAATTTGATAGTCGGTGATTTAACTATCAAGATAAACAGTGATTCAATCATGAAAATCCAATGGGTTCACTGGTTCGGTACTCAGCATCAATTGGCCCTTTTAATTAAAACAAATGTAAAATTTAAACTCTTAAATATATCGATATTATGAATATAGCTTTACGCTTCTTATTTAACATAAGATTTATTCTTTAATCAAATTCATTTGATCACTTAGGAAAATCCTATATCATATCCAGTTTTCTATTTTCACCTTCAAAACATTAACCACACATTATCATCTAATATTGGGAAATTAAATCAATTTATTACTCGTAAAACAATTCTACGAAATATCTTTCATTCATTACTTGAAAACAATAATATCTGCTTATTCTTATAGAATAGAACTCAAATTTAAGTTTCCTTTCCAACTCGAAAATATCGTTATAATTTCGGCAACTCCTTTTTTTTTTTTTTACTTTGGAAATTCTAATCTTATATATTTCCCAAATCTTCATTTAACATCGCATTATTTTTTTCTTTGCAATGGAAACAATAAATTATTACTAACTCCTTTTACCATTACCAACTAATATCCTCCTCAGATAATTCCGTTGTCGTTCAAGTTGGGGTATTTTAATTACCTCTCAGACCTTGATCAACAATGTTCATATCTTAAGGTTGATACAAGTGGTAATTCAAAAACCTCTATTTTATTCTAATAACAATTCCAATTCCATTTAATTGAACTTATTCAAAATACGGTTTCATACAAGCTTCTTACCTTTTTGAAAATTCTCTTGCTCGGATATAACCACTATTTCTTAATTTAATAATTAAGTAATTCTTTATAAACACCCCTTTTAACCTTTACCTTTTTAAAACAATTTCATTTCCTAATTCGGATTTGCTTAGAAAATCTGATGACCTACTTCCTTTACCAACTCAGTTTCACCAATTCCTTTTCCAATCCTTTCAACCATTTCTCATTTTGAAATTCTTATTTCAATTCCTCATCTTTACATGACCACATTATTAAGTAACGTTAATTTAGAATTAACGATATAACGCCTCATTTCTTTTATAAACCTTGTTTAAATCAATTCTGGTTTAATCTAAACCCTTTCTGTTCACAATTCCCTTTTTACTTGATTCAAATATTGAATCAATCAAATTTAAGCTATCATGGTTGCTTAAATTCCTTTATAACATTGTTATACAAATTCGGGTTTTTAAATATAAAAGTCGTTCATAACTCCTTTCACCATTCCATTTGATTTCTTTTCATCTTCGATTACTTTTTAAATGAATTTCAACTAAAAAGTAATTTTCTAAATTATTATAATTAAAATAATAATTTACTTTGATCATTAACTACTTTCATAGTAAATTTCTTTATTAACTAAAATAAATAGTAATCCCCTTTTTAAATCTTATTAAAATTTAAACCCACATTCATTATTTTATTCAAACCACACCAATCTAATAATCAATCCCAATTAAAAACGGTCGATTTAGTCCACTCAAACCATGGTTATCCCATTAATCGATTCCAATTTGTTATCCCTTTAAATTAATTAATAATATAATTAATTTAAATAATCCCATTTAATTATTTCTTAATAAACAACGCCCAAATTGAACCGTTAAGTTAGTTTCTAATCACTTGTTTATAAATCTGATTAACACTAGAATTTTCCTTATAAAATCAATTAATGATTAATTATAAGTTTAAATAATAACTAATAAATATTTATTTCCTTTTAAAACCTTTATTTCAAAATAGTATATATTTAAAAATCCATCTCTAGTTATAAAATAGATTTTTATAACTTCAGTTCTCTCGATCTACCAGACGGAAATCAATATAAACAAAACAAATTGATTTTATCGGCCATATGCTACCCAATACTCAACAAATACTGCCCATTGGGTTGAACAATTGTTGATTTTTCAGTCAACTATCAACAATCAAACCAAACATCCAATCAGATCAATTCATATATGATAATATGAAAATAAATAATATATTTGAGGAATCACGTTGGATCCCTCCAACATGTTTTTCCCTGTATTCAAATCGGTTATTTCAAATCAGACCATTCAATTTCATTTAACTGATAATATCTACAACAGTAAACAACAACTATTTAACATCAACCAATTAGCAAGACAATTCAAACAATTAAACATGTTTGTGACCAATAAGGTAAGTTACCTTCATTGGATCAAATCGTTAAAATAACGATCTGGTATTTCACTGAAATTAAACACAGTTTAATTTCATCGGTCAAATCAACAAATAAATATATAACTAGCAAACAATCAACGATTGGCAAATAGAACACACAAAATATAAACCCAAATTATATAAAATATAAATGGGAAATCTGAGTGAGTTTAACTCACCTTGATCTCATTTGTTGATAGGGGTTTTTAGTTAAATTAAACAGAGTTTAATTTAACTATATACTCCAGCAGTCTCCAGTCTTATCAAACAATTTCCAAAAGATACTGTTTCCTGATACGGTTCCCTTGCTTCTTGTTTCATTCCATTCTGTCAATATATACTTATGTTATAATTATAATTTAAGTAAATATAATTCAGTTAGTAATAAATTCTTAATCACTATGTAATATAATTAGTTACATTTTAACTGTTCAGCAATAAGAATTCAGGCCGATCAGTTGTTTTCTTTCCAGCTTCTACCGTTCAGACCAATCCGACCCCGTCTTTTATCCATTTCCAAAAATCCAATCTGCACGCATTCCTTTTCCTGTCCAAGATCAACACTTTCAGTTTTACACAATTAGATTTAATTAACTTTTAATTCATTATAATTAAACAATCATACCCTAAATACATTGAGCCTAAATGATTTGGCAGCTACTTTTTCGTTTTTCTCTTCGAACTCTGTTTCTCGTCCTATCCCTTCGCCTTGCAGAAATAACACCCATAACACCTCTCTTCTTTGTTCTGAACTCCTCACTCCTTATACTCAACCGAAAGATGACCAGAAACCGCCAACGTGTGCTCCCTCCGGTCTTCAATACGAAATGCTCAGTCCATGTACGCCTTTCTGACGTATGTGCAGTCTCGAAGTATTTAGGGAGGGATTTCTTTTTATTTGTGGGTTTCGATCTCGTTCTTGTTTGCTGTAAGTTTGGGAAGAGGACGCGTTGTTTACATCAGGAAGAAATTGAGAATCGAATGGAGTATTTATAGAAGGAGATGAGAACGAGATAAAAACAATGTTGTTGGCATTTTATATAGTTTAGAGAGCTACATAGTTTGTTCACAAAACCAATTGGTTTATGTGAACTGTAGCTTCTTAGTATTCATCACTCCCCCTTCACGTGTGGCGTATTTGAGCCATCTACGTGATCATGCTATTTTGGATAGAGTGGCGCACGTATGGCGGTTAAGCACATACGTATTAGTTGAACTAGTTGAATTAGTTGACCTGGGCTCCGATACCACTGTTGGCATTTTATATAGTTTAGAGAGCTACATAGTTTGTTCACAAAACCAATTGGTTTATGTGAACTATAGCTTCTTAGTATATATTCAGGATTTTAGTTGAACATTTCCCGATGTGGGACTTATATTTTCATCAAATGTCTTTCAACTAGATCTGTGCCTCAAGATGAGGTAGCTGTGCTTCAGCATGTATAATCAGTCACTTTGAAAAGAAAACACAGCAGATTGGCAGCAGGTTCGAAGGTCTGGAAACAACAGTATACGCATATGCTTGGTTTTTAGTCATGCAGTAGGAATTGACGTTGCACTGGGGTAGGTTGGTACTTAGGTTGGCACGCTTTAGCAATAGGATAGGTGTATATTAGGGTATAGGCTGCAGTTGAATTCTCATTTCCACTATTTTGTTGTGCATGTATCTTTGAGGGGAAATATCATACAGGTTTTGGGTCTGTGCATCTTGTTCATGTCACCGTACGTTATACTTTGTAATCATAGCTGTGTGCAAGCTGCATTTGGGTCTGCAGGTATATTACAGAATAGGTAAGCATCCCGTAGATGTTAAGTTTTTATTTTATTTTTTTTATAGGTATTAAATTTTACCGCAACCCATTGTGTACCGTCAACCGTTAACTTCATACGGCCACGCACAAGCCTTGAACACTATGGAAATTAACACACCACTACACCTCAACGTTCTGGTCCTAGTGAAATAAATTTTGTTGAAAACCGACTCCGTTTGTATAACGACGCTATTTTGATTTATCGGTTCACCTTTAAATTTCACACACCGATAAAATAACTCTAATTGGCTCCTAACTAGGAATATATCAATAATTAGCAATACGTATTCTAATAAAATTCGTTTCATCGAAAACGGAGGTTGTTTGAAAAATAAATATTTTTAACGTTTATATAATATTGATAAATTATAAATTAAATCCAAAACAGTTTAATTATATAAGAATAAATTATTATTCATCGAATATATCTAAATAAAATTTTATATCACTCCAATATAAACCAATATGAAAGTTTTACTCAATATTCAACTTGCACGCTGTTCGAATATATAGAAATTCCTTATTTAATCATTAAATAAACGTTATAATATATAATTGAATTTCATAGCGATTATTTTAAAATTTGAATTGGATCTAACCAACAAACTATAACACGAAATCTGGATTTTTCTCTTCCATATGAAAATTATAATCAACACGTTTCCAATGTTTCTTGTTTCACAGAAATCTGACTTATATCGGATCTTGTGTATCCAGTTGAAGTTCAAAACCAAATATTACGAACTGCCGCGTTGTTTCGAGCTCGTTTTATAATTATATAAATATATAACGTTCAAACTTGCTAATTTGGGAAGAAACAGTTGTTTTAATTGTTTTGTATGGTGTCTTTTAATTTTCCCACGAATGTATATAGTGATGCGCTGTCGAATTGTTACGTGACATGCATCAATTTTTTGGGCTGAAAATATGCCTTTAATAAAAAATTACCAAGTTTCAAAAAAAAAAAATAACGTTCAAACTTCGTTTTTAAATAACGAATTAAATATTAAAAATCCATTACTATCCCAAATATAATATTTAAAATAATAAATTAAATTAAATACTTGACGGCCAAAAATACGGGTCTTTACAGATGCAAATGGATTTTCAAAGTTAAAAAATATAGTTAGATGCAAATGGATTTTCAGAGTTAAAAGAAAATCTGATGGATCTTATAATGACCCAGACTTCTTCTATTGGGAAAGCCCGGATTGCTTAGAGAACATGATTCATCAGAACACAAACAAAAAAACATTTCATTACCATTACAACAACTACATTAGAGTATAAGAATATATCAGAGTTCAAATAATTTACAGCAGAAAAATATCTGGGATTTAATTACATAACAGCAGAAAAATATATACATAAATATAATGTACAGCAAAGAATACATCAATTAACACAACTGAAAGAATTACATAGATACAACGCTTTTCGAATATAGCTCCAGTTGTAATCCAGGATCCTGTGGAAAGAAGTATATGCGAAAACCAAAACTACTAGCTGCCCGTGTGGGAATATGGGCACCCATAGTTTATGTTAAAACAATAAACTCCGAGTCAGTCATGGGACTGGTGTGAGAACTAAAACAGTTATTAAATCTTTAATTTAAAAGTTGGGAAATCATGGGATCAAGCCATATAACACAGAACGGGTTTACTCTACATGAATATGTTTAAAATAAAACAACGCTATGCTTTTTGAAAAATGAAGCTATTATAAGACTCATATCCCATCACACCATGCAACGCAAGGCGGAGGATAGAGTTTTACCTTATGATAGCCAAATATAATTGGTACATTTTAAAACAAATCATTTTGATATTACTATAAGTGCATAGTATCAAAAACAACTTCAAATATAAATTTATCAATCATAAACGGCCTGAGCGCTCGATCCCACTATATCGCCATATAGGTTTACAACTAAAACCAAAAAGTTGCGTTTTGGAAATTGGATTCCATCATGAACCAAGGCAAGGGATTTCTTCTTTCGATTCGATACAATCTAACATACCATGTCTCAGGATTCAGCCGCAACTGCACCGGGGAGTGGCAAGGTCGGTCCACACTTACTTTAGTGGATTGGCAATTACTGAACAATACGTTTCCCTTCCCTATAGGGAATAATGGTCAGTACGTCGACCATATCAAGAGCCACTAGGGACTCAAATCCGAGGTACCTCGCTTTCCAACATCCACATAAGTAAAATTTCTAAGCTCCATACCATGACATCACTCCTAGCTAGAAAGAAACGCATGCCCTCCCTGCGGTCCCTCATCCCGTTTCTGGTTCATACCAGGGTGTGAAGCTCGCGAATTAACACTATATACAAAACTACGCTATTTAAAGCCGTGCTTTGATCATCAACCACAAGACCCAGCTTTTCAACAAAAGCCTTGATCGTTTGCATCTTAGCATGCCACATTGACAATTCATGCCATCCAACTGATGTCTATCGATATATAACCTCTAAGCTCGTACGTCTCAAAGAAGGGTGTTAAGCAAGAGAATAAATTCTCCGCCACCAAACAGATATATATTTAATAGAAATCAATCAACACAGAATGAAATCCAATGTCAGACACACATCCATTTACAAGTCTGTTCTGGGTCTGAACGAAAACATAGGCACCTTATTCCTCATCCCATATGCCCAATACAAGAGAGAGGCCATTTCATATCCGGTCGATCTCCAGGTACGTCCGGAGGATCACCACTTATTACCTTGTCTTGGGTGTACATCCCAATCAAGACATCAGTAATCATCCATTCGATGCGAAGGTCTACGGTCTTCAACCACCGTCTTCATCGTCGGCTTTCAATCGTTGTATTAATTATTCAAAATGGGTTAAACCCGGTCTTTCCAAATAATTCGCTTATCTTATAATCAAATGCTATAAAAACACATCATACGCCTCATTCCAATCTAGAATATTCTTTTATTCAAATATTCACATTTCTAGGGAAAGGTTCCCATTAATTTTATCAAAGATAAGTTATTTTAAATTTATTCTTTAATCTTCCTTTGGATATCAATTTCAATTGATTTTACTTTATCCTTTAACAATTCTAAACCAAATTAGGGTTCATAAAACTAGTCGGTATTATCGAACCATAACGAAGTAATAATTTATTATTTATTATCCCAATCCCAATCTGTTCATCCCATGGAGCAAAACTGGTAGTACTCCATATCTAACACCCATGGTGTTATCGGTAAGTTTAATTAACATTTCACGTTCAAATCTAATTAAATATTTAACTATCGCATGGAGTGAAACTGGTGGTACTCCATTCTCGATCATTTCATGAATTTGATAAATTTAATTATCTCATTCTCATTTTAATCTAATTAAAGATTCATTAAAACTCCACCTTGGTTTTAATCTCAAAAATCATTACTTGATGATTATTCAATTTTCTGGGAAATTAATCATGTCTTTAACTGGGTTAAAGATACGATGTCATTTAAAAAATAGTTCACAATAAACCCAAATCTGCTTCCATTAACTATGGAATCTTCACGGAAAACAGATCAATATATAATCGATATAAATTTCTGTATCAGACTAATAATATAAATGGAATAAAGGCAAGGCCTTTAAAATTTCATATATAATAACGGTCTTCCTTTACAGAAGCTCATCTTGATTATTACCAAATCGAGTTCCATTCAATTCCAATTTAGTATATTAAATTGGAAAACTTTACTTTGGATATTTTCCATTAAATCTTAATATCTTAATAAAAAGATTTATAAATTTCAAATCATCTCTTCACTGTTAATTGGGTTAAGGAACAAGTTTTATTTAAAAAACCGCTCACGATAAACCTAAAAATCCAATTTCAATTCAATTACAATTAAATATTAATTAATCGGTAAACTCCTCTAAATCTTCTTTAAAAGATTTATTCCTTTCTCAACTGGGTTTAAGAACGTTGTTAATAAAGACACCATTCACGACAAACCCAAAATCCAATTTGGTATTAAATATAAGGCTCTGCGTAGAAATTATATCGTCTTATATTCAATATCAAATTATGAAACTAACGGATATCGTATTGGGAATAACGATATCTATATCTTCCAAATTCCTCCATAATATCCGTATAGTCACGGAATCCAATATCGAAATATCCCGAAGATGATTTCTATTCAAATCAATTCCAATTCATACATTGGAAAATCCTAGTTATATCAAAACCATTTCAAATCCAATTTATTTATTTAAAAACATCAGATTATTATCCTAGTTAATAACTAGTTCATTTCGATAAAAAAATATTTTTATCTTTTTAAAGCTATATTTTTTCATCCAAAATCTTTCCAAATCAGTTATTATTATTTTACATAACTTTTCTATATTTTTAATAATTTTATTAAGGCCCGTACAGTCGATTTCCGATAACGGCCACCGAACTGCATCCATAACGACCTATTCAAAAATTGACTTAACATATTTGAAAATCTAACTGTTATACTTCAAATCTCTTATTAACATTGGAAAGATCTTTTCGATACGAACTTAACGGTTCTGGTTTTTGGAGAATCTGGTGTCGGCTCTCCCATTACGTCAATTTGAAGTTAATGGTCGAAATTCGCAAACAGTCGCGCCGCGGCGCGTTCTATTCAGGCCATTTAATATATATATCGTCGATTTCCGTTTAAAACGTATTTTATAAATTCGTTTTAAAAATGATTCCAACTTCATTTACTATTTTAAATCAAAACTAAATATTCCATATCATTATAATATCAAAATGATAATATTTTCAAAATATCTGATTTTTAAATCCATTTCCTTTTCGTATTCATTATAAAATGAATAAAATCGATCAATAAACCCGTTCAGGTTAAAATGGCGTATACACATAACTCGGCTCCATATATTTCAATATTTTCGTGTCCATCCAAAATCGGACATCAAAATCATATTTTGATTATTTAGTGAACATTATTTAAAATATTCGTTATTTTTCTAAATTGGAATCAGACTCAATAAATTACCATATAATTTTATTTATATGGATTTCATACATCGCATGTACTCAAAAATAGTCACAAACAACTATGAAACATTCAATTCACATCTAGAGTGCAATTTGCTACTGTATAAGCATTAAATAATTAAATAACATTTATCATAGTCTATCGATCAATCGATATACATATAATTTAATTCAGGGTAGACGTGAATAAATTATCGTCCCCAGACCCATGTGGGGTTTCCAAACAACAACAGTCGATTCAGAATAATCATTAGTTAATAAATTTAACCAGTTCTAGTTCGATTTGAATTATTTTTCTAATTAGCCATTTTTCATTGTTTAAATTATAAATAGATATTTATAATTTAATTTCAACTACCATAAAATAATATTAAATTATTTTTAATATTTTAAACATTTCAGCATCACAATCAAAATACAATACAGTTAATTAAAGCGTCCATGGTCTACGGACGAGGGAGGTGAGCTAACAGGCACCGTATACAATTTGTAATGATAAAACTGATAAAAATCTACACTGACAATTCTATATATTTTTATACATAAGTACAATAACATGATAAAATATAATTTAGTGAAAAGGAGTTCTCACATTGGTTTCCACTCCGTCATTCTTTAAATGATGATTTTAGTACTGTTCGGATTTAAATTTTCCTTAAATTCCAAATTCCTCCCTTTCTTTTTTAGTCAGTTTCATCGTGAAGCACTTGTCATTTCAAGTCCAATGAACTTTGTTTCGTTTAATTTCGTTCTGGTTTGAAGAAGTTACATCATTTTGAATGTTAAACACTTTAATAATATTATTAACTAAAGCAAATAAATTAATTAATCATTTCTTTAAACCTTAACCACATCGTTACTCGCCTTCCTTTCAGACCTGCCTCAAACCCCTTTCTCGACTTCTAAAACTACCAGCGCCAGTCACCAGAAGCCGTCGGCCCTCCATCAGACTTCACCCTCCACCGCGCCTTGGCGCCGCCGCCTAATGCTGGCCATCTCGGCCAACTCACACCCGCCGTCGATCTCCAAAATTGCTTTGAACGGTTGGGCGTTGCGACAGAAATTCCACTACCATGTCGAAGTAAAGATGATCTCCATCGGTCTAATGATAGATCTCGCCTACTTGATCATAATTGTCGTAGGAAGTTCCTGGTAGCGATTTGTGGATTTTGAGTTAATCGAGAAGGAAGTTCAGAGCTTTTTGGATCGCTCATTTCATTTGGAGGCGGCTCGTTCTGAGAATGAGTTAGGGTTCCAATAGAAAAAGGGCCTTTATATAATATATTTATAATATTAATAAATTAATTAACTTATAATTTGTTTAACACTGTAAACTCCAAATCAAACCCAACGATTGGCGCCCCTAGCTAAGTACTCCCATTTTGGACACAATGGAATATGTTTCGTAAGCCAATTCGACTGTTTCGATCAATTTTCATCTAAATTAAAATATAAGTCAATATATATTGAATTTAAACGTACATTATAATTTGTTGATGCCATATACTGACTCCAAAAATTACTGAAAAATAAATCTAGCTATGTTTTAACGATACGGTCCTAACATAACTAATTTTGTCGAATTTGGAGACCATTAAAAAAATGTCCTTTTAACTGGCTTATTAAATTCAAACTGAAATTTCAAAACACATTTAAATTCACGGCACTCACATATTAATTCCAAAAACTATGAAATTTAAAACCTAACAATAATTTGACATTCGGGATCCAATAAAAGTGGTTTCGTCGAAAACAGAGGTCTTTTGCAAAATGGTTATTTTTAAGGGCTATATATTATATTAATATATATATAAATTCTATAGCGACTATTTCAAAATTTGAACTAAACATAACTTTCAAATTATATTATGAAATTTGAATTTTTCACATTCCATAGAAATATATTATTAAACAGATTCAAATATTTCTGGTTGTACTGAAATCCAATTTATTTTGAATCCTATACATTCAATTGAAATTTAAATTCGAATTTTCAAACTACCACGCCATTACAGGCTCGTTTTATAATTAAAATAAATTTATACGTTCTAACTTCGATTTAAATAAATTTTTAGTCGTTATTGTTTAAAATAAATCATTATAAATACTTAAAATCCATTAAAATAGTTAAAATAAAAAATTTAAATTGGTTCAGAAATTTCGGGTTGTTACAGATCTATTGACAGATATAAGGCAAGACTTGTTGCCAAAGGATTCATACAACAACTAGACTTTGACCACAAAGAGTCTTTTTCATCAGTTGTAAAGCCATCATCTATTAGAGTTGTTTTATTTATTGCAGTTAGCAGAAAGTGGCAAATGAGACAAATGAATGTTAATAATGTATTCCTCAATGGCATTCTACAAAAAGATGTATATATGGAAGAACCTGAAGGCAACATTCAGAGGCCAGAATATGCGTGCAAGTTGAAAAAGGCCATATATGGCCTGAAACAGGCTCATCAAGTATGGTTTGATAGATTGAAAATACATTATGTAATATATGGGTTTTTAATCTAACAAATCAGATAACTCACTAAAGTTTAATGATTGCTCTATTATATACATACTAATATATGTTGATGATTTTATCATTATAATCAATAACATAGCAGAAATCAACAAGCTTGTGAACTATTTAGACAAGTGGTTCTCCATCAAAGACCTAGGATCAGTTAACTATTTTCTGGGAATAGAAGTAATCACAAATTCAACATCGGAAATCTTCTTATCTCAAAGAAAATACATATCAGAACTACTGACAAAGGAACAGACAGACAAGGCAAATGGTCAACCAACTCCAATGGTCAGCAGTCAACATTTGTCTAAACATAGGGGAGAAGCCATATATAATTCAAAACACTATAGAAGTGTAGTTGGTGCTTTACAGTACGAAACTATCAGAAGACCTGATATAGCATATAATGTTAATAAAGTTTGTCAATTTATGTAGGAGCCACTTGATACTCACTGGAAAGCAGTTAAAAGAATTATAAGATACTTAAAGGCTACACAAGACTGTGGACTACAAATCGAATCTAATAGCAAATTCAATATCACTGGATTTTCTGATGTAGATTGGGCATCAGATCTAGATGAGAGGAAGTCAACCAGTGGCTATTGCATCTATATTGGGAACAACACTGTTTCATGGTGCTCAAGAAAACAAACTACCATTTCAAGATCTAGTACTAAAGAAGAGTATAGAAGTATAGCAAATGCTACTGCAGAAATGATGTGGGTAAAATCATTACTCAATGAACTGAATACACAAGCATGCAAATCAGTGTTGTGGTGTGATAATCATAGTGCAGTTTATATGTCAGCTAACCCCATCATACATTCCACAAACAAACATATTGAGATCGATTTGTACTTTGTCAAAGAGCAAATTATGGAAGGAAATATGGAGGTTAGGCACATACCTTCTACTTACCAGTGAGCTAATACACTTACTAAAGCTCTGTCAGCTCCAAACTTTTTGAAATTTAGAGATGAACTTAAAGTCATGAATATTAGAGGAAGCTAATCCTTTTCCAAACATCATAAAGCCAAATTGAAGCTTCAACAACCTAAAGAGACTCAAAGCAGTGAAGATTCTAGCCAAAGTTCAAGTATCGAGTTGATTGACAAAAATTATCAATCAAACTTGACACAAATCATTAGATCTTGAGCTACAAGTAGATGTAGTGAAGAAAAGGAAGTGAATTCTATTGGAGATATAGAAAAGTAATGGAGATATAAAGGAGTGATCCAATAGAGATATCTTATTGATTATAATTTTTCTAATATAGGATGAGATACAAAGCGTGAGTATACATAGGCGATTGCCCAACGTTCACTTGCTGAAATTAAGGAGCAATGTTCGCATGCTGTGATTAAGGAACATTCCTATAATAATTTGTGCATATATAATTGAGCTGAATGTATAAGCCCAACGCCAGGTGATTGTGAAACAAATGTAAACGGCTTCAGTGAGGTGCAGTTCAAGTGTGAAATCGACATTCCCCTCAAACAAAACTAGGTTTTTCTGCCCTCTTCATTCCGCCGCCGTAGCTCACTTTCAATTCCTCCTTTAGTCTCATAAAATTCTTTGTAGATAGTGGCTTCGTAAGCACATCAGCTCTTTGATAATATGCTGGGATGTGGCATACCATTAACTTTCCACCTTGGGTTCGTTCTCATACGAAATGTAGGTCTATCTCGAGGTGTTTTGATCTTGAGTGCTGAGTTGGATTGAGAGACAAGGATATCATCCCTTTATTTTCGCACTAGATGATTGATTTTCATTTAGGAGTGAAACCTAATTCGTGTAATAACGACTCAATCCATGTGATTTCAGCGGTGGCGCCAGCAAGAGCATGGTACTCCGCTTTAGTGCTTGACCTCGATGTGGTTGTCTACTTCTTGGTGCACCATGAGACAAGATTTGTGCCAAGGAACACGCAATATCCCGATACAGATCTTCTGTCGTCAATGTCATTGGCCCAGTCTGCGTCACTGAATCCTTGTAAATTCATTTCTTTATTGGCACTTATTGTTATTCCACGGTGTCTGGTTCCTTGCAAGTATCTCAATAACCTCTTGACGGCTATCCAATGTTCAAATAACGGATTTTACATATATTGGCTTAGTTTATTTACTCTATAGCATATGTCTGGTCATGTAATCGTTGCGTATTGCAATGCTCCAATTACTCTTTTGTATTGAGTAGCATTATTAATGGCTTCACCTTTAAATTTAGATAGGCGTGAACTGCTGGTCAATGGTGTTGGTAGAGATTTAGCTTGATGCATGTTAGTCCTTTGTAAGATTTCAGCAATATAACTCTGTTGAGATAAAAACATTTCATTTTCATTTATTCTAATTTGAATCCCTAAGAAATAGTTTAATTCACTAAGATCTTTGATGGCAAAGCTTTGGTCGAGAACTTTTATGACCTTGTTGATTTCCTATGTGCCATTCCCTGTTATTAGCATGTCATCCACGTATACAAGGATGTATACAACATTTTCATTATCCTTTTTTTGCACAGGGAGTTATCGGATTTTATTTGTGAGAAACCAATTCTAGATAGGGTTAGCTTTAACTTTTCATACCATGCCCTCGATGTTTGCTTAAGGCCGTATATAGCTTTGTGCAGCTTGCATACTAAATGTTTGTCGTCATTGTTGACCTCATATCCCTCTGGTTGTTGCATATAAACTTCTTCAGCTAACTCACCGTTTAGGAAGGCATTATTCACGTCTAATTGCTTGATATTCCATTTTTTACACAAACCTATAGTCAAAATGATCCTAATTGTTGTGGGTTTTATGATTGGTGAAAAGGTTTCGTTAAAATCGAACCCAAAATGTTAAGCGTATCCTTTAGCAACAAGTCTGGCCTTGTACTTGTCTATGGTCTCATCCGCCTTCCTTTTTATTTTGTAAGTCCATCTACATCCTATGATGTTCTTCTCTGTGGTTGGTGCAACCAATCTCCAAGTTTTATTTTTCATTAATGCTTCGTATTCATCATTCATAGCTTGTTTCCACTTTTTAGATTTGGCCGCATCACTATAATTTCCTTGTTCAACCTCATTCAACTATAGATCATATACCTTGGGTTTGAAAATTCCATGCTTTGACCTAGTCACCATATGATGTTCAGTTTGTGTTTCTTGTGCTTGAGGTTGATGGTCTGGGTTGATTCTATCACTGTTGCTTTCCTCGTTCTCATGTCCTTGCTGATTACTATAAGTTTCTTCATTGTTACCATCGTCTGCGTTTGTTCGAGTGTTGCTGATATTGTTATACTTAGTTTGTGTTTGTATGTTGCATGTGCCCTGTCCCTCTTTGTTGTTGTTAATGTTTGTCTCTTGCTCTATCAGTGGTAGCATATTGATAACTTTGATTCCATGATCTTGTCTGCACTCTTCCTTTGTAGCTTCTTTATCTGCATGTGGGAAAACATTTTCGTCAAATATGATATGCCTTGATATATAGATTTTTCCATTTTTAGCCAAGAATTTTTAGCCTTTTTGATTTTGTGGGTAACCAAATAAAGTGCATGGGAATTATCTCATGCTAAGTTTGTACGTGTTGTAGTTCCTTAGGCATGGAAAGCATAAGCACCCAAAATTTTCCAATTTTAAATAGTCGGGGTTTTCATTGAATATCATTTCATGTGGGGATCTGTTGTTCAACACTTTTATGGGTAATTTATTTATGAGATACACAGAAGTGATGAATGCTTCGTTCCAATATTTCATTGGTAATGCCCCTTGTGATAGCAATGTTAAACCAGTTTCAACTATGTGTCTGTGCTTTCTTTCAACCAAACCATTTTGTTCAGATGTGTGGGTGTGACGACCCGAAATCCCATTCTGACGGAAACAGGGGTTATCTTTCTTTTAAACATCGCTATGCTTTTTATAAAAATGAAACCATTATAAGACTCAGTTCCCATCACACAATGCAACGCAAACCGGAGGATAGAGTTTTTACCTTATAACGGCCAAAATATGCTTGATACGAATAAAACAAAGGTATTTGATATTATTGCTAGTGTTTATATGTTTCGAAAAACGATTTCAAATCATAACTATCAATCATAGACGACATGAGCGTCCCATGCCACTATGTCGCCAAATATTTATACAATCGAAACCGCACGGTCACGTATTTGGAAATTGGATTTCCGTCATGAACCAAGGAAAAAGATAGTCCTTACCGAATTCGTGACTCTCTAGCCCGAGCCACCGGAACAGCCGCAACTGCCCCTTGGATCGTCAGGGCCGGTCCACACGGAGTGGATTATAGTGCCTGAGCAATACGTTTCCCTGCCCTTTGGGGCGTAAATGAGCCAACGAATGACTCCATCGGACCCGGATCGTCTGATCAAACCGAGGCGCCTCGCAACAGCAACAACCACACAGGTGAAAAGTATATAAATGTCAGGGCTGGTAGGTCACTGACACCACCCTAGCTAGAAAGAAACGCAAGCCCTCCCTGATGTCCTCTCCCGTTTCTGGTTCATACCGGGGTGTGAGGTTCGCGCATTCACGTTATACACAAAGCTACGCCACACAGGCGGTGCTTTGATCATCACCACAAGACTTTGCTTTTCAACAGAAGCCCTGATCACTGCATCTTAGCATGCCACACAGGCAATTCATGCCATGCGACCGATGTCCATCGATATACAACCTCTGAGCTCGTGCGTCTCAGAGAAGGGCGTTAAGCAAAAGAATAAATTCTCCGCCGCCATACAGATGTATATTTAACAGAAATCAATCAACACAGAATAAACTCCAATGTCAGACACACAGTCCATTTACAAGTCCATTCTGGGTCTAAACGAAACCGGAGGTACTAAATACCTCGCAAACCCATCGATCACCACGTACGTCTGGACGATCACCACTCATTATCCATATTTCGGGATGCCTCCCAATCAGAACCTCGGTTACCTTCCAAACGAGGTGAAGATCTCCGGTCTTCTACCACCGCCTTCATCTTCGACTTTCAATCGTCGGTCAATTATTTGAAATGAGATTTAACTCGGCCTTTTCAAATAACTCATGTATATTTAGAATTTCAAATCAATTTATTTCAATGGTTAAATCATTCGACAACCCAATTTTGTTCTTTAACGTAATTTTCACACCAAACACATTCAACCATCAAACACCACATAAATCGAGCAAATTCAGTTTATTTCCATTCCATATCATTTATAATATTTTATAAAGATTTATCGCTATTTTTATTTATTTTAAAATAGCCTATTTATTCAAAACGACGCTTTGGGCCACAACGCGGCTGTGGCGCTATTTTTCTTCGGATTTGATTTACACATATCTGAAAGTCTAACCGTTGGATCTTCACAAAATTTACATCATTAGAAAGGTCTTTTCAAAACGAATCCAACGGTTCCAGTTTCGGGAAAATCCGATGGTCGGATTCCTCGTACTAATCGTTTCAAATTACGATTCCGAAACACGAACTGCACGGCTTCGATTCCTTTTAATTATATTTATATTTATATATATAATTATGGTTCATTCTATAATTTCAACTACGGTTCATTCCATATTTTCAACTTCGTTTTCACTTCAAATATTTCACTAACGCCTTAATATTTCGAAAAATTTCGCCATAACCTCCTTTGTACGGGGAGGGGTTTGGAAATTTATTGGGCCGTGTTAGGTACCCAATAAATCCTAAAAAGCATTCACATATTTATAGTGATATATTCTGGTATTTACGGGGGAGCATGTATAGATAATCACTCCAGAGAATAAATTCTCGTCACCCCGTTTCCGTGTGGAAATAAATAGTCCATGTGTCGTATCTAATAACTAGAGAGACGTGATTATTGTCAACTCCAGACGCGTGTGGGGTTTTTATTAATCTGGCAATTTATCGTTATATTTTATAGTCATCAGTTCAACCTGTAGTATATAATCATCGCCATACAAGCCTCTCGCTCGTATGGTAAATCTTCCACCTCGTCACACAAGCTCCAATTGCTTTTGTGGAATATGATGAAGTATGCCTATCGTCAAGAAGTATGCCATGTAGCGTAGTTCAAATTTAATTGTTACTATCCTATGGTGATATTTATTATTTCACACAGAATAACCAGCACTCCGCATCCAATGGCATTCACAGGAGTTGATATAAAAATAGAATTGCGCAGCCAACTCATCAAGGCTTACCTATTTGTCGGGCACGCAGATAATTTCTTTACTCTACAGCTAATCCATTTTTCCTGTTCAATACATGTATATATATGCAGAACAAAGCCAATAATAATATTTCTAGCAAACTATTATTTATTTCAACACGTGTGTATTTTTATCAAAGCGTATACATGATAAAAGAAGTATTTTTATCATTAAAAATATTTATTCAACACGTGAATGTTTTTAACACTTCATATTCACAATAAAAATGTAGTTTTTATTGTCTATTCATTTTATTTTAAAATACGATAACATTCAACACATGAATTTCAATTCGACGAACGAATTTCAATTCAACACATGAATATCCTCTATAGTTTGTATATATATAAAAATGTGATTTTTATCGCTAAAACTATTTGTTTAAATTCTAATAATATTCAACACATGAATTTCAACTCAACGAATGAATTGCAACTCAACACATGAATATTCTTTATAGTTTGTATATATATAAAAATGTGATTTTCATCGCTAAAACTATTTGTTTAAATTCTAATAATATTCAACACATGAATTTCAACTCAACGAATGAATTGCAACTCAACACATGAATATTCTTTATAGTTTGTATATATATAAAAATGTGATTTTCATCGCTAAAACTATTTGTTTAAATTCAAATAATATTCAACACATGAATTTCAACTCAACGAATGAATTGCAACTCAACACACGAATATTCTTTCAACATAGGTAATTTATTTCAACGAATGAAAATTATTCTAACACATGTATATTTCAGAAAATTTCGGCAGCATAACGACAGGGTAGTTAAAACCGGGACCGTCCCTAGTACGGCTCCTCGCTCTACCTTAAAACCTCGCGGTTTTTGACAATGGGGATCATGCATCTAGTTCGCACGCAGGCGGCATGTATATATATTTATTTCATTTCCACAAACTAATCCTATGTGGTTTCAACCAAATATTTTTCAACCACAAACAGGTATTTTTCAACCTCAATCAATCAATATCAACCACAAACAATCCCAAACAATCATTCGCTATCAATCAATTTTCACAACAATCACAACCAATAAATATCGTCCATGGTTTGTGGATGAGGGGCGTGTATATATATATATATATATATATATATATATATATATATAGCAATTCACTTTTATTTCATCACATATATAATTTTTACAACGCATATATAACTTATATATCGAACATACAACTTATACAACGCTTATACATGAGGTGTACAACGCTTATATAACTCATACATCGACTATATAATTTATACATCGTCGTTTTCCATATTGTTTATAAATTAGAAATCTCACATTGGGTTCCCACTCCACCAAAAATAGCAGAAGACTCAGAAAAATATGCGGTCTCTTCTAAAATGTAGAAGGCGTCCTCACGGTCACGATGTTTCCTGTTTCATCGAATTTCGTTAACATAACAAAAAGATATGATTTTTCAAAGTTTGCAACAGTTTTAAACTGTCGAAATCAGTTAAGTAATTAACAGCCGGTACCTTTCTTTTGATTCAAAACTAGGTTTTGAATTAGTGCGAAATCCGTGAAGCTAGAGGACGATCAGGTGCTGCAGCGTTGAAGAGCTATGAACGACGCTCAGATCGGTGGTGGTGGCGGCAACTCCGGTGGTCAGACGGTGGAGAACGACGGTGACAAAGTCGTTGACTTTGCGGGCTTCGTTCTCGAGGTGGGCGGAGGGAGAGAGGGTGGGGCCAGGTCGGATTTGAAGGGGGAAGGGAGGCGCCTCGACTGGAGGTGGTGGCAGAGCCTGGCGTGGACGGTGGCGCTCGAAATCGGAGGGGAAAGCTTCGATCCTTTTCCGCCGTGTATCGCTTCAACGGGGAGAGAGAAACGATAATTTTTTTTATTTCTTTAAAATCTGATTGATCCGTATATATATTTATTCAAAAATTAGGGTTTTCTTAAACGGATTCGAAATCAAACCCAACGACTGTCGCCCCTAGCATTTTACCCCCATTCCAAACACAATGGGATATGTTTCGGATGCCCATTCGACTGTTACAGTCAGTTTTTCTTCAAATTAAAATATAAAATATTCAATATTTAATTTGAGTGAACATTTCAATTTGCCAGGGTCACAAACTGATTCGAAAAATTCCAGAAAAATAAATCTAGCTGTGTTTTGATGATACGGTCCCAACAAAACTAGTTTCGTCGAATTCTGAGACCGTTTGCAAAAAGGCCCATTTTTGGTCGATCCAATTTAACTATAATTGACCAAAACACATTTTCTTTTGCCACGCTCACATACTAGCTTCAAAAATTATGAAATTTGAAACCTAGCCATAACTTCACATCCCGGATCCAACAAAAGTGGTTTCGTCGAATTCCGAGGTCGTATGCAAAATGGCCAATTTCACGGGCTATATAAATTCCATAGCGACCTTTCTGAAAATTCATTCGGCCATAACTTTTGCTTTCCGCTATGAAATTTCGATTTTTCTGATTCGTTAGAAAGGTATTTTCTAACAGATTTAAATATTTTTGGATTCGCTAAAATCCGTTTTGTTTTGCACCCGGTACAGTCCGACAAAGTTTGAATTCAATTTTTGAAACTGCAGTGCCTTTTCAAGACTTGTTTATAATTATAATTAATTATATTCGTTTTCAATTGTCGATTCAACTAACTTTTCATTGCCATTAGCTAAAATATTTATTTAAAATATTTAAAATCCATTATTTTAGCGAATTTAAAAATTTTAAATTGGTTCAGCTTTTCTGGGTCGTTACAGTGGGGCAGGTTAGCCTATGTCTTATCCCCTTTTTGATGAAGAAATTTGTGAGTGGTTTGAACTCACCCCCACCATCTATTTGTATTACTTTTACATTGCAGTTGGTATGCTTTTCATTAAAAGTTATAAACTGAATAATTGTATTGCATGTTTTTTTTTTGAGCATGTATATCAACGTGTATCTTGAATAAGAATCAACAAGGGATAGATAATACCTATGTCCTTGATATGAGTTTAGTGGTGCTGGTCCCCACAGATCAGCTGCGACAAGATCCAGGGGTTTGTTATACACAGTTTTAGACTTACTAAAAGGAAGTTTGTGGCTTTTTCCAAGTTGGCAGTGTGTGCAAGCGTGTTTCATAGGTACGTTTTCAAAATAAATGCCATTATTATTTAAAACATTTCTAACAGTTTCTAAACTATGATGACCAAGTCTCATATGCCAAGAATCAACCACATTATTATTATCATCATTACATCCATTATTCCTATTATTAAGATAATCATTATTGCTACTGCTACTGATGTCGATGTTGTTGCACCATATTTCTTTATTCAAAAGGTTCCCAGTCTTCAAGTTGCCAAATTTGTGTAGTCCATCGTGAAGGTCACCCTGTAGTAATATTTCTCGACTTAGGATGTCCTTGACTAGGCAAAACTTAGGGTGAAATTCGAAGAATTATCTTTAGCAAACTTAGAAACACTTAATAAATTTTTGTTAATAGTGGGAACTCTAAGTAAATTGTTTAGCATAAGTTGCCTTTTTCCCTACATGGTAACTTTACCTATATGTGTGATGTTGGCAGTGTTGCTGTTACCTATGTGTAGTGATTTTATACCTGTATAGCTTTTGCTTCCAATGTTTAAGTTTTTAAGCCTGTTTATGACATGTTGTGTGGCTCCAGATTCTGGGTACCACTGTCCAGTTCATCCTCGTCAGTACTGTCTTCATTGTGGGTCTGACCATTGCTTTTGTTCCCAATAGCGCTTTTGTTCTGATTGTCTATGGCATCCATGTTTGCTCTTGGTGTTTGGCTGTTTTTGTATGTTTGTGGTCCACAGTGGTCACTATTGTATCTGAAATAGCAGCAGCTCACCATGTGTCCAAATTTTTGACAAATTTCGCACTTTACCCTGTTGTTGTTCCATCTGCCTCGTCCACGACCTCTCTATGGTTAATATGCCCTCTGGGTTGGTATCCCCTTTGATACTGGCCTTCTTGTTTATTTGATTTACTTTTCTTCTGAATTTGCTTCTTTTTAGCCGCAGCATAATTTGCAGAGAAATCCCTTTGTATAGCTTTCCTTTGGTCTATTCTCCCACATGGGCAAGGAGTGCAGATCTGACGAACTGTAAGTCAGGTTGTGACGGCCCGCCCCACACCAGCCGACATTTCAATGAAAGTGCGCTATGCCGATGTCCAACCAGCATGGGACAGTCGCCAAAGAAAGGAAAAGAATGGAATTTGAAGCTAAAACTACCAAAGGAACCTGTAGAATGTCTCATAACGCATGGAATAAAATATAATAATAACATACTTGACATAAAACAGGCGAGACAGTGCATAAGCTGAAAATTAACCATAATCATCGTAGCAGCGAAAATTCAAAATACAGCTTATTACAACTCCAACATACTGTCTCTAAAGAAAAGATGAAGGTACACTACTAATGCCTAAAGTAGTGACCTGCAGCGACACAGGGAGAATATTTATATATATCATAGGTGGAACCCTCCTGCTCGTCTCCGGATCAGCTACTCGTGCATAACTAGCTAACCTGTTTCTAGTCTGCCCGTTTAAGAGCACCTAGAGTAATAAGAAGAGACATAAAACTCTGGGTCAGACGAAAGTCTGGTATGAGCGATAAGCAGCAAAACTGAACAATAACAGGTATACCAAACCATACCTGAACCTGGACCTGCAACCAAAGAGTTAGCACGTCAGGATGTACAATACTCTAAGGTAACACTAGCATATGGTGTAAGGATACGGGGGTGGGGGGGTGCATGTCGTAGTGATGGAAAACAATCAAGCATAGCAACTATCATCACATCTCTCACTCAGTGCGTAAAGCATACGATATCCACTGTTTTGACCACCCAAATCCTTTGCTATGATCACTCTGCCCCATGGAGTCATGATGGCTCCACTGCACTGATCCGTAGCCACTAATCCTTTGATACGTCCACTCTGCCCCATGAAGTCATGACGAATCCACTGCACTGGCTCATAGCCATGCTACGATCACCTTGCCCCATGGAGTAATAACTACCCCACTGCACTGATCTGTAGTCGAACATCTGTCTTGGTGGTGAGTCAAAGCTATGGACATCTATAACCCCTTTGCACATGTCCCGCAGCAAAGACTAACTCATGAAGTTAACTCATTGGTTCCCAACTGGGTCCTGAGTTCTACTACCTATCTGGACTACCTTTGCATCTCGAGTTTTGGTCTTCATCATCCTGGTTCGATCTCCATTCGGTTCATGATCACCATATAGGTTCGGGTCCTCCATCGGTTCGTGAGTAGCCCCGGTTCGTGGCCAACAAGCAGTTCGGGTCGTGGTGCCTCATTGGGTTCGGGTTGTGGTCAACATTCGGTTCGATGGAGCTTCGTATCGTGAACTCCAGGTCTTACTTCCTCACCGGTTCGGCTCGTGAGCCCTGGCATCGGTTCATATCGTGACTCCTCTCTAGAGCATCGGGTCGTGATCTTGCAATGCAAGCAGGTTGGTTTGGTTCGTGATAGTGTTTGATGACTTCATGCAGGCGGTTCGGTTCGTGCACTTGAGGTGACTCGTGGGCGGGCTACACCACCTGACCCGGTCCTCCCCCACCGATCCGCTCCCTTACATAATTTCCTGCAACTTCCAGCGATTGTTTTATGCCATATGACGGCGCTTTCGACCATTCTAACTGTTCTAGGTAATCAAAAAACATTCCAAACATTCATAGCAACATGTATAATCAACCACAAACACCAAAACAACAATTTCAATAAGTTAAAAATGGATCAAACCTATCGAAAACCCATATTTTCCCGTTAATCATGTTTAAGCACAACTAATGATAGGATTAACAAAAATTAACCAAATTAACCCAAATTTCTAACAGAGGCATAAAATGATGTTTTAGAATTTTACAAATTTTTCCAGATTTTTCTAAGTTATAATTTCGCTAATTCTCACTAATCACCCTTAATTAGCCGTAATTAGTGAAAAATAAAGCAAATCACTCACCTTAGCCACAAATAAAACTTAGATCTGAAACTATCTCAGATTTGGGTCGAATCTCTATGCAAAACTGCAGCTTTATCCCCAATTTGATGCTAATTTGCTTTGATGTAGATTAGACTAAAACTTGATTAAATGGTGATTAGAAGGTCATTCTAGAAGGTGGAGGCCATGGCTAGGGTTAGAGAAATCTTTTAGGCGGCTGAAAAATGAAATAAAAATCGTTTCCAACTGTTCTCAGCCTCCCCATAACCCTAATTCTGAAAGGGGTTATGGGCTCTCTTGCTAATCACCCTAATTAGGCCCAATTAAGTTGTTTTTCCACCTTCTAAACCTTGTTTCAGCCATATCTCCCAAACGGTGAGTCCGTTTGGCCAATGTGACCACCCTACGGAATTGTAAACCATCATTCAAATTTAATGGAAGTGGTTTCAGGTCAAACTCCTTACCAATCAAAAATTATGACCGAAAGAAAATCAGCTAGGGGCAAAATGGTCATTTAAAAATCGTCAAAAATCATGAACATTGGAAATGACCCCAATAGTCTTTCCCCAAAGTTACATGACCATACGACCTCATATGAAAAAGAAATAAATATTCTACGATCCTTCGATACGTAGAATGCGGGTCGTGACACTCCCCTCCCCCCCCCATTTTAAGATATTTTGTCCCCGAAATTCCTTAACCAAAAGCATACAGAGGATACCCCATGCCTATCAATCATTTACAACAATCAAACACACAAAACAAACCTATCCTAGCATGCGGAAAGACTAAATCGAAATTCAAAATCTTACCAAGCAAAGAGTTCTGGATACGTCTTCCTAATGATCTCCTTTGTCTCCCAAGTACAGTCATTCTCATCCTCGCCCCACTGAACCATGATTAGATTCACCGCTTTCCTTCGAAGTTGCTTCGTATCGTGCTCAACAATATGAATCGGCTTGCGGTCCCCAACCGCCTCGGGTTCTACTTCGATATCATCCAACTGATTAGGGGAAATAGCCACATCGGGGTCGTGCACGAATTTCCTTAACTTAGAAACATGAAATACGTTATGAACTCCCGCCATCTTGTCCAACAACTTAACTTTATATGCTAAATTCCTAACTTGTTCGAGAACTGGGAATGGACTAATAAATCTTGGTGTTAACTTGCCTCTCCTACCAAATCGTATCACGCTCTTTAACAGTGAAATCTTGACAAACAGCAAGTCGCCAATGGAGAATTTTAAATCTCTTCGCCTTTTATCAGCATAACTCTTCTGCATATCTTGGGCAGCCTTTATTCGCTGTTGGATAATCTTGATCTTGTCTGAGGTTTCTCTTATCACATCAGGCCCAAGCATAAATTTCTCACCGGTTTATAGCCAACATGACGGTGAGTTGCACGGTCTTCCGTACAAAGCTTCAAATGGAGCCATACCAACACTGGATTGATAACTATTATTACACGCGAACTCTACTAGATGCAAATGGTCATCCCATGATCCACCAAAATCTAATATGCAAGCTCTCAAGAGCTCTTCTAATACACGATTCACCCTCTTTGTCTGACCGTCGGATTGAGGATGGTACGCGATACTGAGATGTAATTCTGATCCTAACACCTCTTGTAAGCTCTTCCAAAATCCACTAGTAAACAACATATCTCGGTCGCTCACAATGCCTTTGGGTACTCCATAAAATCTCACTACCCATTTCATATACAGTTCAGCTAACTTAGCTGTCGTTCTATTTGACTTGACGGGTATAAACCTTGCACTCTTGGTCAATGGTCCACAATCACCCAAATGGTATCATGGCCCGACCTAGTCCTTGGTAACACATCAATGAAATCCATTGAGACTTGTTCCCATTTCCATTCTGGGATTTCTAATGGTTGCAACAAACCACTAGGTTTCTTTTGCTCAGCTTTAACTAACTGGCAGTTCATGCATTTGGATATAAACTTCCCAACGTCTCTTTTCATCTCTTCCCAGTGAAAGATCCGCTTCATGTCTCGATACATTTTGTTACCACCGGGATGTATGGTTAGTTTTGAGTGATGACATTCTCTAAGTACTTCATCTCTCAATCCAATGACATTAGGCACAACCAGCCTCCCTTTCTTTCTAAGCCATCCATCTCGATCAAGCCCATACTTGTTAATCTCCTCAACGATATCCATCTCTAACTTGGAGATGATTTCCAATAAATTAGGATCGTCCCTCTATCTGGAACCAATCCGCTCAAACAAAGTGGGTCTGATCGTCAAACTTGCTAACATTTCTGGATCCAATTCACACTTTGGTCTGGAATCGTACCCTGCGATATACTCTAGTTGCTTCCATTCAAGAAACATAGCCCCTAAACTGGCATGTCTCCTACTCAATGCATCAACTACTGCATTGCCATTTCCAGGTGTATATGCGTTATTGAAATCATACGAAGCTAAGAATTCTAACCATCTTTGCTGTCGGAGATTTAGATCCTTCTGTGAGAAGAGATACTTTAACAATTTATGATCGGTAAACAACTCGAATCTTTCTCCCAAAAGATAATGTCTCCACGTCTTCAATGCTAACACGATCACTGCCAATTCCAAATTGTGGGTAGGATATCTTTTCTCATGCGGTTTCAGTTGCCGGCTTGCATAAGCTACAACCCTACCTCCTTGCATCAATACAGTACCTAGTCCGATACCACATGCATCTGTATATACTGTCATCTCTTCATTCCCCTTAGGAATGACTAACACTGTTGCACACGTCAACTTCTCCTTTAGACTCTTGAATGCATTCTCACACTTTTCGTTCCAGACGAAAGCTTGATTCTTCTTGGTCAACTGAGTTAACGGTGCCGCTATCTTGGAGAAGTCTTGGATAAACTTCCGATAATATTTAGCTAATCCCAAGAAACTTCTTACATCTGTTGCATTCTTGGGCGTAGACCAATCTTGTACCATAGCCACTTTCGCAGGATCCATGGCAATACCATTTTCTGAAACAACATGGCCCAAGAACCTCACTTCTCTCCTCCAGAAGTGACACTTAGAAAACTTCGCTTTCAATTGGTGTTTTCTCAACACCTCCATCACTATCCTTAAATGTACCTTGTGTTCTTCCTCTGTCCTCGAGTAAACCAAGGTATCGTCTACGAACACAAGAACAAACTTATTCAATTGATCTCTAAATACCCTATTCATAGGATCCACAAAATATGTTGGTGCATTGATCAACCCGAATGGCATGACCAACCACTCATAGAATCCAAACAGCGTTCGAAAGGCCATTTTAGCTATACTCTCAGCTTCCACCCTAAGCTGATGAAAACCTATCGCGAGATCCAACTGGAAGAACACTCTCGCGTCACTCAACTGATCAAACAAATCATCTATCTGTGGTAGAGGATACTTATTCTTCCTCGTCACCTTATTCAACTCACGGTAGTCCACACACAATCGAAGGGAGCCATCTACCTTAGTAGCAAACACAACTGGTGTTCCCCACTCAGAGACACTTCTTCAGATAAATCCCTTCTTCAAAAGATCGTTCACTCGCACCCTGAGCTCTCGTTGCTCCCTTGGTGCCATACGACGAAGTGGCATCACTATAGGTCTGACATCTTTCACTAAATCAATCCGAAACTCAATTTCTTGGTGTGGTGGAAGCCCGGTCACTTCCTCGAAGACGTCCGGGTACTGGCCAGCCACGCGTACATCTGACAACTTATCATGCGGGATGTCAAGGGAATTTAGAAAACTAGCCATTACCCCATCACTACGTAGACCACCAAACACTACCCTCCGCCCATCAACCGCTCTAACTGTCACCAAAAAGCCCTCACAGTCTACCACCGCCTCGTACCTTTGGAGCCAATCGACTCCCAAAATAATGCCAAACCCAGTAAAGCCCAAAACAAAGCAATCATAAGCAAACATACATCCATGACTCGATAATACCACATTACGACAAATCATACTAAGGCTATTCGAACCACCAATCGGCTTCATCACCACTAAAAGTCTATCGACTATCTCGGGTTCCAATCCCAACCTATCTACCAGGTCACTAAATATAAAGGAACGGGAAGCTCCGGCATCAAATAGTACTCGAACAGGAACATTGTGAATAGAAAGCATACCTTGAATGACGACATTCTTTCCTTTCTCCGCCGCGGTTGGGCATTTGACGAAGAAGGAACAACATTAAGAGCATATGCTTTCACAATCTACTTCTCTTTCGGGAGTTGCGGACATTTATCCTTGTGATGTCCCACTTGGCCGCAGTTGAAGCACTTCCTATCTGCAGGCTTTGCTCGACATTCATTAGCATAATGGCCCTTCTTGCCACAACTAAAGCACTCGACATCTTTCTTGCTCCTCTTCTGACCATCCTTTGTTTGATTCTCTTTCCTTCTGTTCTGAGAATTATTCTTGCCTCTACTGCTTGCTTGCGGCTTTGGGCCCTCTGCAGATGAAACAACGACTTCAATCTTGGGCTTAGGATAAAGGCTCTCTGACCTCAATGCTTTCCCAACAATCGATTCAAAAGTCTCATCAATATGGTTTATAAGCCTTTCCCCCAAGTACTGATCTAACCCTGTTATGAACTTCTCATTCTTCTTCTCGGGAGTGTCAATAAGAGATAACCCATACTTCGATAAAGTATCGAACTCAGCAATGTACTCTGAGACTGCCCTACCATTCTGCTTAAGCTCCAGAAATTTCCTAAACAATTCTGATTTATGAGCAGCTGGGATAAACTTATCACTGAATCGGGCATTAAACTGGTCCCAAGTAACATGATCCTCAGGGGTAGCTGCCTTAATAGCATTCCACCAATTCATAGCCCGTCCTTGCAGCTGACGGGATGCTAGCTTCCTCTTCATCGCATCCTCGATACCCAAGTCTTCGAAGATACGCTCACAGCTATCCAACCAATCCTGAACTTCTATAGCCGACTCCGTTCCGTGGAACGACTTTCCACCAAGACTAATGTAATCCTTGCATATCTTGGTGAAATCGGCCCTAGGCGCCTGCACCACTACACCACCACCATTTACAGCATTAGGAACTGCCCTCTGAACATCCCTAAGCATCTCTCTCATGAAGTCAGTGAACATCGTCCTCATGTTAGGAGCATTCCCATTATTAGATCCCCTACCAGTACCCCTCGTGTATCGGCTCATCGTTCAATCTATAAGGAGAAAACAATTAACTATCTCTTCAGTGGTGTCAGTGCAGTGCGCTTCCATCCTTAGATATACTAATAGTATATATATATATAGCTTTTGAAAACCAAAATATAACAAATACGCGCTCTCATATATGTACTATCTCTCCCTGGTGTCTTTCCCTAGGTTAACTACGCAACCTGGCTCTGATACCAAGTGTGACGGCCCGCCCTGCACCAGCCGACATTTCAATGAAAGTGCGTTGTGCCGATGTCCAACCAGCACGGGACAGTCGCCAAAGAAAGGAAAAGAATTGAATTTGAAGATAAAACTACCAAAGGAACCTGTAGAATGTCTCACAGCGCATGGAATAAAATATAATAATAACATACTTGACATAAAACATGCGAGACAGTGCATAAGCTGAAAACTAAACCATAATCATCATAGCTGCGGAAATTCAAAAAATAGCATATTACAACTCCAACATACTGTCTCTAAAGCAAAGATGAAGGTACACTACTAATGACCAAAGTAGTGACCAGCAGCGACACAGGAGAATATCTATATATATCATACGTGGAAGCCTCCTGCTCATCTCCGGATCAGCTACTCGTGCATAACTAACTAACCTGTCTCTAGTCTGCCCGTTTAAGAGCACCCAGAGTAATAAGAAGAGACATAAAACTCTTGGTCAGACAAAAGTCTGGTATGAGCGATAAGCAACAAAACAGAACAATAACAGGTATACCAAACCATACCCGAACCTGGACCTGCAACCAAAGAGTTAGCACAGCAGGATGTACAATACTCTAAGGTAACACAAGCATATGGTGTAAGGATACGGGGGTGGGGGTGTGCATGTCATAGTGACGGCAAACAATCAAGCATAGCTACCTTCCTCGCATCTCTTACTAAGTGCGTAAAGCATACAATATCCACTGCTTTGACCACCCAAATCTTTTGCTATGATCACTCTGCCCCATGGAGTCATGATGGCTCTACTGCACTGATCCATAACCACTAATCCTTTGCTATGTCCACTATGCCCCGTGAAGTCATGACGACTCCACTGCACTGGCTCATAGCCATGCAACGATCACTCTGCCCCATGGAGTAATAACTACCCTACTGCACTGATCCATTGCCGAACATCCGTCTTGGTGGTGAGTCAAAGCTATGGACGTCGATAACTCCTTTGCATACATTCAGCAGCAAAGCCCAACTCATGAAGTTAACTCATTGGTTCCCAACTGGATCTTGAGTTCTACTTCCTATTTGGACTACCTTTGCATCTCGAGTTTTGGTCTTCTTCATCCTGGTTCGATCTCCATTCGGGTCGTGATCACCATATAGGTTCGGGTTCTCCATCGGTTCATGAGTAGCTCCGGTTCGTGGCCAACAAGCAGTTCGGGTCATGGTGCCTCACTGGGTTTAGGTCGTTGTCAACATTCGTTTCGCTGGAGCTTCGGATCGTGAACTCCAGGTCTTACTTCCTCATCGGTTCGGCTCGTGAGCCCTGGCATCGGTTCGGATCGTGACTCCTCTCTAGAGCATCGGGTCGTGATCTTCCAATGCAAGCAGGTTGGTTTGGTTTGTGACGGTGTTTGGTGACTTCATGCGGGCGGTTCGGTTCGTGCACTTGAGGCGACTCATAGGTGGGCTACACGACCCGACCCGGTCCTCCCCCACCGATCTGATCCGGTACCCTGCATAATTTCCTGCAACTTCCAGCGATGGTTTTACGCCACATGACGACGTTTTCGACCATTCTAACTGTTCTAGGTAATCACAAAATATTCCAAACAGTCATTGCAACATGTATAATCAACCACAAACACCAAAACAACAATTTCAATAAGTTAAAAATGGATCAAACCAACCCAAAACCCATATTTTCCCCTTAATCATGTTTAATCAGAACTTATGATAGGATTAACAAAAATTAACCAAATTAACCCAAATTTCTAACAGTGGAATAAAATGATGTTTTATAATTTTACAAATTTTTCCAGATTTTTCTGAATTATAATTTCGTTAATTCTCACTAATCACCCCTAATTAGCCGTAATTAGTGAAAAACAGTGCAAATCACTCACCTTATCCACAAATAAAACATAGATCTGAAACTATCTCTGATTTGGATCGAATCTCTATGCAACACAGCAGCTCTATTCCCAAATTGATGCTAATTTTCTTTGATTTGATGTGGATTAGACTAAAACTTGATTAAATGGTGATTAGAAGATGATTCTAGAAGGTGGAGGCCATAACTAGTGTTAGAGAAATGTTTTAGGCGGCTGAAAAATGAAATAAAAATCGTTTCCTAACTGTTCTCAGCCTCCCCATAACCCTAATCCCGAAATGGATTATGGGCCCTCTTGCTAATCACCCTTAGTAGGCCCCGTTAAGGTGTTTTTCACCTTCTAAACATTGTTTCAGCCATATCCCCCAAACGGTGAGTCCGTTTGGCTAATGTAACCACTCTACGGAATTGTAAACCATCATCTGAATCTAATGGAAGTGGTTTCAGGTCAAAGATCCTTTCCAATCAAAAGTTATGGCTGAAACAAAACCAGCTAGAGGAAAAACGATCATTTAAAAATCGGCAAAAACCATGAACATTGAAAATGACCCCAATAGTCGTTCCCTAAAGTTACACGACCATGACCTCGTATGAAAAAGAAATAAATATTCTACGATCTTTCGATACGTAGAATGCGGGTCGTTACACAGGTAATGTTTGTTGAGTTGCAATAACTGTAACTAATGACTCGTCCTCTTCGTCTAATTCACCGGTGATGAAGAGTATATGTTCATTGTCACTTATTTTGTGTCCCACTGCATTCAATTTGACACAAAAATTATTTATCTTGCTCGTGTATTCTTTTATGTTCATGTTCTTTTTCCTTGAATTTTTTAATTCCCTTCTGTATTGCATCACACGTGCGGCTGATTGTGAGCTGAAAACCTGCTCTATAGTGGTCCATATTTCATATTATGAATTGCACACCATGATTTGTGATAGTAGATTCGGACTAATAGATGACAGGTGCCACGACGATAACAAACTGTCTTGCTTTTGAAAAGTGGTATAATCGGGGTTTGGTATGGTGTTTCCCTCTTGATCTGTCATCATAATTGGTGAAATAGATAGCGTGCCTTTTATGTAATTCTGTAAACCACATCCTTTGAGTGCAATTTCAATTTGATATTTCCACAATATGTAATTGTCTTCATCCAAAGATGTGGTAATGACTTGCCTTTTTGCTTTGAGTAGGTTGTGCCAGTTTGGTGGGGCATCATGGCCCATGCTGCCAGAGACATTAGAGGTTGGCTTCATTGTTATTTTCCATGGCTGTTTGGCGGTCTGTGAGGCAAGAACTGCAGATGAAAACCAGAAGAAAGAGTGGTTCGATAGGTAATGGAGATATAGACTTTCTATTCAGTGTTTAAGCCTTTCGCCGGTGCTCCGATACCATATTGGAGATATATAAAAGTAACGGAGATATAGAGGAGTGATGCAATAGAAATATATTATTGATTGCTATTTTTCTAAGACGGGATGAGATACAAAGCGTGAGTATCTATAGGCGATTGCCCAACGTTCACTTGCTAAAATTAAGGAGCAACGTTCACATGCTGTGATTAAGGATACTTTGCTAAAGTATTTTATACTTCTTCATTCCAGTTGATTACGTGGCCCTTCGTCTATCATCCATTCACCAATATCATCAACCGTTCATTCAGCAATCCGCTATTTTATTTTCCAGCCAGTACTGGAGCCGCCCAAGGTTCAATTAGTTAGCCTACTGTAATTATTGTAAATACTAGGCTTTGTAACGTATTTTGTATCAATTCGAATACATTAAATATATCAGAGAATATCTCTTGTAAATCTGTACAATTTTGTTCATCAATAAAATCACTTTCTACTGGTTTCTTTATACTCATTACCTTCCTGTCATCCAACTGTATGCTATATACAAGAAACAGTGACTGTTCTACCATTTTGATTGAACGAATTTACCCAAATATGCATTGGAGAAGGAGGGTCGGATGGGGGACGTACACACACACATACATAACAATAATTTTTTAGTGCGACTAAAGGTAATATTTGGAACTCATGTTCGTGGAATTGCAAAACAATTCTACTTCCCAATCTTGCATGCATATAACAAGGATTCGGAAGTAAGAGGAATTCAAGAACCGTGTTGATGCTAATAAAAAATGATCAACTTATGATATTCTGTAGGAGACATTATTTATTAATCAAGAAGAGGTTTAGCTTCATATTTATATTTGATATTTTAAATTGAACTAAATTTTAATAAATGCTATGAACTTGAGTCCAACGACAAATCCATATCCAACTGCTCTTTCAGACGAGACCTCTAATCTTGCTGAAGTAACAAAGGAAACCATCCATCATCGGAAATATGATTATGTAAATAACAAGCCTGATATTTCAAACTCATTGTTTTCAAGTGCGAATTCAATCTTTCTGTTCGAACTATATATATTCCATAATACTGATACTTTTGAACCTGTGTTACGTTATTGCTAAAGTTATTCATATGTTTGCCATTGATACTTTTGGTTTAGATCTATACATGTCAATGTCATAACCAGCTGGTCTTAGCTTAATTGCCACCCCATGGTGAGGGATTTGTAATCAAAAATTTATGAGATACCACTTTTGTTTTAATAATGCACTAGGAAACAATTTGAAGCTTAAAAGCCTGTTTCACTGAATTTATTTACCCACCATTTTTCTCATCCCTAAGTCTTTCATTAATGATGGTGCAAAATAATTTCCTCAAAAATGTTGTAAAACAATTTTATGTAATTACGTTGTTTAAACTAGGTCATATCGGTTACGCTATGTGGTATGACAGTGTTATAATATCTTCAAAAAATATATAACTTAAGTCCGAGTTTATTCGATTGTTTTAGTTAATATGGAATTAACTAGACATTTGAACAAATTCATTTCGCATCTAGGTTCTTTTTTTTTTTGGGGGTGGGGGCACCTATGACCTATCCAGTTTTATACATCGTAAATTAAAAAAAAAAAAACTAACTTCATGTCCTTTGGAATAAATGATTAAAATTAAATTATTTTTCCTTTTTACACTATTTACAATTTTACTTGTTTATGTCTTCCATATACATGTTCATATTTCTACTATATATATATTCTAAAATAAAAGGCTACATATATTATAAGAAGCATAGTACAAAATGAGGAGAGAGCTGGTCACAAATAATAACTACAGACAAAACGAACACCATACAAATCTAAAACAAAGACCAGCTCAATCCAATAGTACACAACAAGCTTTACATAATATAAACTACAAGAAAACAAGCTAGCCAGAAACTCCAGGAGACATTGCAAACACCAGAAACTAAGTTCAAACCAATGACCAAAGAGCCAAGGCTGCAGCTCCCAAACAACAAAAGCTTCAGCAGATAAGATTAATCCCAGAAACCAATAGTAAAAGAGTTTTGAGAATAGAAACTGAATGATTTTATTTCTATCTCAATTGATTTAAAATATTACTTTGTACACTTTTGATACTGAAATGAAATTGAGTGAAAAAGATTGTTATATCAATTACAGAATGAATGTACAAGGCTTTGTATTTATAAGTGTGTATTATAACGTTGTATTCTCTGATTTGAGCCTTGAGTTCTTTACAGTCCATATAGATTTCAGATTGATGTTGGGTTTGGGCTTCGCCCTGTTTATATTTGACTTATTTGGTGGAGTATGTGATGCCTTGCTGGAGATTATCTCATTTCCTTTATTCATTTAATTACCCTCCCTCCTCGCAAATCAATGCTAGGGTTAGGGTTTTTATTGCTGTCTTTCGAGCGATTCTTCATCTCCTTCTTCAACTTTTGTCTTCTTTTCTAATGAAATTCTCCAATTTCTTCACTTTTGGACCTTTAGAATCAGTGGATCTGTTCAATGATGAAGTCTTTGAGCTCCTCTTATCTATGATATTCTTATTGTCTTCAAAGGCTTTGTCTTTGTCTTCAAGTCTTCTGTTTGGTTTTGGATCTGACGTTTCCATGAAGGATTCTTCATATTTGTTATTGATTCTCCAAACTTTCAGGGATTCTCTGAACTTGATGAGTTGGTAGACGAAAGTGGTTTAGTAAGTGTATCAGCCCTCTGGTAAGTGGCAGGTATATGTCTGACCTCTAAGCTTTCTTTAATTACTTGCTCTCTTACAAAGTAGAGATCGGTTTCAACATGCTTAGTTCTAGAGTGTAGTACTGGGTTTGCAGACATATAAATTGTACTTTGATTGTCATACTATAGTATTGATTTGCCTAGATTAATGCTTAACTCTATAAGTAGAGATCTTAGCCACATTATTTCAGCTGTTGCATTTGCAATGCTTCGGTGTTCTGCTTCAGTACTTAATCTTGAGACAGTTGATTGCTTCTTTGAACACCATGAAACTATGTTATTACCAATGTATATATAATACCCTATTTTTGATTTCCTATCATCTGGGTCTGATGCCCAATCTGTATTTGCATACCCGGTGATATTGTAGTTGTTTCTTGCTTTGAAAGTGAGCCTATAGTTTATCGTTGCGTTTAAATATCTCAGTATCCTTTTTACAGCTTTCAAGTGTATGTCCAGTCGGTCCTGCATGAATTGACACACTTTGTTAACACTGCATGATGTATCAGGTCTGGTAATTGTTGCATATTGTAATGAACTAACTACACTTCTATATTTTTTTGAGTTGTATATGGATTCTCCCTTATGTTTAAATTGCTGACCATTGGTGTTGGTTGACCCTTTGCTTCATTCATTTGTGTCTTTGCTAGAAGTTCACCAATGTATTTCTTCTAAGGTAATGTGATTTTTGTTGATGATTTTGAGTTTACCTCAATTCCAAAATAGTAATTTAGTTCTCCTAGTTCTTTAACAGAGAACTAATTGTCTAAATACTGCACTAATTTGATGACTTCAGTGCCATTATTACCTGTAATTATCATATCATCAACATAAATAAGAATATATACAGTACAGTTATTATCAGATATTATAAAAAGTGAATTGTCAGATTTGGTAGATTGAAATCCCACATTACCCAGAGTGGATTTCAATTTATCGAACTAGACCCTAAGGGCTTGTTTGAGTCCATAAATTGCTTTGTGTAACTTGCACACAAGCTTTGGATTTTGAATGTAACCTTAAGGTTGTTCCATGTAGACATCCACTTTAAGTTTTCCATTGATAAATGTATTATTGACATCGAGTTGCCTGAGTTTCCATCCTATGCTGATAATAATTGTTAGTATCACTTTGACTGTAGTTAGTTCGACTATGGGGAAAAGGTTTCGTTGTATTCAAAATCCTACTGTTGTGTAAAACCTTTAGCTACTAATCTAGCTTTGTATTTATCTATGGACCCATCAGATTTTCTTTTGACTTTGTATGTCCACTTGCATCCTATGATATTCTTGTCTTGTGGTGGTTCAACAAGTTGCCTTGTTTAAATTTGCATAAGTGCTCGATATTCAACATCCATAGCGTTAACCCATCTGTTATTTGCTTTTGCTTGATCATAATTGCATGGTTCTTTAAGATCCATGAGTGCAATATACATCTTGGGTTTAAAAATTCCACTTTTAGCCCTTGTAATCATTTGATGAGTGGGTCTTGCTTGACTTTGAGTGTCAGGTTGTCTTTCTTTATCAGATTCTTGTCCTTTATTTTATTTGTATTTTCACTCTGTTCACTGTTGATATTATCTTCATTGTTATGTGGAAAAGGTGACTTGCTGTGTTGGCTTGATGATTGAACAATATCACGGCTTTGTGGTTCTGTTTCTTCATGTGTCTTCTCAGAGTCACTTGCACTTAAGAAACCTGAATATATAGGTATGGGTGGAATAGATACATTAGAATCATGTAATTTCTTTGTAGTTTTGATTGTGTTATCATGATATGGAAAGATTTTCTCATTAACATGTCTGCTGATGTAGATATGACCACTATCATCCACACTTATATCCTTTTTGATTATCAGCATACCCTAAGAAAGTACATGGTTTGGATCTATAATCAAATTTATGCTTGATGTAAGGCCTTAGATATGGGTAGCATAGACATCCAAAAGATTTCAGAAAATTATAATCAGGTTTTATCTTAAATAACTTTTGAAATGGACTAATTCCTCTGAGGACTTTAGTTGGTAACCTATTTAATACACTTCAGTCTTAAAGGGATCATGCCAAAAATTTAATGGCAAATTTTCTTGAGCTAATAAAGTCAAACCTGTTCCAACAATATGTTTATGCTTTCTCTCAACAAGTCCATTTTGCTAAGATGTATGTGGGCAGGTACTTCTATGAATTATTCCCTTTTTGAGGATAAATCTTTTAATGGTTTATACTCTGCACCACCATCTGACTGAAACACTTTGACTTGTGAATTAGTTTCTTTTCAACTTGAGTGATAAAGTGCATTAGAGTGTTACATGTGTCATATTTAGACTTTAAAAGGTATATCCAAGAGAGGCTACTATACGCATCCACAAAAGGTATATAATAGTTATTCCCATAATCTGAATTAATTGGTGATGGACCCCAAAGCTCAGTAGCAATTAATTCGAGTGGTTTTGCGTACTTAGTAGTAGAACTTGCAAAAGGTAACTTATGAGATTTTCCCATTTGACAATAGGTGCATAAGTATGGCAAATAAATATCATCACATTTAATATTGTTCTCAGCAATAACTTGTTTTGTAACTCCGATACTAGGATGACCTAGTTTATTATGCCAAATATCAAATAAACTAGTTTCTTTTTCAGAAATATTATCACTGAAATTGCAATTCGGTGTTCTTCTTCTTCCATCACAACTGCAAAAGTTTTCATTGAATTTGTACAGACCATAGACTTCATTACCGTACAACAAAATTTTCTTAGTCAGAATGTCTTTGATTAAACAGTAATTAGGATAAAACTCAAAATACAAATGATTATTCTGAGCAAAATGAGACACACTTAAGAGATTTTTCTTTATGTCAAGCACTCTTAACAAATTCTTCAGAAGTAGGTTTTTATTACCATTTAACATACCACAACCAGTGTGAGTAATGAAAATAGACTTACCATTTCCCATGCTAACAAACTAATTACCTCTGTACTCCTTGCATCCCAAGCTAAGATTTTCTAAATTGTTTATTAGATCATTAGTTGCTGCTGATCTGGGTACCATCTCTCATCATTTATATGTTCTGCCCTTGTTGTTTCTTCACTACCTGTAGCTTTTCCTTCATTTTGATTGGTTTGATCATTCTGCATTTGTGCAGCATTTGCATTTGCGTTATTTCTTTGATTATTTGTAGGCCGGTTGGGTGTATAGCTTTGATTGAATCTTAAGTAACACTTGAATGTTTTGTGTCCAATTCTCTCACAAATTTGACATTTAGGCATGTTTTTGTTATTACTTCTACCCCTGCCTCTTCCTCTGTTGTTGAAACCTCCTCTTTGTGGGTTTTCACCTGATCTTTGATCTCTGATTCTATAACTATTAGCGTAGTTGATAGATAAATCTGTTTCTTGAGGTTTCTTACTTTCCAGTCTTGTCTCATTTGACAAGAGAATAGAGTGAACCTCTTCAAGAGGTGGTGTAGTCTTTGTGATGAGATAATTGCCTCAACAGCTTCATATTCATTGATTAAACCATCAAAGATATTCAACACTTGTTCAGATTCTATCACCTTCTGGCCTGCTGCCTCAAGTTGATCACTTAAGGTTTTTCATTTTTGAGAGGTATTCTCTCATACTAATATTACCTTTCTTAGCATTCTGAATCTGTCTTTTGTAATGCGTTATCTTTGCAGAAGACTGTGCATTAATGTTCTTTTAAACATTTGTCCAAATTTCATTTGAGGTTTTACAGCCAATGACTTGAGAAATCAAATTGCTACTGATAGATGATAACAACCAAGCACTAATTAACCTATCTTGTCTGTGGTGCTTTACATATTCCTCATTTTATACCACTCTGTTTTTTGATCAGTAACATATGCAAATGGAATAGCTAAAGTATCAAAAATGTATCCTTCTAGACCATGTCCCTGAATTTATGTCTCTATTTGATATGTCCAATTCAAATAGTTTGTTTCATCAAGTTTTATTTAGATTAATTGAGTTTGAGGACTAATGGAGGTTTTAACTAATTGATCTACAGATAAGGCAATAACAGTTGGCTGGACTTGTGATGAGGCAGAATCAAATGCAGAATTGTCACCCATGATGACAGATATGGATCAAGAAGATGTAAATAACATGAGAAAGACTTACTTGATTGAATTCAGAATGTCAAAACAAGACTACAATTCGAATGTCACTTGCAATCAGAAGGATAATGATTTCATTGGTATGGCAACACTTTGAATTGACTTCCTGATTTTCAGGTCGCCTGAATTTAGTTTTCTTCATGCTTTCTTTCTGATCTTCCCTGAATAACTGATTGTCGAGATTAGATGCAGCCTGTGATGGTTGTTTGGCAAGGCTCGGATCTGGTGCATCCAGTGAAATACGCTTGGTGAGGCACAGATATGATGCAGCCAGTGGCTATGTCTTGACGTGGCATAGATTTGATGATCACAACAACTCTCAACTAATAAGTGTGATCACTTTGACAAGAGGAATCCCCAAATGATGAAATTACTCTGATAGGGATTCTAACACAATTTTTAATGATACTCAGATGCAGATCTTGCTGTTAAGCGCTTGCTCTGATACCATAAAAGAGTTTTGAGAATAGAAACTAAATGATTTTATTTCTATCTCAACTGATTTACAAGAATACTTTGTACACTTTAATACTAAAATGAAAACGAGCGGAATAGATTTTGATTTCAATTACAAAATGAATGTACCAGGCTCTTTATTTATAATTGTGTATTATAACATTGTATTATCTGATTTGAGCCTTGAGTTCTTTGCATTCCACATAGCTTTCAGATTGATGTTGGGATTGGGCTTCTACCTTTTTGTATTTGACTTATTCGGTGAAGTATGTGATGCCTTGCAGGAGATTATCTTGTATCCTTTATTTATTTTATTAGTAAGGCAAATGTCTCACCAGGAAAACAAAAAAGAAACTAACCAAGAGAAAAGCATAACATGTCCAGAATCATCTCCAATAGGAAAGAATAAGCATCATCAAGAGAACCATAATGCCAGAAATACCAAAAACAAGGCTAACAACACAAACTGCAAGCCAATTCCTAAAGCTCCAAATAACCCAGCACTAACTAAGGAAGAACAACAAAAAAACATAAAGCCAGACAATATAAAAAGAAAAGATCACTTTTTAAAGATTCCTCCATTTATAACACCACCAGGAGAGTTACCTTCTTCCTAAGCCTGTTTTGTTTTCGATCTTGTTTGAATTTGATAGACTAGTTTAACCCATTCAGGATTAGTCTACACCAAAGGTTCACCATTCATAACCCTACTGCCCCTTTGAATTTACTATACTTAAGTTTAGTTGTCCTCCTTTTAATGCTGCTCGAAGAGCTATCAGATTCATCTATTAATATTTTTGTATTTCCTACTTTATCACTTACATGTAGTCCATTATAACCTTCAATATCTGTTATTCCATCAAATTCATTACTAACTTCAGAATTCTCAGTATTATTAAAACCAACTTTAATTTGCTTACCAACATCATGCTTGTAAACTTTAGAATCTGTAGGCACATTCGAAGAATTTTGAAGTCCAACTACACTGTTTTGATACAAAATCTTATCAGCCTTTGAAAGAATATCCACTCAGGTATCCTTGATCTCCTTAACTACTTTCTGTAATTCTCATTAACACTAACAACAATTTCACCAGTAGTATTATTCTGAGGCAACCTATGTCCACCAACTTCTACATTCATATGCTTATCTTGATTACCCATGGCATCATCTATATCCATCCCACTAACTTTATTAGATTTATTCATACCAAACCCTATTTGACTTGCATAAAATAGTAGAATGTCGAAACACTCTATAGTTTGAACATATAGAAGGAATCCATTCATATTGAACTTTCTTCCAAACTACATCCCCATTATGGCACTGAATAGGAACCTTCTCAGGAAATCTGAAGTCAATATTAGCCTCTACCAACACTCTAGTATACAAAATACGACATAAGCCTAACTCTATACCAGTAAAACAGTTTCATAACAATAGTATAGATTGTTGATAGTTTGTTAATATAATAATGACTTTGTGATTTTTATGTTGACCATGGTTTTATGAATGTAATTATGAAGAGGCAAGGTCCTTATACTTTTTATGGACTTTTCTTTTTGGAAGTAAAAATGATGTATATAATTGATCTATATCTTTAGTTCACAAAACCATTTTTTCATGCTTGATTTATAGTTCATTGTTTCCCATTAAATGTACAATTTGATATCAGAATATGCATATTTTATGATGCATAAACTTGGTGCTTATCAAATATTTTGTGTCAATATAGTGGTTGCCATCTGATATACATGTAAATGTGTATATTTTATCCGCTTGTTTATCTTATTTTCCCTTTAAAATTATTGATATTGTACATATATAGCTGTGTTTTCAGATTGTTGATAAAAACACGGTTTAGAGCATTTAATGGATAAAGCATGAAGAATTTTCTTAAAAAGAGCGAAGTTTCAAATTAGTAAAGCTTGAAGAGTTTAAAGCTTGAAGAACGGTTGCAAATAGATTTCAGTTAGGTAAATTTGGCTCAATGAATACTCATGATGCGTTCACATTGGCTCATTTGCAAGGTCACTCATTGTACAGCTTCGTCCACACTGGCTTATGTATTATTTGGGCTAAATCTTTAGTCCCACATTGTGTAATTAGCCAATTAGTCTTTGTCATATCAGCTATAAATATACTGTATCTCGTTCATTTGTAATCACGTTAGGTTTTATTCTGTAATCCTTCTCTTGGAATAAAATCATTCTTCTCCCTTTCTCTTTACTTTTTATTGTATTTTATTTATGTTGTGTATTTACTTTTTATTTTCTTCTTTAGCTATGTCGAGCTAATCTCCTTTAATTAGGTGGTGATGACGCTGGATTAGATTCAAAATGAATCATATAGCCAAAGAGATTAGAACTTCATGTATTTAGATCTAGATCTGAACCAAGGGTTGGATCTAAACCTTCACACTCTGTGTCGTTTAAGAGCTATGCTTATTCACAGGGTATATTCAAGTTCGATCTAATGTTTATCAGATTTAGATCTAACATTTAGGGTTTTAGTAATAGGGCTGTATATCGGGCAGGACAGTCCGTTGTCCGGCTTGGTCCGAAGCTATAAGTTGTCCAGTCCGTGTCCGTCCGATTCTCTTATAGGACAGAGCTGGGACACACAGTGTTCGGTCCGATCTAAAATGTTCGATGTTTTTCTATTATCCAAGGCTATATCGGACAGGACTGTCCGTTTTCCGACTCGCTCCGAGGCTACATGATGTCCGGTACGTGTCCGTCCGAGTTCTTATAGGACAGAGCTTAGACACACCTCCGTCCGGTCCGACCCGTTTACACCCTTATTTAGAAATAATAGTGAATCTGTCCTAATAGCCTATGGTTGTTTAAGAGCTTTGCTCATCTATAGGCTATACTTGTCGTTATTCACGTATTTTTTTCCAGAAACCTAATAAGTGTTGATTCATGTTTACGACAGAAACATGAATTAGATCTGATTAATCTGTTTGGTTATTAATTCATGTTAATTTAATCTATGTTATTGCTCCTTAATTGCTTTCTTTAATCATATAAAACTCTATTTTATTTAATTTCTGTTAATTTTAGTGTTTTCAACCAATCAAAATTCTAGAATAACTTGATTGGATTTACTAGTTTAAATATTTTTGGTCCTAGAGTTCGACACCCTCTATAACAATCCTTGTTGTTTAGGAAAGCCGAACGGATTTTTCGGTTGTTTAATTTGTTCGCAAAAAATTTTGGCGCAGTTGCCGGGGACTAAAATAATTTTTCTTAGTAAATCCTTCGAGTTATATTTTTATTTTTTTATTTTATTTTCTCTTTAGTTTTCATTAAAAAAACACAAAAATATTTGTATTCCTTTTATTTTCTTTTATATATAAAAGAAATCTCTTGGTTAGTTTTTGATTCAGTGCTGCTGATTAAGGTATTCTAATTAAGAGATAGAAAAAAAATTATCTTGCCAATTTTGTTTCTATTCCTGTCTTTATTGCCTTCCCATTTTTCAATACATTTCTTTTTCGTTTCTTCTTTTACAAGTCAATTAAAAAAAATAACTTGTAAAGTTTTCTTCAATTTCTTCCCATCTTTCAATCTCTTTCCTTTCTTCTTACAATTCATTTTGTATAAATTGGTTGCTTCTTTTTGCAACTATCTGAACAACAATAAAAAAACTTTGCAATTTTTCTTTTTCCCCTTTTTGTGCTCTCTGATTCTCTACCAATTCGCTCCTTACCCACCGCAAATATACCCATTTACATCTCTACACCACTGCCAAACCAAAACGCAGCAACTACCTCAACAAATCCACCTACTATCTCCTCCATCCACATTACAACACAACTCCTACATCGCTTTTATATCCTTTACCTACTCCATCATTGCACTTCAGATCAGTTCCCACTGCTTGTCAGCGACCAGTCAACCGTCCTCGCAACGAACTCACATCATACACCCCGTACCCAAGCCAACACGCAGCTCCACCTCTTTTTTCAATCCAATCACCCTCAACTTTTTGCATACACTGAACGCAACCTGCACCATCCTACAAAGCAAAGCCTCATCCAGTTATGCCATCACCTTCTACACTGTCAATAAGCCAACAAAAATACCACACCACCATCCTATATTCAACGTTCAGCAAACCAAAAACCAGATCACCTCCCTTTTCTTCACGCAAAGCCCCCTTTACCTTATCACAATCGACCACACAAAACCGCACCTCTTTCCCAAGGAAATCACACACATCGCAAATTTAGGAGGCACTTCAATCCCCTCGAACTCAGCAAGCCTCCGTATCCATCCTTCACGCAACACTGCTCTCCACTGTCCCACCACTTCAACAAGCTCCACCGCGACGCTGCTCTCCACCCTCGATCCTTCTCAGTCAACACGCAGATCCCCAAACCTCATCAAACAAGGCCACACCCCAATTTCCAAGTCCCTCCTTTACAAAACAAACATTGCGTCGTCCTCTTTACAGCAAACAATTTCCAGGTACCCGAATCCCTGCCTCTTCCCAACCGCATCATCATCCTCCCAACCGCAGCAGTCTCAAGCCCCCCAATTACAGTCTCTCACCATCTCCGACCACGATCTGAGCGCACCTTTGACCAGAACTCGAAAATCCCAAGACTTCTAACCAACTATCGAAAGCCTAGCCCCTTCTACATCCATATGTGCCTTCGAACATCCAATTATTACCCAAAACTGTTTGCAGTTGTCGAGATTTGTTAGAAACAAAACTATTTGCGAAAATTGTAGGCAATCAAATACCACCACCATCAATAGTACTATACCCAATTCACGCCCAAAATCAGCACTGATCTCCTTGAAATCCTACCTCCTCATCAACTGTGAACCCTTCACCGAACATCCCCTTCACCGATCACAAAGCAACCCAAATTCCAATCTCGAAAACCAAACCGCAATTCCCTGCTCTTTGAATCAAAATCGAATCTCAAATTACAAATTACCAAATCGCTTGCTTCTGTTAGAAGCCGACCTTGAAAGTGGAATTCGAATTTTCTTTTCTCAAATCAGCATCACGATTTCGATTCCTATTATTTTTGAGAAACTTTGACATAGAGTGGATTGTTTTCGAGCGTTTTTTGTTTTATTTTATATATTTACTAAGAAAATAGGATAAGGGGCCATAGGGCTTGGCTTATTTATTTGAGTGGGGTTTGAGAGATTTTGTCTTTAGCGGTTCTTTCCTTTGTGTTGAGCCTATTTCTTTTGTGTTGAGTCCAGCTTTTATTTTTGTTTCTTGTTTAGTTTAGTTTTCTTTTCTCTTGTCCTTTTCAATTTGTTTTTTTTTTGGTATTTTCTTTTTTGATTTTTTTTCCGCCTCCTTTAGTTATATATATATATATATATATATATAATCCTTTTGTTGTTATTTTTATTTTTGATTTTCTTTCAGTTTATACTCATCTTGTTTTCTTTTTTTTAATTTTTTTAGTTTCGTTTTCTTTGGGTTTTTTTTAAAAAAAAAATAAGAAAAAGGAAAAAGAATCAATTCAAAGACCAAAGTTAAGGAACAGAGCAATCAAACAAGAATTCAAAGGTTAACGGTTTTGCAAACATATTTGGTTGGAGCGGTCACACACCTAGTAGGGTGTGTACACGCTAGCGCTACTCAGTTGCACCGGATGGACTGCCGATCTAGGTGAGAAATTTCTAAACTCTACAGGGACTGTTGTTGCTTGAAAAATATAGGGGCAGCGGCTTGCTTATAAAAAAATTTATTTCTTCAATTTATTATTCTATGACTGTTCTGTGATTGATTATTTTTCCTGTTGATGTGTGGTTGGAAATTTAAAAAAAACGTGGAATAAATTATTTTTGAAATCAAATCGAGGATTATCCAAAGCTCATAGGACAAAATATTCGTTAAATTGACAATTAAGATTGATACTCTCTGATGTGTCTAAGGAACGGTAGAGTCTAGAACTCAAACAGGTTCTTAAACCTTCAATCGTGTTTCTACGGTGATTCGTGGCACACTGATAATTCCTGTCTGAACCTGGCCCAGACTTGTATTCATATAATCCGAAGCTGTTAATTTTAACATATTTTTTTAAGAGCTTCTTTAGAGCCACAACTTTTGCGACTGGTTTTTTGAAAAAAAAAAACTCTTTTCTTCTAGTACATGCGCACTTGCCCCGTGTACAGCCAAGATTGCAATTCTTTTCAAAATTCAAATGATTTTGGTTTCAACTCAAATCAGAATGAATTTCAAGCTAAATTTTTTTCGAATAATTTCCACAACGCTCGGCAAACTGTTGCACCTCAATATGAAAAATGCCATTCAACGATTATGGAGAATTTATCTGAGGCGAGTAAACTATTAGAGTAAATGGTTAAGCAAAGTGCTGAATTTCAAAACAATCTCAACACGGGTGTGAACGAAAATTTCGAAAACCAAAATGATTTTCGTAATACGAGGGGAGTTATGAGTTTGGTTATCGAATATGAAAAATGTGCTGCAAACAAGCTAAATTTGTGGTGATGTTGGTTGTGAAAAATGAAGAATGAACAATGTTTTAGAGATGAGGTGGATGAATTTTTAAGGTCTACCAATGAGGAACACATAGAAACATCGAATTTTAAAAACAAAATTTTGAAGTCTGATGTATCAACCAATTTTATTGAAGATAGCTTGAGTGAAATCGATCAATTAATGTATGAAATTTGGAATTGTCGCGAGGAAATCAATGAATGGGCGCGAATTTTAGATGAAAAACAAAATCAAGAAAATAAAGACATCGAAAACATGCATTTAATTCAACAACAGGCTCGATACACTATTGAGCTTTGGAAAAAATTGAAAAATCAATTACTGGAGGGAATTCATGACGTTGATAAATTTTAGGATTTCATGAAACTTCGCTTGACTTACTTCAAAGAACTACTTCAAAGAATAATTGATAGCAAACTAAGTTGCCCTGAAATTCAGGGGATAGAAATTCAAATTGCTCTTCTTATAGCTAAGGTCACGAACTTGTACAACAACTTTAAATCCCAATCTAGTGACAAAAAAGTTTCTGCCAAAGCTTCTTTTGAAAACAATAATCAGCCAGTAACTTTGTCACAACATTATATAACGATTATTTATGATTCATGACTGTTGATGAAAATGAAATTTTTGAAAAATATCTTGTTCAAAACACTGATTTTTGTGAAACTGAAATTCAGTCTCAAACTGATGCTTCTGCTAAAACTCAACTCTTACTGGAATCGAAAATTTTCAGTTACCAACTTTTGAAATTGATGAAAATCTTAATGAAGTTGTTGAAATCTCGGTAATTGATTTGAATTTAAATTCTCTTGAAAACGAAGACGTCAATTTTAAATTTGATTTTTCTCTCTCCAATTCTGAAAATTTTGAAAATTTTGAAAATTTAGCAACTTTAGATTGTCAACTTGAAAGAAATGACGAAGTTGGTAACAGCTGTTTAGGAGAGGAAGACTTTGAGCGAAAACTTCTTGAACTGATTGACGATAATGTTGTTGGGTCTGAAATTTAAAATGAAACATTTGAAAATTTATAAATTCTCGAGGTTAAAAACAATGGGACTATTGATTGTGATCTTAAACACAATGACATTTTTTCTGAAACTGTTGAAACTCCTTGCAACTTGATCATTTCAATTGAACCTCTCTGTGATCACTTGTTTTTCAATGATAAATTTCTGCAGTATATGAACTCTTTCTGGAATAAAACTTTTTGTGAAAACATGATTTCGAAAATTACTGAAAATTCATTTGTTCGGTTTTGACATTATGTTTATGAATGAACCTTTAGTTAACAAAATTTCAAATATCAAAGCAAAACCAAACAATATTTCTCAAAACAAGTATGGGGGTGAGAGTGATGCACACGTCTCTCAATTTATACATCATCTAAACAAATAAAATTTTGTTTTTGAAACTTTTACCGAACCCCAGCTCGATGACCTCTCTTTAGTTGCTACGGAAATTCAATTCGATTTTAGGATCAATTGTAAGCTCAAAATTTTAAAATTTTGTTTTTGAAACTTTTACCGAACCCCAGCTCGATGACCTCTCTTTAGTTGCTACGGAGATTCAATTCGATTTTATGATCAATTGTAAGCTCAAAATTTTAAAATTAGCAACTCAAACTTTTGAAAAAACAAAATTTGTTTTTTCAAATCTGACACGTAATATAAAATCCTTTATGATTTGGTTTCTGTGCTTCAGCTACGTCTCATAATCTTAATGAGGCTGATCCATTGGTCCATTGTAGACCGGTTCATCTACTCGATGACTGCGTATTTTCTGCATGCGTATCCGGTAAGCCATGCTGACCCTCTTATTTTATTTCCCTTTCACTAAGATATGTCTGATTAACGATGTGCGGACATAGTCACACTCAAGCATGGGGGAATTTACATTACATCAGCAATCAAATTTTATGAACTAGGTCATTCGTTGAACAAGGACTAACTTAAATTTCATAAATAACACCTTAGTTCTTGTTTGATAAGTTGAATTGTTGGGTGATGGTAATGAACATTATTTATTCATTGAGTCGTAATGTGTCTTTTTAACATGCTAGCTTGAGACTGTGCAAACGTTAGTCGTGTTCTGGAGTAAGCGTGTCAACCCTTGTTATACATGTTAGAATGCGCAAGTAAAAATAATCAAAAAAAATATCCAAAAAAGTTTCATAAAAAAATAAAATAAAAATTATTTTGCACCTACATTTGTTGGATTTTCTGAGTTCGCTTTCATGCATAATATTTTCACTCAAAATTTTCAATTTGTAAGTTCTAAAATCTACTTGGCCCAATTAAGGAGAAATGACTCATTGTAGCGTTCTTCATCGATACTCCATATTATTCAAACCCAAGTTTTAGTCAATTTACATCCATGTTTCCGTTGAGAACAAGATTTTGATCGATGCCAACATATAAAGTTGCAATGAAGATCATTTCATAAAGATAAGGTTATATATATATATACACACACATTGAGTCGGGTTAGAAATATGTTAAAATCTATCCTCAAAGTATAACACGAATGCACAAAACAATTTATAAAGTTATATCATATCTTCGCTGCTGAAATCTGTATATTTGAGGAATTGAAAAGTCACAGAAAAAGCCCAAACGGTCCAGGCTCCGACTGGGAAAGAGTGCAGAGTGATCTAGACTGTGGACCGAGGTCCTCTGGTCCACAGCAATAAAACGGTCGACCGCCCAAAATACCACCAGTCGACCGTTCATGTTTCTATTTTGAAATAATGATTTCTTAGTTTAACCAGTCGACCGGTCAATGTGTTTTTGCACATAACGACTATTTTTTTGGACATTTAATTTTAATTAAATTCAACTAGTCGGCCGGTTGAAATTCACCAGTCGATCGTTTTCAAACAGCAAGCTTTTTCTGAAAGGTTGCTTCTATTTGTGAAGAGATTTCTATTCAATAATCAAAGGAAATGGACATAACTTTTTATAGAAACTCTTCATGAAGAATTACTACCTTTCTACTATTATATAAACAACTTCAAACTTGTTTTACAATCACCAAAAATCATTCTATATTCTCTCTAATTTTTGAATTGCATTTTTATATTCTTTGCAAAACAAAAGCTCTCCAAGTTTCAAATACTTGTTGAATCCTTGAATCAAATTAATATCATTTGATTCAACAAGCATTCTACTTCCTTAAATCTACGCATTCAAAGTATACACTCGAGGATAAGATTATAGGAAGGTTGTACAAGAATTGACAAATTCGCGTTATTAAGAACACACATTGTCAAACTATGGTTGAAGTCCTCCGTGTTGTTAGAGGCAAGTTGTGAAGACCTCGTGTTGTTAAGAGGCAAGTTGTGAAGTCCTCATGTTGATAGAGGCGTGAAATCCCGTTCGGCTGTCCAGGTGTTGTGAACCTGTTCATCGGGTGAAGCGAGGTTGTTGATTAGTGAAAATCCAGAGAGAGGTCTGGGACTGGACGTAGGATGGTGCTCCGAACCAGTATAAAAATCTCTGGTGTGATTTTTCTATTTTTACTGCATTTACTATCTTATATCTGTGATTAGCTATCATTTCATACTTGAGTGTTACACACCATATTACACGATCCTTGTGTACTGTATTAGCACGTACATGCCCACACTACACTTTCGGTTTCGAGAAGTTTTTCTTATATTGGTATACTTAAGAACCTTTTGTTTAAAGGTTAAAAAACGTCATTTTTATACCAATATTACACTACCCACTCCATACTTGCTTTAAGGTAGGATAACCATATACCGCATCTTATTTTATATGGGTTATCTATCTTACGAAATTTTGCTTATCATTCCTTTCAACTTTTTATATAACATCAATCCAGACTTGTGTGTTGAACTAGGGTTATATAAGTAGAGTAACTAGGGCACAAAATTTTCCTTTCATGAAGTGTTGGTTATGATTCGCTTAGTAGAAGAGGAATCAAATGAAACAATACACGGTATCATTCCATTCTATCTCCACTCATCATTCATCATGCAAAAAAAGCAAAAAAAATTGCAATATAGAGAAAATCCTGAGAATAAAATTGTCACTCGTCATTCTTGAATATAAAACATTCATTTCCATTCCATCCACATCAATCATACCGTACTTAGAAGCGAGGATTGTAGTTGAGGAGTTGAAAGGAAACAAACATGTTCATATGTGCCTTAGTATTCCTTTATCTTTTGTAGCATGAAGTTCAGCAATACACTTGCCCTCTTATCCATAATAATTTTTAGAATTTACAAAATTCTGCTTCATCGATGCATAGCTCACATCCAATACATTACAGTTGCACTAGGGCAAAATTATTCACAAAAAAAAGAATAAATGATTGGGTGCACATTATCAATTTGTAGCACTTTGGTTGACACCACGCTCTTAACCTTCAAGACAATTACAGTGTTATCAAGGAATTACAATTCAGCTTGAAAATTTTTATTCATTTTTGCACCAATTATGGGATGGACAATTTGGGACTAAACCGTTATTATTGAAGTTAGGTAAAATCCTTGGAATGTGAAAGACCTTATATATATTGTTTGATTAATCCACGTACATAAAATGCTTTGGATTTTGTGGGTAGTATCCGCTGAAAACCCTCACGAGACAACACTCGCCCTACTAGGGACACCTAGGGGTTTAACAGTTTGTTGCATACGCTAAATGCAATCGTGTTTCTTACGAAAGTGTGACATATCTTAGTTTAGTTTATTCGAGGACGAATAAAATGATAACTGTAAGGGTATTTGATATACACGTAAATGTGTATATTTTATCCGCTTATTTATCTTATTTTCCCTTTAAAATAATTGATATTGTGTATTTATAGCTGTGTTTTCAGATTGTTGATAAAAAGCATGGTTTAGAGCATTTGATGGATAAAGCATGAAGAATCTGCTTAAAAATCTGCTTAAAAAGAGTGAAGTTTAAAATTACTAAAGCTTGAAGAACAGTTGCAAATAGAGTTCAGTTAGGTAGATTTTGCTCAATGAATACTCATGATGCGTTCACATTGGCTCATTTGCAAGGCCACTCACTTTACAGCTGCGTTCACACTGGCTTATGCGTTATTTGGGCTAAATCTTTAGTTCCACATTGTGTAACTAGCTAATTAGTCTTTGTCATATCAGCTATAAATACACTGTTTCTCCTTCATTTGTAATTACATTAGGTTTTATTCTGTAATTCTTCTCTTGGAATAAATTCATCCTTCTCCCTTTTTCTTTACTTATAATTGTATTTTATTTATGTTGTTTATTTTCTTTTTATTTTCTTCTTTAGCTATGTCCAGCTAATCTCCTTTAATTAGGAGGTGATGACGCTGGATTAGATTCAGTATGAATCATATAACCAAAGAGATTAGAACTTCATGTATGTAGATCTAGATCTGAACCAAGGGTTGGATCTGAACCTTCGTACTCTGTGTCGTTTAAGAGCTATGCTCCTTCACATGGTATATTCGAGTTCGATCTAACGTTTATCAGATTTATATCTAACATTTAGGGATTTAGAAATAATAGTGAATCTGTCCTGATAGCCTATGGTTGTTTAAGAGCTTAGCTCCTGCATAAGCTATACTTGTCATTATTCACATATTTGTTTCTAGTAACCTAATAAGCGTTGATTCATGTTTGTGACAGAAACATGAATTAAATCTGATTAATCTGTTTGGTTATTAATTCACTTTAATTTAATCTATGTCATTGGTCCTTAATTGCTTTGTTTAATCATATAAAAATCTCTTTTATTTAATTTTTGTTATTTTCTATGTTTTCAACCAATCAAAATTCTGGAATAACTTGATTGGATTTACTAGTTTAAATATTTTTGGTCTTAGAGTTCGACACCCTCTACAACAATCCTTATTTAGGAAAGTCGAACGAATTTCACAGTTGTTTACAATTGTTTAATTTGTTCGTAAATATCATCCATATACCAAATTTTAGTATTTTTCCATTTGAGGACAACGCGGGGACAATGCAGTGGGTTGTACAATCACCACCCTTTAAAAAAAAGAACACTAACCCTTTCTTGGCTAGTTTATGTGTGTGTGTGGGGGGGGGGGGGGGAATCCATTCAGATTCCATGTTTGAAATATGTAGCATTCTGACATAATAACCTGTAAATCGATGTGTGACAAAAACTATTAATTGGATTGTCTACAATACCATCTGTAGTTAATACCAATGTAATTTGGAGTCTAGTAATGACTCATATGTACCATATTTAGGAGTGTCAAATGAGTTGGGTTGAATCTAGCAATGACCCAATCCGTCAAACTCATTTAATTAAATGGGTAAACCCTACCCAATCCACTAAATAAACGGATATTGCAACTTCAACTAAACTTATTTAGACAATTCACAAGAAACCAAGAATAAACATTTTCAGACCAGATGTAGCTGTTGTACATAACTCAAATTCGATACAGTCGTCAACATTAAAAGATCAGACAATCGCTCAAGATTTAAACTGATAAAATTAATACTTTGATAATCAAAGATTTAAATTAGTATAGAAACTACAAAATCAATCAAGATCAGTTCAATTTTCACATAAAAAAACAACATATAAAGTGGCATTCGAGATCTGCAACAAGCAAAGTTACATAAATTGCAATATTATAAATAAAATTTAATACGATATTACTCAATGCATAAATCAAAATTAGGTAGCACAAACGCATGAAATATGTAGTGTAGTGAAAATACTAAATCCAATTCTTTTCCTTCCTCTACGTCTATTGTACATACTTACCGGTTTATAAAAGATTCAAAATGTGGTTAGAGGCACCTATTTCAAGTAGTAGCATGCATTTATACAGTTCATACTGAAAGTAAATCATAGATTACAAATTTAGGTTATAACCATAATTGTATACAAAAATATAAAACATAAAGTACAAATAAAACTTGTTATTAGCAAAACTAATAATAATATATAGAAATTTGTCATATTTTTTCCTAATAATCATTTCATGGTATATGGTTAGTAACATTGTTATTCCAAATATATTTTGTTTAACTTAAAAGTATTTGATATATTTTTGTATCACCTAACTATTCATCATGTTATATATATGCAAATGTTTTAGAAAATTAATAAATATCCTATGAAATAATCCAAACACCATGATTATATTACATAACTTGAATTGGCACTCAGATTATTGGGATAATTAAAACAACTTTAAACTACTGAAGGCTTCTTATCGGAGTACAGTTATAAGTACAAGAAGAGTTTGTACATTTTTCAATTTATATATGAAACACCGGATAAGACCATAATGCATGAGATGTAAAAGACTATCTATATTTTGGAAATAAAATAGCAAAAAACAAAATTTTTGATCAAGATAACTAATTCACAGAACAACTTTATCTTCTTTATTAGCAAGGTTACTAATTTCATACAATCCATTTTATTTTCTTTATGCTCAAAATTTGTCCAAAAATTGAAATTTTAAATCATATGAAAAACAGTCAATAATATGTAAAGAGAAATAGCAATTAAACGAATTTATTTTCTCCCAAAAAAATTAATGGAACAGTTAATGAAAGTTTCTCATAATCGTATGATATCCTCGAATATAAAAAAAGTAAATACTCTCGTTTATGATTAAATTACTGGTCTCTAGTCCATCTACAAAACAGAACAATCATCATCCATCTACTCTATAAGTTATGTTGTATCATTTTCATACAGCTAGTCACGTAAACCAAATAGTGCTGTAATGATATCTTCTTTTAGGAAAGATCTATAATCATCGAGAACTCTTCCAATAATAAACTCGCTTTCAGATGCAATTGTAGAAATCAGAACTGCTAAAATATCTTTTCCCATGAAGGAACAAATTGGAAGTTTATATAGTTTGAACTTCCAAAACAGAAGGAAGTCAAATGATATTCTACGGTCTGATAATCCATTTTCGATGTATGACTTATATTCTAGATTACGAGAACTATTAACTAGATCATTTTCATGACAATTATAAAAGCCATGCAACATATCTTCACACACTTGTAGATATGGATCAATTTTTACATCTATGCATCCATATTTTTCGAACCACTTACTTCCTCAACCACTTATTTCTCTATGTTTTGCATACTCACTGTTATGATCTTCTAATTTACTTTCTACCTTACGAAACTCATTATTTTTAACTATATTGTAAACGATTTTGTAAAGTAAAAAGGATCATCATAATTTAAAAAAAAAACAAATTTGATTTTTTATTGTTGAAACTAGAAATAAGCAAGTAACTTTGTAGAAAACTTCGAAAAATCCAATGTTTTCTTTATTTTTACACTTTCATTACGGTGTAATGCATATTAGAAGTGAGTAGCACATTTAGTGGGTACAAATAAACAAAAACAAAAGAATTTGAAAATTTTCTAAAAAAAATCTTTCTTACCTTCTAGTTCCAATCGTCCAATATCAAATTTAAATTTATTTTTCTAAAGATTGTGATGATCCTTTTTACTTACAAAACGGCATAAAGGATAATGACTTTATGTCATTGATAACAAATGAAATGTATAAGAAATTCAACAAATATTGGAGACTATTTAGCATACTATTCTCTATTACATGCTTTTTTGATCCAATACATAAAGTCATATTTATTAGATTTTGTTATGAAAAAGTTTATGGACCTAGCAATTATAAGTTTAATGATGTATGTTTGAATCAAAAATGGTTCAAACACCAAAGGTGTGAAATCATGCTTCACCAAACGGTATGCAAAATGAAAATGGGGCCACAAATGCAAATGCAAGTAAAAAAGTAAGAAACACAAGGATTTTCATAGTGGTTTGATCTAGGAAAGATCTACATCCACTTTTGAAATGATTTTCATTATCATGGAGGAATTTACATAAAGCATCAGCTCATACATCTCTCTTATTACACTTGTTCACTCTCTTTATGATGATTTCCCACTTTTACTCTCTTTTCGCTTTAGATCCCACTTGAATTCGAGAATGAACGGATTAGATCTCGCGATTAGATAATCTTTCTTGATTCCATCATGAAATTAGTGTTAGATCCATGCTTTAAAGAGGAGTAGTGGCGGTTGGAGATCACTTGGATTGAATTGGAGTGAGAATTAATGGGGTTTGGAGAAGATGAGATCCACTTGATGTTGAAGGAAGGAGTGAGCTTAGGAAGCCATTAATGGAGCTTGAGAAGCTTGGGAATGGTGAAAAAGTAATTTGGGCAGCCCTTTTGGATGGAAGAATCCGTCCCTTAAAGTGTGGTGAAATGAGGTATTTATAGGAGAAGTTTGGATCAAGTGACAATTCTGTAATTATGAAATACAGGGTACAGGTCGTTCGTTGAAGTATTTACAAGACTGCCATTGGACAGTTGGAGCCAGCTGTGTACGGCTGTCACGTTTGGTGCGACCGAACTTTGTCTAATTATGTGTGAGCGATATCTTTCTGAAAGCATGAGCGACCTAGGATCTTTTGCAAGAACGACCAGTATGTTTCCCACATATTAATACCGACCAACTCATATTACAACATTGCCATTTTGTCTTCTAGACGAATTTGGTTTATGCGGCTTTGTCTCTTATGAAAAATGGGATCAAGATTTACAAACAATGCCATTGCCTTTTACTTGTGCTGATACTGTTCCAAATGGGGTTTAGAAATTACATAAAATGCCATTGGTTTTAAACAATGTAAAAGAACATCTGCTCGTCCGATTCAAAGCTTGCTCGACCATGCTTGGCGTTGGACATGTACTCAAGAGGTGCTCGACCTGTGCACTTCAATGGATGTTGCTCGACCACCATACATTGAAGCAACTGATCGAGCGACCTAAGATGCGCTCTACATGAGCGAGCTCCCTGATTGTAATGCCCAAGCGAGCCTTTATGATGAAATGAGCGAACGACTACCGCAGGTGCGACCCTCGCCGCTCAAGCCAAGTCTGACCAGTACAACAATGCATGACTGACCCACCGTGCTGAGGTGGTGAACGACCAGGCAAAAATGTATGAGCGAGCAAGCTTGTGTATCGAGGTGCGACCCCTCTCCTTAGGTGCTGCTAGCTCTAAATTTGCTGAGTTGGGTATTCGCACTCGAGATGCTCAACAAAATGATTGAATGGATTTTTGGTAGTTAACATTTGCCCCTCGTTACTTGTATTTTTCGCTTGCGAGAAATGCGGGCTTCGAAATGAACTCGATTTGCTTTAGGAACCAACCGTAGCTCTTTGTTTTCTATGGCCAATCATGTTTTTATTTTATATGTTTCATGCTACCTGTTCTATAATTAAAACAAGTATTTGCACGATTTTGGACTTATACCTCGTTATTGATTGTCCACATCAATAACGGATTAGTTTAATAATGAATTATAATTAATTTTGCTTTCAATTGAATAAAGAGTTTGCAAATGACTATTTAATTCAACGGTTCATAACTCGTCGAATATTATTTGTACATACACGATATTCTAATTCGAATTTAGATTAACGGTTAAGATCAACTAATCGACTAAAGTCGATTGTGGATTTCAAACGTTATCGTTTTAATGATTATATGATGGTATGATATTCCACATTTGAAGAATACGTATTTGTGATTATTCTTTGCTTCTTCTTGAAGAAGTCTTTAATTATTCGTGCCCCTTCTTGGGAGGACTTATATATTATGCCCTCGCTGGGAGAGGACTTTGGATTCCGTGCCCCCACTTAGGGAGGACTTAGGATTTGGTGCCCCCGCTCGGGTACGTCTTGGGATTTAGTGCCCCCGCTCCGGGAGGACTTTATATATTATGCCCCCACAAGGGGAGATCTTTTGGGTCCAGTTCCCCTGCTTGGGGAGGACTTGGGATTTTTATACTTCACATATGAAATTTCAGATGCTACACAAATGGTTTACAATATTCACATCTGGGGATTCCAGATGCTATGCAAATGGTTTAGTCATTCTTCACATCTGAGATTCTTCAGATGCTATGCAAATGGTTTACATTCTTCACATCAGGGGATTCCAGATGCTACACAAATGGTTTAGTCATTCTTCACATATGAGATTCTTCAGATGCTACACAATTGGTTCACATTCTTCACATCTCGGGATTTCAGATGCTACGCAAATGGTTTAGTTATTCTTCACATCTGAGATTCTTCATATGCTAGGCAAATGGTTTACATTCTTTACATCTGGAGATTCCAGATGCTACGCAAATGGTTTACAATCTTCACATCTGGGATTCCAAATGCTACGCAAATGGTTTACATTCTTCACATATGGGGATTTCAGATGCTACACAAATGGTTTAGGCGGCTGTTATATCGTTTCACGGGGCAACCCTCAGTTTCTTTATCGAATTCATGACTAGGTAGGTTGTTTCCGTTTAGAAACTAGTGCTTTGAACCACTCACTTGGAGAAGTGCCCCTTCGATAAAAGCTACAGCTCTCTCGTCCGTTTGTCATGGCGCTTGCTCATTGTTTGGATCTCTGCGATTTTTCCCATTCAGTTTTCAAGGCATTGCTTTTCTATTTTTTGCATTTGTGCATGTCGATATTTACAACATTTGACACTTGAACTAGCGTTGCTAGGGTCGCGATGTTACAGTAACAAGTGCTCGACAGATGCCCTGCAATATGAAATCAACTTTTAAGCAAGTTTTGATTTGACATATAATTTTGCAAGCAAGAAATTCATTCAGACGGATATGCTCTTAATTGTAGTGCTAATGTTCAGTGCATCACTTGTAGATTATTACAAACTCTTTGCAAGATGTTTTGAATATAATAGAAAGTAAAAAAATGAAGTAAAGTATGAACTAAAGAAGGAAATAGAGCATGAAGTAAAGCAGTGGCGATGTTGATCGCTTATTCTGAGCCATTGAAATTGGAGCACCAAACATTGATCCTTAGTTAATTATTGGCCTTGGATCGGTTTGAGCAGGAGCTTTGTTGCTTGGACCAGACTAGTCATTTGATGCCCTCTGCCCCTGCGAAGTTGAAGAAGGATCCGTGGCTTGCATATTTTTTACATACTGTTGCAGCCTATTCTTCCTGATTAGTCCCTCGATGAGGTTCTTTAGGTATCGGCACTCGTTGGTGTTATGACCAGGCTAGTTGTGAAATTTGCAAAATTTTCCTAAGTTTGCTGCTTTGTCGCTTGTCCTCATCGGATTTGGCTCCGCATTCTCTTCAGAATTTTTTGTTCTAAGATAGATATTTTAAGGAGTCCCATTCAAAGGCATCAGCTCTGATGAGTTGAAAAGGCGAGACTTCTTATTAGCCGTGTTGTTGTTCCCGTCATTGGATCGCTTTTGCCCTTGAGTATTCTTCTGACTATATTGGGTAGCAACATTTTTGGGAGCTTCAAGAAGCGAGTTAGCATCAATAATTTGAGGAGGTACAGGATTAGTTCCGACTCTCATGTACTCCTTGGCTTTTTTATAGAATTTCTCAAGCGTGTTCGGTTCTTTCATTTTAATCCATCTACTGAATTCACTCTTCTCATCTATGGCGTCGATTAGAGACATGAGGATTATGCGAGGTTCTGAATTTCTCACTTCGTACAAAGCAATGTTAAATCGATTGAGAAAAGCTTTAACGGATTCCCCTGGATTCTACTTTATCGCTGAAAGCGTTATAGCATCCTTGGCTTTGGTAGCATATAGGCGGAACTATTCCTTGAACTTTTTGGTCAAGGCAGAGAATCGGTCTACGGACTTAGGTGGTAACTTTGTGAACTATAGTGATGTTAACACCTTCTAAGTAGGGAGGAAAGTATGTGCATCTCATCTCATCAATCGCCTTAGTCGCACTCATATGACACTTGTATTTGAATAGAAAGTAGTTAGGATCAGCAACGCCGTTGTACGGAGGCAAAGTTGGAGGATTGAACTTCTTTGGACATTCTGCTTCAAGGATTATTTCGGTGAGCAGAGTCCTACCGGGGGAGAAGTCCCATTCTCTTTCATCGCCATTGTCAGCTTGATTTCTCTTCATGATTTGTTCTATCATATCAGAGATATATTCTTCAGTGTTATGCCGCTTTGTGAAGCTGGGCTCCTTACCAAATGTTCGTTTAGGCAAGTGATCTCGATTAGAGAGCTTAGGTCCCTTGCCTTCTCGACGAGGAGGTGCCCCCGTGATGGGATTGGTGGCCCTTCGAGCTTTTCTCTTGGAATGATTCTTAGCTTTTGGCTTCGAGTTTTCGACGTTAGCATTGTCTTTTTCGCTCAACCATTCGTTATTATTTTCCATGTTGTCGTTACGATCATGGTTAGAAGCGGACGCGTTGCCATTTTCTTCGAGATCAATCATGGACCTTCGGAGGGGCTGGATTTGGTTGAGCATTAAGGATGGCGTCGAGTTTCTCCATCATAGCTTTAGTAGAAGCATCCATTCATTGGTTCATGTTGGCAATAGCGGCGTTCAACTCATTTTTAGTCACATCGGCTCAACTTTCCGAGTTTTCGCATAGTTCAAAACGGTTAGTAAGCGGCGTAGTCTCATTAGCCACATTATCGCTTCCTCCAACGGTTTTGCTCGTGGTCTTCTTAGATTTGGCCATTATTTCAGACAAGGGTCTCAACCTTGTGGGAGAGGATTCGTTTGAGGGCCTATATCATAGTAGATTTGGAGAATCTATGGTAAAATTAGGCTTAGAACTTCAACGATAGGCTCTTAAGATTGAGAGAAGTGTGAAGGAAGGAGATGTGAACGCGACCCCACGATGGGCGCCAAATGTTTGAACAAAAAGTGGTTCAAATACCAAAGGTTTGAAATCACACTTCACCAAACGGTATGCAAAATGAAAATGGGGCCACAAATGCAAATGCAAGTAAAAAAAAGAAAGAAACACAAGGATTTTTATACTGGTTCGATCTAGGAAAGATATACATCCACTTTTGAAATGATTTTCATTATCATGGAGTCATTTACATAAAGCATCATCTCATACATCTCTCTTATTACACTTGTTCACTCTCTTTATGATGATTTCCCACTTTTACTCTTTTTTCGCTTTAGATCCCACTTAAATTCGAAAAGGAACGAATTAGATCTCATGACTAGATAATCTTCCTTGATTCCATCATGAAATTAGTGTTAGATCCGTGCTTTAAAGAGGAGTAGTGGCGGTTGGAGATCACTTGGATTGAATTGGAGTGAGAATTAATGTTGTTTGGAGAAGATGCGATCTACTTGATGTTGAAGGAAGAAGGAGTGAGCATAGGAAGCCATTAATGGAGCTTGAGAAGTTTAGGAATGGTGGAAAAGTAATTTGGGCAGCCCTTCAGGGTGGAAGAATCCATCTCTTGAAATGTAGTGAAATGGGGTATTTGTAGGAGAAGTTTGGACCAAGTGGCAATTCTGTAATTATGGAATACAGGGTACGGGTCATTCGCTGAAGTATTTACAAGACTGCCATTAGATAGCTGGAGCCAGCTGCGTACAGCTATCACGTTTGGTGGGACCGAACTCTATCCAATTATGTGCGAGCGTTCTCTTTCTGAAAGCACAAACGACCTAGGATCGTTTGCATGAACGACTAATATGTTACCCTCATATTAATACCGACCAACTCATATTACAACATTGCCATTTCGTCTTCTAGCGGAATTTGCTTTATGCGGCTTTGTCTCTTGTGAAATATGGGATCAAGATTTACAAACAATGCCATTGCCTTTTACTTGTGCTGATACTGTTCCAAATGGGGTTTAGAAATTACATAAAGTGCCATTGGTTTTAAACAATGTAAAAGATCATCTGCTCGTCTGATTAAAAGACTGCACGATCGTGCTTGGCGTGGGACATATACTCAAGAGGTGCTCGACCTGTGCACTTCAATGGATGCTGCTCGACCACCATACATTGAAGCAACTGACCGAGCGACCTGAGATGCGCTCTGCACAAGCGAGCTCCCCGATTGTAATGCCTAACCGAGCCTTTGTAAAGAAATGAGTGAACGACTACTACAGGTGTGATCCTCGCCGCTCGAGCCAAGTTTGACCAGTACAACAATGCATGACTGACCCGCCATGCTGAGGTGGTGAACGACCAGGCAAAAATGTATGAGCGAGTAAGCTTGTGTATTGAGGTGCGACCCCTCTCCTTAGGTGTTGCTGGTTCCAAATTTACAGAGTTGGGTACTCGCACTCGAGATGCTCGACAAAATGACTGAATGGATTTTTGGTAGTTAACAATGTAGAAATTAATTTAGAAGATCTTTACATTGAGTATGCAAACAACACAGAAATAAAAGCTATTGATGAAGCAAGTGGTTTGAAAAACATGTAATCCACAGATGTGGAAATTGATCCATATTCATAAGGATGTGAAGACGTGTTAAAAGGCATCTATAGTTATTATGGTAATTTAGTTATCAAATCTCATAAGTAAGAAATTAAGTCATACCTTGAAGGTGGGTTATTTGATTCTGAAGAATTATTTAATATTCATTCATTTTGGAAGCTCCAACACTACAAGAAAAAGCTGATTTTGCAGCGGCAAAAGTCGTTTCCAATCCGTCGCTATATTGGTTTTAGCGATGGGTTTCCTGTATAACGTTGTTGTCGGTAAAAACCTTGACGGTAATTGTTTCAAATTTTAGCAATGGAATTTAGCGTAAGTTTTCCGATAGTTTTCCGTCATTATACTATTTATATAATAAAAATGTAATTTTATTTGCTTATTTTATTTTAATTTATTTACCGACTATTTACCGGTGGAAAAGTAATATATAATAAATTATTATCTATAAAAGGCGTTGGTAAACCCTTATTAATTGCCAAGGGATTAGCGACGGAACGTTGTCAACGTTTTTATTTAGATTTTCTTGTTTGCTACTAATCTGTCGCCATTCCCTTTCTGATACTCCTTTCAGCTTAACGAACTAATACTATTCAACTATAAATAATGATATAAAAATCTAGCCAAAAAACAATATAAATCTGTCGTCCATGTACAAATAACACTATATCATAAGCAACAACACAACAAGGATAATATTAATATATCACATAAAAAAAACATTCACAGTCCTTCATTTTATGCACCAAGCTGAATTATAAGCAAAAAAATTATTCTGCTACATATGGACAAATACCATCCACAACAGTACTAAAACCACATAACTACCAAAATAACAAACATATTATTCATGACTGTACTACAAGCACATCACTACAAAATAAGTTCTGGCATATCGATCAAGCTATGAAGATGACGATGGCGAAGGCGTAAGCGAATGAGAAATCGAAGGCGCAGGCGAACGTGAAGCTCTATCTTGACCCTTAAATATTGTCATCACCATTGTCAGTTGTGCTTCAAAACTCTCCATATCTTCCTTCTATTATTCTAGAGTCTTGTTTGTTCTTCTCTCTCATTCTCAAGCTCGATGCGCATCTCCTCAACAGTTCTTTGTAGCTCGTGGACGTCATCTTCATTGCCAACAAAATGACGTTTTGATTGCTGAGAAGACGATGAAAGTTGCATTGTACAAGTGAAATTAAGGCATTAACATTGCAAATTCAGCGACATAACCACAATTTCAGCATAACCAGAATTTTAGTGATATATAATACTGTGGTCACAACAATATCGTACTTTGTGGTCATACTGCTGTGAATTTTCAACTGACAAGCAAACGTAATTTTCTTGTCAACTCGGAATATATTAATTAATTAGCATATATTATACAATGCTTTCCAGGTATGGGCATGAGTTTTTACAGTAATTAATAATAAAATGGCCTCGTGCCTACTATTTATAATATAAACTAACCTTGTTTTCAGTTTGTATATTCATGTTTCCCAATTGTGCAAATACAAATCCAAAATTTGCATATGCACCTTTTGAAAATGTACATTTATAGATTTGAAAAAAGTAATAAATATGAGATATTGAGAGATATATATTGTTGAAATAATTTATTTCATAGCTTTATTCTTACAATGAATTCAATTCATTTAGGGATGCATAAATGAGGCGTGCATAGACGATGATGATGAAATTAGATGTTATAGTTAAACAAGTGTTGGAAAAGTTATAAATTAATGAACAGATAACACAAGGTATGGGATCCTCTATCCTCAATCGCATGTTTCGATACAATCTTCAATGTTCATTGTTGCATAATTAATTGACCAAATAAGTGGAATGAATTGCGGTGATTGTGTGTGTATCCAAGGTACTTAAACTAATTTTGTGAGAAGGATCTCTGCTTAAATATAACTTGTCATAGTGAGCTATTAGTCTATTACTAGTGTATAAGATTACATATTTCTAAACAATATATATATATATAATCTTTTTTATAGCATATTCCTGATTTCTAGTCTTTTATACATGATATTTTCTATTAACAATATTTTTCGTCAACACCCGAACTAGGTTTGACAATGCATATGTATTGGAGCTTAGAAGACGATTGGCCTCAAGGTCATTGAAATGCAACATAGTATTAACAATCCTAACGAGCTCTACACTTCCTAGGCATCAATACCTTAAGTCCGAAGATTAGTTACTCTTCCCTCAAGGGGTGAGTATCATGCTTATGAGACTATATAGTCCATGATAACCTTGGGAAAAGGGCATTACGAGTTAAAAGAGATTGTCACCTTCGTGCAACAATTACCTTCATACCCAGGATAAAACAATATACATTGTGTTGAGAAGAAAACAAGCTAGTGCACCATAATGACCGGGTTGTTAACGGTCATAAGCTTAACGACTTATACGATACTTTCATACCGATCTGGCCCCAAAGAAGGCCTTGGTTGTGTTAGTATTCAAGCCACAAGTTTACAATGAGTTCCCTTCCATGGTTGTGCTACATTAGGCTTAGTATGAAAGAGTTAAGTCACATGTTTGAGGGTTCGGAAGGGGAGACTCCATGGTTTTACCCAAGGCCTTTCCTCTTACGAAACGATTGTGATTAACCCTTCCACATGAAAGGATAGCATTAAATCCCTATCTAATCATAACAAATACAATATGAATATCGAATCAGGAAATGTTTAAGTCACGGACTTCTTGTTTTTATTTATTGCGGGAATATTATAAGAATTGAATGCCCAATTTGATTGAGAAATTAGGGTTTGCTCTTGAAGAAAAGAGTACAAGATTGAGAAATGAGAATTCGGCCCTGAAAATGAGACCCCTAGGGTCTTGTTTATAGACAAATTGGGACCCCTTTTACCATTGGTCCAGTAGAAGCCTTTTTCCGTGTGCAACAGCTACATGTTGGCCACTTTTCCCTTTCAGTTCTGGTTGCCTTGGCTCTCAACTGCTTCTGAAGCCTTATTGATGGATACAATATTGTTTTAAGGGTGTCGTTCTCGATTCTCGGAAGGATGGCCTTGGTCTTAAGAGTTTCTCTTTGACGTTGTTTCTTCCTTTACTATCGATACCAAGCATGTTGGTATGGATGGCATTGAGATAGGCTTTCGGCTATAAGCTTCCGGTTTTGTCTTTAGGTCTTCATGATGTTTATTTTTAGGCTTCGAATACTTATGTATTGGGGATCGCCTCCCCTTCCTGTATCGACATTGAGAAAATCAGTGTGGATAGCTCTTCTTGTCGTAAGTTTTGAATTGCTTTCGATGAATCTCTAAAAAGGGTCTTGGCCTTTTGGAGGGAAGCTTTCGTTGCATTATTTGTTGATTTCGGGAATTGCCTTTCTGTGATCATTAACCTTTGTTTCCGATCGCTGGTTTTCAGATGGTTCTTCTTATGTTTCGAATCTTTATGCATTTGATGCTTTCGTCTCTTTTTGTATCTACATTAATCAAGTTAATGCCGATAGCCCTTTCGCCCTTCTTGGTCTCGAGTTGTAGGCTTCCGTCCTCTCTCTTCATCTACTTCTGATTTTAGGTGACTTCACTACGAAGACCATAATCAGTCTGGGGGAAGCCCAAGTCGTCCGGAACCTACACTTCGAAGATCGTAATCGGCACCACAAGGACAACCAAGAGCCAGACGCCCGAGACCAGTAGAAAAAGCGTCCAATAGAGGCCCATGCAGGCCCAATAGCTTATCAACGAAAGGACCCCAGATTCTTTATAAATAGGACCCCAAGAGCCACATATTAGGGGGACGAACTTTTTATTCCTCAATTTAGTTATTCTCTCCCAGAGAAGAGCAAATCATCATTTCTTGTAATACATCCACAATTTATGAATGGAGAATTTCCGGGTCTTAAGCATCTTGCGATTTGATAATCTTTTTATGCCATAATGATGAAACAGGGAGTTACCATTAACCTTACTGATGAGAAGATCAATCAGGACACCCCAGCGGTAGAGAAGGAGCTACGTAGAAATACAAAGTCTCCTTCCCCTCGCCTTGAGGGTTTGCCATAATTAATCGACACTCTCACAATGACCCTAACATTTCCCGACCCTTGGGAAAGGAGGGTGTCTGTGCGTTCATAACTTAATCTCCAACGTGATTCTGACCCCTCTCTTGTGTTGATCAGACGTGGAATGATCATCAAAGTTAACAAACATCATAGTACCTTCTTCCCTAAGCTCAGGGGAAGCGTTAGCCTGTTTTCCTCTTATTACAGTACATCGTGCCACCTTCATAATTTAGGAAGCCATCAATTTCACAAATCCTAGTAATATCAAGCTAGATAATCTTCCTAAAGTCAATTCGGAATACCATCACGCAATATGTGCGATATCCATCCTTTGGGCGCAAGATAATTAATCATTAGAGTTGAAATTCTGATGCCTAGGTGAAGGCAGCCTAGCTTAGATTTACATGTCTCAGAGTGTATTTCGATGACTCTGAGTCTTGACGATGTCAAATCCCATGAACATATGCCCTATGCATCATAACCCAGGTGTTGACAAAAAATACCGTTAACAGTTTAAATCATATATTATTAATTTTAAAGTTTTAGTTAGATGCATTATGTGAAAGGGCTGAAAATATAACTAAGTACAATGGTGACATAGTCATAGTTTTTCTTATTAAAACATTGGTGTATGTTAAGAAATTATTGGTGTATGAATAGAATTTGCCTTAAAACTAGCTCTGTTTGAATGTTAGAATCTTGTGCTGATGACGTGTTTTAAAATAAAACAAAACAGATAAAAAAGGAGAAGCCATTATAGAGAACATAAGATATTAGGGGAAGGGTTTTCATTTCTATTAATTCAGGTACCAAATGTAAACAATCCCTCTATTTATAGAGTCTACATGTCATGTAAATTAAAGTAAAGTTCCTTAGCATATTCACCCTTATTACTTTTACATATTACAACAAGTATCACTTAATTTCATTTATCTTATTATTTTAAACTTAAGGATGCATAATTAATTAAAATATATGGACTAAAACGTAAAACATAGAAGAAAGTGAGGTGATTTTTGTAAATAACTTTGGTAATTTTGAATATAGGTATTTTAAGTTAAATGTAGAGATTTATATTGCAACACATGATAAATATATCCTACCATTTCTTGCTCTAAAAAATATCCTACTATTTTAAATACACGTATTTTAAGTTAAATATTAAAAAATAAAAAGTTACACTTGTTATTGCTGTTTTATCCGATAAATCGTAATTGAATAAAAAAAATAGTTTTATCATTTTTGTTTCTATAATAGTCATATATTTACTGAATTATGGTTTTTTGAATTTCTATTAGAAATATTAATAAATATTAGCTAACTGAATTTATTTAAAAATTTTAAATTTGGTATTATGTAATTAATATAAATATATGGATCTGAATATAAAATATTAGAAGTTAATTTGTAGATATTTACAGAAGTTATATATATATATATATCATAATGTAAAAATATGAGAGTTTTAATTAATTTTATTTGATAATTAAAAGATTCATATATTAAATATCAAGAGAGAATTAAAAAAAGAGAGAAAACACCTAAAATTAAGGAAAAAACAATAAATTATTTTGTTTTACTATTATTTAATAGATTATTTAGCAATGCTCTTTATTAGAGTGGGTATTAGGGTAGGGTGTTACAACTATAATTTTAAAATATAGTTCACACGTTTTACGGAATCTATCATCCATACCATAACATTTTAGTTTATGTACATTCCACCGTTATTTTAGTTTGGAGACCAAAAGCATAAATACTACGGTATTTAACATTGGATAGTTCTTTGAGGCTTGAAAATTAGGATAAAAATTATACTGGAAACATCTTGATCATGGATTGCACTGCTGAATTGCCACTGTGGAATTGCAAATTCATTTAATCTAACAAAAAAGGCATTGGACTTTCCAGTAGCATCCTTGTTAATGAAACCACAATCAGTGGACGTGCGAGTATTGTGATGGATCTTTCTTAATCCATCAAGACACACACACTTATCATTGTTACATATTTTATAACACTATTTTTTATTGACAAAACTATCTTAATTCATTCAACATTTTACTAATTGTTACATAATATTTCCATATAATTTATTCATTCAACTTAAGAAAAATGAATTTATCATTGTCAAAATACAAATATGAGGAGTTCTACTATATCATGCATGACTTTTGTTTTACGTAAACTTGAGATAGGTTAAAAAATTTATATGCTTTGATTTCAATGAACGAATGTATATCTATAAAATATTTCATTTTGAATTCATTAGCGAAGTGAAATTGGATTAATGCCAAAAATTACATTAACGAGTTGTGTGTGTATTTGTTCATTCTACGATAATAAGTTAACTTACATGTAAATATTCTCTATGCATATTATGACCATCATTTAAATAAAGAAAATTTTCAAGTGTTCTTTGCACACGTCCAACATATATATATAAATATATATATATATATATATATATATATATATGTTAGCCTACTTTGTGAACTAAGCTACACAAAATTAGAAGACCAAGTGATGGAGAATGTTGACTAGAAGAACACTCCCTCAGAAACCGGATCGGATCGGAGATCCTTTGCCAAACCAAAACAGTGCTAAGCAGAAAACAAAGGAGCACAGACAAAATCGGGTCGGTTCAGATCAGCCCGATCCATTCCTCCAATCCTTAACGCGCCCGATCCGAATGGGAAACTGCAACAGCTACCACCCACGAACCCTGAAGATGCGGAGTGGTTATGTGACATTTACCCCACGATCACCCACTAACCTGATGCGCTATCTTCGTTATATTCCATCCGAACCCGAGTTTTAAGGGGGAAGCGCTACGTGCATCCGAACCAGAGCCAGTCCAGAGACATTTTTCACCTATAAATAGACCATCAAGGGTCATTTGAAGGGATCTTTTGGCAAATTCAGAGCTCAAACTCCCTTGTCAACCGAATTTCATTACTATATTTGTTAATCCCTTAGAAAATCCATATGCATAATGAGTTATAAGACCTGAGTAGGAACTACAGAACGAACACCTTCATGGTCGATCGCACACAGTTTTGACCGAAGCATTTAAGTGACTCACAAAGGACAGGAAGCAACCGCGTAGGACAAGGCCCAAATACCAAGTTCAAGGCCAGTCAATTGCCCAACGCGATCGAGAGTGGCGGTACAATACATTATGAGTAGTGTGGCTCAACAAAAGTGTCGAGGTCACACGACATATTTGACAATCGACCAAATACCAAAATAAAGCAAGTCGCCCATTCAACATGGGCGGGAGCGACCTCACAACATAGCCCAAGGGTGAACGACGCCATACAAAGGCGGAAAAAGGACGAACGCTCTCGAGCCAAGAAGGTCGGTCGCGTAGGGTACAAAGGAGAATTGATTCATGTCCCGCATTCTGCTCTTATAAAGCAACCCAAAGCGTTCGCTCCTATAAAGTCACCCGCTCAGCTATCCGAAGCACTCGCTCCTGTGGAACCGCTCACACACGACAACTGGATACAGCTACGGACAGCTGGCTACAGATAGGCAAGGGTATGATTGCAATTAATGGGATGAGCAACTCGCAGCCTGCATGTATAGATTTCAGATCATTTCCTGAGGGGAGCTCACCTATAAATATGTCATAGCTGCCAATATAGAGGGGATCCAATCTTTGAAACCATAAAGTGCTGCTAAATTCTGTCCTCAATGACTCCTTAAATATTGTGAAATGAAATCATCATTTCCATGCCTCGAAGTTCCATCACTCATCTGGCCATGGCATTAAGCACAATCTTATAATCAGGGGAAACGAAAACATCTACATTCTCAATCACTTACCCATCCTTCTCCTCTGCAGATTCTATCATTCTCTTGAAAAAATTTAAGGTTGAAATGTGTGAATGAGAGTATGTTGGTTGGACATAAAGATGTATGAAAAGAGAGAGTTGATGTATTTTGTAATCCTTATTATAAGAATGCAAACTATCTTCATAGTGGACATAGGCCTAGTTTACGGTTGAACCACTCTAAATCTCGTCCTTGTTTTAGCTTCCTCGCATTTTCATTCTCAATTATTGTTAAACACGGTTCCATTTATTTCTTTACCACATTGGTGAAGTATAGCTTTAGTACCTTGGGTGTTTAGACCAATTTTGGTGTAAACAATATTCAGATCATTACTTCAATTTAAAGTGAAAAACTATAAGCATTGAGTGAATTTATGCATTTTATGAGCGAAATTGAGTGAAAACTACTATTGTATTTGTATTTGAATCATCAATCCAAAGAGTAGAAAGTGTACGTAGGCTCTTTAATGCTGAACCACTATAAATTGTGTGTTTCTCTTTGCTTTTTAATTTCATTTCGTTAGAATCGTTACTATTTTGGGAGTTATAACCACTTTTTGGTCTAACATTTTTGGTGCTTTCACTGAGAATTTCTTGAATTCTCCATTTTTTGAGATTATCATTCTACTATTTGGACCCTCGAGTTCAAAGAAGTTAATTCCTTATTTTCGACATTCTCGAATATTTTCTGATTACTCTCCAAGGAATTGGATATTATGGCCAAAGGAAAAGGGAAAGTAGTAAAAGGCGCTCGGGAGAATGAAGCTAACGAAGACTAGCAGGCCATAGTCGTGACGAGGTCGCGGGGACAGAGCTCTGGAACAGGTCGAACCAAACTAGGCACTCCGGACCAGACCGCAAACGAAAACCGATCCGATCCGGATCGTACCCCCCCTCCGAACCGATCCGGCCCTGCTACCCTACTTCGATCCGATCCAAACGCGGCTGAAACTGGTACATCTACTCGAGCACCCCACCAATGCTCCGATACCGGCCGCGATGACTAGTGAACCACCGTTCCATCTGCGCCAGTTACACATGGAGACTTTTTGTGCCTCATTGATATGCTTGAAAGTACTAGGGATGATTTGGAAGCTCACAAACGTGGCAGTCTTCGTATCCCAGAGAACATGATCACTATGAGTAGGGAAATTAGTGAATTTCGTAGACAGAAGACACCATCTCCAACTCGCCGTCTCATAGCAGACCAGTCATCCTCTTCGGATGAAGAGCGCCCTCATGTAAGAAGGCTGTATGAGTGAGCTAAAAACCTTGATCAGCTGACTTTTGTATCTTTGGGATCCCGTGAAAACGCGGCTCGTGTGCTAGGTACTGACGACCCGAGCCTGGGAGGGCCCATGCTGCTGCCCATGTGTGAATCTCACGTCCTACCTAGGGACCCTAATATTACTAATCCCACACAAGGACAACTCTTCCAACCCCTTCCTCCCGTGAATGACCGGGAATGTAGGGAACAGAGCAGGGCAGTTTCTACTAGAAGCACGAGAACATCCCTTGGTCAGGAGCCCAGGGGCAATCCAAACATCAGGGCCAAAGAGCCTGAACCAACATTAACGAATGCTGATGTATGGGCAATGGTGCGTCAAATCATGGCCCATAGCCGAAGCTATACCAATGAGGACTAGGGCATTGAACGAAGTCACGCCCCCTTTACAGATGACATACTGGACTTTCAATTTCCCCGGCGATTCAATTTACCATAGATGGATCGATATGCTGGAAGAACAGATCCGAAACAACATCTAATGAGGTATGCATGGTATATGAACGGTACGGCTGCACCTGACGTTGTAAAGTGTAAAGCCTTCCCGATATATCTAGAGGATGTAGCATTAATGTGGTTTACTCGACTTCCCCCGCGATCAGTGTCAAGTTTTCAAGAACTAAGCGAGCTTGTTATGAAACAGTTCCAACTCCATTCCCGTAGAGCTAAAAGCGTTATAGAACTATCCAGAATCAAACAGGCCTCTGGAGAATCTCTGAAATCGTACTTGGACCGCTTTAACTTAGCAGTCACTGAAATAAGCGATCCTCATGAACCAACTATTTTGATGGCCTTGATCGAAGGAGTTGATCCAGATACTGAATTCGGAGGTTATTTAGCTGGAAAACCACCACTGACTAGGGAAGCTTTCTACGAAAAAGCGAATATCCGTCTACGGCGAGAAGAGATATACGCTAATCGGAAAAGAAAGTCTGATGGAACCTCAAAAGAAGATATCCAGAGTAGTGTCGCTGTGAAGCAGTCCGGTGACAGCTCAGGAAAAGTCGAGGAGAATGTCGGCAACAAAAATGAAGGAAGTAACAACAGGAACGGGAATGGCAATAGGAGGAATAGGAATCGAGGAAACAACTCCAGTAAAAGACCTTGATTCCAAACTTTTCAGAACTATTCGCCATTGAATGACACATTGGAAAACACCTACCTAGATACCAACAGCGTCTTACAACATAAAAGGCCACCACCCAGAGACTTAACCAAAAAAGAGATCGAGACCGGAAAATTTTGCCTTTTTCATGGAACTCACGGACACTCAACTAATGAATGTCGGCATCTAAGAGAAGTTGCTGAAAAGCTATTACGGGAAGGAAAGTTAGACGAGTATAAAGTCACTCCGAAAGATAGGGGGTAGGGGGACAGACCCCGAACCAAAATCAACCTGCTCCTAATCCCACAGCTCAACAGAAAGGCAAAGGGATTGTCATCAACACCATAGTAGGCGGGCCTCATCCAGCCAGCCATAGTTACAGAGCGATGGACCAATATGTTAACATGGCTAAACACATCAATATGGAGGATTGCGATAACCTCAAAGATATCACTCCGGTAAAGCAACAAAAGACGAAGTCCGACGATCTTGTGTTCCGTAACAGAGACGATGTTGGTGTTCAATCACCTACTGAAGACCCACTAGTCATCACTACAACTATTGGTACCGCTCTAGTTCATAAGGTATTGGTGAATAATGGAAGTTCAGTCAATATTCTTTTCAAAAAAGCATTCGATCAGATGAAGCTCGAGCCATAAGATTTGAAGCCTTGTGAGGGATGGATTCGCGGCTTCAATGGAACATCGACGGATGCAAAGGGATATATAAAATTGTCTATGACATTGGGACAAAGAGGCCGTCAGAGAGTAAGAATTCTTCAGTTTGTAGTTCTGGAAGTTGACTCACCCTATAACGCTTTCTTGGGGAGACCGGCTCTCGCAGAATTCAGGGCTTGCATCGCACCCTGGTGCCTGTTGTTAAAGTTTCCAATCGAAGCTGGGGTGGGAGTAATGAGAGGTGACCAGGTCTCCGGACAGTCCTGCTACATGGTGGAACTGAAAATGTTGATGAAGGGGTTAAGTATAGATACTAAAGGTGCTTTCTCCCTTCCGAAGAAGGGTTCAGCATAGCAATTTAAGGGACCAACCCAGAAGGAGTTTCCCAGAGAACTATTCGAGGACATAGATCTCAGAGAGGATTAAGAGCCTAGGGACAGAAAGGCGACTACCAATGAAACGACAGCGGACATTCCCATTAATGACGTTGATCCCACAAAGGTTTTGAAGATTGGATCCCAGCTGGATCCGTTCTGAGCAAAGGAATTGACCGACTTTCTAAAGGCAAATTTAGATGTGTTTGCCTGGACCCACGCTGACATGTGTGGGATATCTCCGTCTGTTATGAGTCACTCGTTGAGTATCAATCCGAAACATCCACCCGTTAAACATAAGAGGCGTATGCTAGGCCCGGAGAGGTCAGCAGCTCTAAAAGAAGAAGTGGACAAGTTGAAAGATAACGGGTTCATTACGGATTCAGTGTATCCCGACTGGATATCAAATCCTGTTTTGGTCAAGAAATCAAATAGGAAATGGCGGACGTGCATTGATTTCTCAAACTTAAATAAAGCTTGTCCAAAAGATAGTTTCTCGCTCCCTAGGATTGACCAGCTAGTAAACTCAACAACTGGGCACGAGGTCCTTTCCTTCATGGACGCATATTCAGGATATAACCAGATCCCCATGCATGTGCAGGACCAAGAGCATACGAATTTTATAATGAATTTGGGATTGTATTGCTATGTGGTGATGTCGTTCGGGCTAAAGAATGCCGGAGCCACATATCAGCGTCTAGTAAACCGAATGTTCTATAATCAGATCGGAAAAACCATGGAGGTCTATGTAGATGACATGCTCGTGAAATCCCGGCAATCTTCCAGTCATACACAAGATTTAGCGGAGAAGTTTGATATCTTGCGGAGGTACGGAATGAAGTTGAACTCCTTAAAGTGTTCGTTTGGAGTGGCATCTGGAAAGTTTCTTGGTTTCATCGTGAGTTCTCGAGGAATTGAAATTAATCTTAGCCAGATAGCGGCAATAAGAAATATAGAAAAACCACGAAATATTAGGGACGTTCAAAGCCTGGTAGGGAAGGTCGCCGCATTAAGCAGGTTCATCTCCAAGGCTACGGACAAGTGTGTACCTTTCTTTGATTTGATCAAATGGGGGAAATGTAACTTCGAGTGAACTCCTGACCATGTGGAAGCTTTCCAAAACCTGTTGGACTTACTGGAGAAACCCCCAATATTGTCAAAACCTGTGGATCATGAAGATCTGTTCGTCTATCTAGCGGTAACATCCCATGCTGTCAGCACAACGTTGGTCCATAAAGAAAACAAGGTCCAGAGGCCTGTATATTATGCGAGTAAGTAGTTGGCGGCTGCAGAACGTAATTATCCAAAAATAGAAAAGCTCTCCAATAGCCTTTTGATTGCCTCCAGAAAGCTCCGACATTATTTCCAAGCTCATCCAATTGTTATATATACTGATCAATCTCTAAGACAAGTCTTGCAAAGACCCGAGGCATCGGGACGATTACTTAAATGGAATATTGAATTAAGCCAATTTGATCTGAATTTCCAACTAAGGAGGTCAATAAGGGGGCAAGCCTTAGCCGACTTCATAGTAGAGTTCATGATTCCTGAAGAAGAAATGGTGAATGACAAAGTTGTTCCTTCAGAACACGAGTTAGAACTTAGTCTGTGGAAGTTATTTACGGATGGGTCCAAAAATGATCGAAGAGCCGGCGCCGGAGTTGTTTTAATCACTCCTGAAGGACGATCCATTTACTATGCCCTGCGATTGGAATTTCCTGCCACTAATAATGATTCCAAGCATGAGGCCCTGATTGCCGGGCTGAAACTCGCCAAGGTATTAGGAGTAAGGACATTGGATATATTCTGTGACTCCAAGATAGTTGTCTGCTAAGTTCGGAAGGAGTTTCTGACCAAGGGACCTTGACTTGTTACTTATCTTGGAAAAGTAGAGGAGTTATGGGATTTTTGGAACGTTACCGTATAACACACATTCCACGAGCAGAGAATCATAAGGCAGACCGACTGGCTAAGCTAGCGAGCTCTGACACTCCTGAAGAAACCGAAATGGTCCCAATAGAGATATTGGAGTCGCCAAGCTTCGACGTAATGGAAGTCGAATTTGCACTAGAAGTTGAGCCAGAAAGGGAGACATGGATGACACCAATTAATAATTTCCTCAATAGTGGAATCCTCCCATCGAAAAAGAGCGAGAGACGAGCTGTAACGCGTAAAGCTGCAAGATACATTTTACAGGACGACGTCCTTTATCGCCAAAGATTTTCTATGCCTTTGTTACAGTGTATAACACACGACAATATCAAGAGTGTGCTAAGAGAAGTACATGAAGGTGTGTGTGGAGTCACACCGGGGGTCAAACCATAGCAAAGAAAGTATTTCGGTATGGATATTTTGGCCTACCATAAATAAAGATGCAGCTGATTAATCACGATGCTGCGACAAGTGTCAGAGATTCGCTAAAAACCCCAGAGCACCTCCGACTCAGCTCTAGTCAATGGTAAGTCCATGGTCATTTGTAATGCGGGAAATCAATATTATCGGAGTTCTACCAATTGCCAAAGGAGGAGCGAAGTACGCGATCATTGCGATGGATTATTTTACAAAGTGAATCGAAGCCGAACCCTTAACTACGATCACAGCAAGGAAGGTGACAAGGTTTGTGGTCAGAAATATTATTTTTCGACTCGGGATACCGAAAACCATTATAACTGATAATGGAACTCAATTCGACAGTGCTGAGTTTAGAAATTTCTGCCACAAATATAAGATTGATAAGAGGTACACTGTCGTAGCTCACCCGCAGTCGAATGGACAGGTTGAAGTAATAAATAAAGTCATTAAGTCTATTCTTAAGAAGTGATTGGAACGGGCCAAAGCCATGTGGGTGGATGAGTTGCCGCTAGCCTTGTGGGCCTATCGAACAACCTTTAAAACGGCTATAGGTCATACTTATTTTTCACTTTTCTTCGGATCAGAAGCAGTAATCCTCGTGGAACTTAAAGTCCCTTCTCATAGGGTCACATACTATGACCCAATGACGAATAAAGCACTCCTCTAAGAGTCCCTTGACGCGGTTGACGAAAAAAGGGACGAAGCAGACTTGCATGGTTCAAGGCATCGACGCCAAGTAGCACGTTATTATGGCAGAAAGGTTCGCTTTAGTACTTTTGAACCAGGAGACTTAGTACTTAAGCGAGTCTTTCCACCTTCAGTCCATCTAGGCTCCAAAATGGGAAGAACCATACGCCATCCAATGGAGACTTGAAACGGGAGCCTTTAAGTTAACGACCATGGATGGTGAAGAAATTCCTAGAGCTTGGAATGCTCAGCATTTGTGGCGATATCTGAGTTAGATATGTATTGCTTTCTTTTGTTTTTATGAACTATGTAAAAAGGCATGACTTGCCTTGAAAAGTCTGTTTATATGAACAAAGGATTATAAGGTGGATGTAGGCTATGACTTAGCTGAACCACTATAAAAACGTCATGTATCGTTTATTTTTCCCGCACTATTCTTATATTCTATAATTGTTCTGTCCTGATTATGAAATACTAAACATTAAATTAACCTTAAAAGATTAAGAACAATTCACATGCAGGAGCAAACGAAACGACCGTTTGCATAACAGAATTGAAGGAATGGGAAGACAACATTCCTAACTCTAACGCTCATGAAATGAGAGAGAGTAAAAAGGACGGGAAGACAACGTCCTCCGAGGTGTGATGGTGTACCCGAAAAGAAACCGCCTCGATGATACTCTAACCTGATTACGACACAGGAGAGTATAAAGATGCTCAAAAGAATAAGCATCCCCGATAAAGGGAACTTGACCCACCAGAGAGTTGGGGGCAACTAAGTATCAAAGCTAATCAATCTCGAACAAAGCTTTAGACATGCCACTTGTTCAAGATTGATAGGGGGCATACACATGCGCATCCCCCCGCATATATTGTCTATCGTCTAAGTAACAGTGGTTTTAAATATGACATGTTGTTTATCTGCATTCTAACTTAAGTAATGAATTCGCAAACATTTGATGTTACAGGAAATAAACTATTTTATTTACAAGTACGTGGATTTACAAGGAAAATTTAAACAAAAGATGCGAGGGCCGCACTCGCTATGACAATAACGGACCAAGAGATAAACAAAACAAGAAACAAAGCCATCCCTTATTTGGACTTCGGAGTAGGCTTCGCCTTCTTGGCTGCCTTAAGCTTTTCTTTCTCCTCTTTATCAGCTTCACTAATAACACGCTTTTGCTTCTCCTTCTCCGGAATTAGGTTACTGGAGTCAACGGATGTCTTCCCAGGAATCAGAGCACTGGGATTAATAGAAGATTTTTTAGCAAGTTCCTCCGTAATTGACCGAGTTGAAAGTTTGACAACTAACCTTGATCCGGGAGGTGCCACCGCAAGAGGCTTAAGACTTTCGGGGTCTGTTTCCTCAACTATCAGCTGCACGCGCTTGTCCTGTTTGGCCTTTATCTCAGCCAAAGTCATGTCATCGACGTTCCCCGAATCTCTAGTCACAACAACATCCTCCTCCTCTTCATGTCCCTCGTCACCATCATCTTCTATCAGAGCATCTATCATCTCCCCATGGTGAGAAGTTTCGGTGATGGGTGGCACAGGGGCTTTTTCGGTAACCTCCTCTTTCTTGTCCTCGGCTCCTCCTCCAGATTTGGTGACAGTGACTTCATCCCGTTTCTCCCGAGTTTCTCCAGTAGACCCTTATCTTGGAGTTGTCTTCTTTGAGTCATCAATTTTATCAGTTGACTTGGTACTTGCAGGACGAGAAGTAACATTTATCAACTCAGGAGAAAATGCGGGACTTTCAAGTGTTTGTTTAATAATATGACGAAAGGTTGAGATAGCCTTGGCAAATTGAGGTGAAAAAGTAGAAATACCCTCAGTAGATTTCTCAACTTGAGCAACAGGAACTTCGGGAGACAATCTGGCCGTAGAAGGTAAGTAAGAAGCTTCAGGGATCTCTGGCCTTTCTGGATCATACCCCTCTACAGCAGTCTTGGCTATGGAAGAAGAAGAACCAATTGCAATGGTATCCTTTCCCTTGGCTTGACGCTTTTCGTCATCCATAGTGGCGACATTAAGTTTCCGCCCTTCAGCTAAGTGGGTTGTCTCTTCACCTCTCAAATACTTCTCCATCAGCTTGTCCTCATCAATCGAGTCAACTCCAAGTTCTGCTTTTTCCCATTCGACCAATTGGTCCCATGCATACACGAGGGGAAGAGGATAGTCCTTAAGCCAAGAAAAATTTCAGCGACGAATCACCTGAGCAAAAAATCCAACCATAGTTTCACCACTCTCGTCCAGCTCCCTTTGAACGTCTTTAAGTTGTTCATTGACTTCCTCAACTTGCTGCAAAGCCGTATTTGCATTTCCTTCGGCAAGAACTGCCCTTGTTTCAGGCTCCAGTAATTTGGCCTCAAGCTCTGCGTTCTTTTTGGCTAAGTCCTCCTTCTCTTGGGCGAGACGAGTGCTCCCGGACCTGGCATCTTCAGCCTGCTTCTTTAAATCTATTCGCTCCTGACTATGGGATTCAAGCTCGGAATGATAGCACTTTTGTAATTCTTCGAGCTGCTTCTTATAATTATCTATGTGGCGTTGTGCCAGAGCGAGCTTAGCTTGGGCATCCTCCAGATCTTTCTCTGTATTTTCGATAGCCCTCGCATCATACTCAGCAGCATCGGCCATAGTTTTTACATCCGCCATCAGATCGCTAATGATTTTGGAGAGAGTCTTTGCGTACTTCTTCACTTCCTTATATTGTTCATCCACAAAGTCTATAGTAGCCTTAATGTCGTTGGCCTAGTCAGGATTTACTGATTTGAGTTTTGGGACAAAGTGCATGTGCCCGAAATGGTGATCAGAAAATTGCTGCTTGAAAACTTCCAGTCTGGCCTGGTTCTCGTCATTGATAATAACCGACCTTGTAGTAGTTATGTCAACAGTGCGACGAGATAGTTTCGTGATAGGTCGGTTCTTTCCTGCATCTTTCCCAGATTCCGGTTGCTTCTTTTTTGGATCAGGAACCCTTTTTGAAGTACTGTTTTGAGGAGTCTTGACCTTAGATGGAGCAGGAGGCTTATCGCTGTACTTATCCTTCTCATGATGTGAGGGATGACTTCAGCGTTTGTCTGAATCTTTGCGGTTTAGGGATCGAGAACGGGAAGACCGGTAAGGCCTTAGAGGTCATTCCCTCCTGTCATCTCTGCCCCTACTTTCATGCTGGTCATGCCTCTCATCAGGATCCATTGAGGGCATGCTCGAATGAACATCCCTTATATAGTAACGCTGCCTCACCATTTGTCCTATAAAAAGATTAAAAGAATATTAGAGTTAACATTAACATAAAACTCAAGTGTTGTGACGTGCAGTACTAGAGTGCAATGTGTTTCCTAAGTGGTGACTCCCCCCAAACAGACCAGAGCCCGGACTGAGGCCGGTATTTGTAGTCTTCCTGGACTTTACAGGAGTAACTTCTTCTTTCGAAGTGAGAGCAAGAGGATTGGTTGCAAAATCTTCTGCATTATGAAGGGTCTCGGGCAAGGGAAGATCTACTAAACCCTAAAAAATAGGGACATCAACTGTAGTCTTATCTCCTAAAGGAATGGCTGACGGTAACTCCTTTGAAGAAATTGGCCTCTCAGGGGTAGCCACGTCCTCAGGAGTGATATTTATCTCTGTCCTTCTCAGCTATGTTTGCTAGTTCGTCAACCTGAGTTGAAGATGGAGAAAGAGGGTCCCTAAGGGGTACCATTGGACTTTTCGAGCTATCTCCTGTCTCAGGAATAATATCGACTGGGGGTATGTATACATAGGGGCCTTTCCCATGGCCTATACTACGGGTGATAGATAACAACCCATGACGGTGAGGGTAGTCATCTTTAAGAACGTCGTCGATGGTCAAAAACTTTTGATCACCAGTGAGTAGTTGGTGCAAACGATCGAAGTTTACTTGACCCATCACCTGCTTCGGATTAGGAACTGCAAGCAAAAATAAGAGTCATTTAATGTGCTGAGATAAAGTATTTGAAGTTGAAATCCAAAAAGTCGGTGCCTTACTTGACTTGAGCCATCTCCTGACGCACACAGGTTGTTGTCTAATGTAGAACCATTCGGATTTTGAGTCACCGACCTTACTGCTATATGGGATGGTGATAATTTTCCTTTTTGGAACTGATTCAAAGTATGAAAAGGATGGAGTCTCTTGGGTCCGGTGCTTGAAATTATAAAAAAAATGGACATCATCAAAGGTAGGCTCTACGCCTAGAATCTCTTTGTAGGCTATATACAGAGTGTACAAATAAGCATAGGAGTTGGGATGCAGTTGCATGAGGGCAATCCGCATCTGTCTCAGAAAATCGATGACAAAAGGCGGAAATGGAGGTATTGCCCCAACTAGACACGTCAATCTGGTGATAGCCATATATCCTTCTGGTGGATTATGGGGATGATCTATTTTCGAAGGTAACAAAGTATCTCTTTGAAGAATCCCATGCTTTAGGCGTATCCGTAAAAGTCTGTCATTGTTAATTGTCGACTCAACGGAATCCTTAGGCAATTCCAAAATAGTGACATTTCCAAATTCGTCAGGAGCACGATTATCTCCTACTCCTCCTTCTTCCTCACTTAGAGAGACATCACCTCTAGAAGATACTTCGCTATTATGAGCATCCATCTCATAATCTAGGCCCTCGCTATCCTATCCTGAATCTGAGGCGGAAGATACATCCTCGACAGGTGGATTTTCAGATGATCTGGCAGCATCTCTACTTTTCGCTAATCTAGAGGAGCGTCTTTCTTCCATGGTTGTTAAACTATTGAAGAAGGAATAGTAGGACTTAGAGTAAAGTTGCCCTTGTCCCCCCGTGCTTGTGTGTGAGCTATAATGCACAAGTGTGTATGCAATGATACAAGATAATTGTATAAAGGAATGCAATGCAAAGATGAGCAAAACTACTATGTATTTGTCAACAGTCCAAAAAGTTCAGTTGAAAAGGATTTATCCTAACTGTCCATAAGAGTCATAGGCCACAGTTAACATCAGTTCGAGTGTTCAAGACTTAGGCGGATCGGTCTAAGTACTTCATCTATGCGGATCAGTTCAGATATATGCAAGTGGAGGCAAATTAGTCCAACTGTCGTTCTAAAGAGAATCGGTTCGGGTATGGAGGATCAGTTCGGATGTGCCTATCATGAATAGATAGATTTGGATGCATGTGTTGTGACCGGTTCGATCCAAGTGTCCTTAAGCAACAGTTCGGAACGAAGACACGTACCACGAACCGAACCGAACAACACCAGCACCCCGAATCTTATCTAACCAATTCAACTTATCTCTGCAATCCCTAACACCTCCCTCCGACCCGAACCGATGTTGTGTGCCAAAACCTAAGTATTTCTGGATCTTCCTTTCTGTCTTGAACCGACCCCGTTCCTTTCTTCTTCCTCAGCTCCTGCCTCGCTCTCCCAGCATCATCGTCTAACCCATTTCTCTCATAAACCTACTTATGGCCGAACGCCCATAGATCAGTATGCACAGCGCTGGCCTCAACCGGATGGTGATGAGACCACCAACGACGATGGCGATGGATAGAAGACGCAACATCGAGGTTGATGTGACATCGAACGATATCATTCAAATCGCTCCTAAATTCAGAGTTAAAACCAATTAAAGTAGGACTAATTGCAAATCGAAGTTCTACCTATGAGTTTATTTCGAGAAAATGGGAGAATTTCTTTATGATTCAAAAGCTAGGGTTAGGTTTCTCAAAAGTGGAAAGGGCAGTGGCAGAAAATGAAGTGTTAGAGAGGAGGACGTGAGTATATATATACGAAGGGGATGTGAGTCCCTTCGTGTTCCAGTGGATAAGACGCTGAAGCCCGATCCAGTCATCATATGACCTAAATCAATATAAGACCTTTCAGCGCATCGGAGCAACACTGGGCAGAATGTGTATGGGATCGGACAAATCGATCCGATCCGAAGCATGGTTATTGACTTCAATGCGATGCTCAAGGCGTAATTGAAGGAAAATGCAAAATTGCCGATATAAAAGCCTACCGGAAAGATTGGCTTAGATGTTGAAGGGAATTTCAAAACCACCGAAAAATAAGTGGAGTAAATCATGCATCCAACGCTATATTTATAGGCACCAAGAGGTATAACTCAATGAAACATCGCGACTTCACAGATGAAGAGGAGTAACTATTCGACGATTTAAAATTCAAAAACCGTCGGATAGACAATTTCTAAGCACACTCTATCTTCAGCAAAAGTGTGCTTCGAGGGGGCAAAATGTTAGCCTACTTTGTGAACTAGGCTACACAAAGTTAGAAGACCAAGTGATGAAGAATGTTGACTAGAAGAACACTCCCTCAGAAACCGGATCAAATCGGAGATCCTTGGCCAAACCGAAACAGTGCAAAGCAGAAAACAAAGGAGCACAGACCGAATCGGGTCAGTTCGGATCGGCCCGATCTGTTCCTCCAATCCTTAACGCGCCCGATCCGAACCGGAAACTGCAACAGCTACCACCCACGAACCCTGAAGATGCGGAGTGGTTATGTGCCATTTCGCCCATGATCACCCACTAACCTGATGCGCTGTCTTCGTTATATTCCATCCGAACCCGACTTTTAAGGGGGAAGCGCCGCGTGCATCCGAACCGGAGCCAGTCCAGAGACATTTTTAACCTATAAATAGACCATCAAGGGTCATTTGAAGGGATCTTTTGGCAAATTCAAAGCTCAGACTTCCTTGCCAACCGAATTTCATTACTATATTCAGATCAATACTTCAATTTAAAATGAAAATTATTAGCATTGAGTGAATTTATGCATTGTATGAGCGAAATTGAGTGAAAACTATTATTGTATTTGTAGTTGAATCATCAATCCAAAGAGTAGAAAGTGGACGCAGACTCTTTAACGCCGAACCATTATAAATTATGTGTTTCTCTTTGCTTTTTTATTTCATTTCATTAGAATCATTGCTAGTTTGGGTGTTAGAACCACTTTTTGGTCTAACAATATATATATATATATATATATATATATATATATATATATATATATATATCATATGAAAGTTTTAATTAAATTTAATTGATAATAGGATAAAAATTATACGGGAAACAACTTGATTATATATTGCACTGTTGAATTGCCACTGTGGAATTGCAAATTCATCTAATCTGACAAAAAAGGCATTGGACTTTCCAGTATCATCCTTGTTAATGAAACCACAATCAGTGGACGTGCGAGTATTGTGATAGATCTTTCTTAATCCGTCAATTCAAGACACACGTGTCATTGTTAGCGGTTGCATGCATTAAATTTGACCGAGTTTTATAAGTATGTGGCAAATATACAGGCTTTGACTGGGCCTTTTTTCTTTAACGAAAAGAGTGGAATGCGATATTGTAATTGCAAAAGATTTTTAAGGAATAGTAGGGAAGAAGAAAATTGCATACGTACGTAACAAGTCAGAATCAATGGCGGACTGGTCAGAGAAAAGGAAGACTAAGGCAGCAAAAAGATACGTTCCTCCAGAGTTAGTAAGGGAAATATCAGTGCATCTTCCCTGCAAATCGCTCGCTAGATTCAAATCGGTTAACAAACTCTTCTCTTCTTTTCTATACGACATGGATTTCATCGAAGATCACAGAAAGCGCAACATGAAGAAGCCCTTGCACTATCTGATTTGGGATAGGAACGAAATATCGAAGCTCCACGTATTCAGTTTAAGCAGGGATAAATACAGCCATATGTAAACAATCTCAACCCAAAACTTCAAACTTGCCTCGCAATCTTCCTACGGTTTGGTGTGTCTGCACAATGACATTGGTTTTGGTTTTGATCTCAAAAGCCGAAAGTACAAGGTCGTTCAGCTTGTACTGTGTAGCTATACATACGTTATTGCACGTTGTTACGTGCTAACCGTGGAGAATGGTTCCTCATGGAGAGAAGCAGAAGTAGACAAGTCGACGATTATTAACTTGGAGAATATGTATTTTGCGTGGCGGCCTGTCTACGCAGATGGAGTGTTATACTGGGAGCTGCTTACTGTCATCGAAGATGTACGTGTGCTTTTGTCTTCGATCTGAGCACCGAGAAAATGAGGGTTATAGAGACGCCGGCTAAGTATGTATACCATCCCAATTTTGGGCAAATAAGGGGTCTCACATGTTTAGAAGGTAAGCTTTGTTGTTATGACTTGGCTCCTCCTTCGCCTGATGATACCTCGTCGACGTTAGTCATGAAAATTTGGAAGCTCAATCAGCTGGGCACCAGCTTTGATGCTAAGGTCGACTGGGTACTGTCCTACAAGTTAGATATCTACGGTTGTTCTTCAAAGCTCCATCCACTGTACGTCGATCACCAGAGGAGAAGATTTGTATTCGAAAGTTTGGACGATTTGTTCTGCTATGATATCCAAAGCAAGAGATTGGAAATATATCCAGTTACCCGAAAGATAGAAGGTGTTGCTTGTAATCTCTACTCTAATCATGATGCGATTACCGAAGATGTACGTGCTTTTGTCTTCGGCCTGAGCACCGAGAAAATGAGGGTTATAGATGTTAACATTAATGAAAAACAAATTACATTGAGATCTGAGGCTGATAAAAGAGAAAACCTTAACCCTAAAATAACACAAGAGGCTTTTACATATAGTTAAAACATAAAACAAAAGACTATATTGCCATTTAGCAGAATATTAATTACGCTAACATCCCCCCTCAAACTCATGATGCGATAGCAATGAACATCGAAAACCGAAATCGTGAAGATGACAAAGATTTAGTAAACAAATTTGCAAGTTGCAAGGAGGAAGAGACAAATGGCAATGTCAATGTGCCAATCTGAAGGTGGTGGCGAGTAATATGGCAGTCAATCTCAATATGCTTGGTCCTTTCGTGAAAAACAGAGTTAAGAGCAATCTGAATAGCACTCTTATTATCACAGTACAAAGGAGTTGGTCGCCGCAAGAAAACACCCATATCAGCAAGCAACCATCGTAGCCAAACAATTTCACAAGTAGTAGAAGCCATAGCACGGTATTCTGCCTCTGTTGAAGACCGAGATAAAACATCCTGCTTCTTACTTTTCCAAGAGATTAGAGAATCTCCTAGAAAAATATAAAACCCAGTAGTGGATTTGCGATCAGTAGCATCACCAGCCCAATCTGCGTTAGAGTAAGCACATAACTCTAAAGATGAAGTAGAAGAAAACAACAAAGTCTAAAACTGAGTGCCACGAAGATATCTCAAAATGCGAATAACAGCAGCCCAATGAACTGTAGTAGGAGAAGTAACAAACTGACTGACTATGTGAACAGCATATGCAATGTCAGGGCGAGTGATAGTGAGATAAACCAAACTTCCAACAATCGTTCTATAAAGACTAGGATCTGGCAATGGAGATCCATCAGAAATAGAGTATCGAGCATTGAGCTCAATTGGAGTATCAACAGTCTTATTATCTGAGAGACGAGTGCGCTCAAAAATATCAAAAATATACTTAGATTGAGAAAGAAGATAACCTTTTGGAGAAGAAGCAACTTCAATACCCAAGAAGTAACGAAGAGGACCCAAGTCTTTTATAGCAAAACTTCGAGTTAACTCAGACTTCAACAGGTTAATCCCAACAACATCATCGCCTGTAATAATCATATCATCAACATAAAGAGAAAGCAAAATTCGACCAGCCGAGGTACACTTGACAAACAAAGCGGAATCATGCACTACAAGAAAAATAACCTATTGCAACTAGTTATTTGCAACAGGCGACAAATAACAGTTGCAGTAAATAATATTTAGCAACAGACCTATTATATCAGTTGCAATAGGTGAGATTTAGCAACATGCCTTTTTTCCTGTTGTGAAAAAAATATTTTTAGCAACTGCGCTTCTCTTCCTGTTGCAAAAACATACTTTTAGCAACTGCGCTTTCATAACAGTTGCAACAAACATATTATTTACAACCGCGCTTCCAAGTCAGTTGCGAATAAATATCTTTAGCAACTGTTTTCGCCTCTTGCAAATAACTGCATTTTTTTGCAACTGGTAAGCCAGTTGCAAAAAACATACTATTAAAAATTACTATCAGCTTTTAATGATTAACTTTTACTAATTAATTTTAAATATTTTGTATTAAATGATTAACTACTAGTAATTATATAATAATTAAGATTAATATTTAATAATTATTAATGAATAGTAAAATTTAAGTATTATAAAGTGATATTTATAACTAATAATTAAATAATAATAATTACTAATTAACTGATAATTAACATTTGGTAAGCATAGTTACAACAAAAGCACGAAGAAGTAATAAGTAATATTTAGTTATAATATAATAAGTATTTAAGTAATAATAATTAATTAATATGAATTAATGTTTTACTAATTTATCACGGTTAGTTGTTAATAGTGTATAACTTATATTTTAACAATTATTAACTACATTTAATAATAAATTAATCTAATTAACAACAAATTTTAATTAAATAATAAAATATTCATAGTATTAAATAATTAATAAAATATACATAATAATTACTAAATATTTAACCATTAGTAATTACATAATAGTTAAGAATACAATTTAATATTATTATTAATTGATAATAAAATTTAGTTATTATAAGTTGATATTTATATTTAATAATATTATTCAGTAATTTTACCAAAAAGGTTTACAAATTTGGGTTATACAAAATAATACCAAATTTTTACGGTTCAATCCAACTTTGCTCCAAATCTAAGTACTTTCTGATTTGCATGTGTATATTCGCACCCCCTTTCCCACTAAAATTTCATTTCCCGCTTTCATTCTCCCAGACCCAATACTCCAATTCCGCCTAAATTTCCAGATCCCCTTCTCCACCTTCACAATTCACAATTTTGAAATTTCCAAATTGTAGACTCTTTTAGTTCAGAAGGCGACAGGGGCCATCCTAATCTCAAAACAGCCGACTTAAAGATGGCGAACAGAAATTTCGCGTGGCAACAAAATTTAGCCCCTCTTCCGACCTTCCAACCGCCATTCCTGACACCTCCGACCTCTGCTCCGCCCTGGCCTTCTCCACCAGACCCCCTGACATCGGTTCCACCTTAGCAGGCGCCCAAATCACGTCGACAGAGGAAACCCTAATCCCCGATGGATCCAGCTCTAGGCCACAGCCGGCGGCGCCGACAACTCCACCTGTTCCAGTTCCAGTCGACAAGTCCACATTAATAGACCCTCCTCCTACAGTTGACGACGATGGTTTTCAGTTGGTATTATTATTTATATTTATTCCATTGTTATAAATAGCGATGTTAGTTTACTGGAGTTGATCATAGGAAGTTTAGTTTTTGATGACTGAATATATTCAATGAATAGGTGGATGGTGGAAATAATATACTTATGGTGTTAGTGGCTTTGGAAATGCTTTGGCGTGACTTAATTATGGTAGGGGTAGAAATGTGATGATTCAGGACACTTAATTATGTTTTTTAAAAAATAACAATCTAACATTCCCCCATATCTGTCCTCGAGATCCATTCGGAAATGCTTATTGGTTTAGCTATCAACATTTCTGCTGTTGATCCCGAGTGCGTTTGGGAAATTAAGCTTAGGGTTTGCCAGAAAACAAGAAAGATTCCAGCTTTCTTCCATTCTTGGATTCTATAAAAAAATAAAATTGGGTGCTGGTTACTGGTATTTTGTTCGGTTGAACTGTAGGATTTTTGGGTTGCTGGAAGTTATTAATTATATGGGGGAAAATGAAGTAATAATGTTTAATGGGCAATTGGGTGATAACAATCAAGTAAGCAGTGTAACGCGTGCGCTCGACTTAGAGAGATGGAGTGTTGCTGAAGAAAGAACCGCTCAATTGATTTCATGCATACAGCCCAATACACTTTCTGAAGCGAAGAGGACTGCTGTTGCTAAATATGTTCAGAGGCTTCTCATGCAATGCATCTCTTGTGAGGTGATTTCTTCAATTTTATGTTTTTTCCAAAGCCAATCTCATTGGGTATAGATCAGTTTAGCTCATTGTGCGTGCATGCTTTTATGTGGTACAGCTATATTGATACCGTAGTTTTATTTGTGTGATTTAATTATATCTACAGTTTGTTCAACTTGTATGAGTACATAAATGTCTTTAAGGATGAATTTGTTGTGTAGTATGTGGTTTAATCGGCTCTCCTGAAATTTGATATCTGATTCATTCAGCTCTCTGTGTATCTTTTGTAGCGAAGGTTGAAAAAGTTAGGTAATAATTGTCAAGAATTAAGACTATATAATGGATCTGATAAGCTGGTTGCATCTTTTCTCAAGATATAGTTGTATATATTTGTATTCAAATCCAGACATCCCTTTTGGTATTTTCATTTTTATTTGTATGCTATACTATCGTTGTTTCCAACTTTCCATATCGTTGAGTTTAAAATCTTTGAACTTGCAGCTGAAGCAAGGAAAAAAAGTAAGGAAAATGGTGGAAATAAAAATGGAGATGACACACGAAAAGGAAGAGAAAGATCTCTGAGTGATACTTTTCTGATCAGAATTGAATAACGAAGAATCCCAGGAGGGTCAAAGAGAAGACTCTGAATTTGAAGAACTGGAGGTAGATTTTGAAACAACAGTATCAGGTGATGAGGGTCATGATACAGAATCTTCTATACTTCATGGGCGTGTGAATATGCGATATCATAGGAGTGATGATTCAAACAGAGATAGCTGCAGTATAAATGGTTCGGAAGGATCGCCTTCATCATCTCAGCAAGGACGTCTTCCTCTTCAGGTTTCACATCTTCACTGTCTTTGAATATTAGATAATGCTACTGCAGGCAAATTGAAAAACCTCCTTAACTTTTAATGCTTTATCTTTGATTATTTGGCAATACATGCTTACTTATATCAAACAAAATCTGCAGTTGCTAACTTAAAGAAATCCGAATCAAACACTAATGTTCCACAAGAAAATATTTCTGTTCAAAAACAGATGCATTTTTTGTTAGAGCTGTAAAAATAAAGACCAACCAAGGTATGTCAGATTAGTTTTCTCCAAATCAACATCTTCCTTAGTTTTCTTGTTTAAATTTGGTTCTCTACTTGATGAAGCTGTAAAGAAACTAAAGTGAGATGTTTGGTCATAGTGAGATGTTTGTCGTTTAAGTTTTCTTTACAGCACAAGGCTGTGGTTTCAATTATATATAAGTAGCACTTATTGGAGTTGCTGTTGGTGCAGTTGTCGGCATAGTTTGGACGAGCAGCTAAGGCTGATTTTCATGCAGTTGATGGGGGATATACTGCTTGTTATACATATAACCGTAGTAAAGGTATGTGTTCTCAATACATATTTTCCCCTCTGTCATATAGCATTATTATATGGTTGGAGTATTTATATTTCTGCAAATGCTAAATTCAAGACATTGAGGAGCAAAGCCTCCCAATGAATATGGGTAATGTCCTTCATTTCTAATATGCTTGCCATTTCTGTTATCAGATCATAACATGAATCTTTGAGTTATGGAATGGAGATGGCGGCTCTGAGCATTACGTTGTTTGACAACAGCATGAGCTTTGGCGCTTGCTTCGATATTAATTGCGCAAACGATCAACATTGGTTCCACAACGGAAGTCTGTCAATTATCATGACTGCCACTACTTTTTCCCACCTAATTTCGCTTATTACCCCTATAATGGCGGCTAGCATAATTCTTTTCATGAGCATTTCAACTTGGCGATGCCTGTGTTTTATGAAAATCGCTGAATATAAAGATGGGATTGCTCATGTTGCTCACTAGAGGTAATGTTACATTTTTATTTGATATTTAACAGGTTTTTCTTTTCATATATGCTTATACCCCGATGGTGGATCAGTTTAGAAGTTATTAATCAATACATTACCATATGACATTTTGATTTTACCTACTGTTAGATTACCACTGAGTTGGGTTTATTAGATTTAGAAGTATTTGTAAAGATTTTTTTGTATATGCTTGTACAAATTGTTGCAGTAACATATTATTTATTAGACTAATATTCCTATTGCAATAATTTAGCTTAACCGCGCTTACATAGTAACTAACTGATTTGTTAAAGTGACAGATGATTTTATTATCATTTATTTGATCGTGTTATTGTTGTTTTGTTTCTTCTTTTGACCTGATAACTTATTAGTTTGAAAGTTCTGTAATATTAGTCCATGCTCGATAAAGGTAATCCGGTAGGTGTTAGTTGCTAACAAGGTAGTGTTTTGAGAAGCCACAAAAATAAAGGATGTTAATAGCTGTTTGGACTGTAAGGTGGTTCCATATATCCAATAGAATTATGGAGGCTAAACATATCCTCATAGAACATAATGTAGGGTATTTTGGTGTTGAAAACAAATTTCAGCCAAAATTGATGGAGTTTTAACTGGTTTATATTTGATACGCATGTTGAGTTCTTCATATTCTCATTTTCTCCCTTCTACTATTAGCAATCACTCTACCATGTTGGTTCTTTTTCAGGAGACTTCTTTTTTCCAAAGCTTGACCTTCCAGATTTTTTAATCGATGGCATATGTCAGAAGGTAACTTGTCCACTTTTCTTATTGTTTTGCAATTTAATGTTTGTCCGCATCCATTATTTATGTTTCTTAAAAACCAAAAAGCAACTAACGAAGCTCTCATCTCTGGAAGCAAGGATAGTTTTGATATTAGAAATCAGTTATCACTTGAATTATCATTTAGTTTGATCTTATCAGCTACTTCTGGAAACACCGCATATTCCTCAGCAGCTGGGGACTCATTTGTTCATCCACAGGCATGTTCCCCTTTCTCATATTTTTTATTTTTATTTTTGCTGAGTTTTCAATTTGTATTATTAAGTAATCAATATTTCAGGTTTGTAGTATTATATTCACACCGAATTTGCCTACATTCTTTACAATTCGGTTGCAAGTGCCATTCAACAAGGGAGTTCAAGCATGGGCTTTATTTGATGGAAAAGACGGAAAACATTTTGTAACATGAATACCCAAAAAGACCAAACAAATAAAATCGAAGGATCAGATCATGCAGAGACACACCTCTTCAAAATAGTGATAATCGGTGACTCTGTGATATACAAATGCCAACTCAAAGTTCCAATTATCTTTTTTTTTGTTCTGTTTACCAATATGTATTTTTTTTGGGCTTGCAGTCATACTATGAAAGTAACATTGTGTAAATTGGAGATCGTCAAAACAAGAGATGTCTGTTCATGAACGATAGCAACTTGGAGCATGAACTGCAGATTTGTTCTAGTGAGCTGATGATATTTATTCTCTTGTTATAGTATAGATACGGTAGAGTATAAATATAAGTAAAAAATACTCTATTCGAAAAATGTGTTGTGTGAGAGAAGAAATTATTATATATGAATGGTGTATGAAAATTGTAGAAACTTTTATTGTAATTGTTTGTACTATTAAAATTTTGTTAAAATAAAAATTTTATTTGTTTATTTTATTCTATGATATACACTATTACTAAAACAAATACAATTAATATGTAATATCTATAAGCTATAAAAAAAATTTATATAGATTTATGAATCTATTGCAACGGGCATATACTGTTGCAAAATGGTCTGTTGCAACAGAAAAAGCCTCTTGCAAAAAAGTTTACCGCAACAGGAAATAACAGTTGCAAAAAGTGACCGACCTATTGCAACTTCGGCTATACAAACGGGCCATCGCCTGTTGCAATAGGTCTATTGCAACAGATTTTGCCTGTTGCGAAAAGTGTTTTTTGTTGTAGTGATGGTTACTCGGGCAAAAACCAAGAGAAGTAATCACAGTAGAGAATTTCTCAAATCAAGCACGGGGAGCCTGTTTGAGACCATAAAGAGCTTTCCTAAGTTTGCAGACTTCACCGGGTTGATGATCAATACCAGAAGGAGGAACCATATAGACTTCTTCATGAAGATCTCCATTCAAAAAGGCATTTTTAACATCCATTTGAGTAATATTCCAGTGGCGAACAGAAGCAACCGAATAAGAGTTCGAACTGTAGTCATTTTTGCAACTGGAGCAAAAGTCTCCTCATAATACATACCATATTCTTGAGAATAACCTTTCGATGGGTCCATGTGGTAAGCTTAGTAGTAGCAGTAGTTGTACAAGTCGAACTCCGTCACTATTTCGATGGGTCTAGTGATTGACAGTGGTGGACATCGTATGCTTTACACACTGAGTGAGAGATGTGAGGATGGTTGCTATGTTTGATTTATTTTCCATCATTATGACATGCACACCCCCACCCCCGTTATCTTTACACCATCTGTTCAGTGGCACCTTAGAGTATTGTGCGGTATGTAGTGCTAACTCTTTGGTTGCAGGTCCAGGTTCAGGTATGATTTAGTATACTTGTTATTGTTCTATTTAGCTGCTTATCGCTCATACCAGACTTTTTGTCTGACCCAGAGTTTTATGTATCTTCTTATTACTCTGGGTGCTCTCACGAGTAGACTAGAGACAGTTTAGGTGGTATGCACGAGTAGATGTACCGGAGATGAGCAGGAGGCTTCCACGTATGATACATATATATATATATATATATATATATTCTCCCTGTGTTGCTGCGGTCACTACTTTAGGCATTAGTGGTGTACCTTTCTTTCTTTTGTTTAGAGACAGTAATTTGGAAAGTTGTAATAAGCTGTATTTGGATCTCCGCTGCTCTGATGATGATGTTGATGTTGGTTTTAGTTATCAGCTTATGCACTGTCTCTCTTGTTTTATGTCAAGTATACTATTATTATATTTTGTTCCATATGTTGTGAGACATTCTACAGGTTTTCGATTAGTTCATTCTCTTCTTTTCTTTCTTTGGCGACCGTTCTGTGCTAGTCGGGCATGTGTACAATGCACTATCGGAGGAAATGTCGGCTGGTGCAGGGCGGGCCGTCACAGACAAACTCATGGAGAAGTATCTGAAAGATGATGAACCGACACGTCTGGCAGAGGGGCGTCGCCTTATTGCTGCCGCCATGGAGGAGGAGAAATGCCAGGCTAAAGAAAAGAATATCCTTGAAGTTGGTTCCTCTTCTGTTACCGCCGAAGTTGCTGGAATCGAGGAATATGATCCCGAGAATCTGGGAATTCCTAGAGTTTCTCTCTTATCTCCTATACAAGAATCAGCATCAGAGACGATAGCCGCCCCAATTGAGAAATCATCATAAGGTATTTCCACCTTTTCACACCAATTTGCCAATGCAGTTTCTACCTTTCGTCACAACATTGGGCAATTGATCGAAGATTCTTTGTCGTCTCCTGAGTTGATAACTGTTGCTTCTCATTCTGTAGGTATTGAGCCAACCGAGAAGACGGATGAGCATCGGGGAACCGCCATTGGGGAAAAATCCATGGAAGAGACTCAAGAAAGACAGGATAGGGCTACCATCGTTGAGTCCGGAGGGGGAGCTGAAGGTGAAAAGGAGGAGGCTACCAATAAGACTCCCATACCGCCTAACGCCGACACTTCTCATGATGGTGAAATGATAGACGCTTTGAAAGATGATGATGGTAATGATGGGCATGAAGAAGATGCTGATGTTGCTATAATTGGGAATTCGAAGAATACTGATGACGTGACTTTGGCTGAAATGAAAGCTAAACAAGACAAGCGCATGCAGCTGAAAGTCGAGGAGATAGACCCCGAAATCCTTAAGCCACTTGCAGTGGTGGATGCAGGATCGAATTTAGTTGTTAAGCTTTAAACTAGGTCAATTACAGAGGAGCTTGCTAAAAAATCTTCCCTTGATCCCAATGCTCCGACTCCTGGGAAGAAATCTATCGACTCTGGTACCTCAATTACAGAGAAGAAGAAACCAAAGCGTCTCATGTCCGATGCTGAAAAAAAGCTAAAAAGGCTCTTAAGGCTGCCAAGTAGTCCAAGTCTACTCCAAAGCCCAAGTGAAAATGCGCTTTGTTTTTTATTTCGATATTCCACTGGTCCGCTATTGTTGCAGCAAGTGTGACCCACGCATCTTTTACATAACTACTTTATATAACTACTTTATTTGCAAGTACTTTATTTGCAACAGCATGCCATATCACAGTTATATAATAAAGTCACTGTTAAGGGGAACATTTGTACGTATATATATGCCCCCAATCAATCTTGGATAATTGATTAAGACTTATTCAAGATTGATTAAATTCAAATCCAGTTGTCCCCGATTCTCTAACGGGGCCATATTCCTTTCGTCATTGATGCTTATTCTTTTTAGCATCTTTATACTCTCCTGTCTCATAACCAGGTTAGAGTATTACTGAGGCGGTCTCTTATCGGCGTGCATCACGCCTTAAGGGACGTCGTCTTCCCGTCCTTTACACTCTCTCTCGTTTCATGAGAGTTAGAGCTAAGAATGTCGTCTTCCCATTCTTTGCATCTTATCATGCAAGCGGTCATTTTGTGCGCTCCTGCACATAGGTTATCTCCAACTTTCTAAATCTAATTTAATGTTTTGTGTTTCATAGTCATGATAAAATAATTGTTGAAGATAGAAATAATGCAGGAAAATAAATGACACACGATATTTTTATAGTGGTTCAGCTAAGTCGTAGCCTACATCCACTTCATAATCCTTTGTTCATATAAACAGACTTTTTAAGGCAAGTCGTGCCTTTTTACATAGCCTATAAAAAACAAAAAGGAGGACATTTCATATTTAGCTCAGATATCGTATCAAGTGCTGAGCATTCCAAGCTCTAGGAATCTCTTCACCGTCCATGGTTGTTAGCTTGAATGCTCCTGTATCAAGCTTCTGTTGGATGGCGTATGGCCCTTCCCATTTTGGATCCAATTGGGTTGAAGGCGAGAGGACTCGTTTCAATACTAAGTCTCCTGGTTCAAAGGTTTTGAAGCGAACTTTCCAGTCATAATAATGTGCTACTTGATGTCGATGTCTTGAGGCACACAAGTTTGCTTCGTCTCTTTTCTCTTCAACTATATCAAGAGACTCTAGGAGGAGTGTTCTATTCGTCATTGGGTCATAGTATGCTGCTCGATGAGAAGGGACTTCTAGTTCTATCGCGATTACTACTTCTGACCCTAAGGAGAGTGAAAAAGGAGTATGGCCAGTGGTCATCTTAAAGGTTGTCCTGTAAGCCCACAAAGCTAGTGGCAACTCATCTACCCACTTGGCATTGGCCCGCTCCAACCGCTTCTTGAGAATAGATTTAATGACCTTGTTTATTGCTTCCACCTAGCCGTTTGACTGCGGGTGAGCTACAGCGGTGTATCGTTTATCAATCTTGTACTTCTGGCAGAAGTTTCTGAATTCGATGCTGTTGAACTGTGTCCCATTATCAGTTATGATGGTCTTCGGTATCCCAAATTGACAGATAATGTTTCTGACCGCAAAAATAATCACCTTCCTTGCCGTGATGGTGGTTAAAAGTTCAGCTTCCACCCATTTCGCGAAATATTCCACGGCGACGATCGCATATTTTGCTCCCCCTTTGGCAATAGGTAACACTCCAATAATATCAATTCCCCACATGGAAAACGGCCATGGGCTTACCATTGACTTAAGCTGAGTTGGAGGTGCTCTGGGAATTTTGGCGAACCTTTGACATTTGTCGCAGCGTCATGAATAATCAGCCGCGTCTTTATTAATGGTAGGCCAAAAATATCCATACCGTAACACTTCCTTTGCTAGGGTTTGGCCCCCGGTGTGGTCCCCACACTCACCTTCATGTACTTCTTGCAGTACACGTTTGATGTCGTCATGTGCGATACACCGTAATAGGGGCATTGAAAACCCTTGGCGATAAAGGACGTCGTCCTGTAAAACGTATCTTGCAGCCTTACATGTTACAGCTCGTCTTTCGCTTTTCTTCAATGGGAAGGTTCCACTCTAGAGAAAATTCTTGATCGGTGTCATCCATGATTTTCTCTCTGGGTCAACTTCTAAGGCTAGTTCCACCTCCATCAGGTCAAAACTCGGTGATTCCAAAACCTCAATCGGAACCATTTCAGTTTCTTCGGGGTTATCAGAACTTGGTATTTTTGCCAACCGATCTGCTGGCGAGTTTCAGCCTGGCAATCAGGGCTTCATACTCGGAATCATTATTGGTACTAGCTAATTCTAATCGCAATGCATCGTAAATAGATCGTCCTTCAGGAGTGATTAAAACAACTCCGGCGTCGGACCGTCGATCATTTTTGGCTCCGTCTGTATATAACTTCCACGGACTAAGCTCTAATTCTCGGTCTAAAGTAACCACCTTGTCACCCATCGTTTCCTCTTCAGGAATCGTGAATTCGGCTATGAATTCAGGCCAATGCCTGCCCCCTTATTGATCTGTGTGGCTGAAAATTTAAATCGAATTGACTCAACTCGATGTTCCATTTAAGTAACCGCCCTGATGCTTCAGGTTTTTGCAACACTTGCCTTAAAGGTTGATCGGTGTATACAACTATCGGGTGAGCCTGAAAGTAATGACGAAGTTTGCAGGAAGCAATCAGGAGGCTATAAGCAAGTTTTTCTATCTTCGGATAATTATGTTCTGCAGTAGCTAACTTCTTGCTTACGTGGTATACAGGCCTCTGGACTTTATCTTCTTCACGTACCAATGTCGTACTAACGGCATGAGATGATACCACTAGGTAGACAAACAAATCCTCACGTTCCATGGGTTTTTATAATATTGGAGGCTTTTCTAATAAGTCTAATAAATTCTAGAAAGCCTCCACACAATCAGGGGTCCACTCAAAATTTTGTTTCCCTCGTTTTATTAGATCGAAGAAAGGTACGCACTTATCTGTGGCTTTGGAGATAAACCTGCTCAATGCAGCAACTTTTTCGGCCAGGCTTTGAGCATCCTTAATCTATCATGGTTCTTCAATATTCCTTATTGCTGCTATTTGATTAGGATTTATCTTAAGTGAATATTAGGCTCACATCCCTATTTTGAAACTTAATTAGGCTCACATCCGTTCATAAACTTATTATAAATTAGGTCCCTGTTTTCAAAACTTATAAAATAACAATTAAAAAAATAAAAAAATTCATAAATTAGTAATAAAATAAATTATGCATTATACAAAAAATTCAATTCAAAAAACAACAAAAATCATGTCAGAAAGAAGAAAACAGTAAAAAACATAAAAAACTGCAGTTAAATGCATAATATTATGCACGTTTTTGATTTTATTGCATGCATATGTGCAATTATTCCAGTTCTTACAGCGCATAGATTAAACTACATACATCAGTTCATTTTTATTTGCATCCAAATGTGTAAATATCTCAGAAAACATGCACACATGTGTGCAACATTTTTATAGGATAACACGTTAGCTAAAAGTAGGGACCTAATTTATTAAAAAAAAGGAATTTAAAATTAAAACGCGCCCCCTATTTTCTGAGTTCCTTTTTTTTAAAAAAAATGTGCGGTACTTCATAAAAAAAACAAATTCTAAAATCTGGAAATAATTTAAGGAGTGCACGGAAATAAAAAAATAGTTGCATACATTTATGCAATTATTACTGATAATTGCATATATGCATGCAAATCTTCCGTAAGCTGTGTTTGGTTTGGAAATCTGGAAATAAACCTGCACAAATGTGGGCAAGTATTTGAAATATCCGCACACAAGTATGCATGTGTTTGCATGAAGAAAAATCAAAGAAGATGAATGTCGTGAAAAATAAGCACGGATGTATGCAGGAAAATGATATATGTGCATACTGTTATGCATTTAACTGCAAATTTCGTTTTTTTTCTATTTTTTTATTTTTGACGCCTTGTTTGATGGTTTTTTGTTCTGAATTTTTTAGCGTTTACATGTTTTATTTAAATACGAGTTTACGTGATTTTTTTATATTTTTTTTTTATATTTTTTGATGAATTTTCAGAAAATAGGGACCTAATTTACAATAAGTTTATGACCGGATTTTTTTTATATTTTGAAACTTAATAGGGACCTCTAAAAAATGCACCCTTATCTTAATTCCTCGAGAACTCACGATAAACCCAACGAATTTCCCAGATGCGACCTTAAACGAGCATTTGAGGGGGTTTAACTTCATCCCATACCTTCGAAGAATGTTGAACATTTCGGTTAAGTCCCTTGTATGGTCGGGAGATTGTCTAGCCTTCACAAGCATGTCGTCCACATAAACCTCCATGGTTTTTCTGATTTGATTATAAAACATGCGGATGACCAAACGCTGATACGTGAATCCTGCATTCTTTAATCCAAATAGCATTTCCACATAACAATATAACCCCAAGTCTACGATGAAACTTGTGTGCTCCTGATCTGGTATGTGCATGGGAATTTGATTGTACCCCGAATAGGCTCCATAAAGGACAAAAGCACGTGTCCGACCGTCGAGTCTACTAGTTGATCAATCCTGGGAAGAGGAAAGCTATCCTTCGGACAAGCCTTGTTCAAGTCAGAGAAGTCAATACATGCACGCCACTTCCTGTTAGATTTTTTGACTAGGATAGGATTTGATATCCAGTCGGGATATTTCGAATCCTTAATGAACCCATTATACTTTAATTTCTCTACCTCCTCCTTTAAAGCTGTCGACCGCTCTGGGCCTAACATCCATCTCTTCAGCTTGAATGGCGGGTGCTTTGGATTAATGCATAAAGAGTGGCTCATAATAGTAAGCGAAATCCCACACATGTCAGCGTGAGTCCAGGCAAACACATCTAAATTTTCCCTTAAGAAATCAGCCAACTCTTTCACTCGATTTGGATCTAGTGCGAGCGATCTTTAGTACTTTTGTCGAATCCACCTCATCAATAGGTATATCTATTGTTGTCTCGTTGGGAGTCGCCTTTCTATCCTCGGGTTCTCTATCCTCTCCGGGATTTATATCCTCGAGCACATCTAAGGGAGACTCTCTTGGGGTTGGACCCCTTAATTGCTATGTTGAGTTTTCCTTTGAAGGGGAAAATCGTCCTTAGATTCTATATTCAACCCCTTCATTAGCATCTTCAACTCCGTCATGTAACAAGCTCTTCCCATAACTTAGTCGCCTCTCATCACCCCTATTCCGGCGTCGGTCGGGAATTTAAGCAACAAGCACCAAGGTGCAATACATGCCCTAAACTCGTCAAGGGCCGGTCGGCCTAGGAAAGAGTTATAGGGTGACCCTATATCCAAAACTACAAATGGCAGGATCCTCGTTCTCTGGCGATTCCTTTTCCTAATGTCACTAATAATTCTACGCAGCCCATCGGAGTCGTTGACGTCCCATTGAAGCCCCGTGTCCATGCTTTGCAGGGCTTTAGATCTTTTGCTTCGAGTCTCATTTGTTCAAAAGCTTTCTTGAAGAGGATATTGACTAAGCTTCTGTTGTCCACCAATACCTTATGGACTAAGGCAGGGCCGATGGCCGTGGTAATTACCAGTGGGTCTTCGGTTGGTGATTGAATTCCGGTATCATCTCTACTACGGAATATGATGTCGTCTGACATCATCTTTTGTTGTTTTACTGGAGTAATGTCTTCGAGGTTACTACATTCTCCTACCTCAAAGTGCTTGGCAGCATTGACATACTGATCCATCGCTTTGAAACTATGGCTAGCAAGGTCGGGTCCGCCTATAATAGTATTGATAACGATCCCCTTACCTTTTTGCTGGGCTGTGGGTTAAGAAGTAGGCTGGTTTTGGTCCAACGCTTGCCCTCCTTGCCCCCTGTCCCTTGGGGCAACCTTGTACTCGTCTAACTTCCCTTCCCGCAGCAATCTTTCAACTACATTTCTCAAATGACAGCATTCGTTGGTGGAATGGCTGTGGGTTCCATGGAATAAACAAAACTTTCACGTTGCGATCTCTTTTTCAATGGAGTCTCTGGGTGGTGGCTTTTTGTATTGCAATATGTTGTATGTGTCCAAATAAATGTTTTCCAAGGTATCATTCAATGGCGAATAGTTTTCGAAAGTTTGGAATCGAGGTCTTTTGCTGGAATTTTTCCTTCGGTTCCTACTCCTGCTATTGTCGTTTCCATTCTTGTTGTTATTAGCTCCGTTCCGGTTGCCAACGTTCACTTCAACCTTCCCTGAACTGTCACCGGATTGTTTCACAGCAACATTACTTTGGACACCTTCCCTCCAGGCCCCTTCGGACTTTATCTTCCTATTTGCATGAGCTTCTTCTCACCTTAAGCAAATACTAACCTTTTTGTAGAACAATCCCCTAGTGAGGGGCAGTTTCCCGGATAGATAATCCCAAAATTTTGTGTCCGGGTCAACTCCTTCTATTAAATCCATCATATAGTGGGTTCATGAGGGTCACTAACTTCGGTGACAACTAGGTGGAAGCGGTCCAAATATGATTTCAGAGATTCGCCTGGAGCCTGTTTAATCCTTGACAACTCTACGACGCTTTTGGATTTTCGGGCGTGAAGTCAAAAGTGGTTCATAAAGCGCTCACTTAATTCTGTGAAATTTGATACTGACCGTGGAAGGTGCCGGGTGAACCACATTAATGCCAGTCTTCAAGATAAATCGGAAAGGCCTTGCATTTTATAGCGTCTGGAGCTACTGCGGCATTCATTAACCATGCATACCTCATCAGATGTTGTCCTGGGTCCATTCTCCCTGAATATCGATCCATTTGTGGCAAATTGAATCGCCGAGGGAACTGGAAGTCCAATATATCATCTGTGAAGGGGGTATGACTTCGCCCAATGCCCCAGTCCTCATTAGTGTATCGTCGGCTTTTGGACATGATCTGACGCGCCATTGCCTACACATCGGCATTTGTTAATGTTTGCACAGGTTCTCTAGGTCTGATATCCGGATTACCCGTTGGTTCCTGATTAGGGGATAGCCTCCTGTTTCTAGCGGCGACTGCTCTACAGTGCTCCCTACACTCCCGGTCGATCTCAGGAGGAAGGGGCTGGAGAATTTGCTGTTGCGTAAGATTAGTAATATTAGGATCCCTGGGTAGAACGTGGGATCCACGCATAGGCAACAACATAGGCTCTCTCATGCTCGAGTCATCAGGCCCTAACACACGAGCGGCGTCTTCGTGGGATCCTAAAAATCTAAAAGTTAGCTGATCAAGGTTCTGGGGTCGCTCAAGCGGCCTTCTTTCATGAGGACGTCCCTCATATGAAGAAGATGAATAATCTGCGGCAAGGTGGTGTGTTAGGGAAGGTGTCTTTTGCCTCTGGAGCTCCCTGAGTTCCCTACTCATGGTGATCATGTTTTCTTGCATGCAAAGACTGTCACGCTTATGGGCTTCCAATGCCTCCTTAGTAGTCTAGAGAATGTCAAGAAAGCATGAAAAATCTCCTTGTGTGATGGGTGCAGATGGGTCAGGCTGATCATTGGTTATAGCGGCTAGAATCGGAGCATTGGTAGGAGCTCAAGTAGAAGTTCCAGCTTTACTTTGGTTCGAGTCGGATTGGAGCACAGTGGTACGGCCGGACCGGTTCGGATGGGGAGAGTTAGTCACCTCAACATCATTAGATCGGCCCGGATCGGGGTCTTCTGTTCGATTTGGACCTTCCTGACTGGAGCGGCCTACTCCGGAGTCTTGACCATGCGACCTCGTCATGACCATTGTTTGCTGATCTTCATTAACTTCATTCTCTCGATTACTTTGCATTTCTTTGCCTTTTCCTTTGGCCATAATCTACAATTCTTCAGTGATTAACCAACAGGTACTTAAAGATGTCGAAAACATATGATTAACTTCTTTGAAATTGAAGGTCCAAATAGTAGAATGATAATCCCAAAAAGTGGAGAATTCGAAAGTTCTTAGTGAAAGCACCAAAATGTTAGATCCAAAATTGGCTCTAACACCCAGACTAGTAATGATTCTACTGAAATGAAATCAAAAACGAAGAAAACACACAATTTATAGTGGTTCGGCGTTAAATATCCTACGTCCACTTTCTACTCTTTGAACTGATGATTTGAATGAATTCTCACTCAATTTTCACTCATACAATGTATTGATTCACTCAATTTCCCCCACAATATGCTTCAAAAGTGATTGTAATCTAAATAAGTTGATGAAATTCAGATAGCAAAGGAGTTTGAGTTCTGAAAATGCAAAAAGATCCTTCCAAATGTCCCTTGATGGTGTATTTATAGGTGGAAAATGCTATTGGAATGGCTTCGGTTCGGATCCACGTGGCACCCATCCCGTTACTTTCGGGTTCGGATGGGATATGATAGTGACAACACACCAGGTTAGTGGCAAACATGGGTAGAACATGGGTATAACAGCTCCGGATATTAAGGAAAACGTGGAGTGAAACTGTCGTGACTTTGGATTCAGATCGAGGGTGCTAGCAATAAGGGGATCAGATCGGTTTTGTCCCCTCCGATCCGATTCGACCTGTATTCTTTCTTTCTTGGCTTTGTGCTGGTCTGCCCCTTTTCAAAAGAAATCCGATCTGATCCGACTTGTAATGAGAAAACATTCTTCATTTTTTGATCATTTTGATCTTTGTGTAGCCTAGTTCAAAAAGTAAGCTAACAACGACCATTCTGTTTAATCTTCCCGAATCTCTTAAATAGAACAGACTTTTGCACGGTGGAGATAAACTTTGCTTCAAACTTAACCTGAAACAATTCCCATGAAATATCTTCTTCAGGGGTCTCCAGTGTGACAGAGTTCCACCAGTCCATTGCTTTGCCCACTAATTGTCTTGATGCAACTTTCCTCTTTATTGCATCGTCAATGCCCAAGTCCTTGAATATCCGAACACACATATCCAGCCACCTTTGGACGTCCTCCACTGGTTCAGTGCCCTTGAACGGTTTCCCTCCCATCGAGGAAAAGTCTTTGCATAGCTTCACAAATTCTACAGCTTTAGGCACTTGGACTCCAACATCAACCGTAGCTGCTACTGGAACGAGGTTCCTTTGAAGGTATGCTTCTATCATTGCTTCAAACATGATCGGGTAGTCTTGTGCCCCGCAATTACCCCTTCCAGTATTAGCTTCCTAAGCAGCGTGTCTTGATGGTCGTCTACACATTATAAATCTGCAATTTAGAATAATTAGCCACTTCCAAGAAAAACTGCTAAAGAATACAACCGCTACTACAGTACTATATATGCTAATATATATAGCAAGATTCCAATAGAAATCTACAAGTACATCTCTCATACGTGATTACGTCTTTGAACTTTGGCTAAAATCGATAACCAAAGCTCTGATACCAAATGTGACGATCTTCCATAATTCCCGCACTAAATAAGAGGAATAATGCGCTGAAAGTGTGCAAGGCTGCTTTGGACGATCATCAGAGTAGGTAAACACAAGCGGAACATGTCATAAACTCACAGCGTAAGGATAAAATATAATAGAACATATACAACAGGTAGTAATAGTGAAGCAGAAACACTGAACTTTCATACAAACAGAAAGTAATATCCACATATTTGGAAATAGTGTTCATACAAAGTTGCCTCACTACATCGCTCAGAAAAGAAAACAACGGAAATCCAACCATTAGATAGTACTAAAACTGGTACGTGAGCCTCTTGCTCGCCATCGATCAGCATCCTCGTCCTCACTAAAGCAATACCTGTCGCCTATTACTCTGTCTGCCCATCCAACAATCGGATGAACAGCCCAAGGTAATAAGAGGAAACATAAAATCTTGAGTCAACCAACAGTCTTAGTGAGCGATAAAACAGCTAACAAACTTCCTCAATAAAGTATATGAGAATTGGTAAATAAACGAACTAATCTACCCAGCTCTAAAGAAGAACTTACACATGCCTTCCCTAGGACATGACAGTGACAGCCTTTACGATCCATACATTCAAAGGAATAACAATCCAGCCGTGGCAACCAAAACAACCATTCATACGTAGCAATAGCAACTCAATCATGATAACACCATGCATTCAAACGTCCATGACTGACTCTGGCTATCACTGCCAACCTTGCCTTAGAATCCTCGTTATCGTATGACTGGCTAACAACTTGCCATCAACCGTCAAGGACCACACATGACGTCCCAGTTTTAGCAAAATTCCACATGTTATACTCAATGCGTGTCTAGGCTATACACGACGCCCAAGGCACTCAACCTACAATTGGTCTTCAATTATAACTTTGCTTTGATTCCGCTAGAACATACGACAACGATAATTCCTCAGCCTTCGTCTTTCTAGTCGTTATCAATTACGACTATTATTTAGCCCCAAACACCGGTCAGTCCTCCCAAAACACCACTGGTCGGTCCTCCCAAAACACCATCAGTCTACTACCCATCGGTCGGTCTTGAAAAACTACCCACAAGTCGGTCTTGAAAAACTACCCATCGGTCCTCCAGAAAATACTGTAGCAATGGCTGACCGGCCATCACTGTAGAAACTACTGACCGGTCGGTACTGTAGAAACTGCTGACCGGTCGGTACTGTAGTAATGGCTAAGCGGTCCATCACTGTAGAAACTGCTGACTGGTCGGTACTGTAGAAACTGCTGACCATCGGTACTGTAGCAACTACTGAGCGATCCATCACTGCAGAAACTGCTGACCGGTCGGTACTGTAGCAATTGTTGAGCGGTCCATCACTGTAGAAACTGCTGACCGGTCGGTACTGTAGAAACTTCTGTCCGGTCGGCACTGTGGCAACTACTGACCGGTCGGTACTGCAGCAATGGCTAAACGGTTGGCGATTTTGGCCAAAACTTTGCAAAACGGTCATATTAACAAAATCAAATTATCCAATTCATCCAATACAATCATAAGCATGTTATGAAACCACTAACGTCATGAAAATGACAATTATCATCAAATTATGCAAATTCACCAAAAATCATGAGATATGAACATATGATCAAAACATGGATCTAACTCGCACATTCACATGAAATTTCATAGAAATTACTTATCTAAACTTGCTAAATTAGATCACAAGGTGGTTTATATAAAAATGGACATATAATAGTATAGATTCATGAGAAAGCACTTGGATTTGATGAAAAACATGCATAAACACACATATAACTCATTGATTCCATGTGAGAGATGTAAATCACTCAGTGATTCTCCAAACAAAGCAAAAACGATGAAATTAAATTCCGGACAGCGAAGAGATAACTCCTATCCCTTTGATTTGATGAATCCACCCTCCAATTGATGTAGACCTAGCCTCCAAAGGTGTAGATCTATGATTTCCCTCCTTAGATTTTGGGTGTTAAAGGTGGAAAGGTGCAAGAGGAAGAAGAAGCACAAGACCTCTAGATGAGAGAATGGGAGAAGTAATCCATTCTCCATACCCCTCACCCCCTATTTATAGCTTCCACCAACCCACTAATGGGCCTTCCCTAAATCAGCCCATTAGCCTTCTAAAATCTGGACTACCAACTGGAAAACCTTAAAACAACGATTTCTCCCAAACCGCTAAGTCAAATCCTTAATGTAACCACTCTACAGAAAGGCAATCATCAATTCCTTTCCAATGGCACAGGTCTTATCCTCTGATTCGACCTGAGTCAAAAGTTATACCATATGCCAGACTGTCAGGGGTAAAATTGTCACAAACAAAATTGGTAAAAATTATGGACATGTCTCACATCCCCATAAGCAACATACCAGAAGATGAGAATAATCCAACCCTCAGGGAATAAAATAAAAATATTTTATGATCATCCGATATATAAAAATGCGGGTTGTTACATCCGTGAAGGAGAGGAATTCGTGACCCGCCGTCGAATCCACCAATTATCAATTATAGAAAGTGGAAAACTGTCTTTCGGATAATCCTTGTTCAAATCTGAGAAATCGATACAGGTGCGCCATTTTCCGTTGACCTTCTTTACCAAAACTCGATTTGAAATCCATTCTGGGTAAGTTGAATCTCTAATGAATCCGTTGCTCCTCAAATTCTTAACTTCCTCCTTTAAGGCAGTTGACCTCTCCAGGCTGAGCATTCACCTTTTCTGCTTAACAGGTGGGTGTTTCGGGTTGATGCTCAGTAGGTGGCGCATAATTAATGGGGATATCCCACACATATCAGCTTGGATCCATGCAAACACATCCAGGTTGGCCTTCAGGAAGTCGGTTGATTCTTTTGCGTGAAGAGGGACTAACTAGGATCTAATCTTCAAGACCTTCGTTGGGTCATTATCATCGATCGTAATATCCTTATTCGTCTCGTTAGGAGTCGCCATTCTACCCCCAGGTTCATCGTCCTCTCTGGGATCTATATCCTCAAGCAGTTCTCTGGGCGGCTCCTTTAGGGCCATCTTTAATTGCTATGCTAAATCCTCCTTTTCGACTGGAGGAGTGCCCTTCGGTTCTATGTTTAATCCTTTGAGCGACAACTTCAACTCTGCTATGTAGCAAGATCGTCCAGTGACTTGTTCACCTCTGATTACTCCCACTCCTGCGTCTGTGGGAACTTTAACAATAGGCACCAGGGTGCAATACAAGCTCTGAATTCTGCTAGGGCCGGTCGGCCGAAGAAGGCATTATAAGGTGACTCGATATCCAATACCACAAATGGAAGAATTCTCACTCTCCGGCGATCTCCTTCTCCCAAATTTACTGACAATTCCACATATCTGATCAGGAATGTCGAGGCTCCATTGAAGCCACGTATCCATCCATCATAGGGCTTTAAATCTTTTGCTTCAAGCTTCATCTGATCAAATGCTTTCTTAAACAAAATGTTTACTGAACTTCCATTATCCACTAACACCTTGTGGACCAGAGCGGGGCCGATAGTCGCCGTGATCACTAAAGGATCCTCAATGGGCGCATGAACTCCAATACAATCTCTATCATGAAAGATGACATCGTCGGACATTGTTTTGTGCTGCTTTATCGGAGCTGCAATCTTAGGATTACAGAATTCCCCTACTTCGAGGTGTTTGGCCGCATTCACATATTGATCCATTGCCCTAAAGTTGTGCCTGACAGGTTGAGGTCCTCTTATTATAGTGTTGATGACAATGTTCTTTCCTTTCTGCAGAGCAGTAGGCCTAGCAGCAAGTTGGTTTTGATTTGGGGCCTGCCCAGTTTGCCTCATGTCTCTCGAACAACCTTGTATTCGTCCAACTTTCCTTCACGAAGTAGCTTCTCGACGACATCTCTCAAATGACGGCATACATTGGTGGAATGACCATGGGTCTGATGGAAAAGGCAGAACTTTCCTGTCTCACGTTCTTTTTCCATTGAATCTCTCGGTGGAGGCCTTATATACTGAAGGACTTTGTAGGTATCCAAGAAAACATTTTCTAACGTATCATTCAACTATGTGAACTTTTCAAAAGCCTTGAATCGAGGTCTCTTCTGAGAATCATTCCCCCAATTCTTCTTCCGACTGTTATTCCCAGATTGGCGGCCATTGCCCTGATTCTTATTTCCAACATTAACCTCCACCTTTCCTGAACTGTCTCCAGATTGTTTGATGGCCATGTTACTCTTCATATCTTCTTTATCGATGGCCTTTCTCTTTCAATTGGCATATATCTCTTCTTGATGTAAGCAGATGTTAGCTCTTTTATAGAATATTTCTCTACTCAGCGGCGACTTGCCGACTAAGTATCTTCCAAACTCGGTATCCTTGTCCACTCCATCAATTAGGGCCATTAAGACAGTCTGTTCATGAGGATCTCTAACCTCCGTGATCGCTAAGTTAAAACAATCTAAATAGGACCTCATAGTTTCATTAGGTCATTGTTTAATGAAGGATAACTCGATGACATTTTTAGACCTCTGAACATGAAACCGGAATTGATTTACAAATTGTTCACTCAATTCGCTGAAACTGGAGATCGATCGTGCTGGCAAGCGGGTAAACCACATCAATGATACATCCTAAAGGAATATTGGGAATGCTTTACATTTTACCGTGTCAAGGGCAGCAGTGGCATTCATGAACCATGAATACCTCACTAGATGTTTAACTGGACCCGTCTTTCCCGAATAGCGGTTCATAGATGGCATGTTGAATTTTCTTGGGAATAGAACGTATAATATGTCATCAGTAAAGGGCGTATGACTGCGGTCTATACCTCAATCCTCGTTCATTTTTCCACGATTATCTGCCATGATTTGTCTAACCATTGCTTCAACATCAGCATTGATCAATGTAGATTCATGATCAACACTCCTTGCCCTACGGGGCCCTCTAGTGTCTCTTCGACGTGTTGCCGCGAAGTCTGGAGCCCGAGCAGAACTTCATTGTCCCCTGTTGCCACGGTCAATCACGCGGCGAGGGGGTGGTAATGGTTGATTCTGAACAGGGTCAACAATGTCTCCATTCCTAGGTAACGGAGCGGTGTCATTCAAGTTACGATTATTAGGTCCCAGATTGAGGGCTGCCTCTTCTCGAGAAGGAAGTGATCCAAAACGAAGATGTTCCACATTTTCAGCCCTTTCCAGTGGTCGTCGTGGAGGTCTTGGAGGATCCTCCCACGAGGATGAGTACTCTGTAGCAGGAGGATAAGCTGGCGGAGGTGTCCTCTGCCTTTGGAGGTCATCAATTCGTCTGTGCAGTGCAGTAATATTTCGTCATAACAAGGAACTCTCTTGCCTTTGGGCTGCCAACTCATCATTCATCCTATCCAACATATCAAGCATGAGAGAGGTCTCCTTTAGTTACCAAAGCAGAGCACGTAGCTAGTCATTAGTAGTCGCTCTTGGACATAGAGCACTTGAACCAGGTCGAGCAGAGGCGCCAGCACGAGCAGGACGAGCCATAATTTCCTTTTCGGGGCGGGTCGTGGTCCTGTGGTAAGAGCGGTTCAGGATCCCCTCTTCAGGTTCCTGGCTCATGGTTCCCTCTTGAAGTCGGCTCGTGGTGGCTTCTTGAAGACGGCTCATGGTGGCATTGGTAGGGTGGCTCGTGACACCTTCAACTGGGCGACTCGAGATGACGTCTTGTGACCGGGTTGTGACTCCATCCACGGGTCGGATCGCCCCCTGCGAGCCACGAGTTGTGGACTCCAGTACAGCCTGCTCGTGACCACTTTCCTCGTTAGCTTCGTTTGCAGCTTCGTTTGCTCGCGAAGCTCATAAATTCTTGGACTTCTTTCCATCTATAATGTCTTGACTTTGCTGAAATATTCAAAAACCAAAACTGTGGAAGTTCAGACTACTTTCTTTGGACTTGAATATCCAAATAGTAGAGCAATAATCCGATACGTTGAGACTTCAGTTCTCTGTGAAAGAACCAAAATGTTAGACCAAATTATGGCTCTAACACCCCAATTTTCTATAATTGCGGATTATAATAACTAGAAATGAAAGAAAATGCAAGAAACACACCAAATTTATAGTGGTTCGGCGTTAACGAGCCTACGTCCACTTTATATGATTCTGATTATATGTTTGAATGCAAGTACAATCAATTATTTCTCTCAATCTCACTTTTACAATGATGATTCACTCAGTGATTTCAAGATAATATTGATAAGAAATAATGGAGGAACAACAATGGTGGAAACAATACTCAGAATTGCAAAAAGGTCCTGAAAAATGCCAAGTGCCGGGCTATTTATAATCAATTTCTACAGGCGGGTCATGAAGACACGTGGCCCACATCCCGAGGATGTCGGAGCCAATCATGAGTGGCTGGAGAAATGGTCAAAATGGTCGTTATGGACAGGTGTCATTAAATCCTGAACTTGCGGCTCGTGGAAGAGTTGGTCGAGTCCGTCATGTTCCAGGCTCGTAGTCGGATCGTGATGGTTGATTGCGAGCTGATCGTGGTGATCATACACGAGTGGGTCAGGGCAGACTGGCATGAGCGGGTCGTGGATGGCATAGCGAGCTGGTGAGGTATCATATGTCACGTGCTGCTGGCCTCTTGGGTTCACGAGCCGAGTTCATTTGGAGGTAGGTCTTCATACTCTTGGTGGCTTGACTCAAAAGTTAGCCAACAATAAAGTAATACACAAAAACTATTATTTCCTACAAAAAAATAAATGGCAGGCCAATGCAAATGTCATTTACTTCACACAAACAAAAAATAATGATTAATTATAATTTCTCTAAATTTGAACAAAATTAAAAAAATAGCAATTTTTTGGCTTTTCCTTAGACCATTTAAATTCAAAACTAACAACAAATTTGATAATGTAAGGAATACAAAATATCATGGTAAAATTTTTGGACAATGATGAAGCTGTATCGTTTCTAAACTGATTAATTTACAAAATTCTATTTACTGCTATTATTTTTGCAATGCACCCTATCTTCATCTTGAAAAGCCACTGCTAATCTAGTCAGCGCAATTTGCTTGTACACTTCCAAGTACTGCAGACATAGATAATTATTAAACAATTTAGATTACAGACATATTTACTTTTATACTAAAGGGACCTAACAGCGTACCCTTACACAATAACATGATATATTAGGATCTAAATAACGTTAAAAATATTCCAATTAACCAATTGCTTAGTAAATTTAAGTATCAAACAAATAACAGGTAGGAAAAAGAGAAATCATACCAGTCTATAAATTTTCTAAAAAAGGGCATAAAATTAATGAAATTAAAGCAATAGATAATTCGTTCCAATGAAATTAAAGTAATACGACCCAAATAAGTAGACCATGCCTAAATCATAGATCAATTAAAGCAATAACAAGTTTAGTTAATATTTTTATAATCTAAGGTTAAATGAGTATGTCTCTATATAGCAAACTATATTATTTCTTTTTGACAATGGAAAGTACTCAAAATTAAGCCTAAACATAAGGTGCAAATAATGAGTTCATAAATAAATGAATTCTGGAATAAAATCAGACCACCCAAGTATCTATGTGTATTAAAAAAATAAAACTGGAAACTGTTTAAGGCTACCTTTTATTGCATTTTCAAAAACATTGGCCTATCAATTAAACCTACTAGTATCAAGTTTGGAAGGAAATCATTATTCAAATATAAAAATTTGATTACACGTTGGTTTGATAGTCCAGGGTTGATTGATTAATATAGTATTTAATAATAGGAATTTCTGGATTAATAGTTCAAACAAGAATTACTAATCGGCAAAAACATAATAGGAGAAAATGGCAATAACAAAATAGGAGAAAACTAATCTTTAATTAATAAACATGTTTGAAAGAAGGTAATGCTTCCATTATCTTGAAATTTATGCTTAGAATTCTTTAGACTATTTTTGTTAATGAATTTATTGCGGTTTACACCCTTGGCAAATGGATTATTTTGAACTAAAAATGTTGGTCCACTTTATACATCAAATAATCGAAGTACAAACACTTGGTCGTAAAGGGTTTACAAAAACATATGGGTATGAGTAAAAATAAATGATAGGCCATTACAAAGAGCATTTAGTTCACATAATTTTTTTTATTGAAATTCTCTAAATTTGAAAGGAATTTAAAAAATAGCAACTGTTTGGCTCTTCCTTTGGCCATCTAAATTCAAAACCAACAACAAATTTGATAATATGAGGAATTAAAAATACTTAGTTAAAAGTTTGGATAATGATCAATTTGTATGGGTTGAAGACCGATTAATTTATAAAATTCTTCTAATTTCAGTTGTTATTATTTTTATAATACACACTATCTTCATCTAGAAAAGCCAATGCTAATCTAGTTAGTACATTTCTCCTATCCATTTGCCAGTATTGCACATATATATAATTATTAAATAATTCAGATTACATAAGTGTTTACTTTTATACTCAGGGGACCTAATATCGTACACATTCATTAAGGGAATATCCTGGGATCCAAATGACGGGGAAAACTCTAATTACTAAGTAAAGTTAACCAACCATAATAATTATAAAATAAATAACAGGTAGGAAAAAAGAAATCAAACCAATCTATAAATTTTCTAACAAGTGGCATAAAATTATTGAAATTAAAGTAATAGATAATTCACTCGCAATGAAATTAAAGTAGTCCGACCCGAATAATCAGACCATGCCTAAATCATAGATCGATTAAAGCATTAGTCGATTTTAGTTAATATTTTTATAATCTAAGGTTAAATGAGTATCTCGATATAATAACCTATATTGTTTCCTTTTGACAATGGAAAGTACTCCATATTAATCCTAAACATAACATGTAAATTATGAATTTGTGAAGAAAAAGAAATTTGGAACAAAATCTAACCGAAAACAACCCAGGCATCTATGAACTTTAAGAAAAATAAAACTGTAAATTATTTCAGAATGGCTTTTACAACATTTGCAAAAACATTGGTCTATCAATTAAACATACTAATATCAAGTATGGAAGGAAAGCATTATTTAAGTATAAAAAATATTATTGCACATTACTCTAATAGTCTATACTACTGAAGTATTTATTAACATATGTTTCTTGATTAATGATTCAAACAGAAATTACAAATTGGTAATAACATAATAGGAGAAAACTAAGCTTTAATAAACATGTTACGAAAAGGTAATGCTTCCATTATTTGGAAATTTATGCTTAAAATTTTTCAGACTATTTACATTAATGAATTTGTTACTATTTACGCCTTTGGAAAATGAGTTATTTTGAACTATAAATGTTGGTTGACTTTTTACATCAAGGAACCGAAGCACAACAAAGAATTTAAAAAACTATAGTTATGAACAAAACATATAAATTCCGGGTTGGGTTTACTATCATATCAATGATAAAGTAATCCACAGAAACTATTATTTTTCGTAAAAATAAATGATAGGCCACCACGACTGTCTATTATTTCACACAAACAAAAACTAATGATTAATTATAAAATCTCTATATTTGAAAGGAATTTTAAAATAGCAATTGTTTGGCTCATCCTTTGGGAATTTAAATTCAAAACAAACAATATATATGATAATGCAACGAATACAAAAAATCATGATAAAATTTTTGGACAATGATTAATTCGTATGGTTTGTAGACTGATTAAATTACAAAATTATGTTAACATAAGTTGCTATTTTTGTTATAATATATGTTATCTTCATCCTGAAAAGCCGAAACTAATCTAGTCAGCTCATTTTTTTCATCAATTTCACAGTATTGCACACATAGATAATTATTAAACAATTCAGATTATAGAAATATTTACTTTTATACGCAAGAGACCAACATTGTATCCTTATTCAATAACTGGATATTTTGGGGTCTAGGCGAGGTTGAAAAAAAAATGTAATTACTTAGTACATTTAAGCAACTATATTAATCGTCGGAAGAATTACAGGTAGGGAAAAGAGAAATCAAACCAATCTATAAATTTTCTAACAAAAGGCATAAAATTAGTGAAACTAAAGTAATAAATAATTCAATCGCAATGAAATTACAGTAGTATGACTTGAGTAATCGGACCATGCCTAAATCATAGATCAATTAAAGTGTAGCCAATTTTGACTAAAATTTATCTATCTTAAGGTGAAATCAGCATGACTCAATATAATAACCTATATTGTTTCTTTTTTACAATGGAAAGTAGTCAAAATTAATCATAAGATGCAAATTATGAATTTGTGAAGAAAAAGAAAACTTGAACAAAATCTAACCGGAAACAACCCAGTTATCTATGAACTTCAAGAAAAATAAATCTGGAAATCACTTAAGAGTGGCTTTTATAGCATTTGCAAAAACATTAGTCTATCAATTAAACATACTAAAGCATGGAAGTAAAGCATTATTCAAGTATAAAAAATTTGACTGCAAATTACTCTGGTAGTCCAAGGTTGATTGATTACTGTAGTATTTAATAACAGATGTTTCTTGATTAATGATTCAAACAGGAATTACTAATTGACAATAGCATAATAGGAGAGAAAACTAAATTTTAATAAACATGTTTGAAAAAGGTAATGCTTCTATTATTTTAGTCCAAATTTTCTAAGTTATACACCTTTGGAAAATGAAACAGGTCCAAATTTTCTGAGTCGTCTAGATTTTTTTGTGCATAGCTAATCAGATTATATCCCCTCAAAAGTCAGTCTATAGCAAACATAACAATATAGAGGAAAGGGGGGAAAATGTCTATCATTCAGCATGTTCTAATAGTCATTATCCAATCATATTAGAACATTAATAATATATGTGTGTTTGTGTGTGTGCGCGCGCGCATGCATGTGTATATATGTGTGTATCAGCAATTTGAATGGCCAGACAACATAATAATAGCATCCTTCTTTTGGATGTATTGCAATTGATAAAAAATTTGAAAGTATTGTCTAGTCTTCATTAAGTATACTGATAATAGCTTCTATTTACAATTTTTTTACATTAAAACATAGTTTTATTTACAATAATGTATTCAATTTTAAATTACTAAACACAGAGAAAATCTACATGTTTAAGAGGTGGCCAATTGCCACACTGCTCATCCCTGTTTGATACCATGATACAAAGGCTTTTAGGAAACTTTCTGAGTGTGGCAAAAGAAATTATATTAGATATACTATTCAAATGAAAAGTCGTCCAATATATATAAATTAGGAGGCAAATATGAAGAAAGGACAGGCTTTGTATAATAAAAAAGCCAAACTGAATGTGAAGTTTTGAACATATAATTATAATCGTCTTACCAATACTCAGAAGACATAGGTCATCCTCATTATTTTTTATCCTACTAAATGAAGCGAAATACCTATAATAAGAAATAAAATAAAAAATATTGAGCAAGTGCACACAAAATCTATTAAGCTTCTGTAGAAGGAGGAAGTTTTTGTTGTATTTCCATCAAAATATAATAGTTGTAGGAAAAACAATAATTTAAATTCATGGCTAACAAGCATGAATATGTAAGGGGAAAACCTAAATACTAAGGCTAAAATAGCAGTAAAATTTAGTAGAACACATCTATTTAAAAAAATAAAAAACATACTCAAATTTTTCCTCATTTCACTTCCATCACAGACTTAAACTAAAGAAAAAAAAACAAATTTTTATGGTGACATGAGATAATTTGTAAATTATCTAATCGAAGCTCAACTATTCCCTAACATAGAACAAATTATTGGACGGTAAATTCAATGAATTTTATATTTTAACCGTAGCTATTACAGGAATACGCAATGGATTATCACTTAATTTCCATGTAGTAAACAATTCAGAATTTAGTTGTTCGATAATATACCTTTTCCCCCTAATCGACAAACCTAATAAAGTAAAAGAAATATTGAACATTTTTTGAGGAAGTCGACATACATAATCTGAGGAAAACATGGAGATAGGGTGAACCTCGCCGAACCTCGCCATTCTGAACCTAACGCATAAAATAAGCAGCGATAGCGCTCACATCGGGAGAAGAAGCAGCATTAAACCCACTTACATGTGTGATTAAACAATTTTGAGATGCTTCCATGGTACAAGAGGGGAAAGGCAAGAGAAAAGGGAACGGCGCAAAGGGGGAGAAAAATGATGGATGAGAACGCGATTGGTAAAAATGCACAAGCAAATTGTATACCAGGAAAATAAAAGATGGTTCAGTGCACATTACACATGTCATGCCTACATTGAGTCCTAACAGTAATTGAAGCGGGCTTGAGAACCATCTAAAAACAATTCAGCTTTAATAGTATATTATAGATTCTGTTTGTTTTTCGCTAGTTGAGGGAGGGGCCGGGTGGGACCATAGCCATTGAAAATGCAGACCATAGAATCTGTGTATACAAATATCTGAAAAGCTTCCGACTGAGTTCCGTGTTTCTTATATAGGCCTGTTACGGTACTCAGTGCACAATAGATAATACGTGCATATACATGCATATCTTTTTCGGATAGTGTATCGTAAAGGTTAAGGCATCGAGTACGATTGACAATACATACGTGAGAAAGTCTAGTTACATGCAAGTCTGCTTTGGGTGGTGTACCGTAGACTCTAGGGCATTACTCTGTGATGGAATCTGATTCGATCGAAGGTGACAGTCGGTACGCTTACGTAGCATGGCAATCTCAGTTATATGAGGAACATAGCGTTGTTATACCAGAGATCCGTACGTTGTTATGGCGTAGGATAAGGGACTGCATATATTTCCGTTGGTGTTATGGCGGAGACCGTGCAAGTGGGGTACCATAGGGTGTACCTTAATGTTGGGGGTAGCTACATATATACTGTATTAGGTTAATCCACTGGGAAGTAGATGGGTACGACGTGTGTGTAATCCTTGAGTGCTATTAACCCAAGTAACCTAATAAACAAGAAAATATAACTGAATGGTATATGTAGGGATATCCAAAATGTGTAGTTTAAATCCAGTCACCAAAGCTTGTGTTATGACCCTATCCTCATAACATACTCTCTTGTTAGATTTGAGATAGAGATATGATAGTTTTGGATACTAGTTAGGCAGTATTATTATCTAGGTAAGGCTATATTTTGATTATATTATATTTTAATCCATTCTGCTGTGAGATGTTTTCTGAGCCCTGATATATTTTATATCTTTGTCTTTTCTACAGGATACAAGACAAACCAACACAGGTTTCGATAGATTAGAATCTAAAAAAAATTCGGTTTGTTGGAATTCAGGTTGTTACACTATTGCATCATTTGACAGTTCCAATTGGTTAATTGCTATGGAAGAGAAGATCGAATCTTTACAGAAAAATCAGACTTGAGATATGGTGCCACTTCCTACTGACCAAAGAGCATCAGATGTAAGTGGAACTATAGAGTGAAAGACAGCGACAATGAAGACCTTAAATATAAAGCAAGACCAGTACCAAAGGGGTATGTTAAGAAGAAGGGGCAAGAGTATCATGAGATCTTTGCTCCAGCAGTTAGGCATGCTTCTATTCGTATTCTCTTGGCATTAGTTTCTCATTATTATATGAAACTAAAGCAACTAGATGTTAAAACTTCTTTCTTGCATGGTGATCTAGATGAGGAGATTTGTTCATGCCAGCTAGAGGGTTCATTGATAGTAGCAGGCAAGACTATGTTTGTGGACTTAACAAATCTCTATATGGACCAAAGCAGTCTCCTAGACTACGGTATAAGAGATTTGATAAGTTTATGCTTTCACAAGGATACTCCAGAAGCTTCAAAGACCAGTGTGTTTAAATCAGGTGGTATGATGGTTATGATTTATCTATTGTTATATGTTGATGATATCTTATTGTATTTCAGAGCATGGTCAAAATTGAGAAGTTAAAACAAGAGCTCCGTAAGGAGTTTGACATCGAGGATCTAGTGAGAGCACAAAAAATTCTAGAAATGGAGATATACAAAGATAGGTCATGGAGAGTGTTGAGACTCACTATAATGCAGTACATCGAGAAGGTCCTCATTTGATTTGGTATTATAACAAACCAGATTTTTGGTCGATTTATTTTAAATATTATATATGTTTTTAAACATTGAGTTGATAATATAAATGGTATTTTATATTGAGGTATCAATTTAATAATCGAAATACGATTTATTTTGGATATGTAAATTTTCGTAATATAGAAATCTGAAGTATTCGAATTCAAAACTTAAAACCCAGTCAAAACAATTCAGATACTAATCGAAATTCTATTTAAATAGAAACAATAATAATAATTTATTATCAAGAAATTTATTTGTTTGAATTTAATTTATATCAATCTAAATTAATATCTTCTCCAGATGATCAAATGAGGCTTCGAAACTTGTCCCAATGTGTCTAGAATAGTGGTATAACCTTAGAAATGCCGGTTGTTGCGTTTAAATAGGAGTTCGACAACACGCAAGATTTTAAAAGGGTTAAAATCACCTCAGTTCAAAATAAAATAAAATAAAAATATTATTCCTTCCTCCTTAAGCTAATGGAGAGTAAAATATAAACCTACCTTATCAGTACTTTTGCACAGACAAAATTTCCTTAATACTTAAGTAAACTTCATCTATATAAACGCAAATAAACCCTATTATTTTTTTCCGCCTCTTATAATTTTCCTCTCATCAGAATGCAAGAAAACCGACTCTTTATTTTTCCAAAAATCAAAATCGTTTTTCCTCTCCAAATTATTTTTGCTCGATTAAAAAAAAAGTAGAGATGGTTCGCGATTGGAATCTGAGATCGACAGGTTGAATTGATGCCAGAGGTGAGCATGCGGTGGCGATAGAGTTCGATTAGACAAGGTCAAAAGGGTTCGTCCAAATACTGTAGCAGGGATTGTTGCGAGTTGCTGTAAAGGATCAGGGGAGGATGTTCGAGGGTCTTTGGCTTGCGAAGTGGTGGATTGTAAAGCTCGATGTTTAGAGACATCACCATTTGGGAATTTCTGAGTACGACAGTAAGGAATGAAGGGTTTCGATCTTTGGTTTGAGATCATTCGAGTTGATGGAGTTGCAGCAGTTTGACGTTGGTGGGTAACGGTGGAAGTACGGTTTGGTAACTGGACATCAGAGTGTGTACCTAGGTGTTTTGGGATTTCTGAATTTGACATTATGATAAAGGGAGAGTTCGGTCTATATTTTTGGGGTGATGGTAAGTGTAAAAAGAATAACTACTGTGGTGAACTAGTGGCAGCGTTCGGGTTCAGGGAGTTTTTCTTTTGGCAGTAAGGTATAAGTTAAATAATTTTATTTGTTAAAGATTTAATTCAAGTATAATAAAAATTTATAGAAATATTATTAACTTGTAAAAAAATATTATGCAAGGTCCATGAATATTTGAAATGAGTTATAGTAGAAATGGCAGTGGGGATTACTGTGTGTGCGCGACATAATCGCAAGGGGGTCAGAGGTTTGAGGCGATTGCAAATATGAAGGGGATCAGTGGTTGACGAGGTAGATGTGGTTGTATGTATTTCCTGGAGTGTGGTGTTCGGAAATTTGAAAAGGCATTAGGTAATTGATTCGAAGTAATTAATTAAAAATTTAATGAAAATTTAATTTGTTCAAAGCTTATAACACTTGTATAAAATTCATAAGACTACAAATTTCAGTAAAAACAAGTTGTGCTGGCTTCACATGAATATTGGCTACACATTTGGATTGATTTTGGATTTTTCGGAGTCAACTGGGATTTTTAATTCAAATCGAACATCATTCGATTTAAATTAAAAATTTGGACGGATCGAAAATGAATATCAGGTGAGTAAATCTCACTCATATTTTTATTTAGAATTATTTTATTCATTAAAATAATTGTTCATTGGTTGTTTGCATGCACTGAAATATTATTGTGACTATTAAATATATATTAGTTATTTAGGATTGATGTTTGTGGCTATTATATGTATATATTGATGATTGGATAGTTCCCACAGTACCATTAGCAGATGCCCGTAGTATAATTAGCAAATGACCTTTTATGCCCCCACACTATGATAGTGGATGATCTTCTATAATGCGATATCCTGCCTCGAAGCAGGATGAGTATTATTTATGTTGGCTAACGTTTGTGCATGCAGGAAAATAGGTTGGAGGAATCCAACTGGAATCCTCAAAATTTATTATTTTTTGTTTTTATATGTATTATCATATATGATGTGTTGATTGATAATCGGGTGGTTTGATCATTAAAATATCACTGGGCCCAAAATGTTGATTTATAAAAATACCATGAAATGAATATTTCGAGATTTAAAACGGAAAAAAACTATTTTTCAAAAATGGAATTTGAATTTCGAATGGGATATAAAGATATTTACTTGTTGTGAATAAATAAAACAAGTATTTATTTAATAAACGATGTATATAAATTAAATAATACAGGAATTGAAGTAAATTTATAAATAAAATGGAATGATTTTCATTGGATAATCAGGGAATTGAAATGAATTTATAAACTGTGTTTGTAATTGAAGTGGAAAATTATCATTTGATAAATTGGATATTTAAATTCAAATGTGAATTTTAGAATAGAAATGGGGAATCGTTATAAGAAGTAAATGATGAAATTTATTCTGATGTTCAGAATGCAAATAGAGCTGAAAATAAATCCTTATGGATTTATGATTTAAATTCAATTAGATCGAATATATTTAAATAAAATATTATTCAAAAAGATATTGGAATCGTATTAGATAGAACTAAAAATTTAATATGAAAATAAATTTTGTGTTATATATAGATAAGTTAAAATAAATAGAATATTCCAAAAATAATATTTTGGTTTTTAAATAGACTTCGAAATGGAACTTGTTGAATATATATAACAAACAAGTTTATAAACGATGTTTGTAAATGTGGTGAATCAATTATCAAGAGATAATTTATCGTTTTAAATTTAAGTATGAATTTAAAAATATAATATGAATTCTTTTCGAAAAAGGGAACGATAGTTTTTATTCTAGAATTCGAAAAATAAAACGAATTGAGTTTAAATATATTTTGAAATGAAATTTGTTTTTAATATATAAAACAAGGAAGTTAAATTTATAAACGATGTTTGGAAATTTAGTGAGATAATCATAATTGGATAATTTGAAATTATAAATTCAAATATGAATTTAAAAGTGAATTGGAATCGGTTCAAAAAAAAGAAAACGACGAAATTTATTCCATAATTCGGATTATAAATGGCATTGAGAAAAATCTAAGGATTTGAATTCAATTATATCTAATTTTTAAATAATATATTTATAAAGGATTGGAATTCAATATAGAAGATTTATTATACATAAATTATAACTGAATTATAAAATAATCGATTGTTAGGGAAATTTAGAAATATTAAGTTAAATTTGGAAATTTGGTTTAATTTATATTAAAATTTGTTAGAATGGATTTGAAGTTTATTTATAAACAAGGTTTAAACATTTATATTTAAATATAATTAAAATGAACTCGCCGCAGCGCGGTAGTTCGTAAATTGGCGTTTCGAACTTTGATTGAGTATATAGAACTCAATTTAAGTCGAAATTCTTTGAAACAAGAACCATTTGGACCGATTTGATAGTTTTCTAATGGAAGAGAGAATTATGGATTTCGTCTTATAGATTTTTAGTTATGTCAAAATCAAATTTCAGAAAAGTAGCGCCATAACCATTATAAAACCATAACAGTTTATTAATTAAAATTGAAGTAAGTTAATAAAATATGGATTTTAAATTTAAAAATCCATATTTGAGTTGTAAAATAAATACGAATTCAAGTTGCGTAAATGAAATGGTTTTTGAAAAAAAATCATATTTTTAATTTGGGAAATAGAATTAATTAATTCGAAGAAAAATTAGTCAATCAAGTTTTGAATTGAAATTGAGCGTTGGATAAGTGAATGGGGTTTATGAACGTATATTCAAAATCAAATATGAAACTTGAGTTGGAAATGGAATTAGATTGAGTTCATAAGTAAATTAAATTATATTTGAATGTGATATGTTCAAATAAAAATGGAAATGGACCAAAGAGCTAATTAAACAATAAATTAGCGAATTGAGTTAAAAATGATTGACTTGCGTTAGAATAAATTGGAAATGGACATATATGAGTTAGACAGGTATGGGATGAAGTGTATGAAGGTTATAATTTCGTGCGCCCGACAAAAAGGTACACGTTCAAGTTCCATAAGAGTTTTTATGCGCCTAATCGGCAAGCCACTTGGCTTTTTGATTTTCATTTTTGTATGGAAAGGGCATAGAGAGGCGAGTTGAGGTTTGAACTATTGACCAGTACAAAGGAGGTGTCGGCGAAATTTTTCAAAAATTTAGGGAATTAGAATATTTTTAAGGAAATTTGATAATTAGAAATCTATATATCGATATATAAAGAATTCGATAAGGAAACAAACATAAAGAAGAATATTTTAAACAAAAAGAAAAACTACTAATAAATTTGGTAAAAATTAGAAAAAGAAATGTATACATGGTTTAAAAATGAATAATTGGTTTATATGATGTTGATTATTCGAGATAAGTAATCTTATCCATTTTGAAGTTAAGAATGTTATTCAGTCAAGGTCTGAGAGGTAGTTATACCCCAACTTGATTGATTTCATTATTAACTGATAAATAGCAAGATTTAGGCTCGAAGACAAATGCTGGAATAAGATTCAGTTGAAAACAATATTTTTGGAAGTTGTAACGATGTTTTACACAACATTCGTTTTAACCTAAGTAAGCGGAATTTTGGAAATAAAATAATAAATATTTCCTGAGTATAGAAATGAATGTTTGTGAAAGAGAAAAGTAATTGGAATTAATTCCAACCATAAATAGAAGATATTTTCTAAGTATAGAAAATAAAAGATGGTGATATTTGGAAATGTTTTCCAAACAACGTAAGAGGCCAAGATGATTATTGAAAATATTTGGTTAATAAATATTGATAATGAAATGAAGAAGTGATTTAATTAATTAAATATTAATTAAGGGGCCTAGTGATTGTTTGATGCTTTGAATGGACGTTTGTTTTCTTTGTAGTTAAATAACCGACTATCGAAGTATTTGCCAATATCGTTGTCAATATGGAGAAACCGGTTGGATTATTATCCGAGAACCACTCCGTATTGGCAGTAGCATAGCGAATCAGATTATATGAGGATAATCGAAGATGGAGTAAAGTGCAAGGACTTTTTCTGTTAATCCTAGTTAGAAATTGCCTAAGATGGATTAATGGAAATTGTGCCTTTGGTTCCATTTATTCCCAGAACGAAGTTGAATAGACGAATGTATGAAATAGTATTTCTAATGATTGCATATGTTGGTCTATATAAATATATATGGTGGGAGGAAAATTTATTCCCTTAGAATAATATCCAGATTATATTTGTGCAAATCAATTAACGGTTAACGGAACTGATAATGTGGCATTTAAAGTGATTGTGCTATCAGTGGAAAGTAAGTAAGCGCAGACTCAGGCCTCAACAACCGGGAAATGACAAAAATCGGGTAGGCAGCATGGCTAAGTGAGTAGCTTCCAATTAGGGTGTATCATCACCTATTTAGACAAATTCGTTTCATTCTTAATTGTATTCGATGTTGTCCAATTCGGGAAAATGGTTGTTGATCCTAACCGTTGGTGATATACATTTGATACACTCAAGCGAAATGAGTGGTCGGTCATGTGTGGCCGGGTTACAAGATGTTCTTGTTGAATCTAGTGTATTCATCTCTAGGGATACACTATCGGAAGGTGGTTCTGTACATTGTCATAGTTGGAAATTCATTACCCAATAAGTGCTCAAGGTTTTTATTGTATATTATATATGTGGAGCGTGAGATGCAAACGTTCCACTAGATTGTTATTTATTTGATAGACACTATTATAATATCGAAAGAGTTTTGATATAAAGATTATCATTTCTTTCAAAAGGATTTTGAAAGTTAAATCAAGTATTTTGGATTCTCACAAGGGAAAACGCTATTCCGTGTTATACGGCGTGGTCTTATGAGATATTGTTTATTTTCTTAAATTGTTTTAAATTGTTTACTCATACCAGTCCCATGACTGACCCGGAGTTATTATGTTTTCTTTTCCCTAAACTCTTGGGTGCCCAAATTTGTACGGACAGTCAAGTAGTTCAGGTATTTTCAGATCTACGGCGTGGTCTTATGAGATATTGTTATTTCCGCTGTATTGTAAGTGTGTACTCTGATAATGATATGTTATATAGTTAAAATTTTGTATTCCAAAATCTGATATATATTATATGTTATTCTGCTGTGATGTGAGATTCTGTGTTATTGTTACTGTTCTTCTTCTATCTTTTTCTTCTTTATTTCATAATGATTCGTACTTCTGCACAAATTTGGGTTGGATGTATGGTGTATTTAGTCAACTTAGATAGTCCGGATTTGCGGGCCGTTACATTTGGTATTAGAGCTTAGGTTAAGAGATCACCTAGGCTTTGATGGGTTTACTCATTAGAGATAGGGTCAGTAGTACCCTACAATGAGTTGAGTGTATATAAATGAGAGAGCGTATTTGTTAGTTGATATTGTTTTATATTGTGTTGACTTGTTTGTTGAGTGGTTTATGAATTCTTATCGAATCGTGGGACGCCACGAAGTTGATAAGAATTTCTAAACACTTGAATAGAAAATTTCGACATAATATTGTTTAAAGTGGGTAAATGAAATAATTTTACCCAAAATTCTATTTTGATATAAAATGAATAATTTTCTGAAATTATTACCATATATGGATGAGTTGGTTGTTAATATTATAATCAGATAATATTATAAAGCTGAAATGGTTATCTATAAACAAATATAACTTATATATGAATGAAGTATACAAAGGTGATGAACTGAAATTGGATTCAGAATCACAACTAAGAATTCAAAATCCTAGGTGTTTGAAAAAATATTTTCTGAAGTATATTAAAATAATATAGCTTTGTTTTGGAAAGATTTGTGAATAAAAACCATTTTGAGTGGATTTTGAAATATAAAGCACTGAACTCACTTCAGTGGTTGGAAAATAATTCTTATGATGAATGCAGCATTATCAGTGTTCATTTTCGAGTTCTAAGTGATGAATTACTATCTCAGAAAAAAAAATTGATGGAAATTTGTTTAAAAGAAAACAAGTTGGTTTGAAAATTCATGTGTTTTGAATTTGTGATAGATGATAAATATATGTATATATTTATGTGATTTCAAAAGGAGTTGAAACGAAAACTTAGGAATTTGAATGTGGAATTTAAATTTAACTTAAGCAAGTTAAATGGATCGAAGTGAATATGTTGTTTTAAAATCAATTCAATGGATTTAAATGCATATGAATGGAAACCAAATGTAACAACCTATTTTTCTTAGGGATATTGAAGTAGGAATCAACTAATTAATTTGGTAATTTAGAAAAAAATAAATATAATAATAAATAAATAAATAAAAGCGAAACATATATTTTGGGATGAGAGGAAAATACATGTTTTATGAATTAGTTTGTGTATGTAATTGATGTAAAAGGTTGCATGTTTTGTTGTAACAATGATGAAGTTTATTGCTTTTGATTAAATAACAATTTAAAAAAAAGGAAAGTTTTATATAAAAAAAAAAGATTTTTTTTATTTGTAATAAGATTTTCTTTAAAAACGTTTTTTTAGTAACTTTACTGCATTGATTCAATTCATTTGTTTTACTGCTAGTTTTATAAAATTGCTATTCAATCAAAGTTTTTATACAAATTGAAGATAAAAGAAGATTCCCAATTTAGTAAGTATTCCCTAAATCTATTCAATCTTCTTGGGTTCTTTCAATTCTTGTAAATAGAGAACTTAGGGTTGCCTTTCCTATTCAATTCCTTTTTGTAGAGGGCTTCAATCAAGAGATTAATCGATTTTAGAGCTAAAGGATTGCTTTTTGGTGCTGGAGGTGAGTGAAGTTCCCACCTTTTTTCCTCTTTAAATCATGGGTTGTGTATGCATGATGGGTTAAAGATGAAATTTTGATTGTAAATTAGCTTCTTCCCCTATGAATGTTTCATTATTGGTATGTTTGGGCAATTAGATTAGATTTGAAATAGATTTGCGGTAGTATAGCAAAATTGAAGGCATTATACATTGAAATTGGTTACATGCATGAATTTTTTATTACATGCAAGGTATATGTTTAAATGCCTCATATTTGTTGCATGCATATGATTTTATCGCATGCAAAGTATATGTATAATTGCCCCTTAGATGATCATTCTCATAATTATTGGGAAAAAAAAATTCAGACCTTTGTTGCTCTATACAAGGAAAAAAATCGATTTTTTTTCCAGTTTGGGTGGGGTGGAGCAGCTGCGCCTCCTTAAGCTACAGCTAGGCTGCATGCAGCCCAGACTGGACTACACGGTGCAGCCAGGCTGGACTGCACGTTGCAGCCAGGCAGGCAGTACTGTGCAGCCCACGCGGGCTACACTGTGCAGCCCACGAGGTCTGCAGGTGCAGCCCACGCGGGCTTCACTAGCAGCCCACGAGGGCTACAGTGCAGCCCAGGCAGGTTACACTAGCAGCCCACCCAGGCCGCTATGCAGTCCAGGCGAGCTGCACTAGTAGCCCACGTGGGCTGCAGGTGCAGCCCACGAGGGCTGCAGTGCAGCCCACGCGGGTTGCACCAGCAACCTACGCGGGCTGCCATGTGCAGCCCAGTGCATATGGGCTTAAAAAATTATTATTTTTATAATAAGATTTTTAAAAAAATAATTTTATGTTTTACAGTAGTAAATCATTTTCCTTTAAAATTCTTGAAAGCCATTTTTTCCTACAAACGAAAATTTTGTTAATATATAAATTAAATGTTCGAATAATTTTATTAATTCCAAACAAGTTAAACATGCTAAATAATGCTTACGCTTCGTTATAATACATAAGTATTATGGGGTGCTTGTGTATTAGAGCGAAACGGAAGTGTAACCATCTATGGACATGCGTTGTTAACCTTTTTTCCAAGTACACTGGGTTTTATAAAAACTTACTTATATGAATAATGCCATGATTGGTTTTATACAGTGTTTTGGTGTTATAAATACTATGAATCTTTAAGGCATGAATTTACAAAATAATGTTTTAAAATACTTTTGATTTTGGGATTGGGATAGATTGGGCTCTGTTGTACCAATGCACTAGTACAAAACAGGTCATTTGCGTCGTTGTTTAAGCCTATATGCGACAGTTCTACAACCGTAGCAAATGCGGCCGTCGCAGCAGGCATAAACTTATTGCGACGGTTGTAAAACCGTTGCAATATTCTCGTTCTTGCGACGGGTGTTCTAAAATAACTGTCGTTGTAGACTAATTTATTCGCAACGGTTTTTTTTATACATGTAGCAACAAACCGATATTTAGCTCTAAAACTCCGACCTAATGCGACATATTTTAAAATAACCGATGCAATAAGTTTGGCATTTGCGACTGTGTTTTATTTTTAACCGTAGCAAGAAAGTTGATTGTCGCTACGATTTTTTATTACAGTAGACGCAAAAGATTGCATTTTAATTCAAAAGAGCCAACCCAATCACGTTTTATCTCAGCCTTCATGGTTGTCAGATTATAATTCCAATTCAACGTTTCCAGACTTGTATAATATATAAACAGTTCACAAAATTAATGGATACAAGTAATAAACAAGCAGTACACAAAATCTTATATTATTCGGAAAAAAAATGCTAACATGCATAACATACAACATAATTAGTTTGCATAAGTCCTAACAAGTCATAAATGTTAAGCTCCAACCAATACATGCATCTACTTACAGAATATAACGTGTTAAACATAAATTATTACAAAACTATGTCCAGCCTTTTAAGTAACACCTGCTTCAAGACTAGCAACATCATTGGTCACCTAAATTTAATTAAAAGAAATAGATAAATCGTCCAAGTGAATGAACATGAAAATAATTGGTGGTAAGAATAATTTAATACCATACCTTTTCTGTTTTAACATGAGCAGTAAATGGGTTCATCAAATTCAATATGGCCATTAGGTTCTGCATTTCATGAGAAAGTATGAAACATAAGGACAAGTTACAAGTGTCAAATTATTTCATTACCAGAAACGTGAATAATGGTACTTCCTGAAACTTTTTTCCTCAACCCTTTGTTGATGGATTATATTTATGAACTTATAAAAATAAACTATTTTACTATTAAAACACCAAATGAATACTCACACTTATTTGCTTGCATAGAATTCCATAAGTACATTTCGTTGTGCATTCTAGGAGAAACCTAAGTAGATAGATACATAGATGAATATAAATGAAAACTGGAAGGATTAAACAAGTATAATGCTTGAAGATTTCATTGAACATATTTTACTATTTTTAATGCAAATAGAAATAGCGTACAATTCACACATAATTGTTTGAACACTTGTACTGAAGTTATTTCCCTAAATTGATAGATAAATATCGAACACAACCTGACTTCAGATTAAAGTTGATGACTTCAAACATGGACATTCCATAGTTCTTTAAACTTTCACACTGCCTACAGTCATAATTATCTAAAAACAAGAGAGAAGCTTCAACATGGGAGTCACATGGATTGTGCATAGAATCTTATAATTCTTGGCTCCGAGACAACTTTGCATTCATTTTCCAGCTTATTTTACATCATGATCCCGAATGGTTTGTTGAGCTGCTGTTAGCCCTTTATTGAGCATTTTTTATCATAGAATTGACCCAATGCATCCCTTCACAAGTTATAAAACGAGGTTAACATTTTGAGTAGATAGTACATACTGAAAAAGTTTATAGCCAGATATATTGACCAAGTTTTGAGGTTCTATGATTGTTTACAAACAAAATTTCCATCCTCGCAATCATTCTAAACAGTATATTCAGTATCAATATCAAAATGTCAAGTCGATTCTATTTAGCAAATCAATATAAATTTTAAACAGTACATTCAGTATGGTAAAGAATGTTGACAAAAGCACACAAACAAATTTCATGCAACCTACTGGTATATGTCAAAATGGTTGTTAATATTATCCATATGTCATAATTATATAAAACAAATCATGGTGCTATTTTCAGGAAGAAATTATATGATATAAAACCAATTTCAATTTAATATATTTTCATCTAAAATATAAACTAAAAAGGAAAATAAAATAAAGAATAAGAGTTACGTAAAAATTTGAGTTCTTGTTGTTGATGCCTTAACAAGTAACCATTCGATAGTGTTAATTGAGTTTTACTAACTATAGGTTTTAGCTCTATATGAAATATTGTTGTCTAATGTACCATGTACAACTCTGGGACATTAGCTGGAGAAAGAAACTAATGCTTACAATCAAGGAAGAGCTGGATCATCGCCAAAATCTATAGCCTTTTAGTTTCAGTCGGGAACACGTATGAATCTTTTATGTTCTTCCCTTTCAAAACAGTACATGAACTCTTCCAAGAAACTAATATACACCTTGCTTAATAATATATGACACTTATGTTCCAGACCTGGATAACAGCAAGGTACTCTACTTCCTTTTTGTACCAAAGCTCCAGGTGGTCTGGTTGCTCGACCTGTGCTAACAAGTAATTATTGGTCAGAACAGTTCAAATTTTGTCTAAATTATATTTTTCAGTGTACACAAGCCCTACAGCAACAATTTTTTACGCTGACTCTTACCAAAGCATGTATGTTCAGATGCTTTGCGGACTATATCAACTGTTGGATGCCCTTGATGTTGCTATCTTTACTTCAGAACTTTGCCATACCATCCGCCTTCTCCAACTTATTGGTACAATACTTGTTTATTTGATTATATATCACCATATAATATTTTTATAACCTAAACAGTAAATATCGATGTTTTACCTTTTAATCAACAGGAAAGATCTGGTCGAGGACATCCGAACAGGCACCCTCAACCTGAAAATAACAGACATTTGCAAAATAAGCATTATTACTATTATTTTACTGGAGTGAAGTATTTTCAAATGTACCATCTCTGCCTGAGAAATGGCCAATTGAGTACGCAGCTGCTTCGCCTGCTACTGTAAGGAAGAGATCCCACCGATACACCCATAAATCAGGTCCCGTATTCCAGCATTGGACTTGTGTGCCATGTTGCTCACTGCATCGCCCCTGTATGACTGGCATCTCCTGATAGATACAGAATCCTGCATGTTTGTGTTGTATAAAACCAGAAGCTATGGCGTAACAATGAAAAGAGTACATGTAGAAATTAGTCTAAAAATAAGTACCTACATTTGTTAAGGAATAGTGCTCACAATGAAAGAATCAGCCCTTAACCGTCCAGTTGCTTCCTTCTCTTTACAAGGTTTATTCATAATAAACATTGACATTCCTTCTCCAAACTAGGCAAAGTGCTCACAATGTATGTTAGCATCATTTTCTAGCAGCAATTTTCCAGGTCTTATTTAAATGCATAAAATTTTACCTAAAAAGCACTCTGATGATAAATTGAAAATGAGAAGGTTAAACTAAAGTTAATGAAAAAATAATGTTCAGATATGCTTGAATAAAAATCCACTAACCCGATGACATAACATATAACTTGCTTAAAGCAATTCAGCAAATTCCTAGCAGACCGTATAATACCTGTAAGTTACACAAATTATTATAGAGATGAGATCGTATGTAGCGCTCTTTTTTAAAATTAAAAAAGAAAATTTTGGCTGCTTCAATACATGGTTTTTGTACTAAATTATCAGCATATAAATATGCAAATAAAAGGATAAGACGTAGGAATTTAATTCTGAATTATACGAAGTGGAATACCTTATAGTTTCATGTAAAATAAATGCTAACTGAAATGAAATTATCAGCATATAACTCAACCTGCAACATCGTAAACAATCACACAGCAGTATCACCAAATGATCATCCAAACCATTGAACAACATCAACCATCGCAACCATTTCATTTCAGCATTACACCCACATAACAGACTTCTTAAACACAAACCTGACATCATTGTCATCAATACAATCCTGTACCACACATACCAAACCGAGTAACAGCTATAAAATCATGCTGAGCATCAAAAAATCAATAAATAAAATTCTATTCATGAAACTTTTTGAATCTAGCCTAGTTTGATCCAAAAATTTACATATTGGTAATCATAAATATAAATTAGTAGACTGGAAAAATGAACAGACAATAAGAAATACCAACGAAAAATTGTCCAATTGAAGAAATAAAATTTCTAGTTTATTACATAAACTATAAGCATGAGAATATAAAACAAAGAAAATAATATCATGCTCCAATTTATATTTACTCTATTTTTTCTAAAACATTGGAATAATTTTTTAAGAAATAATGTCTTTCTTTATAGAAAGAATGCTACCTAAAATCATGGTATACTGGTCATTATATCAATCCAAATTCCGCAAAATAAAAATTAAAAAAAAAGTCACAATAGCATTGTTCATTTACAAATTATTTAGAATTCCATATAGGTAATCTAAGTCTGAAATATATCACACTAGGAATAATTTGAAATTAAGACACTAACATGTTATCCAGAATACATAGATTCCACAACAACTGCTAAAGGATCAACCTCAATTAAAATAATGAAATAAAACTGAAAGTTTGACCAATCAAAAATAAGGTAATTCTGCTTAATAACATAATATCTATTGAAAGAGATATATATATAAAAGTTTAATTATAACAACATGAGATAGGCAGCAACAACAAACTGCTGACAACACAAGAGTGTAGAGCTAAATGGCATGGATATACTAAAAAAAGGTAAATAGAAGTCAAGTCCATATTGAACAGCTTTAGTGTTCATTTTGATACATCAAATAAAGATAAACTGATATTTGTTCACTTTACATAATTTATCATTCAGTTTACTTGGAATCCATTTTTTTACAAAGGAATAATCCCGTCTGGAGTGCCCGGTAAGTTTTCTTTTTCTTTTCTTTTTCATGTATAGGAAGTAAGTTCAATTAGCTTACTGTAACATTATAAGTGTCTTAAATGATGATGGCTTTGTCTACGTCTGAATGTACTTGTGTTTTTGGCCTGTTACACTAGTAAGCAAGTAATGCTTCTGGGTAGTTTTTTTGTGCATTGTTTTCTCAGTATTATATGTCAATGTATTTTGCAAGCTTTGCAAGCGTGGTACTACCATTCATAAACAAGGCAAAAGTTGCACTCTGTAGAGTGCTCAGTAATGCTACCATTGAATCCGTTTATCTGCATTGTTGTGTTATGAACATTCAAAATAAAATGGTCAAGGTTGAGAAAAAAATGTTATGATCCTTAGGCATGGCTGCAAAGAAACAAATATACTCTGCTGTAGATGTATCTCAAATTTTGTCATGTTTCTCCAATGCATGACCACACACGCACAACCACCAATATGTTAGCACAATTTTATCACTAGTTCTGATTGGCATCAAATTTTATGCTAAAATAATATATCCCTAATTACAATTTTTTCACGAACTACGCGCATGAAATGTGAAATCCAGCAAATGGGAGAATATAAAGATTCCAAAATTCTAGTTAACAGTATCATGTATTAGTATCATCAAATAACAAATAGGAAATTGCAAAACAAATAAAAGAGGATAAGAACTTGTACAAAAAAGCTTTTGCATTAGCATGCATTTTTCTTTAGCCTTTTTAGTAAGAAACCATGCTGAGAGTGAAAAGGAAAATTTGGAAAACTAAATGGCTAAGAATAATTTCAGTTCACTTGCAAAACAGGTAAAGATAACTTTCAATTCATTTTGTCCATTTTTTTTTTTTTGAAACAAAAATGTGTGATCTTTTGAAGAGAAGAGAGCACACACACACATATATATATATATATATATATATATATATATATATATAATAAAATCAATGATACAGAGTCCGACTATAGTACGTAAGAATACAAGATGAAACCTAATGCGACTCTAGGGGTGCAAGGATCGTAGATAGATGAGCTTCGGATAAACCACCGCCCATCTACTCCAATATCGAGTTCCGGCAAGGCCACCTCCCGATATTGAAGTATATCTACTCCAATACAATAACCCATACTCGCTATGTAATATCAAAAATAATGAAGGATAACATCAAAAAAACTCTCTAACAATAAGCCCAAATGAATAGCGAATCATCAATCCAAACAGCATGTATACGAACATAGTACTATTGAATAAACAAAACCTAGATGCAAATCAATAATATTTTGGGAGGAAATGCACTGAAAAAAGGCAACTGTAATATCTGGAAAAATTAGTTTTGGAAAGTAAACAGAAAATGCAATTATTTTTGTTTTAGCATCAGACAAACTTAAAATTTGGTAGTGCAACATCATATAATAAGCGTTAACTAATAATAATATTTTTTGTACAAGGATCTATCTATTCTTTATCACAAACATCGTAATTGCAATGGTTAATATTTTGTATGTGAAAATTTGATGGAGTTCTACTCATGATTACACTAGGCATGGAAAATCGCAACTATGAACATTTGTATAGGAAAAGCAGACTAAAATATTTGCAAGGAAATCATTGTCACCTCATTTACGTGTCTGATTTCAGTCAGTATTTTCCCTCACTAATTACTAATTAGGCCAAAATTATCAGGAAAGTGGGAGTTACCTCAGCCATGGATGAAGCAATAATTAGTGGTATTGACTCTGCTGTGCCCCCAATTCCCAAGCTAATCACATTTGCCTTAGGATGCTTCTTCTTGTGTTCCATTCTTCTCTTATTTATCTAATAAAAAAATGTTTTATATTTATTTCATGAATATGAAGAAGAAGAAAAAGAAAAAGAAAAAAACACCTCAGGGAATAAGTAGCAATTTATTAGTTTCTCCTCATTTGGATTCCTAGACACATTTGTCCTGCAACCGATGATGCTGTCGCATATGCACATAACATTTAGACTTATACTTAACAAACAATATGCACACAGACACATATAAGAGGAGAGTCGAATGAACAACAACTAACCTTGACACCATTATATGGAGAGTATGAGTAAAACAGGTATATATGGTTAGAATCAGGTAAAGCACAAAATATTGCAGTGTACAAGAAGATAGGATAGTAACAATGTGCATTTATAGAAGTTATAGTTGGAATAATTCGATTAAAAATGCAGTATGAGGCGTAATGTTAAATGACGTATCATGTTTAATAAATTATTTCACGGTCAATGGTCAATGTACCAAAGCTATTAATAGGTTCATACATGTAGAATTTCTTTACCATTCTTAATACACTGTAAATCATATATTTGTCCATGATTATGCTCTTTGTACAAGTATAAATCATTCTTAGAACACTATAAACAGGGAGATGAACCTTGTTTATAGCCTGTAATAAAAAAAAATTACATATGCAAATCCCTACTCGCAGCTGGAGAAGTGGGAGGTTACGCTATTTTTCTCCCTATTCCCTCCTTGAACCACCGCTCAATGCTAGAGATTTTCTTATGCAACAACATAGACTCCAGAAAAAATGGGTATAGAGCATGTATACTTATAGTAAGAGCTTTTTACAATACTAACGCCATAAGACGGTTTAGTTAACATCAAACAATAACCCAAACTTGTTAACTGGCTAAAATTACATGATTATAAGATATGGTCGAATGTCTCATAGTACTTAACTAAATAAATTCATAACGTTAGATGACTGAGATGTGCTTGAAACTTGCATATAACCGTCATGCTTTTTGAGGGAATTATAATTTCTAGATGCTGCTCTAAACCATAATTTGAGCTATGAAGTAGAGAAATCATTAAGTCTTGAATATTATATTTCTTTGGTTCAATCGTTAATCCATATCAAACATGCACTGAAAACATATCCAATCACAAAATCTCCATATCAGGAAAATCCAACTCAAAATTGGCTTCAGTATAGCGATTCTTTAAACATAACATGTGTCATCTACGTCTAAACAAAATGTGTACTCAGGGTTAAACAGTACCCTTAGTTGTAAATAACATGAGTTTCAATGTTTGGTTTATATTAAAAAAATATGTACAACCCAAATCTAATGACGTACCTTCGTCCTCTTAACCACTTAATGAGGTCACTGTAATAGAATACCGATCAAAATATGAGAATAGAACAAATATTAAAGTCTAGACCAAGCTTGCTACAGTCCTATATATCTATTTTATTTTACTCTTTTGTAATACGAGTTTTGATCATAATTAAGCACTGTAGGATATCTGTATCATTTATTAATTACACTATATTTACAAAGAAGCATTGAAATAAATGTAAGATCTTTGAGTCAGAAGAAGGCATAAAAATGAAGAGAAGAACTGAACGGTAGGGAAAAAGGTATAAAGTAAAATGGTGGCAATCACGATAAATTTAAAAAGGGAAAAATAGTCACAGTATCGAATAACATGGAGAATTGCATAAAATGAAACACACACAAAATATATAACTTCACTGCTTTGAGACGAACTATTGATTTCAGAAGATCGATCTTAGGAGGAAGGATCTTTTTTCACTATTATAAACGTGAAATAAAAGGGCTAAGAAGAAATAAAAACCTGATTCCAGCTGGAAGCAATACCTCCTCAGATCTTACAGGAACGGGGGTCGAAGCTTGGAGTCTAAAAGGAAGTTTTCGCCAAACGCAAGGAATCGCACATTGAAGCACCGATTGATGGATCCAGAAACTCTACCCAGAATGTGTGATAACTCAGTGAGTATCGAAAATCGCAATATAGACAGATTGAGATGGCTGGTTAGGGCAGGCGATCCAATGGTGAATAGATCAGACGACGATTTACAAATCGTTGAAGTATGATCTAGAACTCAGTTCTCTGGACGTTAGGGCAGGAGATTTTGTTCGATTGAAAAAAAGTTTAGTAAAAGAAAGGTGAAGCTGGAGTACGGCACAGACCCAGACAAGAACGTATGTGCGACAGTTTTATATTTAACTAGTCGCAAAATGGAAGTTCAGTATTTCCATCCCTATTTTATTTGCCACGGATTTGAATACAACAGTCGCAAATTGTAAATATTTGCTACTGTTTTTAAAGAAAACCATCGCAAATTTGTCTTCTACATCTTTTTGCTAACAACCTGCTACGGTTTGTAAGTAAAAACGTCGCTCATAACCATATGTGCTACTGTTTTTAGCCAAACCGACGCAAATAAGGCGTCGCAAATGACCTATTTTGTACTAGTGATGGGCCAAAACTTCATCTTGGTCGACCTGATTCAGGTTCGCTAACTGAATCATGATGGCTTTAGTTTCCTCCCATCTACCACCAAAGGTCAAACGGTCTGCTATACTGGGCAATTTTTTTGTTTTGATCGGGATTCCCGATCGGTGGGTCACGGACTATATCAGACGGAAGCGTGGGGGTCCCACGTGTAGTGCCGTGAATGGGTAGCATACGGCCTTCGCCTTAGACCGTCTTGGTTATCCTGGGTTGAATGCCAGGTGTCGTTATGGCGTTATGAGTAGGTTACGGTGTTGATGTCTTCGTGCGTGCTCGAGCTCTACCACTGTGATTTTACAATATTAGCGTTTGTTTATTAGGTATCTGTTTTGAGTCATATTACATTTATCTCGTAGTTCTCATAATTCGTTTTTACCTTCTCATTTGTTTGAATAATGTGGGATATTATCCAAGTTAATGTGGAAACTCAGTATTTTAACAACGTTTAATTATTATATTGCTTTACATATGATAATTGTTTTGGTATTGTATTGAGTTACATACAATACCTATATCTTTTAATCTTATTGTTTATATTATCATATTGCTATACATATGATAATTGTTTTGGTATTGTATTGAATTACAATACCATGCCTTTTAATCTTACTTTTTTATATTATCATATTGCTTTACATATGATAATTGTTTTGGTATTGTATTGAGTTACATACAATACCGATGCCTGGGATTATGGCATATTAATGCGATGCTTATGCTAAATTGTTCGCATATAGTAACATTTTACGCTTCATGTTGACTTTTACATGTGGCATCATTTATCTTTTGTTATCAATTTCAATGTCCACATATACTTACTTCACTCACACTAGAAATAGTATAACCCGTGTGATTTGTTTTTACAATCCTCGGGTCAGGTTGAGGATTGTATGCAGGTTAAGTTTGCGTGGATTGCAGCGTCACTCTTTAGACTATGCAGCCTTAGATTATCAGTAGCTTTCAATATTATTGTATGTACACTATTATGTATTTTGGGATGTGATATTATGTACTATGGACTTTGTATTCCGGATATCTTTATTATGACATGTATTAGGTATTCTTCTGTTGTCATTGTGCTACGCTTGATTCTATTATATTTTTGACTATGTAACTTGGGAAATTTTCTTGTACCATTGCTTTGAACTTATACTGAGCAAGAATGGTAAGTTGAGAAGTTTTAAATTTTCGTGCTAGTGTTCGTCCAAAGGAATGAGTACAGATTTTAGCCCTATCGAGTCTCATTCTCCGTGCTTTCTGACATTAATACTTAGTGTTTCTCTTGGTTAGCATGGGTCTAGGGGTCGGGTGTTACATTGTTGGTATCAGAGCCAGGTTGAACATAGTACAAAATATATTTAGAACAAGGATTAGCACAAGACAGTAGAAACATCATACATGTTTGTTATTTTACTGTATCACTCCCATCATATAATAATAGTTGCACAAACCTGAACCGAAGCCCCAATCTTTTAGCATTCTAGTGTGAGTATTGTTTTAGTTCCAGCTTAATGATATATCTCACTATATGCAGAGTAGTGAGAAAGATGGCTGGAAGACCTCCCCGTTTGACGATGGAGCAGTGGTTGGAGTTGATGCGGAACATGCCACAAGACGCACCCGCTCCTAATGCTGCTCCTAGAGCTGATTTCGCTCGTATGTGTAAGGACTTTACAAGCCTTGGAGGGAAGCCTTTCCTTAGGAAAGAAGGTGTTGTTGAAGTTCAGGCATGGCTTAAGATCTGTGAGCGTGTTTTTGGGCATATGGGTGTGACTGACCGTCAAAAGGTCGAGATTGCTTCTAGCTTCCTCCAAGGCAACGCCGCTGATTGGTTTGATATTGTGAATGCTGAGAGGGGAGAGGAGGAGCTCACCGGGAAAGATTTAGGGAATGTTTTGAGTTGAGGTTCTTTCCAGAGGCAGAGAAGGCCATCCTTACTCGTAGATTTATTGAGCTTAAGCAGAGTTCTATGTTAGTTCAGGAGTATGTCAATACCTTCAATTCCCTCTCTAAGTATGGTGCAGATTTGATCAACACCTAGTTCAAAAAGAATCGGAAATTTGTGGATGGTCTGCGTAGGAAGATGATGGAACAACTCTTGATTCAACTTCGCTCTACTTTTGATGAGATTGTTGACTTGCCTTTGAGGTATGAGGATTCGTACCGTGAGAGAGATAATGATGAACCAAAGAGGAAAGCGCCATTTTTCCCTAAGAAGAAGCAGAATTCTCAAAAGAAGCAAACGAAGGGACAGGCTTCAGGCTCGCAAAACCAAGCTAAAGGCGGGATGGAATTCTATAAGTGTGGAGCAGAGGGGCATTTTTCTAATGTTTGTCCTCAAAGGGAGTGCTATGAGTGTCACCAGATTGGAGTGTCCGTAACTCACAAAGAAGAAGCAAGCATCAAGGCTTCATGTCATGGAGGGAGATCCTGGTCCGAGCCAGAGGAAGGGAAAACAAGTAATGGAAATTATAATCCCATTTAGAGATACTTTTGATACTGGTGCATCACACTCATTTATATCTATAGATTTAGTTGATAAATATGCTTTGGAAGTAGTTTATCTTGTCACATCTCTAAGGGTTGTGAATCCCATTGGAGGGTCCGCAACGCTTGGAATGTTGTGCAAGAACCTTGAGCTCTTCTTAGGTAGATTTCCTTTCTCATGTGATTTGCACGTGTTTGAGTATCTTGGCTTTGACATTATCTTGGGGATGAATTAGTTGGAATGATATGAGGCTCGTCTTCCTTGCTTAGATAGAGTTGTTACCTTGAGACATCCATCTTTCAAACAACTCATTAATATAACGCTTGATATGCAAGGCCCTAATGCTCATGGTTCTCTTTATTCCATTGAGTCACAAGAGGATGACAAGATAGCCAGAGTTCCTATTGTTAGGGATTTTGGTGATGTGTTAGAGCATGTTACCGGCTTACCGCCTAAGAGGGCTATGGATTTTCGCATTGATCTTATACCCGAAGCCTAACCAGTCAGTATACACCCTAATCGCATGCCTCGTGTCGAGATGGAGGAGCTTAGGAAGCAGTTGACTGAATTGGAAGCAAAGCAGTTTATCCAATCAAGTAGCTCTTCTTAGGGAGCTGCTGCAGTCTTTGTAAAGAAGGACGATGGCTCTCTCCGCTTGTGCATTGATTATAGAAAGCTTAACGAGCTCACTGTAAAGAATAAGTATCCACTACCTCGTATTGATGATCTCTTTGATCAGTTAAGTGGAGCAAAAGTCTTTTCCCAGCTCGACTTAGCCACTGGATTCCATCAGTTACGAGTAGCGGAAGACAACATCCTTCTCACTGCCTTTCGCACTCGATATGGTTCTTATGGATGGTTGGTAATGCTATTTGGGCTTACTAATGCTCCTGTGTACTTTGTAGACTTGATGAATAGAGTATTCAGGAGCTATTTGGATAGATTTGTCTTGGTCTTCATTGATAATATCTTAGTATATTCCAAGTCTGAGCAAGAGCACGAAGGTCATTTGAGGATTGTTTTGGAGACTTTGAGGGAACATAAGCTAAAAGAAAAGTTTTCCAAATGCCACTTTTGGTAGAAGGAGGTAAAGTTCTTGGGCCATATTATATCTGAAGCCGGTCTAGCTATGGATCCTTCTAAGATAGAAGCAATACAGAATTGGAAAAGGCCCGAGACCATTACGGAGATTCGAAGTTTTCTCGGTCTTACATGATATTATCGTCGTTTTGTTAAAGATTTTTTGAAGATTGTCACTCCTTTGACAAGGATGACGAAGAAGGGTGTAAAGTTCGAGTGGACAGATAAGTGTGAAGAAGCTTTCTCTAAGTTGAAGGAGATGCTCACTAATGCACCAGTTTTGGTGATTCCATAAGGTAATCAAGATCTTGTGGTGTATGCTGATGCTTGTGGGTCTGGACTGGGTGCTGTGCTTATGCAGAAAGGAAGAGTCATGGCTTACACATCTAGACAATTAAGACCCAATGAGGTTAGATATGTTGTTCATGATTTAGAGCTGGCAGCAGTAGTCTTTACTTTGAAGCTATGGCAACATTATCTTATGGGTAAGAGGTTTGTCCTTTATACTGACCATAAGTCCTTGAAATACCTCTTTACTCAAAAGGAGCTGAATATGCGCCAGCAAAGATGGTTGGATTTTTTGGCAGCATATGATTTTGATATTCAGTATACACATGGAAAAGGTAACTGTGTAGCAGATGCTCTTAGCCATAAGCACCAGGCAGTTGTATCGATGATGATAGCCGAATGGCGAGACTTGGAGGTGTTGGCTTCCAGTGGATTCTATTGTAATATGCCCACTCATAGCTTTGGAAGGATGTTGGCCAATTTGGTTATGAGACCGAGCCTAATGGATAGGATTTCTCATGCTCAGACGGAAGATCCTATTGCTTTGGAGCATATTCTTCGGCTGAAGAATGGAGATGATGCTGATGATTTGAAAAGATTTGAGTTGGATGCTCACGGATGTTTAAGGAAGAAGGACAGGATCTTTGTACCTAATGTTGCAGGTCTTAGGCATGAAGTGATGAGTGATTGCCATTGTTCGCAATATACCATTTACCCTGGTGGCAGTAATATGTATATGGACATGAAGCGTCTATATTACTGGGAAGGTATGAAGCGCGATATAGGAGAGTATGTACAGATTTGTATTACCTGCCAACTGGTGAAGTGCGAACACCAAAAGCCTAGCAGTCTTCTTCAGCCATTGAAGATTCCGCTATGGAAATGGGATCGAGTATAAGTGAATTTAAGATTCTAAATTGTTCATTTATACTTAGATCCTTCAGTGATGCTGTAAATATTAATGCTTTGTTTGGGTATCCATGGACTTTATTGATGGATTGCCAAGGTCAAAGCAAGGGCATGATAGCATATGAGTGGTGGCGGATCGTTAGACTAAATCCGCCCATTTTATCCTAGTCAAGTCAAAAAGAATTGCTCCTTATTTGGCGAAGCTATATGTGAAGGAAGTTGTTCGTCTCCATGGTGTACCTAGTGTTATAGTTTGTGATAGGGATCCACTGTTTACTAGTGGATTCTGGAGAAGCTTACAGTCTGCCTTGGGTAGGAAGTTGAATATCATCTCAACATATCATCCTCAGTCTGTTGGGCAAACTGAGTGAGTCAACAAGATATTGGAGGATTTTTTGCGTTCTTGTATCCTTGATTTTGGTGGGTCTTGGGAGGACCACTTGTACTTGGTGTAGTTTGCATATAATAATAGCTTTCAATCCAGTATAGGCATGGCTCGTTTTGAAGCATTGTATGGAAGACCCTGTAGATCTCCTTCATGCTGGCTTGAGACTGGGGATAGGTTGGTGCTTGGTCCTGACACTGTGCGTGAAGCTTCTGAGAAGGTGTACCTAATTAGAAGAAGGATGGAAGAACACATGATAGACAAAATTCCTATGCAGATCGACGAAGGAAGAACTTGGAGTTCAGTGTTAGGGATCATATATTCATGAAGGTTACTCCTTTAAAAGGAGTAATGAGGTTCAGTAAGACTGGTAAGCTTGCTCCAAGATTTATTCCTTATCCTATTGTGGAGCGAATTGGAAAACTTGCATACAGAGTTGCCTTACCCGAACACTTATCGAGTGTACACAACGTCTTTTATGTGTCTCAACTGAGAAAGTGTTTAAGGGATTCCGAAGAGGTGATAGAGACGAAGCAGCTGCAGCAGCTTGAGATCGCTCCTAACATGACTTTTACTTGAAAGCCTATTCGTATTATTGCCTCTGAGACAAAAAAGCTTCATAGCAAAGTGGTTCCTTTAGTCAGAGTGCAGTGGTCAAGTAATCCAAGGACTGCACTTGAGAAATAAAACAGTCGATGCAGAGGCATTATCCTAAATTTTTGGCACTTGAGTAAGGTATGTCCTTTTGTTTTGATTTGAATCTATAATTTAGTTACAAATGTATCCCTTATGTAGAAATTACGAGTACACAATTTTTGTAAGGAAGGAAGTCTGTAACAACCCACTTTTCTTAGGGATATTGAATTGGGAATCAACTAATTGATTTGGTAATTTAAAAAAAAATAAATATAATAATGAATAAATAAATAAATAAAAGCGAAATATATATTTTGGGATGAGAGGAAAATACATGTTTTATGAATTAGTTGGCATATGAAATTGATGTAAAGGTTGCATGTTTTGTTGTAACAATGATAAAGTTTATTGCCTTTGATTAAATAACAATAAAAAAAAGGAAAGTTTTTTAAAAAAATATTTGTAATAAGATTTTCTTTAAAAATAATTTTTTTTCTAAGTAGCTTTACTGTATTGATTCAATTCATTTGTTTTACTGCTAGTTTTATAAAATTGCTATTCAATCAAAGTTTTTATACAAATTGAAGATAAAAGAAGATTCCCAATTCAGTAAATATTCCCTAAATCTATTCAATCTTCTTGGATTCTTTCAATTCTTGAAAATAGAGAACTTAGGGTTGCCTTTCCTATTCAATTCCTTTTGTAGAGGGCTTCAATCAAGAGATTAATCGATTTCAAAGATTGCTTTTTGGTGTTTGAGGTGAGTGAAGTTCCCACCTTTTTTCCTCTTTAAATCATGGGTTGTGTATGCATGATGGGTTAAAGGTGAAATTTTGATTGTAAATTAGCTCCTTCCCCTATGTATGTTTTATTATTGGCATGCTTGGGCAATTAGATTAGATTTGAAATAGATTTGCGGTAGTATAGAAAAATTGAAGGCATTATACAATGAAATTGTTTGCATGCATGAAATTTTTATTGCATGCAAGGTATATGTTTAAATGCCTCATATTTGTTGCATGCATATGATTTTATCGCATGCAAAGTATATGTATAATTGCCCCTTAGATGATCATTCTCATAATTATTGGAAAAAAAATTTCAGACCTTTGCTGCTCTATACAAGGAAAAAAACCAATTTTTTTTAGTTTGGGTGGGGAGGAGCAGCTGCAGCTCCTTGAGCTACACAGGGCGCAGCCCAGACTGGACTACACGGTGCAGCCCACGTGGCTGCACTGTGCAGCACACAAGGGCGGCAGGTGCAGCCCACGCGGGTTGCACTGGCAGCCCACCCGGGCCGCTATGCAGTCTAGGCGGGCTGCACTAGCAGCTCACGTGGGCTGTAGGTGCAGCCCAACCATGGGCTGCAAGGGCAGCCCAGCCGTGGGCTGTAGGTGCAGCCCGCGAGGGCTGCAGTGCAGCCCAGGCGGGCTGCACCAGCAGCCTACGTAGGCTGCCATGTGCAGCCCGGTACATATGGGCTTAAAAAAATTATTTTTTTTGTAATAAGATTTTCTTTTAAAATAATTTTATGTTTTACAGTAGTAAATCATTTTCCTTTAAAATTCTTGAAAGCCATTTTTTCCTACAAACGAAAATTTTGCTAATATATAAATTAAATGATCGAATAATTTTATTAATTCCAAACAAGTTAAAATGCTAAACAATGCTTACGTTTCGTTATAATACATAATTATTATGGGGTGCTTGTGTATTAGAGTGAAACGGAAGTGTAACCATCTATGTACATGCGTTGTTAACCTTTCTGCCAAGTATACTTGGTTTTATAAAAACTTACTTTTATGAATAATGCCATGATTGGTTTTATATAGTGTTTTGGTGTTATAAACACTATGAATCCTTAAGGCACGAATTTACAAAATAATGTTTTAAAAATACTTTTGATTTTGGGATTGGGATAGATTGGACTCTGTTGTACCAACAGGCCAAAAGTCCATCTTGGTCGACCTGATTTAGGTTCGCTACCTGAATAACGGTGGTTTTAATTTCCGCCCATCTACCACTAAAGGTCAAACGGTCTGCTACATTGGGCAATTGTGTTATTTTGATTGGGATTCCCGATTGGCGGGTCATGGACTACATCAGATGGAGGCGTGGGGTCCCATGTGTAGTGCCGTGAACGGGTAGCATACGACCTTCGCCTTACACCGTCTTGGTTATCCTGGGTTGATCGCCAGGTGTCGTTATGGCGTTATGAGTAAGTTACATGATGATGTCTCTGCGCGCGCTCAAGCTCTACCACTGTGATTTTATAATACTAGCGTCTGTTTATTTGGTATCTGTTATGAGTCATATTATATTTATCCCATAGTTCCCATAATTCTTTATTACCTTCTCATTTGTTTGAATAATGTGGGATATTATCCAAGTTAATTTGGAAACTTAGTATTTTAACCAACGTTTAATTATTATATTATCATATTTCTTTACATATGATAATTGTTTTGGTATTGTATTGAGTTACATACAATACCTATGTCTTTTAATCTTATTGTTTATATTATCATATTGCTTTACATATGATAATTGTTTTGGTATTGTATTGAGTTACATACAATACCTATGCCTTTTAATCTTACTTTTCTATATTATCATATTCCTTTACATATGATAATTGTTATATACAATACCGAAGCCTGGGATTATGACTTATTAATGTGATGTGTATGCTAAATTGTTCGCATATAGTAACATTCTTATGCCTCATGTTGATTTATACATGTGGCATCATTTATCTTTTGTTATCAATTTCAATGCCCATAGATACTTACTTCAATCACACTAGAAATAGTCTGACCCATGTGATTTGTTTTTATAATCCTTGGGTCAGGTTGAGGATTGTATGCATGTTTGGTTTGCGTGGATTGCAGCGTCACTCTTATCCTTTTCCACATTTTGGGGTTTTGGACTATGCAGCTTCAGACTATCAGTAGCTTGTAGTATTATGGTATGTACACTATTATGTATTTCGGGATGTGATATTATGTACTACGGACTTTGTATTCCGGACATCTTTATTATGACATGTATTATGTATTCTGCAGTTGTCATTGTGTTGCGCTTGATTCTATTATATTTTGTACTATGTAACTTAGGAAATTCTCTTGTACCATTGTTTTGAACTTATACTGAGCACGAATGGCAAGTTGAGAAGTTTTAAATTTTCGTGCCAGTGTTCGTTCAAAGGAATGAGTACATCTTTTAGCCTTATCGAGTCCCATTCTCCGAGCCTTCCGACAGTAATACTTAGTGTTGCTCTTGGTTAGCATGACTCTAGGGGCCGGGTGTTACACCAAAGGTTTTGGTTGGAACAAAAGTTCTTGAAATGTGAAGAGTTGAGTTTCGACATAAGTGGTTTTTGAAAATTAATGGGTTAGTAGCATTTTTCCTACCTTAGTAATTTCGGGAACGAAATTCTTTTGAGAGGGGAAGAATGTAACGACCCAGATTTTTGGTCAGTTTATTTTAAATATTTAAATATGGTTTTAAATATTGAGTCATCGATTTAATAACTGAAATACAATTTATTTCGAATATGTAAAATTATCGTAATATAGAAATCTGAAGTATTCGAATTCAAAATTTAAAACCCAGTCAAAACAATTCAGATAATTAATCGAAATTCTATTTAAATAGAATAATAATAATAATAATAATAATAGTTTATTATCAGTTAATTTATTTGTTTTTAATTTAATTTATATCAATCTAAATTAATATCTTCTCCAGATGATCAAATAGGGCTTCGAAACTTGTCCCAGTGTGTCCAGAATAGTGTTATAACCTTCGAAATGCCGGTTGTTGCGTTTAAATAGGAGTTCGACAACATGCAAGATTTTAAAAGGGTTAAAATCACCTCAGTTCAAAATAAAATAAAATAAAAATATCATTCCTTCCTTGAAATGACCCTTTTAGCCTTTGGGGATTTATGTAATAATTTAGTGATGATTTTTTTTTTTTTTGCAAAGTCATAACAGATCTGTACAAAATGTATGGATTCAATAATGTATGCCTCCAAATTTAATTAGAGCCATTAGATCACAACAAAAAAATTTCCAGGATCATAAAATTGTACCAATATAGTTATATTTGTTCATGCAAAATATTTTGATATATGCATATGAGGATGCATATATCCCTCTTGCTTTTACAATCATAGTGGAATTAAAACAAGAGATCCATTGATCTTAGTATAGGTCAATGTGCAACACAGATTAAAAAAAATACTGATACCTTTAATTAAACAAAAGTGATTCCTTTTATATTTAAGGATAGAACTGATAGACTGATATGCAAAAATGATGCATAAGTACATACAAAAATAATGGGATGATTGCTTTTAAAATTATATATATAAATATACACCAAAATATGGTGTTATTATAATTTTTGGACCTTTGAAATATGGATAAAATTAATACAGTGTCAAATACTCGCTTATATTCTGAACCATTGATGCTTTGTGCTATGTTGACCCTTTTGGCTGACCCAATTATTTTGGGGTGAGCCAAATGGACAATTGTAACTCTATAATTGGTGAAGTGACATTTCATACTGAAGTGTGCATCAAACAATTAGGTTATAAGACATGTACATGGATTCTTTCCATCTAACAAGGACTCCAGATTGACTAAGATATTAGCAATCTTTCTTAATTTACAAAATTTAATTCATATAAAGTATATTCATAAAGATTGATGCAAAAAATGCTAATTAAAATCATACTTTCTCATCAATTTGGTTCATTCAAGCCGTTACATGATATATATTTAAATAGCCACACATCTTAATACTTCATTACACTCAAAAGATAAAGTAAACTGGAAATGTTCATGCAGATCACTCCAGATAGCTCTTATTTTTAACTAGACTTAGTTCGTTAATTCCCTCAAAATCCATAGCCTTAGATCAGATTACTTAGCCTCTTCATTACCTGAAAAATCATTAGAGGCTGCCTTAATTAAAAATTGAGACACCCCATTTGCCATGAGCAACACAGGGTCAAACTACAAGTCTGGTATGAAACAATATCAAGCATAGCATGGTTAATTAAAACTGAGTTAAAACTTAAGAAAACACTATGTACAAAAGCAAAGTTAAAGTGTGCATGTTCGGGTATCATTGTGCAAGTGCACATTCTAATTTTTCCAGTATATTTTCAGGAGTGAAACATGTATACTGATGATGAAATTATTTACAATACATATCTACATTCAAACAAGGTCAAACCACCTATCAACATCCACATATCCATACATTCCTGATATCATAATTCATCAAGGGTTCAGGAAAACTCAGGTTCCTTTTTCCACCTTTATATCATTTTTATTACTTAATTTTTCCTTGGCCTCACCTGCCGAAAAGAATCAATGGGACACATTGTAATGGATTAATTCACTCCAATACACAAAGATCTCAAGACCAATTTAGACCATGTGCCAAACTTATCACTTTAGTACAAGTCATTCTACAGTTATCTTGACCTATATTTCTTAATTTTCAATTTGACTAAGCTTTATTCTTCTCTTTCATCCACATACATATACAGACCACCATGTGACATCATATGAGGAGAATTAGCGATCTCCTCATATACATATTAATTTATTACTCAGCAAACAAGCATCCAAATATGCAGACATTCATAAAAACAATAAAACTGATAAAGAAATTTAAAAATCTAAGGTTTTTGCTTAATAAATCTCGTGCACATTTGATACTAGCATATGGCCTTCTAGTAGTTTTATTTTATTTTTGACACTATGAGATAACTGATTTCTAGGGTTTAAATTCAGCTACAACGTAGATCTAAGCTATGATCAGAGCTCAGCACATAGAAACATTCTATTGCACTCATGATCATAAATTCATAGAGCCACAACACTTATACAATTTGTATATTGCAGCTCTTACTTATATTGGAAAAGATTTTGCCATATCCTAATATCACTTGCATATACTTTCAAGGGTTTTCAAAGGAACATTCATTATACAGTAAAACTGAGAAGTTTGTGTATGCATAAATAGTGAAATCAAGCACATCAAACAATGCATAAGAAATCATGTAAGGAAAAATAACAAAAGATATTAAATTATGGTTTTACATCTATAAACATTCAGTTGTATAAAAATATCTTAGTTGCCTCTTTAATTAGGACTTATTGCCATTCATTTTGTGAATAAGATTGCTCACCAAAGCTTCCTCTTCAAAGTTGCAAATCAGAGAATACTTCTGCCTTGCACCCAAAGCCTTTCCCCTTTATTTTGAAAATTGTCTTCTAATTTTTTTTTCTAAGTGGAAAAACTGGCCTGGGTGCCCTTATTTTTATAGCCTTAACTCCTAGGGTTTTGGTATACACAATATCAGTTTTGCCCTTCATATGATCATGATAATTGTATGAGTGCAACAACCCTTATTCGTGCCCTATTTATATCCAATGCCCAGTTATAAAATTATTGGACCAGATCTGAGTTACATCTCAGAAAAAAAAAACTGCTTTTTATTTGCATGGTTTTCCCCCCTTTCTCATGTCATGACAAAATGGCAAAAGGGATAATAATTTACTTTTTGAATCTTCCTACTTATACTTTTAAACTTGCATTGCTAACCTTTCTTTTTCTATGCATACACATATATGATTTAATCCTTATAATAATCTCACGATTTGGATTTAATTCAGTAAGGAACAAAATACATGAGTACATGCATAACTCAATATTTTCTTCTGGAAACTGTTAATCTGTTTTGTGCATGCCCCTAGTTCACACACACACACACGTACACACCCACTAAATATGCACACCAACCAGAACATATCCAATTCATTTAAAATTCAGTAATATATATATATATAGACAAAATTAAAAATAGTTTTGCTAAACCAAAAGTTTGTGTCATTGCAAATACCCCACCTTTTAGGAATTGTGTCCTTACAATTTTCTTTATGTTGGTGTAGAAATGAATTCATCCATTTAGTTCCACATACATACATTCAATCAATCCACTCGTTAAGAATCAAATCACACATACGTGAGTTATTTTCAAAAACAGGTAAAAATACCTTTAATTTGCAAATAGCTTAGGATAATTCATCCAAACTTTATCTTCCAATTCTCATGTGCAATCATTGGGATCCATACTCCATTGTATCTTCACAAGCTTCAAAGTCTTGTTCCATAGCTTCTTGGTATCCCTAGCCAGAATCCCCACTGGTTCTTTTTCATAAACCAGATCTGCATTCAGTTGAACCTGAGATGGTGTATTTAAAATATCTTGTTTATCATGGACCCATCTCCTTAATTGTGATAGATGAAACACATTATGTATTACTTGCATTTTTGCAGGTAATTCTAACTTATATGCTAGTGAACCAATCCTTTCTAAAATCTTGTAAGGTCCAGCATATCTTGGTATCAATTTGCCTTGCTTTCCAAACCTCAACACCTTCCTCATCGGTGATATTTTGATGAAAACAAAGTTTCCAATTTGATAGTCAACCTGTTTTCTCTTTCTATCTGCATACTTCTTTTGTCTATCTTGTGCAGCGGCCATTCTTTTTCTAATTAACTCTATCCTTTCAGTTGTTTCCTTTATGTATTCAGGCCCTAAAACTGCTCTTTCTCAGTTTCAACCCAACACACAGGAGATGAACATGGTTTGCCATACCGGGCTTCAAAAGGTGCCATCCCTATGGTGCTTTGATAACTATTATTGTAAGTAAACTCAGCCAAATGGAGGTGATCTTCCCAAATACCCCCAAAATTTAAAATACATGCTCTCAGCAAATCCTCTAATACTTTATTTACCACTTCTGTTTGCCCATCTGATTGAGGATGGTAGGCTGTGCTCATACATAGTTTATTGCCCATAGCTTTCTGAAAGCTTTTCCAAAATCTAGATGTGAAGATAGTATCTCTATCACTCACAATTGTTTTGGGTGTACCATGCATCCTAACTATTTCTTTTATAAATAATTGAGCCAATTTTGGTGCATTTCTTTCTGACTTAACTGGTATAAAATGTGCCACCTTTGTCAATCTATCAACTATTACCCAAATACTTGTATTTCCTCTTTTTGATCTTGGTAAGCCATCTATGAAATCCATGGAAATATCATCCCATTTCCATTGTGTACACTTAATGGTTGAAATAATCCTGATGGCTTCTGGGTTTCTGGTTTTACTTGTGGATATGTGATGGATTTGGCCACAAATCTAGCCACATCTCCTTTAATTCCTTTCCACCACAAATTTCTTTTAAGATTTTGGTACATTTTGGTGCTTCCTGGATGTATAGAGTATTTTCCTCTATGGTATTCATCCAGTACTTCCTCCTTTAATTCAGAATTTTCTGGTACCCAAATTTTGTTTTTATACCTTACATATCCTTTTCCATCAACATGTAAATTAGGCACTTCCTCCCTTTTTTCTAAAAGAGTTTCTTTTCAGTTATATTGATATCTTGATTTTGCATACACCCCACTTTCAAAATTAAATCAGACTGCCGTGTTATCATGCTTAATCTGCATATAGTTCCTTGTATTTTGGGTTCTTCTTTGTGCATGACACCATTTTCCTTGATTTCTAAATCAGTGAGTATCATCAAATTTGTAAACTCCTCATCATTAATAAACTCACTTTAGCATGTTGCCTACTTAAAGCATCAGCTACCCTATTAGCTTTTCCTGGTGTGTAGAATTTTTCAAAATCATATGCAGCTAAAATTTCTACCCACTTATGTTGTCTCATATTTAAATCTTTTTGAGAAAACAAGTACTTCAAAGCCTTGTGATCAGTGTAAAGTTTAAACTTAGTTCCCAATAAATAATGTCTCCAAAGTTTTAAGGCATATACAACTGTTGCTAGCTCTAAATCATGGGTCTGCATACCTGACCTTATGTCGCTTTAACTGTCTTGATGCATATGCCACTACTTGACCTTGTTTCATCAATACTGCACCTAATCCTTGTCCACATGCATTAGTATATATTACCAAATCATCATTTCCTTCAGGCACTTTTAGCACAGAAGCATTTACCAATGGTTCCTTTAATTTTTCAAAATCTTTCTCACATTTCTCTGTCCATACATAAGCTTGATTCTTTCTAGTCAAATTAGTAAGGGGCACTGAAATTTTAGAAAAATCCTTAATAAATCTTCTATAGTATCCAGCCATTCCCATGAATGATCTTACCTCACTTACTGTTTTAGGCTTTTTCCAAGTTTGAATTGCCACCACCTTACTAGGATTCACTGAAATTCCCTGTGCAGAAATAACATGTCCAAGAAAATTGACTTCTTCTTTCCAAAATATGCACTTTGAGAATTTTTCTTTTAAGTCATTTTGTCTTAACCTGCTCAGGACTAAGTGCAAACGTTTTCTATGTTCATCTGCAGTCTTGGAATAAATTAAAATGTCATCTATAAAAATCAGTACAAATTTATCCAAGTAATCTCTAAAAGTTCTATTCATCAAATTAACAAAGTGTGATGGTGCATTTGTTAATCCAAAGGGCATAACTAAGAATTCATATTGCACATATCTGGTGTTAAAAGCTGTGTACTTAACACTAAATTCTTCCACCTTCATTTGATGAAATCCTGAAGCTAAATCAAGTCTAGAAAATATTTTTGACCCAGCTAATTGATCAAAAAGTTCATCTTTCCTTGGTAAAGGGTATTTATTTTTAATTGTCAACTTGTTCAGCTCCCTGTAGTCTATACACAACCTTAGAGAACCATCTTGCTTCTTTACAAACACCACTGTCGCACCCCAGCAAGAGTTACTTGGTCTAATAAATCCCTTTTATTCCAACTCCTCCAGTTGGTTCTTTAATTCTATTAATTCACTTGGCCCCATTCTGGTAGGTTTCTTGATCACTGGGCATGCTCCTGGAACTAGGTTAATTTGAAACTCCACTGGCCTATGATGTGGAATGCCCTTAACTTCTCCAAATACATCCAAGTATTCATTCACTATGGGCATATTTTCTATTGAAAGTTTAGAGGTCTCACCTCTCATCCCATATAAATGAAACAATTTTCTTTCCTTTGCTGATTCACATAGAACAACAACTCTTTGCTTCTTACTGTTTTAAAATGTAATGGTGGGTGTCTCTAAATTAATTATAGCCTTATGTTGTTTTAACCAATCTACAGCCAATATAATACCTATATCTGGGTAATTTAAAACATATAAATCAGAAATAAAAATATTTCCCCCTATAATTAATTCTGCATCCACACATATCATGTTCAAAACACAAGAACTTCCTAGTGGGTTTTTGGTAAGCAGTGGTTTTTCGACTAATATGCAGTTTAATTTCAACAATTTGACAACATCTTGGGAAACTAGAGAATGGGTTACTCCAGTATCATACACTATAGGTATAGCCATTTGATAAATAAACAATGTACCTTCCACTTTCCCAACATTGTCTACATTAGACTCCACTACAGACTTGCCTTTTGCCTCCATAGTTGCTATCTTACCTTGCTGCATGTTCTCTGGGAAATTCCTCTTTAGATGACCTTCCTTCTCACAAGTATAGCACTTGAAAGCTCCTCCTTTCAATTTTGGACACTTGGGCTTAATATGTCCCTCTTTGCCATGGTGATGGCATACTACTTTCTTTTTAGTTTCACCAGACTCTGCATCATTGGTCTTCTTGCTTCCAGTGTCCTCTTACTTCTTGTCATATGGATAATGCCTTACTTTGCCCTTCTTGTTGTTATTACTCTTCAAAATTCTATATTTCTCCCTTTCCTTGTCATTTTGCTCAAAGCCTAATGTCAGATCTATGACTTGATCAAAGGTTTTGTCCACATAAGCAATCATGGCTCTACTTAAACCTGGATGTAATCCTTTGATATATTTGCTATTTTTGGAAGCTTCATCTGCTACCAACATAGCCCCATACTTTGATAGTCCTTCAATTTTCTGGGTGTATTATGCTACACTAAGATTGCCTTGCTTAAATTTAATGAACTCTTCAAGAAAAGCTTCTTTTGAAGATGCAGGCACAAATCTTGCCTCAATTAATTCCTTAAACTGATTCCAAATGATATCATTCTCATCCCTTCCAGTTGTGATTACTTCCCACCAACTCAAAGCTGCTCCTTTTAGTTGTCTTGAAGCTACTTGCCTCCTCCTTTGATCATCTAGTTGCATGTCTCCAAAAATCCTATCCAGAGTTCTAAGCCAGACCTAGATTTTCCATCACACTCTCTGTTCCTTCAAAGCTTTTACCTCCCAAATTGGTATAAGTCTTCAAAAGTTTTGAGAGCTCTTCATGTAAATTTTCTGGTCTATGACCTGTTCCTTCCCTTAAAGCATTTACCAGGTCCTGCATATTTACCATGGGCGTTCCTCTTCCCCTTCCTGCCATGGTTCTTAAGTGAAAAAAAAATTAGGTTAGCTAAATTTCCTACTCACATATGGTATTATTCTCCCATATATGCATATAACAATCAAGCACACACTAGCAACCAATTATACAATTTTTTAGTTAGATTATTCTATCACCTAATAATAAGTTTTGTCTGAAATTTTAATTAACACAACTCTGATAACAAATGAAATGACCCTTTTAGCCTTTGGGGATTTATGCAATAATTTAATGATGTTTTTTTTTTGCATAGTCATAACAGATCTGTACAAAATGTATGGATTCAATTATGTATGCCCCAAATCTAATCTGAGCCATTAGATCACAACAACAAAAATTCCAGGATCATAAAATTGTACCAGTATAGTTATATTAGTTCATGCAAAATATTTTGATATATGCATATGAGGATGCATATATCCCTCTTGCTTTTACAATCAGAGTAGAATTAAAATAAGAGACCCATTGATCTTAATACAGGTCAATGTGCAACACGGATTAAAAAAAATACTAATACCTTTAATTAAACAATAGTGATCCTTTTTATATTTAAGGATAAAACTGGTAGACTGATATGCAAAAATGATGCATAAGTATATACAGAAATAATAGGATGATTGCTTTTAAAATTAAATATATATATATACACACCAAAATATGGTGTTATTATAATTTTTAGACCATTGAAATCTGGATAAAATCAAAACAGTGTCAAATACTTGCTTATATTCTGAGCCATTGATGCTTTGTGCTATGTTGACCCTTTTGGCTAACTCAATTATTTTAGGCTGAGCCAAATGGACAATTGTAACTCTGTAATTTGTGAAGTGATATTTCATATTGAAATGTGCATCAAACATTCAGGTTATAAGACATGTACATGGTTTCTTTCCATCTAACAAGGACTCCAGATTGACTAATATACAAGATATTAGCAATCTTTCTTAATTTCCAAAATTTAGTTCATATAAAATCTATTCATAAAGACTGACGCAGAAAATGCTAATTAAAATCATACTTTCTCATCATTTTGGTTCATTCAAGCCATTACATGATATATATACTTAAATAGCCACACATTTTAATCCTTCATTACACTCAAAAGATAAAGTAAACTGGAAATGTTCATGCAGATTTTAATCACTCAAGATAGCTCTTATTTTTAACTAGACTTAGCATGTTAATTCCCTTAAAATCCATAGCCTTAGATCAGATTACTTAGCCTCTTCATTACCTGAAAAAGCATTACAGGCTGCCTCGATTAAAAATTGAGACACCCCATTTGCCATGAGCAACACAGGGTCAGACTACAAGTCTGGTATGAAACAATATCAAGCATAACATGGTTAATTAAAAATGAGTTAAAACTTAAAAAAACACTATGTACAAAAGCATAGTTAAAGTGTGCATGTTTGGGTATCATTTTGCAAGAACACATTCTCATTTTTCTAGTATATTTTCAGGAGTGAAACATGTATACTTATGATAAAATTATTTGCAATACATATCTACATTCAAACAAGGTCAAACCACCTATCAACATCCATATATCCATACATTCCTGATATCATAATTCATCTAGGGTTCAGGAAAACTCAAGTTCCTTTTTCCACCTTTAAATCATTTTTATTACTTAATTTTTCCTTGGCCTCACCTGCCGAAAAGAATCAATGGGACACATTGTAATGGATTAATTCACTACATTACACAAAGATCTCAGGACCGATTTAGGCCATGTTCCAAACTTGTCACTCTAGTACAAGTCACTCTGCAGTTATCTTGACCTATGTTTCTTAATTTGCAATTTTACTAATCTTTATTCTTCTCTTTTGGCATTTAATTAGCCTAAATAATTTTTCCATCCATATACATATACAGACAACCATGTGACATCATATGAGGAGAGTTAGCAATCTCCTCATATACATATTAATTTATTACTCAGCAAACAAGCATCCAAATATGCAGACATTCATAAAAACAATAAAACTGATAAAGAAATTTAAAACTCTAAGGTTTTTGCTTAATAAATCTCGTGCACATTTGATACTAGCATATGGCCTTCTAGTAGTTTTATTTTATTTTTGACACTATGAGATAACTGATTTCTATGGTTTAAATTCAGCTACAACGTAGATCTAAGCTATGATCAGAGCTCAGCACATAGAAACATTCTATTGCACTCATGATCATAAATTCATAGAGCCACAACACTTATACAATTTGTATATTGCAGCTCTTACTTATATTGGAAAAGATTTTGCCATATCCTAATATCACTTGCATATACTTTCAAGGGTTTTCAAAGGAACATTCATTATACAGTAAAACTGAGAAGTTTGTGTATGCATAATTAGTGAAATCAAGCACATCAAACAATGCATAAGAAATCATGTAAGGAAAAATAACAAAAGATATTAAATCATGGTTTTACATCTATAAACATTCAGTTGTATAAAAATATCTTCGTTGCCTCTTTAATTAGGACTTATTTCCATTCATTTTATGAATGAGATTGCACACCAAAGCTTCCTCTTCAAAGTTGCAAATCAGAGAATACTTCTACCTTGAACCCCAAGCCTTTCCCCTTTATTTTGAAAATTGTCTTCTAATTTTTTTCTAAGTGGAAAAACTGGCCTGGGTGCCCTTATTTTTATAGCCTTAATTCCTAGGGTTTTGGTATACAATATCAGTTTTGCCCTTCATATGATCATGATAATTGTGTGAGTGCAACACCCCTTATTCATGCGCTATTTATATCCAATGCCCGGTCATTAAATTACTGGACCATATCTAAATTACTTTTCAGAAAAATAAAAGAAAAACTGCTTTTTATTTAAATGGAAAAAGGGATAATAATTTACTTTCTAAATCTGCCTACTTATACTTTTAAACCTGCATTACTAACCTTTCTTTTTCTGTGCATACACATATATGATTTAATCCTTTTAATAATCTCACGATTTGGATTTAATTCAGTAAGGAACAAAATACATGAGTACATGCATAACACAATATTTTCTTCTGGAATCTGTTAATCTGTTTTGTGCATGTCCCTGGTGCACATACACACATGTACACACCCACTAAATATGCACACCATCCAGAACATATCCAATTCCATTAAAATTCAGTAATATATATATATATATATATATATATATATATATATTCAGACAAAATTAAAAATAATTTTGCTAAACTAAAAGGTTTGGGTCATTGCATTCCTCCTTAAGCTAATGGAGAGTACATTATAAACCTACATTACCAGTACAGTTTTGCATAGACAAAATTTCCTTAATACTTAAATAAACTTCATCTATATAAATGCGAATAAATTCCACTTTCTTCCTTTTTATTTTTCCTCCTCTTATAATTTTTATCTCTTCGGAATGGAAAAAAACAACTCCTTTATTTATCCAAAATTCAAAATCACTTTTTGTCTCCAAATTATTTCTGCTCGATTAAAAGAAAAAGGAGAGGTGGTTCGCGATTGGAATCTGAGACCGACAAGTTGAGTCGACACCAAGGGTAAGCGCACGGTAGCGATAGAGTTCGATTAGACGAGGTCAAAAGGGTTCATGCAAATATTGTAGCAAGGATTGTCGCGAGTTGCTGTAAAGGATCAGGGGAGAATCGTGGGTATTCGAGGGTCTTTACTCGTGAAGTGGTGGATTGTGAAGCTCGATGTTTGGAGATGTCGCCATTTGGGGATTTCTGAGTATGACAGTAAGGAATGAAGGGTTTCGATCTTTGATTTGAGAGTATTCAAGTTGAAGCGGTTCGACGCTACGGGTAACGGTGGAAGTACGGTCTGATAATTGGACATGAGAGTGTGTACCTGGATGTTTTGGGATTTCTGAATTTGACATTATAATGAAGAAAGAGTTCGGCCTATATTTTTGGGGTGATGGTGACTAGTAAAAAGAATGGCTACTATGGTGAACTAGTGGCAGCGTTCAGGTTCAGGGAGGTTTTCTTTTGGCAGTAAGATATATGTTAAATAATTTTATTTATTAAAGATTTAATTCAAGTATAATAAAAAGTTATAAAAATATTATTAACTTGTAAAATTTATTTGTGCAAGGTCCATGAATATTCAAAACGAGTTATAGTAGAAATGGCGGTGCGGATTATTGTGTGTGCACGACATAATCGCAATAGGGCCGGAGGTTTGAAGCGATTGCAATTCGAAGGGGATTAGTGGTTAACGAGGTAGATGTGGTTGCAAGTATTTCCTAGAGTGTGGTGTTCGTAAATTGGAAAAGGCATTAGGTAATTGATTCGAAGTAATTAATTAAAATTTTATTGACCATTTAATTTGTTTAAAGCTTATAACACTTGTATAAAATTCATATGACAACAGATTTTAGTAAAAACAAGTTGTGATGGCTTCATATGAATATTGGCTACACATTTGGATCGGATTTTTCAGAGTCAACTGGATTTTTACTTTAAATCGAACATCGTTCGATTTAAATTAAAATTTTGAACGGATCGAAAATGAATATCCGGTGAGTAAATCTCACTCATATTTTTATTTAGAATTATTTTATTCATTAAAATAATTGTTTGTTGGTTGTTTGCATGCACTGAAATATTATTGTGACTATTAAATAAATATTAGTTATTTAGGATTGGTGTTTGTGGCTATTATATATATATATATATATATATATATATATATATATATATTGGTGATTATATAGTTCCCGTAGTAGCATTAGCGGATGCCCACAGTATCATTAGCGGATGACCTTATATGCCCCCACACTATGATAGTGAATGACCTTCTATACCGCGGTATCCTACCTCGAAGCGGGATGGGTATTATTTATGTTGGCTAATGTCTGTGCATGCAGGAAAACAGGTTGGAGGAATCCAACTGGATTCCTCAAAATTGGGTGGTTTGATCGTTTAAATATCACTGGACCCAAAATGTTGATTTATAAAAATACCGTAAAATGAATATTTCAAGAATTAAAATGGAAAAAAAACTATTTTTCAAAAATAGAATTTGAATTTCGAATGGGCTATAAAGATATTTACATGATGTGAATAAATAAAACAAGTATTGAATTTATAAACGATGTTTATAAATTAAATAATACAGGAATTTGAAGAAAATTTATAATCGTGTTTATAAAAAAATTGGAATCATTTTCATAGGATAATCAGAGAATTGAAATGAATTTATAAACGGTGTTTATAAATGAAGTGGAAAATTATCATTTGATAATTTGGATATTTAAATTCAAATATGAATTTAAAAATAGAAATGGGGAATCATTATAAAGAAGTAAATAATGAAATTTATTCTGATGTTCAGAATGTAAATTGAACTGAAAATTAATCCGTATGGATTTATGATTTGAATTCGATTAGATCGAATTTATTTAAATAAAATATTTTTTAGAAAAGATATTGGAATCATATTAGATAAAAATAAAATTTTAATATGAAAATAAATTTTATGTTATATATAGATAAGTTAAAATAAATAGAGTATTCCAAAAATAATATTTTGGTTTTTAAATAGACTTCGAAATGGAACTTGTTGAATATATATAACAAGCAAGCTTATAAACGATGTTTATAAATGTGGTGAATTAATCATCAAGAGATAATTTATCATTTTAAATTTAAGTATGAATTTAAAAATATAATATGAAATCATTTCGAAAAAGGGAATAATAGTTTTTATTTCGGAATTCGGAATATAAAATGGATTGAGTTTAAATAGATTTTGAAATGAAATTTGTTTTTAATATACAAAACACAGAAGTTAAATTTATAAACGATGTTTATAAATTTAGTGAGATAATTATCATTGGATAATTTGGAATTATAAATTCAAATATGAACTTAAAAGCGAATTGGAAATCATTTCATAAAAAAGGAAACGACGAAATTTATTCCAGAATTCGGATTATAAATGGCATTGAGATAAATCTAAGGATTTGAAATCAATTATATCAAATTTTAAAATAATTTATTTATAAAGGATTGGAATTCAGTATAGAAGATATAATTATAAACAAATTATAACTGAATTATAAAATAATCGATTGGTAGGCAAAATCAGAAAATTAAGTTGAATTTGGAAAATTGGTTTAATTTATATTAAAATATATTAGAATGGAGTTGAAGTTTATTTATAAACCGGGTTGAAACATATATATTTAAAAATACTTAAAATGAACTCGCCGTAGCGCGGCAGTTCGTAAATTGGCGTTTTGAACTTCAATTGAGTATATAGAACTTAATTTAAGTTGGAATTATTTGAAAAAAGAACCGTCAGGACCGATTTGATAACAGTTTTCTAATAGAAGAGAAAATTTTGGATTTCGTCTTATAGATTTTGAGTTATATCAAAATCAAATTTTCAGAAAAGAAGCGCCATAACCATTATAAAACCATAACAGTATATTAATTAAAATCAAAGTATTTTAAGTTAATAAAATATGGATTTAAAATTTAAAAATCCAGAATTGAGTTGTAAAATAAATACGAACTCAAGTTGTGTAAATGAAATGGTTTTTGAAACAAAAATCATATTTTTAATTATGGAAATAGAATTAACTAATTTAGAGAAAAATTAGTCAATCAAGTTTTAAATCGAAATTGGGCGTTGGATAAGTGAATGGGATCTATGAACGTATATTGCAAATCGAATATGAAACTCGAGTTGGAAATGGAATTTGATTGAGTTCATAAGTAAATTAAATTGTATTTGAACGTGATATGTTCAAATAAAAAGTGAAATAGGCCAAATAGCTAATTAAAGAATAAATTAGTGAATTGAGTTAAAAACGATTGACTTGAGCTAGAATAAATTGGGAATGGACGTATATGGGTTAGACAGGTATGGGATGAAGTGTATGAAGGTTATAATTCATGTTCCTAGATAAAAAGGTACACGTTTAAATTCCATATGAGTTTTTATGTGACGAATCGGGAAGCCACTTAGCTTTTTGATTTTCTTTTTTGAATGGAAAGGGCCTAGAGACGCAAGTTGGGGTTTGAGCTATTGACCGGTACAAAGGAGGTGTTGGCGAAATTTTTTGAAAATTTAAGGAGTTAGAATATTATTAAGGAAATTTGATGATTAGAAATCTATATATCGATATATACAGGATTTGATAAAGAAACGAACATAAAATAGAATATTTTAAACAAAAAGGAAATCTATAATTAAATCTGGTAAAAATTAGAAAGAGAAATGTATACATGGTTTAAAAATGAATAATTGGTTTATATGATGTTGATTATTCAAAATAAGTAATCTTATCCATTTTGTAGTTAAGAATGTTATTCAGTCAAGGTCTGAGAGGTAGTTATACCCCAACTTGATTGATTTCATTATTTACCGATAAATAACAAGATTTAGGTTCAAAGATAAATGTTGGAATAAGATTCAGTTGAATGCAGTATTTTGGGTTGTTGTAACCATGTTTTACACAACATTTGTTTTGACCCAAGTAAGTGGAATTTTGGAAATAAAATAATAAATATTTCGTGAGCATAGAAATGAATGTTCGTAAAAGAGGTAAGTAATTGGAATTAATTCTAATCATAAATAGAAGATATTTTCTAAGCATACAAAATAAAAATGGTGATACTTGGAAATGTTTTCCAAATATCGTAAGAGGCCAAGATGATTATTGAAAATATTTGGTTAAGAAATATGGATAAGGAAATGAAGAAGTGATATAATTAATGAAATATTAATTAAGGGGCCCAGTGATTGTTTGATGCTTTAAATAGATGTTTGTTTTCTTTGATAGTTAAATAACCGACTATCGAAGTATTTGCCAATATTGTTGTCAATATGGAGAGATCGGTTGGATTATTATTCGAGAACCATTTTGTATTAGCTGTAGCGTTGCGAATTAGACTATATAAAGATAATCGAAGACGGAGTAAAGTGCAAGGACTTTTTATATTAATCCTAGGTAGAAATTTCCTAAGATGGATTAATGGAAAATTGTGCCTTCGGTTTCGTTCAGTCCAAGAACGAAGTTGTATGGACGAATTTCTAACAGAGTATTTCCAATGATCGCGTATGTTGGTCTGTATAAATATATATGGTGGCAGAGAATTTATTCTCTTAGCATAATATCCATATTATATTTGTGCAAATCAATTAATGGTTAACGGAACTGACAATGTGGCATTCAAAATGATTGTGATATCAATGGAATGTAAGTAAGCGTAGCCTCTGGCCTCAACAACCAGGAAATGACAAAAATCGGACAGGCAGCATAGCTAAGTGGGTAGTTCCCAATTAGGGTGTACTATCACCTATCAAGAGAAATTCATTTCATTCTTAATTCTTAATTCTATTCGATGTTTTCCTATTCGGAAAAATGGTTGCTGATCCCAACCGTTGGTGATATACATTCGATACACTCAAGCGAAATGAGTGGTCGGTCATGTGTGGCCGGGGTAATAAGATGTTCTTGTTGAACCCAATTTATTTCTCTCTAGAGATACACTATCGGAAGGTGGTTCCATACCTTGTCATAGATGGAAATTCATTACCCAATAAGTGCTCGCGGTTTTGATTGTATATTATATATGTGGTGCGTGAGATGCAAACGTTCCACTAGATTGTTATTTATTTGATAGATACTATTATAATACCAAAAGAGTTTTGATATAAAGATTATTGTTCTTTCAAAAGGATTTTGAAAGTTAAATCAAGTATTTTGGATTGTCATAATGGAAAAACTCATTCCGTGTTATACGGCGTGGTCTTATGAGATATCGTTTATTTTCTCAAACTGTTTTAAATTGTTTACTCATACTAGTCCCATGAATGGCCCGGAGTTATCTTATTATTTTCCCAAAACTCCTGGGTGCCCAAATTTGTACGGGCAGTCAAGTAGTTTATGTATTTTCAGATATTCTTGGAGGAGCTTGGAGCAGGAGGCTTCAACGTTATCTAGTTATTGTTATTTTCGCTGTGTCGTAAGTGTTGTACTATGATAATGATATGTTATACAGTTAAAATTTTGTATTCCAAAAGCTGATATATATTATATGTTGTTCCGCTACGATGTGAGACTCTGTGTTATTGTTTCTGTTCTTCTTCTATCTTTTTCTTCTTTATTTTATAATGATTCGTTTTCTGTGCAAATTTGGGTTGGATGTATGGTGTATTTAGTCAACCCAGATAGTACAGATTTGCGGGCCGTTACAGGTATGGAGAAAGCCAAACTGTTTGGAACTCCATTAAGCTCTCATTTTAAGTTGTCGAAAGACCAATCTCTTGCATCGGAAGAAGATTAGAGGTATATGGCTAATATACATTATTTTAGTGCTATTGGAAGTTTTATGTATGTGATGGTGTGCACAAGACCAGATTTGGCCGATGAAGTTGGTGTTGTGAGTCGATATATGTATAACCAAAGCAAAGAACATTAGCAAGCAATGAAGTGGATTTTTAGATATCTTCGAGGCACTTCTTCGGTGGGCTTGTTATATGGTGGAGTAGACAGTGGCATCTCTCTTAAAGGATACTATGATTATTATTATGGTAGGGATAAAGATGATAGAAAGTAGGTGTCGGGCTATGTTATTATATTTGGCATAGGTTTGATTTCATGGAGATCAAAGATGTAGTCTTTCGTAGCTTTGTCGACTACCCAATCATAGTTGATATCGATTATGAAAAAAACAAATGATGGATTATACTTACTTCAGTTGCTGGATGATCTTCCAATGGCGTAGCGGACAGTAGAGTTATTTCAGACAGTCAAAGTGTGATTCTTCTTATAGAGAATCAAGCTTGTAGTTCACGGACAAAGAACATTGATGTCAGAAAATTTTTCTTATGCTTGAAGAGGAACAAACACTACAACAAAAAGACCTTATTACAACTATATTTTTACAACAACCACTAAATTCCAGTTGTAATAAAGGTTTCTTACAACTTTTTTTTTTAATGTTTGTAATAGTGGAAAATAGTAATAAGGACAAACTTTGGAGAAAATTTAGTCTGAAGGACTTCAAGTTTTATTTTTAGGCTGAAGGACAAACTTTAAAAAAAATTAGGTTGAAGGACAATGCTAAATGTAATTAGCATTTTCTGCAGTGTAAAACTGAATAATGCTAGTACATTTAGCATTTTCGTGTAGTGTAAAAAACTGAATATAATGCTAATTGCATTTAGCATTTTCCTTCAGTTTAATTTTGGTTCAAAGTTTGTCTTTCAGACTAAAAATAAAACTTTGTGTCCTTCAGCCTAATTTTTCGGTAAAGTTTGTCCTTTTCCCTGATTACCTCTGAGTAATAATCCTACTTTTAACAACTAATAGACATCTTTTACATCTTTGTTTTATTGGTAGTTGTGATAAATGGCTATTGGAACTTTCTTTTTCCATAAAAAGTTTGGCTCCATGTGTCAAAATTTTGGCTCCAATGCTCTAAAATTTAAACTCTTCACGCTCCAGTAATTAAACAGATCAATTATCCACTGAATGCTTGTATAATAACCCAATGACACAAAGGATATGCGCAAATTCCCCTAACCATTCTCCATGCCGTAAAAAGTCAGAGATCAACCCACCTAGAATCTTTCATCTCACCTATACCCTAGGCTTTCACCACGACCGACTACTGTATACACTAATCGGCAACAAATGGAGCCGCTTCCGAAGGCTCAACTTAATTTCCTAGATCTCGATCCATCAGCTCCAAAAGGCAAGGGTTTCTTAAGTCGTTTCGTAATTGTTTGTTAAAAAGTCAATTTGCCAACTGAGGCAGAGCAGTCGTTCGAGAAATTTCCTAATTGAACCCATTTTTCATTTTCTGCTCTGCTGTCTACATGTTAAGCCGTAAAAGTTATGATTAAGTTATTCAAAGTTTTAATGATTTTTCAAAAGAAAAGAATACTGAACTCAGGCATGTTCCACATTGCTTCTACATTAAAGCTTTGCATGGGAAAGGAGAGAGGTTAATCCAGGTTCACATGAAGTGACAGAAAAACGCTAGAAATGAAAATTTGGTTTCTTGTTATTTTTTGTTATAATGCGGCATTGAAATGATACGATTAGGAGTTTGGTCAAAGGAGGGGAGTTTTATTTGGGGTTGCAAATTTGCAAGAATTTGTTGATGATCGGGGTACCAACTTTTGGATCTATGAAATGATTGATTGGAGGACAAGGGAGAAATGGAACAGTCGAGTAGGTGAGAGATATGCTTGAGAAGATGGACTTCGTTTTTAGAGGCAAGGAGATGAAATAAAAAAAATTAAGTTAATTTTTCCTTTAGATTTATTTTTAGATTTTCATTTTTTTACTCTAGTATTATGTATAAACATCGGTATATCAAAGTCAATTCAGAAGTGTGAAAACCTTTTTAAGTAATCATCTTAATTGATATTTAACTTTGGAATACTATATATATTTTACCATATTTGTTAAACAAATAAAACACATGCTAAAATAAAAATGCATTGGATACTGATACACACAGATACATACTCACATATTTTGTTTATAGGGTTGTGTGTGTACACATACATAGGTCTGTATATATTTATGCGCATGCACAATTTTTTTATATTTCTTTTCCCTTTATTTGATCATACTTTTCTATGGCTTGCTAATATGCACCGTTATGAGTTACTGTAATATGAGTCATGCTGATGTTAATCTATGGGATCTGAGGGCATTTTTTGTTTTGATTTATTTTTATTTGATGGTTTTTTACAACCCAAAGCATGGGTGTTTCTTCATTTGTAGTCCTGCATAAAATCCTGATATAAAGAAAAGATCACGTGTTTTATATTTGTATACCACTTGCTTGAATTTGTATGTTGCGATTTGTGACCTTATTGTATTATATTGGGTGTTCAAAGTTGATTTCCAAATCAGTTTAGATTTTCATTATTGTTTTTTGAAACTCATATAATTTAAAATAATTAATATACTAAAATAATTTATGGAATGGCTCTTTACACAGTGGTTCATTTTCAACCTATTACATGCCTTCCATGCACATACACATACACGTACATACATATGTCTACAAATTCATATACACACATGCATCTTTCTCTTCTTCTAGTTGATCATACTTTTTTATGGCATGTCAATGTGTGCTGTCTTGAACAACTGTAATTTGAGCTATGACAATGCTAAGCTATGAGATCTGAGGTATTTATTATTAGTAGTATTATTTTAACCTTTTTATTTATTTTTATTCATTAGATACTAGGTCTCTGCATTATGATGGTGAACATTTGGCTGACATGCTTTCCAAGGATCTCCCAAATATCACTAACTACGATTAGGTAAGCATTCTATATATTGATAAGTGTTTTTCAAATATTACAAGCATGGGGCTAACTTATGTTTAATTTTATAGTTGATCATGAATGGAATATAGAAATTAGAGGTTGTTTGGATGTTTATCAAGGTCATCTAGAGCAATTTATCATGCAAAAATGGTTGGAAAGTACCAAAAAAAAATTAGAGAGAGGAGGTACCTTCTGTACTACCCTGTAAAATTATGGATATAGCTTAATTTGCACTTCAGAGAGGCTTTGGCTAGTGGTCATATAAGAAATTTATGTCATGTAATATAAGTCCATTTTTTAATTCAGTGAGATCTGTTATTTGGCATCAAGCAACGCTGTTTTATATGCTTTCTTATTGTTTAATTATGTCTTATTGTTTTGGATAAGATTATGTGCGTTGCTAATATATTTTGAATAAAGATTTTGAAGATGAAGAGTAAAGTATTAAATTACATAGGATTGGAGGTATGAAGAAAAAAATTAGTGAGACGATTAAACTAAAAAATGAAATGCTAAAACTAAAATTTTTAAAAAATAATTTTTTTATTTTGCAATCTTTCTACCGCAATTGCCAATAGCAGCTGTAAAAAAGTCTTTTGTAACTACCAGTAACACTCGTTAAAAATAAAGTACAACTACAAAAGTCAGTTGTAAAAAATTATTTTACAACTATCGAAGTCAGTTATAAAATATGTGGCTCTATTACAGCTCCTGATATAACTACAAGCGGCCACCAGTTGTAATAAATCTATTACAATTGTTTTTAGCAGTTGTGAAATGTTGTTTTTGTTGTAGTGAAAACAAAGTCAAATTGGTGAAGGTTAGTACTTTGAATAATCCTTCATATACGATGATAAATCACTTCCAAAAGACAAGTTTGAGCATTGTTTAAATTTAATCAGTTTGTTTCCTCCTACTTGAGCGTCATGGGGTGTTGACCCGACAATTTAATTCTGTTGATTGATGAATATATTTAAATCAAGGCGAAGTGTTAAAATTATACAATTTAAATATATGTCAAAATTATTATGGAGAAGATTTTAATTAATTCCCGTAATCAAATAATTATGGGTAACAAAATTGGATGATATGAGAAGTTATATTATATGATTTAAGTAATCAATCAAGTATAAATATACGTGGAAACAAAAAAAATATGCAAGATTTGTGTTGAAAACAAATCAAGGAAATCCAGTAACCTTTCATGCTTATTTTCATGCAAATTTTCATCTTTACTTATATAAATAGGGGGCATTTGATCATCATTTTCATCACAAAGCTAATGGTGCTCTCTTCAACATATTCTCAATAAGATCCTTATTCCTGTATCAATTATATGACGAAAAATTTATATTAAGTGTTTGTATTCTTCTCTCATTCTACCTCCTCTTGAACAAAAGAAGAATAAAAGAAGTTGCTAGGTCTCCGTGGACGTAGGAAATTCATATTGGAAATAAATTAAATATTCAGTGTCTCTTATTTCTGCTATTGTTTCTATGAGGTTGCTTAATGGATTATTTTAGTCTCATTGGTATTTAGATAGACAATAATAGATTTTGATCAAATAATAATGTTCTTGCTCAAATTGACATAAATTTCACTATAGTTAGGTGGGAGGTGGTGACATAGCGGATGCTTAGTTAGACCAATTTGGTCAGCTTTTGAAAAGTAGGCATAAAAATTGTTGAAGAAGATGGATTTAGATCTTCGGAAGGAGGGAATTGTGAAGAAAAGCAGCGTTGAGATAAAAACAATAGCGGACAAAGCAAATGATATGTATAGGTACTATGACATTCTCTAGAACATCAAATAATAGCCTTCAAATCCGGTCTAAATCAAACGCTACTTTTAAGGAAGATTATATGAAATATTCATAGTCAAAACATACCCAGTAAAAATTAAAAAAAAAAAAAACTTTATAACATAGCATACGGTAAACGCCTTCAACCTGCAAATTGTGTTTATAGATAAAAGTCGAAATATTCAATTCTTAATGAAGGTAGGTGTTTTTAGAATTAAATACAAACTGCAATTTCGGTATTTCTGGTCGAACCAGAGGTTTGTGCCTCCATACACACACACACACACACACACACACACACATACATACATATATATAGGGAAAGCTATTTAGACATAAAGATTTGACACAAATTAAGGGATATAAAATCTGAACCATAGGATTACCCCATTATTTGCACCTCTCACATAAAGACAAATTAATCATGCGGCTGAGATTTTGTGTCTCTTGAATTGTGTCAAACTTTTATATTCATATAGCCGCTCCTATATATATGTATGTATGTATGTATGTGTGTATGTGTGTGTGTGATGACCGCCTACAGCCCCCGCACTAAAGAAGAGAAATAATGCACTGAAAGATGTGCCGGGAAGCTTTGGACGATCATCATGGTAAGATAACATCATTGGAACCTGTTATAGAACTAACAGCACAAGGATAAAATACAGTAGAAAATATACAATAGATAATAATAGTGAAGCATCGTATAACAAACTTTTGAAACTTTCATAACATCCTTAAAGATTATCCAAGCATCATAGGAAATATCAAAGTCTGTACATAAAGCCTCACTACAACACTCATAGAGCAACCCAAACAGCGGAAATAGAAATACTAGATAGTAATAAAACTGCTGCGTAATCCTCCAGCTCGATTCCGAACTGCAACATCGTCCTCACAAATCCCCTGTTACATGCCACCTAGTATGCCCGTCCACAACCAGATGAACAGCCCAAGGTAATAAAAGGGAAACATAAACCTTGAGTCAGACAACATTCTTAGTGAGCGGTAAAACAACTAACAAACATCAACAATAAAACATATGAGACTGGATAGATAAACATACTAATCTACCTACAATACCAGAGTAGAACTCAATCCCGTCTTCCCCACATCGGACAGTGATATCCTTTACATCAAAATTTCAACCATTCATTCATCGAAACCATAACAACCATTCATTTAGGGAAATCAGAAGCAAACACCACCAGCACTCATAGCATCCAGAATATATGTATCTCACGTAAACCATCCTAATCGAATTCAACATCTTTCAAGAACAAGCCTTAGAGGCCTAAACCAATTATCAGACAAGCACCCAAGAAACATCTCCTTCGACGTTGGATAATTTACGTGAGACAGTACAAACAAGGCAACTAATCAACCAAGTCTTCTGAGTTGTACCCAAAAAACAATTTTTTTCAAAAAATGACCATGTCTTCTACGTGCGACTGACCCCTAGACTGCTGCACGACCGACCTTGCATATGTCCAAACTCGAGCACGACCGACCTTGTATATGTCCAAACTTGTGCACAACCGATCAACTTTGGGTTGCATGACTGACTGCTTCCGGAAAGTACGACCAACCGCTCTGCTGAACCCAAATGCTGACCGACGAGTCCCTGCTCGACCCCTCCTTGCTTGACCAGAACCCACTGCACCAAAACCATGACCGACCCGACCCGTGTTTGCTCTATCTAGAACATAACCGACCCGACCACAACATGGTGCGACCGACCTGACACTGCTCGAGCCAACACTACTCCAAAACATGACCGACCGACCCAAGCTTGTATGATCGACCCCCATCTACGTGCGACCGACCCCCTGTTCTACTGCACATTGTACTACATGTTGTACTACGCTCGACCCATGGCATATACGCATGACCTGTAACCTGCACAGCTCGAATTCAAGTCCAATTTCGACCAAAACTTCGCCAATCGACTAGCTCGATGAAATCTATTCATCCAATTCATCAATTACGACCATAATCATGTTATGAGATCACTAACAACATGAACATGATAATTTCTTTAAAATGATACAATTTCACCAAAATCATGATAAAATGAACATATGATCTAAATTGCGGATCTAACTTGCATAATCAAATGAAATGACATAAGAATTACCAGTTTAAACTTGCTAAATCAGATTCTAAAGTGATTCATATGAAAATGGACTTATCAAGGTCTAGATCTATGAGAAAATGCTTGAATTTGATGAAAAACATGACCAAACATTCATATACTTGATTGAATCCATATGAGAGATGCATATCACTAACCAATTCTCCAAATCAAAGCAAAAAACAATGAATTAAGATTCCTGATGACTAGCAATTTAAACCAAACTCCTTGATTCGATGAACTCACCCTTCGAATGATATTGATCTAGCCTCGAATGCCGCAGATCTTCGATTTCCTTTCTTTAAATTTCGATTTTTAATGGTGGAAAGGTGTTAGAGGAAGGAGGAACAACATAGGCCACCAAATGAGAAAATAGAGAAACCAAACTATTTCTCTAACCTCCCACCCCTTATTATACCCTTCCACTAGCCCACTAATGGGCTTCTCCAAATCAGCCCATTAAGGCTTCACAAACCTGAACAACAACTGTTAAACCTTAAAACAGTGATTCCTCCCAAACCGCTGAGTCAAATATTTAATGTAACCACTCTACGGAAAGACAATCATCATTTCTTTTCCAATGACACAGGTTTCACCACCTGATTCGACCTGAGTCAAAAGTTATTCATTGTACAAGACTGACAAGGTCTAAATGGTCATAAACAAAATAGGTAAAAATTATGGATATGTCTCACATCCCCATAAGAAACATATTAAAATATGAGAATGACCACTACAACAAAAGTGGGCTTTCTTAGCACATCCATACAGCGTTTTGACTGCCTGCGGTAAGAAATGAATATTACGGAGGGAATTTTGAAACCTAAACTTGGTGAGCGCTGTGAGAAACTAAAGGTGATCAAAAAATTTCCTTCCCTCCATTCCTGCTTTATTCCACGTATCAAAAATTTTCCTTCCCTCCATTCCTACTTTCTTCCACGTATCAAAAAGAGCGAAACTTTCCCAAATTTTAAATCCTTAGTCCTTAATTACAAATTTCCCTCCTCCAAAAATAATAATTCGTTGCCCAGTACCCTTTATCGTCCTCTTAAGTCATCTCCGTTTCTGCCGCCATCGCTTGCTTTGGTCTCCATTGCAGGAAGCAAATCAACAGCCGGTGAAAGCAAATCGGTAGCCACCGGAAGAATCTCTATTTTAGTAACGGCAACCAGCAACCCTTCATCTGTGGGAAAACCCAAAGTTCTCACTATATTCAATAGGCTCATCAGTGGAAGAAAATCGGTAACCATCATTGCCAGCAGCTTTCGTCCTTTTCCAGTCATTCAGATGGAAGGACTGGTAATCATTTCTTAAATCAAGTTTGATTTTGTTTATTTGCCAATGAGTCCAAAACCTAGGATTTTTAACCAGAGGGCCTTAATATAATTACCTGAAAACCTAGTTGTATCAGTCAAAAATACAACACACTAGTTCTAATTTTAGATAAACCAGACTTTGATAATTTTTGAAAAACTTTAGCGCAACTTCTCTAGAAGGTTATTTTCTTGCTATTGTGTATTTCAAACGTTCACCTGTAACCAATCACATCATTGTGTGCAACATAACCAATTGCATTAAAATTCTTGTCTTTGTACTAATCCTGCTTGTGGGTTAGTATGTGATACATAATGATTTATAATTTTTATTTATTTAGTACAAGTGGAAGCCTGTGTGATGCATAAGTGCATAGGTCAATGACTATTTTAGTTTGTAAGCATGAGCACATTGGTTGAATATTTGATGGATGTAATATTATTGGTACAAGCTATATTTCTAATTTTGTTGTAATGAAAGTGAAATTTCAGGATTGAAGATGAAATTGTTTCTATGTTGTTTAGTAGCTTTCAATCTTGAGTTGTTTATGTTTTGAACTTAGTTTAACCAATGGAAATATGCATTTTTATAATGAAAGATGATCATTTGAACTATGTATACAATGTCATTATATTGTATGTTATAAGTATGTAGCATGCTAAAATTATGCATGTGTGCAACGTATATGTTGAATAATAGGAAAACAAGCTTACCTTTGAGCATTGTAAGTAAAAAAAAAAAAAAAAAAGTCATATGTATAGTGCAGATGTTTTGCATATATCCAATCTGGTCACAGAGGCATTATATACATTTATAATATAAACTGTATGGTTTCTACGTGAATGCAGTTGTGAAGTATTATGCACTTATACATAATATAATATACGGTTTTAAAGCAAATTGATGTTCTCTCTGATTTGAAACTTACTGTTTGTGGTTAAAAAATGAGATTACTTAGTCATGTTGTTTGTATAATAAGTAGCAATTCAGTTGTTACATATAATAAGGTATGGGTTATTTGAGTATTTAAGAATAGAAAAAGGAAACAAATTTGATATAATGGATTAGTAAATCTTGGTTTGCTTGTGTTAAATGGATTATATAAAATATGGATGTAGGTCCACTCTTCTTTAAGCCAAATTTCTAAGTGAGAATTTGTGCTCTAGGCTATAAGGTGGAAAGCAGAATGCAAATGGAAAACTAATTTGGGACTAAATCTTTTGTACATGGAAGTAATAATTAAATCAAAATGTTTCTAACTAGGAAATATGTACAATACTTGAATGTGAAATCATCTAAATTTGCAAAACATGGTTTCTATGTATGTGCCCTCTTAAATTAACATCAAAATGTCTTGTTTTCATCTTTCTGTGAAACAAGTGACAGACATAGCTGAAGCTACAGTTTTCATCTTAAATTATGCTACTACCAATTGTAGTTGGAGACATAGATGGTAGGAAATAAAATTGTAGCTTACAACAAAATATGAGCAAGGTTTGAAGTCCAACCTAGGACTTAATTAGGTCCATAATCTCAATAATCCTTATTTTGCTTTGTGTCCTTATTTGAGATTGAGTAGGACATTTGACAATTTACCATTGTTGAACGTATTTTTTCTTGCTGGCATAATTTAGGCTGTGCTGAAATCAATCAAGCATTGCAAGGAAATCTTGCCTTCGTTAGTTACTAGGTTACTAGGCAGCTTCGCGAATTGAATGTTGGCAATGTGCTTGAAGTTATTAATTGCTACCCTTTCCCATTATATGTCTACATTCATGTTTTATTGAACAAAATTTCAACATTAATTTATTATGTGCGCGTGGATGGGTGATAAATTAGGATTCTTCTCTAGTGAAAAATTATGACATGGCTAAGAGTTGCTGTGTTTTTGCATGTTCAAGCCTTTTACGTGGACATAATTGATGCACATTATAGAGTAAGATGATAAGATTGAGGTAGATGGTGCTAATTGTCAGCTAGAAATGATGAGGTGGTTAAGAGAGGTCAATGTGGACAACAATATTGTAGGATAGCATGCTAATTTTTGTTCGTAAAAGAAGCTTTATTTTGTTGTTTGTACTATTTTTGAAGTTGTGTAATTTATGTAATTTTTTGGTCTTAAATTATGTTATTTATTATTTCAGGTATCAATCCACTTTGTTAGATCATACCAGATGGTGGAGCTCATTGAAACATTCATGAATTATCAGGTACTGCCAATGTAATTAAAAATTGTGCACTACAGTTTATTTAGAACTTAAATAAAATCCTAATTTATTGTAAACTGTTATAAATGTGTTGAATATATCTAAGATAGGAAATTCAAAATTTTACTCTAATTTTCATGAAGCTTCCTAAAACTGCATAAATCACAGCCTTCCCTGATTTTCCATTAATTGGATCATGTAATATAGAATGCAATAAATATGTAAAATAGTCCATCCTATGTGGAAAATTTGGGAAACATGACGCTATAATCTGTTTGTATCTATGATAATCCATATTTATTTTTAACATGTTGCTGCCTTTTGATCGATCTTTATGCACTGTAATAGACATTTCTGAGATTATTTTCCATGTTCAATTTTAAACACTTGCTAATATTTATGTGTTAACACTTATGCTAATGCATTTACTTTTTAGTCAACTGTGATAAATAACTCCTGTTATCATACATAGGAAATCAAAACGTTTGTCCAAAAATATAGGAATTTAGCATTCATGTTAGTAAATTACTAGCTTACCACGAATATTTAAGGATCACTTAATAGGACAAGTCATTAATATGCAATATCTCATTTTACCTGAATTTTATTATTTTTGCTATAATTTGCTTCCTGTTTCAAAATATTTCTAGATTTTGCACCATATGCAAGATTTCTATCGTTTGTTTCAATCCTTTACAATTAAGAAATTGAAAATAGTTTTAAATGTGCCTATATATTAAACACTTCAGTCTATTTCCAATCCTCTGAATATTTGGGTTAAGTTTAAGGAAGATCACTACTGTTTCTTGTTTTCTTCCTTTTGTCATAGTCGTCTCAGCATTAGGCGCATTCTGGGGTTTTAAAGTTTTAGACTGATTACTGTTGTAATACGATATAGTCTGTTTTTCCTTTTTACTTAGGAATGTTTTTGTTTTTGATTCGGATGATGTCTCCATATTTTTCAACGCTATTTAGCCGCAAGATGATAATAGAAATTGTTTCTCGTGCATATTATAAATAATTCTAACTTCCTTTTAGTCGTATAGTAAGGCAAAGTTTTTATCGTTCTTCCTAGTTTTGCATTCAAACTTTATATTTAACTATTTTAAATGATAATACAAATATTCTATTATAAAGACCAAAAACATTAGTATAATTTTGCGCATTAATTTTCCATTGTAAACAAAAATTGAACTATACCGCGAGAGAATAAATAAAACACTAGTATAATGCCTATTTGAATGTTAGCTAATATATAACATTGGGGATGATTCCTGGATTTTACTTTGATATATAACATTATATGTTTGAATGTTAGCTAATACAGTGTACACGTAATCTGGCAAATAATCATATGACTTTAAGGATAGATTATCATTGCAATATATAATGCTTGTTCATTAGTATCTAGTGTTTTTATTACAAGTTATGACTTGAGATGATTTCCAGTAAATCAAGTATCATGTTTGTTGACTTCTCTTCTCAGTTCATAGTTTGAAAATGAAGGCTAATGGCAAAAAACAACCTGCCCCTCCATATTACTTTTTGTTTAAATTAAACTGGAAACTTCCGAAATAGTATGATAGAAAGTTCAGACTCATATAAACCAAGGACTCATAAATAACTAAGAACTTTGCATGTGTAGATAAAGCACTTCTATGAAATTTGACATCCTTATTGAACGATGTAATTTAAAACAAACTAATGCCTTTTTGTTCATAGTTGTGAAAGGCGAGCCGCGGCGCGCGCCATGGCGCATGGCGCGACGAGGCGCAACACTCGCGCCATTTTTGCTTGCGGCGCGGCGCACGTGAAAAGGCGCAACAAATGGCGCGCAGCGCAGAAATGGCGCACGGCGCAAAATGGCGCGCCTTTTCTTTATTTTATATTTTTTTTTTTTTTTTTTTTTTTGCATTTCAAGCTACAATAACTACTCTACTATAAATACTCTTACCATCACTACAATCACCATTACTACTACTATTACTATTATTATCATAATAACATGAAATGTGAATAACTTTGTTAATATTTTTTTTCCAGTTATATGAAAACATAATGACATCATTATTATTTCTATTTGATTATCACCAACGAGTTAATAACCTTACAATTATGTATTTGACTTACCTTAGCATGCCGACATTTAGAATTGAAATATGTTCTATTATCGAATGTAGTTTCCAAAACGACTTACCTTAGCTCTCAACTGATGCTTTCGCAAGATTTCCAAAACGACTCTCAAGTGCATCTTGTGCTCTTCCTCATTTTGAGAGTAAACTAAAATATCACCCACGAACACGAGCACAAACTTATTCAACTGATCTATGAAAACTATATTCATAAGATCCACAGAATACGCTGATGCATTAGTCAACCCGAATGACATCACCAACCATTCGAAGAAACCAGATGGTGTCCTAAAAGCAGTCTTTGGCACACTATCCTTTGCCACCTTCAACTGGTGAAATCCCGTTGCCAAATCCATCTGCGAAAACACTTTGACTTCGTGAAGCTGATTGAACAAGTCATCAATAATCGGAAACGGATACTTGTTCTTCTCGGTCACCTTGTTCAGCTCATGATAGTCCACACACAATCTTAACGAGCCATCTGCCTTGGTTGCAAACATGACCGGTGCACCCCATTCGAAAACACTTCTCCGACTGAATCCCTTTTCTAGAAGGTCACGAACTGGCACTTCCAACTCTCGCTATTCCTTAGGCGTCATCCGCCTAAGAGGCATAACGATTGATCTAGCACCCTCGACCAAATCGATTCTAAACTCGATCTCACGATGCGGCTGCAACTCTTTGACCTCGTCAAAGACATCTTCATATTCATTAGCGATCAGCGCATTTGATAAGTCTTCCTGTGGAATCCCAAGCGAATATAGATAGCGCACGAAGACACCCTCTTCACGCTTACATCTAATCAACACCTTTCGCCCTTCCACATCCCCGACTCTCACCTTTAATGGAATAGCCCGCATTTTACGTATCAGAAGGTCGTAAAATATTTTTATTTTATTCCCGGAGGGTTGGATCATTCTCATATTTTAATATGTTGCTTATGGGAATGTGAGACATGTCCATAATTTTTACTAATTTTGTTTCTGACCAATTTACCCCTATCAGTCTTGTACAGGGCGTAACTTTTGACTTGGGTCGAATCAGGTGGTGAGACCTGTGCCATTGGAAAGGAAATGATGATTGCCTTTCCGTAGAGTGGTTACATTAAAAATTTGACTCTGCGATTTGGGAGGAATCGTTGTTTTAAGGTTTAACAGTTGGTTGTTCAGGTTTTAAAGATATAATGGGTTGATTTGGAGAGGCCCATTAGTGGGTTAGTGAAGGGTATAAATAGGGGGTGGGAGGTATGAGAAATTGTTTAGTTTCTATGTTCTCTCATTTGGTGACCTATGCTCCTCCTTCCTCTAACACCTTTCCACCATTAAAAATCATATCTAAAGGAAGGAAATCGAAGATCTACACCATTGGAGGCTAGATCTACATCATTTGAAGTTTGAATTCATCTGATCAAGGGGTTTGGTTCGAAGTGCTTGCTGTCCGGAATCTTATTGCATTGATTTTAGTTTGTTTGGGAGAGTCGGTGAGTGATTTGCATCTCCCACATGGATTCAACGAAGTATGTGAATGTTTGATCATGTTTTTCATCAAATTCAAGTGTTTCACGATAGATATATACCATTATAATTCCATTTTCATATGAATCACCCTATGATCCACTATAGCAAGTTTAAATCTGTTATTTCTATGCCATTTCATATGCTTATGTCAATTAGATCCATCGTTTTGATCAAATGTACATTTTAATGGTTGTGGTGAAATTTACATCGTTTTGGTAATATTCGTCATGTTCATGTTGTTAGCAATCTTATGACATGTTTATGGTTGTATTTGGTGACAATTGAGCATGTTTTGTCGATTTGGTGGATTAAAGAAGTTTTGGTCGAGATTAGGCTCGAATTGGAAATTGCAGGTTTTGAGTCGCACATGGTGGGTCGATCGCACCATGGTGTAGTTTTCTGGGGAAACAAGGCAGGACAGGGTCAGTTGAGCGAGCTTAGGGAAGTGAGGGTCGGTCGAGCGAGCCTGGGGTTGGTCTCATGAGTGGGTCGGTCAAACCTAACTGAGTTGATCTTGCATGTGTGGATGGAGTAGGACTTGGTCAGGGTCAAACGTGCCAGGGTCGAGCAGCAGTTCTGACCGAGCAAGCTAGGGTCAATAGCGTAAAGGCTCGAGCATAGTTATGGTGAAAGGTGGTCGGTCGAGCAGTGTTGGCTCGATCATGAGTTTAGGTCGAACAATGTCAAGGTCGGTCATGCAGCGCAGTGATGTAATTTGACTCGGTAATGGTGTAACTTCAAAGTGAATTCAAGGAGGAAGGTTCGAAGTTTTGAAATTTGTTCGTTGATCGGTGTAGAACAGCGAATGAGGTGACAACTCTAAGGTTGTGAGTTGGTGAATAATGGTTGCGTGATATATAAAAAAGTCGTCAGGTTGGATGACTAGAGATGTGAAGGCCGAGAGATTATTGTTGTCGTAAGTTCTAACGGGCTCGAAGTAGGGGTACACTAGAGACGTCTAAAAGACCGGTTGTAGGTCGAGTACCCTGGGTATCGTTGAAAAGCCTAGTTGTCAAAGTTGGTCATGCATACGTATCGTTGAAAGGCGTATGGAGCTTATGCTAGAACTGGGGTTACCATTAGCCCTTGACATATGGCAATGTTTGTCGTCATACGATTAATGATGGTTTCAAAGCAGGATTGGCGATGATAGCCAGAGTCAGTCATGGATGTTTGATTATTTGGATGCTCTGTTTGTACTATCTCATGTAGATTGTCCAACATTTAAGGAGATGTTCCTTGGGTGCTCGTCTGATATTAGTTTAGGCCTCTAGGGTTTGTGCTTGAGGGATGTAGAATTTGATTAGGATGGTTTACATGAGATAAATATTCTGGATGTCATGAGTGTTTTACCATGATTGAATGGTTGTTCTGGTTTCCATGGATTGATGGTTGAATTGTTTATCGTAAAGGCTATCACTGTCCGATGTGGGGAAGATAGGGTTGAGTTCTTCTCTAGTGTTTTGGGTAGATTAGCATGTTTATCTATCCATTCATGTTTACTTTATTGATGAAGTTTGCTAGCTGTTTTATCGATCATGAAGACTGTTGTCTAACTCAAGGTTTATGTTTTCTCTTATTACCTTGGGCTGTTCATTCGGTTGTGGATGGGCAGACTAAGTAGCAGGTACCAGGTGATTAGTGAGGACGATGCTGCTGTGCGAAGGTGAGCATGAGGTTAGCGTATTACTTTTATTACTATCTAGTATTTCTGTTTCTGCTGTTTGAGTTGCTCAATAAGTGTTCTAGTGAGGCCTTGTGTACATACTTGATATTTCCTATGGTGTTGGGATGATCTTTCAGGATGTTGTGAAAGTTTGGAAAGTTTGTTATATAATGCTTCACTACCATTACCTATTGTATATGTTCTATTATATTGTATCCTTGCGCTGTGAGTTCTACGACAGGTTCCGATGTTGTTTACCTACTCTGATGATCATCCATAGCTGCGTGGCACACCTTTCAAAGCATTATTCCTCTTGTTTAGTGCAGCGGTTATGTGCGGTCGTAACATTTGGTATCAGAGCTCTGGTTAACGATTTTAGCCAAAGTTCAAAGACGTAATTACGTATGAGAGATGTATTTGTAGATTTCAATTAGATACTTGATTAACATAGAAATGTGTTTATTCTATGCTCTTATATTTTATCTTTTGTAAATAAATAAATGATACTTTGGTTACTTTTGTATGTTTTTACAGGATGTCAAGAAATGCCTCCTCCATTTCAAATTAAAGGCCAACTACAGATAAAAAGCTACTTCCCCGTATTAAAGCCATCTCAACTACAAAAGATGTTGTAACTCACTGGTAATTGCATGGAAGTTTGTACTGAGAGACCTGAGTTCGATCTCCATCGAGCTCACTTTTTGCCAAAGAACAGAACGCGTTCACACTGGCCCCTTTGCTTTGAGGAATATTTGGATTAGTGTTATGTTATATATATACATACACATATTCATGTGTATGTATTTATGATGTGCACCAATTAACATTTCAGCAATAGCCATATTCTTATCATGGAATTAAATTCAAATCATTCAATTTCAATTAGAAGAATTTCTGATTGAATTGCTGCCAAGAAAAGATCCATTGTGAAGATTTTATCCTTTGTTGCCTTTGGAGTCTAATAAGCATCCTTGTTTGGAAGAATTAATTATATGTAATCTTTTATCAATCAATTAGCCACATGAGAGAATTGAGAGATATGGAAAATATTTACCATGATATGCCCAGATTTTCTCCAATCAAGCTGAGTCAAGGAAGGCAAGAGATATTCATGAATGAGGAAGCCCATTTATTCATAGACCTAATTATGGTTTTCCCATTCTCATCTATAAATATGTGTTGTAACCATTGTAAAAATCATTCATTCTTCTGTACTCTCTTTTATTCTAAACAAAGTTTTTTTTCATTCAGTTTTATTGCTCTTTTCTAACAATTTGTGTTTTTATTCAATTAGTTTTGATAGAACACGAATTGTTATTGTTATTTCTGTTTGCATATTAGAATTAGTCGTTCGATTAGATTCAACGACAATTCTAAGTTTAATTTCTGTTGTCGTAGTTGTCAATTGTTATTTTCTTTCTAGTTAATTGTCTTTCAGTTTCAGTTGTTAAATTTTGGTGTTGATCTGATTAGATTCAGATCAACAGTAAAATCATTAGCGGTAAAAACATCCTCAGAATTCGTCTAACTCGCCCAAGAATAAATAGATAATAATTTTTAATTACACCTCCCTGTGTTCGACCTGTATGCTACACACCTGTATGCTTGCAGAATTTATTGTAAATGTCGCGCTTTTCTGATTCATAGATTAGCGACGATCAAGTTTTTGGCGCCGTTGCCGGGGAGGCAATAATTAAATTTTATTGTTTATTTAAATTCTGATTCGTGTTAGTTTTGTCTTCTTTTTTTTTTTTTGATTTTGTTTTTTAAAAAAAAAAATCAGTTGTATTTGATTTCTTTTCTTTTTCTTTTTAAATCTCTTTCTTTTCTCTCACATCCTTCTTTTCAATTCTAAGAAAAAAAACAAATACAATTTTTTTTTTTTTTTTTTTTTTTGCTTTTCGCTCTTCTCTGATACACCATCCATCCCCCTTCTTCTCGCAAAAACCCGTTCACCCAGTTCTTCATACCCCATCAACAACTACAGCTCCCTCACCACCGTCCTTTTCATTGCCTGCACATCTTCACGGCAAATCCCCCCCACGCACTCAACCCCTATCCAAACAATCCACAAACCGATAACGCACAGCAAAAATCAAACCACAACCACCACGCTTCAATCACCAAAACAGCCCGCTCACAATCCAAGACCCATCCGCAGCTACAGTTCACAAAGCACCCACCTTCAACGTTCAGCCTCATCACCTACCGCGACTGCAAATTCGCACCTAGTCAGAAATCCATCTCGGATCCGAACATCACCAATAAAATCCTACCAAAATCCGAATCTGATTCGAAGCCAAACCAAATCGGACAACCCACTTCGAGTTCGAAAACACCCTTCGTAGATCACAAATCGGATCCTGAAACCCGAAGACCGTCTTACCCAATTCCGCTGCTGAACCATCGCGACAACCCAAATCGATTTGAGTGATTATTTTCGAAAAAAAATAGAAGAAGAAGGGTGGCGTAAGAGATTAAGTAGAAAAGAGGGGTGCAGAGTTTCCAATTTTGGGTTCCAGAAAAAGAAAGGTGTTGGATATACAAGGGCGTGATTTGTTTCTTGATTTCGTTCTTTGCAAGATTTGCATGGCATCGAACTTGCCTTGATCTCCAAAACGATTGAATGCGTGGTTATTTCCTCGGTTGAGCGCGTGTTATTTTTGTTTTTTTGTTTTCAGCTAGGATAGTTTTTTTTGTTTGAGTCAATTGTTTAGCTTAACCTAATTTTTTTAGAGTCTTGTTTAGTTTTTGTTGAGTCTGGTTTTGTCGAGTCGAGTTTTGTTTCGTCGTTCTTTGAGTTTAGCTGTTAGTTTAATTTTGTTGGCTTTGTCTGCTTATTATTCTTTTTCTCCTTCTTTAAAAAAAAAAAAAAAGAAAAGAAAAGAAAAGAAAATCCAAAAACAAATTGAAGGCCAAGCAAAAACAGAGTTCAACCAAGCGAACAAGAAATTCAAAGATCAACCGATTTCAAGCAGCAAACCGTTGAGGTTAACTTGTTGGAGCGGTTGCACACCAAGTGGGGTGTGAACGCGCTAGCGCTTCCCAAATTCACTGGAGGACTGTCGATCAAGGTGAATTTTTTTAAAAAAAACTCTACAGGTGCTCTGCTGCAAAAGAAAAAAAATATATAGACAATTGTTGTAAAAAATTTCTGCAGGGGCAGCGGCTTTGAATGTACAATTTTTAATTTCTGCAATTGTTTTGTGTGATTGCTGTTGTTTCTGCATCTTTTATTCATTCTGTTAAGGGCAATACCCCCAATTCACATAAGGTGAGAGATTTCATCACCCTTTCCTTAGCCCACAAATTGCATTTCATCATAGAACCTGACTAATAATAACGGTTAGACGTTGGACTTAAGGGAGTCACGGGCTCATCTAGGGCTTAATCATATTGTGATAGTTGATTCATTTGGAATGAATTATTTCTTGGTGTCTAGACTACGACAGAGAAATAACCGTTTATAAATATTACGGTGATTCGTAAATATTATATCGGTTGTTACTCTGAAGGTACTTAAACCTTCGGCTGCATTGCTAGGGTGATTCCTAGTGCACCGATAACTCCTGTCCGTTAACTGGCTGAGAAATCTTTTGATCTAAGTAATCAAACGTGTCACTCTATAATTTCGGGTTAGGAGCAAATAAGGACAGAAAATTTCATTGTAGCTAATTTTTGTGCTTGCATTTAACAACAATGAGTGAAAAAAGTGTCAGCCAACAAAATTCTCCTAGGGGTTCTCGAATCAACCAAAATTTTCCAACCGAATTGGATCAAAATCGAGTGAATCAAAACCTTCCAAACTTTGGGGATCAAAACCAAATAAATCAAAATTTTCAAAATCTCAATATCCAAGTGGATAGACCCTTGTCTCTTCGTGATCGATGATATCCTACTAGGACCGTTTAACCATCTGTCATTGTGTTCCCACCAGCTGAAGGAAACAATTTTGAGCTTAAACATTCTTTTATCCAAGGGGTACCAAAATTTACTGGGTCTGAAAATGCTTATGAATTTCTGAGTGAATTTGAATTGTATGCCTCCACAACAAAAATGCAACAACTATCTAACGAATCGATCAAGCTAAGGCTAATTCCATTTGCACTACTTGAAAGCGCTAAAAGATGGCTAAATTCTCTTCCACGACATTCCATAAGAAGTTGGGATGAATTTGTCACTGCATTCTTGAAAAAGTTTTTCCCTTTCCATAAAACTCTAAAAATCCGAACCGAGATAAATCAATTTTGTCAAAATGAGGGGGAAACTTTTTCAAAATACTTTGAGAGATTCAACCAGCTATTATATAGTTGTCCTCATCATGGAATTCTAAAAGATCACTTATGTCAAATTGCATATGAAGGGCTAAACTATCAGACTAGAACTCAACTAGAATCAATGTGTGGAGGAGACTTTATGTCTAAAACAGCCGATGAAGCTTGGCAATTCTTAGAAGATTATTCTGAAAAGGACATGCAGTGGGAATCGATTCGTGTTCCCATTCGTACTTCTACTAGAGGAGTGCATGTCGTGGACCCAAGTCAAATTCCCTTAGAAAATCAAACTCCTCAAGCCGGAGAAGGGTTACCCCACTATTACTCTCAAGACCAAGCCAATGCCATAGCTCAAAACAACCCTTACTCATTTACAACCCTGGTTGGAGGAACCACCCAAATTTTTCCTGGTCAAACCCCAATAATTCGGCTAACCCATCTCACGTGCAACCCTTTATTCCCAATCCGAATTACCAAGCTCCTTCTTCCAATTCTCAAACATCTCAAGCTTCACCTCAATCCAAACAACCTTATAGGCACCCCAATTTTCAATCATCAAACCAATCCTCTCAATCTTCTCAACCGTCACAAGAAATTTTGCGTCTAGAAAAACAGATGAGCTCTTACGAAGCCAAAATAAACTCGCAAGACGCTAAAATGGACCAAATGATGAATATGATAAAGGAAATGGCGAAAAATAATGAGAGGGGAAAGTTGCCGAGTCAACCTGAGGTGAATCCAAAATATAACTCTCGTGCTGTAAATTCTTGTGAGGACGAAAACCATAACCCAGTCAACGCTGTTACAACCCTTCGATCTGGTAAGAGGAGTGATAATAACGTGGGAGACCCTGACGAACTTTCTAACTCGACCCCAATCCCTAATCTTGCTGATCACCCATTGGCTTCGAATGCCAATTCTTCTAAACCTCAAGTTCCCTTAAATGTTGGCAATCCCAACAGTTCTTCTCCCAGTGTCGGCAAACCCGACCCACCTTCGAAAATTAATGTTGGCAATACCAACATTCCATCTTCTACAACCTTACCACCTTCTCTTCACTTGGATAAACATTCTTCTTCGAATGATGGAACTCATCACAGAGTTGAAAAACCAATAGCTCCATTTCCCCATAGGCTCAACAATAAGAAGAAGGCAGCAAATTTCGATAAAATCTTGGAAATTTTCAAACAAGTCCGTGTGAATATTCCTCTTTTAGACACCATTGAACAAATCCCTCAATATGCTAAATGTCTTAAGGAATTGTGCACACAAAAACGTGCGACCAATGTCCCAAAAACCGCCTTTCTAACTGCTAATACAAGCTCTGTTCTTTCGAATCTTGCCCCAGTCAAGTACAAAGACCCTGGCTGCCCTACGATTGATTGCAAAATAGGAAACACCCATATCTCTCGTGCTCTACTTGACCTTGGTGCCAGTGTCAATCTTCTTCCTTATACTGTTTATCGTCAACTGGGACTAGGGGAGATTAAACCAACAAACATCACTCTTCAGCTAGCTGATCGATCTGTCAAAAAGTCATTGGGAATTATCGAAGACGTCTTGATACAGATCGAACAGTTCTACTTCCCTGTCGATTTTATAGTTCTAGAAACAGAGCCTGTCTCAAATCCCAAATTTCAAATACCATTGATCTTAGGACGCCCTTTCTTAGCAACCTCTAATGCTGTCATTAATTGTAGGAATGGTCAGCTTCGACTTTCCTTCGGGCACCTAACCATTGAGCTAAACATCTTTAATCTCAACAAGCAACCTAGGGATTTTGAGGTCGATGAAATTGACATGATTCAAACCACAGTTGATGAAACCTCTAGTGATACTTCTGAAGCCTTGAAAATGTGTCTTGACCATTTCGACTCTGATTTCGATGAACTCGAATACATTTCTGAACTAAACAAAATTCTTGATTCCGACACTTCGTCACCTGAATCTAACCAAGGAATGTTGACCAATGTTGATACACAAGAACTTCCTAAGTTAGACCTCAAACCCTTGCCACCAGACCTTAAGTATGCCTACCTAGACTCTTCAAAAACTTTTCCTGTAATCTTGGCCTCCGATATTACTCAGGACCAAGAAGAAAAACTCTTAGAAGTTTTGCGGGAAAATAAAGACGCCTTGGGGTGGGAAATTAGCGATATAAAAGGAATTAGCCCATCAATTGTGGAACATCGCATACATTTAGTTGATGAGGCTAAACCCACCTGTGAGGCTCAAAGGCGATTAAACCCGAACATGAGAGAAGTGGTCAAGGAGGAGATAATCAAATGTCTAGACAATAACATCATCTATCCCATCTCTGATAGTACTTGGGTGAGTCCGGTACAAGTTGTACCAAAGAAGTCAGGAGTCACAGTGATCAAAAACGACAGTAATGAACTCGTCCCAACAAAAATCAAAACCAAATGGCGTGTGTGCATCGACTATCGAAAGCTTAACTCAGCCACACGAAAAGACCATTTTCCCTTGCCTTTTATTGACCAAATGCTCGAACGCTTAGCGGGACATGAGTACTACTGTTTTCTCGATGGATACTCTGGCTATAACCAAATTCCTATTGCTTTAGAAGATCAACATAAGACCACCTTTACTTATCCCTTTGGAACCTTTGCTTATCGTCACATGCCTTTTGGTCTTTGTAATGCCCCCGCGACTTTCCAAAGGTGTATGATGAGTATTTTCTCTGATATGGTGGAAGAATTCTTGGAAATATTCATGGACGATTTTTCAATATATGGATCATCTTTTTCCCAATGTCTCACTCATTTAGAACTCGTCCTTAAGCGTTGTAAGGAGAAATCACTCGTGCTTAATTGGGAGAAATGCCACTTTATGGTAAAAAGGGGGATAGTTCTAGGTCATGTCGTCTCCAAAGATGGCCTAGAAGTCGATAAATCCCAAATCGATTTGATTGCTAATTTACCTCCTCCTAAGTTTGTCAAAGATGTTCGTTCATTTCTTGGCCATGCGGGATTCTATAGAAGATTCTTTAAGGATTTCTCAAGAATTTCAAAACCTCTCTCGAATTTACTTGCCAAAGACGTAAAGTTTGAATTTTCCAATGATTGCAAAACATCTTTTGAAACTCTTAAGTCCATCTTGACCACAACTCCCATCATTCAACCTCCTGATTGGACTCAACCCTTCGAACTTATGTGCGACGCTTCTGATTTTGCTATTGGAGCCATCTTGGGTCAGCGTATCGATAAACTCCCTCGAGTCATTTATTACGCTAGCAAAACTTTAAACGAGGCCCAACTGAATTACTCAACTACTGAAAAGGAATTTTTGGCAGTTGTCTTCGCTCTTGAGAAATTCAGACCATATCTCATAGGATCCAAAGTCATAGTTTACACTGACCATGCTGCCCTACGATATCTGCTTTCTAAAAAGGATGCCAAGGCCCGCTTGATTCGTTGGATCCTTCTTCTTCAAGAATTCGATATAGAAATACGAGATAAAAAGGGTTCTGAAAATGTCGTAGCTGATCATCTCTCTCGAATTGTGCACGAAAATGATAACGACACCCAAATCGATGACTATTTTCTTGACGAACAACTCCTTTCGATCTCTAACACCCCTTGGTACGCTGACATTGTGAATTATCTTGTCACACAACAAACACCCGCTGAATGGTCGAAACAAGATAAACAAAAATTTCTCTCGAAAGTTCGAAACTTCTATTGGGACGACCCATATCTTTTCAAATACTGTCCAGACCAAATCATTCGAAGGTGTGTGCCCGATCATGAACACCAAAGTATTCTCTCCTTCTCACATGACCATGCTTGTGGCGGTCATTTTGGAGCAAGAAAAACTGCTGCAAAAGTTTTGCAAAGCGGTTTTTATTGGCCCACACTCTTCCGTGACGCTTTCGAATTTTGCTCTAAATGTGAGCGATGTCAAAGAACGGGTCGAATCTCTAAGCGAAACATGATGCCTCTCAACCCCATTTTAGTGATTGAGTTATTCGATGTTTGGGGCATCGACTTCATGGGACCATTCCCCAATTCATTTGGGAATCTTTACATCTTGCTTGCGGTAGATTATGTCTCAAAATGGGTTGAAGCCATTCCGACCAAAACCAACGACAACAAGGTTGTTGTCAAATTCCTCAAAGAAAACATCTTTTCACGCTTTGGCACACCTCGAGCTATCATTCGCGATAATGGCACTCACTTCTGTAATCGTGCTTTTGAGTCCTTGCTCAAGAAATACTCAATCACACACAAGCTGTCGACCCCCTACCATCCACAAACTAGTGGGCAAGTAGAAATCTCCAATAGACAAATCAAACAAATTCTTGAGAAAACCGTGAATTCCAATAGAAAAGATTGGTCCGTAAAACTGATTGATGCACTTTGGGCTTTTCGCACTGCTTATAAAACCAATCTAGGGATGTCACCATATCGATTAGTCTTTGGAAAGGCCTGTCACTTACCTCTTGAATTAGAGCATCGTGCTCTTTGGGCCATAAAATTTTTGAACTTTGACTTAGAAAAAGCCAGCTCACATAGAAAGTTACAAATTTCGGAATTAGAGGAATTAAGAAATGAGGCGTATGAAAATGCGAAAATCTACAAAGAAAGAACCAAAGCCCAACACGACAAAAACATACTTCGTAAGGAATTCAACGTAGGTCAAAAAGTTCTTTTATACGACTCTAGACTTCACTTGTTTCCAGGAAAACTCAGATCTCGATGGACTGGACCTTATGTCGTGAAAACAGTATACCCTCATGGAGCAGTTGAAATTGAAAATCCTAGGGATGGAAAAGTCTTCAAAGTAAACGGTTAACGACTGAAACCATTTTTGGAATTCGAGCAATATGACGAAGATGACTCTATCGATCTGCATGATCATCCACCATGAAATCAGGTGGTACACGTTTTTTTTCTTTTATTTTTCTTTTTCATTTTTTTATTTTATTTTTGTTTTTCTGCCTTAGACAGTTGGGACGCTGTCTTAATCAAGTGTGGGGGGGAGTATGCATTTCATCCATTTTCATTTTTCTTTGTTTTTCTTTGTTTTTATTTTCAGCCATTTAAGTAGGACCATCATACATTTTAGATTGTAGTAACATACCATAATTTTTTTTTTGAAATACGACTCATTTTCAATTGATACAGCAAAATAAGTTTACAATTTTTAGCCAGTTGATAGTATTTTTCTCTCTCAACTTAGATCGAATAGGAAATATAATGAAAATTTTAATTTTGAGGGATAATAGTGTAACCGGTACATAGGGAGATTCTTAGGTGATGGCCATGAAATCTATTCTATATTGTAGACTTTGTTTAAATAAGCGGAGGACTTAAAATACTTATATTGGCTTTTCAAATCTTTAAAACTAAGTTGTGTTAAGTTGAATTCGCGTAACTCTCTTTTGTGCTTATATTTTCGATAATAATAATAATAGTATTCCAAGGGTATCCAACATTGCTTGTAAATCGAGCGTTGGTGTGCAAACCCGCCAAGCTCTATCCGACACATTGTTGACAAAGTCAGCGTTGGAATATCTTGGTCTCATTTTATGAGAATGGACACCTAAGGATTACCGACACGTTGTTGACAAAGTCAAAGTCGGCCTGCACAATCCGCCAAGCTTTTTACCTACTCTCCGTTAGTCCACGAGGTAGTGCATGGGTGGTAAACCTTGGTCTTTTTTGTTAGGTGTATGTACTTAATCATAAATCTTAAAATTTTATAGAATAAAGAATAAGCGATGATACCCAAACACTTCTTGACCTTATTGATTTGACTAGCCATACATGAGAAAATTAGAATACCACTTTGCAAACTGTGCCAAGCAAACTAAGAATTTATTTCATGGCTGCACTATGTTATCGACCGAACTAACTGGCCAAACTGGAATTTAACATTTGAAAACTTGATTTATATTGAAAATTTGGTACAAGTCGAGGTATCTAAAATAAAATCAATTGACTAGAAATTGTTAACTTAATTTGTTGTACCACTTTCCTGAAACAAGTCGTGTTTTCATTTTTTCGTTTTTATTTGCATACGTCCATTGCATTCATGTAGTTTCATTAGAATCATAGCATACTGCATTTGGATTTTGTGGGTAGTATCCGCTGAAAACCCTCACGAGACACCACTCGTCCTACTGGGGACACCTAGAGGTTTAACGGCTTGTTGCATACGCTCAATGCAATCGTGTTTCCTATGAAAGTGTGACCTATCTAGTTAGTTTTTCATTTTCTTTTTACTCGAGGACGAGTAAAAGATAAGTGTGGGGGTATTTGATTAACATAGAAATGTGTTTATTCTATGCTCTTATATTTTATCTTTTGTAAATAAATAAATGATACTTTGGTTACTTTTGTATGTTTTTACAGGATGTCAAGAAATGCCTCCTCCATTTCAAATTAAAGGCCAACTACAGATAAAAAGCTACTTCCCCGTATTAAAGCCATCTCAACTACAAAAGACGTTGTAGCTCACTGGTAATTGCATGGAAGTTTGTACTGAGAGACCTGAGTTCGATCCCCGTCGAGCTCACTTTTTGCCAAAGAACAGAACGCGTTCACACTGGCCCCTTTGCTTTGAGGAATATTTGGATTAGTGTTATGTTATATATATACATACACATATTCATGTGTATGTATATATGATGTGCACCAATTAACATTTCAGCAATAGCCATATTCTTATCATGGAATTAAATTCAAATCATTCAATTTCAATTAGAAGAATTTCTGATTGAATTGCTGCCAAGAAAAGATCCATTGTGAAGATTTTATCCTTTGTTGCCTTTGGAGTCTAATAAGCATCCTTGTTTGGAAGAATTAATTATATGCAATCTTTTATCAATCAATTAGCCACATGAGAGAATTGAGAGATATGGAAAATATTTACCATGATATGCCCAGATTTTCTCCAATCAAGCTGAGTCAAGGAAGGCAAGAGATATTCATGAATGAGGAAGCCCATTTATTCATAGACCTAATTATGGTTTTCCCATTCTCATCTATAAATATGTGTTGTAACCATTGTAAAAATCATTCATTCTTCTGTACTCTCTTTTATTCTAAACAAAGTTTTTTTTTCATTCAGTTTTATTGCTCTTTTCTAACAATTTGTGTTTCTATTCAATTAGTTTTGATAGAACACGAATTGTTATTGTTATTTCTGTTTGCATATTAGAATTAGTCGTTCGATTAGATTCAACGACAATTCTAAGTTTAATTTCTGTTGTCGTAGTTGTTAATTGTTGTTTTCTTTCTAGTTAATTGTCTTTCAGTTTCAGTTGTTAAATTTTGGTGTTGATCTGATTAGATTCAGATCAACAGTAAAATCATTAGCGGTAAAAACATCCTCAGAATTCGTCTAACTCGCCCAAGAATAAATAGATAATAATTTTTAATTACACCTCCCTGTGTTCGACCTGTATGCTACACACCTGTATGCTTGCAGAATTTATTGTAAATGTCGCGCTTTTCTGATTCATAGATTAGCGACGATCATACTATATACATTAGCATATATAGTAGTAGCGTTTGTTCTCCTTCAGCAATTTTTCTTGGGAGTGGCTAATTATTCTAAATTGCAGATTTAGAATGTATATACGGCCATCAAGAAACGTTGTTAGGGGAGCTAATACTGGAGGGGGAAATGGCGGTGAACCAGACTACCCTGCCATGTTTGAAGCCATGATGGAGGCATTCATGCGAAGGGTGCCCGCTCCAGTGGCAGCTACGCTTGATGTAGGTGTTCAGTTGCCTAGGGTTGCGGATTTTGCGATGTTATGCAAAGATTATACATCTCTAGGAGGAAAACCATTTAAAGGATCTGAGCCAGCTGAAGAGGTTCACAGGTGGATGGATTATTGTGTCCGTATTTTTGTAGACTTGGGATTGGAAGATGCAACTAAGAGAAAGCTTGCGTCGAGGCAGCTGCAAGGCAGGGCCATGCAATGGTGGAATTCAATTACACTTGAGACTCTAGAGGAAGAGATTTCATGGGAGAAATTCCGTGCTAAGTTTGAAGCAAAGTTTATCTCCACTGCTCATAAGTCATCTTTGTTCAAGAAGGGTCATTACTCGAACGAGTGCAAGAATCCCAAAGCTGAGAAGTGATTCAAGTGTGGAAAGCCTGGGCATGAGAAGAAAGATTGTCCATAATCAGCTAAGGGCAAGTGGGTTGTGAAGGCATATGCTTTGGAAGCCGTGCCATCTTCTTCAGAGAAAGAACTGATGCTCAGCCAATAATTTACTAATGCTTTGGTATCTCATATACCCACCTGGAATAACTAGAATCCTTGCTTCCCCAGAAGCTGTTGTTGGCTGCTTACCATAGCTCCTATGCCTTACAAATACCAAAACTTTCTAATCATGCGTAAACTTCGCTGCGCCCTTTCCTTCCTGGTTTGTTTGAGAACAATGATCCATTTCGGTCCGCTTTATTATTTATTATAAGACCACCTCACCAATTAATATACTGGGAAACCGCGAAGAGCTCCTACTGCAGAGGAGAAGGGAAAGGGTGTCGTCGTTCAAGGTACTCTTTCAGTTAATGGTGTTTCAGTTCGTGTATTGTTCGATACTGGAGCATCGCATTATTTCATTTGCAATGAGTTTGTGTGCCGCTTGCGTTTAGAACCCGAGATTTGTGATAGACCACTGATCATGTCTAATCCAGTTGGGGGTTCGTCCAGTTTGTGCATGTTATGTCATGGTCTAGTGTTGTCGAGTCATGTTTGCTCTTTTGTGTGTGATTGCTTTGTTCTTAACTTCGCTGGGTTTGGGATCATCTTGGACATGGATTAGCTCAAGAGTTATGCGGCAAGAGTGAATTTCGATAAGCTAGAGGTGAGAGTCGGGAATGTGGAAGGGCGAAAGGTGTTGATTAGATGCAAGCGCGAAGAGGGTGTCTTCGTGAGCTATTTATGTTCGCTTAGGATTCCATATGAAGAATTGTCATCTGTGCTGATCGCTAATGAGTATGAAGATGTCTTTGACGAGGTCAAAAGATTGTCGTCCCATCGTGAGATCAAGTTTAGGATTGATTTGGTCGAGGGTGCTAGACCAATCGTTATGCCTCTTAGGCAGATGAAGCCTAAGGAACGACGAGAATTGGAGGTGCGAGTTCATGTACTTCTAGGAAAGGGATTCATTCAGAGAAGTGTTTCCGAATGGGGAGCACCGGTTGTATTTGCAACCAAGGCAGATGGCTCATTAAGATTGTGTGTGGGCTATCGTGAGCCGAACAAGGTGATCAAAAAGAACAAGTATCCGTTGTCGAGGATTGATAACTTGTTCGATTAGCTTCACGAGGTCAAAGTGTTTTCTCATTGGTAACGGGAATTCAAAAGTTGAGGGTGGCAAAGGATAGTGTCGAATACTGCATTTAGAACACCATCCAGTTTCTTCGAATGGTTGGTGTTGCCATTTCAGTTGACTAATGCGCCAGCGTATTTCGTAGATCTTATGAATAAAGTTTTCAGAGATCAGTTGAATAAGTTCGTGCTTATGTTCATGGATGATATTCTGGTTTACTCTTGGAATGAGGAATAGCACAAGACGCACTTGAGAGTTGTTTTGGAAATCTTGCCCAAGCATCAACTAAGAGCCAAGTTTTAAAAGTGTTAATCTTGAAGAGTGAAAGGAGGTTCTTAGGCCATGTAGTTTCTGGAAATGGGATAGATGACCCAGTTAGGGTGGCAGCAACCATGACTCGACAACACTAGACCATGACACAACATGCACAAACTGAGTCAATGGTTTGTCACAAATCTCGGCTTCCAAACCCAAGCGGACATAAGCTCATTACAGATGAAAAAATGTGATGCTCCAGTATCGAACAACACACGAACTAAAACACCATTAACTAAAAGAGTACCATGAACAACGACACCCTTTCCCTTTTCCTTTACAATAGGAGTTTTTGAAGAAGATGGCACGACTTACGAAGCATATGCCTTCACAATCCGCTTGCCCTTAGCTGATTCTGAGCAGTCTTTCTTCTCATTCCCGGGCTTTCCACACTTTAAGCACTTTTTCTCAGCTTTTGGATTCTTGCATTCATTCGAGTAATGTCCCTTCTGTTTTCAGTTAAAGCAAACACCTCACTCTAGGCTTCTTTTGGCCATCCTTTCCTTTCTGCTGTTGCGGCTTCCTCTTCTTATTATTACCACCTTGGTGTGGTTTCTGAACTTCCTTAGTTGCAACGACAACATTAGCTTCCTTAGGAAACAAGCTCTCATGGCGAACAACTTTTTCCTTAATCTTCTCAAATGGATTGTCAAGATGATCCACCGGCAGCCTTCCAATGTAGGTATCCAGCCCCATAACAAACTTCTCATTCTGATAAGATGTGTCAATATATGAACAAGCATATTTGGACAAGGCCTCAAAATCAGAAACATAATCAAGAACAGAACGACCATTCTGTTTTAGCTCTACGATCTTCTTGAATAGAGCAGACTTTTGAACGGTGGAGATAAAGTTTGCTTCAAACTTAGCTTGGAATTGCTCCCATGAAATCTCCTCTTCTGGAGTCTCAAGTGTAACAGAATTGCACCACTCCATGGCCTTGCTTGGTAACTGCCTTGATGCAAGCTTCTCTTAGTTGAGTCATTCAACCCCAAGTCTCCAAAAATACGGACACAAGAATCCATCCACCTCTGAACCTCTTTAGCTGGTTCAGTCCCTTTGAATGGTTTTCCTCCTAGAGATGTATAATCTTTGCACTGCTCCGCAAAATCCACAACCCTAGGAGCTTGCACATCAACATCTACCGTGGCTGCTAGTGGAGCGGGTACCCTTTGCAAGACTGCTTACATCATGGCCTCAAACATGGATGGGTAGTCTGGTATACCGCCATTACCCTCTCCAGACACAGACCCTTCCATAGCATTGTGTCTTGTAATTCGTCAACTCATCCTAAATCTGCAAATTAAAATGATTAGCCACTTGCAAGAAATCTGCTAAAGAAGTATAAACGCTATTGTACTATATAGCATCATATATTATACATCCAACTGAAATATACAAATACGTTTCTTATACGTAATTACGTCTTCGAACTTTGGCTAAAATAGTTAACCAGAGCTCTGATACCAAATGTGACAACCGCCCACTGCCCCCGCACTAAACAAAAGGAATAATGCGCTAAAAGACATGACTGGCAGCTATGGACGATCAACATGGTAAGATAACATCATTGGAACCTGTCGTAAAAGTCACAACCCAAGGATAAAATATAGTAGAAAATATAAAACAGGTAATAGTGAAGCATCATATAACAAACTTTTGAAACTTTCACAACATCCTGAAAGATTATCCAAACATCATAGGAAATATCAGAGTTTGTACATAAAGCCTCACTACAACACTCATAGAACAACCCAAACAGTGGAAACAGAAATACTAGATAGTAATAAAACTAGTATGTAAGCCTCCAACTTGCCTCCGAACTGCAACATTGTCCTCCCTAGTCCCATGTCACATGCCAGCTAGTCTGCCCATCCACAACCAGATGAACAGTCTAAGGTATTAAGAGGGAAACATAAAACCTTGAGTAGACAACAGTCTTAGTGGGCGATAAAACTGCTAACGAACATCAATACTAAAGTATACAAGAATGGATAGATAAACATACTAATCTACCCATAATATCAAAGAAGAACTCAATCCCTTCTTCCCCACATCGGATAGTGATATCCTTTACATCAGACACTTCATCCATTCATTCATCAAAACCAGAACAACCATTCATTCATGGAAATCAGAAGCAAACCCCACTAGCACTCATAGCATCCAGATTATATGTATCTCACGTAAACCATCCTAATTGTATTCAACATCCCTCAAGCACAAGCCCCAGAGGCCTAAACCAATATCAGACAAGCACCCAAGAAACATCTCCTTCGACGTTGGACAATTTACGTGAGACGGTACAAACATTGCAACTAATCAACCATGACAGACTCTGACTATCACTGCCAATCCTGCTTCAAAACCATTGTTAATCGTTTGATGGCCGACCTTGCCACATGTCAAGGGCTAATGGTAACCCAAGTTCTAGCATAAACTCCAACGCCTTTCAACGATACGTATGTTTGTCCAACCTTGACAATTGGGCCTTTCAACGATGCCTAAGGTACTCGACCTACAACCAATCTTGTAGGTGCCCCTGTTGCACCCCCGCTTTAAGCCTGCTAGAATTTACGACAAAGATAATCTCTCGGCCTTCGCATCTCTAGTCATCCAACTCGACGACTTTTCATAGCTCAAGCAACCTTCTCGAGCAACCATTATCCACCAACTCACGACCTTTGAGTTATCACCTCATTCGTTGTTCTACACCGATCGACGAACACCTTTCAACACTTCGAACCTTCTTACTTGAATTTACTTCGAAGTCAAACCCTTACAGAGCCAATTACATCACTGCATTGCGGCTAAGGTTTTGGCGGTTACCCCCGAATATTTTTTTTCAAGCTCTTTTGTTCAAATCTAGGTCATACACAAAAAATAATGTTTTTTTAGAAAATGACCCTGTCTTCTGGCACTACAATAAAACTTATATTTAGTTGCATTTATTAGCAGCGTTTATGGTGTAAGAGCAACCAATATTGCTTTTGCTTTTTGTTTTTGTGGGCTGGTCACATTTTATTCTAATTCTACCGAAATATTGGCGCCTGTTACTTTTATTTTTTCACGTTGTTCGCTCCACTAGCTTATTTTTTTCCCTTCAGGCTTCTGGAATATTTCTGTTCTCGCTTCAGCTTCTTCTCCATTTCGCTTCAAAATAATTTCCATCCTCATATGTTTTCCTCAGCAAAATTTCCTCCTTCAAATCAGATCCACGACTCCCTATGTTTCTCCTTCGGTAAAATTATGGTTTTGTTTCTTTTTATTGACGTCGATTCCTTTTGTTATGAGGATTTTCCTTTGTACGTTTTTCATTAACAAAATTTCTGCCTTCAAATCAGATCCACAACTCCCAAGTTTTTCGTTCGACAAAATTATCATTTTATTTCTTTTTTCATTGTCGATCCCCTTTTCTTTTGAACAGCTGATTCAAGGTATGTAATTTTTTTTTTTTTTTTTGAATTTGAAATAGTGCATTCATGACAATGTTAATCTGTTGGAAGATAACAAAAACTCTGTATCTTGCTATGAATTGAGAAAGTAGACCCATCTATGTGTGAATCTAATTCTTTTCTAGCTTGAGGAGATAAGAGTGTTTTGTAGATTATTTTTGGGAAAACTATTTGTGCTTGTTTTGTGTTGCATGGTGATTCGAAATAGAAGACTACTTTTGGCATACTTTCGCTCTGATTAAGGTAGCTATTTCCACTGGAAGAAAGTGAATAATTTATGCTTTTTATTTCTAGAAGTGGATATGTATGCATGAATGAAGTTCCAGCGCTGGTACCCCCTATACAATGATATATTTTTTATTTTTGCTTCGTTTCTGTGGCATGATTATGCATCACTAATTCCAAATTCAATAAATTTTGCCTATATTTATTTCTTTCATAGGTAGGATGTTAAGCAACCTACAGACAAAGTGCACTACTTGAATCTCTAGTGTATGATTACTTGATTACTATATTTTATCAGGACAAACATTTTATATTGGATCTGGGTAAAGGTAGATAACAAACTGGGATATACTGTTTGTGGTAATCTCTGTGATTGAGCTTATTACTTGCTAATTTATTTTCTCATGGATATCTCTATTTTTGGGTTTGCAAAACTTATTATAGCTATAGTAGATGGAGAAGCATATGCGACAAAAGTTGTGGGTAATATTGGTTTTTTGGCTTCTAAGTAGGTTAACAATCCATATATCAGTAATCTTTTTTATTCCAACTTTTTTTTATCATAGATATTTATGCAATGGCTTAGCCATAACAAAAGGCTATGTGCATGCATTTGGAGCTGTACATTCTGAATTAATATCAGGTAAAGAAACCTCAATAAAAACATATAGATGGCTTTCACTAATTCAGATGGGCACTCTTTGGCATCAGTTAGGCACGCAATTTACCTGGCATGTTATATTGTTTTCATCCATTTGCTCCTACCAGTAATTTATATATTAGACTAATGCATCTTAATAAATGCCTCGCCAAAAACAACAGTGCTTTTCATTTCGTTAGGGCATTGTCGATAAAGTTTCAATCTAACGCAGGAAAATAAATCATACAAATTGAAATAACATTGTTGTACATGAAATTGAGTTTAAATCCTGGTGCGTTAATGAAGTGGTTGAGAAAGAAAAGGACTTATCGTACAAAGTTCGTAAAATCCACTTTAAAAAGGAATAATGCGATATCCATGTTGGAGTGATGAGCAGTCGAGCGGGTTTTGTGCTGCAATAGATGCATTCTTAAGTCCAGTGAGAATATGAGTGATTAGAACTAGGCTTAAACCAAAATGGTTCATGCGCCATAGTAGTTCATGCGTCATTGTTTGTATCTTTTATTCCTTTTAGCTTTGGAGTAGGTTTTATTTTGCAGTTTGATGATCAATGACTGCTGCCACATAACACTAGCCTGTCAGTACGCTGTTTAGATGTACACACTAACTCTTAGGGGTTAAATGGAAGAAGAAAGTGTGAGGCAAGTAGTTGTTGCCAATTAAGTAGTAGAGGAGCGTACCTGGTGAGCATGAGAAAAGAAAGGAGTGGGGTATTACTAATGCTTTTGTTTTTGGAGACCGAAGATGAGATAAGTCTCATCACATGGATTCAGGTTAGACATTTGGATCTAAAATTTTGCTTGTATTATATTTGCATTTCCAGGGTTCGCAGACCCATTATGTATTGCTTTGGCGATCACGTATGGCAAGCAATGATATGCACAGAGGACCTCAGTGTCACTTCGTGATGGACGGAGGTCTCAGTGAAATGCTTGAATTGATGATGTATCAGTAGTTTTTGATGGGTAAAGTAACAGTTTCTATTTTTGTTTTCTTACTTGTTGATTGTGGTAGTTGATGTTCTCAGTGGCTGGTGGTGTCCGCTACTGTTTGCTCTTGCAAATATGGCTTGAAGTTGTTATTGACATCAATGGTACATGAGTATCAGCTGTTGATGTTATAAAAATAGTATGGCTACAATGTTTATGTTCATCATTGGTTACAATGTTTATGTTCTAAATCTGGAAAATAAGACCCGATTTATATTCATTTAATGAGACAAATGTACATGCATTTCTTTAATTTCTGTTTGGGATGAACTAGTTATCACATTTATTTATGTTCCAATATTAATATTATACTACTTCAACTATAGTTGGAAACTACTTGGTGGCGGTTCTCTCTAATGGATACAATTATGGATATGCAAGTGCAATGACACTAAGGCCCATTAATTCTAATGGAAGGTGGTGCATGAAAATAGTGGTTGATGAAACTTCTTCACTTGAAGTCTTGATGCACTACTTAGGTCTGTCAATGGATATCCGAAAAATCCGAAATCTGTCTGAATTCGTATCCGAAAATACGGATATAATCCGATATTCGAAAAGCGGATGCGGATTTCCAATATCCGAAATAAAAAACGGATGCGGATGCGGATATGTATATATCTGTATCCGAAAAATATCCGTCCGATCCGAAAACAAATTTATTAAATAACAATAATTAATCAAGGATGGTTATACTTGTTATTTTAATTTAAAAGCCCAAACCGTTGGTCTATTACCCACTCTAGACCCATACCCAGTAAAAAGGGTGAAACCCTACCTCTCGTTAAACAAACAAAAACAATCCACTTTTCTCATTTCTCAGTCGATCGTATTTCAGTAAAAAAACAAACAAAAAAACCTAGATCTACAACTACAAGTCGCCCCTAAAATCGCCATTCCACCCAGTCAATCATTGCTCCGCCACGCACCTCCAGTCAATCGCCGCTCATAGTAAACCGCCGCCACGTACCCAGTCAATCACTGCTCCGCCATGCACCTCCAGTCAATCGCTGCTCGTAGTAGGCCGCCGCTATGTACCTAGTCAATCACTGCTCCGCCACAGTAAGCGGTTTTGAAATTCATCAGTATATTTTTTTTAACCAATTGTAATAGTTGAAAATACGGTAATAAATTATTTCCGATCATGGATTTGCACTTCATCAGTATATTCTGAAAACACTGTAATAGTTGAAAACAATATATTGCATTGTAGCAAGTGATATTTTTGTCTTTCTCGTTTATCAATATATTTGCAATTCATTAGTATATTCATTAGTATATATTTTTTAACATCTTTGTTTTTGTCTTTCTCGTTTATGTTACCAACATTTTGCTGTAAGAAGTGATAAATTTTTTGTAGCAAGTGATAAGATTTTCTGTAACAAGTGATAAAATTTTCTGTAACAAGTGATAAAAATTCTGCAACAAGCGATAACATAAGTATTAAATGGAATTTTGTATATTTTGCAGATTTTGAAAATGGAAAATATTTCATCAAGTTGTAGTAACAAATCTATTCCATGTGGATCAAATGCTTGTGCTGAGGATAATGCAATTGTGCAAGAAGCTCAAACCACTGACTCTAGTGCGCGACCATACGGCAAACGAAGAAAAATCTGAAACTTTAAATATAAAGCCGATGAAATCCGAGGTATGGAAAGATTTTGATAGAGAAGTGTTAGAGGGTAGCAATAACATTAAAGCGACTTGTAAACAATGTTTCAAGATTTTCAATGGAGCTACAACATTAGGAACAACACATTTGAAAAATCACTTAAAAGCTTGTCCAAAAAATACTAAAAATAGGAGACTAGCTGGACAACAAATTTTGACTACAAGAAAGTCTCTTAGCAAACCATTTAAATTAGCAAATTGGAATTTTGACCATAATAGAACTCGAATGTGCTTTGCTCGTATGGTAGCCAAACATGATTATCCATTCAATATGACAGAACATGTTTACTTTCAAGAATATATTAAAAGTATTAACCCAACCGCTAAGCTCTATTCTAGAAATACGGTGCGTTGTGATGTGTTGAAGCTTTATGTTGATATGAGAGCCGAATTGCAACAAATGTTCGATAATTTATCTTCTCGTGTTAGTATTACTACAGATTTATGGACATCCGAACATCAGAATATAGGCTATTGTTGCATGACATGTCATTATATCGACGATGATTGGAAATTGCGAAAAAAATAATTGCTTATCATGAAATGCCCACTCCACACACTGGGCTTCCGATCAGTGCTGCAATTAAAACTAAGTTATTGCATTGAAATTTAGATAAGAAGTTATTTTCAGTTACTGTTGATAATGCTTCAAATAATGATGTCATGATAAGAGATCTCAAGGATTGGTTAGATGGTAAAGGCATCTTGATCTTAAATGGTGATTTATTTCATATGCGTTGCTGCACACATATATTGAATTTAATCGTGCAAGATGGATTAAAAGTTGTGCATGATCTCATTGTAAAGATAAGAGAAAGCGTTAATTTTACTAAGTCATCACAATCTAGAAAACAACTTTGGGAAAAGTTGGATCAAACTAGATTAATTGGAAAAGGAGTTTCATATGATGTTCCAACACGATGGAACTCAACATACCTTATGCTTGAAAGTGCGCTTGAATTACATCTTGCATTTGAACGGTTGATTGAGTTAACTTCTGATTATAGATGTTTGCCTTCAAGGCAAGAGTGGGAGATAGGGAAGAATATATGTGAATGCTTAAAGATATTTTATGAAGTTACACTAAAAATTTCGGGAGTTAAGTATCCAACGGCCAATCTATATTTTAAAAGTGTTTGTGATGTTTACGAGAGTATTACGAGTTGGGAGTTAAGCGAGCATGAATACATTAGTTCCATGGCAGAAATGATGAGACTTAAATTTGATAAGTATTGGAGAACTTGCAATTTGATGATGAGTATTGGCATGATATTTGATCCTCGTTATAGAATGACTTACATTGAATTTTTTTTATAGTGTGATTTATGGACGAGAAGCGCAAGTTCATGTCAAAAAGATTTATGACTTGTTGAAAGCTCTTTTCTACTCATATGAAAGAGAGTGTGCATCGTATGCAAATGTATCTACGTATTCTTGTATGTTGGATGATAATTCTAATAACGGACCTAAGAAAAAAACAAAAATGGATCTTGAATGGAAAAAATATAAAGACCAAAGAATTGGAGGTTTACAAGTCACTAAGACGGAGCTCAATAAATATTTAGAAGATGAATTGTTGCCTATTGAAGATGATGACAACTTTGACATTTTAATGTGGTGGAAAACAAATGGGCCTACATTTCCTATCCTCGCAAGAGTTGTTCGTGATATTCTAGTTGTTCCGGTTTCCAGTGTAGCATTCGAATCTTCATTTAGTTGTGGAGGTAGATTGATTACCGAAACTAGATCCTCGTTATCTTCCGATATTGTAGAATGCTTGAGTTGTATTAAAGATTGGTTACCGTCGGACATTGGTTAGTGTTTTTTTTTTCATACTTAAATTAGTTTGAACAGACGTCTATTTGATGCTATTTATTAAATTGTTTATTTTATAGGCAAAGATATAGAACTCGTAGATGAAGAAGTGTCAGCCTCGCTGTAGATGGACTGCTATTTGCCTTGTATTTGTTTCAGGTAATATTGCCTGCAGGTAATATTACCTGCACTGCAATTTTATTATAATTTTTTTTACCTGCACTATAATATGTTAGGTTGTGCCTGTCATTTGCATCTTATAAGAGAAACGATTGTTCATGTATTATATCTTTTACTATTTATAAGAGGACTGATTGTTCAAGATAAGCCAGAGTATGTGCAGGCCTGTTAGTAAGATAAACGAAGTAGCATGCATATAAAATATCATAGAAATTGTCTAAAAATGATGTATGTTGAATGGTTTATTGTTAGCTTACAACCAGCATAAAATTATAACTGGGATGTTTTATTCTCATACGTACATTGAGATGTTTTGTTCTCATTTAACATACATTGAGATGTTTTACTATTCTGCATACATTGAGATGTTTTATTATTCTTATATTCTACATACATTGATATGTTTTGTTCTCATTTAACATCTTTGAGGTTGCTTGTTTTTTCAGAAATTAGCACCTGCAATCTATTGTACCACTCATAGTAGATGTTATTCACCACGCCATCAAGGTACATTCCATTGAATTTTCATATTATTTCGTTGTTGAATCACATATTCAGTATAGCTTTTATTTTTTACATGGTGAATGCCTATGCTTCCAATTTTCATTGTTGATTTGTCACTTTCACTTTCCTGAGGAATATTGGTGCACTTGGTTCTAATTATCACCTTGAAAATGTCCACATTCTTAATATTTTTAGTATAGCTTTTATTGATGTTCATTACATAGCAGACTAGCAGTTCTTTTATTCATAGTGTGTATATATAAATGTTTAATGCCTCTTATTGTATTTGATTATCTTGTTTTTCTTGACAGGAAATTTTGGAAAATGAAAAGCTATGCTAGACGGAAGGAAGAACAAAATCTATCTTTGTTTCTATGTTTTTTTTACTTGTGTTGCAGTAACATATGAATTTGTTTCATATTTTGTGTATTGCATTTGCTGTTTTATGTGAACTTGTTTGAGTAATGTATGTGAACTGGGTTGAGATTGAGAAATCAAATTATTAAGCTATTTTGTTTTAGTTCAGAAATCTGATATGCATATGTTCATGTTCGGATGCAGATATTTCGGATATTTGGAAATATCCAGATTCGGTTTTCGGATGCGGATATTTTCGAATATCCGAAAAATATCCACGGATGCGGATGTTGTTTTTTAATATTCGCGGATATCGGATGCGATTTTTTTTTCGCACGCGGATATTGCCATATCCACATTTGTTTGCATCCGTTGACAGGCCTAGCACTACTGGTACCCTTTTATCTTGTTATGCGTCCTCATTTTACCCTTTTTTGTTTTGTCTAGTTAAAGTAGTCATTTATAATTTCTTAGCAATAGGCAGCGACGAAACTAGGATTTTAGTTTGTGGTGGGCGAAACCAGAACAATGTTCAAATGTTTTACAAAAAAATTTAAACTACTGGAAATGTACTGGAATAACGACGACGTCCATCATCATTTTTATTTTTTTTAAATTTTCTTTTAAATTGCATTGACATGGTCCCATTATGATATAACGACGACTAATTGCATCTTGTTCTTTAAAATGATACATCCATATTGGGTGTCGTAATCCAGGATCATGTTTAATACTATCTTCACTTTTTTGAATTTTTTTGGGGTGATCCACAAGAACTGAGCCATTTACCCCCGAATTCAGAGGAAGACTAGGAGATGAAATCGCGATAACATCAGTTTTTTATGAATAAAATGAGAATAATGTCTTTGATGGTTTCTTCGACATAGCTTGAAAAAAATAAAGTATTTGTTTTATATAAACACTGACCAAATCAGTAACCAAATCAGCTTAGAAAAGTAAACACTGACCAAATCAGTAACCAAAATAAAGCAGACAACATTAAACATATTGAAAGTTGAACTCCTTAACGAAACTATTTTCACCAATAAATTTGTATTTGCGTCCACAAAATTACATCAAAGCTGGTTCATATTTCAACAGAAAGATTCAGCGAGAACACTAACAAAATTTCAAGTATAGCTCAAATTGCGTAACACTGATTCAAAATCTCAATTTGCAACTGCAAATGAACTTATACGCCATAGTGAGAGAAAACCACTGACCTAGTTCGGAGATAACAATCGCTTAATCCATCGAATACACATAGTAATTGCTTTCGGCCAAACAAACACCACTACGCTATTCCATGCCCAATCACTTAATCCATCGAATCGCTGGAAACCTGGGACCTCGTTTAATTTCCGTTTCTCATTAGTTTTTTTTCCCGAGTGCGTTCTGTTTTTTTAGCACCGATATTTATTTTTTGCAAAATCTTGGTAGAGCAGTTGCCCATTCGGCCCATACGTTGTGAAATGCCCCACCTCCATTAAGGTCACTCACAAAGGGAATGCCTTAACTTTGGTGGAGAGTTATAGGTACAAGACACAGAAAAATTTACAAGATAGATAAACTTAAGCAGCGGAATCCGAATATTTATTTCATACGTAGTTCAACACAAAAGCATTACATCAAATTGTCTCAAAACAACTTCAAAACATTACACCATAATTTCTGTCTTGATTATTCAATAAAGAAGCATAAACCAAAAATTAAAAATGCATAAATCCCCAAGGATCATATCCAATGCCATAGCCAATGCAAGAGAGTCCAAGTTATACATCTACTTTCTTGAAGCTTGTAAAGAGTCTGATTAAGCTGGAGTATTTCCTCCCTGTGGACCTGAGGGGGAAAACGGAAGAAAAGAAGACGAAAGGAAACGGGTCAGACAATAAGTCCGGTAAGTTTAGTGGTTACTAGTATTTAAACAAGAAAAGGGGTCGTGACAGTGATAACAGAACATAGGACAATACCCTAATATAAGATAAGAGGGACGTGTGATCGCTCCCATTACTATAGTCTCTACACCTACTTAACCATTGGTTCAACCAGCCCATGTGTTTACAACAAACGATCCCCTTGATGATCGGGTCCTACTCGCACGTATTCATGTCCTGTGTCCTTCGGCCCCGCTTGATTGCAGTCACCTGTGCTGGTCCCACCATGGGGTGTATCGGTCCCTCTGGTGGCAACCCGACACGATTCAAGATGCACAGTGTACACTACTGATGCCCAGTGCCTGATTTTTCCACTCCGGAGTACGTGCACGCCCATACTCCGTCGGAACCTACACTGGCCCACCAACCGCTGACGTTTTGACCGCTTATAGTTCAGCCCAGTAATCGTGCCCCACCCTGCCTAGTTCAGGGTACCATGATATATCTATGTGGGTTACTGCTGAAATCGGTCCCCATTACTAGGGTTTTCTAATCAATATGTTTATTTGGTTAAGTGTCCAAGTTTAACTAACCCAGCCCATTCATTTTAATTAACATGTTGAATCGGTTAAGTGTTTTTCCTAATTTACTTAACCCTACCAGTCCTGACTTAGCTTTAATTTATTAAAGCACCAACCACTCACATTAGACAGGTCTTGTTGTGGTCACTGGATATGCCAGTCGGTTCCGGGCAGATTTATACCACAACTCAGTCTGACCTCGGGTTCTTTTTGGCTCGGTGCACTTACCTTCCACATTAGACAGGTTTTGTTGTGGTCACTGGATATGCCGGTCGGTTCCGGGCAGATTTACACCACAACTCAGTCTAACCTCGGGTTAGGCATATTCGTCTTTTCTAAATTCATATTTTTCTATATATGTCAAATTTCCATTATGTGAATTAAATTAAATTTAATCACGGCATAATTATCCTGTGATTATGCTCAACATAAATGGTATATCAAATATACCATTAGATAAACAAATCTATGCCATAAATTTTCATATTTCCCATCGCTACCCCCGTGGAACGTATGCGTAAATCACATAAAATCGAGAAAACTTTGGACTTCGGTTGCGTTTCGAGGAACCTTCCAATCTTGCACAACAACCACTTTTGCGGGGTCCACAGCTATCCCCTCTTTGGACACCACATGTCCAAGGAACCTGACTTCTTCTCTCTAGAAACGGAATTTGGAGAATTTCGCCTTCAACTGATGTACACGGAGAGTATCCATGACTTCTTTTAGATGCTGAGCATGCTCTTCCTCATTCTTTGAGAAGATCAAAATATCGTCTACGAAGACCACCACAAACTTATCGAGGAACTCTCGGAACACCCTGCTCATTAAATCAACGAATTAAGCGGGTGCGTTTGTCAAGCCGAAAGGCATGACAAGCCACTCGAAGAAACCATTGGGAGTTCTGAATGCGGTCTTATCAATGCTGTCTTCAGCCACTCTTAACTGATGAAACCCGGTAGCTAAATCTAATTGGGAGAAAACTGATGCACCTACAAGCTGATCAAACAAATCATCTATTCTTGGGAGTGGGTGTCTATTCTTCTTGGTCAGCTTGTTTAGCTCCCTATAATCAACGCACAGGCGAAGCGAACCATCAGCTTTGGTTGCGAACACTACCGGAGCACCCCATTCAGAAATACTCCGTCTTATGAACCCCTTTTCAAGCAAATCTTTGATTTTCTTGCTGAGCTCCTTTCTCTCCCTTGGGGCCATGTGCCTAACGGGTAAAGCAACGGGATTTGCATTATCAACGAGGTATATGCGGAAGTCTATCTCCCGCTTCGGAGGTAAGCCCTTTACCTCTTCAAACAAATCCGAATATTCACGGACTATTCTTACAGACTGCAAGTTCTCGACAAACGCATCAAGTGATTCTAGATAACTAAGCATGACGAAGTTTATGGGATTACAAGAAATTTTGAGAGTGTTACCGAGGCGAGTCATGAGTCTAACCACCCTCTTTTCACAATCGAGGACGACACCATTACTGGATAGCCAGTATATGCCTAGAATCAACCCATAGCCCGTGAAGCCCAAAACAAAGGCATTGCATCTAAACCCAACACTTAGTGTAGATATTTTCAAATCCAAACAAACCATTGACAAATAAGCTGAGCCCCCAATTGGATTTGAAACAACCATTGGATCCTCTGCTATACTGGTGTCTAGGTGCAGAGATTCAACTAAATCAGCGAATACAAATGAGTGCGATGCACCAGAATTAAACAATGTACGAACAGGATGATAAAAAAGATAGACTAAACTTTCGATAGAAATATTTCTACCTCGTTCTTGCGGAGGTGCCGTGACAGCGTGGACTTGTCCTCCAGAAGAAGGTCCAGCTTCCTGCCCTTGCTTCCTTTGGCAGGCCCTAGCCATGTGTCATGTCTCACCACAGTGGAAACAACCACCCATCTTCCTTTTCTTCTTGCTACAGTCTTTGACCAGAAGTCCTGGAATGCCACAAAAATTACACTTTCTCTTTTCATGAGGTTTGTTGTTCTTCCCGCCTTTCTTTGGAACAGCCTTCTTGTTCTGTGACCCTTCCCCCTTCTTATCTTGAGGCACATCTGCTTTTGCCTCATTCTTGCCCTTGGTAGCCCCCATAGGTATGTGGGTCATAACCAAGCTGTGAAGTGGTTCATTCAAACCCCTTGACAAAACAGAGAGCCTTCTTATGAGGAGTATTCACTAAGTCCAGTCCAAACCAGGCCAGCTGATTGAATTGATTGACGTACTCCTTGACCGTCATACTTCCTTGCTTAAGGGATAAGAAATTTTTTAGCTGTAAACTTCGTTCAGCTTGTGAGAGGAATTTCATCTCAAACCTTATTCTGAAATCCATCCATGTTTCAACCGGCCTCTCAGCGTTAGTGACTTCCCGCCAATAGGAAGCTTCGTCTTTGAGCAACCGCACTGCCAACTGTATCTTTTGTCTATCGTCCACCTCGAAGATGACGAACAGATCCTCAATTTCTTTGAGCCAGTTCCTTCCTTCCACGAATGATTCAGTCCCCTTGAAATCCTTTCCACCCATGGCCCTAAAATCTCTACAGATCTTTGAGAAAGCATTTGCACGAGGAGGAGGAGGAGGAGGAACCGCTGCAGCTGGAGGAGGGATATCTGTTGGGCCTGCGTCGTTGGCCTTAGCCTCTAAGTATGTCCTGAACCAGCCAGGTATTGGCACACCCTCTAGAAGGTTAAGATTCCCAGACATGCTGAAACGAAAAAGAAAAGATTCAAAACGAAGGATAGAAAGATAACGCATATGGCTTTCGGGGTTATGCCTTTTTAAATTAAAACAACATTTTTCCTTGTAAAATGCTTCTTTATATTTCTTTTCGAAAGATAGTTTTTCAAAAATTCTTATCTAATCTAGTAAACCTTTTCTCTGATACCAAGTGAAACACCCCACCTCCATTAGGGTCACTCACAAAGGGAATGCCTTAACTTTGGTGGAGAGTTACAGGTACAAGACACAGAAAATTTTACTAGACAGATAAATTTAAGCTGCGGAATCCAAATATTTATTTCATACGTAGTTCAACACAAAAGCATTACATCAAATTGTCTCAAAACAACTTCAAAACATTACAGCATAATTTCTGTCTTGATTATTCAATAAAGAAGCATAAACCAAAAAGTAAAAATGCATAAATCCCCAAGGATCATATCCAATGCCATAGCCAATGCAAGAGAGTCCAAGTCATACATCTACTTTCTTGAAGCTTGTAAAGAGTCTGATTAAGCTGGAGTATTTCCTCTTTGTGGACCTGAGGGGGGGATGGAAGAAAAGAAGACGAAAAGAAACGGGTCAGATAATAAGTCTGGTAAGTTTAGTGTTACTAGTATTTTAACAAGAAAAGGGGTCATGACAGTGATAACAGAACATAGGACAATACCTTAAAATAAGATAAGAGGGACGTATGATCGCACCCATTACTATAGTCTCTGCACCTACTTAACCATTGGTTCAACCAGCCCACGTGTTTACAACAAAAGATCCCCTTAATAATCGGGTCCTACTCGCACGTATTCATGTCCTGTGTCCTTCGGCCCCGCTTGATTGTAGTCACCTGTGCTGGTCCCACCATGGGGTGTATCGGTCCCTCTGGTGGCAACCCGACACGATTCAAGATGCACAGTGTACACTACTGATGCCCAGTGCTTGATTTTTCCACTCCGGAGTACGTGCACGCCCATACTCCGTCGGAACCTACACTGGCCCACCAACTGCCGGCGTTTTGACCGCTTATAGTTCAGCCTAGTAATCGTGCCCCACCCTGCCTAGTTCAGGGTACCATGATACATCTATGTGGGTTACTGCTGAAACGTGTCCCCGTTACTAGGGTTTTCTAATCAACATGTTTATTTGGTTAAGTGTCCAAGTTTACCTAACCCAACCCATTCGTTTTAATTAACACACGTTGAATTGGTTAACTGTTTTTCCTAATTTACTTAACCCTCACCAGTCCTGACTTAGCATTAATTTATTAAAGCACCAACCACTCACATTAGACAGGTCTTGTTGTGGTCACTGGATATGCCGGTCGGTTCCGGGCAGATTTTCACCACAACTCAGTCTAACCTTGGGTTCTTTTTGGGCTCGGTGCACTAACCTCCCACATTAGACAGGTCTTGTTGTGGTCACTGGATATGTTGGTCGGTTCCGGGCAGATTTACGCCATAACTCAGTCTAACCTCGGGTTAGGCATATTCGTCTTTTCTAAATTCATATTTTTCTATATATGTCAAATTTCCTTTATGTGAATTAAATTAAATTTAATCACGGCATAATTATCCTGTGATTATGCTCAACATAAATGGTATATCAAATATACCATTTGATGAACAAATCAATGCCATAAATTTTCATATTTCCCATCGCTACCCCCGTGGAACGTATGCGTAAATCACATAAAATGTTGGGCTAGCAAGTTAGCCCAAACCCATAGACAAAAAGAGGTAATAAACAAAGAACATGAAATGATCATAAAACAGCATACATTTAACTTTTCACATGTGACTTGGCATAAATGTATGTCACTTAACTTTAATCACTTGGGTAAAGGTGAACTTGGGACTAAGTTGAATCTAATGGTCATGTAAACTCGACAAAGGTCTAGCATGAAAGTTTAACATATAATCACAGTTTCAACCTACAACTTGGCGTAAAATCTTATGTATGTCAAAACATAAGAAAGCTAACATAATCATTTTCTTATCACAATTTAGCATGATGTTAACAACATAAGAGGACTACAATTCCACTTTTACAACATAAATGGATTCAACTTGGCATAGTTCTAAATATTCATAAATGTAAATCTAACATGTAAACATGTGATTTAGATCCTAAACTAGCAAATGACCACCAAAATTACAGCATGACGTGTTTTACCATTTTTTTGGCATAATAAGTTCTTTACTCAATCATAATAACATATAATGTTGTGCATCACCCAAACATGTAGACATGAGATATACAACATGTTCATCGCCATAAGAATATAGACATGAAATATACAACATGTTCATCGCCACAAACATATAGACAAGATCAATTTCAACAATATTTTAAGATAAACTAGAGTCAAATCTCATACATAAGCATCGTACTATATTCCAATTACAACATATCATGATTCAATTGAAAGGAATGTTTTAAATCTGTGTAACAACTAACTTACAAACTAAAAGAAATTCTTGCGTTCTGAAATCTGAATTCTAAAATTGGAGATGCGCGCCTTTGATGAAGATCGTTGAACTAAACTAGTTTTAATTTGATTTTAGATGTAAGTTTCAACTTGTCTTTTGAATTGAAAAGGGTGACGGCTACTCCAAGTCTTCCATTGACGGCATTTCAGTTCTAGGTTTATCCTTCTGTGTGTTTTTAGGTTAGGCATTGAGTTGTTTATATAGAATTTCAGTTTGATTATGGCCGTCAGATGAACCTAGGGTTAATCACAGCCACTCAGACCTGATCAGGCCCATCCAGAAACCCTAGTGACTCAGTAGTGCGTCAGAAATCATTCAAATTTCAGATCTGGCCGGGGGCCAGGTCGACCCCTAGGTCGACCCTAAGGTCAACCCCCAGGCCGACCTCAAGGGGGGAGGTCGACACTAGGGTCGACCCCCTGGTCGACCTGCCTGGGCGGGGATTTTCCCGCCCAGCTCGCTTCTGGCTTCTGTTTGAATTTTGAACTTGTTCTTTCGAGCTATTTGAATTTATTCGAATTTCTGAAACTTCTAACAGTCATAACTTCTTCATACGAAGTCTAATTCACGCAAACTCGGACTCTATCTCAACCAAAATTCCGAGACGAACACAATGGCGTAGCCCATTTCCCTTAATTTTCACATTTTAAATTAAGTATCATAGGATTTATTATTATAACATTAATAGAAAGTACAGGGTGTTACATGTTGGGTCCGTCACTGGCAATAGGAAAAATGGTTCATAATAGAGTAGGTTGTCTTCCCCTGCCTAGGCAAAACACACAAGTGTAAAACCTTTTTGGCACTTTCAAATAATTCTGTGCATGGTTACTGATGGTTACTGTCACTTGCATGAGACTTACTATTATTATAGGTTGCCCATTAGATATCCCCTGTTTTGTAGCTTTGCATACTTTTTCCTAATAACAAGACTGAGGCATGCACTCAAACTTGTGGTTTCCACCCAAATCTTACTTCTCGCCAGCTAATATACCCACCTATATCTAAAATAAATATGATTGTTGGAAAATTACATGACACATGTAGTATACTGACAGATCATAATACAAATATTCCCCTTATGCAATGGCTTGTGCATGTGGTTTACAAATGCTATTTTATGCCATATGAGATACCGTATACTTGCTATCTTCGTATTGACATAGACATCAAATTCTGAATGGTTGACCTATGTTAATAAAATATTATGATTACTAAATAGAAAGAGTTTCAAAAAAATCCCTTAGTTTTTTATTGAAAATAAGTTGCTTTATCAGGATTTGTCTAAAAATACCATATTAAAGTTGCAATTATTAATTTTTTGGACTGTCCCTTTGATTTGGTATAAAAGATTTCATGTTTTCTCGTTGTGTTTTAGGATGGGTTTGGTAAGTAGATGGTCGATTCACATCTACTTTGCAGATATATATTCTGCTTGCCGAATCATGAGCAAGAGTTATTTCAGTTGGTGGTCTATTCATGCCTTTTATTTATATATGGCTAATGATAATTATTTGATTTGTTCTCAAGTTAAGAGCAAACACTATATGTATCAACTTGTTTTTAACATCATTTAATTGATTATATTTGATCTTTCATCTTTAAAAAGCCTATAATTATGATTCGTACATGATAAATTGTCATATAGGTTTCATATATCGTGGTCAATTTTATTGTAACGATATAGACAATACTTTCCCTGCATAAATAAGCATAATTATCTTCATTTATAATGCACTTTTGCTTAAATGTGGTATGCATTCCTTGTAAAGCTAATATTCTACATCGGTTTGTCCAGTGTTGTAGGAAATTCGTTTCTTTGTCAAATTTTTATCGCTATCATCCATTGAGGTTACTAATTTCTATCAAATTTCAGAAATTGTAATAGAACAAAAAACTAATAACCATGAAATAAATATTGCTGTATATACCTGTGTGGCTTGTGCTTCACTGGTATCTTTAATACTCATTGTCTGCTGGCTCTATTATTTTGGATGGCACTTACTGTTTTCATCTGACGATATGATGCTAATAATATGAATCATATTCGTACTCTGAAGATTTTTTTTCCAGTTCTGACAAATTGTCTACTTCCAGGAGTTCAAGATTACAATTTCATGGTCTGCAGCTCTGTACCATCAAAAATGTGTGCATGCCAAATGTGCTATGTATGCATCTATATGCGCTTTGTAGAAGAATTGTTTAGAAGGAGATGAAGGAGAGAATTGGATGCGCTGGTGATTGGTTATGGGCTTATGAATTTAAGGTGAGTACACTATATATTTATAAGCTTGTTTGCGTGTCTTAATTACCTTCCTTTTGTTGACTATCTTTGCTCATCTATGTGTTCACTTTTTGTTTCTTTTTAGTTGCTTGTTTAGGACTTTCTTACCTGTTAGTCATTGCTTGCTTCTTTCCTTTTGCAATAAAATTCATGTTGCTTAATTTTATGTGGTCATCATAATTTGTAGTCACTAATAACACATGTAGTCAAGTCAATTCAACTTTGACCATCTTGATTTCTAGTCTATTGAACTAGCATCTAGGCATTAATCAATTAAATTCTAGTCCATTAAATTTTGTTTTCCGTAATTGAAAACAAAGGAACCACTATGTTTATATAAACATGTTATACTTTTTTTTGTATAGTCCTAGCTATGCATATGTATTCTCTACAGGCATGTGGGTCACATGTGCCTAGGTATATTAGTACCTGGAAAGCAAATTGAATTGGTTAAATTATAATTAGACTCAATCTTTGTATAGGAAAGGGGTATGTTTCATTTGAAAATTATGATTAAATGGATTTATTAATATTATTAAAACAATTATCCTTTTAGTTACACCAATTGTATTGATTGTGTTTTACATTTGCATCTTTCTAGACAATTGTGTACTAAACCAGTGCCTATTTAATACAATTTTGGCCATGCCTTTTATGTTTTATATTTAGTGTGCAATGATTAAAAACCGGTGCATTAGGAGCCAATGTTGTTGTAATGACAATTGGTGCATCTAATGGGTGGATCAAAGATGATAAGAAACTAATTGAACACACAAAAGTTTGTTGGGACTAGTTCTTTATTCTAAAAGTTGAGCAATTAAATAGGAGTATAAAAGCAGGTTTATACTTTTGACTACCGACCAACACCTGTTATGGCTATAAAATCAGGTGTATATAATGATATAAAAAATAGTCAAAATTTTTGGCAGTACTAAAAGTTAACAAATTACATGAAAAAGATTGAAATCCGTGTAGCTATTTAAGTCCCGGTTTTAACATATATGAACAACTTTTTAACTTAGGATGAAAATAACAATCTTAAAATTAACTTAATTAGTGTGTAGTATATAAACGTTCATCTATAAGTGTCATTATATTATCATTTTAACAACATACATGTGATACTACTGATTCGTCAACATCACTCGATTAAAGTATATGGATTTATTAAAACCTCAACTAACATAGTTTTCATCATGAACTATAGTCAATCACCTTAGATATATCCTCAGATATATCCTAAGATAAGTTATAACGTGTTTTTATATAGCATCTGTCTCTTGTGCCACGGTGCCCTATTGCATAGCCTCTGTGCCTGCTAACTTCGGCTCTGCCTCCTTTAGCTCTCTTATTGGGCCTGTAGGTGCTTTTTTAGGTCCAGCAGTGCCATCATTTAAGGAAAACAATATTCTTTGTTTTTTTCATGCAAACATATATTAATTTTTCTGACCTCTGCCGCCATTTTCTTTGCTACGATAAAATCACATATATGCAATACACTTGCACGAATGGCGTGCATGCTGTGAGGAATAATAATAGGAATGGGGTTTGTTTTCTTTTATAAAAAAACGCATGGAGGTGGTAAATGCTTATATAGGTCTGCTGTGTGGAATGATGGGCTTTGCGTGGGTAGATTGAGGGGGTTTGGCACATGCGTGGGTGTGTAGCTGAAAAGGAGAAGATGTACAGAAAGTTGGAGATACTTTTGTTTGCAAGGGGATAAGGAGTGTGAATGGTACACATGCATGAAGGAGCTGATGCGTTTTGGGCCATGGGGTGAGGTTTGTTTTAAGTTAGTTTAGTTGAGCTATGATAATTTGTTGAAACTAAATAAACTTAAACTAAGTTGGTAAGAAGTAGTTTTATTTTTGGCTTACTGTTTGGGGTTCATGACATTGGGCAGCGCAGATACAGGGATATGGGCTGAGAAGCTTATGAATTTATTTATTTAAATAGTTTAGATGAGTTGGATAATTTGATTTAGTAAGTTAGACAGCCTAACTTACTAAAAGATGTATTTAGATGCTACTTATATAGTGCAGGAAGGTATGTCCTTGTCCAAGGTGGGCTATACCATCAACCTTTTCAATTGTTAATATTGTTTGAATTTAAACTGTTACTTATATGTGCCAATTGTTTACTTATATGTCCTTGTCCAAGGTGGGCTATACCATCAACCTTTCAACTATAGAAGCTCATTTGTGTTTGATGATTTTGATCACACTCTTGCACACACTTGTTTTTTTTTCAAATAAAACACATCAGTTTCTGTATAAGCACGCTGGTGACCGTAAACCAGCATACACAATATGCCTACATCAACAGCAATATTGGTTTTTGATTAACTAAACATGATATATGATTCTCAGTTATATTTATCATTGTATTCCATGTTTATTAGAAAACGCAAGCTCTTTACTTTCTACGAAGCCTGGTACATCACATTCTAAACATTTTTATGTGATTTTGCAATTTACTATGGTGAATGGTGAACTGGTTTGGGTACCGGTCCACATCAATATGATCAAATATATGAACTTCATAATTGTCGATGGTAGCTTCGTGTACAAAAAAGGAAAGGTTATATAGTAATACTGTTAAATTTAGTTTAACTATTTGTTATGAACTACTGAATAAGTTAACAGATATATAGTGTACTCACAATAGATGTGGAAGCATTTAATTCAGCAATGATGTGACTATTTGAAAAGAGGCGAGCAAGAAAGTTCTTTATATACATACAAGACTAAGAAGAGAATGGTCCTAAAACACACGGGGGATTTGATCTCAATACAACTACCACATGAGAATTAATTTTGTGAGTACCTACTATTTTATTAGTTTCTTTTTACTTGAATTATATGCAATTTGTTTCTATTTGGTAGAAGTTTAAAGTGTAGTGGTGCAGTATTTATGAGTTAGAAGCGAGTACGATTGAGTTTATTGGCCATCCATTGGCACTGCATAGAGATGATAAGTACTTGGATCAACTTGAGCAGAACGAAGGAATTTGTAATGTTCCATGCACTCATAAATTACCCATTGAAAACTCAGCATTGAATTGCAGCCTCGTCATGCGCAAACATCACTTACGAATTCTAGCACCACCTGGTTCTTATAAGCATGCTTTACATTCAAAATAATTGAAAACTATGATTGTGGATAAACTTAATTCATTGCGTACTAAATACAAACCAACTACATTAATATCATCCATTAAGTGACTTTTTTAAGTGTTAAAAAATTAAAATACCTACTATGATTCAGTATTAATAATTAGATACCTGTTATCATACATCTACTAATGTCATTGTTTTTTGCTCTCTAGGGTCTAAAAGACGCACCAAAAAGACATGTACAACGAATTATTGGTAATCAAGCAATGAACAAGGCTTTAATTGTTATATCTGTTGTCATATTTTGTTAGCACTATTTGTATAAACTTGGTTGTGAATGCTTGTGGTATGTGAAATATTTTTAAAAACTATAATCAAACTGATTATAAATATTAAATTTGATTATGTGATTTGTGTGTTTTTTAAATGACTTGAATATGATAATGATATGACTGATTGTTTGTTTGTATATGTTTTTTATTGGTTTGACTATGAAAATCATGTGATTGATCACTTATTTTAATATATATATATATATTATATAAGCAGTTATTGGAAATGGTACAAGTTATTAATTGTAAATAATAGCATTAAAATATATTGTTAAACAACTAATAACTTGTAGTAGCGTTTTAAAAATGCTACAAAAATGAATGTAAAGTAATATAAAAAATTATACAGTTGAATAAAAAAGGCAACAGAAAACACTTTAGTTGCATGTTAAAAACGCTACAATATGGTTATTTTTTGTAGCGTTTATCACAACGCAACAAAAAATTCAGACTTTTAGTTGCATGTCGTATTGCAGCGTTATCTAAAACGCTACTACAAGTTATGGTAGCGTTTTTTCAACGCTACCAAAAGTATTTTCTGGTGTTGTGTGGGTGCGACCAACTCCCGGACTGATGCTCGACCGACCCTGTATATGTCCAAACTCGTTCACGACCGACTATGTATATGACCAAACTCATGCACGACCGACCAGCTTTGGGTTGCATAACCGATCGCTTCCTGAAAGTGCGACCGACTGCTCTGTTGAACCCAAATGCTGACCGACCAGTCCCTGCTCGACCTCTCCTTGCTCGACCAGAACACCAAAACCAAAACCATGACCAACCCGACCACACCATGGTGCGACCGACACGATAATGCTCGAGCCAACACTGCTCCAAAACATGACCGATCGACCCGTGCTTGTATGACAGACCCCCTCATATGTGCGACCAACCCCCTGTTGTATTGCACATTGTACAACATGTTGTACTACGCTCGACCCATGGCCCGTACGCATCACCCGTAACCTACACAGCTCCAATTCAAGTCCAATTTCGACCAAAACTTCGCCAATCGACTAACTCGATGAAATCTATTCATACAATTCATCAATTACGACCATAGTCATGTTATGAGATCAATAACAATATGAATATGACAGTTTCATAAAAATAATACAATTTCACCAAAATCATACTAAAATGAACATATGATCGAAATATCCCCATAAGCAATTTCACCAAAAATAATTCAATTTCACCAAAGTCATACTAAAATGGACTTATCAAGGTGTAGATCTATGAGAAAATGCTTGAATTTGATGAAAAACATGACCAACCATTCATATACTTGATTGAATCCATGTGAGATATGCATATCACTCACCAATTCTCCAAATCAAAGCAAAATCAATGAACTAAGATTCCAAACAGCAAACAATTCGAACCAAACTCCTTGATCCGATGAACATTCCCTTCGAATGTTGTAGATCTAGCCCCGAATGGTGTAGATCTTTGATTTCCTTCCTTTAGATTTTGGTTTTTAATGGTGGAAATGTGTTAGAGGAAGGAGGAACATAGGCCACCAAATGAGAAAATAAAGAAACTAAACTATTTCTCATACCTCTCACCCCCTATTTATACCCTTCCACTAGTCCACTAATAGGCTCTACAAATCAGCCCATTAAGCCTTCACAAACCTAAACAACCAACTGTTAAAACCTGAAATAGTGGTTACTCCTAAACCGCTAAGCCAAATCTTTAATGTAACCACTTTATGGAAAGACAATCATCATTTTCTTTCCAATGGCACAGGTCTCACCATTTGTTTCGACCTGAGTCAAAAGTGATGCCATGTACAAGACTGACAGGGGAAAAAATATCATAAACAAAATTGGTAAAAAAAATACGGACATGTCTCATATCCCCATAAGCAACATATTAAAATATGAGAATGATCCAACCCTCAGGAAATAAATTAAAAATATTTTACGATCCTCCGATATGTAAAATGCGGACTGTTACAATACACACACGCACACACACACACACACACACGTACACACACGAGCGTGATGATGGCACGTGCCCCACGCTTGATCATGTCATGTGCTTCGCACATGGATTGTTATTGACCCATTATTCAAGGGCCAACACATAAATTATTAAGTTTTAAAAGGAAAAAAAATCTACTGCACAGATCATTTTTTTATGGGATAGCTTTTTAATTTAAATAATAACAATTTTGGTACTTTACGGTCGAACCAAAAGTATGTGTTTCGAACACAATTATTATATATATATATATATATGTATGTGTATATATATATATGGGAAACTCTATTCTGATACAAAATTACACAAACTAAATCTCAACCACTGGATTCTCCCATGAATTCCACTATTCACATAAAGACAAATAAATCCAACAGTGGAGGCTTTGTGTCTCTTTCTTTTTGTTTGATTTTGTGTCCAAATAGTCGGCCCATATACATACATACATATATATAAATACATACATACATATATAGATATATATGAAGTCTTTATATATAAAAAAATAGATGCAACTGATGATACAGTTAATCTCCACCATTGGATTGCTATTTGATTTTCATCTTAAGGGTAAAATGATCCACTAGCCCACTTTTGTGTTTCTCGACTAAACAAATATCAAATTAAAAAAAAAAAATCTTACCGTAAAAAGTAGAATTCTATTTCTTTCCGTGCAAACTGAGCAAGTCAAATAAATGCAGTAAGCGTCTTTCTTTCCTTCACTTTTTTGGTCAAAGGATCGTGTTCTCAGTTGATTGATCTAGTTCCAACTTAAACATAATCTTTCCAAACGTTGCTCAGGACTGAACATTAGCGTACCAGTTTGTGTAAAAGAGCGTTTATTTAACGGCAAACCAAGTAAATTGCATAAAATGCGAGCTTATCAGGGATTAAAAAAAATTAACGTCTACATAAAAAACAAAGCAAGTCACATATAAACAAGTTAGTAGAAGCTGTTTCATACAACAAATTCCTAAAATAGAAACTAACTAATATCAAACCTCGGTTACTCTATTTGTCTCACAGGTATCACAACGACAGTAGAGTTCACTTGTGTTTTGCATAGTAGCATACGACTAGTTCTCTTTTAAAAACTGAATGCAAACCTACAACTGGCCTTCACCTCTTAATATACAAATAAATCATGCTCATCAGGCTAGTAGAAACAAACGGCTATGCAATGTAACAACAATTACACTGCCAAAATTGGATTATATATAACAAAAGGCAGGTAAAATTTCAGATAAGTAAATCAGGAAACAAGTTGCTTTCCATCAAATTGGAGGATCAAGGAAGATATGTTTCTACACAAACATGGACTGATTATAAACCTATTACTGCGTAATAGGAAGGGAAGGAGACAACGGTAAAATAAGACCGCCATAATCTCTAAACATATCAGCTAGAAGTTGACCAATTTCAATATTATAGAGAAATTTTCTGGGATTTATACTCAGAAGTATGAATCCCAGTGAAAAAGTAGTATACATTCATCGTAATCACATCCACCACAGTCTTTGTGATCAGATCAAACATATACAAGAAACCACTGGCAAAGCATGACTTTGTGATCAGATCAATGTCGCACTCAGTAACTGAAAACTTTCGATCCCATCTTCCTATTTTTGACGAGAAGACTTCGGAATTATATCCTTTGCCCAGGTAACCATATGAAATTTTAATTACTTCATAGTGCTGCTTGGACCAACTTGGATCAAAAGCCAATACAAAGAGACAATCGCCTGCATTATTGCATGCAACTGACCTACATTTTGCGGTAGCTGGGTTCCAAAGATAACGTAGTGTTTGGTTTATTTTGTGTTTTGAGTTTTCAACGTTAATTATGAAAATTATGAAGATTTAAAATATAACGGAGGTGACAAATTAATGACGAAGAAAGTGACGGAGGGGATGGTGAATGGATGAATTTGTTATCATATCTTTACGTTGTTTCTTGAAATATGGAAAGTAATAAAAAGTTGCTTTTGGTCTTTTGTGCTAATTTCATTCTGCAAAACTATCGTTTTTCATGATATGTATGTGTTGTTCGTACATTTAATTTATAAGTACAAAAACTCAAAATTAAAAGCTATAAACCGAACGCATCCTAAATTTCTTCGGAAACCGAAGGTGTTGCAGATAGGACAATTCAAAATTTATACTCCATCATTCCATTATATAAATATGATTCTCTCAAGAGCCATGCGGGACAGTAGTCCATCGAGGAATCACCAAACCCTTTCAGAAGACTAAGATACTCCACGCGTTCTTCAATTCTACCCACACAAAATACTCCCACAAGTACAAGAGGAAGTTTGTTACGAGTGTGACACTCAAGTACAAGAGAACGAAATGATCTTGAAACATTTCTAAAATGAAAAATCGAACTAACTGGTAGACAAACCAGAATTTCCGTCAAAACATCATATGGAAGTACACGCTCTGACGTTGAGGCCGTGGAGTATAAAAAACGATTATTTTTGTTTTACCTTAATAAGTGTACGTTTGCATTTGATATTGTTTGTTGAGTGTGACGTGTAAAATGCAAATATCGAGTACAGTAATGCAAAGTATATAGAGTACAACAAAAGATTCTATTCTTTTTAATAAACGAAGAAATTTTTTTATTCTTTCCCTATTTGGATTTTTTTTGGTAACAATATCAAAGAATTTTCTTTAACAATATGAAAAGGATTTTTATTTAACTATACTAAAAAGGATTTCATTTCGAATGACTCTATTGCCTGCCCCAACAAATTCTCTTCATCCCTTAAATAAACAAGAAGATATTCATAGACCAAATCACCATAAATTACATCACAAATAACATCTCAATTGATAGTTATTCTAAACCCCAACACAATGCTACAAACTTGATAGACTGAAATTTGGCTCTAAACTACCGGAGTGAAGTGAATTATTGAACTTTAATTATTATTTATTTGAGGCCTATAAGTCATTCCCAAAGCTAAACCTATCAAAAAAATTCAAAAATACATTCACTGCAAATGAGATAACTTCTGAAATCACACTTAAGCTTTTTGAGGTGTCATTGAATTTAACATCTACTATATACGGTTGAAATGCCTCTCAGTTGGTTATATGTCAAAGTGCTAAATTTGGACGTTTTAAATATATTAATAAGGAGATATCAGTTGACTCTAGTAATCAAGTCAAATCATGAAGATAATATATAAATATGGAGAGGGTATATATTTGATTTAAGGAATCAATCAAATATTGGTATAGGTGGAAATTTTATAAAATTGTGACAGATTTACGGTGGAATCATTTTGGAAATATTTCATCCTTATCTATGCATCATTCTTCATCCTTACTCCTATATATACGCAGGCATTTGTTCATATTTTCAACACACAAAAGAAGAAAGCTCTCTTCATAATTATCTTCAACAAAATCTTTATTCCTGTATCTATTATAAAGTGAGAAAGTTGAATTGAGTTATGTATTTCTTCACTTATTGTACCTCCTCTTGAAGTGAAGAAATAAAAGGTTGTTGGCTCCGAGGACGTAGACATAGTCGAATCTCGTTATACTAGTGCGTTATTTTCCATTTCTATTTTGTTTTTCTCTATAATTTGAACCATTTGTTTTTCTTTATCATCTTTATTTGACTGGCATTGTTGAGATTGTCGACGAGCAAGATTATTGGGTGTCCCGCTTCCGCTGTCCAAACCACTGATTTTTCACTATAGTTTGGTATTAGAACTTGTTGTTTTGTTCAAAAGCTATTCCAGCTATGTCTAATTCCACAAAAAATAACGGTGGTTGAAGCGCTACAAATTATGAGTTGCTTGATTTGATGAAATGGGGGATTTTGGTACATGGAAGATGAAGATGGAAGCTATGTTGAAGAAAGAAAGGGCATTTAAGGTTGTCTAAGAGCCAGAGAAATTGAGGAATTCAGCACCTTAAGAGATAGAATAATTGGGAGAGGATGCTCTTATTGCCTTCCAACTTAGCCTTTTTGATGAAGTATTTAGAGAGTTTTCTCATGTGAAAACTGCTAAGGAACTATGAGATGCTGTTTAGAGAAAGTTCTACGACAAGTCTTTCACCAACCACATCATCCTACAACAACAACTTTATTTTTTTCAAGATGAAGCTTGGAAAAAATGTATTTTTTCATGTGGATGCCTTAACACGATTGTCATGAATCTTAGAGTAGTTGACGTAAAGATTCAGCATAAAGTGCAAGCTGTTATTCTATTATGTTCCTTGCCTGCAGAGTATAACACTTTTGTTAACTCTACGATCTATGGGAATTTATCTATTTTCTTGGAGGATATGAAGACAAATTTTCATAACGCGATGTTGAGGGGAAAGTTAGGAAGCATGAGCATGGAGAATGATTCTGAAGGCCTTATTACACAAAGGGGAAAAAGTGAAAGTAGACCCAAATATGGCGGAGATATAGCTGAGTTCAGATCTCAATCAAGGGGAGATCAGAAGAGAGTTTGTCATTATTGTAGAAAACTTGGACATTATATTGCAAGTTGGCCGAAGTTGGAGAATAAGTTGTTCCCCAATTGGCTTCAGCTTCTACTGCGGAGACATCAGATTAAGAAAGTGATCCTGACATTTTTATAGCTTTTTCCCACTACAACAAAATTGGGATTTCATAGCGTTTCAAAAATGCTATAATAGCCTTTCATAGCGTTTTAGAGAACGCAATATAACGACATGCTATAATAGATACCCAGTATTTAATAGCATTTAATAAAACACTATCTAAAGTCCACCTATTATAGCGTTTCTCCTTGACTTTGTATAGCGTTTATTGGTATACATTTTGATGCTTGTTATAGCGTTTCTCATAGACTTTACATAGCGTTTCTCCTAGACTTTACATAGCGTTCCTCTAGACTTTACATAGACTTTACATAGCGTTCCTCTAGACTTTACAGCGTTTATGAATGTGAACTATGTTGCTTGCTATAGCATTTAGTTTGTTATATCATAGCGTTTTTGAAACGCTATGATTTTGTATAGCACTTCTATAGCCTACCCCACCTTCCTTTTCTTTAATTTATTTTATATATTTATATACATATATTTTTCTCTTGCTCAGATACATAGAAACATAACACATTTTCAATGACAACATATATGTAAATTATAACAATAATATTGTATACATGTCATTCAAGTAGTATGTAAATTACAACATGATATACTAAATAACTGTTAAACGACTACAAAATAAACGAAAGGAAGACAACTTTGTTCCATACCACATAATAGTTATAAGCTACAAATTTGATTTCAAATGCCTTCATCAAAAGTGCTGAAGGATGGATGAGTTTAGCAATGTGCTCAGCAAGTAGCTTATCATCTTTTTCACTCAACTGCAAAAAATGCGACGTAAACAATGTTATATGAGAAAATGAACAAAACAGAAGTGCACAGCGTAACAAAAAAATTTCACTGCCCAAAAATAATGAATAAAATGCAAACGAGCTAAATGAAACACATACCAAGTACAATAGAAAGTAATAAATAAAGTAAGAGAGTAGTCCTGTACCAAAATTGAATGAAGACGTGTATGCACTCACTATTTAATTAAATCACAAATATGCCATTATTTATCTTGCAGCTAATGTACTCTACTAAATATTATACTTTAAAGTGTAAAATTACTTGCATATTAGTATGGAACAACTCAATAAGACCGGTGGCATTATGGAAGAACTGATATGAACAATTCAGTGGTCAAGTCATTTATATAAGATAAACTTAATACACACAATTAAAATGTTCTTTTACGCATAAAAAAAAGTCTTTAACATCTAATAGAATAATGCAGATCAAGTTTTTACTCCTATAACTCGCATTCTCGAAGCTAATGGATACAAATTCATCATCTATAACTTCTTCCTAGGACTATAAACAGCTAAACCATATTTAGCAAAAATTCACGGGATGGCTTCACCAATTAAAATTTACCATTTTATAATATAAGAAACGAAGTTTACACAAAAAAAGGGCAGTCATAATTAGTACATGGCATGCAGGAGAAAAGAACTGACCTAAGTTTCCTAATAAAAGTTGTGAAAGTCAACAGGCTATGATTTATATGCGATCCTTCCTTTAATCTTACTCCATCTGCTTGAGTTTGAGAAGCTCTCTCACTTCCTACAAGATCTACTAGATTCTGCATAATTTATATTCTATAAATAACAGGATAGAATGCTGCAAAAAAATGTTAAAATTGAAACAAAATAAACACTTATAAGGTTAGCTAAAAAAGATTTTACACAACCAGACTTTTCTCGTAGCCTACTCTCGATTGTCTACATCAAAATTAAAAACAGGAAAGAATCCAAATTTAGTGGAAGCAGGATATTCCTTACTCTATATTCCAATCAATAAATATACCAATCTGATTATCTGATGCGACCTTCAGCTAGTGTCATTCAAAGCAGTTTCACCAACCTGCGTTTTAGCTGCAACAAACAAGAAACTGCTCCGTTCATAATAGAACCCATAATCAATTTCCTATAAATAAGTAAACATTTTAGACTAACCTTCACATATTCCAATTAGATGCCTTAAATGTTGATCATCTTTTGCTGTTGCTTCTTCTAATTTATCAACAATAGTCCCTTTCTACGTGAAAGGAGATAAAACATGCCATTATAATAAAATAGTTGATACCAACTAGGAATTTAAAATATGGAAGTAACAGTACCTCAGGGTCATTTAGCAGCCTCAAAGGACCAGATTGCTTAAAGGTCTTACATGTACAGTAACAAATATTTCATTGATATGTGATCCACTAGGAGTGGACATGAGTTGTTTTACAACTTTAGCTGGAGTGCAAGGAGCAGATGTAGAGCTTTTTTCTGTTTTTGGTGCTGGAGTATTTAGTGCTGACGTTGATCCTTTACCTAATCTTGAAGATTTTGTGTTATGCAGCCTAACTGTTGCCATTTCTTAATCTGGAAGATTATTAATTAGGATTAATTTCTGATCTTAAAGTATCAAGAGATAGGACAGTGATACTAACTACTGTTTCTCAGCACCTGCACATAATACAAGAAATAAATAGTATAATAAGTCAACTGAGCCACATTATGCATCTATGACCCAAGGTTTACTGAGCTATAGATCTTATTACTTAAAGGAGCATGAGCAACCTAGCAAGATATCATGAGAATTATAATATAGGTAAAATTTAATGCTAAACTAAACACATGTCAATACATCCCGTGGAACACTTGCAAAATGTTGGAAGATAACTATAGAATAAAGTACACTAAAAAAATGGAAATCTCGCAACAATCAATTAACATGTAGTGAAAGCATTGATTACATCGTTGAAACTACAATCTAGAAATAAGTTTCACAATAGTTGTTATCTCATACCAAGTTTTCTGAATTGCTAGCAGTTTACAACTGTCTTTTTTTTTATTAAATTTTATGTATTATATGTCTTTTCCAAAATTTTATATTTAATGAAAATCACAACTGGTCAAATTGAAGTTTCTACCTTAGCTTTAGCGTAAGTTATTGCGCTAACCTTATTGTGAATGTATTTTTTTATTTCTGTTGTTGTGAAACCCATTAATGAACATGCTAATGATTCCCTTGAAATTCCTTTGAAAGGTATTTTTTAATAACTATAGTTGTAGCTTTTAGCGATTTTCTGTTTATTTTTTAGTCTACTTTATTCTAAATAAAATGATAGTGGCACACTTACAAACAGAAATATATGCCATCAACCAACATAAACAAACATAGCAATATTTCTGTTTGTGTTTTTTAGCACGATTTTATTTAGGTGATACCCTCTCATACTAGCATGTCTAAAGAAAGATTGCATGCAGGTAAAATGATTTATCTGGGTTTCACTTTTAATTTATCTGTGTTGTTTTACTTTTAATTTGTAGGTATAATGTTTTGGTAACGTTTGCACTTTCTCATACTACCATGTCTAAAGAAAGGTTGCTAGGTAAACTTGTTCTTACTGAACAACGTGCAATATTGCACAGGGAGAACTGCAACTGAAGGTTTGTTAATTCAATAAATAAATCGGTGTTGTTTGTACTATTTTTTTTGTCTCACAGACAAAACCAGTCAAGCATGGTACGTGCCTGAAACCCAAAGTGCAGACTTCCACAATTTATATGGTCATATGCAGTTCTACATTTCGATGGTCTGACATCTGAACACTGGTTACCCCTAATCGCAGCCTTACTCTCACTCAAGCATACAAATAAATAAAACGACTGAACAATTAATCTCTGATCCACACTTACTCTCAAGCATGTAGACAAATAACACAACTGAACAAAGTCAGCAAACTGACTCAGTTTAATTAAATGTATGTTGAATCAATAACATAGTAGTTAAGGCGCGCGCTTAGGCGCGCCTATAACGCCTAAGGTTCAGGCGCAGCTGCTGCACCTCGCTGGACGGCGAGGCGCTGCGGCTACGAAAGTCGCGTAAAAAGCATGACTTTTGCGCCTTTTCTCGAGACACCAAAACTTAGAAAAACATTTTACCACGTTTAGCTTAATTTCATATGAGTTACAATCCGCAGCTACAAATGAATGAATGACGTTGTTGCAATTAAACTAGATAGGTGCAACTACTTCAAAAGTATTTTACCACATTGTGTAGTCTTTTTTCTTGCACATGATGACTAACGATTAATTAAGAAACACTAAGAATTAAAGTGTAAATAAATACATATACAAACTATTCACTAAGATTTTTTTGTGTTATCACTTTATCATAACGGTACATCATTATTCACTAGGCCAAACGCCTTTATTTTTAACGTCAATTAGCATTCGCATTTTGCTATAGCATTAGTAGTATTATTATCATCTTCATTTTCCATCAGAAGTTGACCTCTGGTTATTATAAATGGGTGACAAATGTAATACAATAAAAGCAATTCCAAAACTATTAAACATTATCATGATAGAATCGAATAGTGATCCTATCAACAGTACACAAAATTCTAGTATACTGGAAAATGAATTACATCATAATGAATCAATAGGGTTGGGATGAATTTTCAAAATAAGAGGAAGCGAAAATCAATATGCAGGCTTTATAAATTAAGTGATAATATCTGCATACCAGCTTGAAACAGCTGTTGCATTCATTGGCTAATATCAGATAAATAAAATTAGTAACATCGTTTTTTTTTTCATTTCAGTAATAATGGTTAATGCTAAAAGGAATTTGTACGATTGATTTGAAATCAATGACACACCATTAAAATTCATCAAATGTCACATTTATATATGGAAAAATGGTTAATGATTAACATGAAGAATTAATTGTCAGGATCTGCAAAGTCTAGGCGTTCTTTAATGGACCCAATTGGCACAACTGCATGCATATTATTACAACACTAACGACCATGTTATAACATGTATGTTCAACTGGTGATTGAAAACACAATATACATGTTGAAAATAATGTGGAACCTGGTGTGAATTTGATTTCACGAATCCTTCTGCGGTACCCACTCCACTATGCATCCCAATTCTTCCTTCGTATCATTTTTCAAATTAACCATGGCATCTCCATCTACCAAATTAGCCCGGATCACACACAAAAACGGGTACCCACCACCCACCAGCCTATGCCAAAACCCTACCGCGCCATGCTCTGACATCACGGTGATGCTTCCAAAACTCACATACACTACCGACATGGGCGGTTGCTTGCCAAGCCATTGCTGACATGACGCGTCCTCTTTCTAGTAACTAGCTACCGTACTCGACGTTGTCAAAGTATGAAGAGTGTCAATTTCATGGATGCAAGGGCATATGAAATTAAGATGCAATAAGGCTGGTTCTTCAATCGTGTCCACCGTGTCTAGTATCAGAGCTTTAGCATGGTTCAGGTATTTGTCGTTGTCAGCACATACTGAAGAGCAGGGTCCTTCATTGACTTGCATCGTTTTATGAGGCTTGGAAGGTCTCTTCCTCGCAGAAAAGACTGCATTCCTGGCACGCTTTTTATTGCTTTGTCTTCGTCGTTTCCATCTGCATCGTTTACATGAGGAGTTTTCTTTTATTTCCGAATGGCATGCATGTACGTACTGCACTAATTATTTAAACTATTTATATTAAACTAATTAATATTGGAAGGGGATCTCTTTGTTGTTGATCAGAGCATGGGCACTGCAATAAGCGAGGACACTACAGGCGCTGCTGGTACGCACTACCATGGTAGGAAGGTTGTTCTTGACTGTGACTTCATAGAAGTTGGCTTCACGAATGCCTGCTGTAAACATATTTTATTCTCGGATTCAATAGAAGTTGCTAGTAAGTGTATTGGTGGTCCATTCATTCTGTTTTTATACACCTGAAATGCACATTTGATGCTAAAGAACAAACATGTGATTAATTATTTAAAATTTTCCTAACATTATATTCTGTAATTACATATTATCATGTGATAACTAGAGTTACAAACAGTATAAATTGTCACATGCTCAAGAGTAAACTTTCATTGTTGGCAATAAAAATGCCATAATATGATTTAGCAGGCATCATCAAAACTATAGATCAAAATACAAAGAAAATTTTGTCAATTTCTAACGATGTGAAATGGAGATCATGACGGCAATCAGGATAAATACCGAGGCTTCAAAAATATATGGCTTACAAAATAAATGCCTGAGTAAAAAACTAAAAAATAATTCAATGAGTAACCTGATTATTTAGTTGAATATATTCCTATAAGAGCCCAGGTGTAGGTCGCGCTAAAAATTATCATCACCAACAATTGCATAACGCAGCAACCTTCAATCACAAATGGATCATCAATCCAGCACTTACCGCACTTTCTCACTGCAAAACATCCAATACACCTCTACACCCTGCCTTAATGTTAGATCAACCAAACAAATCACCCAAGCAAACCATACACATACACTAACCAACCACAATAGGTTTTGAATCATCAATGATGGTTGTGGCCACTGAGACAATTGATAGAATATCAACGATGGCTTTATCCACTACAGATGATCAACCCAACTTCAGACCACATCACCAGACATAACTCTTTGCAGGGACCAATTAGCAAAGTGCATCCCTCAATTTCCAGCAGTAAGGTTAGCTTCCAAGCTGGTATTTTCCTAACATATCAAATAGAGTAAATAATATTTTTACATGACTCATAAACTATTAACCAACTCTGTTTGACATGCATTCAAAAATGCAACATACGAAATAGAGTAAATAAGATTTACATGCACATCTAAACCAAAGGTATTTCCGTGTGTTGTGTAAAATGTAGGCAACTTCGTATTTATACACTGCATAATTCATGTGTAAGGCCCGTTCCACTAGCCTACTACATGTTTTTCTTAGTTTTGAATGAACTCATGTTAACTGTTTTATTTTACTTTTCCTAACATTGTGGTTTCTTCATTTGTGTCTTATCACGATTATTGAGATGTTTTATATTGGGTTCATTGGATTTTTAAGTCTGCATTAGTCAACAATAATACTTTGTTCTAGCCCCTAATTAATTTCATGTTTAATTTAACTTTTTTCTTTTTTCTTTAATGTAAACGTTGATTTAGTAGTTTTTTAACTCTCTACGGTTACTTACGGGCCTTCAATAGCAGCAGATTGATTGTGTCTGAATACTTAAGTAGATTGCTAATTAGAACGCTTACCTACAAACTATTACTAAATGTATAAACAATGCTCTTTATATATTCACCATCTATGGATCGCTGGGTAGGGAAGTTTGTGTGCAAAATAAAATACATTTATCTAACCCAGTAACATAATGTAATGAAACTATATGCCTTTAACTATATAGTAGTAGATATGCGTGACACCGGATACCATGATTTATCGTTTTGGTCATGGACTATATTCATTAGCTTACAGAAACCAATATACTATTATTTAGTTATTGGATTACATTTATTCTTGTGGATTGAAATCGAAGGACCATTTTTATGCTATGCTAGGTGCAAAGAGAACATTCGCTTCTATTGTAATTTGGTATCTAGTGTACAACTGTGGAGTACACAATCCATCCTGAACATCTGGGTGTAACTGAAAATAATAATTCATGTAGCCCATATAGTATTAATTACTCATAAAATAACCCATCAGGGAACTCAATATTGTTGTCACATAAGCATAATACTGCAACAAAACTACAAAATAAAACGGACTAAACTAAAATAAAACACTATACCGCAACAGAACCATGAGTATAAAGATCTTACATAGACCACATTTGATGTCTATACAATCTAGTGTAAATGATAACTAAATAAATCGAAATAAAACCGTAGAGTGTAATAAATATGACCATGATTTTGATGGTCATATCATTGCCATTGATAACTACTCACAACTTCGATTTCTTGAATTGACATAATACAATTCAGATTTCATCAATGCCTGACTGATTGCCAGTTTGGTTCTTTTTTTTTTGGTTGACTTTTGATACGGGATCCTTTTTTGGCTTAGCATAGCAGACTTTTTCCTGCTGTAAGTTTAAGAGCAATTTTCGAAACCAAAAGAAAGCAGTGATTATATATCATGGGTTTTTGGAAATTGTTACTGTAATCGAATTCAACAGTGGTGAAATTATTCACAGTCATGATCATTTTACCTATTGAACACTTGCAAATCATTTTAGTTTATTATTTTCCTAAATAGAACTAGTGAAGTCAAAATTTACATAAAATTATATAATATGTAAATATAAACTTTAACTAAATGTATTGTTCTTCTCATATTGATATCCAACAACTGAATATAAACGGTTTATCAGTCTTTTATGTATTTCTGTTGGATACCAACTTTTAGACTACATCAAATACTTTAGTACTGAATGCTCAATGAAGTAAAATAATCATCTTACAGGAAACTATGAGACAATGGAAAAATGCAAAGAACAACGAGAAGTATACAAACTTTTTTAGACCAGAGAAAGATTTAAAAAAAAACATAGTAGGTATAAGTGTAAATAGACAGATAAGAGATAAGGTGCTAGAAGTAAATAGAAAATGAGATTAACCAATTAACACTGATGTCATTGTAAACAATCAAACCTTGAATAATATTACTGTATGCACAATTAAAATAGGGGCATCGAAGGTCATTTCTATTAGGGTTGCAGGCAGAATATTGGTGACCTCCATTATTGTGGAGTTGTTTGTTGTAGTATGACCGACTTGGCATTAGCCATGGTAAATACCTACAATTATATATATATATATATATATATATATTATGTGTGCTCTCTTCTTCTTAGAAGATCACACATTTTTGGTTTTTCAAATATATATATATATATAAACTTATCTACAATGTTTGTTTTCACTTTAGATGTAACTGAATTTATAAATATCTAATTTATTGAAATGTGCATTGGGTCATTCTGTATAATCATCATTTGTGCATTATCAAGAAATGAAGTCCACCAAAATTTGGGAAGTGTATGTACTAACGTGAAAATATTTTTCCCATCTACACGAGGTGGTTATTCCTATTTTATTGAATTTTACGAAGTGTTTTATTCTAAAGCGATTTCAAATAATTACAGAATAACCAAGCAATAAATCATAACTAATAATAACATGCGTTTTGTATGATTATAATTGGCATAAGGACAACTAACTATGCAATTGATTTTTTTTAATGACTAATCATAACTAGTTGTAACTTACATACTCTATATCTATATTAATTATAGAACCATGATAAATATTTTGTTTATTGGTCTGATAATAAAATGCATTGTATGGGTTCATTCTAGTTTAAATAAATATATAAAAAGTTCTTGTTTGGGTCTGTTTTCTCAAAATATCATATATGTAGTCCCCATCGAAAACAAAAAAATGACTCCATCTTAAGTTTTATTCCAATATACAGGCACCTTTTTTGTTTCTTTTTTGTAATTCCAAGAACATTATCAAGTCATTACCAATGCATTGCTAGCTCTTAACTGATTGTTGTATTTCCTTCTTACCTATATATGAATGAAATATATCTACTATTGTAGACTAATCCACTATGAACTTACTGAGCAATTCTGCAAACACGTTACTTGCGATCATAATATATCAAAATTCATAGTATATTAACCATTAAACTATGTTGGATAATCATATCTTATGTTTAAATGGACAAAGGAAACATATTCTTGAATAAAAATGTATTTAATAGCTAGACGAATAAAAAACAAATTTAATGGTAGGCACATAAATTATTTTAAATTCCTTACCTGAATGATAAATTGATGTTGATGGAAGTTTAAATTTCAAGATGCCAGTTCTAGAACCGTTGCTTTCTTATATCATCCTGGCAAGTAGCTTCCAGTTTTCTGTAAATAATAAGATCAAAATTAAAGTTGTGTTGCCAAGAAATTATTAAGTAATGCTGGAACTACAGGCAGTTGCGTTCTTGATAACCTATACATCGATAAGTAGCCATGCTCAAACCCCTTGATTCAGATTAGAGAGAAAAGTTCTCATGAAATTAGTTTTTTTGGTTTAACTAATACTTTAATTTAGATAAAGTAACTAATAAATTCTAAAACATGTTAATTTCATGCCATTTTTCAATTAAATAATTCAAATAATAAATAAATTAAGAATCATAAGCTTGAGCAGAGAAAGATATATAATAACGTTGCCAGTACCTCTCATTCCTGTTCGAATTGGAGAGACACGGGACCAGTTGCTGATAACACTCGTGATTTGGCGATTCATAAATTTTTGGTTTAGGGATTTTGTGAGTCAATGTCAAATTAAGGATCGGTTGTCTTCTAGAGGCAATGGAGTGAAAAAAGAAGCTGTTTTTTTTTTAAGGAAACGACAAAATCGTTTATTTTTATTTCCTACACATTTTTCATCTCCCTCCTTTCTCGATGTATAGCGTTGAGAGCACGGAATTGTTTACCAAAATATCATTGGAAACCATGCACCGCACGAGGATGGGAGAAAATGCTATTTGCTATTGCTATTGAAGTCCCATTTTGTTGTAGTGTCCTCTTCTATGAATAGTACTATTTGGATTATTGACTTAGGAGCATCCTATCACATAACACCTGATAGGCACTCTTTTTCCACTTATCGTCAATTTGATAGAGGAGTGGTTCTGATGGTAAATAATGCTTCTTGGCGCATGGTTGGTGTTGGAGCGATAAAAGTCAAGATGTCTGATGGTGTTGTTTGTACGTTATATGATGTCAGGCATGTGCCTGATTTAAGGCGTAGTTTGTTCCCCATTGGAGCATTGTGCAATTTTGGCTTAAAGTGTGTAATAGAAAAAGATTCATTAAAAAATACAAATGGCTCATTAATAGTAATGAAAGGGGTAAAAGCTGAAAATCAATATTTGTTGAAGGGTACAACTACTGTTGCGGAGTCTATTTCGGTTATTGATTCTGCTGATTTCGATTCTACCAGATTGTGGCATTTTCGTATGCGTTACATTAGAAAGCAAGGTTTGGAAGTTTTGAAAAAGTGAGGCTTGATTGATGGTATTAATCATTCAAAACTTGGCTTTTGTGAAGGATGTGTACTCGGAAAGAAAAAGAAAGTTTCTTTTGGTAGTGCGGAGCATAAGTCTATAAATGTTTTAGTATGTTCACACTGATGTTTGGGGCCCCACACCATGCTTATCTTTTGGAGGAGCCAAGTATTTTGTTTCACTTATTGATGATTTTTCTAAAAAAGGTATGGGTTTATTTTATGAAGTCCAAGAATGAAACTTTTGATAGGTTTCAAAGTTGGAAATCTCTTATTAAGAAGCAGTTTGGAAAGAAAGTGAAAGTTCTTTGTTCAGATAATGATTCTGAATTCACTTCTCAAAAATTCATCAAATTTTGTGAGTTCGCAGAAATCAAAAGACATTAGACCACGCTAGGGGACCCTCGGTTAAATAGGGTTGCAGAGAGAATGAATCAGACTTTACTGGAAAGAACTCGTTGCTTACTTCTGACTGTGGGATTAAAAAAGAGATTATGGGTAGAAACAATATCTATGGCAGTTTTCTTAGTCAACCGCACAGCTTCTACAGTCATAGATATGAAGATTCCTGAAGAAGTATGGAAGGAAGAGCCTGTTTCATATACTACGCCATAAACGACCTATTGCAACATATTTGCAAGGTGTTGCTAGTTAAAATGTCTCGATAGCTATGACATTTTGGTCCTACTGCAAGGATCTATTTTTGATGTTACCTTATCCATAAAAATTTGTTGCTCTAACTAAACAAGTGTAACATGATGCAACATTTTGATATAGCATTGCTATAGCAGACCTTCCCATGTCTTACATGGCATTCCACATTATTAGTTAAAAAAATCTCAGTCGTCAATCCACTATCTACAGCGTTTCCTCTATTTCTCACTAACATTTTCATTCACGTGCTACCTTTTCATTTCATTCTCTCCCCCACCCCCCAAATCGCTAACCCTTTTCATTTCGTAACCCTAAGTGCCCATTGGCTCTAGAAATTAAAAATGGCGATGGCGATATAAAATAGGGTTTCGAATCTCCTTAGATTACTGAAGGGGTATGATGTCGCTTCTTTGTAAATGCTCTCGAATTTCGAGTAGCTATCTTCGTTTGGTTTATTCGAGTGAAATACTTTGATTTGGATCCAAGCAATTTTTGTTCTCTGGTATGATTTTTCAACTTGAATTATGATTTGATTTATGCTCGACTTGGATGAATGCAAATGATGAATCGTGTGTGAATTTATATAGTTTCGATCCCGAAATAATCTCTGATTTCGATATTAGAATTGATCATGATATTTTCTACGATTTTGCGTATGAATCTTACTGCTTTGAATTGGTCCATTCAGAAAATATCGATTTGAAAAAAAAATGTCGTATATTCATTTATGTTTCTGGAAAAGATGCTTGGTGATTTCTGGAACTTTGATTTCTTTTTTTGACTCTTTAAACATCATTCTCAAAATGATTTCTTCTAAAAATATTCTGTCTTGTACTTGAAATTAACCTGCTGCTATTACTCCAATGCATCATTAAGTTGCTAGGAATAGTTTCTTCATTTGATTAAGAATAGATGCTTCACTTGAAAATTTTAAGAACATATGCTTTACTGCTCTTGCTCACTGTGCTTTGTTGCACGTGACTATTTGTGTTATTGCCTTGTGCATTGGAGTACTACCATGTCTTCATACTTGTGTATGTCAAAGCTGATACTGTACTGGATGAATACTTAACTTTGGTAACTTTGATATTGCCTCAAAACACGTGTTTGATATCATTGATGAGTTGAAAAAGATTCATACTTGTGTATAAAATTTTTTGTGCATTGCTTGTCATTAATCTATATTGCTAGTCCCTGCCTTTATCTTGAATCTGGAAGTTTGTGCATTGATTTTCTTGGTTGCCTATTTCCATGATGTTGTCCAGATTATTGTCTTATGTCATATTTCGACCTCTAAACACTTGAACTTACCTAAGCTGTTGTATATTGTTGTTTTTGAGTTGCATCTTGTTTTATATACACTGATTTTCTCTTGTTTTCCATATTCGCATACATGCATATGTAAATTCATGTATGTTAGCCTTTGTTCATCATATATCATCAGCACCTGAACCAATTTTTCCGCTCCATTTGCATTGTTTTATTTACGAGAGCTGCTAGTTAACCTTATATACACCATGTATTACTTCATGTTTGTTGTCATCACTTGTAATTTTTGTGCATGCCTATGCTCTCCATGGGCTTGAGCCTAAACCTTGATCATGTGCATGCATTTGGAAGTTTTCACTATTTGGACTTGGAACCTTGTGAATTATCCATTATGTCATACTGGCTTTTCCATAATATTGTATATGAAACTGCGAAGCCATGTACAAGTTTCATCAACTCCTGATATATGCCTTTGAACCAAAACTTTCTGTTTGCATATACAGTTATTTATTAGCTTGTGCCTTTGGTCCTTTTAGCATTGTCATTGTGTTCCATCTTAATGCACTTGACCCGCTGGTGTGTGTTGGTATTTTAAACTTCCATTTTCACATGGTCTACACATTGATATATATGTGTATATACATACATATGTATGTGTATACATGTATCGTGCATGGGTAATTTATATATGTGAGCTGTTTGAATGGAAGACGTGAATTTTCTTTCAGCTGACCGCTCTATCTGAGTTGTGGCTGTTCAGAATCAGCTAATTTTAAATGCTAGTTCTGATCAACAAAACAATATAGATGTGTCGGGGCTGATCTGTGAACACTCGAGTATATGTGTGTGTATATATCAGATCGAGTCTAGAAAAATGATAAGAAACACACCAAAATTCAAAGGAAAATAAAATTATATTTGCTTGTATTTAAATCAATTTTTGTTTCAGTTAACCGTGTGTGTTTCTGTGGTGGGTATATAGTTGATTGGATTGGATTGGAGCACAAAAAGACTTAGTGTGTTAGTGTCAGTGAACGTATATGTAGTTATGTATGTATAATTGAGTGAATTTAGTGGAATGTAGTCAGGAACATTTGTATATGTGATTGATATGTTATTAACAGTGAATTGTAAATAGTGGAGTTATAAATATGTACTATTTCAAATGATGAAATAAAATATTTATTTGAATAAAAATACTATTTGAATATTTAATTCTGCATGGTAGCATTTAATTCTCCTTTTTGTCATATTATATATTTAAAAAAAATTAATATAAATATCTATAGCAACATTTTTGGAATCTTGCTACAAACACCTAAGGATATTGTTACAGGCCCAAATAGGGTTCTATTGCAACAATATTTGTTATGTTGCCTTAGATAGTCAAAATGTTTCCTTTGAGGTCTGCAGCAACGGCGATAATTGCATCATAGTAAAAGTGTTGCCAAAGATCTATGCCAACATTTTTTGGGCTTGTGCCAACATTTATTTCGTGTTGCATGGGGTCATTTATGGCGTAGTGTATATTCCTTTCTCAAAGTGTTTGATTGTCCATCTTATGTGCATAAGAGAAAAGGGTAGTCGGATCCAAGATCGTGCAGGTGTATTTTTCTTGACCATAAGAAACGAATTAAAGTTTATAGGTTATGGTGTCGTACTACTCAGAAGATTGTTACTAGCAGGCATGTTACATTTGACGAGAAGGCCATGTTGAAGGCGAAGCTTTGTTCTCCTGCTAATGATGATGTTGAGAAGACAAATTCAGAATACCAAGAACAAGGTAGATCATCAGACTTCCATACAATTAAAAATGGTGATTCCGATAAAACCGTGGTTGATAAGGAGAAGACAGATTATCAATCACAAGGTGGAGCTTAAATTCAAACTCGGGAAACCAGAGAGAAGAAAAGACCTACATGGCTTGATGATTTTGTGGGATTAAGTGTTTAAGACATTGACTTTAATGACATGATGGCTTATGCATTAAGCATATTTCATGATGAAACCAGAGATTATAGAGATTCCATTAGTTCAGCTGATATTTCCAATTGGTTAGTAGCTATGGAGGAGGAGATTGAGTCTTTGCACAAAAATCACACTTGGGATTTAGTGTCACTTCATTCCGGTAAGAGTGCAATTGGATGTAAATGGATCGGTGAGGTAAAAGATGGCAGTAATAGTGGCTTAAGGTACAAGGCAAGATTAGTGGCGAAAGGTTATGTTCAAAAGAAAGGTATGGAGTTCCATGATATTTTCTCTCCGATTGTTAGACAAACTTCCATTAGCATTCTTTTGGCATTGGTTTCTCACTTCGACATGGAGTTGTAACAATTAGATGTCAAGACAACATTCTTGCATGGTGACCTTGAGGACAACATTTACCTACAGCAGCCAGAGGGGTTCATTGATAGTAGCAGGCCCAGTCGTGTTTGTAAACTTAACAAATCTCTTTATGGTTTGAAACAGTCTCCTAGACAGTGGTATAAGAAATTTTATAAGTTTATGATCTCACAAGTTTACTCTAGAAGCTTTAAGGACCAATGTGTCTATTTTTAAAAAAAATGATGACATCATCTATTTGTTGCTTTATGTTGATGATATGTTGATAGCTTCTAAGAGAAAGACTAGAATTTCAGAGTTGAAGATGGAGCTTATCAAGGAGTTTGAGATGAAGGATTTTGGAAATGGACAAAGAATTTTGGGGATGGAGATTCAGAGGGATAAAAAGAAAGGAATTTTGAGGCTCACTCAAACTCAGTATATCGAGAAAGTCCTATCTAGACTCAGTATAGAGAATGCTAAACCGGTGGATACTCCATTAGGCACTCAATTTAAGCTATTCAGAGATATATCTCACACATCAGATAAAGACAAAAGGGATATGTGTAATATTCTTTACTCTAGTGCGGTTGAAAGCCATATGTATGCTATGGTATGCACAAGGCCTGATTTACCTCATGTAGTTGATGTTGTTAGTAGATACATGTCTAACCTAGGAAAGACCCATTGGCAAACAATAAAGTGGCAAACAATAAAGTGGATTCCAAGATATTTGAGAGGAACTCTAACATTGGCTTGTTATTTGGCGGTATTGACATAGCTCTAAGTGGTTATTGTGATTCAAATTATGTTGGAAATAAATATGGTAGGAAATCGATTTCGGGCTATATTTATGCACTTAGCATAGGCCCGATTTCTTGGAGATCCAAGCAACAATCCATTGAAGCTTTATCAACTACAGAGGTAGAGCTCATTGCTATTGTGGAAGTGAATAAGGAATGAATGTATTTGTTGCAGCTTTTGGTTTATTTATTAATGATGCAGAAGACCGTGGAGTTGTTTTCATATAGTCAAAGCGGCATTCATCTTGTGGAAAATCAAGCCTACAGCTCAAGAACAAAGTACATTGATGTTATGAGTTCATTTCTCATGCTTGAAGAAGAGAGAAATAAAATAAAGCTGTTAAAGATTCACACAAATGACAATCCAGCTGATATGCTAACCAACTCGGTTCTAGAGGACAAGTTTTAGCATTGCTCAAACTTGATTGGTGTGGTATGAGCTACTTAGCGCCATACAGCGTTGACCCAACAACCATTTTTTTGTTGATTGATGAATTATAATTAAATCGAGGTGGAGTGTTAAATTTGGACATTTTAAATATATTAATGAGTAGATATTAATTGATTCTCGTAATCAAGTCAAATACGGAAGATAATATTTTAATATGGGGAAGGTATATATTCGATTTAAGGAATTAATCAAATATTGGTATAGGTGGAAAAAATTTAAAAATGTTCCAAATTTGTGGTGGAATCAAACTAAAAATATTTCATCCTTATCTATGTAGCATTCTTCATCCTTCCTCTTATATCTACGCATGCATTTGCTCAAATTTTCAACACAGTATAAAGCTCTCTCCATATATTATCTACAATAAGATCCTTATTTCTGTATCTATTATAGGGTGAGAAAGTTGTATTGAGTTGTGTATTTCTTCTCATATTGTACATCCTCTTAAAGGGAAGAAATAAAAGGTTGCAGGATCCAAGGACGTTGGCATAGCCGAACCTCGTTATGTTCTTTCCCTTTTCTATTTCCGTTTTCTCTATAATTTGAGTCACTTGTTTTTCTTTATCATCTTTGTTGAATTGACATTGTTGAGATTGTCGACATGCTAGATTATTGGGTTTTCTGCTTCCGCTACCCAAATTATTGATTTTTCACTACACAATGAACATATTATGTGTCATGTACTAGCTTATAGTGAAGCATACGCTTGCCTGACTGTGTTAGTATCATAAAATATTTATTAGTAACAAAAATATCTATAAATAAAGAGGAGCATACTGTACTTTGTGCCTGCAAACAAAAATGGAAAGCAAGTGCTCTCATTGTCTAAAGCGATAATAACCTATTGCACTTTAATGGTTGCTTAAGCGAGGCTTACTTTTCTAAAGTTGGAATTTCTATTTTCTGACATTACAATAAAAGCTTGAAACATATAATTTAAACATTTGGAATTTAATGTCTAAATTGTATTGTAATGATACAATGCAATTTTTTCATAATAACTAGCATCTCTAAAAATGATTGAGTAATGTGTTTTTGCTTTATGAAAATCAAAATGCATTTTTTTTAGTTCCCTTCTATTAAAACTATTTGCCTCTTATAACATTTTTCACTTTCCACTTTCATTACTCAGCCACTTTTTTCCCAAATCTTCATTTCCCAAATCGATACCTATCCCTAGCCCATGTCTGTATTTGAAAAGATATGCATTTTAAAAATTCAGTTTCTTAGCTATTACCATTATCACTTTAAATCATATTTCCTAGTTATTGTTGTTTATGATATTTTTGGATTTAAATGATTAAACAAAATGGAAATACAAAGTGTCATCAATAAGTTACTTGTTGACCATTCATTTTATTTTAAAACATAATATGGTTCTTTTGGACAATAAAAAAATAGTTTCGAATTGTAATATAGGTAATAATTTTCTAATAGTGCCCGAAAGTATTCACCTCCTTAAACGTTTGCAAAATCCTACCCATTTCGCTGTAGAGTATTCATTGTTTAACACGATGATCCTAAACCTTGTATAAGTGGGCCAAAAATATATGGTCCTATTTTCTGCTATAAATATGATGCCACTGTTAAATTTTGATAATACAAAATCACAAATAGATGGAAACAAATATGCAAAGTGGAAAATAAATATTATTAATATGGAAATGCATAAATTATTAATTGCATTTGCATGATATGACAAAGAAATAAATGCAAGGATTATTTTCTTTCTTCTTTGCTAATGAAAGGAATTAGCGATTTACTTACTATGTTTGCACCATTTATTACCTCAGTAATTTGCCTCCATTATTTATTATCATATCTTGGTAATTTGACTGATGACTAACATAGATTTCACTGACTATATATTGAGGGTAGACTTCATTGTAAACCCATCATGGCATTGTGCTAGCGATTGTTAAGCCTAATTTGAGTTTTGGATACGCAAACCCTAATTTTTTAATCTCTTGTAATTCTCTCATATGGAATAAAATCTCTCTTTTGGACTGGATGTACACTATCTCGAGGGTTGTAAAGCTAGTATAAATAGTGTGCGTTTCTTCGTTATAGCTATTTATTATTTGTTTGATGTAATAGAATAATTGTTATCAGATTAAATTAATATTCAATTTGCAAATGGAAATCATGTTTATTGTTCTTCCGCATCTGTGCAACATTTTTGCACAACAGTCACTCATGGTTACCTACCATATATTTAAGAACATGTCTCCTAACCGTCATTTTGGAGGCTAATTATATAAAAAAAAGTGTTAGGATGTTGATCGTAGAAACGTGGAACAGTGTAGAAAATGAGCAATAAGTTGACATGGAGTGGGTGTTTCACCCTCCAAACATGATTCTGGAACCTTGAGTTAGTTCACAACAAAGAAACATAAGACAGAATCAGATATGGATGTTCAAACAAATTACTGTTGTATATAACGTTGTTGTATATAACAATTATATGATTTTTGTTTGATGATAACAACCAAATATATATTATTATAAATGTGTTTTTTATTGTACTGTTTCATATATACATCTCAGACAGGAATGTAATATTTATATCTAAATAGAATACGACTGTACAAAAATTCAGATATTCACACAGTATTTTATTTAAATAGAATATTTTATTTCAATACTCAAAAAGTACAAATTTTACAACTCCACTATTTGAACTACACACTATAATTCAGTAATACATTCACAGTTAATTCCTTTTATATAGTGCTCCTCACTACAACTCTCGTTCGCTCATATACAGTTTCTGTTATACAGTCATTCATATACATCTACATTCTGACTCACTCTCACATACACTGACACTTCTTCATCTTTTGTCTTCTGTCTTCACAGCCTCACAGTCAGTCCAGTCATCATCTGTTTACCTATCACATGAAACACACACACAGTACACTGCAATAGAAATAAAACTAAATACATGCAAATATAAATTTATTTTTCAATTTTATTTGCCTTAGAATTTCGGTGTGTTTATTATCATTTTTCATGACTTGATCTAATTTATATATATATTCATATAGGTCTGTATTTTTCTAAGTGATCGTTGATCAGTCTCAACACACTACACTGGTCTGCATATTAGAACCAGTGTCATAACTAGCTGATTATGAACAGCCACAACACGTTGTAGCAGTCTGCTGATGAATACCATAAATTACATGTGCACGATATATGTATACACACATTGTTGTGTACATATACACATATGTACAGGTGAATATGGTGATACATGCACGAGTAAATGGTGCAACAAGTAGACAGTGCACAAAGCAAGAATGAAAGTGTGCATACAACAACAAAGTATGGCCGTGGAAATGTCACAACAAAATCAACAAATGGTGCAGCTCATAAGGATTAAAGCATGAGCTCCATATTTCATATTCAAATGAATACACAATAAGGCAAGCCAGAATGGTCAAGCTCAACTACATGAATCATAACAACTCATTTCAGTTCAACAATTCAAGACAGTGAAGCCATCAACTCAAGCTATCTGGATGAACATATAAGAACAACCCAACATTCTCAAATAATGTACAAGGTGTACAAGGCAGAGTGGTCTTGTATTGGCAAGCCAGATTGGCTCATGTACAAAGCAGCATTTTCAAAGTGTTGAGCAGGTTAACAATGTATATTGGAGCAACACAAATACATGCAGCAATGTTCATGGGTAGCAAAGCAGCTCAATGTCAATGGTGCAACAGTACATATACATACATGCATATATATATATATATATATATGACACAAGTGGTGTACATGACAAGAAGCACAAGCACAAGTGATAGTTCAAATCAAAATAGGGTTCCCAAATACATGCAGTTGTTCAGCATACATGAGTGTAGAAAGTAGAGAGCATGACAGCAAATCAACTTGACAGTGCAAATTTGTGCATGTACTAAATTCAGGTGACATCAGTGTATAATCAAGGGACACAACTTTATCATGGGGAGTGTACATATATGGCAGTATGTATGCACACAAGACAGTGGGTGTGCAGCAAGTTCATAACTACTGAAAGTGGCATTGTGTACACAACGTATGTTAGATCTGCATGGGGTGTTACACATTTGTATGCATCAATACAGGTGCAATGAGATCATGTATGAAAGCTCAAGCCAATTCATGTTAGAGTGTTTCATCTATACATGGGTTGAGCAAAACTGTGGTGTGAAATTTCTGCATGGTCAAGTGTACAATGCAACGGTGCAACAAAGCTCAAGCATGGAGCAGCATCAATGTATATATGGATGCATCAGTTCAGAGGCACACAACAATGGTCAGTGCTCATGCAAATGGTTCAACATGAATATGAAGATTTTTAGTTCTTAGAATAAGATGACAAGAAATCAGTGACAGATATCCAGCAGCAATGAAGTGGTCAAGACAAAGGTAAATAACAATGAACATTCAAGTAATGGAAAGTGCAAGAATTTATATTTCCAAATGCACATCACAATATTGGACAAGAAATCAAATTCTCGATTTCAAATCTGCTTCCTGAAATACTCAAGTTTTATTTAGAAAGAAATTGTTTCCAGAAATCATCAATCTATTTATTTTTGGCAAGAAATCAAGTGAATGTTCTATGGGATAAATCAAGCAAATTAGCAAACAAATACTTAGCAAGTTTTTCAAACTATTTCCAGAAGATATCAATCATTTTGGGGAAGATTTTTAATTTGGCAAATTTTCAAAATTCATCCACAAATAAGCCGACCAGATTCATAGAAGTTTATTGTTCATGTCTGGATTCGTATCTTCAATCACGCAACTCTTTAAAGCCAAGAATTTCAAAAGTGGAAATCAGCCAAGTAATTACACGTGAAATCATAGAGTAATAATAGGATTTCTATATCCTATATGTATCACCAATTCCTCATCGGCAATAGGCATTGAAAACATTCAACAATTCAAGAGCAAATTCAATGTAAAATTCAGAGAAACTCACTAAATACTTCATCGTTTTCGATCGCTATTATCCCAAATCTAAGCATCAGAAAGCCATAAAGATTCGAGCATCAAAGAGTAACTTCCAGAGCAATATCAGATCGAGATTCGGGATTTTACAGAAAACCCTAACAATATTTGAAGTCGTCGCCATGTTTTTATCTCCCAGAAAAAAAGAGAAACGGGCTCAATGAATTGCAATTGAAAAGAAGTGGGCCGGGCTTTGCATTTTATTTAGAAAGGAGTTTTTCTAGTTTTTTTTTAATTGTATTTTTTATTTCTTTTGTAATCGTTGATCAGTTTCTAGAGTCTGTAAAATCTAGGATGTTTACTAGTTTCGTCTGTAAGACTAGGGTTTTACTAGTTTCGTCTGTAAAACTAGGGTTTACTAGCTACAGGTTTGTAGCTAGGGGAAATCTGATCTAGGGGATATAGAGCAGTCTAGGGTTTTGAGCATAGGATTAGAATAAGAGTGAGGGGTTCGCGAGTTTACATGATCTTGTAAGCAGGATTTGTTCTATTACCTAGTAGAATCCTTAGGAATGCAGTAGTAGGTAGGATTTATCCGAAGCTGGGCATATTTTGTGTCATTTACTTTCTGCATTTTTGTTTCTGATGCATTCAATGATCTAATTTTTTTTATATCTCGCTTAAATTTCAATAAACCCTATTCACCCCCCTCTAGGGTTAATCTTATCCAACAAGTGGTGTTAGTGCCTGGTAATATCATTAACCGTAGACTCATGGATCCTAGTTGTCAGAGTCAGTCCAGTGGTATTCAATTATTTTCAATGGAACAGATTTTTTTTAATTTGAAAATCAAAAATCGAATTATATTTAAATTCTGTTAATTTTGACTATTGGAATATCATTGAAAATATAGGAGATATGCTAGATAAGAAAAATAAAGTTGTCAATGCTCGTGTTATGCATATTCTCTATTCTTATTTCAATAATAATCAGCTTGATCTTATCTCTCATTGTTTATCTGTGCAGGATATCTGGAAAACTCTCAAAGCTCTATGTGGAAATGACAACGACTGCTCAAAACGCACAGTTGCCTACTCAGATTTAGATGTGTGCTTAACTGGAGCTATTAATGATGATTCAGATGATGGAGATTTTTCATATGAAGAATTGGTTACTCTCTGTAATGATTTAACTAAAAATGTCAATCGTCTCCAACGGAAAAATAAAATTCTGATATCTGAAAATTATGAGTTGCGATGCAAAAATAATGTTTTGAAATTAAAACCTGAAAATTCTGATTGTAAACATGGTATGAATTTGAAAATTGATTTAGCTCATTTTAATGAAAATTTTAGGAAACTTGAAAACGAAATTTTGATTTTGAAAAGTCATGAAGATGAACTAATTCATAAAAATAATGCTCTGCAAAAGGAGTTGGATAGGTTAATTCCAAACATGAATTTTTTTGAAAACGAAAGTTTGATGAAAACTGAAGCGATTTTGAGAGAGCGTGAAACTGAAATTGAAAAATTCAAAAAAACTTGAATTTGAAAAACAAAAACATTTTGAATTTGAAATTTTTGAGTCCAAAGTCAAAATCAAATTACTTGAATCTAAAAATTTGGTTTTGAAACAACATAATGCTGAAAGAAAGATCACTAACAATCGCTGTTCAGATTTAATGAAAGATAATAGTGATCTTAAATCCAAAATCCAACGATTAGAGTCAACCTTTGATAAATCGTTGAATATGTTGTTACAAAACCATGTTTCTATTGGAAATAAATATGGTATTTGCTTTAGGAAAAATAATGCTTTTGAAAGGTGGAATTCCAATGATTTTAAAAATTCTTCAAACTGCTTTGAAAAGAATCAATTTGGATATTTGAACTCTGATAATTTCAAAGGATTTTTAAATCATAAACGAGATGTGAACTTGTTTTGTAATAACCGTTTAAACAATCCTGGATCCCAAAAGGAAATAAAGCAATCTTGACTAAATTCAAACAGTTTGAGGTTCCTAAGGGTACAAAGGTAAATTTTGATGGATTGTTATACAAACAGGTTTAGTACCAAAATGTACGAATACAGCTGAGAGTGGTTTTACAAATTTTGTTAGACCACTCGATCATCTCAACAGTTTGGTATCGAAGATGGCTAAGGAACTCCTAAGCAAAAGAGAATTGGATTTGAGACGACCCGAACTTCCCCGGTAAGGAAAGGCCGGATTTAATTGAGAACAAAACAAATCATAACACAAAAGGAAGAACATTTCATTGTTATTACAACAATTCCATCAGAATACAAGAATATATAGAGTATGAATAAATATTACACATTCGATAAATATCAGAGATTATAATACATTACATAGCAGCGGAAAATAATACAAAATACAACTGAAGGAGATATACGGATACAATGCTTTCCGGATATCGTTCCAGCTGTAATATAAATCTGCAAAACCAAAACTATTAGCTGCCCGTGTCAAAATAAGGGCACCCAGAGTTTAGGTTAAAACAATAAACTCCAGGTAAGTCATGGGACTGGTATGAGAACTAAAACAGTTATTAATCTCTGTTTTAAAGTTAGGTAAATCAAGGGACCACGCCGTATAACACGGAACGGGTTTCCTCCCAAGAATACCAGTGCATAAAACAACAGCACAATGCTAAATAAAGAACAATGAAGCTATTATAAGACCCAAGTCCCATCACACAATGCAACACAAACCAGAGGATAGGGTTTTACCTTATAATAGCCAAAGAATGCTTGATACGCTAAATTTCATCTTTTATTATTACTATAAGTGCATAGTGTCAAAACAATTTCAATCATAAGTATCAATCATAGACGGCATGGGTACCATATATCATGTCGCCATACTAGTTCTACAATTAAAACCGCAAAATCACGCATTGGAAATTGGATTTCCATCTGCGAACTGAGGCAAGGGATCGTCCTCTATCGATTCGAGACAATCTAGCCTACCATGTCTCAGGATCAGAGCTCGAGTGACCCTTGGATCGTCAGGGCCGGTCCACCGATGTGGATTAAAATGCCTGAACACTGCGTTCCCCCGCCCTTTGTGGCGAAAATGAGCCAACGAATGACTCCATCGGACCCGGATCGTCCGATCTAACCGAGGCGCCTCGCAACAGCAACAACCACACAGGTGAAAAGTATATAAATGTCAGGGCTGGTAGGTCACTGACACTACCCTAGCTAGAAGGAAACGCATGCCCTCCCTGAAGTCCTCTCCCGTTTCTGGTTCACAACCGAGGGGTGAGGCTCGCGAATTCACGTTACACAAAGCTACGCCACAAAGGCCGTGCTTTGATCATCAACCACAAGACTCTGCTTTTCAACAGAAGCCTTGATCATTTGCATCTTAGCATGCCACACAGGCAAACCACTCCATGCAACTGATATCAATCACACAGAATGAAATCCTATGTCAGACACACAGTCCATTTACAAGTCCGTTCTAGGTCTGAACGAAACCGGAGGCACTTTATACCTCGCATATCTATTGATCTCCAAATACGTCTGGACGATCACCAACTGATTCCCTCATCTTGGGTGTATAGCCCAATCAAGATCATCAGTAATCACCTAAACGATGTGAAGACTTCCGGTCTTCAACCACCGTCTTCATCTTCGACTTATCGTCGATTCAGTTATTCAGAATGGGATAAACCCGGTCTTTCCGAATAACTCGCGTATATATTATAAAAGTGTTACACAAACACAACATACGCCTCATTCCAATTCATCAGTTACTAACCGTAAATTAGTAAGAGAAAAATTCCCTAAGTATTAACCCCGAAGGCCGAAACCAACATCAGATCAATACCCAGGAAACCATTCATCTCCACTAATCTTCAGTTAGTTGCTAAATTTCACATTCTTAGGGAAAGGTTCCCATTAATTTTATCAAAGATAAATTATTTAAAATTTATTCGTTAATCTTCTTTTGAATATCAATTCAAACTAAATTATGGTTTATCCAAACTAGTCGGGATTAACGCACCTTACCGAAGTAATCAATTGTTAAATTTCCCAACCCCAACCTATTCATCCCATGAAGTAAAACTGGTAATACTTCATATCTAACACCACGGTGTTATCGGTAAATTCCATTACCATTTCACGTTCAAATCTAATTAAAGATTTAACTATCGTCTGGAGTAAAACTGGTGGTACTCCATTCTCGATCATTTCTTGAATTTGATAATTTTAATTATCAAATTCACTTTTCAATCTATTTAAAGAATCATTAAAACTCCACTTAGTTTTAATCTTTAACTAGGTTAAAGAATAAGTGTCATTTAAAACATGGTTCACGATAAACCCAAAATCACATTCCATTCTATCAGGCTTTAACCGTAAAATAGCAAGTGAGCAATTCCCTAAATATTAACCCCGAAGGCCGAAACCAACATCAGATCAATACCCAAGAAACCATTCAACTTAACTAACCTCCAGTTAATTTCTGATTTTCTTAACTCCATTGGGTCTAAGAACAGTATTATTAAAGATACCGTTCACGACAACCCAAAATCACATTTCCATATTGTCGGGTTAAAGAACAATTGTTATTTAAAACACCGTTCACGATAAACCCAAAAATCAATTCAATTTCAATTCCAATTAAATACCATTTAATTGGTACACTTCATTAAATCTAAATAAAAAGATTTAATCTTTTTCTCAACTGGATTAAAGAACAGCGTTAATGAAGACGCCATTCACGACAAACCCAAAATCCCATTTGATATTAAATACAAGGCTCTGAATAGAAAATATATCGACTTATATTCAATATCAAATTCTACGACCAACAAATATCGTATTGGAAATAACGATATAAATATATCTTTCAAATTTCCTATAACGATACCTGTATAGTCACAAAATCCCACATCGAAATATTCCGAAGACAATTTCGATTCAAATCCATTTCCAATCTATATATTGGAAATCCTGGTTATTTTCAAAACCATTTCAAATCCACTTTATTTATTTTAAAAATAAATAAATTATTATTCTAGTTCAAAACTAATTCATTTCGATAAAAATCTATTTTTATCCTTTCAAATATGGAGTTTTTCATCCCAATTCTTCACAAATCATTTCTTATGATTTTACACAAATTATTACTATTTTTAATAATTTTATCAAGGCCCGTACAGTCAATTTCCATCAACGGCCATCGAACTGCACTTACAGCGACCTTTTCCAAATTTGATTTGGACATAATTCCCAATCCAACCGTTAGATTTCAAATTTCTAATATTCATTAGAAAGCACTTTTCGATACAAACCCAACGGTTCCGGTTTTAGGAGAATCCGACGATCAGATCTCCCGCAATATCCATTCGAAGTCAATGGTCGAAATTCGCGAACTGCCACGGCGCGGCGTGATCTATTCAGGCCATTATATTATATATATAATATATATACTTCGTCGATTTCAATTCAGAACGTGCTTTATAAATCGTTTTAAATTCATTTTCAAAACGGTTTCAACTTCTTATCCAATTTCAAATCAAAATTGAATATTTCATATCATTACTATATAAATGATAATATTTTCAAAACGTTATATTTTGAAATCACTACCTTTTGTCTATTCATTATAAAAACGAACATAATCGATATAAATATCGTTCCCATCAAAATAGCGCAACTATAATCAACACGGCTTTATACATTTCAATAAATTCGTTATTCTATTCAACAAATGAATATATATTTCTTTCAACACATGAATATTCTTTTATAATATTCATTATTTCCCAATTGGAATGAGGCCCAATCAATCACCATATTATTTATCGTTGCTATTTATATACATGTGTTGTATGGAATCCATGTAATTAACAATATATGGTGATTGATTGGGCCTCATTCCAATTGGACAATAATGAATATTATAAAAGAATATTCATGTGTTGAAAGAAATATATATTCATTTGTTGAATAGAATAACGAATTTATTGAAATATATAAAGCCGTGTTGATTATAGTTGCGCTATTTTGACGGGAACGATATTTATATCGATTGTATTCGTTTTTATAATGAATAGAAAAAAGGTAGTGATTTCAAAATATAACGTTTTGAAAATATTATCATTTATATAGTAATGATATGAAATATTCAATTTTGATTTGAAATTGAATATAGAGTTGAAATCGTTTCGAAAACGAATTTAAAACGATTTGTAAAATACGTTTTAAAAGGAAATCGACGAAATATATATAATATATATATTATATATATAATGGCCTAAATAGAACGCGCCGCGCTGCGGCAGTTCGTGAATTTCGACCATTGACTTCGAATTGACGTTGCGGGAGATCCGACCGTCGGATTCTCCTGTAACCGGAACCGTTGGATTCGTATCGAAAAGAGCTTTCCAATGAATATTAGAAATTTGAAATCTAACGGTTGGATTTGGAATTATGTCCAAATCAAATTTGGAAAAGGTCGTTGTAAGTGCAGTTCGATGGCCGTTGATGGAAATCGACTGTACGGGCCTTGATAAAATTATTAAAAATATCTATAATTTGTGTAAAATCATAAGAAATGATTTGGGAAAAATTGGGGTGAAAAACTCCATATTTGAAAGGATAAAAATAGATTTTTATTGAAATGAACTAGTTTTGAACTAGAATTAAAATCAATTTATTTTTGAAATAAATAAATTGAATTTGAAGTGGTTTTAAAAATAATCAGAATTCCAATACGTGAAGTGGAAATGGATTTGAATCGAAATTGGCTTTGGAATATTTCGATGTTGAATTTCGTGATTATACAGATATTGTTATGGAAATTTTAAAGATATATTTAAATCGTTATTTCCAATACGATATTTGTTGGTCGTAGAATTTGATATTGAATATAAGCCAATATATTTTCTATTCAGAGCCTTGTATTTAATAGCAAATGTGATTTGGGTTTGTCGTGAATGGTGTCTTCATTAACACTGTTCTTAAGCCCAATGGAGAAAAAGATTAAATCTTTCTATTTAGATTTAATGAAGTGTACCAATTAAAACCCGACACTCCTAGCTCAGTTGGTTAGAGGTGGGCGAATTGGTATGAGACATAGGTCTCAGGTTCGAGGGCCACCTCTGCCAACTCTAGGGGTGACTACCTAGGTAGTGTGAAGGCGTTGAAAAATCGGGGTATATCACTACCCGTGGGGTTTACTAAGACCGACAAGTAATGGCTTGAGTGAAGTCTTAGGTTCCACACGTAAATCAAAAAAAAAAGTGTACCAATTAAATAATGTTTAATTGGAATTGAATTTGAATGTGATTTTGGGTTTATCGTGAACCGTGTTTTAGATGACATTGGTTCTTTAACCCAGTTAAAGACAGGATATTGATTTTTGAAAAGATTAAAACTAAGTGGAGTTTTAATGAATCTTTAATTAGATTGAAATGTGAATTGATAATTTAAATTATCAAATCAGAAAGGTGATCGAGAATGGAGTACCACCAGTTTTGCTCCAAAGCGATAGTTAAATCTTTAATTAGATTTGAACGTGAAATGGTAATTAATTTTACCGATAACACTGTGGTGTTAGATATGCAGTATTACCAGTTTTGCTCCAGGGGATGAATAGGTTGGGATTGGGAAATAAAATAAATAATTACTTCGGTGTGGTTCGCTAATCCCGACTAGTTTGGAAAACCATAATATGGTTTGAAAGGATATCTAAAGGAAGATTAAAGAATAAATTTAGAAGAATTTATCTTGGATAAAATTAAAGGGAACCTTTCCCTAAGAATATGAAATTTAGAAACTAGCTGTAGGTTAGTTAAGAAGAATGGTTTCCTGGGTATTGATCTGATGTTGGTTTCGGCCTTCGGGGTTAATATTTAGGGAACTGTTCTCTTACCAATTTACGGTTAGTGACTGATGAATTGGAATGAGGCATATGTTGTGTTTTATAGCACTTGTTGATTAAGATACCCGAGTTATTCAGAAAGTCCGGGTATAACCCATTCTGAATAACTGACTCGACGATAAGTCGAAGAAATTGAAGACGGTGCAAGACCGACGATCTTCACATCGAATGGATGGGTGCTACTGATGCTCACGATGGGAGTAGCTACCTTGAAGGGGGCTAAAGTGGCAGCCGTCCGGACATACTTGGAGGTCGACGAATATGCGAGGAAAGTGCCTCCGGTTTCGCTGTAAGGACCCGTCACTTCCCCGTGAAGGAAAGAGCGGATACTTCGAGAACAAGCCACAAAAGAACACAGACGGAAGAACATTTCATTGTATATTACAACTATTCCATCAGAATACAAGAATATACAGAGTATAAATGAATAAATATTACACAGAAAATATCAGAGATTTAAATTACATTTAAATACATCGCAGCGGGATATAATACAAAAACACAACTAGAAGTAATGCACGGATACAGAGCTTTCCGAGCATCGTTCCAGCTTTAAATCAGGATCCTGTGAATATAAATCTGCAAAACCAAAACTACTAGCTGCCCGTGTCAAAATAAGGGCACCCATAGTTTAGGTTAAAACAATAAACTCCAGGTCAGTTAGGTGACTGTTGTGAGAACTAAAACAGTTATTAATCTTTATTTTAAAGTTAGGTAAATCAAGGGACCACGCCATATAACACGGAACGGGTTTCCTCCCAAGAATACCAGTGCATATAAAAAAACAGCGCAATGCTAAATAAAGAAAAATGAAGCTATTATAAGACCCAGGTCCCATCACACAATGCAACGCAAGCCGGAGGATAGGGTTTTTACCTTATAATAGCTAAAGAATGCTTGATACGCTAAAAACAAATCATTTGATACTATTATAAGTGCATAGTGTCAAAACAATTTCAATCATAAATATCAATCATAGACGACATGAGTGCCCCATCCCACTATGTCGCCATACTAGGCTCTACAAATAAAACCGCAAAGTCACGTATTGGAAGTTGGTTTTCCATCTGTGAACCGAGGAAAAAGATAGTACTCTACCGATTCGAGACTGTCTAGCCCGAGTCTCAGGCAAGCGCGCAGGCAAGCCTTGGATCGTCAGGGTCTGTCCACCGATGTGGATTATTATGCCTGAACACTACGTTTCCACGCCCTTTGGGGCGTAAATGAGTCCAATGACTCCATCGGTCCCGGATCGACCGATATATCCGAGGCGCCTCGCAACAGCAACAACCACATAAGTCAAACTCGTCAGGGCGTGTAAAACCACTGACGCCACTTCTAGCTAGAAAGAAACGCTTGTCCTCCCTAAGGTCCTTCTCCCGTTTCTGGTTCACACCGGGGTGCGAGGCTCGCGAATCTACGCTACACAAAGCTATGCCACACAGGCCATGCTTTGATCATGACACATTAGAACCAAACGAAAGCCCGGAGATGGTTGGGGGATGAAGGGATGGTTGCAAAGCCTACCGGATTTCGTCGGCTATCTTACAGCTGGTATCAGAACTCTGGTTTACAGAGCTAGAGAACATGACACATTAGAACCAAACGAAAGAATCCATCAGATATTGGATTAGTAGAATCCAATTAGAATGACTCGTTAGAGATGGGATCAGTAGTATCCTAGAACGGGTGTGAAGAGTATATTTTAAAAAAAAATTGAAAACAAACATTGTTTTGAAAATTTAAATCGTTTCACACTTATTTGAATATTAATCTATATTGAATTTGGACAATCGAGTATATAAAGATTTTGCATATACGCGTCATGAACGTATATTCGAAGTTTTAATATATTAGATAGATATAGAATCACACTCTACACACCCGGAGATGATTCTGATGATTGATATATCATCATCAGAATTTGTGTTCGTGTTTCGAAAGTGAGATATCTATATATTTCCATTAGACTGGTGTGAGAACCAAAATTAGATAGGATTACTTGTTGTGATTTGGCATCAAAAACATGATTTTCTGTATATGTATCAAAATTATGAATTTGAAACGTTAATCCACTAATTGATTACTGGTTGTGTTGTTTGTTTATTTGTTTGATAATTTTGAACCGTTATGCCAAATTGAACCAAATACTGAACTGTATTGAAAATTTGTTAGAATTGCATGCATATACATATATATACATTGAACAGGTCATAGCAAGGAGGCTAGAGAAGAGGAATAAAATTGTTTGCCCGACAAATGGGTACATGTTTACCATAATTTACTGTTTTGTTTGGGTGATGATGATTTTATGAGCCGATTGGCTAGCCGCTTGGCCTTTTCTTTTTCTTTTGGATTGAAGAAGGCCATAGGAGGCTATATGAAATATCCCGAAGTCCACGGTGCAGGGGAGGTTGTGGCGAAATTTTTCGGAAATTTAGGGTGTTAGCCAAATTTTTTAAGAATTTGAAAAGTTCTTAGAAACTGAAAAGTTGAAGAACTTAAGCTGTAAAGAAAATAATGGAAGTTGAGTTGATTAGTTAAACAACTTTCAGCTTCGTTCCTTTTCGGGGACGAAAAGTTGTAAGTGGGAGAGATTGTAACAACCCGGAAATTCTGAGCCAATTTAAAATTTTTATTTTGGCAATTTTAGTGAATTTTGAATATTTAAAATGAATTATTTTAAATAATAACGACGAAAAATTTATTTTGAATAGAATCGAACGTATATATTTATATAAATCGTCGTTAGAATATAAATATTTATTTTAAATTATAAAAGGAATTGAAAATGGCGCGGTAGTTCGATAATTCGATTTCAAACTTCAAATGAATGTACCGGGTGCAAAACAAACCGGATTTTAGTGAAACCAAAAATATTAGAATCTAATTGAGAATATCTTTCCAACGAATCCGAAAAATCAAAATTTCATAGCGGGAATCAAAAGATATGTCCAGTTGAAAATTCAGAATAGTCGCTATGGAATTCTGGCCTTTAAGAATGGAAATTTTGCAAACGACCTCGGTTTTCGACGAAACCACTTTTGTTGGATCCATGATGTCAAGTTATTGCTAGATTCCAAATTTCATAATTTTTCGAATCAATATGTGAGCGTGGCTAAGGAAAACGCGTTTGACCAGTTTTAGTTGATTTTAATCGACCGGAAAATGGCCATTTTTCCAACGGTCTCAGAATTCGATGAAACTAATTTTGTTAGGACCGTATCGTCAATACAAAGCTAGAAAATATTTTTATGGAATTTTTCGAGCTAGTATGTGACCCCAGTAAATTGAAATGCGCGTTCAAATTCAATATATAGAGTTATATGTTGATTTTGATGAAAACTGATCGAAATGATCGAATCGGCCTATGAAACATATCCCATTGTGTTTGGAATGGGGGTGAAACGCTAGGGACGACAGTCGGTGGCTTCGATTTCGAGTTTGAAATAAAAAGTAACTTTTGGATCTAAAATTAAATTAAAATATAATATTAACTGTTCTTTTCACGCTGTTCAAATAAAAATTATATTTTTATCACTTCATTCAATAAATAAAAATCGTATTTTTATTTCATATATTTTTACAACGCTTCTTTCTATATAAAAATTATATTTTTATATTTCTTCTTCTTATATAAAAATGTGATTTTTATAGCGTTAAAGGACTAATGTCATTTAAAACACAGTCCATGATAAACCCAAATCACATTCTATTTCAATTCCAATTAAATATATTAGAAATTCTGGTTATTTAAAACCCATTTCAAATTCAATTTATTTATTTCAAAAATAAATTGGTTTTAAATCTAGTTTTAAACTAGTTCATTTCGATAAAAAACTATTTTTATCCTTTCAAATATGGGATATTTTTCATCCCAGTTTTTCCCAAATCATTTCTTATGATTTTACACAAATTATTGATATTTTTAATAATTTTATCAAGGCCCGTACAGTCGATTTCCATCTACGGCCATCGAACTGCACTTACAGCGACCTTTTCCAAATTCTATTTGGACATAATTCCAAATCCAACCGTTAGATTTCAAATTTCTAATATTCATTGGAAAGCTCTTTTCGATATGAACCCAACGGTTCCAGTTTCAGGAGAATCCGACGGTCGGATCTCCCGTAACGTCAATTCGAAGTCAATGGTCGAAATTCGCGAATTGCCGCAGCGCGGCGCATTCTATTCAGGCCATTATATTATATATATAATATATATAATATATACTTCGTCGGTTTCCTTTTAAAAACGAATTTTATAAATCGTTTTAAATTCGTTTTCAAAATGATTTCAACTTCATTTCAAATTCAAATCAAAATTGAAATTTTCCAATATAAATTCGTTTTAAATTCATTTCAAATTGAATTCGATTCTATTTAATTTCAATTCGAATTCATTTCTATTCAATTTCAATTCGAGTTCGTTTTATATTCAATTCAATTTGAATTCGGTTTATATTCAATTCAATTCGTATTCGTTTTATATTCAATTCGAATTCACTTTATATTCAATTCAACTCGAATTCGTTTTATATTCAATTCAATTCGAATTCACCTTATATTCAATTCAATTCGAATTCGTTTTATATTCAATTCAATTCGAATTCACCTTATATTCAATTTAATTCGAATTCGTTTTATATTCAATTCAATTCGAATTCGTTTTATATTCAATTCAATTCGAATTCGTTTTATATTCAATTCAATTCGAATTCGTTTCTCTTTTCAATATTCATTATAAAAACGAATATAATCGATATAAATATCGTTCGCATCAAAATAGTGCATCACTAATCAACACGGCTTTATATTTTTCAATAATTCTGTTATTCTATTCAACAAATTAATCTATATTTCTTTCAACACATGACTAATCTCAACAAATGAGTAATGTCCACATGTGACTATATTTTATAATATTCTTTATTTTCCCAATTGGAATGAGGCCCAATCAATTACCATATAATGTTAATTATATGGATTCCATACAACACATGTATATAATAGCAACGATATATAATCAACCATCATCCAAAGTGCACCACACAACTGCATAAGCATCAAATATAAATAATTAACGTTCACACAGTCTGTCGACCAATCGATCGATATACAATTAAATAATTGGGATTAGTGTACGCCAAATATCATCCCAACACCCGGATTTTTATATTCTCTAGTGAATACGGACAACGAAAGTGGCAAAGGGCGAGCACGATGAAGATTTCCTTCATATGAAGAGTCGTGGTGTTGGTTAGATTTTGGTGAGAATTCCTCGCTTTTATTTTAAATTTCTAGTTAATATATATACTAGGATGCAGACAGTGCTTAGCAGCACCCGACACCCGTCGTCCACAGACCATGGACGGCTTGTATGCTTGTTTGTTTGATTTTGATGTGAAAAATTGAATGTGTGTTGTGGAATGAAATAAAATATTTTATAGTGGAAAATATTCTATAGTTAAAAATACAATTTTTAACGTGTATATAAAATAAATATTTATAAACGAATCGGACGATTTATTTATATACATTGATTTGACTGATATTGATTGGGATGATAAATTTTACACATCGCCCAACCGCACATATAAAATCTGTGTTTGATTGTTTGAAACCCCACACGGGTGTTGGGATGATATTTGGCGTACACTAATCCCAATTATTTAATTGTATGTCGACGGACTGTGTGAGCGTTAATTATTTATATTTGATGCTTATGCAGTTGTGTGGTGCACTTTGGATGATGGTTGATTATATATCGTTGCTATTATATACATGTGTTGTATGGAATCCATATAATTAACATTATATGGTAATTGATTGGGCCTCATTCCAATTGGGAAAATAAAGAATATTATAAAATATAGTCACATGTGGACAGTACTCATTTGTTGAGATTAGTCATGTGTTGAAAGAAATATAGATTCATTTGTTGAATAGAATAACGGAATTATTGAAAAATATAAAGCCGTGTTGATTAGTGATGCGCTATTTTGATGCGAACGATATTTATATCGATTATATTCGTTTTTATAATGAATATTGAAAAGAGAAACGAATTCGAATTGAATTGAATATAAAACGAATTCGAATTGAATTGAATATAAAACGAATTCGAATTTAATTGAATATAAAACGAATTCGAATTGAATTGAATATAAGCTGAATTCGAATTGAATTGAATATAAAACGAATTCGAATTGAATTGAATATAAGGTGAATTCGAATTGAATTGAATATAAAACGAATTCGAATTGAATTGAATATAAGGTGAATTCGAATTGAGTTGAATATAAAACGAATTCGAATTGAATTGAATATAAACCGAATTCGAATTGAATTGAATATAAAATGAACTCGAATTGAAATTGAATAGAAATGAATTCGAATTGAAAATGAATAGAATCGAATTCAATTTGTAATGAATTTAAAACGAATTTATATTGGAAAAATTCAATTTTGATTTGAATTTGAAATGAAGTTGAAATCGTTTTGAAAACGAATTTATAATGATTTATAAAATTAATTTTTAAAAGGAAATCGACGAAGTATATATTATATATATTATATATATAATATAATGGCCTGAATAGAACGCGTCGCGCTGCGGCAGTTCGCGAATTTCGACCATTGACTTCGAATTGACGTTGCGGGAGATCTGACCGTCAGATTCTCCTGAAACCGGAACCGTTGGGTTCGTATCGAAAAGAGCTTTCCAATGAATATTAGAAATTTGAAATCTAACGGTTGGATTTGGAATTATGTCCAAATCAAATTTGGAAAAGGTCGCTGTAAGTGCAGTTCGATGGTCTTAGATGGAAATTGACTGTAAGGGCCTTGACAAAATTATTAAAAATATCTATAATTTGTGTAAAATCATAAGAAATGATTTGGGAAAAACTGGGATGAAAATATCCCATATTTGAAAAGATAAAAATAGATTTTTATCGAAATTAACTAGTTTTGAACTAGAATTAAAACCAATTTATTTTTGAAATAAATAAATTGAATTTGAAATGGGTTTTAAATAACCAGAATTTCTAATATACTTAATTAGAATTGAAATAGTATGTGATTTGGGTTTATCGTGGACTGTGTTTTAAATGACATTAGTCCTTTAACCCAGTAAAAGGAGTTTTAATGAATCTTTAATTAGATTGAAATATGAATTGATAATTTAAATTATCAAAATTTGGAAATGATCGAAAGGGAAGTATCACCAGTTTTACTCCTAGCGATAGTTAAATCTTTAATTAGATTTGAACGAGAAATGGTAATTAAATTTACCGATAACACCGTGGTGTTAGTTATGGGGTAATAACAGTTTTGCTCCATGGGATGAATAGGTTGGGATTGGGAAATAAAATAAATAATTACTTCGATGTGGTTCGCTAATCTCGACTAGTTTGGAAAACCATAAGCTGGTCTGAAATGACATCCAAAGGAAGATTAAAGAATAAATTTTAAAGAATTTATCTTTGATAAAATTAATGGGAACCTTTCCCTAAGAATATGAAATTTAGAAACTAGCTGTAGGTTAGTTAAGAAGAATGGTTTCCTGGGTATTGATCTGATATTGGTTTCGGCGTTGGAGGTTAATATTTGGGGAATTGTTCCCTTACTAATTTACGGTTAGTGACTGATGAATTGGAATGAGGCGTATATTGTGTTTTATAGCACTTGTTGATTAAGATACGCGAGTTATTCAGAAAGTTCGGGTGTAACCCATTCTGAATAACTGTTTCGACGATATGTCGAAGAGATTGAAGACGGTGCTAGACCGACGATCTTCACATCGAATGGATGGGTGCTACGGATGCTCACGATGGGAGTAGCTACCTTGAAGGGGGCTAAAGTAGTAGCTGTCTGGACGTACTTGGAGGTCGACGAATATGTGAGGAAAGTGCCTCTGGTTTCGTTCAGACCTAGAACGGACTTGTAAATGGATGGTGTGTCTGACATTGTATTCCTTTATATTGTATTTGTTGATCACTGCTAAATATATATCTATTTGGCGGCAGAGAATTTATTCTCTTGATTAGCGCCCTTCTCTGAGGTTATATATTGGCAGAAATCAGTGGTACGATATGGATTGATAGTGTGGCATGCTGAGATGCAGTGATCCAGACTTTTGTTGAAAAGCAAAGTTTGGTGGATGATGATCAAAGAGCAGCTTTAATATAGCACGACTTTGTGTATAGCGTTGATTCGCGAGTCTCACACCCCGGTATGGTGGTAAACTGATGGTTTGATCAGTATGCTTTTTATAGGATGGGCACCTTAGTGGTGTCGTGGATTCGGTCGACCGAGATTGAGCTTAGTGCTCAGAGGGATAGGGTAAGCGGTGTTTTCTCTCGCCGAGACGTAAGCCGCAGTGATACTCGATTTTCCAAAAGTGCGGATGTGCATTACGGTGTTTTCTCTCGCTGAGACGTAAGCCGTTGTGGATGGCACTACGCGATCGATCTTTCGAATCAGGAGCCACCATAATGGAAATCCAATTTCCAAATACGTCATTTTGCGGTTTTGATTGTAGAGCCAAGTATTGGCGACATGATATATGGTACCCATGCCGTCTATGATTGATACATTTATATTTGAAATTGTTTTCTTCACTTATAATAATAATATAAGATGAAATTTCACGTATCAAGCATATTTGGCTATTATAAGGGAAAACCCTATCCTCCGGCTTGCGTTGCATTGTGTGATGGGACCTAGGTCTTATAATAGCTTCATTGTTCTTTATTTAGCATTGCGCTATTTGTTTTCTGCACTGGTATTCTTGGGAGGAAACCCGTTCCGTGTTATACGGCGTGGTCCCTTGATTTACCTAATTATAAAAACAAGGATTAATAACTATTTTAGTTCTCATACCAGTCACATGACTGACCTGGAGTTTATTGTTTTAACCTAAATTCTGGGTGCCCCTATTTTCCACACAGGCAGCTAGTAGTTTTGGTTTTGCAGATTTATATTCACAGGATCCTGATTTACAGCTGGAACGATGCTCGGAAAGCTCTGTATCCATGTATTACTTTCAGTTGTGTTTTATATTGTTTTTCCGCTACTATGTAATTTATTGTAATCTCTGATATTTGTCGGATGTATATTTATTCATACTCTGTATATTCTTTTATTCTGATGGAATTGTTGTAATATACAATGAAATGTTCTTCGGTTTGCATTCTATTTTGTCGTGTTCTCAAGCTAATCTGGGCTTTCCTTCACGGGGAAGTTATGGGTCATCACAGTTGGTATCAGAGCTTTCCGATACGTTTAAAAATACTCTCGCCCCATTTAATTGGTCTAGGAGATCATCGATGCGGGGTAATGGGTATTTGTTTTTGAGCGTCTGTTTGTTGAGGTCCCGGTAATCAACACACAATCGAAGAGTACCGTCTGACTTTGGGACAAACACTACAGCTGCACCCCAACTAGAAAAGCTAGGTCTGATCAGACCCTTCCATAGCAGTTGACGAGTTTGATCGCCTAATTCTTCCTTTTCCTTTGGAGTCATTCTTCTAATTGGATGTACTACTGGCCTGGCATTAGGAATTAGATCGATTATGAATTCTATTTCTCTTTGCGGAGGTAAGTTTTCGACTTCTTCAAACACATCCGCATAGTTTCTAACAACAGGAATCTTTTCTAAGGAAGTGGGGATAACTTCTAACGCAGACCAAAATTCTTTTCTATCTGGATCTGAGCCATGGCATGGTACAGTAATATATCCAAGCTTCGTTCGAATTTTTACTATCCTATCCTCACACTTTACTTCGGCTTCGTACTTCGTTAACCAATCTTGCCCGAGAATAATATCAAATTCGGGAAAGTCCATAACGACTGGATCAAAAGGAAACTTGTAAAAAGAATAAGAGGTGGCACTTTACAATATGAACTGAGAATAATAGAACCCCCTATCGAATTATGAACTTTAACCGATTCTTTGAGCTTTCTCTATTTTAACTTTAATTTGTGAACTGTGTTACTAGCAATAAAACTACGTGATGCACCCGTGTCAAATAATACAGAAACAGGAATATTTTTAATTGTAAGGGTACCTCCCAAAACATCGGGTTTACCTGCTCCATCGAAAGCAGCTGGCGGGTTCGTCCCGTCATATACGTGAGCTACTGCAGCCTTCTTAAGCAAAGGAAAGTCTCTGACAAGATGATCTGTCTTGCGGCAGTTAAAGCACGAGCGAGGGTTCTGGGAGCCTTGGCTTGAACCTTGAGAATTTGTCCTCTGCCGTCTTGGGGTTGTGCAAACATTTGAGTAGTGCCCCACCTTACCACAATTATAGCAGCTTTCTTTTGGAGGCCTACTGGTTTGTGGATTCGAGGATGCCGCTTGGCTTGACTCGGCTTGATTCGCAGCAGGCTTGCGTTTATTCCCGACTTGGCTTTTAGCACGGTCCTGATCCAGGTGCCTTTTATCCAGGTCCTCATAGTTGCACGCCATCTCCACTAATTCATTAAACCCCAGTTTGATGTAGGCCATTGCCCTATCTTGGTACTTGCGCTTTAGTCCGAGGATGAACCTCTTGTTCTTGGACTTTGCAGTGGCGACGAGTTCGGGAGCATAGCGGGCTAATTGTGTAAATTTGTTCAGATAATCTTGCACTGAGAGATCCCCCTGCTAGAGGTTTGCGAATTCATCGTGCATGCGCTCAAGGGCTTGCTCTGGGACATACTTCTCTTTGAATAACTCTTTGAATTCGTCCCAGGTTCTACCAGAATTTCTGTTCCTTGCGGTGAGAGCTTCCCACCACAATTCGGCTTCTTCCTGCATAAGCCAGGCATCCATGAAAGCTTTATCTTGATCACCCAGCCTCAGGCCTCCAAGTATCTTTTCGCATGTTTTCAGCCATGCCAAGGCCTCAATTACAGTGCCCGTTCCAGAGAAGGTTTTGCCTCCTAGGTTCTTGAACCTTTTATCCACGCGGTCAAGCTCGAATGGTTAAGCGGCCGGGGGTTTTATTAAGGGTCCATCTTCAGTTGGGACTTCACCTCGTCCTCTACCACGACCAGCTCGGCCTCCTCTACCAGCGGTTGCTCGGGTAGCCATTGTTCAAGTTCTGTATAAGCAAGAAAAGAGTCAGCCTACAGAAACGATAATTTTATTGTATGGTAAAGCAGAAGAACTTAAGGAAGGATAACGATGGACTGATCAAATTGTTTTTGCTATTCTGCTTAGCTCATTCTAGGACATTACTAGTCCTATCTCTAATGAGCTACTCACCTTAGAATACTACTGATTCTATTTTGATGAAGTATTTAATGTGTTAAATTCCAAAACTAAGGTTAACCAAAGCTCTGATACCAGCTGTGACCAATATAAAAATGTGATTTTTATATATGTAGTGGATACGGGCAACGAAAGTGACAAAAGGAGAGCACGACGAAGATTTCTATATAAGAAGAGTCGTGGCGTTTGGATTAGCTAGTCGGTGAGAACTTCTCACTTTAAATCTTCTTTTCTAGTTAAAAATATATACTAGGATGCAGACGGTGCTTAGTAGCACCCGACACCCGTCGTCCACAGACCATGGACGGCTTGTATGTTTGATTGTTTGTTGTGGTGAAATTTGATTGCGTGATGTGAAAGGAAATAAAATATTTATATAGTTAAAAATATTTTATCATTAAAAATATAATTTTTAACGGGTATGTGAATAAATAAAAATCTGTGTTTGTTGATTTGAAACCCCACATGAGTGTTGGGATGATATTTGGTGTACACTAATCCCAATTATTTAATGGTATGTCGATCGATTGGTCGACAGACTGTGTAAGTGTTAATTATTTATATTTAATGCTTATGCAGTTGTGTAGTGCACTTTGGATGATGGTTGATTATTTATCGTTGCTATTTATATACATGTATTGTATGGAATCCATGTAATTAACAATATATGGTGATTGATTGGGCCTCATTCCAATTGGGAAATAATGAATATTATAAAAGAATATTCATGTGTTGAAAGAAATATATATTCATTTGTTGAATAGAATAACGAATTTATTGAAATATATAAAGCCGTGTTGATTATAGTTGCGCTATTTTGACGGGAACAATATTTATATCGATTATATTCGTTTTTATAATGAATAGAGAAAAGGTAGTGATTTCAAAATATAACATTTTGAAAATATTATCATTTATATAGTAATGATATGAAATATTCAATTTTGATTTAAAATTGAATATAGAGTTGAAATCGTTTCGAAAACAAATTTAAAACGATTTGTAAAATACGTTTTAAAAGGAAATCGACGAAATATATACAATATATTTATTATATATATATAATGGCCTCAATAGAACGCGCCGCGCTGCGGCAGTTCGTGAATTTCGACCATTGACTTCGAATTGACGTTGCGGGAGATCCGACCATCGGATTCTCCTGAAACTGGAACCGTTGGGTTCGTATCGAAAAGAGATTTCCAGTGAATAATAGAAATTTGAAATCTAACCGTTGTATTTGGAATTATGTCCAAATCAAATTTGGAAAAGGTCGATGTAAGTGCAGTTCGATGGTCGTTGATGGAAATCGACTGTACGGGCCTTGATAAAATTATTAAAAATATCAATAATTTGTGTAAAATCATAAGAAATGATTGGAAAGAACTGGGGTGAAAAAATCCATATTTGAAAGGATAAAAATAGATTTTTATCGAAATGAACTAGTTTGGAACTAGAATTAAAATCAATTTATTTTTGAAATAAATAAATTGAATTTGAAATGGTTTTGAAAATAACCAGGATTTCCAATATATAGAGTGGAAATAGATTTGAATCAATATTGGCTTTGGAATATTTCGATGTTTAATTTTGTGATTATACAGATATTGTTATGGGAATTTGAAAGATATATTTATATCGTTATTTCCAATACAATATTTGTTGGTTTCAGAATTTGATATTGAATATAAGCCGGTATATTTTCTATTCAGAGCCGTGTATTTAATATCAAATGTGATTTGGGTTTTGGGTTTATCATGAGCGGTGTTTTGAATAGCACCTGTTCTTTAACCCGATTAACAATAGAATGTGATTTTGGGTTTATCGTGAATCGTGTTTTAGATGACATTGGTTCTTTAACCCAGTTAAATACCAGGATATTGATTTTTGGGAAGATTAAAACTAAGTGGAGTTTTAATGAATCTTTAATTAGATTGAAAGTGAATTGATTATTTAAATTATCAAATCTGAAGGGTGATCGAGAATGGAGTACCACCAGTTTTGCTCCGAAGCGATAGTTAAATCTTTAATTAAATTTGAACGTGAAATGGTAATTAATTTTACCGATAACACCGTTGTGTTAGATATGGAGTATTACCAGTTTTGCTCCATAGGATATATAGGTTGGGATTGGGAAATAAAATAAATAATTACTTCGGTGTGGTTCGCTAATCCCGACTAGTTTGAAATGATATCCAAAGGAAGATTAAAGAATAAATTTAGAAGAATTTATCTTTGATAAAATTAATGGGAACCTATTCCCTAATGATGTGAAAATTTGAATAAAAGAATATTTTGAATTGGAATGAGGCGTATGTTGTGTTTGTGTAACACGTGTTTATTATATACACGGGTTATTCGGAAAGGCCGGGTTTATACCCATTCTGAATAACCGATTCGGCGATAAGTCGAAGATGAAGACAGTGGTAGAAGACCGGAAGTCTTCACATCGTTTGGGTGATTACTGATGATCTTGATTGAGCTATACACCCAAAATGAGGGAATCAGTTGGTGATTGTCCAGACGTACTTGGAGATCGATGGATATGCGAGGAAAGTGCCTCCGGTTTCGTTCAAATCCAGAATGAACTTGTAAATGGATTGTGTGTCTGACATTGGATTTTATTCTGTGTTGATTGATCTTTATTAAATATACATCTGTTTGGCGGCAGAGAATTTATTCTCTTGCTTAACGCCCTTCTCTGAGACGTACGAGCTCAGAGGTTGTATATCGATGCACATCAGTCGCATGGAGTGAATTGCCTGTGTGGCACGCCTAAGTGGCAATTGATCAAGGCTTCTGTTGAAAAGCAAAGTCTTGTGATTGATGATCAAAGCACGGTCTGTGTGGCGTAGCTTTGTGTATAGCGTGAATTCGCGAGCCTCACACCTCGGTATGAGTCAAAAACGGGATAAGGACCCAAGGAGTGCACGACGTTTCTTTCTAGCTAGTGGTGGTGTCAGTGCTTAAACTGGCTGACATTTATATACTTTTCACCTGTGTGGTTGTTCGGATATAGGTCCTATAGGACCGAGAAATGTGTGTTCAGGAATTGCCAATCCTCAAAAGTAAGAGAGGACCGGCCTTGGAGGTTCCAAAGGATCATAGTGGGGTCCTGAGACATTTGCTAGAGTGTCTCGAATCGGAGAGGAGCTTGCCCCTTGCCTCGACTCATGACGGAAATCCAATTTCCAATACGTGATATTGCGGTTTTATTTGTAGAACCTAGTATGGAGACATAGTGGTATGGGTCATTCATGCCGCCTATGATTGATATTTATGATTGAAATTGTTTTGACACTATACACTTATAGTAATATCAGAATAATGCGTTTTTTAAACGTATCAAGCATGCTTTGGCTATTATAAGGTAAAAACCCTATCCTCCGGCTTGCGTTGCATTGTGTGATGGGACCTGGGTCTTATAATAGCTTCATTTTTCTTTATTTAGCATTGCGCTGTTTGTTTTATGCACTGGTATTCTTGGGAGGAAACCCGTTCCGTGTTATACGGCGTGGTCCCTTGATTTACCGAACTTTAAAATAAAGATTAATAACTGTTTTAGTTCTCACACCAGTCACATGACTGACCTGGAGTTTATTGTTTTAACCTAAACTCTGGGTGCCCTTATTTTCCATACGGGCAGCTAGTAGTTTTGGTTTTGCAGATTTATATTCACAGGATCCTGATTTACAGTTGGAACGATGCTCAGAAAGTTATGTATCCGTGTATTACTTTCAGTTGTGTTTTATATTGTTTTTCCGCTGCTATGTAATTTATTGTAATCTATGATATTTATCGAATGTGTAATATTTATTCATACTCTGTATATTCTTGTATTCTGATGGAATTGTTGTAATAAACAATGGAATGTTCTTCTGTTTGCGTTCTATTATGTCTTGTTCTCAAGGTAATCCGTTCTTTCCTTCACGGGGAAGTTACGGGTCACTACAGTGGTATCAGAGCTTTGGTTTACAGAGCTCGAGAACAAGACACATTAGAACCGAACGAAAGAATTCATCAGATATTGGATTAGTAATATCCAATTAGAATAACTCGTTAGAGATGGGATCAGTAGTATCCTAGAACGAGTGTGAAGAGTATATATTTCAAATGAAAACAATATTGTTTTGAAAATTTAAACCATTTTATACGTATTTGAATATTTATTTTGAATTTGGACGATCGAGTATATAAATATTTTGCATATGCGCGTCATGAACGTATATTCGAAGTTTTAATATACTGGATAGATATAGAATCATATTCTAGACACCCGGGGATGATTCTGATGATGGTGCATCATCATCAGTATTCATATTCGAGTTTCGAAGGTGTGATATTTATATATTTCCATTAGACTGGTGTGAGAACCAAAACTTACATAGATTTATTTGTTGTGATTTGGCATCAAAAATATGATTTTTTGTATATGTATCAAAATTATGAATTTGAAACGTTAATTCACTAATTGATTGATGGTTGTGTTGTTTGTTCATTTGTTTGAAAATTTTGAAACATTTAGCCTAATAGAATCAAATATTGAATTGTATTGGAAATTGGTCGCATTTTCTTGCATATACATGTACTTACATTGAACAGGTCATAGCAAGGAGGCATTTTAATCCACATCGGTGGACCGGCCCTGATGATCCAAGGCTTGTCTGCGCGCTTGCCTGAGACATGGGCTAGAATGTCTCGAATCGGTAGAGGACGATCCCTGGCCTCGGTTCATAGATGGAAATCCAATTTCCAAATACATGACTTTGCGGTTTTAATTGTAGAACTAGTATGGCTACATGATATATGGTACCCATGCCGTCTATGATTGATACTTATGATTTGAAGTTCTTTTATACACTATGCACTTATAGTAGTATCAAATGATTTGTTTTAAACGTACTAAGAATGTTTGGCTATTATAAGGGAAAACCCTATCCCCCGGCTTGCGTTGCATTGTGTGATAGGACCTGGGTTTATAATAGCTTCATTTTTCCAAAAAGTATTGCGTTGTTTTGTTATATGCACTGGTATTCTTGGGAGGAAACCCGTTCCGTGTTATACGGCGTGGTCCCTTGGTATACCTGATTTAAAGTAAAGTTTTAAATAACTGTTTTAGTTCTCACACCAGTCCCATGACTGACCTAGAGTTTATTGTTTTAACCTAAACTCTGGGTGCCCTTATTGTGACACGGGCAGCTAGTAGTTTTGGTTTTGCAGATTTATATTCACAGGATCCTGATTTACAGCTGGAATGATATCCAGAAAGCTTTGTATCTGTATATCTCCTTCAGTTGTGTATTGTATTATTTTCCGCTGCTATGTAATTTATTGTAATCTCTTATATTTGGTAAACGTATTTTATTTGTTTATACTTTGTATATTCTTGTATTCTGATGGAATTGTTGTAATATACAATGAAATGTTCTTCTGTCTGCGTTCTAATTTGTCGTGTTCTCAAAAACAATCAGGCGTTTCGAACGGTCTTGATCGGTTTAGCGACTGATTCGGATCGAGCGAAATTCCTTTTCGTTATAGTCTCCACTTAAAACTTTATTTTAAATCAGATATACTAAGGGACCACGCCGTATAACACGGAACGGGTTTCCTCCCAAGAATACCAGTGCATATAACAAAACAGCGCAATGCTTTTTGGAAAAATGAAGCTATTATAAGACCTAGGTCCTATCACTCAGTGAAACGCAAGCCGGGGGATCGGGCTTTCCCTTATAATAGCCAAACATGCTTGGTACGTTTAAAACAAATCATTTGATACTACTATAAGTGCATAGTGTATAAAAGAACTTCAAATCATAAGTATCAATCATAGACGGCATGGGTACCATATATCATGTCTCCATACTAGTTCTACAATTAAAACCGCAAAGTCACGTATTTGGAAATTGGATTTCCATCTATGAACTGAGGCCAGGGATCGTCTACCGATTCGAGACAATCTAGCCCATGTCTCAGGCAAGCGCACAGACAAGCCTTGGATCGCCAGGGCCGGTCCACCGATGTGGATTAAAATGCTTAAACACTGCGTTTCCCCACCCTTTGGGGCGTAAATGAGCTAACGAATGGCTCCATCGGCTTCACATAGTCACCGATATATCTGAGGCACCTCGCAACAGCAACAACCACATAAGTCAAACTCGTCAGGGCGTGTAAAACCACTGACGCCACTTCTAGCTAGAATGAAACGCATGCCCTCCCTGATGTCCTCTCCCGTTTCTGGTTCACAACCGGGGTGTGAGGCTCGCGAATCAACGTTACACAAAGCTATGCCACACAGGCGGTGCTTTGATCATCACCACAATACTTTGCTTTTCAACAGAAGCCTTGATCAATTGCCACTTAGGCATGCCACACAGGCAATTCTCTCCATGCGTTTGATATCCATCAATATATAACCTCTGAGTTCATATGTCTCATAGAAGGGCGTTAAGCAAGAGAATAAATTCTCCGCCGCCAAACAGATATATATTTAATAGAAATCAACCGCCCAGGACTGACGCCCACCTCCAGTTGCCGCGAAATCAGGCTCCGCACCCGCCTACGCCTCCCTAGGTTGCCGCCTCCACCCGCGAAATTCTGAAGTCGGAAACCGACGTGAGTTTTTCCCCTTTCTGCAATTTGATTTTTTTTTATATAAAATGCTTCATTGACTTTATGAATTTTTTTACTGATTTTATATAAAAATATATATATGTATATATATATATATATATATAAAGATGCGGTTTTTAAGGAATTAAAAATATAATCTTTATCTGTATGAAATCATTGTAAAAATACGAATTTTATATAGTAGAAAGATTAAAAATACGATTATTATATAGTAGAAATAATAAAGATGCTATTTTTATATACTAGAAATAATAAAGATGCGATTTTTGTATAAGTAGAAAGATATGATTTTTGAAAATATAAAGTAGTGATTTTTGTGTATAGAGATTTGATATAGAAATATGGTTTTTATGTATATAGTTTCAAAATGAAAATATGATTTTTATATAGAGAATAGTGTGATAAAAATGGAATTTTTATCTATATAGTAGCAGTGTAAAAATGGAATTTTTATCTATATAGTAGCGGTATAAAAATAGAATTTTTATCTATATAGTAGCGGTGTAAAAATAGAATTTTTATCTATATAGTAGGGGTATAAAAATGAGATTTTTATCCATATAGAGTGATTATAAAAATGTGATTTTTATATACGTAGCAATAATATAAAAATGTGATTTTTATATATGTAGTGAATACGGGCAACGAAACTGACAAAAGGCGAGAACGACGAAGATTCCTACATAAGAAGAGTCGTGTCGTTGGTTTAGCTAGTCGGTGAGAACTCCTCACCTTTAATTTATTTCTAGTTTGAAATATATATAGGATGCAGACGGTGTTTAGTAGCACCCGACACCCGTCGTCCACAGACCATGGACGGCTAGTATGTTTGTTTGTTTGATTTTGATGTGTAGTTGATTGTGAAATGAAATGAAATATTTATACAGTTAAAAATATTTTATGGTTAAAAATAGAATTTTTAACGTGTATATGAAATGAAATAAATTAATATAAACAAATCGAACGATTTGTTTATATACACACATTTGACTGATATTGATTGGGACGATAAATTTTACACATCGACCAACTGCACAAATAAAATCTGTGTTTGATTGTTTGAAACCCCACACGGGTATTGGGATGATATATGACATACACTAATCCCAATAATTAGTTGTGTGTCGATCGATTGATTGACAGACTGTCATAAGCGTTAAATATTTATATTTGATGCTTATACAATGTAGAATGCACTCTGGATGATGGTTGATTATTTATCGTTGTTATTTTATACATGTGTTGTAGAAAATCCATATAATTAACATTATATGGTAATTGATTGGGCCTCATTCCAGTTTTGAATAGAAATATTTGAAAAGAAATATTTGAATAGAAATATTTGAAAAAGAAATATTTGAAATAGAATATTTGAAAATAGAAATATATGAAGCCGTGTTGATTAGATTGACGCCATTTTGACGTGAACGATATTTATATCGATTTTATTCATTTTTCAATGGATATTGAAATAAATTTGAAATTCGAATTAAATTGAAATGATTTGAAATTCTAATTAAATTGAAATGATTTGAAAATCGAATTAAATTGAAACAGATTTGAAATTCAAATTAAATTGAAATAGATTTGAAATTCGAATTAAATTGAAATAGATTTGAAATTCGAATTAAATTGAAATGATTTGAAATTCGAATTAAATTGAAATGATTTGAAATTCAAATTAAATTGAAATGATTTGAAATTCGAATCAAATTGAAATGAATTGAAATTCGAATTAAATTGAAATCGATTTGAAATGAAATTAAAACGAATTTATATTGGAATATTCAATTTTGATTAGAAATATAATATGAAGTTGAAATCGTTTCGAAAACGAATTTAAAGCGATTTATAAAATAAGTTTTGAAAAGAAATCGACGAAATATATATATATATATATATATATATATATATATATATATATATATATAATGGCCTGAATAGAACGCGTCACGCTGCGGCAGTTCCATAATTTTGACCATTGACTTCGAATGGACATTGCGAGAGATCCGACCGTCGGATTCTCCTAAAATCGGAACCGTTGGGTTCGTATCGAAAAGAGCTTTCTAACGAATATTAGAAATCTAACGGTTGGATTTGGAATTATGTCCAAATCAAATTTGGAAAATGCCGCTGTAAGTGCAGTCCGATGGCCGTTGTTGGAAATCGACTGTACGGACCTTGATAAAATTATTAAAAATATCAATAATTTGTGTAAAATCATAAGAAATGATTTGTGTAGAATTGGGATGAAAACTCCATATTTGAAACGATAAAAATAGATTTTTATCGAAATGAACTAGTTTTGAACTAGAATAATAATTTTTTTTAAATAAATAAATTGGATTTGAAATGGTTTTAAAAGAAACCAAAATTTCCAATAATTGAATTGGAATGGATTTGAATCGAAATTGTCTTCGGAATATTTCGATGTTGGATTTCGTGATTATACAGATGTTGTTATGGAAATTTGTAAGATATATATATATATCGTTATTTCTAATACGATATTTGTTGGTCGTAGAATTTGATATTGAATATAAGCCGATATATTTTCTATTCTTGGCCTTGTATTGAATATCAAATGTGATTTGGGTTTGTCATGAATGGTGTCTTCATTAACACTGTTCTTAAGCCTAATTGAGAAGAAGATTAAATCTTTTTATTTAAATTTAATGAAGCGTACCAATTAAATAATATTTAATTGGAATTGAATTGGTATTGATTTATGGGTTTATCGTGAACAGTGTTTTAAATAACACTTGTTCTTTAACCCGATAATTAATGGAATGTGATTTTAGGTTGTCGTGAACGGTATCTTCAATAATACTGTTCTTAGACCCAAAGGAGTTAAGGAAGTCAGAAACTAACTGGAGATTAGTTAAGTTGAATGGTTTCTGGGGTATTGATCTAATGTTGGTTTCGGCCTTCGGGGTTAATACTTAGGGAATTGCTCTCTTGCTAATTTATGGTTAGTGACTGATGAATTGGAATGAGGCGTATGTTGTGTTTGTGTAGCACTTGTTTATTATATACGCGAGTTATTTGGAAAGACCGGGTTTATCCCATTCTGAATAACTGATACGACGATAAGTCGAAGATGAAGACGGAGGTCTTCACGTCGTTTGGGTGATTACGGGTGATCTTGATTGGGTCGTACACCCAAGAGGAGGGAATCAGTTGGTGATCGTCCATACGTACTTGGAGATCGATGGATATGCGGGGTACTAGGTGCCTACGGTTTCGTTCAGACCCAGAACGAACTTGTAAATGGACTGTGTGTCTGACATTGGATTTTAGTCTGTGCGATTGATTTCTATTAAATATATATCTGTTTGGCGGCGGAGAATTTATTCTCTTGCATAACGCCCTTCTCTGAGACGTACGAGCTCAGAGGTTATATATTGATGGATATCAAACGCATGGAGTGAATTGCCTGTGTGGCATGCCTAAGTGGCAATTGATCAAGGCTTCTGTTGAAAAGCAAAGTCTTGTGGTGATGATCAAAGCACCACCTGTGTGGCATAGCTTTGTGTAACGTTGATTCGCGAGCCTCACACCCCGGTTGTGAACCAGAAACGGGAGAGGACATCAGGGAGGGCATGCGTTTCCTTCTAGCTAGGAGTGGCGTATGTGGTTTTACACGCCCTGACGAGTTTGACTTATGTGGTTGTTGTGTTGTGAGGCGTCTCGGATATGTCGGTGACTATGTGAAGCCGATGGAGCCATTCGTTGGCTCATTTACGCCCCAAAGGGTGGGGAAACTCAGTGTTCAGCCATTTTAATCCACATCGGTGGACCGGCCCTGACGATCCAAGGCTTGTATGCGCGCTTGCCTGAGACATGGGCTAGATTGTCTCGAATCGGTAGAAGACGATCCTTGGCCTCGGTTCATAGATGGAAATCCAATTTCCAAATACGTGACTTTGCGGTTTTAATTGTAGAACTAGTATGGCAACATGATATATGGTACCCACGCCGTCTATGATTGATACTTACGATTTGAAGTTCTTTTATACACTATGCACTTATAGTAGTATCAAATGATTTGTTTTAAATGTACTAAGCATGTTTGGCTATTATAAGGGAAAACCCTATCCCCCGGCTTGCGTTGCATTGTGTGATAGGACCTGGGTCTTATAATAGCTTCATTTTTTCAAAAAGCATTGCGCTGTTTTGTTATATGCACTGGTATTCTTGGGAGGAAACCCGTTCCGTGTTATACGGCGTGGTCCATTGGTATATCTGATTTCAAGTAAAGTTTTAAATAACGTTTTAGTTCTCACACCAGTCCCATGACTGACCTGGAGTTTATGGTTTTAACCTAAACTCTAGGTGCCCTTATTTTGACACAGGCAGCTAGTAGTTTTGGTTTTGCAGATTTATATTCACAGGATCCTGATTTACAGCTGGAATGATATCCGGAAAACTTTGTATCCGTATATCTCCTTCAGTTGTGTATTGTATTGTTTTCCGCTGCTATATAATTTATTGTAATCTCTGATATTTGGTAAATGTATTTTATTTGTTTATACTATGTATATTCTTGTATTCTTATGGAATTGTTGTAATATACAATGAAATGTTCTTCTGTCTGCGTTCTAATTTGTCGTGTTCTAAAAAACAATCAGGCATTTCGAACGGTCTTGATCGGTTTAGCGACTGATTCGGATCGAGCGAAATTCCTTTTCGTTACACTCCTTGGTGTATAAAAATTAGCCTATCAACCAATTTTCCAACTTGTGAAATGTGTTAATATCTTATGATATATTATGATTTGTTGATTGATAGCTACTGGGATTTGAGACTATCCGATTGCATCACTTTAGTTGAATTTATAATTATAGTCCAAATCCATCACTTTTTTTGTGCTCAATTAAAAAAAAATTGGAAAAAAATTGGAATTAAATTTTAACTCTCTCCATTTTTATAAATCCATCATTCTACAATGTGAAATATGCCACTAGTTCTTAGAATATTAAGTTTTTGTTTGATTGATTTAGACTTATGATGATTGTTCTTCCTCTTAAGCTGATATTATATGTTTTAGTCATTTTTCATCTATATTATAACTTCTGTATCCTTTTGATGATAACAAAAAGGGGAGAATGAGTTGAGATTTTGATTTATGAGTAAATATTTTATAAAAAAATTTAATATTGAATCTCCATTCAATTTTCATTCTTCTCAATCATGCACAGTTATAGGGGGGTTTCTGTTGTCGGGGGAGCATTCAAATGGGGGGAAGGGTCAGTTCTTCACTGTCAAACACATTTATTATATTCAAACCCTTAGTATTTGTTTGTCATCATCAAAACGGGGAGATTTTTGTATATAACGTTGTTGTATATAACAATTATATGATTTTTGTTTGATGATAACAACCAAATATATATTATTATAAATGTGTTTGTTATTGTACTGTTTCTTATATACATCTCAAACAGGAATATAATATTTATATTTAAATAGAATACGACTGTATAGAAATTCAGATATTAACATAGTATTTTATTTAAATAGCATATTTTATTCCAACATTCAAACAGTACAAATTTTACAACTACACTATTTGAACAACACACTGTAATTCAGTAATACATTCATAGTTAATTCCATTTATACAGTGCTCCTCACTACAACTCTCATTCACTCATATACAGTTTCTGTTATACGGTCATTCATATACATCTACATTTTGACTCACTCTCACATACACTGACACTTCTTCATCTTCTGTCTTCTGTCTTCACAACCTCACAGTCAGTCCAGTCATCATCTGTTTAACTATCACATGAAACACACACACAATACACTGCAGTAGAAATAAAACTGAATACATGCAAATATAAATTTATTTTTAAATTTTATTTGCCTTAGAATTTCGGTGTGTTTCTCATCATTTTTCATGACTTGATCTGATTTATATATATATTCATCTAGGTCTGTATTTTTCTAAGTGATCGCAGATCAGCCTCAAGACACTACACTGGTCTGCTGATCAGAACCAGTGTCATGACTAGCTGATTCTGTACAGCCACAACACACTTGTAGCAGTCTGCTGATAAATAACATAAATTACACGTGCCCGATATATGTATACACACACTGTTGTGTATATATACACATATGTACAGGTGAATATGGTGATACATGCACGGGTAAATGGTGCAACAAGTAGACAGTGCACAAAGCAAGAATGAAAGTGCATACAGCAACAAAGTGTGGCCATGGAAATGTCACAACAAAGTCAACAAATGGTGCAGCTCATAAGGATCAAAGCATGAGCTCCAGATTTCATGTTCAGATGAATACAAAACATGGCAAGCCAGAATGGTCGAGCTCAACTACATGAATCATAACAGCTCATTTCAGTTCAACAATTCAAGATAGTGAAGCCATCAACACAAGCAATCTGGATGAACACCCAGCATTCTCAAACAATGTACAAGGTGTACAAGGCAGAGTGGTCATGTATTGGCAAGCCAGAGTGGCTCATGTACAAAATAGCATTTCCAAAGTGTCGAGAAGGTTAACAATGTATATTAGAGCAACATAAATACATGCAGCAATGTCCATGGGTAGCAAAGCAGCTCAATGTCAATGGTACAACAATATATATATATATATATATATATATATACATACATACATACATATATGACACAAGTGGTGTACATGACAAGAAGCACAAGCACAAGTGATAGTTCAGATCAAAACAGGGTTCCCAACTACATGCAGCTGTTCAGCAATCATGAGTGTAGAAAGTAGAGAGAATGGCAACAAATCAACTTGACAGTGCAGATTTGTACATGTACTAAATTCAGGTGACATCAATGTACAATCAAGTGACACAGCTTTATCATGGGGAGTGTACATATATGGCAGTATGTATGCACACAAAACAGTGGATACAACACCATATTGCCAGTTTTGCCACGCCCAAATGCGGAAGAATTGCCACGGCTTCAAGCCGTGGCAATTTTAGAACGGCTTTGGGCCGTGGCAAAACGATTTGTCACGGTTTCTGCCCGTGGTAATTTTGGAATGGCTTTCGGCCGTCCCAATATTAAAGAAAAAATTTCACACCATCATCCCCACTATATCCCAACTATTTCACGTTCAAATACAGCCCATTACTATTCACGGTACGAACTTAAAAAAGGCGTTCCCAAAATATACCTTTGCCCCTTAGATCGAAATCCAAATCCAAATAACCTAAAAATAAACATGCCCAAATACAACCCCGTACCGATTCTCGGTCGCTTTCCCCCAATCTCAATCGTTCCACCTCCTCTCAGCTGGAACACAAACTCGCTCCTCCCGCTCGCAGGACTTTGGGGCTATGATAATATCTCCGTCTTATATGCGACAAAGTCGATGCATTTGGGGTTGCTGGGAATCAACAAAATAAATGTATGAAATTTTATTTAGATGGAGAAACATCTCGATCTCATAGTTTTCGTTGTTCCATTCCTAATTCTTTTTTAATTTTGTGAATTTCTTTTTGTACATTTTCGTTAGGGTTATGTGGCTTATGTCTTTTCGTTTGGTTTCCAGATCTGAGTTGAAACCTCTATTCATGCTATATGTTCTAATTAGTTGTTTCCAAGATATTATATTACTGATGTATTAAGTTACCTTGCTCCACTTTTGCTCATAATTTCGAAATGGAATGTTCCTAATTGAATCGCTAGTATAAAGATCCAGTGTCATAGGATGGTTGGTTTGGTAATGTGATGTTTTTAATCAGGAGAAACAAGTCTTTGACTTTAACATGTAGCAGGCTCCTTGGACTGATGCTAAAGCACCTTGGGAGTTGAACGATAAAGCTCCTTGGGTTGATAAATCTCAGTCATCAACGCAAACTGCTCAACACTATGTCAGTGATTATTTTTTCCCATTGAGACACAAGTCTTCACTATTGGAACAAGAACTTCCATTGGATACACAAACCCGTAGGTCCAGTTTTTCATCACTGAATCGATCTGAACCTCCTCTTTCTGGTCCTCCCTCTACAGGCTTAGGACGCAGCAGTGTTAGTTCTTTGGTTACTCAGATGACACAAACAATGCAGTTACCACTGATTTATGCAGAGAACATAATTGGAGTTAGGGCACTTCATCACAAGTTCAGATTGTCCATGATCTCATTCATGAATATATAGACGGGCACAAAGGGTCCATGCTAGGCGGTTATCCAAGCTTGGATACAAAACTTAGGTCATCACCATATTCGCATCTAGGGCCACCAAGTCCATTGTACCTACCACCGTCTCAGTCTTACTTAAGTGGTGGAGGATGTGGCTCCTCTGGACTCTGGGGATACAATGGTAGTAGATTTTAAATCTTAATTTGTTGTATAGCTTTAGTTCTCTTTGTATAGCTCTCTTTAAATGCAGGACATATTTCCTTTTATATAGTCGTTTGGAAAATTCTAGAGCATTTTGCTTATCCATTAGTTGATTTTCTATCTTATCCTATTATTGTAAAATCAATAGGCATGATACATCTCACATTACAGAAAAACTGGGTTTGTGGGAAAGGGCAGGCGGTCTGTGCGGGCTACGGGTGGCGTTGGCAGTCCAAGGGTGTGCAAGGTGGAAGTCTGGGTGACAGGCGGATGGGTGGAGATGAAGCTAGAAGGTGAGCCACAGGAAGGGTTTTGTAGGAGGTATCAAGCATTTTTTCCTTTCTTTTTAAAGCTTGCATGAGTTTTCAGAAATGAATGGGAAAAGGTTTTGAGGATTTTAGAAATTTTGTAGTAATTTTGTTTTTTTAATTCATAGGAAGATGTGTTATCTTATAGGAAGGAGAGAAGTAAAGGGAAGAAACATGAATGGTGTTTGAAATTTTGAATGTTCTAGAAGTAAATTTTCATCAGATTAATTTCACTATCCTTATGTGCAAGTCCCGGACTTAAATGTTCATCATATTATCCCATGGCAATTAAATCTGTGCCATGCTATGGCTGGTTAAATGTTTGACATGGTAATATTTACTAACACCATGCAGCTGAACTGATGCATTTTGTTGAGAAATTTCCGTATCAAGTGTCCGTAAAACCAATATTACCATTTACTTTTATGTCATCCTAGTTATTGTTAAACACTTCTAAATTCATGGCAGGCGATGTATTACTTGCTTTAGTGAATCTATGTTTGATTCAAAACTGTGACTGGCTATAAAATGTGTTGTTTTGATTATCAGTCGCATGGTGTGTGTCTGCATTAACTTGCATAGAGTCAAAAATATTTGCCCCACTGTCAACATGAGCACCATTTTGTTTAAGCATCCAAGTCTTGAATACTTTCATTTTCATTCCGGATGACCGAAACAGCAACAGTTATTACACTTTGTTGGTATCCATTCATACGAAACTTCCAGATTTTTGTTTTTTCAAATTTTATTTGCAGAAAAAAAGAGGAAGAAACGTTATTGATAAGCTGGAAAATCTAGAAAGAAGCGAAATTAAAGTAGCCTCTTATCCGCAAGGAATACCATCTTCAGTAATATCGAGCAAATGGATAATAGATTTTGCCTAACAGCCATGTAGATCTATCCATTCATAATCAGTGGTTGGTTAGGAGATGAAGCTTGACGCAGCTTAGATCTGAAATCATGCTCCGTACTATCGCCATGTTTTTCGATCAAGGTAATTTTTATAGATTAAAATTTCAATATCTTATCTGATTAGCTCAAATCCGACTTGCAAAGGCATTGCCTTGTTACTACACATACGATTATTTCATTCACCTCAGATATGCCACACGGTAGAAACCAAAAACATACTTGCTAATTTACGAACTGATTTGTTCATTGATTTCTTGGTAGGAAAGTTTTGCAATATGTGTAACAATTTAGTTGATTGAAATAGGTACAGCAAGAATACAGTAAGAATACATTTAAACCTGAACATTGTTAGAATACGCACATTCAAAGAAAAAGGTGATATTTGGTTTCGTTTGATTTATTACGAAGAATACATGAAAAACAATTGATAGTGTTTCAATGTCCAACTTTGTCTAAAGTGTTCAGCATGTTGACAATTGAGAAATAGGTGCGCATCGCCATTTTCAAAGGACAGTAGTTGTCCTAGTATGTTGATACCAATTCAGAGCAGGGTGACGTGTTCCAACAATGTTCTGAGCTAACAATAAAGAAAGTTATGGCAAGTTATGCATAATTGGGTTCCACATACCAACAATAAGTTAGGAACACATATTATATCATGCATTATTAATGAAGTTATTATGCCCATGTATACCCTTTTAAAAAAAGCCAACATTCATGTTATTCAAATCTTTATCTAAATATATAGTTGCACTTAAATATAGATAAAGAGCTCCAAATAATATAATACCTGAAGTAAGACATTTTAGATCAATATCAAGGACAAGCAAATGGATCCAAGAAAATTGTCAATAATAATATAATTTCCCATTCTTTAGAATATGATGGGGAGGTAAATACTCAAAATTTGTCCTTTTAACAAAAATCCACTACTGATTGTTGAATGTGGAGATTTTTTTAATTATTTGCTAACTGTTGAATGTGTTGCAGGGTGAGCATGCAATGAAAGAGAAAGGTATGCTTTCAGTGAAACTTAGGCTTTTATCTTTATCATGTGAAAGAGAAAGAGATGAAAAATGAGCTATCATGTGAGCTATCATGTGAGCTATCATGTTTTTTTTAGCGCGCTAATTTGCATTGCATGTGTAGTTCGATTCTCTTTAACAGTATTATATCAACAAATAGACATAATTGAACTATGAAGTAAGGGTCTGTAATTTGAATTATTGATTCCTATCAACATTGTGAATTGAAATTGAACTTTGTAGTTTCTAATTTGGATATTGTATTTGTGCTAATAAAGTATGATTTGTTCAATTGAACTTTGTAAATTTGTTGCTATGAAAATTGCAATTTGTATTGTTGGGTATAACTTGCTCATAAATTCGGATTGGTGGATATAATCTGTTCATATTTTGTTCAAATTAGAGTTTTATGTTTCACATAGAGGCACTTGATTAAAATGCAGTTTTTCCAATTGAATTTAGCCACGGCCTAAAGCCATGGCTAAATCATGCCAAAAAGATGAAAATTTGCCATGGTTTCGAGCCATGGCAAAATCAGATTTTGCCACGGACCAAACCCGTGGCAAAATTCAGTTTTGCCACGGCTCAGAGCCGTGGTAGGCCCGTGGCAAAATTTTTGCCACAACCCATTTTGCCATGGTCCAAAACCGTAGCAAAACTCATTTGCCACGGCCCAAAGCCGTGGCAAAATTGCTTTTCTGGTGTAGTGGGATGTGCAGCAAGTTCATAACTACTGAAAGTGGCATTGTGTACACATCATATATTAGATCAGCATGGGGTGTTACACATTTGTGTGCATCAATACAGGTGCAAGGAGATCATGTGTGCAAGCTCAAGCCAGTTCATTTTAGAGTGGTGCATATATACATGGGTTGAGAAAAACAGTGGTGTGAAATTTCTGCATGGTCAATTGTACAATGAAACAGTGCAACAAAGCTCAAGCATGGAGCAGCATCAACGTATATATGGATGCACCAGTTCAGAGGCACACAACAATGGTCAGTGCTCATGCAAATGGTTCAAAATGAATATGAAGATTTTCAGTTTTTAGAATAAGATGGTAAGAAATCAATGACACATATCCAGCAGCAAAGAAGTGGTCAAGACAAAGGTAAATACCAATGAACATTCAAGTAATGGAAAGTGCAAGAAATTATATTTCCAAATGAACATCACAGTATTGGATAAGAAATCAAATTCCCGATTTCAAATCTGCTTCCTGAAATACTCAAGCTTTATTTAGAAAGAAACTGTTTCCAGAAATCATCAATCTGTTTATTTTTGGCAAGAAATTAAGTGAATGTTTTATGGGATAAATCAAGCGAATTAGCAAACAAATACTTGGCAAGTTTTACAAACTATTTCCATAAGATATCAATCATTTTGGGAAAGATTTTTAATTGGGTAATTTTTCAAAATTCATCCACAAATAAGTCGACCAGATTCATAGAAGTTTATTATTCATGTTTGGATTCATATCATCAATCACGCAACTCTTTAAAGCCAAGAATTTCAAAAGAGAAAATCGTGGAAATCAGCCAATTCTATATCTTATATGTATCACTAATTCCTCATCGGCAATAGGCATCGAAAACACTCAACAATTCAAGAGCAAATTCAAAGTAAAATTCAGAGAAACTCACTAAATACTTCATCGTTTTTTATCGCTATTATCCCAAATCGAAGCATCAGAAAGCCATAAAGATTCGAGCATCAAAGAGTAACTTCCAGAACAATATCCGATCAAGATTTGGGATTTTACAGAAAACCCTAACAATATTTGAAGTCGTCGCCATTTTTTTATCTCCTAGAAGAAAAGAGAAACGAGCTCATTGAATTGCAATTGAAAAGTAGTGGGTCGGGCTTTGCATTTTATTTAGAAAGGGGTTTTTCTAGTTTTTGTTTTTATCTATATTTTTTATTTCTTTTGTAATCGTTGATCAGTTTCTAGAGTCTGTAAAATCTGGGCAGTTTTCTAGTTTCGTCTGTAAGACTAGGGGTTTACTAGTTTCATCTGTAAAACTAGGGTTTGCTAGCTACGGGTTTGTAGCTAGGGGAAATCTGATCTAGGGGATATAGATCAGTCTAGGATTTTGAGCGTAGGATTAGAATAGGAGTGAGGGGTTCATGAGTTTACATGGTCTTGTAAGCGGGATCTGTTCTATTAACTAGTAGAAACCTTATGAATGCAGCAGTAGGCAGAATTTTGCCGAAACTGGGTATATTTTGTGTCATTTACTTTCTGCATTTTTATTTCTGTTGCATTCAATGATCATGTTTTTTATATTTTGCTTAAATTTCAATAAACTCTATTCACTCACCTCTACGGTTAATATAGATCCAACAAGTGGTATCCCTGATTATCCAAGGGAACTAGTGTACAAGCAGAATGACCACTAAAATTATGTGATGATTGTCATATGAGCACTAAAATGCTCCTTGTGACCTATTTTATATTTGGCTTAGCCGCTTGCATGTTTCATATGCTGGTAACAAGACCTTTTTCGAGGATTATATCAGAGAATGACCAAAGACAAGTTTACATACTTTAGTTTAATATAGGCAAATTCTATTCCCACCCCCTTAGTTTCTTTTCCCACTCAACAAAAATATTTTAAATTTAAATGACAACCTTACCCCTTATAACTTCATCCTCCTGTTTGTTCAAACAAGATATAAAAAAATTGTATAGTATTGTTCATAAACATAAAAAAAGAATGTTGTTCAATATGGCTCCGTTATTAAATTAGGTACAGCGATCAATTGCATAAAAAACTTTATCCTCCTATTTGCTCAATATGACATCAGGGATTTTGCATTGCCTGGAACAACCAATGGATTTCATAACTGACCTATCATATGTTAAAAGACATGTTGTTTGTAGAGAAAAAAAGACAAGATGACAGTAGACTAACAAATACTCACCTCACCATGTACGCATAACGATGAGGCATCATCAGGAAACCAAGAAAGAAGAGAAGAATGGCAGCAACATTAGTTTTTTTTTTTTTCAATCGCAATTTTTTCCATTCAACACAAAAACGCACAAAATTAAATTGCACATATAAAACTTATCATATCGTTTCTTCGATCTACGCTCTGACTCCATTGTTTTCAGATTTTAAATGAAGTAAAATGGATTAATTTAGATTTTGAATGGGGATGGCTGAGGAGAAGGCGATGTTTGAAGCGTGTATTTTCTTGAACGAGGGCAATACGGGAAGACAATGGGGTGACAATGGGAAAATGTGGGGTGTTTTTTTTTTTAAAAAAAAAAACGGATGGGGTTGAAGAGGAAATTAATGGGGTGGAAATAGATTTTGCCTTTAATATATACAGTAAACTATAGAGTCCGTCCATATGCCTAGAATATACACATATGGCATCACATCGTCATATGATACTAATATGTGCTGCAGTATTGTTTTAAGTATACCTCATTTGCTTTTTTTTACCTTATTAAAAATAGATTTATTAGCATACCTTGCATACTCCAAGTTGTAAGTTTCCATTTAGCCTTTACCAATTATACGTACGAGTGTACTTTTATATTTACCATGTCCTAAATCATCTTCTTGTGCTCAATACGGTTTATAGCCATCATTTTTGTTAAGTTTGTAATATATCCTTGATGACACTCCAAAAATAAAACACGTCAAATGCTCTCTGAAACAGCCCCGCATTTATATTAAAATAAATGGATGCAAAGTGATAGAGTGAGTGAAAGGAGAAAGAAGGGAAAATGAGTGATGAAAATTAAAGGGTAAATGAAATGCTGCACTGTTATGGATGTCACTGAACCTGCCTTATCCTTAGTACATGCCTTCAACATAATTTAACTCAAATCAGTTCTTCGTCAAGGAGCAAACCCGTGTTGGAAGCAAATGACAACAGACCATTAGCTACCCAAGATACAAACCCTCATTTTGATGTGGTTAGTAAAAAAAAAAAAGGTTACTGCAGATACCTCACTTAGGCGTCTCAGTCTGTTACTTTCAGAGAAACATGTTAAACATCTTCTCAACATGAATTCTACTGCTGTCATGCCAAGATTAGACACCATAATTAAAGAAATGGAGGAAAAGCACCTTAAATGCTACATGCTTTCAAATCCTGAAATTTCTCTCAAGAAAATTTTGAAAGATATGTGCCAATGTATATCAGAACTGAGTCCTAAAACAATTAATTTTGAGCAAGAAAATGATGTTAAAGCTTTCATGTGATGGGAAAAGCAAAAATACCAAGGGAAAAATGAGAACAATGCCTAAAAGGTATGGAATTTGCTTTTAAGTTTTCAAGTTGACTAACTTACAAGTTTTGCTGTATATTTTATTGCCTGAAAGGTATGGAATTTGCTTTAGATGGTTTGCAAAATGAATAGCTATCGACGCGAGTATACCATGGTGGTATACCTTATTTGCATTCCGTAGTTTTGGCAAATTAATATTTTGATCAAATGGAATACCATATGGAATGCCTTGGACATTTAACTCAAAATCAACCTAAAGCTCTCCCACACTAAATTAGAATCATGTAAGATTTATGATAGCTAATTCTAAATAATTTTTGTCTTTGATCATGCATAATGAAACAACTGATCAGTCATTACTTTATTTACAACGTCTTGTATTGGTGGGCTGGGCTAAGCCCAATAGGTTGTCGCTTGTACCTGTTTTATTACATGGACTATATATCTATATATAGTGCCGCCGTTGCCTTGTACAAGATACAAGAATGAAATATCAATAAAATACATTTTCCACAGATTTCTTTTATGGTATCAGAGCATCAAGCCTAACGGCACAAAAAAAAAACAAATTAAGAGGAGAGTGTATTTTGTATTTTCTTCTCAGAAAATTATCATCATTGAAGAATACACCCTTCTCTGACCTACTTTCTGTTTCATATCAGTAATACCTGATTACAATTGCCTCGCCAAGAAAAAAGAATCGGAGAAATTTCATCATTTTCTCTCTTCTTGGCTGCAATTCTTGGCCATCAGACATTCAGTCATCATCTGGCTGAGATCCGGTTGCAATATTCATCATCATTTGGTGAATTTGCCATCCTAGAATCCCAATTCCGCTGAAGATCTGGTTGCTACAACACTTTGCAGCGTCTCAGCCGTCCAAGAAACTTCAGTTTCATCAAGAATTTACTTATACTGCGTTTTCTTGATCGACATGGCAGGAACTGGAAACAATGAATCCCTCAGTTCAGCCAATTCTGGAATCAATCCTACTTCTGTACCTCCTGTACCAGACTTCCCACTAATAAAACCCAAGAGTCACATAATTACCATCCCTCTTGACGAGGATAATTACATGCTATGGAAGTTTCAGGTGGAAGCGGCACTAAGAGGATATGGACTCCTTGATTTTATCAAAGGTACGGTCATCATCCCACCTGCAATGATTCATGATAAAGATGGAAATTTAGTCAGCAATCAAGATTACTTAAGATTTCAAAAACAAGATAGTCTTCTTGTTTCATGGTTGATATCATCAATAAGTGCAAGCATGTTATCTAGAGTTATAGGATGCAATACATCTTATGCAATATGGAGTACCATTGAACAGATATTCAGTGCTCAATCTGCCGCAAGAGTTATGCTATATAGAAGACAACTACAATGCATGAGGAAGGATGAAATGTCCATGCATGACTATCTTACCAAGATAAAGACACTGTGTGACAAGCTGAACTCTACAGGGCACATTATCAGTGATAGTGAGCAGGTTCTTTATATCACAGGTGGCCTAGATGAAGATTATGAGTCAATAGTAACATTTATAGCCTCACAGAAAACCGTACCTGACTTACAATATGTGCACTCATCACTTCTTGCACATGAAGGAAGAGTTGAACAGAAAAGAAATCAATCAGAACTTTCTGTCAACTATGCCACCACGTCAAGAAATAAAGGGCAACAAAAAGGTAACACTGGGCTAAATAACAGACAAGAAAATCAGTCTTTTAGAGGTGGCAACCCCAACCAAAGAGGCAGAGGTAGAGGAGGTAGATTTAACAACAACAACAGGGTGAAATGTCAGATTTGTGGGAAATTTGGACATGATGCAATCAGGTGTTATTTTAGGTTCAACACTGAATATAATATCAATCAGCAAGGTCAAGGAAATCAAAGAGGACCAAATGTTAACGTGACACAAGTGGGACAACAGAGGACAAATGCTGAAGGATTGAGGATGCAGTCACAAAGTTCAAACAGTGATGAATTAAGCAAGGCAGAGGATATAAATCTTGATGATTGGTACCCAGACTTTGGGGCTACAAATCATGTGACCAACAATTTACAGAATCTAAATCTGGGGAATAAAAGCTACTCAGGTATGTACTCGGTCTCAATGGGTAATGGTGAAACTACTAGTATATCACATATAGGACATGGTTACATCCATGGAAAAAGGGAACTCTATTTAAATAATTTACTTAGAGTACCCAAGATTAAGAAAAACTTAATCAGTGTATCACAATTTGCTAATGACAACCGTGTATACTTTGAGTTTCACCCTAAATATTGCCTAGTTAGAGATTTACTAAATAAAGAAATTTTACTACAGGGTAGTTTGGATAAAGGGCTGTACAAGTTCAAGAAATTGAAGTCCAGACATGCTAGTAATAAGGGAAATCACTGTTGCAATGTTGAAACTGTGACTGTAAACAATGATATGTACAAAGATTTTAATGATTGGCACTATAAGTTGGGTCATCCTAATGTGAAAACTGTTAAACATGTCTTGAATGAAAATAAAATTGATTGCAAAAATATACCTGATCATTTTGTATGCAAACATTGCCAAATAGGCAAAAGTCATAAATTACCCTTCACTGAATCTGATACAAAGTACAGCAAGCCACTTGAGCTAATAGCTGCAGACCTATGGGGGCCTTCTCCAATCAAAACAGATCATGGATACAGGTATTACCTCTCCTTTGTAGATGCTTTTACAAGATATACATGGATATATCTACTTAAAAATAAATCAGATGCATACAATGCAACAATACAGTTTGTCACTCTCATTGAGAAACAAACAAACTGCATGGTGAAAACTATGCAAACAGATGGTGGTGGTGAATTTAAACCACTAAAGAAATTCTTTAATGATAAGGGTATATTACATAGAATGACCTGCCCACACACATCAGAACAAAATGGTCTTATAGAGAGAAAACATAGGCATAATGTTGAAACAGGGCTCACACTGATATCTCAATCTCACCTACCACTAAAATTTTGGTCAGAAGCTTTTGTGACATCAGTATTTTTAATTAACAGAATGCCTACCAAAATTTTACAGTATAAAAGCCCATATGAAATGATGTATGGAGTCAAACCAGATTATTCTGGACTAAGACCTTTTGGATGCCTATGTTTTCCCTGTTTAAGACCCTATAACAGACATAAACTAAATCTGAGATCAACTCCTTGTACATTTCTTGGTTATGCAGATAATCAGAAAGGATACAAGTGTTTGAGTGATAGTGGGAGGTTATATGTTTCAAGACATGTTGTGTTTGATGAGCATGTTTTTCCTTTTGCAGAAAAGGGAATTAGAACAACTAAAATGATTGTCAATGATGAAAGAAAAATCATACAACCACCAGAATTGACTGAAGACACGATGCATAATCAACAACAACAAATACAGCATGATGCACAGCATGAGGATGATGATGAAGACAGTATACCTAGCACAAGGGCAAGCTACAGTCCAGCAAATTCACTAGCTGGAGATGATAACATGGATCATGACAGTAATGATTCTGAAAATACAAATGCTAATTCTACTGATGAGAATGGCAGTTCTACAAGTAATGAGGTTGAACAGCAAGATCAAAACAAACATCACATGATAACTAGGGCAAAACATGGAATATTTAAGCCTAAGATATACATTACTTCCATCAGTGACAGAGAGCCAGTCAACTTCAATGAAGCAGTAAAATGTGAAAAATGGAAAAATGCCATGAAAGAGGAGTATGATGCCTTAATCAAAAATAAAACATGGGATCTTGTTACTGCACCAAACCATAAGAACATTATAGGTTGTAAATGGACCTATAAATTAAAGAAGGCAGCTGATGGGAGCATTATAAAACACAAGGCAAGACTGGTTGCAAAGGGGTATACACAGGAATATGGATTTGACTTTAAAGAAACTTTTTCCCCAGTGGTTAAGCATACAACAGTGAGAATAATTATTAGTATTGCCCTGCATAAACACTGGTGTATAAGACAGCTGGATGTTTGTAATGCTTTCCTAAATGGGGAATTACAAGAGGATGTCTACATGGAGCAACCAGAGGGATACAAAAGTTATCAAAATGAACATTTGGTGTGCAAACTGAATAAGGCAATCTATGGGTTGAAACAAGCCTCAAGAGTCTGGTATGACAAACTAAAAGCAACATTCATGAAGCTGGGTTTTATAACTGCTAAATCTGATAGTTCTTTGCACATCAAAAGAAATGGAACAGAAGTCACTTACATACTTGTCTATGTTGATGACATCTTAATAACAGGTAGCAATCAAAAGGAAGTAGACACAATAATTCAGTTCCTAAATCAAACTTTCTCAATCAAGGACTTGGGAAGTTTAAGCTATTTCCTGGGTATACAAGTTATTCAGAAGTCCAAAACTGAAATTATACTGTCCCAAAGTAAATACATATCAGAACTTCTTGCTAAAACCAGAATGGATAAAGCCAAGCCTATGCCTACTCCTATGACGAGTAACCTCAAACTGTCTAAACACAAAGGGGAAGTGATTCATAACATCAAAGAATACCGCAGTACAGTAGGGGCATTGCAATACTTAACTGTGACTAGACCAGACATCTGCTACAGTGTAAATAAAGTGTGTCAGTTTATGCAAGCACCCCTAAATGAACACTGGACAGCTGTTAAACGCATCCTAAGGTACTTAAAAGGTACTATCAATTATGGAATCACTCTAAAGACCTGCAAAGAGTTAACAATACAAGCTTACAGTGATTCTGATTGGGCATCTGACCCAGACGATCGTAGATCGACATCTGGTTATTGTGTTTTCATGGGATCAAATCAAATCTCGTGGTGTTCCAAAAAGCAGCCAACTATATCACGATCCAGCACAGAAGCCGAGTACAGATCAGTAGCGAGTGCCACGGCTGAAGTCATGTGGATAAATTCCTTGCTTAAGGAGCTAGGGTTTGCTCCTAGCAGAAAACCAATTGTATGGTGTGACAATTTAAGCACCGTCTCCTTATCAGCTAACCCTATTCAGCACGCTCGCACGAAGCACATCGAGATTGATCTGTATTTTGTACGAGAACTGACCACCACTGGAAAATTAGACGTAAATCATGTGCCAGCTCAATTTCAGAAGGCAGATGCACTCACGAAACCCCTATCGGTGAAGAACTTCGTGAGATTTAGAGAGGATTTGAAGGTTGAAGAAGATGGCGGCGCAGACAGGAAAGGGAAAACCCTAGATGTTTTTGAGGGTGGCTAATGAAACAACTGATCAGTCATTACTTTATTTACAACGTCTTGTATTGGTGGGCTGGGCTAAGCCCAATATGCTGTCGCTTGTACCTGTTTTATTACATGGACTATATATCTATATATAGTGCCGCCGTTGCCTTGTACAAGATATAAGAATGAAATATCAATAAAATACATTTTCCACAGATTTCTTTTAATGCAGCCATGGACGTTCTAATACTGTTTTCTTTTGAATCCTGAAGCACAAAAACATGACAAACTATCACATTTGCATGGACTTCACGGTAATATCATATTACAAACTCAATTTGAAGTTTTCAAGCAAGCAACATGTTTTTATGATAATTTTTCAGCATTTCAATGGTTGTTATTCAGGAAACTACTGTGCTAATGCATGTTGACAGACTGATCAGTCACGATTGTATAGAAATTAGAGACTGCAATGACCTTTATAGGTGTGGTGACTAAAACTGGATTTTCTTTTCCAAGTATTATAAAAATACCAGTACCGGATACAGTCTACCTTGATACAAGAAATGAGAATCAATGTCAGACTGGGTCGAGCGCACTTTCTGTAACTTTAATTCATAAACTGATGGTACATAAAATAAATTTAAACAAAGCAGGTCAAATATAAACAAAGTCAGCAGAAGCAAACGGAATCATATATAAGAAAATACAGGTATAATTTCAGATTAATAAATCAGGAAACAAGTTACTTTTCATCAAGTTATTTCTACGCAAACATGGACTGGTTATAAACCGGCGACTGCATAATAGGAAGGAGACCAGGGTAAAACAGGATTACCATAAGCGTTAGGCATATGTCGAAGTTGATGAGATTCGATATTATAGATAAATGTTCTGCGATCTATACGCAAAACTATTGTATCCCAGTGAAAAAGCAGTATAGAGTCGTCGTATAATTCAGATGGACATGAGAATCCTAACCTTCTCACTTCGGCCTTCAAATTAATCTGATGTCTCAAAAGCCAGTCAGATTCATTTTCATTTTTCACTAAGGCCCATACACTCAATTCTCCTCTACACAGTTTTGAATACATCAAAGTACCAGATGAGTTGCATAGTTCTCCAGCTCTTCCAAAACAAGGAAGCGCGACCCTCTTGTACGATCCGTCCGCACAATTTATGGCAACTAAACCAGAATAACGTTCGAACATATACAAGAGACCATTGGCAAAGCATGACTTCAGCATCAGATCAATGTCGCATTGAGTAACTGAAAATTTATGATCCCATCTACCTGTTTTTGATGAGAAGACTTCAAAATCATAATCTTTTGCCAGGTAACCATATGAAATTTTAATTACTTCATAGTGCTGCTTGGACCAACTTGGATCAAAAGCCAATACAAAGTGAGAATTACGCGGATCATTGTATGCAACTGTTCTACATTTTTTGGTGGCTGGGTTCCAAAGATAAATTTCTTCAGAAACCCAAGGTGTTGCAGATAGGACAATTCCAAACTTACAGTCCTTCATTCCATTATATAAATGTGATTCTCTCAAGAACCATGTGGGACAGTAGTCCATCGAAGAATCACCAAAACCTTTTAGGATACTAACATATTCCACACGTTTTTTATATATGCTCACACAAAATACTCCTACTAGCAGTGGAGGAAGTCTGTTACGAGTGTGACACTCAAGTACGAGAGAACGAAATGATCTTGAAACATTTCTAAAATGAAGAATCGAGCTAACTGGTAGACGAACCAGAATGTCCATCAAAATATCATCCGGAAGTGCACACTCTGACGTTGCGGCTGTGGAGTATGAAAAACAATTATTTTTGTTTGACGATAACATACGTTTGCATTTGATATCGTTTGTTGAGTGTGATGCAGAATGCAATCTGGAAATAATTTCAGTAACTGTATCAAAGAATTTTCTTTAACTACATAAAAAGGATTTTTATTTTTTATTTTAACTATACTAAAAAGGAATTCATTTCCGCTGACTCTATTACCACCCCCAACAAATTCTCTTCACACACCAATTAAATCAAGAAAATATTTATAGGCCAAATTAATCACCCGAAATTACATCACAAATAACATCTCAATTGTAATTACTCTAAATTACATCATAATTTTATATGTTAATGCAAAGAAACTGACAAAAACCGAGGCTAATTCAACTAAACTGAAAAAGTTCAAACTCCCAAGCTAATTTAATCAACCTATGAAAACCAAAATTAAAAAATTAAGCTAAGTAAAGTTAGTATGGTGTTATGGAAACAATATAAGGAGAAGCAAATAAAACATCCAGGAAAGACGGCAGTAGAAGAGAAAGTAAAAGTGTATAATCGGCACAAATGGAGTGTTAATGGCAATTAATGGGGTTTGATCAGTATAAAGAACATGATGGGTGTGTAAAGTACAAAATGGGGTGGTAATAGCCTATGCCTTTTATTTCATACTCGTAGACACAACAATTGATATGTTCACCGCTTGGAGCAAGGGAACGGAGGGAGAAGCAATGACGGGCTATCATCCGGCGGACAAGCTTATATAAGAAGACCACAGCTATAAACAAGATTCCGGCAAGGTCAAACTTTTCGTCCAGGTTAGTCAAACTATAGTAGTTATTAGCTAGGAAGTTGACCTGAAAGAAATGCCTTCAAAATTATAATCACGAATACAACTGATTAATTGTATATCAAACAACTGTGGTTATGTTTAGCAACCACGCAAATATAATATTTGGGCCTACTTAAATCATGATGGAATTGCATAATTATTACAGCTAGAAGTTGCCTGTAACTGTAACAAAGGAAAACTTAAACAAGTTAACATGAACATATCAATTATATTAGATAATTACATGCAAAAGAACGATTACCTGCTAATCAACTACAACACTTAAACTGTGAAGCTTACTTATGCTTCAGATGACAGAAATCGAATAGGTAACAAAAATTACGGAATCAGATTGGGAGATTCGGATCTAGAAACTAACTCAGACAAGCTAGTGGTTTCAAAAAATGCGATTCAACAGAAAACATCAGTTATATTCCCTAAAATATCTCAGTAGTAAAACCCTAAAATATCTCAGTAGTAAAGACCCTAAAATATTAGTTCTATTCCTAAAATAAATTAAAGTATCATTCGCGCACAGTCATATTGAAAAAACAATAAATAAATAAAATCACATTGAGAGAAAGAGAGTAATTGGCAGCAAAGGGAGAAGCATTCATGGGTAACCCCGGATGGACGGAGGAACAACGGGTGAAAAGATAAGCGACGTTGATCAGTGAACTGTAACCTCTGGGGCAAGGGTTGCATTTTCTATTTCACTCTTTTCCTTCATGGGCCTCTTCGCACTATAGGCCTACACTAAAAAGCAGATATCGTGATCCAAATAAATGATTTTTATTCGTGACAATTTCTGACTAATAATAAATACAAATAGTTTGCATTATTCGGTTAAACCAAATAAACCAACCAAACCAATTTATTTTGGTCAGTTTGGTTCGGTTTTGAAATTAAATTGGTTTGTAATCGACCCGGGAAATTATTAAGTTTGGTTATCGATCTAACCAAATTAACCGAGTTTTTACTATATTTTCAAAATTATTGATATTATAATAAATAGTTTAGGTCAGTTCAGTTATTTAAGTAAATTGAAATCATCACCTATGTGTTAAAATTGATATTAGAAAGCATAAAAATCATAAATAATAATAGTCTAATCATATATTTATAATTTATTTCAAATTATATTGAACATTCAAAACATAAAGTTTAAAATATTTTTAATTTGGTTTAATCGTATAACCAACCAAACTTAATTTGGTAGGTTTGGTTTGATTTTCATTTTTATTGGTTCTAGTTTGGTTTGACAAATTTTATCATCGGATAAACCAAACCAATCAAACACTCACCCCTACTTATAACGAATGTATCATGGTACGATTCGCTTTCTACGAATCCACAGTTTATTTAACTTTTATTATATTTTCTTTCTACAAAGGTATCATGGAATCTCAATGAAACTAAATTTTCAACTTTTTACAAACTTCTAATTGATACTTAACTTTAGCTACTGGTATTCAGTTATCCTGCACACATGAAGTTACCCATATCTAAACTATGGTTGTCAATAATTATCCAAAAAATCTAAAATTAATCCATCATCATTCGTATTCGAAAAACGAATAAACATATGATACCTTAACAAAAATACTGATACGTAGATGTTCACATTCGAAAATTATCGATCCAGTTTTGATCAAAAGTATATGTTATTTTATATGTATTTTAGCAAAATAAATAATATATATTTATTGTTTTATTAAGTTAAATAATTTATATTTTATGCATTTTACTTTATTAATTGTTAAATACAATTTATTGCAATTGTACTTATTGATTTTATATACTATTATAATCCATCGCATTGAAGAAAAATCATTTAAAATCTAAAATTTCAATTTACTTTTATTGATTTATCTAGCATTGGCAAATATAACGCAATGACCTAATTTTATGGCTCTTGAAAATTAACATTAATATATCATTTATATTCATGTATCTCAAATCAAATACCAAAAAGGCCGATTATTAGTGGAAAAGAAAGGAGATAGAAGAAAGAAAAGCCAGAACAGAATATTAAAACGGAATCAATAACCTATAATATAAACAATGCTCTTTACATAAGAAGAAAAACTGTAATATACAAACAACAATCAAAGTACAAGGCCAACGAATTAGCTTGACACTTATAATGACCCAACCTTACAATTATTAATCTCTCTCTTCTCTCTGGATCTAATTCTAATAGGGTATCAGAGCTTGGTTAGAGGAGAGAGATGAGATAGAGTCCCACTGAGTTTTTATTTTGTTGTTTTGTTTCATAAAATAAAGGTCTCACGGAAAAAAAATCCTCCAAATAAATCTCCGCTTCAAAATGCTGATCTAGAATTAGATTTGAAATTGATGAAAATCGCTAACGCCATTCTCATGTTAATCACTGTCTGCTGCTTCTGTTTGACATATCTGAAACTGGTTTGATTAGTCGTGGTTGTATTTATCTGCCTTTGATGAAATAATATGTGTTTGACAATGGTAGTTGTTACCGCCTTGCTTGAAGCTCATTGTTTGCTGGTGTTCAGCATCACACTTTTCAACATGCGTCCAAACATATCGCTTTGGGTGTATCGGATGGTGTTCATGAGCGATCCAAAAGGGATATTGGAATTTGTGCGAGTATCGTGCTGCGGGATTCAAACGGCGAAGCACGTGTTGATTCTAGGATCATTGTCACAATACCTGAAATCGCATCTCGCAGGGAAGACGACGATGGAGACATTGAAGATGGAAGGGCATTTGTTGCACCTGACTGAGCCGCAGGTCCTGGTTCCGGTGCTCCGACGTGTGCTCACCTCTCGGTGAACCTGGTGTGGGAGGTAATAATAGCCAACAAGGGGTTGGTGCTGCGTGGGGAATAATGAATGGTGTTTTGGTTTTTGTGCTTATCTACTGGCTAGTTGGATTTCAATAGTAGCATGTGGAAGTCACATGGTTGGCTTTTGTTATCAACACATGTAGAGTTTGCATGTGCAAGAATTCAAGTGAAAAAAAGGGTGCAAACATTGACTACATTTTTGAAGAATGAAACAGAGACAGTGAGTGCATAGTTATATGTGATGGTGTTCGGGTGATGAAGGAGTTTATGATGAAGATTGGCAATGATGATTGTTCGGTTGCATAAACAGCTGTCCTGATTGGAACATACTGTTATATTGTTACTTGTTGTTCTTGAAAAGCATCTCTGCTTTACTGCATATCGAACGCTGGTGCATTGCTATTGTCGGCAATAGAGGCTGCTTGGATTGGAATATTGTTAGCTGAAATGAACGTCAGTTAGACGAAGTTTTTTTTTGTTATGCTTGATGATGCCTGAAGAACTATATGTGATGGAAGACTGAGGTTATAAATGATATTGAGGAGGGGAAATCATGAAACTGTCTGTGACCGAAGATGAAGCCGCGCTTATTTTGAAGGCTGTTACGTGGACTTGAGTTGTCATTCATGCATGGATTTTATTGCATAAAAATGTGTGCATGAGAATAATACGTATATTTTTGGATGTTCCTACTTGCTACTATCTGGTTTCCTGGAGTGCTTGATCCGGTGCTAATTTTTGTTGAAGAGCAATAATCTTGAGTATAGTGATGATATATGGGCTTATTGTGATGCCTTGTTTAAGATCCAGTATCGTTGAACGTGTCCAGATTAGTTGAGGCGATTCTCAAAAGTAAAGAGGAGTAAAAGAGATTGTGATAAGTTAAATGAATGTTTGACTTGAGAAAGTTGGTCTTCAAGAACTCTCCAAAGTAAGAGATAGATTTTTTGTTTGACTTGGCATTGGTGGTGCGCATGCAAATGAAAGTGAGCATATCCGAGACTTGCTGATTGAAGCTCTAGTCATTGCAAAAGGATATTGCATCCGATAAATTCGAACCTTCCGTAAATGATCATTCGTATTTAAATGGCATGAGATGTGAAAGAATTAATTTTACCTATAGGATTCTTTTTTCTGTATAGGAACTTGTAAATTTCAATATATTGGCTGATACTTGACTAAGATAGCTAGAGCAGATGATATGGGATGTTTATCAGTTTCAAAACTCAAGGATATTGCCACTTTCATGGACAGGCTAATTTTAGACTTCTGCCAAAACATTGTCGATCTTTATACCGAAGGGGATGATGATCAGGCGAAGTACTTATTAACGCTGATAGCTCTATGCTAGAACTAAATGCAAAATGTTTCTGGAACGATAATGGTAGTTTTGTTGATTCAAGAAAAATCATTGCTTGGTTATATGCTTTAAATTTGGCAGGAGAGAACATTTTATCAAATTGGGAGAAGTTAAAAAGCGATAAGAAAGTCAAAGGAAGGGAAATCTATGAACAACTCATAAAAGGATATTGTGTTTGAAATATTTACATGCTAATAGTGTTTGTGATCTTAGGCATGTTGATGAATTCAAAAAGATGATAAGCATACCTCTGGAAGTAAGTAGCTAGCGCATCTTGTTTATGCGTTTGTAGGCAGTGTTTCGAAGAGGGTATATGCGGTGATGGAAGTACGTTGAGGTGCAACCAGTGCTAAAAGAAATAGTTGAAGATGATGATGTGTAGAAACATTGCTTTGAAAATTGGGCAATTTGCAGGGTGCTCAAGAGCTGTTAATGGAATGCCCCTTAGAGATAGTTGCAAAAGCATCAGAGAGAACGCGCAGTAGCAACTACAGAATGAAGATGACGAAGGGTGTGACGTCGCTTAGTGGGTTGGATATTTGTGAATCTCAAGAGAACTGTTTGATGAAATGCGTATTAGAGGATATGTATATGTATACAAGTGAAGTAGATGAGACTGTGAGTGAAGAAGATTTGGTTTTGTTTCATCCAACAAGCAAAGGAAGAAGAGCCGCAATTCTAGCGTGTTGGATGGATGACAAATAACGTGGCATCAAGGGATGATTCATATGTAGAGACCAAGAAGGACCTTCAAAGGAAACCAAGAGAGAAGTTGTTGGTGGTTAAAGTACCAATCAACATGAAATAGTTGAGCATGTCCAACTAGCTAGAGATGAAAATTGTGTTGGAGTTCGTCTATGAAAAGGCGATAAAGAAATTGAGAACTGCAGTTCATTGCTTTATAAACTATATGTTAGCATTTTTAGTTTAAGGGAGTGTGTTAGAAATAACGATCTTCTCATTATTCATCCTATTCTTTAGAGATAGTTAGCACGTTTAATTTTTGTTTGTCCCGGTCATTAGCAATAATGTAGGAGAGATCCTATTTCTTAGTAGTGCTTAGTACTCTATAAATGGCTTTGTAATTTCAGTTTATATGTGTGAATAACAATGTAGTCTTTCAATTGTTTTATGTTTAATCTCTCTCTTCTCTCTGGATCTAACAGGGTATCATAGCTAGGTTAGAGGAGACAGATGAGATAGAGTGCCACTGAGTTTTTATTTTGTTGTTTTGTTTCATAAAATAAAGGTCTCACGAGAAAAAAATCCTCTAAGTAAATCTCCGTTTCAAAATGCCGATCTAGAATTAGATTTGGAACTGAGAAAATCACTAATGTCGTTCTCATGTTAATCACTGTCTGTTGTTTATGTTTGTCAGATCTGAAACTTGCTTGAATAATCGTAGTTGTATTCATTTGCCTTTGATGAAATAATATGTGTTTAACAACGGTAGTTGTTTGCCGCCTTGCTTGAAGCATGTTGTTCGCTGGAGTTCAGCATCACGCTGTTCAACATGCATCTAGAAATATCGCTTTGGGTGTTTCGGATGGTGTTCAAGAGCGATCCAAAAGGGATTCTGGAATTTGTGCGAGTATCGTGCTAAGTGATTTAGACGGCGAAGCACGTGTCGATTCTGGGATCGGTGTCATGGTACCAGAAATCGCATCTCGTGGGGAAGATGACAATGGAGACGTTGAAGACGGAAGGGCATTTGCTACACCTGACTGAGCCACAGGTCCTGGTATCGGTGCTCCGACATGTGATCACCTCTCGGTGAACCTGGGGTGGGAGGTAATAATAGCCAACAAGGGCTAGTGCTATGTGGAGAATAATGAATGGTGTGTGTGCTTATCTACAGGTTAGTTGGATTTCAATAGTAGCAGGTAGAAGTCGCATGGTTGGCTTTTGTTATCAACACATGTAGAGTTTGCATGTGCAAGAATTCAAGTGAAAAAAATGGTGCAAACATTGACTATATTTTTGAAGAATGAAACAGAGACAATGAGTGCACAGTTATATGTTATGGTGTTTGGGTGATGAAGGAGTTTATGATGAAGATTGGCAATGATGATTGTTTGGTTGCATAAACAGCTGTCCTGCTTGGAACATGATGTTATATTGTTACTTGTTATTCTTGAAAAGCAACTCTGCTTTATTGCATATTGAACGCCGGTGCATTGCTATTATCTTCAATAAAGGCTGCCTGGATAGGAATATTGCTAGCTAAAATGAACATCAGTTGGGTGGGGAATTTTTTTCGTTATGCTTGATGTTGCCAGAAGAACTATATGTGATGGAAGACTGAGGTTATAAATGGTATTGAGGAGTGGAAACCATGAAACCGTTCGTGACCGAAGATGGAGCCACGCTGATTTTGAAAGCTATTACGTAGACTTAAGTTGTCATTCATGAGTGGATTGTATTGCGTAAAAATGTGTGCATGAGCCGGGATGTAACTACATAGGAGCTCGGGTGGGCAGCTGCCCGGGGCAAGGTTTAGGGAAATAAACTCAAACTGGAAACAAACATGCGGTGTTTAATTCCTTTGTATTTGTTTAGTTAAATAAGTTTGTTGAATCAGTCACGTGCTTTAATATTGCCGCATAGTGTTACTTTTGTGCCACAAAAGTAGGAGAATTTTCAGGTCATTTTGCTTTATATGTATGTAGTGATTTGTTATTCGAGACAACAATAGCTAGCAGTTAATAAAAGTTTTTTTTACTGATTTTATTTTCTATAGGTCCTTGTCATTTTGGGTGCAAATGTTTGTAATACTTTTGTTTGTAAATACACTTAGTAAATCTTGGTTATTTTGATATGCATGGATATGATAAATTTATGTTTTTTTATCACTCGTATAATCTGCCCACCCCAAGATAAATTCCTGGTGACGTCCCTGTGCATGAGAATAATACATATATTTTTGGATGTTCCTACTTGCCACTATCTGGTTTCTTGGAGTGCTTGATCTGGTGCTAATTTTTGTTGGTGGGCAATAATCTTGAGTATAGTGATGATATATGGGCTTATTGTGATGCCTTGTTTAAGATCCAGTATTCTTGAACGTGTCTAGATTTGTTGATGAGATACTGAAAAGTAAAGAGGAGTAAAAGAGATTGTGATAAGTTAAATGAATGTTTGACTTGAGAAAGTTGGTCTTCAAGAAGTCTCCAAAGTAGGATATAGATTTTTTGTGCGACCTGGCATTGGTGGTGCGCATGCAAATGAAAGTGAGCATATCTGAGACTTGTTGATTGAAGCTCTAGTCATTGCAAAAGGATATTGCGTCAAATAAATTCGAACCTTTCGTAAATGATCATTTGTAATTAAATGGCATGAGCTGTGAAAGAATTGATCATACTCATAGGATTCTTCTTCTTGTACAGGAACTTTTAAATTTCAATATATTGGCTGATACTTGACTAAGATTGCTAGAGCAGATGATTTGGGAAGTTAGTCAGTTTCAAACTCAAGGATATGGCCACTTTCATGGACGGGCTAGTTTTTGACTGCTGCCAAAACATTATTGATCTTTATATTGAAGGGGATGATGATGCCAGCGAAGTACTTATTAACGCTGATAACTCTATGCTAGAACTAAATGCAAAATGTATCTAGAATGATAGTGGTAGTTTTGTTGATTCATGCAAAATCATTGCTTGGTTATATGCTTCAAATCTGGCAGGAGAGAACATTTTATCAAATTGGGAGAAGTTAAAAGGCGATAAGAAAGTCAAGGGAAGGGAAATTTATGAACAGCTCGTAAAGGATATTGTGTTTGAAATATTTACATGCTAATAATGTTTCGTGAACTTAGGCAATGTAACACCCCGAAATTTAAACCACACTAAAGATGATGAATTAAAGAATAATTAGTGTGAAATACACTGTTAACAATGAATTAAGGGAAAATTAATTAAATATTTAGAATTAAGTAAAATGCACCACGCCATTGCGTCCGTCTCGGAATTCTGGCTAAGATAGACACCTGGTTTGCATAAATCTGATAACGTATGAAGAAGTTATTAAGGTTTGAAGTTTGTATGCATGTAGGAAAGATATATACACATAAAATTCAAAAATATTCAAAAATCAGCAAAACCAGAAATTCGCGCAAATCGAGGAAGGGCCAACCATTTGAGGTCGACTCGTGACCCGGTTGGGTCGACTCTGGCTCATGGGGGTCGACCCGGGGTCAGCCTAGGGGTTGACACCCATGAAGGGGGGTCGACATAGGGGTCTACCCACCTGAAGGGGGGTTGACCCACCTGTGGCTCTGGAAACTTCTTTTCTTAGCCTGGATAACTTTAGAGCTAGATTCATGAACCCTAGGCTATATGAAGGACCCTAGACCTAGGTTTTATTCATCTGAATACAATGGTGACGACGAAGCTCCGCTGCAACGAAGATTGAATGGCCTAATCTACTCCAAATCTAATTCAGCGATGGCTACAACAACTTATTCAGTATGTTATTCACAGTAATTTGGATCAATTTCCTTAGATCTATTCACTGTGAGTTCATGTTATTTTTAGATCTGAATATTTAAATAGTAATCGTGTTATGTATATAAAAATTGGATCTTGAATCGGTGCCTAATCAGTTCTATTATGACTTGTTCCTCTAATCTGTTCTTATATGCTTATATCATCACCAAGTCTAACCTTGTCATAATATGTTCATTCAGTTTTTATGCCTATTTCTACCGTTATGTTATTGATTCATTATTATGCCTGTTCTGGTTTTATTCTCTCCCTCTTTTTCCCTTTTATTTTTATATAGTCAGGCTACCTTCGTGCCTAGGCCTAATGCTGAAAAATGCGAACATGCGAAATTGGGAATGATTGGGAAATACATAATTTTGGGCATGATTGGTATTAGAAAATATGGATTTAAATTTGGGCACAAAATTTGGAAATATATGAATATGAATTTGGGGCATATATTGTGTTGAATGATATGAATACGAATTTAGGCATACGTTGGAAAATATAATTTGAGCATAAATTGGGATATGTGTAAGTACTGATTTGGGACATAAATTGGGACGTATGTGAATATTAATTTTAGGCATACATTGGAAAATATGTGAATATGGATTTGGATACAACTTGTATTGAAATAGGTGAATATGAACTAGGGACATAAATTGGAAAATATGTAGATTTGGGTTTGTGCATAACATATATATGTATATGCCTTGACTTATAACTTGGAAAAAAGAGCTTATGGTGCATACTTAAAAGGTGAATTAAAAAGGGGTGTAAAAATCTATGATTTGAAAAGTGAATTGGGCATATAATTAAATGTAGGGAAAAAGAGAAATAATCACATGTAGTGACATAGGTAGAGATGGATAAAAATGGAATGTCTAGTAATTATAATTAGGAATTGTAAATGCACTTATGACACGAGGTTAGGTTGCATTAGTGGTAGAAGTCTGCCCGGACCCGACCGGCATATCCAGCAACCACTAATGTTGAACCTAATTTGAGAGGTCTAAGTGTGCAAATACGAATCGGACTAAGACACGAGGTTAGACCCAACTGTGGAATAAGCCTGCCCGGACCCGACCGGCATATCCAGCATCCACACGTTGTAGGCCTAATGTGGAAGGTCTAGCCCATTATAACCATAATTGGATATGGTAATGAATTGGACTACTTAACCTAATTTAATTCATAAGGATTGTATGATTATGAACTTAAGTCAAGGTTAAGTAAAGTTGGATGGGTAGTGGGTGGGTTAAGTAAAATAGAGAGGGTGGATAATTTACATATAGGCCCATCTACTTAACCCAATAAGGTTATGTAATTAAAGACAACTAGTGGTATACATAACCGGTGGAAAATATAATGAGGATATGTAATTAAAGACACCTAGTGGTATACATAACCGGTGGAAAATATAACAAAGTTATGTAATTAAAGACACCCTTGTAGGGTAAGCATAACTTGTAGAAATGATAGAATTAGATATGCGTAATAATCCGCTAAGTAAACAACGATAAGTTGTAGTGACAATGTAAATTAAATTTATGATTAAATGAGAAAGATTGAGGAAAACTTGTAAAATAAATAAGTTATATCTAATCATAAATGGTAAGTGACATGTTAATTAGGAAACATGTAAATTGAGTATACTTAATAACATATTAAGGAGAACATGTTATTGTAATGATGTAATCAAGCAAGGACATAAAATAGATTGTTGATTACAGACCTTGGGCCACAATCTAGAGAATAACATGTTGTGGGCTTATTAATAGTTGTACGATTGAAATTAATAAGCAAGAGAAACTTGGTAAATTGGAATAGGAATTCAATATGAACAGGAAATAACCAAGTTAAATGGGAACCTGGTGAGGTAAGGCAAGCGCGTAAAAGAATGTTTAGACATAGGGTCTGACAACATATTAAAGCGAGGTGTTTGGACCAGTCCGCACGTTTGAGGGTGAATAACCTAACGGGGTAGACCGTCGAGGTGTTCACGAGGGGAGCACACATTCATCTAATTGTTTGACGGCTCCAAAGGACTGGAAGGTGAAGCATGCAGTTCCTGAAGTACGTAAGGTGCTCCTAGTAGTCCTTTGTGCGGTGACAAATGTCTTAGGCTATACTCGCAGGGGTTGGGTCTGCGCGTAACTACTAGGTAGGTAGGCCTTGACTGCAGATGTAGCTATGCAGTCAAAATGCTGTGACTAGGTGACACAAGGGTGGTTCAGCGGTTGCCTCACGAGGAGGTAGAGAGGGTCACCACTAACAAGGATAGTAGACCGTCGGATATCCGTCATCGGCAGCCAGCGGGATGCGAAAAGACTAGAGCTAAACCCAAGATATCATTTCACCATTCGCTATCGAGGTACGGGGTTGAGGGTAGACGCCACATGGATGTTTAGATTGGTTATTATTAGGGGCGGTCGCTTAGCTCTGTAGTCTTTACTAGTTCAGAGAGGGGCCGAGGTGGGGCCATAGCCACCATGAAAACAGACCCTAGGTATATCCGTATATAGAGGCTCTTTAAAGACGGGCCTGTACAGATATGGAAAAGCTCCCGACCGAGTTCTGTGTTTCTTGTATCGTCCTGCCGTGGAACTCGGTGCACGTTAGAGGATGTGCGATTGAGGCATCGAGCTACAATTACAGTACATACGTGGGAAAGTCTAAATACATGCATATCTACTCTGGGTGGTGTATCGTAGACTAGAGGGTATTATTCCGATAAGGAATTGGATTCGATCGATGGTGGCAGTCCATACGCTTACGTAGCATAGTAATGGTAGATATATGCAGAACATAACATTTTATATAGAAATTCGTACGTCACTCCGGCATAGGATGAGGGACTACGTTCATTACGGTGCAGACCGTGCGAGGGGGTTACCATAGGGTGTATCTCAATATTGAGTGATAGCTACATTCATTGTATTAGGTGAATCCATGGGAAAGTAAATGGGTACGATGTGTGTATAAGTCTTAAGTGCTATTAACCCATGTAACCTAATAATCAAGAAAATGTAATGGAATGATATTAGTAGGGATCATTCTACTTCTGATATACTAGTATCTGCGCGGTGCAGAGAAATGTATCTAAGATGCGCAATATATCCAGTTCATCTTATCTTGCTCAGTTCACACTTGTTATTGTTACTGTTATCTTGTTCTTCCAGTTTTATATACCTGCCATGATACTTTTATTTATATATATTTAAAAGTAACTGGACTCGCCAGATTTTATGTCTGACCTTTTTTGTTTCCTCTTCTCTCTCTTCTGCCCCCCCCCCCTCAGGTTCTCAGGTTGGAAGTGCTTAGAGTTGATTTGGATTCCTTCAGCTTAGCTTGGATTTTGGATATAGATGTACTGCTTTGACTTTTTGTCAACTCTCTTATATCTTTGCAAGGGAAATATGGTTTTATGCTTTTGTACTCTGATATTTTGGGCAACACGGATTATTAATGTAATTAGTTACTTATGATGTAAACTCAGCATTTGGGACCATGATGTTTTGATTTAAATAAAGTTTTTAATTCCGCTGCTATTTTACATGTCTGTCTTGTGCTATTATGTTCTTATTTACCCATAACGCTTCACGGAACTTAAATCATTCCCTTAGTGAGTGACATTAACGGATGTGCGGTGTCACATTTGGTATCAGAGCATATGGTTATAAGATCGGATAAAGTATTTTGAAAATGGTTTTCAAAAATGTCTCAAAAACAAAGTATTTTAAAATAAAAAGTCTGTTTTTGTAAAGCATATTTCCCAAAGCCATAAATTTCTTCTTGATTCTCCGCTTGATTTCTTTTCTATTTTTATTGGGGAACCGTTTCCTCTCGAATGGGTATCCCTATTTTGGCATGGTTCCGTAGGCATGTCAAAACTACGGTACATGTGAAGGGCAAAGAAGTGCCCAACCTCTATCTTTAGCCGCACTGGTTTCACCTGCGTCTTATTTTCTCTCAAGCCTCGAAAGGATTTCTGTGCGATGGAGGCAACTTTTAAGAGACTTGTTAGCATGTTGCACAAGGATGGTAAAAAGGAGAATAAGGGAGTTGGGGCAAAGAAGCACAGCCCAAAGAAGAAAAGAGGAAATACCATAATTTCGGAACGGTGGGTCATCCGAAAAAGGATTGTAGAAAGAGGAAAGGCGTTGTTACCACTTTGGTAAGGCGGGACACCTAATTAAGGAGTGCCTAAAGAGACAAGGACAAGGCCAGAAGGCAGGAACTTCTAAGGGGCAACCTAATGTTCTTATAGATGCTGGACATGATAGGGCTAGGAAAGTTTCCATCGAAGGATTGATTTCTATTTCTAATTATCCTATTAAAATTATTTTTCTGGCGCTTCACATTCTTTGTATCTAATCTTTTAGTTGAGTCTCTGCACCTAGATACTAGTATGGTTTTGGATCCCGTTATTGCCTCAAACCCCAGTTGAGGTACGACTCATTTATCGATGATTTGTCGGGGTTTGAGAATCTCTGTGTTGGGCGTCGAGTTTGGTTACGATGCATATGCTCTTGATTTCATAAGATCAATTTGATTCTAGGATGGATGGGTTAACCATATATGGAGACATTCTAGATTGTGAGAGGAGGGTCGTTAGACTTCTGACTTGCCACAAAAAGACTCTCGAGATTTCTTATGACCCCAAATGGGTCTGTCATGCTTAGTCTCCTAGGACCTCTTGATATATCTATCGATGATTTGCGACATGTGACTCCTAAAAGAAAAGAGGGAACTTGATAAGCAAGTAGGGGAGCTACTTGAGAAGAGGTTTGATAGGTGAATCATATCGGGATGGGAAACCTATTGAAGACAGTCCTTGAGGAAGCCCATCATTCTAAGATGACTATTCACCCAAGCGGTTATAAAATGTATAGAGTATGAGGTAGTGGAGCCAACTTGCGAGAGGAAATGAAAGTAGAGAAGGAAGCAATGATAGGACGAGTTCTGACTTGCATACTTGGATCGGAGGTTGAGAAATTATGCAACAAAGAAGTGAAGCTAGTAAGAGTGCAATGGGAAAAAGGGCCACAAGAACACTACTTGGGAGCATGAAGACAAGATTCACGCTTCATATCCTTTCCTTTTCAAGAATATGTCCTTAACTTCTTTTTTCCACGCTTCGAATTAGTACTTGTATCTATCGTTTGGATATCTCCTATCGATTGAGTCTTTAGGTAGAAAACTAATGAATATAAACATGTGTTTGAGACATGTTATGTTTGATGGATGCAAGTGATTGCTAGTGATTGCTCATGGATGCATACACACACAGTAGGCACTAGATCGGCTCAATCACTTACATATTGCATATTGATGTGTGTATATTTTAAACTTTTATGGATTATCGTTACATTGATGCTGCATTTGGATGGATGATTGTGCACACATATAGAACTTACATGGATTAGGATGATATGCATACATTTCGGTTGCATGACACAAAAATATATTGCATTAAGGAGGTCAACTGAATTAGTAGACCGCCTGATCTTTCGCATTAGTTTACGGACATATACACACACTATTACGTATGTTCATGAAAGCATTAGAAATTCCTTAAGGACAATGGATCCCTGTGATTGCTAGATGGATGTATGATTGTTGGTTGTTAGGATATACGTTCTTCTTAACTTAGAGATTTCGGGGACGAAATCCTTTGAGTGTGGGAGAATGTAACACCCCGAAATTTTAACGACACTAAAGATGATGAATTAAAGAATAATTAGTGTGAAATACACTGTTAACAATGAATTAAGGGAAACTTAATTAAATATTCAGAATTAAGTAAAACGGACTGCGCCATTTCGTCCATCACGGAATTTTGGCCAAGATAGACACCTGGTTTGCGTAAATCGGACACTGTATGACGAAGTTATCAAGGTTTGAAGTTTGTATGCATATAGGAAAGATATATACACGTAAAATTCAAAAATATCCAAAAATCAGCAAAACCAGAAATCTGGCGCGCAAATCGAGGAAGGGCCGACTGTTTGAGGTCGGCCCGAGACAGGGCTTGGTCGACCCATGGTTCGACTCAAGCTCATGGGGGTCGACCCCGGGGTCGATCTAGGGGTTGACACCCATGAAGGGGGGTCGACCTAGGCGTCGACCCACCTGAAGAGGGGTCGACCTACCCTTGGCTCTGAAAACTTCTTTTCTGAACCTGGACAACTTTGGATTTAGATTCATGAACCCTAGGCTATATAAAGGACCGTAGACCTAGGTTTTATTTATCTAAAAAAATGGTGACGACGAAGCTCCGCTTCAACGAAGATTGAATGGCCTAATCTACTCCAAATCTAATTCATCGATGGCTACAACAACTTATTCAGTATGTTCTTCACAGTAATTTGGATCCATTTCCTTAGATCTATTCACTGTGAGTTCACGTTATTTTTAGATCTGAATATTTAAATAGTAATCGTGTTATGTATATAAAAATTGGATCTTGAATCGGTGCCTAATCAGTTCTATTATGACTTGTTCTTCTGATCTGTTCTTATATGCTTATATCATCACCAAGTCTAACCTTGTCATAATATGTCCATTTGGTTTTTTATGCCTATTTCTACCGTTATGTAATTGATTCGTTATTATGCATGTTTTGATTCTATTCTCTCCCTCTTTTTCCTTTTTATTTTTATATAGCCAGGCTACCTTCGAGCCTAGGCCTAAAGCTGAAAAATGCGAACATGCGAAATTGGGAATGATTGGGAAAGACATAATTTAGGGAATAATTGGTATTGGAAAATACGGATCTAAATTTGGGCACAAAATTTGGAAATATATAAATATGAATTTGGGGGCATATATTGCGTTGGAATAATATGAATATGAATTTAGACATACGTTAGAAAATATAATTTGAGCATAAATTGGGACATGTGTAAGTACTGATTTGGGACATAAATTAGAACATATGTGAATATTAATTTTATGCATATATTGGAAAATATGCGAATATGGATATGGGTATAACTTTTATCGAAATGGTTGAATATGAACTTGGGACATAAATTGGAAAATATGTTGATCTGGGTTTGTGCATAATATATATATATATATATATATATATATATATATGTACATGCCTTGACTTATAACTTGGGAAAAAGAGCATATGGTAAGGGGTGTAAAAGTCTATAATTTGAATAGTGAATTGGGCATATAATTATATGTGGGGAAATAGAGAAATAATCACCTATAATGACATAGGTAGAGTTGGATAAAAATGGAATGTAGATTAATTACAATTAGGAATTGTAAATGCACTTATGACACGAGGCTAGGTTGCATTAGTGGTAGAAGTCTGCCCGGACCCGACCGACATATCCAGCAGCCACTAATGTTTAACCTAATGTGAGAGGTCTAAGTGTGCAAATACGAATTGGACTAAGACACGAGGTTAGACCCAACTGTGGAATAAGATTGCCCGGACCATACCGGCATATCCAGCATCCCACGTTGTAGGCCTAATATGGGAGGTCTAGCCCATTATAACCATAATTGGACATGGTAATGAATTGGACTACTTAACCTAATTTAATCCATAAGGATTGTATGATTATGAACTTAAGTTAGGTTAAGTAAAGTTGGATGGGTAGTGGGTGGGTTAAGTAAAATAGAGGGGGTGGGTAATATTTACATATAGGCCCATGAACTTAACTCATAAGGTTATGTAATTAAAGACACCTAGTGGTATACATAACCGTTTGAAAATATAATAAAGTTATGTAATTAAAGACGCCCTCGTAAGGTAAGCATAACTTGTAGAAATGATAGAATTAGATATGCGTAATAATCCGCTAAGTAAACAACGATAAGTTGTAGTGATGGTGTAAGATGAATTTATGATTAAATGAGAAAGAATGAGGAAAACTTGTAAAATAAATAAGTTATATTTAATTATAAATGGTAAGTGACATGTTAATTAGGAAACAAGTGAATTGAGATATACTTAATCATGTATTAAGGAGAACATGTTATTGTAAAGATGTAATCAAGCAAGAATATAAAATAAATTGCGGATTACAGACCGTGGGCTAAAATCTAGAGAATAACATGTTGTGGGCTTATTAATAAACTTAAATGGATTAAGTTATACGATTGAAATTAATAAGCAAGAGAAACTTGGTAAATTGGAATAGAAATTCAATATGAACAGGAAATAACCAAGTTAAATGGGAACCAGGTGAGGTAAGGCAAGCGAGTAAAAGATTGTTAAGACATAGGGTCTAACATCATATTAAAATGAGGCGCTTGGACCAATCCGCACGTTTGAGGGTGAATAACCCAATGGGGTAGATCATCGAGATGTTATAAGGCACGCGGCTTCCTGAAGTACGTTAGGTGCTCCTAGTAGTCCTATGTGTGGTGACAGATGTCTTAGGCTGTACTCGTAGGGGTGGGTCGTGCGTAACTACTAGGTGGGTGGGCCTTGACTGTAGATGTAGCTATGCATTCAGAATGCTGTGATGAGGTGACATAAGGGTGGTTCAGCGGTTGCCTCACGAGGAGGTAGAGAGGGGTAGCCAGCGGGATGCGAAAAAACTAGAGCTAAACCCAAGATATCATTTCACCTTTCACTATCCAGGTACGGTGTTGAGGGTAGACGCCACATGCATGTTTAGATTGTTTTGTTATTATGGGCGGTCGCTTAGCTCTGTTGTCTTTACTAGTTGAGGGAGGGGCCGAGGTGGGGCCATAGCCACCACAAAAACATACCCTAGGTATATCTGTATATGGAGGCTCTTTAAAGACAGGCCTATACAGATATGGAAAAGCTCCCGGCCGAGTTCTGTGTTTCTTGTATCGCCCTGCCATGGAACTCTGTGCACATTAGAGGACGTGCAATTGAGGCATCGAGCTACAATTACAGTACATACGTGGGACAATCTAGATACATGCATATCTGCTCTGGGTGGTGTATCGTAGACTAGAGGGCATTATTCCGATAAGGAATCTAATTCAATCGAAGGTGGCAGTCCATACGCTTACGTAGCATGGTAATGGTAGATATATGCAGAACGTAACATTTTATATAGAAATCCGTACGTTACCCCGGCGTAGGATGAGGGACTGCATTCATTATGGTAGAGACCGTGCGAGTGGGTTACCATGGGGTATATCTCAATATTGAGAGATAGCTACATATATTGTATTAGGTGAATCCATGGGAAAGTATATGGGTACGATGCGCGTATAAGTCTTGAGTGCTATTAACCCTAGTAACCTAATAATCAAGAAAATGTAATGGAACGATATTAGTAGGGATCATTCTACTTATGATATACTAGTATCTACGTGGTGCAGAGAAATGTATTTAAGAAGCGCAATATATCTGGTTCATCTTGTCTTGCTCAGTTCACACTTGTTATTGTTACTGTTATCTTGTTCTTCCAGTTTTATAAACCTGCCATGATACCTTTATTTATTTATATTTAAAAGTAACTGGACTCGCCGGACTTTATGTATGACCCTTTTTGTTTCCTCTTCTCTCTCTTCCGTTCCTCCCTCCCCCCCCCCCCCCCCAACGTTGGAAGTGCTTAGAGTTGATTTGGATTCCTTCGGCTAAGCTTGGATTTTGCATATAGATGTACTGCTTTGCCTTCTTGTTAACTCTCTTATGACTTTGCCAGGGAAATATGGTTTTATGCTTTTGTACTCTGATATTTTTGGCAAGACAGGTTGTTAATGTAGTTAGTTACTTATTATGTAAACTCAGTATTTGGGACCATGATGTTTTGATTTAAATAAAGTTTTTAATTCCGCTGCTATTTTACATGTCTGTCTTGTGCTATTATGTTTTTATTTACCTATAACGCTTCACGGAACTTAATGCATTCCCTTAGTGAGTGACATTAACGGATGTGGAGTGTCACAGGCATGTTGATGAATTGAGAAAGATGATAAGCATACCTCAGGAAGTAAGTAGCTAGCGCATCTTGTTTATACGTTTGTAGTCAGTGGTTCAAAGAGGGTATATGCAGTGATGGCAGTACATTGAGGTGCAACCAGTGCTAGAAGAAATAGTTGAAGATGATGATGTCTAGAAAAATTGCTTTAAAAATTGGGCAATTTGCAGGGTGCTCAATAGCTGTTGATGGAATGCCTCTTGGATACAACTGTAGAAGCATTAGAGAGAAAACGCAATAGCAACTGCAGAATGAAGGAAGACGACGAAGGGTGTGATTTGTGGGTTAGATATTTGTGAATGTTTGAGAGACTTATTTGATGAAATGCCTATTAGAGAATATGTATATGTCTACAAGTGAAGTAAATGAGTCTGTGAGTGAAGAAGGTTTGGTTTTGTGTCATCCAATAAGCAAAGGAAGAAGAGCTGCAACTCTAGCTTGTTGGAGGGATGATAGATACTGCGGTATCAAGGGATAACTCATATGCAGAGACCAAGAAGGACCTTCAAAGTAAACAAAGAGAGCAGTTGGTGTTGGTTAAGTACCAACCAACATGAAACAATTGAGAATATCCAATCAGCTAGAGATGAAAATAGTATTGGAGTTTGTCTATGCAAAGACGATAAAGAAATTGAGAACCACAGTTCATTGCTTTATAAACTAGATGTTAGCACTTCTAGCTTAAGGGAGAGTGTTAGAAATAATGATCTAATACTGTTTTCTTTGACCACAGTTCATTTTTGTCTTTGACCATGCAGCCATGGACGTTCTAGTACTGTTTTCTTTTGAATCCTAAAGCACAAAGACATGACAAACTATCACATTTGCATGGACTTCACGGTAATATTATATTACAAACTCAATTTGAAATTTTCAAGCAAACAACATGTTTTTATGGGAATTTTAAAGTATTTCAATGATTGTTATTCAGGAAACTACTATGCGAATGCATGTTGACAGGCTAATCAGTCATGATTGTATAGAAATTGGAGACTGCAATGGACCTTTGAAGGTAAAGTGACTAAAACTGGATATATATATATATATATATATATATATATATATATTTGATCCAGTACCTGATACAGTCTACCTTGATACAGGAGATGAGAATCAATGTCAAACTGGGTCGAGCACACTTTTTGTAACTTTAATTCATAGACTGATGTTACATAAAATAAATTTTAACAAATATTAATAGATGTTTTGCAAAATTAAGAATGAAGAAGATGAAAATGTATACGAACAAAATCTGAAGGAATTGTTATTGATATCTATCTTTTCTGGCTTGGTGTTGTCCAAATCGACTACATGAACAAGAAAAAACAAAATATCATTGCTATGCCTCAATCATTTATTGATTATTTGGCTGAATCTAATTATTTGTTGGAAGAAATATCAATGATGATAATTTTTCAGTTTAATTAATTTATTTATTTCAGCAATACTAGTTTAATAGTTTCAGCAATTTTAATTTTTTAAAATAACAATGGTACTTTCAGGTATTTATTTAAGTGAATACTAGGCTCAGATCCTTAAAACAAACTTAATGCATAATATTTTCTTCCAAAAAAAGATTATAAATTAGGTCCCCAAAACGTAGCTGCTGAAAATTACACAAAATTATGCAACTATGCAGCAGAAATTTCTGTAGTTTTTTCAAATAATTGTGGAAATTTCCGCAAACTTTCTTTGAATAATTGTTGGAATTTCCATAATTTTTTGATATACTTGTGTACATATGTGCAACTGTTCACTCAAAACTGCATATATTTGTACAAGTATTAGTTAACTTAATTCTATGGACTTAATTTACATAACTTTTTGTAAAGGATGTTTTGCTTATTTTGAAACTTAATAGGGAATTCAGCCAAACTTTCCCTTAAGTGAATAACGCAGTTCATTAATGTATGATGATTTATTTATTACATTTGCTGTTGCATTATTCATCTTTTTGAATTAAGTATTGACGAATATAATAATGTGTTTTAAGCTAATATTTGTTTAATTTGTCGTTTCATTTTATAAACTCAGTAACAATTTAAAGGTACAAAAAAATCAATAATATGAAATATATTAATTAATGTTATTTGCATATTTACACTTAATTTTTTTCTTCTGTAAATAAATTTGAGTTTTTCATTAATTATTTAGGAAAATGATTAACATAAATTTTTTATTTGAAATCACACAACTTAACGATCGGTTTTTTCACTGTTATACCGGTCATTAAATATAAGGATATAATACGGTTATATATATAGAGGGTCGGCGCAGCTTGGAGCAACCCCCCGTCCGGCGGGCAACAACATGGTAGAGTGTGATAATTACGTTTAGCATGTGAAATAAATAAAAGTGGATATGATTTGTTAAGCAATGTCTTCCTAGGGTAGTGGTTATGTGCTTGCTTGCCTCATGTGAGGTCGTTAGTTCTAACCATCTTTCCAAAGAAAGGAGAAATTAGTTCTGTTGCATTTTCCACTTTTCTTATTATGTGGATTGGTCTAGAGTACCATTTCTTATTTTGTGCATTCTCAGCTTTTCATTTGTTCAGTAAAGGAAAAAAAAGTGTCACCCAACAACATAAACAAATTTATTTTGATCTTCTTCTTCTTTTTTCATTACAAGCATCTAAACTATGCATTAGAATCTGAACATACATCATGCTGTTTTCAGTTCTATAAACATTCCTGTGTATTTTTTCTACATCCTCTTTTTACATCTCTACCTCCAACTATATGGTTCATTTCAGCACAAATCAGTCACTATCTTGCGAACGACAACCTCCCCAGTCGGTGACCATATGCCAAAGACTTCCACCACAATTGCTACTCACAACCTACCTGAATGTCCTTAATACAAACTCACACCATCACAGCCAAAAAACCCATCCACGGCTTCAAGAACATCCAACTCAAGATGACACAAATGAGTCTTCAAAGATCTATACAGTTTAACCATAGTAAACTGCACTCTACTTACAATATGCTCATTAGTTTCTACAGTCAATTTTCACAGTCAGTTTTTTCATCCCTCCTCTCCATCCTCAGGGGCAAGTCTACCGCGTTTTTTAATGGGATTTTTGCCATCCCTCCTAGGGCAATCCGATGTCTTGAGACGACACCGTATATGTATATACACTACCATAAAAAGTAAAATTGTATTTCTTTCCGTGTAGATTTGGCAAGTCAAATACATTAAACGTCTTTCTTTTCTGCACTCTTTTGGTAAAAGGATCATGTTTTTACTTGATTAATACTATTCGAACTTGGCATAATCTTGCCAAACGTTCAGAACTGAAAATTAACATACAAGTTTAAGTAAAAGAATGTTTGTTTAACGGCAAACCAAGTAAGTAGCATAAAATGCGAGATTATCAGAGATTAGTTCTTAGGAGAGTAATTAACTGCTGTGATTTGTGACATAAAATCACATATGTTGATAGAGATGAGGCGTGGATGTGCTTGGCGGTAAAGGAGATGCTGCAACAAAAGAAAGAAGGTTAGAAGGAGCAGTTCGTCGTTTGAGCGAATTTATTGCTGGATTTTGCCCTAGTCTTTCTGTGACTTATTCTGCAAGTATTTAGGGAATATATTCCTGTAACAACCCGTAAAATCTGAACCAATTTAAAATTTTAATTTGGCTATTTTAGTGAATTTAAAATAAATATTTTAAATAATAACGACGAAAAGTGTGTTTGGATCGACGTTTGAAAATAAATATAATTAATTCTAATTATAAACAAGGCCTGAAATGGCACGGTAGTTTCAAAATTTGAATTCAAACTTTGACTGACTGTACCAGGTGCAGAACAAAACGGATTTTAGTGAAACCAAAAATATTTAAATCTGTTAGTGAATATCTTTCTAACGAATCTGAAAAATCGAAATTTCACAGCGGGAAGCAAATGTTATGGCCAAATGAATTTTCAGAAAGGTCGCTATAGAGTTTATATAGCACGTGAAAATAGCCATTTTGCAAACGACCTCAGAATTCGACGAAACCACTTTTTTTTGGATCGGGATGCCAATTTATTGCTAGGTTTCAAATTTCATATTTTTTGAAGCTAGTACGTGAGCGTGACAAAGGAAAATGTGCTTGGTCGATTTCTATTAAATTGGATCGACCAAAAAAGGGCCATTTTTCAAACGGTCTCAGAATTCGATGAAACTAGTTTTGTTGGGACCGTATCGTCAAAACATAGCTAGATTTATTTTTCGGGAATTTTTAGAATCAATATGTGGCCCCGGCAAATTGAAATGTACGTTCAAATTAAATATTGAATGTTTTATATTTTAATTTGAAGGAAAACTGACTGAAACAGTCAAATGGGCCTACGAAACATATCCCATTATGTTCGGCATGTGGGGTATTTTGCTAGGGACGACAGTCGTTGGGTTTGGATTGGAGTTAGTATGTGGAGAGGGGTATTTTCGAATTTTTAAAAATATATAAATATAAAAAAAAATCATTGGTCAGTTGTTTTCTCTCTCCCCGACTAAACCCTTCAGACGCACGGCGGAATTCGTTCTTGCCTTCTCTCTTCATTTTCTCCCTCTATAAGCAAAATCAGTCCCTCCTCCAGTTGAAGATTATGAAGAGCTCGAGACGAGCTTCAAATCCATGTAGGGATTGGATTTTTTCGTTCAGCATTCAAGGAGAATCGAGCTCGGGAAGTTCAGACGTTCAAGCCGCCGCCGAGACCCCTACCGACCGTCGAGTTGACCAACTCCCCCCGGCGCCGGAGCGCCACTCCTCCCCCTTCGACCCTGCATAGCCCGATCCTCTTCAAGCTTCACAGATTTCGAGTAAAATCGAAACCTAGTTTCGAACCTTTCAGCCGAGGTACGGCCAAATATAATTTCAACTATATTATAGCACTTTAAAGCGCTACGACTTTTGATTTCACTGTAAAAATCATATCTTTTTCGTTTCTTGACGAAATTCAGTGAAACAAGAGACAGTGGACTCGTGTGGACGTCTTCTACATTCTAGAAGAGACCGCATATTTTTCTGAGCCTTCTGCTATTTTTGGTGGAGTGGAACCCAATGTGAGATTTCTAAATTATAAACGATATGTAAAACGACGATGTATAAATTATATAGTCGATGTATGAGTTATATAAGCGTTGTACACCTCATGTATAAGCATTGTATAAGTTGTACGTTCGATGTATAAGTTATATATACGCGTTATAAAAATTATATATGTGTTGAAATAGAAGTGAAATTTACTTATATATATATATATACACGCCCCTCGTCCACAAACAATGGACGATATTTATTGGTTGTGATTGGTATGAAAATTGGTTGATAGCGAATGGTTAATTTGAATTGTTTGTGGTTGAAATTGATTGATTGTGGTTGAAAAATACCTGTTTGTGGTTGAGAATTATTTGGTTGAAACCACATAGGATTAGTTTGTGGGAAAGAAAAAAAATAAACATGCCGCCTACGTGCGAACTAGATGCATGAAATCCCCATTGTCAAAAGCTGTGAGGCTTTAAGGTAGAGCGAGGAGCCGTACTAGGGATGGCCCCGGATTTAACTACCCTGCCGTTATGTTGCCAAAATTTTCAATAATATTCATGTGTTAGAATTATTTTTATGTGTTGAAATTATTTTCATGTGTTGAATAGAAATTCATTCGTTGAATAGAAATTCATGTGTTGAATGGTATTCGTGTTTGAAATAAATTGTTTTATAATAAAAATCATATTTTTATCATCTATATTAATTATATAAAATAGTCGTGTTTTGAAATAAATTGTTTTATAATAAAAATCATATTTTTATCATTTATATTAACTATATAAAATAGTCGTGTTTTGAAATAAATTGTTTTATAATAAAAATCATATTTTTATCATCTATATTAGCTATATAAAATAGTCGTGTTTTGAAATAAATTGTTTTACAATAAAAATCACATTTTTATTATATACATGAATTGTTAAAAATAGTGAAGTGTCGAAATAAATGTTTGTTAGATAAAAATATCATTTTTATCAAGTGTACGAAAAGAATATGGTTTTGAAATCGAAGAATCGATTATATTTATATATATATACATATATATATATAGTTATAATTAAAATATATAGAATAACGAAGCTACAGTTCGTGTTTTGAAAACCTTGATTTCAAACGATTAGTGCGGGAGATTTGACCATCGGATTTTCCCGAAACCGCAACCGTTGTGTTCGCCTTGGAAATATCTTTCCAACGACACCCACTTTTTGAAGATCCGACGGTTGGATTGTCTGGAATGTTTAATTCAAATCTGAAGAAAAACAGCGCTAGAATCGATTATATATATATATATATATATATATATATATATATATAATTAAATCGAATCGAATAACGACGCTGCAGTTCGTATTTTGAAATCGAAACTTCAAACGAGTGTACCGGGAGATCCGACCGTCGGATTTTCCCAAAACTGAAACCGTTGGATTCATTTTGAAAAGATCTTTCTGATGATATAAATTTTGTGAAGATCCAACGGTTAGATTTTCAAGTATGTGTAAATCAAATCTGAAGAAAAACAGCGCCACGGCCGCGTTATGGCCTGAAGCGTCGTTTGAATAAAGTGGCTATTTTTAAATAAATAAGAATAGCGATAAATCGTTATAAAATATTATAAACGATATGGAATGTGAAATTTAGAAACTAACTGAAGGTTAGCTAAGTCGAATGGTTTCCTGGGTTTTGATCTGATGTTGGTTTCGGCCTTCGGGGTTAATATTTGGGAAATCGTTCTCTTACTAATTTACGGTTAGCGACTAATGAATTTGAATAAGGTGTATGTTGTGTTTGTGTTGCACTTGTTTATTATATATGCGAGTTGCTCAGAAAGACTGGGTTTATCCCATTCTGAATAACTGAATCGACGATAAGAAGTCGATGATGAAGACGGTGGTTGAAGACCGGAGATCTTCACCTCGTTTGGATGGTAGCTGATGTCTTGATTGGGAGGCATCCCGAAATATAGATAATAAGTGGTGATCATCTAGACGTACGTGGAGATCGATGGGTATGCGAGGTATGTGGTGCCTCCGGTTTCGTTCAGACCCAGAACGGACTTGTAAATGGACTGTGTGTCTGACATTGGAGTTCATTCTGTGTGATTGATAACCATCAGTTGCATGGTGTGAATTGCCTGTGTGGCATGCTAAGATGCAGTGATCAGGGCTTCTGTTGAAAAGCAAAGTCTTGTGGTTGATGATCAAAGCACGGCCTGTGTGGCATAGCTTTGTGTATAACGTGAATTCGCGAGCCTCACACCCCGGTATGAACCAGAAACAGGAGAGGACCTCAGGGGGGACGTGCGTTTCTTTCTAGCTAGAGGTGATGTCAGTGCTTAAACTAGCTGACATTTATACTATTTTCACCTGTGTGGTTGTTGCTGTTGCGAGGCGCCTCGGTTATATCGGTCGATCCGGGACCGATGGAGTCATTCGTTAGCTCATTTACGCCCCATAGGGCGGGGAAACGCATTGTTCAGGCATTATAATCCACTCCGTTTGGACCGGCCCTGACGATCCAAGGTGCAGTTGTGGCAGTTCCTAGAGAATTTCCAAATACGACACCGTGCGGTTTTGATTGTATATATATATATATATATATATATATATATATATATATATGGCGACATGATATATGGTACCCATGCCGCCTATGATTGATACTTATGATTTAAAATTGTTTTTTAAACATATAAACACTAGTAATAATATCAAATGCTTTTGTTTTATTCGTATCAAGCATATTTTGGCCATTATAAGGTAAAACTCTATCCTCCGGTTTGCGTTGCATTGTGTGATGGGAACTGAGTCTTATAATGGCTTCATTTTTTTAGAAAGCATTGCAATGTTTAAAAGATTTACTTGTTTTAAAGCACTGGCAATCTGATGGAGTAAAACCGTTCCGCGAAAGTGGCGTGGTCCTGTGATTAGCCATATATTAGAGTATGTTAAGTAGATTTCTCATACCAGTCCCATGACTGACTCGTAGTTTGTTTCACTTGCAAACTCAGGTGCCCCTTTTTCTACACGGGCAGCCTTGTATTCAGGTTTTAGCAGGCTCTTTCTGGATAGCTGGAGCTGAAGATGGATTCTATCATTTATCTCTTTTTATGTTGTTCAGCTCCTATTGTACAAATTATGTTTGTTTTCCGCTGTAGACATTTATGTATAGCTGAACTGTATTTGTACTAAGTATGATCCTGTATACTGTGTAACTCTGATGATTATATTTATCCAGTGTATTCTATTGTCCATTATTTGGTGTATTTATTTATTTCTGTTCTGTTATTATCTGTTTATGTGTTATATTCCAAAGATTACCCTTGACACCGTAGTACGGGGTTTTGGAGTCGTCGCACTTCCTAATAAATCTTTAAGGGAAAAATTGGATATTTTTACTAAGCCTTCTATTCTCCTATAAAAGCAGCACATAGGGTTGGATTAATGAATGACCGAATAGAGTGGTGGCTGCGTGCCTCTAGGGCTTGGTGCCCTAGAGAGGATTGGTGCCTCTCAGTTAATCCAAGGGTTAGCCGTCGTTCTTCATTGTTCTTTTTCTCCAACAAGTGTAGTAGTCATCTAGATATTCATTCTCTTTCTCAATAAAGTTATTGATTCTTGTAATTTTGCTTATTGTTGGTTTTAATCCATTGAGTGTAAACAAAATTTGTTTTTGTGAATCAATAAAGAGGGTGGTTGGGTGGAATACCTTGTGTTTGTGCGTGTGATTTCATATCTGTGTTTGTTTACAAAGAAATCATCTTTAAGTTATTGGTTAAAGAAGATCCTGGTTGCTTCCTCAAAAGCACAGTTTTCATAACAGTTGGTATCAGAGCTAGATCAACGCAAAATTTAGAGTGATTTTGGATTCGGAAAATAATTGATTTTTTGTTGGAAAAATTGTTTTTTTGTTGAAAAAATTGATCTTTTTTATGTCGGATATGATGGCGCTGCTGGTGATGACTAATTTTGATTGGGGACTTGAAGGCCTCAATGGTTTGGTTGATGGAGATGAAGAGAAGCCCTCAGATGTGGATGAGGGAAGATGGAAGAAGAAGAAGATGTTTGCAATTGGTTTGATTTGCCTATACCGTGGTGATTCGGTTCATGTTTTCGACAGGGGTCTTCACGTTGATGATGCTCGAGGGATCAGGAGTGATCGAAGAAGGAGCTCAGGTCAAGTTGTAGACGGGTGTCGATGTGGAAGGCAAGTGACGATTGAAGAACCAAATCCACAGCAAGGTGGAGAGGTTAATTTGGTCATTGCTGATGTGTTCGACAGGGGTTTTACGTTGATGATGCTCGAGGGATCCGGAGTGATCGAGGAAGGAGCTCGGATCAAGTGGTAGATGGGTGTCGTTGTGGAATTGTAAGCACTTTTAGACCATTGGTTGAAGCACGGTGCAGCTCAGGTGATAGATGTGTCTTTTGTAGGCGATGGGTTGTGTTTGTAATTGAGGTGTGGTTGTAGTCCTTTCAAATCGACTGGGTGTATCTCGTTGCCTGGAAATCGAAGCTAGTTTAATTGAGAGAAGGTGTCGTTGAAAGAGCTAGGTTGACTTGGTTGGTGATTGTTGGAGTGTAGATATGATTTCAGATTAAGGTGGAGCATTGTGATGGTGATTTCACACGTCCATGGAAGTCGGATGACTTGTTGATGATGTGATTTCATATCAAGGTGAAGTGTTGCGATTTGTGACATAAAATCACATATGTTGATAGAGACGAGGCGTGGATGTGCTTGGCGGTAAAGGCGATGCGGCAGCAACAGAAAGAAGGTTAGAAGGAGCAGTTTGGCGTCTGAGCGGATTTGTTGCTGGATTTTGACCAGTCTTTCTGTGATTTATTCTGCAAGTATTGAGGGGATATATTCCTAATACATTTTTGAAGGAAAAAATTGGATATTTTTCCTAAGCCTTATATTCTCCTATAAAAGAAGCACATAGTGTTGGTATAATGAATGACCGAATAGAGTGGTGGTTGCATGCCTCTAGGGCTTGGTGCCCTAGAGAGGATTGGTGCCTCCCGGTTAATACAAGGGTAGCCGTCGTTCCTCATTGTTCTCCTTCTCCAACAAATGTAGTAGTCATCTAGATATTCATTCTCTTTCTCAATAAAGTTATTGATTCTTGTAATTTTGTTAATTGTTGGTTTTGATCCATTGAGTGTAAACAAAATTTGTTTTTGTGAATCAATAAAGAGGGTGGTTGGGTGGAATATCTTGTGTTTGTGCGTGTGATTTCATATCTGTGTTTATTTCCATAGATTCATCTTTAAGTAATTGGGTGAAGAAGATCCTGGTCGCTTCCGCAAAGGTACAATTTTCATAACATTAACATCTATATTATTAAAAAAAACAAAGCAGGTCACATGTAAACAAAGTCAGCAGGAACAAATGGAATCACATATAAGAAAACACTGCTATAATTTCAGATAAATAAATCAGGAAACAGATTACTTTTCATCAAGTTATTTCAACGCAAACATGGACTGATTACAAACCAGCGACTGCATAATAGGAAGGAGACCAGGGTAAAACAGGATGACCATAAGCTCTAGACATATCAGGTTGAAGTTGATGGGATTCAATGTTGTAGAAAAATGTTCTGTGATCTATACGCAAAACTATTGTATCCCGGTGAAAAAGAAGCATAGTGTCGTCATATAATTCAGATGGACATAAGAATCCTAACCTTCTCACTTTGGCCTTCAAATTAATGTTATGTCTCAAAAGCCAATAAGATTCATTTTCATTTTTCACTAAGGCCCATACACTCAATTCTCCTCTACACAGTCTTGAATACATTAAGGCACCAGATGAGTTGCATAATTCTCCAGGTCTTCCACCCAAATCAAAACAAGGAAGCGCGACCCTCTTGTACGATCCGTCCGCACAATTTATGGCAACTAAACCGAAATACCGTTCGAACATATACAAGAGACCACTGACTCTATTACCACCCCCAACAAGTTCTTTTCAGGCCCCAAGTAAAACAACAAAATATTTATAGGCCAAATTAATCATCTGAAATTACATCACAAATAACATCTCAGTTGTAATTATTACCCTAAATTAGATCATAATTTTATATGCTAATGCATGGAAACTGACAAAAACCGAGGCTACTTCAACTAAACTGAAAGTCCAAACTCCCAAGCTAATTTAATCAACCTATGAAAACCAAAATTAAAAAAGTAAGCTAAATTAATTCTATTACCACCCCCAACAAATTCTCTTAAATCAAGAAAATATTTATAGGCCAAATTAATCACCCGAAATTACATCACAAATAACATCTCAATTGTAATTACCCTAAATTACATCATAATTTTATATGTTAATGCAAAAAAACTGACAAAAACCGAGGCTAATTCAACTAAACTGAAAAAGTCCAAACTCCCAAGCTAATTTAATCAACCTATGAAAACCAAAATTAAAAAATTAAGCTAACTAAAGTTAGTATGGTGTTATGGAAACAATATATAAGGAGAAGCAAATAAAACATCCAGGAAAGACGGCAGTAGAAGAGAAAGTAAAAGTGTATAATTGGCACAAATGGAGTGTTAATGGCAATTAATGAGGTTTGATCAGTATAAAGAACACGATGGGTGTGTGTAAAGAACAAAATGGGTGGTAATAGCCTATGCCTTTTATTTCATACTCGTAGAAACAACAATTGATATGTTTACCGCTTGGAGCAAGGGAGCGGAGGGAGAAGCAATGACGGGCTATCATCAGGCGGACAAGCTTATATAAGAAGACCACAACTATAAACAAGATTCCAGCAAGGCCAAACTTTTCGTCCAGGTTAGTCAAACTATAGTAGTTATTAGCTAGGAAGTTGACCCGAAAGAAATGCCTTCAAAATTATAATCATGGATACAATTGATTAATTGAATATCAAACAGCTGTGGTTATGTTTAGCAACCACGCAAATATAATATTTGGGCCTACTTAAATCATGATGGTATTGCATAATTATTACAGCTAGAAGTTGCCTGTAACAAAGGAAAACTTAAACAAGTTAACATGAACATATCAATTATATTAGATAATTACATGCAAAAGAACGATTACCTGCTAATCAACTACAACACTTAAACTGTGAAGCTTACTTATGCTTCACATGATAGAAATCGAATAGGAAACAAAAATTACGGAATCAGATAGGGAGATTCGGATCTAGAAACTAACTCAGACCAGCTAGTGGTTTCAAAAAATGCGATTCAACAGAAAATATCAGTTATATTCCCTAAAATATCTCAGTAGTAAAACCCTAAAATATCTCAGTAGTAAAAACCCTAAAATATTAGTCTATTCCTAAAATAAATTAAAGTATCATTCGCGCACAGTCATATTGAAAAAACAATAAATAAATAAAATCACATTGAGAGAAAGAGAGTAATTGGCAGCAAAGGGAGAAGCATTCATGGGTAACCCCGGATGGACGGAGGAACAACGGGTGAAAAGATAAGCGACGTTGATCAGTGAACTGTAACCGTCTGGGGCAAGGGTTGCATTTTCTATTTCACTCTTTTCCTTCATGGGCCTCTTCGCACTATAGGCCTACACTAAAAAGCAGATATCCTGATCCAAATAAATGATTTTTATTCGTGACAATTTCTGACTAATGGTAAATACAAATAGTTTGCATTATTAGTTAAACCAAATAAACCAATCAAACCAATTTATTTTGCTCGATTTGGTTCGGTTTTGAAATTAAATTGGTTTGTAATCGACCCGGAAAATTATTAAGTTCGGTTATCGATCTAACCAAATTAACCGAATTTTTATTATATTTTCAAAATTATTGATATTATAATAAATAGTTTAGGTCAGTTCAGTTATTTAAGTAAATTGAAATCATCACAATGTGTTAAAATTGATATTAGAAAGCATAAAAATCATAAATAATAATAGTCTAATCATATATTTATAATTTATTTCAAATTATATTGAACATTCCAAACATAAAGTTTAAAATATTTTTAATTTGGTTTAATCGTATAACCAACCAAACTTAATTTGGTATGTTTGGTTTGATTTTCATTTTTATTGGTTCTAGTTTGGTTTGACAAATTTTATCATCGAATAAACCAAACCAATCAAACACTCACCCCTACTTATAACGAATGTATCATGGTACGATTTGCTTTCTACGAATCCACAGTTTATTTAACTTTTATTATATTTTCTTTCTACAAAGGTATCATGGAATCTCAATGAAACTAAATTTTCAACTTTTTACAAACTTCTAATTGATATTTAACTTTAGCTACTGGTATTCAGTTATCCTGCACACATGAAGTAACCCATATCTAAACTATGGTTGTCAATAATTATCCAAAAAATCTAAAATTAATCCATCGTCATTCGTATTCGAAAAACGAATAAACATATGATACCTTAACAAAAATACTGATACGTAGATGTTCACATTCGAAAATTATCGATCCGGTTTTCATCAAAAGTATATGTTATTTTATATGTATTTTAGCAAAATAAATAATATAAATTTATTGTTTTATTAAGTTAAATAATTTATATTTTATGCATTTTACTTTATTAATTGTTAAATACTATTTATTGCAATTGTACTTATTGATTTTATATACTATTATAATCCATCGCATTGAAGAAAAATCATTTAAAATCTAAAATTTCAATTTACTTTTATTGATTTATCTAGCATTGGCAAATATAACACAATGACCTAATTTTATGGCTCTTGAAAATTAACATTAATATATCATTTATATTCATGTATCTCAAATCAAATACCAAAAAGACCGATTATTAGTGGAAAAGAAAGGAGATAGAAGAAAGAAAAGCCAGAACATAATATTAAAACGGAATCAATAACCTATAATATAAACAATGCTCTTTACATAAGAAGAAAAACTGTAATATACAAACAACAATCAAAGTACAAGGCCAACGAATTAGCTTGACACTTATAATGACCTGACCTTACAATTATTAATCTCTCTCTTCTCTCAGGATCTAATTCTAATAAGGTATCAGAGCTAGGTTAGAGGAGAGAGAAGAGATAGAGTCCCACTGAGTTTTTATTTTGCTGCTTTGTTTCATAAAATAAAGGTCTCACGGAAAAAAAATCCTCCAAATAAATCTCCGCTTCAAAATGCTGATCTAGAATTAGATTTGAAATTGATGAAAATCGCTAACGCCGTTCTCATGTTAATCACTGTCTGCTGCTTCTGTTTGACAGATCTGAAACTGGTTTGATTAGTCGTGGTTGTATTTATCTGCCTTTGATGAAATAATATGTGTTTGACATTGGTAGTTGTTACCGTCTTGCTTGAAGCTCATTGTTCGCTGGTGTTCAGCATCACACTTTTCAACATGCGTCCAAACATATAGCTTTGGGTGTATCGGATGGTGTTCATGAGCGATCCAAAAGGGATATTGGAATTTGTGCGAGTATCGTGCTGCGGGATTCAAACGACGAAGCACGTGTTGATTCTAGGATCATTGTCACAATACCTGAAATCGCATCTCGCAGGGAAGACGACGATGGAGACGTTGAAGATGGAAGGGCATTTGCTGCACCTGACTGAGCCACAGGTCCTGGTTCCGGTGCTCCGACGTGTGCTCACCTCTCGGTGAACCTGGTGTGGGAGGTAATAATAGCCAACAAGGGGTTGGTGCTGCGTGGGGAATAATGAATGGTGTTTTGGTTTTTGTGCTTATCTACTGGCTAGTTGGATTTCAATAGTAGCATGTGGAAGTCACATGGTTGGCTTTTGTTATCAACACATGTAGAGTTTGCATGTGCAAGAATTCAAGTGAAAAAAAAGGGTGCAAACATTGACTACATTTTTGAAGAATGAAACAGAGACAGTGAGTGCATAGTTATATGTGATGGTGTTCGGGTGATGAAGGAGTTTATGATGAAGATTGGCAATGATGATTGTTCGGTTGCATAAACAGCTGTCCTGCTTGGAACATACTGTTACATTGTTACTTGTTGTTCTTGAAAAGCATCTCTGCTTTACTGCATATTGAACGCTGGTGCATTGCTTTTGTCGGCAATAGAGGCTGCTTGGATTGGAATATTGTTAGCTGAAATGAAAGTCAGTTGGACGGAGATTTTTTTTTTTTTTGTTATGCTTGATGATGCCTGAAGAACTATATGTGATGGAAGACTGAGGTTATAAATGATATTGAGTAGGGGAAATCATGAAATTGTCTGTGACCGAAGATGGAGCCACGCTTATTTTGAAGGCTGTTAGGGGAAATCATGAAAAAGTCTACGTGAGTTATTTTTAAGTAGGAACCCTTTTTTTATGTTTAAGAACATATAAATTCCAGGATCTGCGTGAATTTAATGTTCACAGTTCTGGCTTCTTATAATTACCGAACCAATTCCTCATCATGGTTAATAAGTTTTTTTTTATTGTTGTGTCGTGTATAATATATTACACATTATGATATCATGCTTTTGAATTTTTAGGAAACATACATGAAGAAAAAAGCCGAGCTACAAGAAGATGAAAATGTATGGAATCCAAGACTTTGGGTTGAGTCATCTAGAGGCTTTACACCGGGAAGAGTGTATGGAGCACCTTATATTGATACGAGTGCCATAATGAATAAAAGTTCTCAATCCAACTTGTTAGCAGATCGAGTAAACCAAGAGAAACCAATTATGTCCACGGGCATGACGTCCGTTGATGTTAAGTCGATAGTAGAAAGAGAAGTGTAGTTGGCAATATCTAGCTTGTTTGGCTCAGTTAACTATAACGGTCTCCAAAGCACAAACCAACAAGCATGGATGGATAAGCAACCGTCTAATCAAACTTCCCAACCCTTCGGTCAATCTTTTGTACAACCACTAAGTCAAATTTCGTAACCACCTACTTATCCATTTTTAACACCTACTCATCCATTATCAAACCAAACAAGTCAAGTCCCCCAACCTCCTACTCAATTATTACAACATCCTCCAACTCAAATCCAACAACCCCATAGTGGACTATTTGCACAACCACCAAGTTTTCTATCTCAGCAGCCATATCAGGTCCCACGGCCATGTGATCAACCATTTCCACAACATCCTAATTATATCTCGCAACCGTCATGTTAGTCTTCTCAATCTCTTTATCAACGGACACAACCTGCTTGCCAACAACCAGTCGAACGATGCCAACCCATGCATATGCCTCTTCAAACAGCTTTTGAAAACAGTTCGCAGCCAGTTGAATCTTTTATGCAACTATTGAGGCCTATAACACAACGTGACCTTGATCTAAATCAAAGTGGAAACTATGAAGCATCAACAGAAAATCATCCATTCCAAAATGAAGGCAACACATGAATGAAGTATGAGTTTCCTCTTTGCTAGCTTCAAATTTCAAGTGCAGCATGCTTACTTCTTTAACCAACTTAGTCCAGATTTCAGTTTAAGTGTTTTAGGTCAGAGTTGGGTATGTTTTAATTTAGATTTTGCAGTTTTAGCTAAGTTTTAGTTCAGATTTCAATCTTCCACAGTTTCTGTTCAGATTTGCATGTGTTTTATTTTAGATTTGCATATGTAAGACTTGAAACTTTCTGCCTATGATGTAATGTACTCATTAAGTTTGTTATTTTTAGATTTGCATGTGTTTTATTTTAGATTTGCAGTTTTAGCTAAGTTTTATGTTATTTTTAATTCAGCATATGATAGTACATTAAGTTTGTTTTTCATATTTTATTATGTCATGTTCATTTTGCTGCTATGCTATTTATCCTATCCTTTGTATGATGCCTGCGCTTGCTGTGTTACATTTTGTCAATCATAAGATGCTGCTGAATATATATGTGATAGAGATATATGCTGAATGATAGAGGTATATCATTCTTATCAGATGTGCCAAGCATCTTACATTTGTTTTGGCTGGTTATGTATATTTGAATGCTACTGAATATAATTGTTGTTTCGATTATAGAGATGGATTTGAGACAACATGTATGGTCCCTGTTGTTGGCGCAGAGACTCCAATTTGTCTCTAGTTGTGTTTCAAATCACAAACTAATTTGGAACCACTTTTTGGGTTTGTAATATTTTTGAGACCCATCTTTGTGGTCTGAAATATTTTTGACACTAAAATTTAAAGGCAACAAAATTTATTTTTAATATGTCTCAACTAATAATTAGAGACAAATTATTTTGATTTGATACAAAAAACATTTGTTTTTAATAACCTTTATTTTTGTAGTGTTACCGGTTGGAGCAAGGGAACAAGGGGAGAAGCAAATACGGGCTATCATCTGGCAGACAAGCTTATATAAGACGATCACAACTATAAATAAGATTCCAGCAATGCCAAGCTTTTCGTCCAGGGTAGTCAAACTATAGTAGTTACTAGCTAGGAAGTTGACCTGAAAGAAATGCCTTTAAAATTATAATCATAAATACTATTGATTAATTGTATATCAAACGACTGTGGCTATGTTTATTAACCACGCAAGTATAATATTTAGGCCTACTTAAATCAAGATGAAGTTGCACAATTATTACAGCAAGAAGTTGGCTGTAACAAAGGAAAACTTAAGGAAGTTAACATGAACATCTATATAATAAAAAGCATCGGTTGGTTATTAAAAGATAAAGGATGGCTGAGATTTATTCTCAAGGTAGACAAAGAAAGGCTCAGATCTGGGCATATATCGTTTCACTCTCACTATGTTCCACCACGTTCTCCCCACGTATACTTCTGCTTTCCCATTTCCACGTTCTTCCACCTCTCGCAGAAGCTTATGGCTTCCTTTCTCAATTTTTATGTCACTTCTCCCAAATTGTAATTTCGATGAGCCAACCAACAATCGAGATGAAAAGTACTCCATCGTTTGTCTGTCTTCCTCAATTTCAAATCTAATAGAATCGTTACTAAACAGGTTATATCTTTTACCTTCTAATCTTCATTATTTTGTACCTCTCTGCTATTGAATTTTTCTCTACTAACTTCTGCTATTTGATCGATTTAACCCTTCTTTTTTGACAATCGGACTTTTTATTCTTTGTACTTTAAGATTTTGATTTCTACTTCTTCTTCATCAGTTCTATTTCAGTAAACTAATCTGATTTCACTATAATTACTGAAGTTAATCTACTTTGTAATCAATCATGGTTCCTGCTAATTTTAGGTCAAATTTTTGGTATGTCCCACCCTTATTCTTATATCAACGGATTTGACTGGCTCAATCAATTATTAGAGAAGATAGAGGGTAGTGCGTACAGTAATTTCTATAATTAAGTGTTGTCTAATTTGTTTATTTTAGAGTATTAAATTAAATTTGCCAATTTATGTGTGACACTGTTCACAGTAGTTAAAACTGCCATTTAATTAGCATAAAATATAACTTTGTAATGAAGAGTTGCCTAATTTTTCTACAAATTGAAACACATTATATGCACTTTTTATGATGCAGTATATGGTTCACCTTTTAGTATTCATAAAAGTCAGTTAACTTGGGAAAGGTTTGCATCTTTCCTCCACAGCGAGCAAGTTCCAAATTTTGAAAACGAATATTATGCATAATTGAATTTTGATAACTTAAATTTTAATTATAATTATCTAAGTGGATTAAATTGATTTCATTTTATGAATTTAACAAATAATAAACTTTCAGTTTTGGAAGGCAATTTTTGTCTTACTCTAATCTAATATTTCTTTTCGTCAATTGAATATTTTCCACCAAAACTTAATTTTAGATCATTATTGGTACAAAATTAGATTTGTATAACCATGGGATAAAAAGAACGCAGTTTGTATATGTGTTTACTAATTTAATGTATGTACAATTTAAAATAATTTATGTTATGTATATAATATAATTTTAACTAAATTTATGCAGAGTGGGTTTTAATTTTATAGTACCATATATGCTTGATTATAAATTTATGTTCTTCCTTCTACGTTTTTTTCATACTTAATTTGGTGTCATTGGACAAATAACCAACAGTTAGTAGTCTCTACACCGAAAGATATATAATGCATTTCCATAAGTTTAATATTTCATATAAGGCAACTATAGAATGCAACTATGTAATTGTTCAGGAGACCAATATCTTACGTGAAATTTTTATAAAATTATGCATTGACTTTAGCTATTTTCCACACTTTGTAATTAATAATACAGTACTTTATTATTTTATTGTGTGATGTTCTTTGCAGTTATTAAATTAGACCATGAATTTTGGTATAAATTTAACTGGATGATGAAGGCCTACCTTTGTACTTTTTAAATTAAACAATTATATTTCAGTGCATCTTCCACCTCTCATTCTTCTCCAACTGAAAAAATGAATTTTAACTGCATTTATGTTACATATTAATTTGTGCAAATTGGTTATTTTATGTTATTGAAAGTAAATATGTAATAGTTTTTATTAGGCATAAAGAGAGTTGGTTACAATTATCATTTCAGTACAAATTTAAAAGATTAATGATTAATAAAAAATGATAAAAAGCAATATTGATAGTCTTTGGGGGTGTTTCTGACTTTATCTTTTGTGAAATTATGGCATGCAGTTTGAATCAACGTTTACAAATGGTCAAAGAACTTACCATAAAGGGGACTGTAAACGAGATGTTTCAGATTCTGGTAATATGATTTCCTTTTATTCTACAATATTAACTCATTTCATTCATCTTTACATTTTTATACTAACTGTATTTTAATTAGCTCAGTAATTTATTCATCTGGGTGGTCTAACCTGTTCTTATTCTGCATCTTTTTTCCAAACTATAGGAGATAATTTTCTATGCAATTTGTACGTCGTTTGCATTTTCTTCATTTATATGAGAGGCTACTTTCCCCTTTTGATATATACCTACGGTAGTTTTCAAAATAGGTTCCACCCTAATTGACAGCTTCTTAAAAATAATTAGCTCAATAAAATATATTTCGGTCAAAGATTAATTTTGTTACACACATCCTAATTAAGCAATTATTGTTCAATCAAAATAATAAGTATTGAACATCATACTGCAAAATTATATAGGAATATGTTATACACATCCTAATTGCTCGAGCAGTTATTATTCAATCAAAATAGTAAGTGTTGAGTACCATCATAGTGGAAAATTGTATAGGTTGTTGTTGTGTGTTGTCCACGTAAATGATGATTAGTACTAATTGTTTAAGCCGAAGATCTATGGTTTTGAGAAAGTTAGTATTAATTGTTTTGAGCTGTGATTCTCTAAGTTGCAGGACATACTGATTATTTCAATTTTGTTTACCCATCTTCAGATCTTCATTGGCGTTGGTTATGATATTATCATCAGTACGTTGCTTTAAAGTTCTGCTGCTACCCACAAGGTATTTTAACTATTTCAATGTCAGCACATCTTCCTTTGGATGCACTTAGTAAGTTAGTATAACTGTCTATGCAAATAGTGCACATTTCATTACTGAAAATTTGACTTCCTGCTTTCCATTCAAAATACAATGATGAATTTTAAATCTAATTTGCTTCCTCATATTGTTGTACTTTATTCACTAACAACATTAGGTTGATAATGGTGGTTTTAGTTTGATTTGTTTCTCCTGATAGTTGGATATGCCTATTGAACTTCTGTTTTCTCATCATCCGCCTTTGTAAGTGCTAGATAATGCAGATTTTTCATGTTACCACGGTTTTAATGTTGCTAACTCTTTGCATATAACAAATCAAAATTTAATAACGCTCTTCCATGCATTGTATTGTAGTTTATTCCATTGCTCTGCCTATCTATTCCATCTTACACTAAATATCAAGACATTAATCTTTACAAAATGTCCAGTTCGATTGAAATTAATATGCTTAAAAGAATATGTCTACATGAGAGCCATGAGTGAGTAGAGATATATAACGAACATTTTACTGCATTTTACCCCTTACCGGTTTCTCTATGAGAACCTGTTTTTTCAGAATTTATGATTGACATAACGATGATTATATGTTGCATTGTTAGCAATTAGCATGTGATTTGCACTTAGATTAGCTGTAATCTCATCTACTTTATGCCGAGTTTGATTATTTACTTAAACTTTAGTATTTACAGCAAACATGACAACTACATTGATCAGATAATACATGTGATATCTTGAAAAAAAATCAACCTGCCTTTTGATAAAGATGCTTACAAATTTGCATTTGACTGATGACCTTTGCTGCCATGGTCCAGTTTGTTAATCTATTGGTGATTATGTATCCTCACCAAATATTTAATTATCTATTTGTAATTCTATGTTTATTTCACTTTCCATAAATTCAATGCTTGCATTCCTGTCGATTTTTTTAATGCTGATATATGTCCTCTTTCTTTTAATTTTTATCGAATTATTAACTTTAGACAATGCCACCAAAAGGAAAAGTGCTTTTTTGTTATGGTCGCATTATTCGCCAACTTATAACTTCAAAGTTGAATGATCAAAATGTAGAGGATAGTCATATTGATTTGTTTTTTTTAGAACCATGGAACAGGGACGACAGTGATGAGTATTAGCAATAACATTGAAGAATAAAACCCCAAATTCGGAAAGGAAAAAAAACAATCTTAGAGTGGGATCCAGTAGACCCACAGTGAGAGGACTTATTTGTTGTTAACTAATTAGCCATGGAGGAGGCTAAAAGTATGGGTACTGTTGTGGAACAGAAGGTGTATTGGAGTTGCGTGAGCTTAAAAATTGGGATAAACCATGGAGATTGGATGGTAACAGCAGGAATATCAGAAGAAAATAAGGGAGGTCCCGACGTTTGTTTCCACACTTCACCTTTCCACCGTGTTAGCTGTCGACTGAAGCAACATTGCTGGAAAAACAATGCTTCAAATAATCACAATTCATGTTTTAGTGCTGAAACTGGACTGCGTTAGTTTTATGACAGTAGTCAGTTGATATGGCAACGTGGACTATAGTAAATGTCTTTGTTTATTTAAAATTCTGTCTAATAAATTTAGAAGTATGTATATTATGGTATATAATAAGAATCTATATAATCACCTTCTAACTGAATAGCATGTGCTGCCTTTACATGAACAGACAGTTCACTGCATTTTGTGTTGCTATTATCTCATATATATGATCCACTTCCTGTTATCCACTAATATTTATCGTTTTCGAACAGTTTTTTGGGTTGAAACCTAATGGAAATTTGGCTGTCGAGATTCCCCAGTTATTTGTGCCATGCTGTGATTGATTTACTGTACAATTTGCTAATTTGTTGGTAAAACAGCAAAATGTTAGGGAAATAATAGTTAGTACCTATTTTGTTCTGTTTTTTTTCCTAAATAAATAGTTATTATTAATTAAATGTTCATTGATTAGTATCGTCAGTATTTATCAGCACATTCCTAGGAATCAAATTTGGAGTCTAAAGAGGAAGCCAAACCCGAAAATTAAGTTCTAACTTTCAAAGTAGGAGACATAATATTATTACATTGTTATATTTATTTGGCATATATCCAAAGCTATAAAAAATAAATAGTTTTTAAATAATGATAATATGCTAATTATCGGTGACAGCTACCTATTCCCATATTCACTCTACTCAATCAGGGGGTTGAACGGTTTGACCTGAAGAACACAACTAATGAGCATAAAACTAAATTGAATGAGCTTCTAATTGACTTCAAATTCAAACTGATGGGGTAATTGGTCGATACGAAAATCAAATATTCATTATTCATGAATTCATGTGATTGTTTGTGTTATATTATGTTGCAAGTGATCAATACATATATAATCTCCATTTGATGAAATTATGGTATATTCGCTCACATCCAACTTTGAGTTTCCCTTTAAATCTCTCTTTCCTTCTTTCATTGATTAGATAACTTATAATGCATGTTTTTCTATATTGAACAACATATTTCAGCTATTTTTTTTTTCTCACCGCTTATCTTTCCATTTTAACTATATCAAAAGTTTGCATTATTATTTAGTGGAATTGACAATTTTATAAAACTAAAGTGTGTATGTTCAACCATACTATGATGTGCAACATACTTTGATAATATTCTTCAGCAACCTTATTATCAAACGTAATGTCTAGAAGGACGGAGATGAGGATGTGGAAAAAGTTATTGGTTCTTCCTATGCAAATTAACAGAGACAACATTGATTAATTTATCATTTCGTGCATACATATTTTCATCAACTCAACTGAAGTACATAAAAATTGGTACTTTTCAGACTACATACAAACTGTTACACGTACATCATTTACTTTATGCAAATTTTACTTTATACTTTTCAATCTTAATAAATACATATGTTAGTTACATTATCTATGTCACTATTGCATGATATATATATATATATATATATATATATATATATATATATATATATATATATCCACTTATACATGCAAACTACAACACCCTGTAGTCTATGCTCCCGTGCATCGCACGGGTTTCCACTCGTCTATATAATAAAAAGCCTTGGTTGGTTATTAAGGGACAAACGATGGCTATGATTTATTCTCAATGAAGATAAAGAACGGCTTGGATTTGTACGCACATACCATTTCCTTCGCACGATCTTCCACTATCTCCTCAACCGACATCAGCGCATTATCCCGCATCTCCACGAAAGCCTTCGTCACTCTTTCTTTCTTCTTCCTCACATTCTTTAAAATGAAAAAAAAAACTCCTTTTCTAAATTTTCGATCATTCATTTCTACTGTCCAATCGATGTTCTCAGCACAAACCCCTTGATCCGCATTCCAATAGCTTTCCCAGTTTCAACATCGATTCCATGAAATTGTTGGAGGAAAAAAAAAAGTTTTCCATTTTCCCTAACTTGATCCTCCGCGAGTCAGCATGAAAGAAGTACTTTATTAGTAGAGGCTCTTTCAGAATTCAACTTCAAATGGTTGATTCACAAAGGTTAGATCTCTGTTTACATGATGTTCTTTTTGGAAGCTGATTTTATATATGTGCTTTCAGTTTTTGAACTATTGTGTGATTTTCAGTACGGTAGTTGAGATGGCTTTTTTATTTCTATTCAATATTGTTTGATCATATGATTCAGTTATATGTCTGGATATTTTCCTTTTTATGCGAGGTACCCAAATTTATCTTTTTAACTTATGCATTTAAGGTGTTTGTGGAAATTATAGACAGCTTATGCATTTAAGGTGTTTGTGGAAATTATAGACAGTTATTTTCAATCCCCCTTCAAAAGTTGGTATACATTAGCTTAGCCATTAGGAATTAGAATTTATAGTTCACCGTTATCTATCAAAATGGTTCTCATAGACTTCAACCTGTTATTTCTTATTATATATTTATATACTCCTTATATGATTACTGGCAGTTTTTTTGGGTGTATATACTGCTGCTTATCAGTTCACGGTTAAAATTCATTTATATGTTGACTGAATGTTGATGATCATGAAGACTTGAAGTATATCTCAGGCTTCACAAATTATTTCTTTTTGCTGTTTCTCAAAAGTAATCTATCCAGAATAAGATAATTTTTAATGTCAAATTCAAATGCTTGAACTTAACAAATTTAAATATGCAGTACGACATCTATTCAAAGAATCAAAGTACTTGGGAAACGTAAGAAACGATGTTGTAATCTTATATATTTTTTCCCATAAAAAATTCAAAGTTCTCAGTTCCACATCTATTGTAATTGTTTTACTTTTTAAGTTCTTAGTTTGAAAAAGGAATGGGGGTTGGAATGTTGCACAGCTTTGGCAACTAATTGTGACTACCCATGCTGAACGAGACGGGTACACTTAAATGGTTCAAGCAATTTTGTCCTCCTTATGCACTGTGTAAATTTTGTTTTCAGAAATTTTGTTCCAGTTTACTATTTTTATTTGTTTCTAACAGTGATCACTTCGATCAGTTTCACTGTACATGCTTTAAGTTATTGAACAGTAACGTTCAGTTATTGAAGTTCAATTGCTTACAGAAACGGCTAATAGTTTTTAATAGTTACTATGTCACAATGAATGTATGGCTGACTTTGGGAGTACTGCTAACAAGTTAATAAAATATATCAAACCTAAATGGTTTTGATTTGAATGAGTTCTACAGTAGATCCATTTTATTTGTTTACTTGTGATTTTAAACAATAAGATTTACTCACTTCACTGTCATATTTCTTGCATGATTTAATTCAAACAAATACCAAGTGTTTTAAGAAAATACTAAACTGGCATTAAGGGACTTCCAAATATCGGGAGTCAAGTTTATTGGAAGAAGTATCAATCTGGGTTCTGTTAGTTTTGGAAGAATGTATATGAACCAAACATGCACATATATACACATACACATTTGTTTACATGTACCCAAACAGTTGAGCTAACTGGCTTATAAGGCATGAGGTTCTTGCTTCAGCATGATACCCGCAAGGATATACTCGCCTTACATGCTCTCTGTCTTATGGTTAATGTCAGTTATTAAGCAAACCATTCCTATTTATAATTTATGCACTCATTCATGGTACTCATTTAGTTTACCATTATATCTTTTACAAGAGGTAACATGTCGCATTGTATATTACATTGTTTGGTCTTCCGTTGGTTCATATAATAGCAAAAGGCTTTGACTACCATGACTTCTTCGCATTTTACTATTTTTACGCTATACATCTGAAAAATACTTGATTTAGTGCACAGTTATGATTCTACTATTCCAGTCCAGTTTCAAGTTAATCTCATTAGCCTGAATGTGTGATTTACAATGAAACCAAGCAATGATGCATAGATTATCTATTTACACATATTATTTACGTGGAAACTTTCATAACTTTAGGAGTGTTTTTTTTACATGTATGTTTCTTTTACAACATTATAAGCAAAGGTCGATCATCTGACTATTGTGTTGCTCTTTTTTTTTTTTTTTTTTTTTTTTTTTGGCCTAATGATGCATGATCAAAATCTCTTCTACCCTGTAATCATTTATGTTGGAGATTAGGATTTATGATGTGCACATGTTTCTTTAGCGCTCATTAAATACTAAGTTATTAAGCAAACCATTCCTATTTACGTACTCATTCATGCTACTCATTTGGTTTACCATTACATCTTTTACAAGAGGTAACATGTCGCATTGCACATATATACACATACACATTTGTTTACATGTACCCACACAGTTGAGCTAACTGGCTTACATGGCATGAGGTTCTTGCTTCAGCATGACACCCGCAAGGATATACTTGGCTTACATGCTCTCTGTTTGCTCTCTGTTTGATGCTTACTTTCTCCATTTGGTTCTCATGATATTTATTTTTTATAATATGTATTCATGGATATATGTGTGTATATACACATATTCCCGATTTCCTACACGCACACACATCTACATATTTGAGCAGACATATACATTCATATACAGTCATATACATCAATATATACATTTGTATAAGCAAAAAAAAGAAAAAAAGTGACTTTTGGCATCATAATGGTAGGCTCAGATGGAGAAATGGTCATCAAGATAATGATTAATGGTGCATTCAAAGCTCTTGATGCATGGGACCTTCAACCGTGCTCTACATAGCGCGTGGTGTATGAAATTACAACCTAGATGATGCAATCCAAAAGATAAAGAAGAGGGTGTGTGAGATATATTTGCTTATGAAATGAGGATAGTGATGGCTATGCATATGGAGTTACTTAACACTTGAAATAATGTGTTGGTATTGTTGCTCAGTTAAATCTAGAGTCATAGGTTTAGAGTCTATTGACCATCCATTGTCCATCCATTGTATGAACAAGGTGCATTTCAAGGAGAAATCTTGCGGTGGCTCATGAAATTTTTTTGTTTCCTTCTGTTAGCAAAATAAAGTTCTTTTTACTAAATCTTCCAACGGAGTAAAAGAACACAACACAAATTTTATATTTATGTACTATTGATTAATTGTATATCAAACGACTGTGGCTATGTTTATTAACCACGCAAGTATAATATTTAGGCCTACTTAAATCAAGATGAAGTTGCACAATTATTACAGCAAGAAGTTGGCTGTAACAAAGGAAAACTTAAGGAAGTTAACATGAACATATCAAATATATTAGATAATTACATGCAAAACAACGATTACCTGCTAATCAACTACAACACTTAAACTGTGAAGCTTACTTATGCTTCAGATGATAGAAATCGAATAGGTAACAAAAATTACGGAATCAGATAGGGAGATTCGGATCTAGAAACTAACTTAGACTAGTGGTTTCACAAACGACGATTCAACAGAAAATATCTGTTATATTCCCTAAAATATCTCAGCAGTAAAAACCCTAAGATATCAGTTATATTTCCAGAATAAATTATAGTATCATCCGCGCACGGTCATATTGAAAAAAATCAATAAATAAAATATCACATTGAGAGAAAGAGAGGAATTGCCAGTGAAGGGAGAAGCGTTCATGGGTGACTCTAGACGTAAGGAGGAACTACGAGTGAAAAGAGAAGTGGCGTTGATCAGTGAACTGTAGCCGTCAGGATTATGGTTAGAATTTTATATGGTCTCGACACTCCAAATATTTGTTAAGAGGATGCATTTTTTTCATGTGGTGCCAAGGACACCCCAATATGTTCTTCCTAGTACGTAATTAAAAAAATAAAACTCATTAAATTTTATATGCTTCCTAATACCACATTATCTCTCCATTCTAATCTCTCTCTCAATCATTATTTGCTGAACTAACCATGTACTATGCTAATCTAAAAACCCTAATCTCTCATAATCGATGTCTTCTTCGCCTGTCTCGCGGGAAAATTCAAATTCGTACGTTAATCTCTCAATTGTTTGTTGGTCTAAAAACCCTAATATCTCACTTCTTTTTCTAGTTTGCTTAATTCAAACCTTATTCATGGCTTTTGTATATTCCTCGTCATTGCGGCGGCGAATTTGTTGATTGGTTATAGATCTAAGGTTTAGCTCGTTGATCGATTTTAGAAATGTGAACGAATGAATATCAAGCAAAATAAAAATAGGGTAAAACAGTGTGGTAGCCCCTATTTTTTAAGTGCGTGGTATTAAGAAGAGTGTAATACTAATACTTATGGTATTTTTTAGTTGCAGTATTTTGAAGAACATATTGAGGTGCCCTTAGCACCACACTTTTTTTTCCTCAAAAATTGTTAAGGGGAGTACCAATGAAGAAGTAGCTCCTTTAGAAGTAAAGCTAATTTTACCTTATTATCCATTTAACCTCTTAACAAATAAAAGTAATTTTAACTTAACAAATATTGCAAGGGTCGTAGTTTTTTTTTTTTTTTGATTCGCATATATTGATTTTTTTTTAACCCTAAACAATAAGCATTTTCGGAGGAATATGATCGAACTATTTTTTTCTGTCGACATAAATATGCCGAATTTTATAATTACAGAGGCAATACACCAAAATAATTATTATTATTCGACATATCACTGTCAAATACATATATAATTGATTATGTGTTGCATTCGGTGCAGTGGTGATGAACTGCTTATTTTAATTCGGTTTCCCCTATCGAAGAAGTTTTTTTAAAAATTTAATTTGAAGGGACAATTCAGGAATATTGAGTAGTGTTAAATAATATGTTCGTGTAGTCCGTTATCAATTTTTCAAAGAGTGGAGTGTTTTTAAAAAATGACCCTTCCTTAACAATAGTTGGAGTGTCAATAACAATACCCTTTTATATTAGCCAATTACGCTAGATTCCTAAATATACACAAAAAATGTAAATCATACTACACAATAAATATATTACTTTGAATACACTATATCTTTTACTTATTTCTGGTTCAACTTCTTTGCTTTTCCGCTCCCAAATTTAAAATAGTGGAAACTAGGGAGATATTCTTATTTTAAAACTTAATTAAAGGCGGCTCCCTATGTAAATTTATATGTAAATCAAATCTCTAATTTACTGTAGCATCATATTTTCGTGTTTTTTTGCGTTGCTATATAAAAAAATCAAAAATTATACAAAAAAAATAATAAAATATCAACAATTTTTGTGAATAATTGCAGACATTTCTTCAATCATTTACACAGTGCACTGCATGTATTAAAAGAAGAAAAAATAGATGCATCAAGTCTACAATTATTATAAATAATCGCAGATATATCTGCAACTCTTTTATTTATATAGTATAATGATAATTACTGATTACCTTTAAGAGGTTTCCGGCTTCGTGAGTTCTAGTTAATGGCGATAAGAAATGCTTTTTTTCTTCCATCGATCTCTCACAAACTCTTCTCCTCCGCTTCACTTCGTTCTTCGTTCTCATCCTTCTTTTTTCCTTATCTTGCTTTCGCCTGCATTAGAACTTACTAAGCCCTAATTTTAATTTCCCAACCTGAAACCTTGGATCTCTATAGTTCCCTCTATTCGTTCCTCACTACTTCTTCCTATCATCCTTGTCCAGCCTTCCGCTTCTTCAAATCGCAGCGGCCTTTCTAGGTCAAATTCTGTACTTGTGATGTGGTCTCCACCCTTCACTACTACGTACGATTTCTGTAATATGCAAGTTAGGGGTCTCAACGAGTTCGTTCTTATTCATTGTCGAGTGAATTTTTGTCCAACCTTTTCCTAGCTTCACTAGTAGGAATGGGGATGTAATGGGGTGAAAGGACCTCAGTAATGGATGCAGCTGTTCTTGGTTTGAAGTGGACTTTGTTTCGGCTTGGCTTGGGGTAGTTTGTTTGGATTATTGGGTACAATAATGTGTTGTATGATTTTTGTTTGATGATAACAAATATATAATATTATTTAAATGTGTTTGTATTTGTACTATTTTATATTTTATTTCACAGAAATAAATATTTATTGGATAATATACTATTATACACAATTGAATATATTCACAGTATATTTATTCAATTAAATATTTTATTTCAAAATCTGAAATAGTACAGTATTCTAACTCCACTACTATATATTCACAATCATAATATTTTACATGGAATTGTGCTACTGAATTAATTTCAATATGATAGACAATTTGATTTGAGCACAATAAAATAATATTTTATTTCAATCAAATTTGTCTATTACAAATATTAGTACAATTTTTCTCATTCTGCACATTTATTCCTCACTACAACTCTCATCACTCATTACACAATCATTGCCTCACTACAGTTATACTTGTTCACTCATATACAGACTAATACAGTTTTTTTTTACATGTATACTTGTCTTGATGTACTCCAGATTTTGTCCGGCAATCCAATCCAGCCACCTGTACACCTGTCACAAACACACATACGTAGTAAACTGGAACAAAAATAAAAATTAAATACAAGCAAATAAAAATTATTTTTAAATTTTATTTGCCTCAGAAATTTGGTGTGTTTCTCATCATTTTTCTAGACTCAGTCTGATATGCAGGGATAGGAAAAACTATTACGAATGGTTGCATGAACACACGTGTATAAATATACACGCGTGCACTGCCTCGCCAATCAAAATGCAGTATAGCAACTGAGAAGGAGCCACATGGACCAACTCGACTCAGTGCACACATATGGTCTACTTGAACATGAAAATAACTCAAGACAAAGTTGGTCGAGCAATGTTCACAAAAATCAGCGCAGTAGCATAACACAATGACAAGTGATGGAAATGTATACAAATAAAAGCATGGATTATATGGTGATACATAAGCATGTGCACATGCAGGTGGTACATATATGCCAAATGTATACAACATATTATAAACAAGCCAAGTCAGCAATGCTCAAGTCAAAGCAACAAATATGGTGCAGCAGCAATGAAGAACTACAGGTCAAAAGTCATGGGAGCGTGTACAATGGTGTTCAAGTTCTCAAGTTCAAGCAAGATTCAAATATAACATTTCAAATGTAAACTGGATAGACACATATCACTTTACATGTGCATGGTTCAACATCATGCGTTCAAATTCAAGAACAAGACTACAACATAATCAAGCCAACATATTCTCAGCTCAAATACATGGTGCAATTCAGGGCAGCTAATACAAAATAAAGCATTTCAGCAATCAAAAATGGTCTAGGGTCAACACAATAATGCAAGTACAACAAGTGCAAAGGAACTGTTCCCAAACATGAGCACTATGTATCACTTTCCAAGTTCAAGTATGGTGCTACAGGATAGCAAATAGTAAGAGTGGAAAAATCAAAATATAATATCTATACTCATATCCAAAGTCGAGGTAAATCATGTTTCAAGTTCATAAATAAAAAGACAACTCAGATAGACGTGGCCAAAATGACACAAACAAGACAGGTGCAAACTGTGGAACAAAGCACGTGTACCCAGCAAGTTTGCAATGCAAGAGAAAGTACTCAGTATCAATTCTATTCCAAGGCTGAGGCATAGTTGAAGCTAAATCAATTAAGTTGCAACGATTTTTTATTACAAACCCAAGAAATGCAAATACAAGCTCAAGCAACGAGTGACGATATACCAAATATTGAAGCAAGGAGCCACATATGTACAAAGCACAACGAACATGTCAAGTGGAATATTAGTTCTTGTTTTTGTACAAGAAAAAATAATCAGTATAGTATCAGTTCTAGTTGTAGCAGGTTCAAGCTAAATAAAATGTCACAGGGTCGACGCAACGAAAAGGATTCAAGTATCTGTTCAAAAGCGAGTACAACATCTGTTCATATCAGTTTTTAATAAACCAGTAAAACTGTTCAATACAAAGGAGGCAAAATACTTGACATAATATTGGTCCAAAATCATGTTGGAAATGTTCAAACAATTTCCAGAAGCAGTGGAAATTTCAAAGTCAAGATCCAAAAATATAGCCAAATAATTTCACGCACAATGTTTCCAGAAATCGTGGGCAAGCAACGAAACTGTCACAAGTAATTCCAGAAAAATTGATATATGAGATTTTTGAATAAAGGACTCACTCAAAGCTTCCAAAAGCCACAAGTTTTTTTTTGATAAAATTGAATACGGGCCAAGTTTTTATTTCCAGATATCATGCAATATTAATTCAAAGTTTAAGTCGAAGAATTCTCTAGGATTTCAAAAGATTTCAAAGACCCAAAATTCATGTAAAAATTTCGTATATATCAATCCAAATTAGACCAAATCTTAATACATGAAATCAGAGCAATATTTACGGATTTTAATCCTATAAATTACACCCATCATCACTGGCAATTGATCACTGAAAATCAAAACAACAAAATTCAGGCAATCAATTTTAAATCAGAGAGCTCATAGAGGATTTCGATCGCCATCCCAGAATCAATCGATGATAGTGCATCAAAGGTCTCGAGCTTCAGAGATTAATCAATTCATCATACATCGAATCGATTTGGGAAGATTTCAGAAAACCCTAGTAGCCACCGCCATTTTTCAAGCGAACGAGATTGGACTTGGAAATTAAAACAAGGGTCGGCCGAGTTTTCAAATAAAGGGGATAAACCTTATTTTATTTCTTGGGTTTTATATCAAGGGCTTTGTTTTATTTTCATTTTGAATTGTTTTAGTTTATAAACCATCAATCAGTTTCTAGAGTCTGTAAAATCTAGTAGTTTTCTTGTTTGTCTGTAAAATTAGGGAGACGAATTACGGGGTTGTAATTCGAGGAAATCTAATTTCGGAGATAGAAATCAGTGCATGGTTTTGGGCATAGGGTTAAGAACAGTTGGGAGCGAGTGTCGCGAGTTTACACAGGATTGTAAGCATAGAGATTGTTTTAACTCCTAGTAGAAACCTTGGGGAATGCAGCAGTAGGCAAGGTTTTGCCGAAGCTGGGTATATCCGTGTGTTATTTATTTTCCGCATTTACTCTGATTTTTATCTGTGATTGTTATTATTTTATTATTCAGCAAAAACTGCAATAAACACTATTCACTCCCCCTTTCTAGGGTTAATTTAGATCCTACAAGTGGTGTCAAAGCAGGTATTTTTTATTTTTATTTTAACTCTAGAGTCATGAATCTGTCTACTAACGCTTTTTTTGAGGGACAGTCCATAGTTAGGCCACCAATGTTTAATGGAACTAATTACGCGTATTGGAAAGCTAGGATGAAAATTTATTTGAGTTCAGTCGATGACGATGTGCGGGATATTATTGAAACAGGTTATAGATCTCCTACAATTATTGTTAATAATGTTGAAGTTGCTAAATCGAAAGACAGGTGGGATTCTAATGATAAAAAATTATTTTCAACTAATGCCAAAGCGATGAATGCTTTAATTTGTGCTCTTGATAAAACTGATTTTAATCGAATTCTCATTGTGAAATTGTGCAGGTAATATGGCATACGTTGAAGGTTACACACGAAGGTACTTCTCAAGTTAAGGAATCTCGTCTCGCTCTACTCAGCAACGAATATGGAAATTTCTCTATGCAAAAAGACGAAGATATGTATGGACGCTTCTAATCACTAGTCCACAATGCAAAAGCTCTTGACAAAACTTATACCGAAGTGGAATTGATAAGAAAAATATTGAGAGTGCTACTAATGAATTTTGAAGCTAAGGTGACGACGGTTCAAGAATTAAAAGATCTGAATAAAATAAGCACTGAAAAGCTGATCGGAAATCCGATTACTTACGAGATGGAGTTAAAAGCAAGAGAAGAACGAAAGATTTCTGAATCAAAGAAAAAGACGATTGCTCTAAATAATACTGTTGAAAGTGATGATGAAGATCCCACTGAAGAGCTCGCCATGGTTTTTAGGAATTGGGCCAAAAGAAATCACAAACCACGAAAGAATAATTCAAAAACCAACAAGTCTGAAAGTTCAGATAGTTCAGACGATGAAGTGTATTGCTACAATTGCAAGAAACCCGGACATATCAAACCAGATTGCCCACAGCTTAAGAACAGAAAGAAGAAGAAGTTTAGAAGAAAGAAGAAGGCTTTTGCTGCTACATGGGATGACGAGGAAGAAGAAGAAGTTTCTGAAAATGATGAAGAGGAAGCTAATTTGTGTCTTATGGCTCAATCTGATTCGGAGAGTAGTGAAGAGGATTCAAGTGAGGTATCGAATTTTACTTATAAAGATCTAATTTTAATGTGTCATGATCTCATAAATACCGTCGATTCTCTTGAACTAAAAGTTAAGAAATTGAAATCTAATAGATCAAAACTAGTTCAAGAAAATAATAGATTAGAAAGAAAATTTGAAAAAGTTAAGAATTCACCGTTTTCTGAATGTGGAAAATGCCAGTTTTTGAGTGATGATGTTTTAAATTTCAAAACTGATTTTGAGTCACTTAAAAGTGAAAACGTGAATTTGAAGATCGATAATCATGATTTTGAGAAGGAGATTGAAAAGCTTAGAGAATCTTAAAAACGTGATTTTGAAAGGCGAAAACAATTTGAAATTGAAATTTCTAAGTCCAATGCTAAAATCAAAGCACTTGAAAATGAAAATTTGGTTTTAAAACAAACTGTTGCTGAAAAGAGGAAAATCGCTATTAATCGTTGTTCAAATTTAATGAAAGAAAATAGCGATCTTAAATCTAAAATTCAACGGCTTGAATCAATTTTGTCAAAATTTTCTAAAGGAGAAAAATCATTGAGTATGTTGTTAAAAAACCAATTTTTTGTTCAAAATAAAAAGGGACTTGGTTTTGGATTTGATCAAGTTGAAAAACAAAATCCAAATGATTTTAAAAATCCTTTATATGGCTTTGAAAACGATCGAATTGAAATTTTGAAATCAAATAATTTCAAAGGGTTTTTAAATCATAAACGAAATAATAACTTGTTTAAATACAATTCATTTCAACATGTTTGGATTCCAAAAAATTACAAAATGAATTTGAACAAGTCTAAAAAAATTTGGGTTCCAAAGGATACTTTAATAGATAATAATGGATTGTTGTATATACGGGTTTGGGTACCAAAACGTGTAAACGAAGATAAGAGTGGTAAAACAATTTTTGTTAGACCACTCGATCCTATAAACATTTAGGTATCAAGGAGAGGCTAAGGAACAACTGTGCTTAAGAGAAATAAAATTCAAATTGTTCCATATTATTGAATTTTTTTGGAGTTCCTTAGCCATAAATTTCAGAGTTTGAGATTCATTGGTTCACATCGATTATGGTAAGTCAGGTATGATCTCTAAACTCATGATTTTTATTTTTCTTTTCTTTTTGATTTTCTTTTATGCTGATTTGTAATGACACTTCCATGATATTTTTTGACATATCTTGAACATTATTAATCAAAATTTTAAAATCTATGATGTTTTGGGAAGCTAATGAAATTTCACACATCTTTGCTGCTTTGAGTTTCTTCTTATTCACTTTGGAAAATATTGGAAAACTGAACTCAATACAGCGGACTACTTGAAATCCATGATTGATTAGTTGTGAAAATTTCATTTTTTTACTTGGCTTGATTATATTGATTTTGAAATCAATCGCGGTTGATTGTTGAATTTCTTGGATTATAAAATTTGATTTTTTTCTCAAGTGATTTCAAATAATTACCTTCAGATTTGATCGTTGACTGTTTCTTGTGCTTGTTTAAAAATTCTCCAAAAAATTCACTTGTGATTCTTGCTTTGAAAATGATCTTGTGCTTCTCTGATAAGGAAATTGATTTGATTCGTTTGAATTGGTGATTGGACGATGAGTTGAAAAATGTGTGATTAGATATCTTTAAATTCCATAGACAATTTGAATTTCATATATAAGTATTTTAAAAATTGTCTTGGAGCAATCAGTGATAGAAATATTAGAAAATGCTATATTCTACTAACTGATTTTTTTTTGAATTGATTTCCAAACTTGGTTTGATATTTCAAGAACCCCATTTGAAATTGGTATTTTCAATTTTAAAATCATTTTTGATTATTTATTCAAAAATTGAAATTATTGACAAATTTGAACCGTCTTGGAACTCATCAAAAATATTAATAGATTTATGAAGTTGTGATGAGTTATGACTACGGTATAATTCATAACTAGAGGAGATGTTATTTTAAATCTCATGATGATTGGACAAATTTTATAATATCTTTGAATTAGAGCTTATTTTATGACCATCTTCTATATCTACCATATTTCTATCATTTATCATAGTTTTATTTAATTTGGGGAGTTCAAATTATTCTTGGAAATAAAATTAAAATTAAAAGAAGAGAAAAAGAAAAATATATATATTATATTATTTATCCTTGGTATTCACTCCCATTTAAAAGTCCTTGCGGTTATGCGTGGGTGAATTACCTTAATCTCTATGTGCTTCCATTCTCACTTAAAAGACCTTTGGGCTGTGCATGGATGGAACTCATTAGAGAGGATAAAGTTAAGTTACTACTAACCCCATTTAAAAGACCTTTGGGCTATGCGTGGTTAGCAAGTGCTTAACGCAGTTTGAGCTTATTTAAAATCGTTAAAATTCATATTCAAATATTCAATTTTATTGAACCTCCTCATTCTATAAAATCCATTGTAAATCCATTCATTCTGAATGTGAAATTTGCTTATGATTTAAAGATTTTAATGATTTTTGTTTGATTAAATGGGATTTATGATATATATTCTCTCCCTTAATTTTAATTTATATTTATGGTCTATACTCATCACTACTTCAATTTCTATTATCCTTTTGATGATACCAGAAGGGGAAAATGGTCAAGATTTTGATCGATGAGTATTTAGTTCAAAAATATTTTAAGATTGGAAATTAAATATCTAGGGGCAGAATGGTCAGTTTTGAATTTCATTATTTATACTTTCCAATATAGGGGAAGTTCAGTTGTAGGGGGAGCATACAAATAGTGGGACTAATATATTTCACATTCAAACACATTTAACACATTCAAAATCTTGTATATGTTTGTCATTGTCAAAAGGGGAAGATTATTGGGTACAATAATGTGTTGTATGATTTTTGTTTGATGATAACAAACATATAATATTATTAAATTTGTCTGTATTTGTACTATTTTATATTTCATTTCACAGAAATAAATATCTATTGAATAATATACTATTATACACAATTGAATATATTCTCAGTATATTTATTCAATTAAATATTTTATTTCAATATCTGAAATAGTACAATATTCTAACTCCACTATTATATATTCACAATCATAATATTTTACATGGAATTGTGCTACTGAATTAATTTGAATACGATAGACAATTTGATTTGAACATAATAAAATAATATTTTATTTCAATCAAATTTGTCTATTACAAATATCAGTACAATTTTTCTCATTTTGTACATTTATTCCTCGCTACAACTCTCATCACTCTGTACACAATCATTGCCTCACTACAGTTATACTCGTTCAATCATCTACAGACTAATATAGTTTTTTTTTTACATGTATACTTGTCTTGATGTACTCCAGATTCTGTCCAGCAATCTAGTCCAGCCACCTGGACACCTGTCACAAACACACATACACGGTAAACTGGAACAAAAATAAAAATTAAATACAAGCAAATAAAAATTATTTTTAAATTTTATTTGCCTCAGAATTTTGGTGTGTTTCTCATCATTTTTCTACACTCAGTTTGATATGCAGGGACAGGAAAAAATATTCTAAATGGCTGCATGAACACACATGTATAAATATACACGCGTGCACTGCCTCGCCAATCAAAATGCAGTGTAGCAACTGAGGAGGAGCCACAAGGACCAACTCGACTCAGTGCACACATATGGTCTACTTGCACATGAAAATAACTCAAGACAAAGTTGGTCGAGCAATGTTCACAAAAGTCAGCGCAGCATCATGACACAATGACAAGTGATGGAAACGTTTACAAATAAAAACATGGATTATATGGTGATACATAAGCATGTACACATGCAGGTGGTACATATATGCCAAATGTATACACCATATTAGAAACAAACCAAGTCAGCAATGCTTAAGTCAAAGCAACAAATATGGTGCAACAGCAATGAAGAACTACAGGTCAAAAGTCATGGGAGCATGTACAATGGTGTTCAAGTTCTTAAGTTCAAGCAAGATTCAAATACAACATTTCAAATGTAAACTGGATTGACCCATATCACTTTACATATGCAGGGTTCAACATCATGCATTCAAGTTCAAGAACAAGACTACTAACATGATCAAGCCAACATATTCTCAGCTCAAATGCATGGTGCAATTCAGGGTGGCTAATACAAAACAAAGCATTTCAGCAATCAAAAATGGTCTAGGGTCAACACAATAATGCAATCACAACAAGTGCAAAGGATATGTTCCCAAACATGAGCACTATGTATCACTTTCCAAGTTCAATTATGGTGCTACAAGACTAATAGTAAGAGTGGAAAAATCAAAATATAGTATCTATACTCATGTCCAAGTCGAGGTAAATCATGTTTCAAGTTCATAAATAAAAATACAACTCAGGTAGACATGGCCCAAATGACAGGTGAAAACTGTGAAACAAAGCAGGTGTACCCAGCAAGTTTGCAATGCAAGAGAAAGTACTCAGTATCAATTCTATTCCAAATATTGAAGCAAAGAGCCACAAATGAACAAAGCACATCGAACATGTTAAGTGCAATATCAGTTCTTATTTTTGTACAACAAAAAATAATTAGTATAGTATCAGTTCTGGTCGTAGCAGCTTCAAGCTAAATAAAATGTCACAAGGTTGACACAACGCAAATGGATTCAAGTATCTGTCCAAAAGCGAGTACAACATCTGTTCATATCAGTTTTTAATAAACCACTAAAACTGTTCAATATAAAGGATGTAAAATACTTGAAATAATATTGGTCCAAAATCACGTTGGAAATGTCCAAACAATTTCCAGAAGCAATGGAAATTTCAAAGCCAAGATCCAAAAAATATAGCCAAACAATTTCACATGCAATGTTTCCAGAAATCATGGACAAGCAATGAAACTATCAGTGCAGGGTTTGAAATCATGGATACGAATTACGGGGTTGTAATTCGGGGAAATCTGATTTCAGGGATAGAAATCAGTGTACGGTTTTGAGAGTAGGGTTAAGAACAGTTGGGAGCGAGTGTCGTGAGTTTGCAGGGGATTGTAAGTATAGAGATTGTTTTAACACCTAGTTAAAACCTTGAGGAATGCAGTATAGGCAGGGTTTTGCCGAAGCTGGGTGTATTTGTGTGTTATTTATTTTCTGCATTTACTCTGATTATTATCTGTGATTGTTATTATTTTATTATTCAGCAAAAATTGCAATAAACCCTATTCACCCCCCTCTAGGGTTAATTTAGATCCTACATAGATGAACGTGGAGTATTTGCGTGCTTAGGTTCTTCTACAACCAGTTCTTGAATTCATGACTTGCAACCTTCAGTCTGGTATGTTCTATTTAACTACCTATTGTGTATGCACATTGGATGCACTGCCATCTCTAGCACGATGAGTGATCTATGGTTTTCTGTATGTTCTAGTCTGTCTATGTAGTTGGGTTGGTTTCAATGCTGGTTTTAGTTTATCTTGTTCGTGTTTATGTCGTCTTATTTGTCCATTTGTTGGCAGTTGAGGGTCAGGTATGGTTTTTGTATGTGTTGGTTTGAATATTAGGGTTGTTGGTAATCGTCTGTTGCATGCTTTTTCCTCCTGGCGTTGTTTCGCTCGACAATGGCTATGGTTAACAGTGTGGGTTTGTTTGGTCGAGTTTGGCACGCCATGTGATGCTTCGGCACTGTACTGTACTGAACTGAACCGAGCCTTCCCATGATTTGATCATTTGCCATGCTTTATCTTTGGATGCAGGCCATATTGTCATCTGCACATGTTATCTGCGAATGGAATGCTTAATATTGAATGCTTTGGCCTTTTGCCACAGCTACAACTTCACGTCATATTGCAATGTCAAACCGTAGTTTGGTATGCTTCAGCACTTTTGGTGGTGTAGCCGTTCCAGCTTAGCGAATTGGCTATGTCAAATCCTTTTATCAAATTGAAGATGTAATGGACCAGCTTGTAACGACCCGCATTCCATGCATCGAAGGATCGTAGAATATTTTTTTCTTTCTCGTAAGGAGTCGTATGGTCGTGTGACATTGGGGGACGACTATGGGGTCATTTCCCATGTCCATGATTTTTGCCAATTTTTAAATGACTATTTTGCCCCTAACTGATCTTGTTTCGACCATAACTTTTGATTGGAATGGAGTTTTGACCTGAAACCACTTCCATTAGATCCGGATGATGGTTTATCTTTCCGTAGAGTGGTCATATGTGAAAAACGGATTTACCGTTTGGGAGATATGGCTGAATTAAGGTTTAGAAGATGAAAAACTGCTTAACCGGGCTTAATTGGGTAATTAACAGCTAGGCCCAGAGGGGGATTTCGGGATTTGGAGTATTTAAGGGCTGTTAGGGTTTAGAGAACACATTTTCTCATTTTTCAGCCGCCACTTATCATCCCTCTCAACTTAGCAATGGCCTCCAATATCTAGAATCACCTCTAATCACTTTCTAATCAAGTATTAGCCTAACCTTCATCAAATCAAAGGGAAATAGCACCAAAGCAATGTTAAACTGCTGTATAGCCTTGGGAACAGCGCCAAACAGAGGATAATTTTAGATTTGGTATTTTGTTTCTAGCAAAGGTAAGTGATTTACATAGTTCCTCACTAATTATGGTTAATTAAGGGTAATTAGTGTTAATTAGCGAATTTAAACATGATTAAATTCTGGAAAAATATTTATAAATTTCGAAATATTGTTTTAGGCCTCTGTTAGAAAATTTGGTTAAGTTTTATTAATCCTATCATTAGTTTTGCTTAAACATACTTAAGGGAAAATATGGGATTTTGGCTATGTTTGATCTGTTTTAACCTATCAAATTATTGTTTTGGTGTTTGTGGTCAATTCTACAAGTTGCTATGACTGTATGGTATGTTTTGTGATTGTCTAGAAGTGTTAGATTGGTCGAAAATGCCGTCGAATGGCGTAAACAGCTCACTGGACAAAGTGCAGGAAATGTGCAGGACCCTGATTGGATCGCCCCTCCCTTCAACGACCCGACCTGATCGTGAGACCCCTTCACGAGACGCCACGCTCCATCCATCACGAACTGTTTCAGAAGCTAAGGAACCGATGGCCAAGGAGGATCACGAACCAGAAGCCCCGACCCGACCCGAACCGATCTGGAGCAGGCATGAAGCAAGTCACGAACCATGGGCCACCTACCCTCACCACGATCCAGCTTGGGCACCACGGCCAAATCCAACAGGGGAGCACGAACCGACCAGAAGGAGGCTGATGACTACGGACTGAACAAGGGGAAGAGAACTGATCAGAAAAGGAAGTTTGTTTCTGAACCAGATGGAGACCGAATCGGAGAAGACCAAAACCCGAGATGCAAAGGTAGTCCATATGGGAAGTAGAACTCAGGATCCAGTTAGGAACCAACGAGACAACTTCGTGATTGGACTTTGCTGCGGGATGTGCGTAAAGGGGTTATCGACGTCCATAGCTTTGACTCACCACCGAGACGGATGTTAGGCTACGTATCAGTGCAGTGGGGTCACTACAACAATACTGCAGTTTTATAGCGGCCCAAAACCGCTATGAATAACAAACATAGCGGTTTCATAAATGTTGTATATGAACATGTTATTAAAAACTGCTACACATTTATAGCACTTTCTCTGCCGTTATTAAAGATCAATTTTGATAGCGATGTCTTGCCGCTATGTTATATTATTACAATAGCTTATGATGACTGCGATAATACATCAAAATCTCATTCATAGAGAAAATATTGATAACAAAATATTACCGTTATAAAATACTTAATGAATAACGGATATTTAATGCTATTAATGACTGTGTTATAGTTTTTACTAACCCCTTTGACAGCTCATTTCTGCTGCTATAATCAGAAAATACAATAGCTCCTTTTTGCCGCTATTCTACAGATGTACAATAGCTCAGATTTACCGCTATTATACGTCAAAATCTCAATAAATTTGAGATTATTCATAACGCAGGTTTACTGCTATAACATATATTGGTAGCTCATGCATTTTAATAATAATATATCTAAAAGAATATTCATAAAAAATTAAAGATGAACACAGAAAATATACTAATTGCAAATAAAGTATCAACTAACAAAAGAAATTCAATACATGAGTTAACACCTAATTCAATACATATGTTGTCAATTCCCAATAATGTCAACTTGAGTACACAAAATATAAAACATAGTTTATAATTGTTCAGTTAATGCAGAAAAGACACAAGACAAAACAGCCCTTCCATTGTTAATCGCAGCACCATCACCAAAGTCGATCATGTCCTATTTCCTTTTAAGGCATATCAACATCTTCATTGATAACATCTTCCTGGTATCAACAGTGAAAAAGTAATTAGATCATTGATTAAAAGTGGACAATATTTTTTGTTTAAACTTGACAGAAATCTAGAAAATCGTAGGCTTTAACTCATAATGGAATAATCAGGCTATATTGTTTGGAAGCAATAAAAACATCAGAGATGTTTATGAAAGATTTTCAAAAACTCCCTTGCAATTACTGGATGGCATTTGGAATAACAAATTATATGACCACGTATCATGCACATTTCCAGCAACATGATAAATGTTGGAAATATTATTACTTAAGCTAGCTACTAATAAAGGCAAGATATTGTTTAAAGTAGGGTTGTTCACAAGTATTTGAAATATGCACATAAGTAATTTTAAACCTAAATAATCTCCAAATCTTTTGCTGGTGTAGACTGAAATATTCACAAGTATAAGACGGCATGCTGGGCTAACACAGAAAGAAATCGAAGCACAAAAAAAGAAAGATAAGGTCAGGTAAAGAGTACAATGAGTAGAGAAAAACACCATGGACTTTCAACTAACGTAATCATTAACTATTTTTTAGATGGATAACTGATATCATATAGCATATATCATCGGAAATGCTCCATTTCAAAAAATTCTGTATCCTTACTAATCCAAATAACTATCATACTAGTTAATACTTTTAAAATACAATCAACCATCTGATTAATTTCCAAAATACTGCTTATTAACCTCATAAATTGGTACACGTGATTTTGCTCAGCAATTGTGAAAATTAGCAGTAAAATTTAGTTATATAAATTTCTTCTTTATTCGATAGCCATCCATCACTCATCAGTTGATAGAGTTCAAATACATAATCTGAAACTTATTTGATAATGGAAACTAACGCATCAGTAGACAAATAAACCAATACAAGCAGTCGTTGATGTAAATTAATTAACAGGATTGCTACCCAATCGACATATGGGCAAAGAAACCATTTTTGTTGTTGAAGAAAACAGCCATTCCAAATCAATAGTAGAAACACCATGGCTGACAAGTAAATAATGTCACCCAATTCTTATCTTATTAAACCAATTTCAGGATTCTAACCGATTGTAGATTAACTCGTCGAAACCAATTTCAGGATTCTAACCGATTGTCCGGGCAGGCCAAGTAAGGGGGATCTGCATAAGACAGATACCTAATCTAGAAAGAAAAGCTCTACCAACCAACCAACAGTAAAGCTCCAAGAGAACAGCAAAATCCAAGAGATGAAAAATTAAAAAAGAGTTCACCCTACCTCCGTAAAAGGTTGGGAACATAAACAAATGTCCAACTTCTAAGTAATATGCAACTAGAATAGACAAAGGATTTAGGTTATCTCACAAGTACGAAAAGCAAAGTGAATGTCCAATGAAACACGCCTAATAACAGTCCCGAAAATCATAATAAAATCATCGAACATCAATTTTACTCCTGGCTCACCAAAAGTGCCAGCAAACAAGACTAGGGACAAGGCTAAAGTGGGTGGACATGCAGTCTTTTCCCTTTCCCTTTGTTATCCAAGTCCGGAAGACGCCGACCAGGGAAGGAAACGAGACATTTAGGCCACTACACAAGCAATCGGGAACTGCCAAAAAAACATGGCCCAATCCAAAGAAAAAGGTTAACCTGGCACACCCCGATTAGTAATGGACTAAGCATCCATATACTAGACTTAAAAGAGAAAACATGAAAAACAAGGCAATTGCACTAAACAAAGTGGCACAATAGGTATGCGGGACCCTTAGCGAACGACACAGAAAAATCAAGGGAAAAGGAGAAGGCAAGAGGCAAAGAGATCTCTCCTCGTGACTCCAAACCTGTTAAGGGAAAAAAAGACAAAGCAGAAAAGACAACACAGTCAACTACATAGTTACTTAGACAAAGCTAAACAAAAACTGAAGTAAAAAGCTAGCTAACGTCGATGAGAACCATACCTACCAAGCGAGAAGATACTCAGACCAAATCAAATTGCCCCCATCACCAATCAAAGCAACACCCACCTACGGTCATAATTTATGGATTCAGTTTTTTCTATACCCCAAACTAAAAATGCAGCTGTAATAATACACAGCCCCATAACCCGAACCCACACCTCCTTTGGACTCATTCTAAAAAAGCGGTTTGTAACATCAGTCATGATTAATAAAAGTCTGATAATCAACTAGGCATCCATACAGATCTTCCCTGACTTAATGGCATGGATGCAAAGTATCGGCAGTTCACTTCCTATGCTAATGTGACTAATGGGGACATTGCATGTTACAAGTTTATTAATTAATGTAGGTGCAAGAAGTTCTGCAGCTACATGCTAACTTAAAAAATTAAAATTAAAATTAATGTAGGTACAGAGGCTTACTGTAAATTCATTCCATAATGACGTGCTCAGCAGGCCAAGCTATAAAAGAAGAGAGGGCATCTTCCATGTAATGAAATTCGGATGTCTACCTTCATAGCTCTGCTTCTGGCTCTTTTACGGTTTCTATGCAAACTTTAACTGCATTGTTTCCTAATGGTCTGAAATGTACCCTTGCATTTGGATCGGTTGACTCCACCCGTCCTAAAGCTACTACTTTCCCATTTCCCGATAAACTCATTATCTTGCATTTATTGTTTGTTTTTGAATTTGCAGTCTGCAACTTGAAAAAAAATAAAAAATAAAAATGAAGTTGCTAATCCTTGCAAAAAATAAAAAGACAACATAAAAATCAAGTACCGTAAATGTTTTCACCGTATCCTTCGTCGTAGTATTAACTGGAGTATCATTTGTCTCAACAACTACTTGCGATTCAGGCCATGCAACCTTCTTACCAGCAGCATCTCCAATTCGGAACAAACCAGGGGATGGCCTCCACAAAAAAGCTTCCGGATTTAGGGGTTCATCTATCCAAACTATCATAGATGATGGTCCAATAGGAACATCGTTAACAATTTCCTCCGAAATGCTCGAATGTAATCGTCCTAAAGCCACTAATTGGTTGCCCCCTGCCCAATCAAAAATCTTGCATTTGCATTCCACGCTGCTGCTTCTACTCTATTAGATGTAAAAATATTTATTTAGTAAAAAATGTATATGATAAAATTGCATGTTGATTATGAATAAAAATGTTTACCTTATCTTCTTCTCCTCCATTGTGATTGGTTGAATGTAGAACCACACTATTCTTCGGCCATGCCACAATATTATCTTTTGCTTCCCCAATAAGTGAGAAAGAAGTTGTAGGCCTCCATAGAAAAGCATCCAGCTTGATTGGTTTTTCAACAAAAATAATGTTCGCTTCTAGCCCTAAAGGAACATCATTGACAAGCTGGTTCGGATCGTCTGACACGAATCTTCCTTCAGTAACGATCTCTTCATTCCCTCGCCAATCCAATAAATCACACTTCTTCATATTTTCATCGACGTTACACTACATTCAAACATAGGAAAATTATGATACTAATTGAATAAAAAGTTAAAAATTGAACGATGCGAAACCAATTAAAAAAAATTACTTGAGGTTTGTTTACTTCTGTCCCACTGTGTCTACTCTGCAAAATCTTAGAAATTATAAAGGTAGTTAGAATTATATACAAATGTAATATTTAAGCTATAGTGACAATGTTAGTTAGAATACATAATGTCATACAGTAAGGCAAGCACTATACAAATGTAATTTATGCTAAAGTGATCACTTCAGGGTATATTGACAGTGTTGCAAAACTACCAAATGTTTTACTGTCATTAACGTTGTTGGAAAAACTAACAAACGCTTTACTGTAACCAACATTTTTGGCAAAACTACAAATGCAAATGCTTTACCGTAACTAAAATGTTTGGCAAAACTAACAAAGGCTTTACTGTCACTATATAGGTATAGTTGGCAAATTGTTAAATGCTTACTGTCACAACATAGTAACAAAAATAATAAATACTTTCCAAAACACAACCAATGCCACTGTTTTTTTTTTTTTTTTGATGATTTATGTGATAATATAGGTTCCGCTTTGAACCAAGATAGAGTGAAAATTAGAGTAACCAATATATTTTGCTTCAACAATATTCAAGTGTCTGTATGAATTTTTCCTATGTGTATATTTCTCAAGGGGACATGTGTCATGATGTCCAAGCAGCATAAGTTTAGAGCAAATAAAGCATTAGTTTCGAAAGTCCAGGGTGTAACCAATAGCATATGGCAGCCAACCATATTTAAGTTAGGTATCAAATGAACAAGGTACTAAATAGGAAAGATACCCATCAGTTTGTACAAGGCAAGACATAGCAGTGGCTAAACAAGGTCACACATATAAACATGTTTTTAAATGGAAATACAGCTATTTCAAAATGTCCAGAGGTCCTGACTCACGTTGTCAAGGACCAAGTAACCAACAGTATTCATTTAAAAGGGTGCATGCATGGTTTAATACGTGTATAATAGTTCCCAATGGGTTATACATCATATTCAAGTCCAGGTATAAGCAGGTGATGGAAAAATAGTACAGAATATATAAGACATCACAGGGGTTCAAGTGCAGACCAAAACATACAATATGTATGAAGCATTTCGAAAGTGAGGAGCTCAGGCTGCGTGGCAAATATGGATAATGTGCCACATGAAATTAGTCAGTAGCAGTACACATCAAAAACAGAGCAGCTCCACCATGGGGAAGGGAAACAAAGTCAATTACATGTGCCCAACAGCCCAAAATTTTTGCAGCTGAACGGGTATGCATATATTTGGTACCTAAGACTTAAGCGAGTAAAAGCAATGGTTCAACCACTGTCTAACTTCATGGTCAAACCAGTGTACACAGTGAACACACAAAGAGGGTCAAATAAAGCATGACAATTATACATACCAAACATGTGAGGATACAAGAGATGAATGGCAGACACCCATAAAGCTTGTGTATATATGTAAATATGCAGACATGCCTTAATCAATGTATATACATACACATGTGCACAGTTATATATGGACACACACACATATGTAGGTAAACATACACACACTGTTACCATTTGAAACAGGAGTACTCAAGATTTATTTAAAAAAAATTGGAATATAGCAACTGGTTTAAGCATCAATAAATCAATATACTGCACATTTAAAAGATACAACAGTGGCTGCTAGCAACTTAATTCTTATGGACTGATATGTTTATTTCAGCTGCCATACAGTGGAACACAAGCATTAATGCATCATGAAAGTGCAACACCAGTTTCAACACAATATGAACTTTGGGTTTACAAGGTAAAATGCCGATACTATGCTCAATTAAAATTCGTCGGTCAATATGTGTAAAAAGAACTGCAATGAACATACAGTGTTTGTGCTACCAGATAAGATGAAACAAAACACCTATAAATAATTAGCCATTTTATTCCATTTCATATCATTAACAGGAATATCCTATTCACTTTGGATATGAGTCATTTTCAACTTTCAATTGGGCCTTTTGGAATCAATTCTGTTCTTATTTCTTTTGTTCAGTGGTCTCTAGCTCAGTAAATATTACCATGCACAATAACAATCAGTCGATTCTGTCAAAAAAATCAATTAGTACACGAGTTTTTAAACTTAACCAATCTTTGAAGCCTCCAAATAGGCAACACTGTCATATTTGATGGAAACAAGAAAGAAGCTTTTTATAACTATAACTACACACACACACACACACACACACATTACTAGGATCCCACGATACATTTTTCTTAGAAATTGGACACTTATATATACAACATAGGGTAGTACCATACTACCATGGTAAGGAGATCCGAACAAATCGGACTCATGATCTTTTGCACCCTGCTTCAATGTCTTAATCGTCTCGGATAAGGATGCTTGTTATAATTGTTGAAATGTTTTTAGTACATGGGACAGAAAATGTGGCAGAGTAGTTTTCAAATATGGATATCACATGCAGTAAAGTCATGATATATGAACCAAAAGAAAATCAAACATAAGGAGAGATATAAATTATACCATGAAGTGACCTGTATAGTGCTTGCCTTACTGTGTAGTGCTAAAGTATGGATAACTTAACAATCAAACCAAAAAGGGAAGAACATGGAGGAACATGGATAACTTAAGTAGTGATAATTTGCACCTGATTTTTCTCTAGTTGTAAAAATCTCTTCTCTAAGTCTGAAAATTTACTTTCAAGTAGCAGTGTATGCTTATCCTTAACTTACGATAAAGCCACTCTACTAAGACTCACTCCTCTTCCCATCGCTCTAAGTCGACCCGGTCTTTCTTGCCCTAACACTTGTGCAAGTGCATCTTCTCTATAATTAATTGGCGAGCTCGATTGTGAATCACTTTCAATTTGTTTAATCTTTTCCTACAAAACATGATTAATTTCATATTATTGTAGTTTAAACTAAAACGTGGCTTGCAAATTTAAATACCACATATGACATCTTTTATTTTTTCAGAACTCATTAAAAAATAGTATTTATATATCTATCATATGTATTTGAAAAGTATGAACTTACTATAGCATCTGCAGCAATCATATTAACCGGGTCACCATTTTTCTTAGTGCGAGATTTGATCCAAACCACACTTCTAGGGACGGCAGAACTGATTTCGCTTTTCTACATTAAAACAACAACAAATAACAAAAGCAACCAACTTAAAAGTTTCGTAAATATTGCAGTAAATTATAACTACAATTTTGTTACCAAATCTTCAGTTAGTCGTGCCATTCCTTTACGACTAGACGTGTGTGGCAGCTGCTTCTGTCTAATAGCTCTGTTCTTCTCGCTCAAAACCTAAAATAAGAATCGTATGGTAGTATGATATTCAACTTAGTCATCACAGTCTAAAATGTGTTTGTAAGGGTTCAAGTGTTAAGCTTTTTTATTTTAAATTGGAGTTTCAGTTTTTAGTCATTTACAGATATGACTCAAAAGTTAAATATGCATACACACATATACGTATGAATGTATGTATGTATAGAAGCACTTTTAAGAACTCTACTCTAAGTGCCAATGAAGCCAGTTATACCTCAACGCTTTATACAATAAATTAATGTGAAATTCCAATGCAGTTATATTTAATTTAGTTTTTTGCACACTACTAGTATATAATACAATTTCTTGTACCTTGAATTCCGAACTTGTTTTCAACTTGATAAATTTCTTCCACTCATTCATACATCTAATGTTGGTTGGTTTTAACTGAAGTCTTTCCTCCATGTTCTTTTCTTATAACACCTGCCGAACTAATCTACATTTTGATGCTCGCCAAATACCACCCATTTGTAGAAAAATTTGTGTTTTTTGCCAACCTGAATCCAATTTATACCTTGCCTGCGACAATAATACAAGCAAACTCATACGATAATCACATGATCGAAAATGATTCTACATGCATTGAAATTGTGATCTATTTAGATTTATGCACCTAGCAAGGTGCAATGGCTATTTGGAACTAGTCGTTAGCAAGGTGCAATGGCTATTTGAAATTGGAGTCACATTTATTATATTAAATTTGGAGGAGGAAACTTACATTAAATTTAAAATAAGGATGTATCCATAATTTTCACTTAAATATACGCCGAATTGTAATAGGTACAATGACTGTAATTTTCAAATTGCAGCGACTATTTCAACATCACTTCATATGTAACTTAAGCCATTCAAATAGCTGTTTATATACTCTGCTATAATTTGTGTTTTAATTACTTTTATCATTTATTTCATCTGATCAAACCTTAGCAAATGTAAAAATTATTCAGAGTGTCACCTGGATGCTTTCCCATAAAACATCTTTCAACTCAGAACTAACTTGCTTCCATCCACTTAGTGTAACCGGAACAATTTCTCGTACAAGTGGTCCTAAATAAGAGGATAATTTGACTGACCCCGGTCCTATTGGTTTGCCTATACTATTAAATTCAACTTCTATTAGCTCCGAAGAATTGAATGGAAGTCTTCTAACTTTGGTTGGCCCTCTAGGCTTTCTTCTTGGTTTTTCTTCCGCCTGAATAACATTGTCAAATGTTTGTGGATTGTTTTGTGTTTCGGCATTGTTTTCTAATAAGGTTTGAACTTGATTAATTTCTGATGTATGTGGAATGTCATGTATTTCATCATTCTGTTCAGGTTCAATATCAGCCTCCTTTTCAGCAAGATGGTCTTCAAACAGCTCTTCTACTCTATGTTTCTTCCTCTGTTCGTCTAGTTCATTTTGCACGTGCTTTTTCCTTTTCATGACCTTATTCTTCTTTGATATTTTCTGTTTATAAAAAATAAAAGGACAACTGTCATGAACGAGGCTATTAATTTGTGTACAAAATAACATATCAGTAATACACGTAGCATGATGACACAGAGAGGACAGAAGCATTCACACAAATCATGAAATCAAGCACAAGCGATTGTGGAGTAAATTTTCACTTTTCTACTATAAGACATCATGTTAAACAATGTATTAAGGACAATCACATGCTAAATAGTGTGTTCGTTACAAGTACACGTTACAGCAAAATGTATTAATGTGTGAATTGAATGCTACAAGTACTTAATTGAAATAATGATTAACTCAATGGATCAGTAGTACAAATAATTTTTTGAGTTAGAAGGGTTCAACATTAATCATCGGCTATTAATTAAATCCACTGCCTGTGCTCTCGTTACAAAAATATTCAGTGCAGCATAAAATTTTGTTCGAATACATTTCATAAATTAGAAGTATTATTAATGTCTTACAGACCATTTATGACATATACTAACTTTGAATTGAAAACTTGGGTGAGATACTTGCATATCATTATTATAGAATGTCTCATAGTTGAAGGTATGATGACTATATACTTATTTCATTATTATAGAATATCAATTTTCACATAGTTATAAATAATTTAAATTTGGATCCTAATAACTGAAAAATTAAAGGATGCATCTTTGGATCTATGGATATAAACGAGTAAATACAAAAAAATGACAAAGTCACAACCAAAAGGAAAATCCGAATAAAACAAATGAACAGATGGGTACAATTTCAAAAGAACTCTTTAATTCAAAAAAAATGAACTAGGTAAAACAAAAAATGCACACCAAAAGGAATAAGAAGCAAGCTGAAATCCAAGAACAAATCCAATTTATAGAAGGAAAATCAATGTTTGATTGATAGTCTAGTTAATACAGACAAACTTGACTAAGTGGTATCATCATGATGACAAACTTGACAATTTATAGAGTATGGCTTTTCAAATGGTTTAATTATTTTTTCTTCTGATCAATGAAGATAATAAAATGCTATATGGAATAGGAAAATAAGAAGGAAACAACAAAGCAGTGGTTCAAACATATAAACCAAATGATTGAAGCGCTAATTTGAAGGTTCGACCAAACCTTTAGTTCGCGTGAAGCTGAAATCTGTTTGAATTTCGAACCATTACAGATAATATTTTTATTTTTACTACTATAAGACATCATGTTTGTATATGGAAGTCACTTGCCCTACCATCCAACTTATATGCTTACTTATAACTGAGTAGTGATAGATAACTATCTTACAAGAAACTACAGACATACGTACGGTTCCCTATCAATGACTGATTATCAAACATTGATTTTTTTTTAGCAAATCATCTAATAGCATTGAAAAAACTGAATGAGCCTACCAATTTAGAAAGCGTAATCTCATCGTCTGCTCGATTGTCTCCAACCTGCTTACTTGTTACTCTTTTCATTTTAAGCTCGTTGAATTCTTTTTGCATGTGTCTAGTTCTCACATTCCCACAGTTGCTCATTTTCTGTACCACAAGCAACGAACTAATTAAACAATTACAAAGCTAATTATGAAACTATATTCAACATGGCAAAACATAAAAACAAAGTCACGCAAACTATATTTAACATGGTTAATTTTCTAGTTGAATTGCAGGTGTGGTCAGATTGTCACATCCTCGAATGCAATATGCAAAATTAATTGGTTGACCTACGAAAGAAATTATCGAGTATCATATGAGTATCATAAATAGTGAAATGTATATAGCGCTATAACCCACAAGCTGCTTAACATATATCGAGTAGCTAAAAGATATTTATACTACATTCATGTATCACTATTAATTATGCATAGTATATGACACAAAATATTAAAGCCAACTAAAAATGTATGCAGATGCCATGCTCCAATTTTTAAAATTAATGAGACACTATTGAAGGCAGGATCTTTAATTTGTTTGGGAATGAACTACAAAAATCAAGGTCGAATGTCTCCGTTCCAAGCCAGTTGACACTGAGCATGAACATCGTATGGGTATCGAAAAGCGTAATAAATAATATGCTGTCATTGGCGAAGAGGTAGGATTTGAATATACATGTAATTTATGCAAATTTGAAAGCAGAAAATTAAATGTCATAAAAACTAGATATTCGTTTGTGTGGCCTGAATTAAATTGAAACATGTACGACCCATGATGTTCCTTGAATTATAACGACCTGGATAACAAAGCGGTTTGTCGTATGTACTTTTAAGAATGAATAATCCATCCTTAAAAATACGTAGCCTACGTGTCCCTGTTGTATAATATTGCATCAATTTAAATCATGGTATCGCCTGGAAAGAATTTTAACGACCTATGACTTGCTGCGAACTAGATGAAGAGGTAGGATTTGAAGTCCTAAAGTTGTAAGATGAAGATGGGTGACATTTTACATGTGAAGCGGATTTAGTGATATAATATATATTCATATGATGTGATAAATAGATTCTGTATATTTTCATCAACTATAAATAGGTGACCACTCAAATGAGACAACTAACCAGGTGGGTAAGAAATAACAAGGTTATTCTAAACGTGAAAGCAGCACAATAGCAAGATATATATATATATATATATATATATATATATATATAAACACCCCATGATAGTTTTTTTTTTGGATTTTTTCAGGAAAACCGACCGGAGTCGTAAGACGTCAAGATTCCATATATGTGATATGCAGTTAGAATTATGCTATGGTTCAAATGATTGCCATATACGTCACTAAGATATTTTATAAAAATGCATCCATGTAATACAAGTTCTATTCCATATGTAATGCATCCGTAAGATGTAAAATAATAAATTTGAAGCTAAAAGTGAATTCCATATGTAATGGAAAGTTTAAATTACAAACCGGTTTATTTGTTAATATTACGCCCTAAATTTGTACTATTACCGTATACTAGCAAATAAATAGGAATTACAAACCTCGCAAGCAAATAAGTATGGAAATCTACTCAAATATGCCTTCACAATCTTCTCTAACATAGCTAACAGTCTCAACCGAATCAATATCCATGTCGTTTTCTTCACAATCTTCCCTAACAAAGCCGACTTCCGTAATAGGATCATCCGTCTCTAACTCATGATAGCCTCTTGGTGGTGCTTTCATCACAACATACCAATTAGAATGGTCATTCTCTCTAGAATAAAAAACTTGTTTTGCTTGAGATGCAAGAATATATGGATCTTTTACAAATGAAGCTTGATTTTGTTGTAAATTGACAAGAGTGAATCCATCTTCGACCTTCACTCCATTTCCTATATTTGCCCAATGACACTTGAACACGGGAATATAAAAAACATGATAGTCTAACAAAATTATGTCTGTCAACACCCCATAATAAGTGACCACTTCAACTCTTTGAGAAGTATCTTTTGCACTTGCTCTACACATGGTAGTCGCATCGTAAGTGACTCCGTAGTTTTGGGTTTCTCTTTCAACGCCTTTTGTATGAAAACGATGCCCGTTAATTATAAAACCTTTATAGGACAACGCATCAACACTTGGGCCAAAAGCAATCCATCTTAGCATTTCATCGTTTGTTGATTGAAAAGGTACCTACAATCAAATCGTTTTACATAAATTTTGAAGTAAAAAAGAAATTCTTTTGTCCATGGAAGGATAATTAAAATCGAACTAACCTTCTTTTTAATCCAACCTGAGAAATTATCAGTATGTTTTTTCTACAACAATGTCGCATTTTTTTCCAAACGCTTATCATAATTTTGTAACTCCTCCAAATGCATACTGGTGTTTAAATAATTTTGCCCAAGTTATATTCAATATAAAATATTTATTAAAAATGTATAAACAAAATATAACTTACTCTAAGTATGGTTCCACCACAGCTGTATTCATTAGCACGGCCAGATGAGCAATATCTTTTTCATTTGCTGACAATGTAATTTGCTGCGGTTTTAAAATTGGACGTCCTTCAAGTATCGCTTTGTTTTCATAATCTTCATTTCGGACTTCTTTCCCCTCCATTTGTACTTTCTTTTGTAGAAATTCACTAAAGAATCTCATTGATTCTTCTGCAAGATAAGATTCTGCAATACACCCTTCAGGTCGTGCATTATTCCTTATATAATCTTTAATCGTCTTCATATACCTTTCAAAAGGGTACATCCAACGAAAATGAGCCGGACCACATAATTGTGCTTCTCTTCCAAGGTGAATTGTCAAATGTATCATTATATCGAAAAAGGAAGGTGGAAAATATCTTTCGAGTCCACACAAAATTTCAATAATCTCATCGTTAACTCGCCTCAATGTCTCTTTTTCAAGAACACGTTGACAAATTTGATTGAAAAACGAACATAAACGAATTATTAGTGTTCTAACTTTTTTTGGTAACAAATCTCTAACCGCAACAGGTAACAATTGTTGAATTATGACATGATAATCATGTGATTTCAACCCACTAACGCCGCACCCTTCTAATGACACAAATCTTTTGAAATTTGAGCAATAACCATCGGGACCTTTAAAATCATGTAACCTTTTACAAAATATTTTTTTTTTTGACAATGACAAGGTACATGGAGCCGGTGGTAGGTATATTCTATTCCCACGAGGTTGTGCATAAAGACTTTGTCGAATCCTCCCATTCCTCCAAATCCTTCCTTGAATTAATCCCATCTTTCGATTTACTGTCATGCAACATCGTGCTTAATAGGCTTTCAGCGACATTTTTCTCAACATGCATCACATCTAAATTATGTCGCAACGGAAGTTCCTACAAAAATCGATAGTACAACAATTTATTAACTTTTATATTGTTAGGTCTATTAAAAAAATATAATTTTAATACTAACCTTCCAATACGGCAAATCAAAAAAGATTGATCTTTTTTTCCACCTTAATAGCTCTTTTTTCCCATCAACTTCGTCTTCTTTACTGTGAGTACTCTTCCCCTTCCTCTTTTTACTTTTTAACTTCTTACTCAACTCTGTCTTTAGTTTCTTCTTACTCATCCTCCTTTCTATTGCTTCATTCTTACCCTTTCCAAGAACATTTGGAAAACCGTCCAAAATAGCAGAAATGTTTCTTCCCGTTAGAATTCTAGGTCTATAACCCTCCTCTACAGTGTTATCAAACCAAGTTTTTTTCTCTCCATGGATGTGAAGGGTCTAGAAACCTTCTATGTCCCATATAAACACTTTTCCGACAATGCTTCAACCATCGATGATGAGTGTTAACACCGCATAATGGACAAGCTTTTTCGCCTTTTACACAACATCCTGCAAGATTTCCATAGGCTGGAAAGTCATTTATTGTCCATAGTAAAATTGCTCTTAAATTAAAAACTGATTTACTGAATGCATCATATATATCAATTCCATTATTCCATAAATAATTTAAGTCTTCTACCAATGGCGCCAAGTACACATCAATATCATTTCCAGGTTGCTTTGGTCTAGGAATTATTAAAGTTAGCATTATATTTTCTTTTTTCATACATAACATAGGCGAGAGATTATATGTCATAAGCATTACTGGCCAACAACTATATTTAGAGCTCATCGACGCAAATGGATTGACACCATCTAAAGCAAGACCAAGTCTGAGATTGCGTAGATCGGATGAAAATGATTTCCACCTCTCGTCCACTGCATTCCATGTTACAGAATCTACATGATGTCGCATTTTTCCATCATTGCTTTTATTGTTGAAATGCCACCTTAGATCTTCTGCCATCTGTTGAGATCTATACATTCTCCTAAATCTTGGAATGATTGGAAAATACCTCAACACTTTAGCTGGAACACCTCGTATAATCTCCTTGGTGTCCTCATTTATCTTCCATCTCGAAGAGTTACATTTTGGATAACTTTCTAAATCTTTAAACTCTTTTCTAAAAAGACAACAATCCTTCTTACAAGCATGAATCTTTTCAAAACCCATGTCAAATATTTTGAGAAACTTTTTTACATCATACAAACTCTTAGGAAGTACATTATTCACTGGCAACAACAATTGTAGTACGTTCAAAAGTTTATCAAAACCAGTATCGGATAATCCAACCTCACATTTAAGATTATATAAAGCAGTGATGGCGGATAATTTAATTTGATCTACACAATTAGGATATAAGGGGGTTTCTGCATCCTCCAAATTCTTAAGTAAATCATCCTCACGTTTTTTAACATCCTCATCTTCATTAACATCAGTAAAAAATTCATGATTCAAAAAATCTTCATTTTCGAAATGAATAGCTCTAAGTAGATCAAATGTATTGTCCAACTTCATGTCTACGCCCACATTTAATTGTTCGCAATGATGATACCACTTAGTACTGCTCTTGTACGTAGGATCCATCCCCTTTATAATTAAATGCTCAACAATAATGTCATCATTTTGTCGACTAAGATTTCGGCAATCTAAACAAGGGCATAAAAGTTTCTCTACATTTCTTATATTTCTCTTCGCAGCATCTACAAAGCATCTTGCCCCTTGCGAGTACTCCTTGGAAGTTCTATAATGAAAATAAAATCAACATAATAGTTGAGTTTTAACGTCAAATTTTTTGATTTTCTAAAATTAAATACATTTGAAAATATTGAATTATCTGTTTACCTGTGTAAATAAACCCAATCTTTTTCCATCAACATACAATTAAGGATAGCACGGGTAGAAATAGTGCTCAAGCTCCAAAAATAAATAGAAAAAAGATTGCTACAGCATAAAGTACATTAAATTTGTACTCATTCTGTTACGAACGACAAATTTGTTAGTGAATATTGGCACATTTGAATGAACATTTACTAAACAAAACACACATTTCCAAAAATAAGGAGAAATGTTTGATTATTGTATAATATGTTAAAAATGCAATTGCCTAACACAGTAAAACCAAATCAACCATTCCTAAATAACTTTTTTCAGGAATATAGTTTTGTCAGGAACATTGCCACATGTTACACTTAGGGCTGGGATTTTTTTTCCAGTTTTCCAATTTTCGTGGAATTCCATCCGCTAATTTCCTATAATTTTGTTTTCCGTCTCTGTCCAGAAAAATATTGTTGGAAGGAATTCCTTCCAACAAGAGATGAAAATTGCTGGATATTTTGCTATATATATCAAAATTTAACTTAGAGCATCCACAATTCAAATAGGATGTAATGTTAATTACACCGTATGTGTCAAAACACAAAAATCACTATGTCAATTCAACAATATTTATAATATTATGCATTATCTGTGACTCTTTATGCATTATCTAAATTGTTTACCAACTTTAACAATTAGGTTCGAGTTCATTGGTATTAATTAGAAACAAGGCAATTTGCATATGAAGACACTCTTATTCGTTGTTTTGGTGTTTAGATGGTTGATTGAGGTTGCTCTGTCAACTTGTGAATTGTTACTGCCTATTGAGAATTTGAGCCAACGTATTGTTAAAAGAGGATGGTTTCAGTTTTCTTTGTTTGGGTATGTGATTGAGAGTGGGAAAAATAGTAAGGAAGTATTAGTGATCGGCAGTTAGCACATTAAGAATGAGGGAACATGGGCGTCTTTTCACAGTAGTAGATAAGTGTTGTTACTAGAACAATTTGCTTTAGAGCATCGTAATGTGAAGAACATATATTCACCAATTGTCTTCAGATGGAACAAGTAGGTTCTGATCAGCAACTTAAAGTGGAGATCCACAGTTTAGCTACAGATGCTACAACATGGTTAGTACATGGAAGAAGTGTAGAAGTCCGTTAGTTTATGCTACGGAAATGCGGGATTGGATCATAGCAGACCTTCCATGGGTCATGCTTAATGTTGTATTTGTTTTATTTCTCCTTTTATTTGGGTGTATGTATTTCAATTTTATTTTTAGTTTATCTTCGTTTGCTTAAGCAGGTTAGTATGTTAACTTGGCTTTGTACTGTTATTACATAATTTAATAAAAGCGTACCAACCTATAAAAAAAAAATAACATAATAGCATAATTACTTATTATTCATATGCTCTATTCTCATGATTCATTCACTTTTCAATCGATATTAAGTGGTGGTAATGCATGTTCTTAATACATATAACAAATCTAAGTAGGTTTACTTTTTTATTACACTATTATCACAATTAATTTCCTTTCTAAAAAATTATAGTTAATGCTTAATTTATAATTGATGCAGATGCTTCTGTATATGCCAAGGAGGTGAAGTTAATATCTGCTTAACAAGCAATTTTTTAGGAGTTGAAGTTGATATATGCTTCCTTTTATTCAATTTCTTGTCAAAATTAAAGAATTTAGCCACAAACCTACTGAAAATCTAAATCGAGGTGCAGTATATATAATTTTTTAAGTTGATACCAAACTCTTAAGAATTGGCACGCGTAGACTAAAAATATAATGAAGCTAAGTCGGTAATAATGATGATTATGAAGTCAAGTCTTTGATGTGCGAGTTATTGAAGGCCCAGTTAGAAAATTTGTTTTCCCACTGCAATTCAGTTAGGATCGCAGATTTGTTGTTTTTTCCTTTGACTTGAGACTTAAGACACGCATGCCTTGTCCCTACAGACCGTACTGTAGTCAACGAATTTTGGAATTCAACCCAACATGCTCCGTTTGATATGTATGTAATTAATCTAGTTATGTATTAGGACATCGTTTCTTGAAGATTATCACAGGAAAAATATTATCACAGGAAAAATATTAAAGGAACTTGTGACATTTTAGGCAGCATCATAAGCTGATAATGGTGGATAGATTTCCAGAAATCTCTTTCATGAAAATATATTTTCATATTTCGCCAATTACCAATTTGCCAGATTATCAATTTAGCAGAGATTATTTAACAAAATTTCAAAACCAATAAAATCAGATTATCGATTTACCAATTACCAATTTACCATAGATTTCCAGAAACGCGATTCATTTAGTAAAATCACAAACATACACAAACATACACAAAATCAGATTGCAACCCTAAAATCCAAATCGCAATTGATTTCGTAAATTCAGATCGCAACCCTAGATTCAGATCTACAACATACTCAAACAAAGAACAGGGATTGCTTACCAAACTTCAAATCAAATGACAGAAACGCGCCCTATATTCCACAAAGAAGTTTTGGACGGAGACCGTGAATACTTGTTGACGAGATGGAGACCGTGAATATTCGTTGAGGAGTGGAGACCGTGAATAATTGGTGAGATGTTGCAATGGACGAAGGGCTTACGTGAATAATTGGTGAGATGTTGCAATGGAGGAAGGGCTTACGGGAGAGGAATAATATTTGTGAAGTGGCTGCCTATAATTGAAGAAGGCGTTACACCTTAATTACCCAAAAAAAATTAAAGGCTAAAGAAAGAATTAAGTGTCATTAATAACAGTTTAAGAAAACGTGTTATTAAAAAGCGTTATAATTATCATATTTTGTTGTAGTGGGTAGTTATTACCTCATGGGGCAGAGTGATCGTAGCAAGGCTATGAGCCACTGCAGTGGAGCCATCATGACTCCATGGGGCAGAGTGGACATAGCAAAGGACTAGTGGCTATGGATCAGTGCAGTGGTGTCATTACGACTCCATGGGGCAGAGTGATTGTAGCAAGGAATTGGGTGGTCAAAGTGGTGGATATCGTATGCTTTATGCACTGAGTGAGAGATGTGAGGATGGTTGATATGCTTGATTGTTTGACATCACTATGACATGCACACCCTTTCCCCGTATCTTTATACCTTATGTATAGTGGCACCTTAGAGTATTGAGCAGTATGTTGTGCTAACTCTTTGGTTGCAGGTCCAGGTTCAGGTATGGTTTAGTATACCTGTTATTGTTCTGTTTTGCTGCTCATCGCTCATACCGGATTTTTGTCTGACCCAGAGTTTTATGTCTCTTCTTATTACTCTAGATGCTCTTAAACGGGCAGACTAGAGACAGGTTTGCTGGTTATGCACGAGTTGCTGATCCGGAGACAAGCAGGAGGCTCCTACGTATTATCTACATATATTCTCCCTGTGTTGCTGTTGGTCACTACTTTGGGCACTAGTAGTATACCTTTCCTTTCTTTTGCTTTAGAGACAGTTTTAAAATTGTAATAACGGTCATGGACCATAAGTTGTATTTGGATTTTCCGCTGCTGAGATGTTTAGTTTTCAGCTTATGCATTGTCTCGCATGTTTTATGTCAAAGTATTTTATTATTATATTTTATTCCATGCGCTGTGAGATATGCTATAGGTTCCTTGTTAGTTCAAGTTCTTTACCTTTCCTTTCTTTGACGACCGTGCCGTGCTTGTTGGACATCGGCACAACGCACTTTCATTGAAAATGTCGACTGGTGCGGGGCGGGCTGTCACATTTGGTATCAGAGCTAGGTTGCATAGTTAACCTAGGGAAAGACACCAGGGAGAGATAGTACGTATATGAGAGCGCGTATTTGTTATATTTTGGTTTTCAAAAGATATATATATATACTATTAGTATACCTAAGGATGAAGTCACACTGCACTGGCACCACTGAAGAGATGGTTAATCATTTTATCCTTACAGATATTGAACGATGAGCCGATATACGAGGGGTGCTGGTAGAGGAGCCAATAATGGGAATGCACCTGACATGAGGATGTTCATTGACTTCATGAGAGAGATGCTTAGGGATGTTCAGAGATCAGTCCCCAATGCTGCCAATGGTGGTGGTGCAGAGGTGCAAGTGCCTAGGGCTTTGTAAGGACTACACTAGTCTTGGTAGGATACTGTTCCATGGAACGGAGTCGTCTACGGATGTTCAGGATTGGTTGGATAGCTGTGAGCGTATCTTCGAAGACTTGGGTATCGAGCATGCAATGAAGAGAAGGCTAGCATCCCGTCAGCTGCAAGGACGGGCGATGAATTGGTGGAATGTTTTTAAGGCAGCTATTCCAGAGGACCAAGTTACATGGGATCAGTTTAAGGCCCGATTCGGTGAAAAATTCATCCCAGGTGCTCAGAAGTCAGAATTGTTTAGGAAATTTCTGGAGCTTAAGCATAATGGTAGGGCAGTCTCGGAGTACATTGCAGAGTTCGATGCTCTATCAAAATATGGATTATCCCTTATTGATACTGCCGAGAAGAAAAATGAAAAGTTCATAACAGGCTTAGATCAGTACTTGGGGGAAAGGCTTATGAACCATGTCAATGAGACATTTGAATCGATTGTGGGGAAAGCTTTGAGATCAGAGAGTCTTTACCCTAAGACGAAAAATGAGGTTGCATCTGCAGAGGAGCCAAAGCCGCAAACAAGCGGCGGAGGCAAGAATGGTTCTCAAAATAAGAGAAAGCAGAATCAGACCAAGGATGGCCAGAAGAAAAAGAATAAGAAAGATGTTGAGTGCTTCAGTTGTGGTAAGAAGGGCCACTATGCCAAGGAATGTCGTGCCTAGCCAGCGGATAGGAAGTGCTTCAACTATGGCCAAGTGGGACATCACAAGGATAAGTGTCCGCAACCCTCTAAAGAAAAGCAGATTGTGAAAGCATACACTATCAATGTTGTTCCTTCTTCGTTGAATGCCCCAACTGCGGCGGAGAAGGGAAAGAATGTCGTCATTCAAGGTATGATTTCTATTTATGATGTTCTTTTACGAGTATTGTTTGGTACCGGAGCTTCCCGTTCCTTCATATCTAGTGACCTGGTAGATAGGTTGGGACTGAAACCCGAGATAGTCGATAGACCCTTAGCGGTAACGAACCCGATTGGTGGTTCGACTAGCCTTAGCATGATTTGTCGTAATGTGGTCTTATTGAGTCATGGATGCATGTTTGTTTGTGATTGCTTTGTTTTGGGCTTTACTGGGTTTGGCATTATTTTGGGAATCGATTGGCTCCAAAGATACGGGGTAGTGGTAGACTGTGAGGGCTTTTGGTGACAGTTAGAGCGGATGATGGGCGGAGGGTAGTGTTTGGTGGTCTACCTAGTGATTGGGTAATGGCTAGTTTTCTAAATTCCCTCGACATCCTGCATGATGAGTTGTCAGATGTGCCCGTGGCTGTCCAGTATCCAGACGTCTTCGAGCAAGTGACCGTACTTCCACCACACCGAGAGATTGAGTTCCGTATTGATTTAGTGAAAGATGCCAGACCTATAGTGATGCCACTTCGTCATATGGCGCCAAGGGAGCAGCGAGAGCTCGGGGTGCAAGTAAGCGATCTTTTGAAGAAGGGATTTATCAGAAGAAGTGTTTCTGAGTGGGGAACACTAGTTGTGTTTGCTACCAAGGCAGATGGTTCTCTCTGATTGTGTGTGGACTACCGCGAATTGAACAAAGTGACGAGGAAGAATAAGAAGCCTCTACCGCTGCGGATAGATGACATGTTTGATCAGTTGAGTAGCGCGAGAGTACTCTCCTAGTTGGATCTCGCGACAAGTTTTCATCAGCTTAGAGTGGAAGCTGAGAGTATAGCTAAAACGGCATTTCGGACGCCGTCTTGATTTTATGAGTGGTTGGTCGTGCCATTCGAGTTGACCAATGCACCAGCATATTTTGTGGATCTTATGAATAGGGTATTTAGAGATCAGTTGAATAAGTTTGTTCTTGTATTCGTGGATGATATAATTGTTTATTCGAGGACAGAGGAAGAACACAAGGAACATTTGAGGATAGTGTTGGAGGTGTTGAGAAAACACCAATTGAAAGCAAAGTTTTCTAAGTGTCACTTCTGGAGAAGGAAAGTGAGATTCTTGGGCCATGTTGTTTCAGAGAATGGTATTGTCGTGGACCCGGTGAAGGTGGCTACAGTACAAGATTGGTCTACGCCCAAGAATGCAATAGACGTAAGAAGTTTCTTAGGATTAGCTGGATATTATCGTAAGTTTATGCAAGACTTCTCCAAGATAGCAGCACCGTTGACTCAGTTGACCAAGAAAAATCAAGCTTTCATCTAGGACGAAAAGTGCGAGAATGCATTCAAGAGTCTAAAGAAAAAGTTGACATGTGCACCAGTGTTAGTCATTCCTAAGGGGAATGAAGATATGACAGTATACGCAGATGCATGTGGTACCGGACTAGGTGCTGTATTGATGCAAGGAGATAGGGTTGTAGCTGATGCTAGTCGACAACTAAAACCGCATGAGAAAAGATATCCTGCCCATGATTTGGAATTGGCAGCGATCGTGTTCGCATTGAAGATGTGGAGACATTATCTCTTGGGAGAAAGATTTGAGTTGTTTACTGATCATAAATCATTAAAATATCTTTTCTCTCAGAAGGAACTAAATCTCCGACAGCAAAGATAGTAAGAATTCTTGGCTTCCTACGATTTCGATATTACATATACATCAGGAAAGGGCAATGCGGTAGCTGATGTATTGAGTAGAACACATTCCAGTTTAGGGGCTATGTTTCTTGAGTGGAAGCAACTGGAGTACATCGCTAGGTATGATTTCAGACCAAAGTGTGAACTGGATCCAGAAGTATTAGCAAGTTTGATGATCTGACCCACTTTGATTGAGCAAATTGGTTCCGGTCAGAAGAACGATCCTAACTTATTGGAAATCATCTCAAAGTTAGAGATGGGTATCGACGAAGAGATGAACAAGTATGGGCTTGATCAAGATGGATGGCTTAGAAAGAATGGAAGACTAGTTGTGCCCAATGTTGATGGATTGAGAGATGAAGTGCTTAGAGAATGTCATCACACAAAATTGACTATATATCCCGGTGGTAACAAAATGTATCGAGACATGAAGCATACCTACTACTGGGAAGGGATGAAAAGAGACATTGGGAAGTTTACATCCAAATGCATGAATTGCCAGCTAGTTAAAGCTGAGCAAAAGAAGCCTAGTGGTTTGTTTCAAACATTAGAAGTTCCAGAATGGAAATGGGAACAAGTCTCAATGGATTTCATTGATGGGTTACCAAGGACTAGATCGGGCCATGATAGCATTTGGGTGATTGTGGACCGATTGACCAAGAGTGCAAGATTCATACCCGTCAAGTCGAATAGAACAGCAGCTAAGTTAGCTGAGCTATATATGAAATGGGTAGTGAGATTTCATGGAGTACCTAAAATCATTGTGAGTGACCGAGACCCGTTGTTTACTAGTGGTTTTGGAAGAGCTTACAAGAGGCGTTAGGATCAGAATTACATCTCAGTACCGCGTATCATCCTCAAACCGACGGTCAGACAGAGAGGGTGAATCGAGTGTTAGAAGATCCCTTGAGAGCTTGCATATTGGATTTTGGTGGATCATGAGATGACTATTTACATCTAGTAGAAGTTGCATATAATAATAGTTATCAATCCAGTATTGGTATGGCTCCATTTGAAGCTTTGTACGGAAGACCGTGCAACTCACCGTCATGTTGGTTAGAAACTGGTGAGAAGTTTGTGCTTGGAACGAATGTGATAAGAGAAACTTCAGATAAGGTTAAGATCATTCAACAGCGAATGAAAGCTGCCCAAGATAGGCAGAAGAGTTATGCTGGTAAGAGACGAAAGGATGTTCTCCATTGGTGACTTGGTGTTTGTCAAGATTTCTCCGTTGAAGAGCGTGATACGATTTGGCAGGAGAGGCAAGTTAACACCAAGATTTGTTGGACCATTCCCAATTCTCGAGCAAATTGGGAATTTGGCATATAAAGTTGAATTACCAGAGAAGATGGCAGGAGTTCACAACGTACTTCATATTTCCCAGTTAAGGAAGTTGTGCACGACCCCGATGTGGCTATTTCACCTGATCAGTTGGATGATATCGAGGTTGAACCCGAGGCGGTTGGGAACCGCATGCCTATGTGTATTGTTGGGAACGATACGAAGCAGCTTCGAAGGAAGGCGATGAAACTAGTCAAAGTTCAGTGGGGTGATGATGAGGAAGACTGTACTTGGGAAACAGAGGATGACATAAGGAGGAAGTATCCAGATATCTTTGCCTGGTAAGGTTTTTATATCGGTATATTACTCCCTTGTTAGTAAACTGCATGCTAGGATAGGCTTGTTGTGTTGTTTTGTATGCTTGATTGTTTTGTTAATGATTGGTAGGCATGCAGGATCCTTTGTATGTTTTGGGTTAAGGAAATTCGGGGACGAAATTTATTAAGGGGGGGAGAATGTAACGACCCGCATTCTGCACATCGAAGGATCGAAGAATATTTCTTTCTTTCTCATAAGGAGTCGTATGGTCGTGTGACATTGTGGGACGACTATTGGGGTCATTTCCCATGTCCATGATTTTTGCCAATTTTTAAATGACCATTTTGCCCCTAGCTGATTTTGTTTCGACCATAACTTTTGATTGGAAAGTAGTTTTGACCTGAAACCACTTCCATCAGATCTGGATGATGATTTACCTTTCCGTAGAGTGGTCATATGTGAAAAACGGACTTACCGTTTGGAAGATATGGCTGAATTAAGGTTTAGAAGATGAAAAACAGCTTAACCGGGCTTAATTGGGTAATTAACAGCTAGGCCCAGAGGGGGATTTCGGGATTTGGAGTATTTAAGGGCTGTTAGGGTTTAGAGAACACCCTTTTCTCATTTTTCAGCCGCCACTTATCATCCCTCTCAACTTAGCAATGGCCTCCAACATCTAGAATCACCTCTAATCACTTTCTAATCAAGTATTAGCCTAACCTTCATCAAATCAAAGGGAAATAGCACCAAAGCAAGGTTAGAACTGCTATATAGCCTTGGGTACAGCGCCAAACAGAGGATAATTTCAGATTTGGTATTTTGTTTGTGGCAAAGGTGAGCGATTTGCATAGTTCCTCACTAATTATGGTTAATTAAGGGTAATTAGTGTTAATTAGCGAATTTAAACATGATTAAATTTTGGAAAAATATTTATAAATTTCGAAATATTGTTTTAGGCCTTTATTAGAAAATTTGGTTAAGTTTTATTAATCATATCATTAGTTTTGCTTAAACATACTTAAAGGGAAAATATGGGATTTTGGCTATGTTTGATCCGTTTTAACCTATCAAATTATTGTTTTGGTGTTTGTGGTCAATTCTACAAGTTGCTATGACTGTATGGTATGCTTTGTGATTGTCTAGAAGTGTTAGATTGGTCAAAAACGCCGTCGAATGGCGTAAACAACTCGCTGAACAAAGTGCAGGAAATGTGCAAGACCCGGATCGGATCGCCCCTCCCTTCGACGACCCGACCCGAACGTGAGACCACTTCACGAGACGCCACACTCCATCCATCACGAACTGTTTCAGAAGCTAAGGAACCGATGGCCAAGGAGGATCACGAACCAGAAGCCCCAACCCGACCCGAAGCTTGGTCACGACCCAAACCGATCTGGAGCAGGCATGAAGCAAGTCACGAACCGTGGGCCACCAACCCTCACCACGATCCAGCTTGGACACCACGGCCCGATCCGACAGGGGGAGCACGAACCGACCAGAAGGAGGCTGATGACTATGGACTAAACAAGGGGAAGAGAACCGATCCGAAAAGGAAGTTTGTTTCTGAACCAGATGGAGACTGAACCGGAGAAGACCAAAACCCGAGATGCAAAGGTAGTCCATATGGGAAGTAAAACTCGTGATCTAGTTGGGAACCAACGAGTCAACTTCATAATTGGACTTTACTGCGGGACGTGTGCAAAGGGATTATCGACGTCCATAGCTTTGACTCAACACCGAGACGGATGTTAGACTACGTATCAGTGCAGTGGGGTAGTTATTACCTCATGGGGCAGAGTGATCGTAGCAAGGCTATGAGCCACTGCAGTGGAGCCATCAAGACTCCATGAGGCAGAGTGGACATAACAAAGGACTAGTGGCTATGGATCAGTGAAGTGGTGTCATTACGACTCCATGGGGCAGAGTGATTGTAGCAAGGAATTGGGTGGTCAAAGTGGTGGATATCGTATGCTTTACGCACTGAGTGAGAGATGTGAGGATGGTTGATATGCTTGATTGTTTGACATCACTATGACATGCACACCCCTTCCCCGTATCTTTATACCTTATGTATAGTGGAACCTTAGAGTATTGAGCAGTATGTTGTGCTAACTCTTTGGTTGCAGGTCCAGGTTCAGTTATGGTTTAGTATACCTGTTATTGTTCTGTTTTGCTGCTCGTCGCTCATACCAGACTTTTGTCTGACCCAGAGTTTTATGTCTCTTCTTATTACTCTGGGTGCTCTTAAACGGGCAGACTAGAGACAGGTTAGCTGGTTATGCACGAGTAGCTGATCCGGAGACGAGCAGGAGGCTCCTACATATTATCTACATATATTCTCCCTGTGTCGCTGTTGGTCACTGCTTTAGGCACTAGTAGTGTACCTTTCCTTTCTTTTGCTTTAGAGATAGTTTTAAAGTTGTAATAATGGTTATGGATCATAAGCTGTATTTGGATTTTCCGCTGCTGAGATGTTTAGTTTTCAGCTTATGCACTGTCTCTCCTATTTTATGTCAAAGTATGCTATTATTATATTTTATTCCATGCGCTATGAGATATGCTACAGGTTCCTTGTTAGTTCAAGTTCCTTACGTTTCCTTTCTTTGACGACCGTCCCGTGCTGGTTGGACATCGACACAGCGCACTTCATTGAAAATGTCGACTGGTGCGGGGTGGGTCGTCACACAGCTTGTTGTGATCCCATCACATTATTCGGCTACACTGTTCACTACAGCTACTAGGTCCACTAGCTGTGTACTTTGTGCGCATGGCTGTTGTTTTTAGCATATATTTATTAGCCTATTTTTTGTACTCTCTACTTTGTATGTAGTTATGTAACAAAACATGTGAATCCCTCCGTGGAGCTTTATATTGTAGTCTAGTTAAATTTGGCTAGCTCCGGTGTTGTTATCCTGTAGGTTAGAGTGGACGGAACACCATAAATTCCGTAAGCGGTGGGCGGTCCACATTGAAAAATTGAAATAGTTGATTGCTAACTACAATCACCTATACTATACTATATTTTTTATTATTATTTATAATAAAATGTGTTTGCGGTCACCTTAAAAACTGGTCGGCTATGCCCAAAAAAAAACTCTTTTATAGTATAGTGTACTAGGTAGAAAAGTTGCATATATCTCTGCAAAATTTACAAATTGTTGCATTTTTTTCCGCAATTTACTAGAGATGGATAATATTTCATTTATATGCAATTTTTATAATTTTTCTGATGATTTTCTGCAATAGTTCGATGTTTAGACAAGTGGAGACTTTGAATTTAAAATTCTGAAGCAAATTAGCAAAAATTGCGTGAAAACTGCAAGTTTTTGAAATAATTGCTGCGATACTTGCAATTTTACGAAAAATTGCTGACATTCGTTGTTACGTGAATGTTTTATTTTTTGAATCATTTTTTTTGTAGTTTTCTTACATGATTTTTAGGATGATTATGCGTTGAATTAAATTTTGAAGTTTGGTAAACTTTTACGTTTTTTTATGATTTTAGAAAAACAGGGACCTAATTTATAAAGTTTTAAGACATGGACTTTTTGGTATTTTGAAATCTAAATTGAACCTGAGCCAAACTGTCTCTTTAAAATACACTATCCAAAATTACAAATTCATTACACCAATTTGTGTAAAATTTAACAAAATGAACTTTAGTTCTTACTCTAATATTGTAGCTATTTTTAAATTTTCAAACATTTCCCAATTTCAATAAAATTGCTCAAATTTTAGAAAAGAAATCTGCATAGTAAAATTACAACAATTATTTCTGAATCTTGTCTTAAATCGAATTTTAAGTTTTATGATGGAATAATCTGAATTAACATATTTCATTTGCATCAAATTTTATTACTTCTAAGGTAACCAGGTTGAGACCTGTGCTTGGCACGTGGGCAATTTATGGTATTAATTGAGCGAAAATTATAGGGTAACCATATTGTTAGGGATGCAGAATGCAAATCTTAAGGAAAAATAAACACTAGAGGGGGGGTGAATAGTGTTTATAAAGAATTTATGAAAATCTTAAACTTAATTGATCTATTATATGAATCACACAATGATTATCAAAACATAGATGATCACAAACACAGAATCGAATACAAACACAGAAATAAGTAAATATAAAATGCAGAAAAGGAAAGAACACACCGGATTTTATACTAGTTCGGATTACTCCTACTTCCAGTCCCACGCAACGTTGGATTGCACAGAGTTTTATTATTATCAATATCCAACTACAATCCCTTGATTTCACGGCTACAAGGTTAACACCGCTCCCTTTCCTTGATTTTCGGGCTACAAGGAACACACGACATCCGACTTCTCCTAGACAACAACTTTGACCTATTCTCGTGGCATAACCGCGTCCTACTTCCATGGATCGACTTCACTTGGCATAGCACGAATTTTAGAGCATTCTCCACTACTTTTCGAGATCTGCACTGGACGTGACACACGACATCCGACCCAGAGCCTCTCCGCTTCTATAAATACACCACTACATGGCATTTTGGAGAGATCTTCGACCCCTCTCACTTTTGGCCTCCATTACAACAACATAAGAACATTGTGCTTCATTCAAACACTAAATTAACACATGGATAACGTGTATAAATTCTTGTATTCTCGTTCAACACACGGATTGTGTGTCTACATGTAACTGACTCTTGTAATATGTCAGTATAACAATAAGATTATAAAGTGGACATACGCTATATCTACAGCCGAACCACTATAAAAATCTCGTGTGTCTCCTCTTATTTTATTGTATTCTGCATTATACGATCTGTGATTTGCGTTTGGATGTTAGTGCCAATTTTTGATCTAACAATTACTACCATTAAATAATGGTGGTCTAATAGTGGACTGACCCACAACAAAAGAACCATTATTACCAGTGTTGATTGCCATTTAATATTTTCAAAAATCAGAATATGAACCTTTTAAAAACCTATGCTCCGATACCAATTCGAAATCAGCCCCTATTTATAGTGTCTGAATGGTTGCAACATTTCAGAAACGTACAAATAGTGAAAAGACACTTCCTTTGAAAATTGAAATTATGATAGTTGTATGTCGACATAGCCATAAATGTATGTCGAAATATGTGTAGTATTTTGATTTTTTAAAACTATTTTTCAAGTATTTAAACATATGTATTATTCTGGAAATTATTAAATCGAAGCTTAGTAATTTAAACGAATATTCTAAAGTGTAAAATCATATGGAAACATAGTAATATATTATATAAACATATTTATAAAGTTATAAAATTTAAGACTATAAAACTATATATATATTATAAACTTATATATTAAAACTTTGTAAACATATATGTTTGAATTGATAAGTAAGATAATAGTTTGAAATCATTTAGAAAAATTGATTGAAATCAGGATTTGAATTTTGAAAACTTAATTTGAAATTTGAAAATCGGAATTTGAACCTGGAGTGTTATTCAGAGTCTTACAAATCAACTAGAATCTATTACTATATTTTTCTTAAACTCTTGAAATTTGATATCATGATAACTTGATAACTCATTTGTCTTGAATCTCTTCTGAATCTTGAAACTCTTGAAACTGTATAGTCTTCAGTATTGAAGTCATGTATACAAACCCTGCATATATATGTATATATATTCTAGATAGAGATGTTAGTATATATATTTTATAATCAATTAATAAGATTCTTCGTATCACCAATTGTATCTATTTTCATGTCTAAATAGACTTTTCCATAATTAAATATATTTTGCGGATTCCCTTGTACAATGTTCAAATTTTCAGTGCATCACCTTCTGTGCAACATTAGCAAAGTATAATCTTTCAAAAATATGTAATTATTCACAAAAGAAAATGAGAGCACATATTAAAATCTATATCATTGTGTAACAACTTGAATTTTTAATAGGTTTGTAATTAGTAATTTGATTGAAATTTAAAATTTTAATATTTAAAATCCAGTTTATTTTGAATTTATTTATGTAAATGAACAATAATTAGTAACGTTGAACAGTGAAATCATACAACTGTCAAATTTGAATGTAATTGTTTAACTGACTCAACTTGTGTTATTTAAATTTAAGTTGATTAATAAAAACTTAAATTTAAATATTAAAATTGAATTAATGAATATATTGACGTTCCAAATCTATTTAATTTTAAATTTTCCAAAAAAGTTGATTTTGTGTCGAATTCGGTTGAATTCTTTTTATATCAAAATTTAAATTCATTTTTTTACGAATCTATATTGAATTCCGAGCATCCAACATTTTTTGGTTCATTGAAATTCAATTTTGTTAGTTTGAAATTCTCATTTACAACTGTAAAAATACGCAAAAATGGACGATGTTATTATGCGTATAATTTGTCTATAATTATTCCATCTTTGTCTTGACATTTCATTGCTTTGAATTTGAATTGGTTATTAAATGTTTAAGGGATATATTAAATTGTCAATTAAAGTTTTGTAACCACTTCTCGGACAGAAAAAAATAGAGTGTTCTTTATATGTCTCCATCATTAATTCACCATTCTCCTTCCTCTTCCCTGTCTTCTTCATGGTTCCCTCTTCAAATTCAGATCTGGAAATTTCAGTCCTATTTCTAAATCAAAATCAAAGGTTTCACTACGAATTAATCACATTAAATAACAAATACTTCTTTCTCCTTCGTCCTTGAATTCACAGCAAAACAAACCCATCCTCCACCTTCTGAAAATCCTGCATATCCATCCCATGACATCACCTCCTACCAATCACCATCACTACACTTGGTCGACCTTCCTCCACCTCCAGCTAGCGGGTCCCACCTGAAAACCGTAACCCTAAATTTTATTTTCCTATTTTCCATTTTATTTCATATTTTTATTCCGTAACGTAGAGGCCGTAACATCCTGTTAGAAAATCTAAATGCACTTTTTCTTTTTTTTAGGATTGGGTGAAATTGAAATAATTAAAAAAAATGTTGAACACTTTTTAGGATTTTGAAACCTTCTATGCTAAAATAGCGAATCTTTCAAATACATTTTCAGGTCCATATTTCTAATCAGAAAATTTATTTATAGTTGTTTTGATCATATCTTCCTCATGTTTTATCGAAAATCAGTTTTTATCCTTTTATAAATTGAAGAGAAAAGAATTTGCAATAAATTTTCAATTGACTTTTCCAAATTTTGAAGTTAACTGATCCCAAAAAAAATTGAAAACAACCAAAAAATTGTTAATTTTTTAAGATAAATTGACACGAATAATCCCAAGTTTCACGTATCTTCCCATATTAATCCCAAGTTCGGATTATTTTTGGTTAATCCCAAGTTGGGTGGTCTCTTCCCATATTGATCAATCAGGTTAACCACTAACTGGATCAATATAGGAAGGGAACCCCTCAAAAAGATGATGAACTTATTTGATAGAATGCCAAAACGAAATAGCCTTGATTTAGTATTGAGCCTATCCAAAACAGCTAAATGAGCAATGAATGCCATTCTTTTGCTGTTTTTTGAATGCCAAATTAAATTATAAATAGGCTTTCGAACACCTCTAACTCTGATTTTTCCCCACACAGCATGGAATGAAAACTTTCCACTATCGCACCATTCGTACTCATCTTCACATATGTTGGAACAAAGAGAGATAGCCTGGATCTCTGTTTCAACTTCTCTGGTAGCTGGATGAAGGGATGGATCTAAACTAGAATTTCGAACAACCAAATTGACTCTTTCATAAATATGGCCAATAGCCTGAAATCTGTGGAAGCCGAGGATGTCAACCAAGCACCTACAGTTGAGCCAAGGGTCAAACCATAAAGAGGTACTTCTACCATCTGAAATCACCTTATTTAGAAACTGTTTTAAAGTAGACTTTAGACATAGTAATACTTTCCATGTCGAGGAAGCATTGTTATCAATAGGCATGCTCTAGAATTCTTTATTATTACAGTATCGATGTTTCAATCATCTGCTCCACAAAGTATTCTTTGTGAAATAATTCTGTAATAACTTAATGCACGCAGCTTGCTTTAAATCAAAAAAAAGCTTAAAACCAACTCTACCTTCCTATTTTGGTCTACACAATGTTTGCCAAGCCGCTTGGTGTTTTGATTCTCCAAAAAAAAATCTACACAAATTGTAATTTGTAACTTATCTAAGATGAACTCAGGGATTTGGTAGACAAAAATCCAGTAGAGTATCATAGGAGTGATCACTGATTGAGTGATTATATAAGTTCTGCTCTCCCTGCTAAGCTTAGAAGCTTTGCTTGCCATACCTCTATTTCTTTTGAACCCAATGGATTAAGGAATCACACTCTGAATAGTGTAAATAATTAGATGTTAGGGGGACTCCCAAATAGTTGATAGGTAAATGACCCACCTCACATGCTAATATTTCTGAAATTTGGTGAGTATTTTGACTAGATAGGCTGGAAAAAAAATTGGTTTTGTCTACATTAACCACAAGGCCTGCATATTTCCTAAGTTTTATGAAAAACTGATTGAAGTTTAGTGGCATTCATCAACGTAGATTTCCCAAATACCAGTAGATCATCTGCATAAAGCAGATGTGTTATATCAGGATCAAAATTAAAAACTGGTTGAAACAAACTTGTAGCAACAACATCCTCCATGAAATAAGAAAAATATTGCATAGCCACAGTAAACAAATATTGTAACACCCCATAATTTCACAACACTAAAGAGAACAAATTGAAGTATAATTAATTTAATATTCAGAATTAAGGCAAACGGACTGTGCCACTGCGTCCATCTCAAAATTCTGGTCAAGATAGACATATGGTTTGCGTAAAATGGACACCGTATGAAGATTATATGAGGGTTTGGAGTTTGTATAAGCGCAGAAGAATTATATATATAATAACTCAGAAAATAGTCTTAAATCTGAAAATAAAGAGGCGAAAATTTTCCCATCTCAGAGGAGTCGACCCCTTAGGAGGGTGTCGACCCCTCTAGGGTTGAAGTGGCAGTCGAATTTCTGGGGCTGGTAGCTATATATACAAGCTCATTTCTCTTGTTTTCTTCATTGGAAATCAATGAAGGCCAAATGCTATCAGTGCCTGGACTGAATCATATTCTTTTTCCTTCTTCTGCAATTAAAGATTTAGAGATTCAAGTGTAGATTTGTTCTTCTTCTAGTCCTATTTCTCTAATCCTAACATTGTGAGTTTTAGTTATTTTTAGATTTAAATAACTAAAAGTAAAACAAGATACAACTATTAAATTGGATCTATGCCTGTGACTGAATTATACCAGATCTATTGTAAATTATAATATATGACATTCTGAATTGGTTATGAATTAAATCTCAATCTTTATCATATCAAATCTATTGTAACTTGTGGATTTGTGATGTTATGACATATTATGACTTGGGTCTAAATCTTTATCAGGACGGATCTACTTTTGATTTTAGATCTAGCTTATCATTTAAATCACCTTGTGCGTATTATATTGGATCTGAACTAGTTGGACATCTAAATTGTTATTTAGATCTTGTTATACTTATTGTGACATTCGTACTATGCCAGGACTGGTTTAATTATCACAAGTTCACCAGATCCATTCTTATATGTCCACCTTATCACTATGTCAATATATATGCCAGTTATGTTAGAGTAATCACTATTGTCGTCTTCCCATCACCTTTCCCTTTTATTGTTTATGTCCAGGCTACTTTCTAGCTTAGGCATGCCGCCAAATATATGTGAATGCATTAGTTAGGGAACGAAAGAAAATATTAGAATTGGATAATAATGAATGCCTAGGATAATAATGACATAGGTTATATGACTATTAAAGACATAGGTGAAACCTATAACCTATAAAGACATAGGTGAAACCTATAACCTATAAAGACATAGGTGAAACGACTGTTAAATTAGGGGGAAACTGTAATTGCACTTATGACACGAGGTTATACTAGGCAATTACAATATAACCTATAAAGTATACCAGATCTATAAGTTATACGACTGTTAAATTAAGGGGAAAAGGGGCATGAAACCTATAAACCTATAAAGACATAGGTGAAAAATTGGATAATAATGAAATACCTAGGATTATAGCAATTAGAAACTGTAATTGCACTTATGACATGAGGTTAGATTGCATTTATGGTGGAAGTCTGCTTGGACCAGACTGGCATATCCAGTATCCACAAGCTGTGGGCCTAATGTGGGAGGTCTAGCCCATTATAAACCATAAATGGACGTGGTAAGAAATTGAAATACTTAACCTAGTTGAATCCATAGGGATTGAGTGAACATAAACATGAATATTGGTTAAGTAGACTTGGTTGAACAATGGGAGGGTCAAGTATATCTGGGATGGGTGGGTAATATTTAAATATAGGCCCACAAAACTTAACCAATTAGGGGTTATGTATTAAAGATACCTATAGGTAAGCATAACCAGTAGAAAGATTGGGGTTATATAATTAAAGACACCTTTTAGGGTAAATATAACCTGTGGAAAACCTAGTGGGGGATACAAGACAAAGGGGAGAACTTGTATCATATTGTGTGGGACCCGTTTCAGTCAGTAACCCGTAGTAGGTATCAAACGAAGTACTCCGAACTAGGTCGAAGAAGGGGCACGCTTACTGAACTGATTGTAAGAGATCCAAACATAGAGGACGGTGTGGGCGGTGCAAACCGACCGGGTCATATGCATGCATGGGCTGGCCAGAGCGGGATAAGACGACTGTGACACCTGTAGATATGGGGCTGTGCATATTAGTAAAGGATATTCACTTTAGAACATGATACATCCTACGGTAGGGACGACACAGAGTATCTACGCAGATTAGGGAGCCGATCAATTAGGGTAGTGGTTAGGATACATTCGGACGTATGCCTAAGTCTACCACCTTATAGTGGAAGGGATCATCTCATTTTGGTTATACTTGTAATAGTGCAGAGTAATCATTAGGGAAGCGTATACACTCTATCATGTTACCTTGTCATACTCACCTTTTGTGATGTCATCTTTCTTATCCACTTTATATGTCATCATGCTACTTTTATTTATTTACTTGCTAAAAATAACTGGACTCGCCAGACTTAATGTCTGACCCTTTTTGTTTCCTCTTCTTTCTTCCATTTCCCCCTCCCTCTAGGTTCTCAGGGCGGGATCACTCAGGCTTGACCGTGATTTTGCTTTATTTTGCTAGGAGATGCTCTTGAAGTATTGTTCAAATTCTTAACTCGACTATAGCTTTGTCTCATTTTGGAGAATTATGCTTTTTTATGTACTCTGATGGAACAAGACAAAAAAAATTAATTTTTGTAATGGATTTTATGTAGTTTCAGACTTGTGATATGTTGGACCACGATGTTATGATCTATGTTTGAAATAAAAATTAGAATTCCGATGTTGCTTTTACATTTGTCTCGTAATGTTTCTATTTCTGTTTATCTATAACGCTTTACGAGACTTAATGCATTCTCATAATGAGTGACGTTAACGGACGCGGGGTGTCACACTTGGTATTAGAGCTGAAGGTTACCAGATTAGATAAAAGTTTTTGAAAATCATTTTCAAAATGGGTTTAAAAGAAAGCATTTTCAAAAAGAAATGTCTGTTTTGAAAAACATTCCCCAAAAAGCCATAAGTAATATCTTTCGATCCCTTGTCTAAATCTCTTTCCTTTTCTTTTTCAGCATGCGTGGGGAACCTAATATTCCAGAGGGCGTTACGATACCAGGATGGTTCCGTAGGTATCTGGAGGCCATGGCGCTTGTCGAAGGCCAAGGAAACGTTCCTCCACCAGCTGCACCCGTCGTTCCTCCTCCTCCTCAGCTTGCAGAAAACTTCTCTAAGATCTGCAAAAATTTCCGTGCTATAGGAGGGAAGTCATTCCATGGAACCGAGACATTCGTAGAGGCAAGGAATTGGCTCAAGGAGACCGAGGACTTGTTTGTAATCTTTGAAATGGAAGATCGAAGGAAGATTCAGTTAGATGTCTGGCTACTGAAGCATGAAGCTTCGTTTTGTTGGGAAATAACCCAAGCAGGCCATCCAGTGGAAACTTGGGATGATGTTAGACAGAGGTTTGAAATGAAGTTTCTTTCCCAAGCTGAGAAAAGCATGAAATGGAGAGGTTCTTAACACTCAAACAAGGAAACTTGACTGTTAAAGAGTATGTGAACCAATTCAACCAACTAGCAAGATTTGGACTGGAACCGGTGGATACTCCGCATAAGAAAGCTTTGCGGTTTGCTAAAGGGCCGAATGAACCCCTTCATGGGTTAGCTATGTCCCATATTCCAATGGGGGCAACTTTTGAAAGGCTTGTTGATATGGCCTTGATGTATAAGGAAGAGAAAGGAGAAAAGACAGAGGGTTAAGCTGAAGAAACAACGCAAAATAAGAAGATATGGCCCAAGAAAGGACAACAACAACAACAACAGAAGGGTGAAAAGAATGACAAGGCTAAGGATAAGAGGAAGTGTCATCAGTTGTGGACGTAAGGGTCACTTGGTGAAGGACTACAAAAGGAAGAATTCTTGCTTCAATTGTGGAGAGAGGTCGAACACTTAGCTATGGAGTGCCCGAAGAAACAGGAACAACGTCAAATGACAGGAACTACTGGAGGGCAGGTGCATGCTCTTGCGATCAGTGCTCCTAATAGAGGTAGAAAATTTTTTGTGGAAGGTTTAATTTCTCTTTCCAATCATCCTATTAGAACACTTTTTGATTCTGGCGCTTCACATTCATTTATATCTAGTTCTGTGGTTGAATCTCTGCACTTAAATACTAGTATGGTAGTGGATCATGTATTTGTCTGGTAACGACCTAGAAATTTTGGTGTTTAAAATATAAATTAAATTAAGTTTTAGCGTAAATTAAATATTTATTTGAGATTATTTGTCTGTTTCGTACGATGTTTAAATAAACATTCAAAATGAGATTTAACTTTAGGTCTTTAACGCTAGAATCCCTTCTGTTGTTTTGATAAAGATGTAATTGAAAACAAAACTGTTTCCATTATTAAATTAATTGTAATTTAATCAAGAAATGAATTATTTTATTTTTGATTTTAAAATTTGGTTAAGAAAGGGAAATATACGCTCATTTATAATTAGAAATCAGGTATTCATTTCCTTTGAACGTGATATTCACTTTCAAAATAAAATTCGCTTGCGTAAATATAATTTAAACCATTTTGTCAAAATTAGTGTTATTACAAAAGTTTTGTAACGATGAGAGTAGAATCAAACTTGGAAACAAATTACGCAATTAATAATATTTTAAACAAAGAACTTGTTAGTAGAATATTATTAAGAATAATTTTTTTCAAAATTTAAACATTAAAATAAATAGCATAATAGGATGTTAAATTGATTTATCTTTTTTCAAATAAAACGATAAGACAGTACTATTTATAATACGGTTAATGTAATTAAAAACAGGAAAATAAATTGGGAAATAAATTCGTCTACTTTGGGTTACCATTTGAAATAGTTTACGGTCCATAACGGTAAAGTTTAGAATGTGGAAATAACAAAAACAACGTCATTTACATTTTATCTTAGCATCCGCACACCGTTTATAAAGAATAAATCAAGTCTTTCCCCTTTTTAAGGAGTATGGCAGGCAACCATATCTGAAAAAATCTGGTCTAGATCCTTCGATATCAACACAAATATTTTGTAACAGTGCCCAAAGATTTAGAACTGTTCATGAGCAGTGGAAGCAATACTATACATAGATAAAACATTCGCACAGCAGAAATCCAATACCACGTGTTGTCTTAAAATTTAATAAAATATTCTGATTGCCTATGTATGGTTGTTATTGTTGTGATTATTTGAATGGATGTTTGTTTAAGTTAGGAACACTAAAACACTAAGCGTTATATAGCTTGCTCACAAAATTGATGGTTGTAATCCTGCAATGTTGTGTTCATATGTATTGATTTTGTTATGGAACACATTATAGCTGTGGAGATGTATGGGTAGTTGATTTAAATCTCCTTCTCATATAAACGATGATCATATAATTTAATAAAATATATTTTTAAAAGTTAATTTTTGAGTTTAGATCTTTGAATAATTTGAATCTAACTCACAAATAATTAAAACAAAATTTTCCATAACAATGAAATGATTTTAGGAATGTCTTAAAATTTGTTAAACGCTTATGATTGAAATGAGTTGAAATCTACTTAAAAATTTGACTTTGAGTAAAAATAGTTTTATATAAATGTTTAGTTCCGTAGCTATTTATAAGCTTAAGATTTAAGTTTGAAAAATTGATTTGTGTATGTAACTTTATTGAATACGCTTGGTTCCATTAATTTGAAAGACCATTTTTTTTAATTTGTTAAAATTATTTTCGAATGGAATTTGAAACTCGGTTTAACTGAAGTTAAGTGAACTTTAGTTACGAGTAAAGAAGGAAAAAGGACCATTTGTAAGTTTGAAACAATCAAACAAGTTTGGTTATGCTAATTTTAATGAAAATTTGAATTAAGATTTATTTAAAGTTATAAAACTTTAATTACGAATTTAAAAGAATTGGACAGTTTATGTTTTAAGCCGCTATCAGTATATATATATATATATATATATATATATGACATTTCTTCCCATAACACATATATACATATCAAAACGTTCTAGGATGACATAGAGGATAATGTCTACGGCTTGGGTTTGGAAAATACGGTTTCCTGCTCTCCCTGACTATCCCCAACTGAACCGACGGACGGGATGGTGATTTCAAAATTTAATTTAGAATAAAATTTAAACCTTTGAATTTAGAACGATTTTGAAATTTTAATAAGCATGGTTTATTGTTTAAATGATTTGGGAAAGGATTTAAACCCCTCAAATGATTGTGAACCTATTTGGTTTAAATAACTATTCTATCGCACTTTAAGTAACACTTTAGAAATTCCTTGAAGTAACTTGGTTTTGAGATTTATGAGTCAAGAATTTTATTTAAACTATAAAAGAGGTTTCTGTAATATTGTGAATGGTTTTAAGTGATAAATGTTTGTATGAAACGTTATATCCAAATTTAGATTTGGTGAAAAATGATAACCATCGATAAAGGAACTTTGAATATGGAATTTTAAGGAAGAAATAAGATGGTAATAAGATTAAGATGACTCCAGCCTTATCCTAAATAACTTGATAAACATTGGATTGTGTGTCTGACATTGTAATTGACCACGTAGCACTGATTCCTGTGAATATATATCGGATTTGTGGCAAATGGTTATTCCCGTCTCTAAGTAACGTTCTTAGAGGTTATGTATTGATTTGAATCAGTGACATGTGGAAGATTAACAATGTGGCATACTAAAGTTATGGAATGAGCTAATGATGATCAAAGCACGACTTATTTAAGCGAAGTTTTGTGTATATCGTTACATCGACAAGCCTCACACCCCGGATGATGAGAAATTGGCGGTTAGGTTGTTAACATATGTACATGATTTTGTGATTGATAGCTACGGCGGAGGTACCTCTTTTGAATATAGGAATAGGGTATGTTTGGGGGTCCGTGTCTAGACGTAAACCGTTGATCTACCTCGCAATGTGTAGTTGGTATCCGTGTCTTATGAAAAAGCCATGTTACACTTCGTTTGTATTCCGGTTGATCTTCCGTGTTAGGAATCATCAAGTTGGAAACCCAATCTCCAATACGCGCCCCTACGATTTTTTTTGTATACCTAGGGCGACATAGTATAATGGGGTACTATACCGTCTAAGATTAATACATTTACTTTCGAAATTGTTTTCCATAGTATGCACTAATAATAATATAAAAGGGGATTTTCACGATGAAAGCATGTTTGGTTATCATAAGGCAAAACTCGCCAATCTGGTGTGCGCTTGCATTGTGTGATATGGCACGAACTTATGATAGCTTCATTTTCCCAAAAGTCATTGCGATTTTATATGCATGGGTATTCACATGGAGTAAACCCGTTCCGCATTAGTGGCGTGGTACGGTGAATTTCCTAACTTTAAAATAAATCCTAATAAACAACGGTTTTATGTTCTCACACCAGTCCTATGACTAACCTGGAGTTTATTGTTCCTTCCTAAACTCTGGGTGCCCACTAATTTCCACACGGGTAGCTAGTGGTTTAGTTTTTCAGTTATAGACCTTTGGAGAAAGGTCCAGAGCCACTGTTGAGTTGGAGTCCACGCTAGAGTTTGGAGCTTCCGCTATGGCATACTGCCTCTTCCGCTGAGAGTATATTTATTTCTCCCGCTGTATATGTTGTAACTCTGATTTCCATGTAAATCTAATGAAACATTTATATTGTGAAATGAAAAGTTGTGTTATTTTGTTCAAACTATGTTAGTACCTATAACAAACCGCCTTGTGAACAGTTTAAGCTAGTTTAATTACCGGCGAAAACCGAGAAGAAAGACGGTATGTTACATGTCTTAAACCCCATTGGTGACTCGGCTCATTTACCTATGATTTGTTGGGGTTTGAGAATATTTGTGCTAGGCATCGAGTTTGAATGTGATGTATATGTGCTCGGTTTTATGGGCTATGGTTTGATTCTAGGGATGGATTGGTTAACCACGTATGGTGCCATTCTAGATTGTGAGAGGAGGGTCGTTAGACTTTTAACTTGCCATGGGAGGACCCTCGAGATTTCTTGCGACCCCCAAGGGTTTGTTATGCTTAGGGTCCTAGAATCTCTAGATGCATCTATAGATGATTTGCGATCTGTTCCAGCAGTCCGAGATTATTCTGATGTTTTTGAGGAGGTCTGTGGCTTACCTATAAGGCACGAGATCGATTTTCATATATATTTGGTGGACAATGCAAAGCCAGTTGCATTGCCTGTGCGCCATATGGCTCCAAGGGAAAGGAGGGAGCTTAGCAAACAAGTAGGGGAACTACTTGAAAAGGGTTTATTAGGCGAAGCATATCTGAATGGGGTGCTCCAGTAGTATTCGCGAGTAAGGCGGATGGTTCGCTTCACTTATGTGTAGACTATAGAGAATTAAATAAACTCACTAAGAAGAATAAGCACCCACTTCTGAGGATAGACGACTTGTTTGACCAGCTTATTGGTGCCTTGGTATTCTCTCAGTTAGACTTAGCCACGAGGTTTCATCAGTTGAGGGTGATTGAGTACAGTATAGACAAGACTGCTTTTAGGACTCCAGATGGTGTCTTTGAATGGATAGTTATGCCTTTTGGGTTGACAAATGCACCCGCCTATTTTGTTGATCTAATGAGTAGGGTGTTTCGAGAGTTTCTAAATAAATTTGTCGTAGTTTTTGTTGATGATATCTTGATCTTCTCCAAAAGCGAAGAAGAGCATGCCCAACATTTGAGAGAAGTTTTGAAAACTCTATGTGCGCATTAGTTTAAGGCAAAGTTCTCCAAATGCCATTTTTGGAGAAAAGAGGTGAGATTCTTAGGGCATGTAGTCTCCAAAGAAGGGATAGTTGTAGATCCCGCGAAGGTAGTTGCAGTGCAAGATTGGCAGATTCCAAAAAATGCAACAGAGGTGAGAATCTTTCTTGGATTAGCAAGCTATTATAGGAAGTTCATTAAGAACTTCGCAAAGATATCCGCCCCTCTCACCAGGCTGACAAAGAAGAACTTGTCATTTTCATGGGATATATATTGTGATGTTGCTTTCCAACGTTTGAAGAGGGCTCTGACAACAACCCCAGTCTTGACCTTGCCTGATGGAAGCAAAGTATTTACAGTTTACACTGATGCATGTGGTACTGGGCATGGTGTGGTTCTGATGCAAGAAGGAAAGGTATTGTGCTATGTGGGTTGACAATTGAGAGTTTATGTGAAGAACTGCCCAACCCATGATTTAGTGCTAGCTGCCATAGTATTCGCGCTTAAGACGTAACATCATTATTTACTTGGAGAGAAGTTCGAGTTGTACACCGATCATAAATCTCTCAAGTATCAGTTCTCGCAGAAGGATCTTAATTTAAGGCAATAAAGGTGGATGGAGTTCCTAGCTTCTTATGATTTTGAAATCGCTTAGACCCCTGGCAAGGGTAATGTGGTGGCCGAAGCACTAAGTAGGCAGAGGATGGCCTTAAGTCCTCTGTTTGTGGAAAGGAAGAGCTTGGAGTTCATATCAACTTTTTACTTTAGACCCTCATCGAGATTTTGCCTGATTTATTTTCATCTCTAGAAATATGACCGACTCTTATGGATCAGATATGAGCTTCACAGCAAGGTGACCCATAGATTTTATACATCATGGATAAGCTCAGAAAAGGGGAGACTTCTAGTCATCTCAGTAGACATTCCATAGATGAAAAGGGGTGGTTGCGACAAGATGGAAGGCTTTGTGTTCTTCAAACTGGAAGCTTAATAAAGACAGTCCTAGAAGAAGCCCACCATTCTAAGATGACTATTCATCCAGGCGGTGATAAGATGTACAGAGACATGTAGAGGGTTTTATTTTGGGCTGGGATGAAGAAAGATGTAGCAGAGTTTGTTTCTTAATGTTTAGTTTGTCAGCAAGTCAAAGCTGAGCAAAAGAAGCCTGAAGGTCTACTTCATCCGTTGGAGGTTCCACAGTGGAAGTGGAAGAGCGTCTCTATGGATTTCATAAATGGTTTGCCTAGTTCGAAGAAAGGCAACACCAGTATCTGGGTTGTGGTGGATAGACTCACTGAGAGCGCTCATCTCATTCTAGTTAAGGGTACGAGGACGGCATCATGGTTGGCAGCAATTTACATTCGTGAGATAGTCTGTCTTCATGGAGTACCTTCTAGCATCGTGAGTGATCGTGACCCCATCTTCACCAGTGAATTTTGGAGGAGCTTACAAGATGCATTAGGTACACAGTTGTGTTTGGCCACTGCTAATCATCCTCAGACCGATGGGCAGACGGAGAGGGTGAATAGAATTCTTGAGGGCCTTTTAAGGCTTTGTATCCTTGAATTTGGAGGTACTTGGGAAGAGAATCTTCCTTTAGTAGAGTTTGCCTACAACAATAGTTATCAAGCTAACATTGGCATGGCACCTTTTGAAGCGTTGTACGGACCACCCTGTAGATCAACAACTTGTTGGTGGGAATCTACATAAAGATTATTCCTCGGACCAGATATGGTTAGAGAAACGTCCGATAAGATTGAGCTTATTCGACGATAGATGAAGACAACCCAAGATAGGAAGAAATCTTATGCAAACAAGAGAAGGACTGACACTGAATTTGAAGTGGGAGACTTAGTTTTTATTAAAGTATCACCTCTGAGGAATGTGGTTCGCTTCGGATCTGTAGGGAAGTTGGCAACAATATTTTTGGGACCATTTCTCATAACTGAAAGGATCGGCCAAATGGCCTATAGAATAAAGCTTCCAGAAAATCTATCTGGCGTTTATGATGTTTTCCTCGTTTCTCATCTGCGGAAGTGCTTACATGACACCGCGGAAATTGTTGAGCCAAGTATATTAGAGGAAGTAGAAGTGGAGCGAAAGGCGACGATTAGATGAGTTCCTTTCCGTATCCTTGGATCAGAAGTTAAGAAGCTACGCAATAAAGAAATCAAGTTGATGAAGGTTCAGTGGAGAGATAACCCAGAGGATGCGACTTGGGAGACCGAAGACAAGATTCGTGCTTCGTACCCATTTCTTTTCGAGGGTATGTTCTTAACTCCTTTTCCAAAGTTTTATCTATGCTTGTTTCTATCATTTGAGTACATCCTATCGATAGTATTTTCGACCTTTAGATAGGAATCCTATGGATGGAAACATGTGTTTGAGACATGTTATATTTGACGGATGCAAGTGTTTTCTAGTGGTTGCCTGTGGATGCATATATGCACACATTAGGCACTAGATCGGCTCAATCACTCTCATACTGCATATGGATGTGTGTGCATTTTTTCTTTTCTTTTTGTGGGTGAAAATGGATGTATTAGCATATGGATGTTGCATTTGGACGAAGAGTGTGCACACATATAGAACTTACATGTTATAATAGGATTATTTGCATGCATATTGAATTCATGCCACTAGCATACATTGCATTGAGAAAGTCGACTGAATCAGTAGACCGCCTAATATTCGCATTAGTATTGGGACATATACACACACCTTTGCATATGTTCATATAAGCATTAAAAGTATTTAAGGACAATGGATGCTTGTGATTGCTGAATGAGTATATGGCTGATGGATGGTAGGATATACATTCTTCTCAACTTAAAGATTTCGGGGATGAAATTCTTTAAGTACGGGGGAATGTAACACCCCGTAATTTCATAACACTAAAGAGAAAAAATTAAAGGATAATTAATTTAATATTCAGAATTAAGGAAAATGGACTACGCCCTTTCACCTCGAAATTCTAGTCAAGATAGACATTTGGTTTGCGTAAAACGGACATCGTATGAAGAAGTTATGAAGGTTTGAAATTTATATATGCGCAGAAGAATTATATATATAATAAATCAGAAAAATCAGAAAACAGTTTGAAATCCGAAAATAAGGAGGTAGCAATTTTCCCGCCCCAGGGGAGTCGACCCCTTAGGGGGATGTCGACCCATGGGTCGACCCCCCTAGGGCTGAGGTGGAAGTCGAATTTCTGGGGCTGGCAGCTATATATACAGGCTCATTTCTCTTGTTTTCTTCATTGTAAATCAATGGAGGCCAAATGCTGTCAGTGCCTGGACTAAATCAGATTCTTTTTCCTTCTTCTGCAATTAAAGATTTAGAGATTCAAGTGTAGACCTGTTCTTCTTCTAGTCCTATTTCTCTAATCCAAACATTGTGAGTTTCAGTTATTTTTAGATTTAAATAACTAAAAGTAAAACATGATACGACTGTTAAATTGGATCTATGCATGTGACTGAATTATACCAGATCTATTGTAAATTATGAATCTATGACATTTTGAATTAGTTATGACTTAAATCTCAATCTTTATCATATCGGATCTATTGCAACTTGTGGACTTAAGATGTTACGACATATTATGACTTGGGTCTAAATCTTTATCAGGACGGATCTACTTTTGATTTTAGATCTGGCTTATCATTTAGATTAGCTTGTGCCTATCATATTGGATCATAATTAGTTGGACATCTAAATTGTTATTTAGATCTTGTTACACTTATTGTGACATTCCTACTATGTTAGGACTAGTTTAATTATCACAAGTTCACCAGATCCATTCTTGTATGTCCACCTAATCACTATGTTAATATATATGCTAGTTATGTTAGAATAATCACTATTGTCATCTTCCCGTCACCTTTCCTTTTTATTGTTTATGGCCAGGCTACTTTCTAGCCTAGGCACGCCGCCAAATATATGTGAATGTGTTAGTTAGGGAATGGGGGAAAATATTAGAATTTGCATAATTTGTATAATGTATATGAATTTGGACATATAATTCACTATGAACGTAATTAGGGGAAAAAGTGGCACGAAACCTATAAACTATAAAGACATATGTGAAAAATTGGATAATAATGAAATGCCTAGGATTACAGTAATTTGAAACTGTAATTGCACTTATGACACGCGGTTAGATTGCATTTTTAGTGGATGTCTTCCCAGACCCGGCCGGCATATCCAGTAACCACAAATGCTGAATCTAATGCGAGGTGTCTAAGTGTACGAATACGAGACGGGCTAAGACACAAGGTTAGACCCAACTTGTGGAGGAAGTCTGCCCGGACCCGACCGGCATATCCAACATCCATAAGCTGTAGGCCTAATGTGGGAGGTCTAGCCCATTATAAACCATAAATGGACATGGTAAGAAATTGAAATACTTAACCTAGTTGAATCCATAGGGATTGGGTGAGCATAAACATGAATAGTGGTTAAGTAGACTTTGTTGAACAATGGGAGGGTTAAGTTAAGTATATCTGAGATGGGTGGGTAATATATAAATATAGGCCTACAAAACTTAACCAATTGGGGTTTTTGTATTAAAGACATATATAGGTAAGCATAACCGGTAGAAAGATTGGGGTTATATAATTAAAGACACCTTTTAGGGTAAATTTAACATGTGGAAAACCTAGTGGGGGATACAAAACAAAGGGGAGATCTTGTATCATATTTTTGGGACCCGTTTCAGTCAGTAACCCGAAGTAGGTATCAAACAAAGTACTCTGAACTAGGTCGGAGAAGGGGCACGCTTACTAAACTGATTGTAAGAGATTCAAACATGGAGGACGGTGTGGGTGTCGCAAACCGACCGGGTCATGTGCGTGCATGGGCCGGGCAGAGGGGGATAAGACGACCGTGACACCTGTAGATATGGGGCTGTGCATATCAGCGAAGGGTTACCACTTTAGGACGTGATACATCCTACGGTGGGGCCGGCATAGAGTATCTACGTGGATTAGGGAACCGATCGATTAAGGTAGGGGTTAGAATACATTCGGACGTATGCCTAAGTCTACCACGTTATAGTGGAAGGGGTTATCTCATTCTAGTTATACTAGTAATGGTGCAGAGTAATCATTATGGATGCGCATACACTCTATCATGTTACCTTATCATACTTACCTTTTGTGATGTCATCTTTCTTATCCACTTTATATGCTTGTCATCCTATTTTTATTTATTTACTTGCTAAAAATAACTGGACTCGCCAGACTTTATGTCTGACCCTTTTTGTTTCCTCTTCTTTCTTCCATCCCACCCACCAGGTTCTCAGGGCCGGAACACTCAGGCTTGACCGTGATTCTGCTTTTATCTTGCTAGGAGCTTCTCACGAAGTATTGCTCAATTTCTTATCTCTACTATGGCTTTGTCTCTTTTTGGGGAATTAAGCTTTTTTATGTACTTTGATGGAACAAGACAGAAAGTTTTATATTTTTGTAATGGCTTTTATGTAGTTTCAGACTTGTGATATATTGGACCACGATATTTTGATTTATGTTTGAAATAAAAATTTGAATTCCTTTGTTGCTTTTATATCTGTCTTGTAATGTTTATGTTTACCTGTAACGCTTCACGAAACTTAATGCATTCTCTTAATAAGTGACATTAACGGACGTGGGGTGTCACAAATATGGAGATAAGGGATCTCACTGATGTATGCCACGATTTGATGAAGTGTAGCCCTTTGGAATTGCATGAAAAAGGATATAAAAGCTTGCAATAGAAAGACATTCACAAATTATGTTGACAAAGTGCGTAGGAAACCCCATACAAGAGAGTAGAAAGCACATAAATTCTCTATTCACCATATCGTATGCCTTCTGCAAATCCAGTTTGACACAAAACTTAGAAACTCCATACTTCTTGAAGTCTCGCAATAGTTAGTGTGTCAATAAACTATTATCACCTATATTTCGATCTGGGATAAAAGCGAATTGATTTTCAGCAATGAGGTGATTTAGAAATGGATTTATTCTATTACACACAATCTGAAAAAAAAATCTTGTAATACACATTACAGCAAGAAATAGGCCTGTAGTGTGTAATATTGGTTGATTTATCAGCTTCCTGAATAAGTGTAATAAAAGTGTGGTTGCATCCCCGGGGAAGTTTGGCAGATTTATATATGTCCTGCATCGCCAATAATAAATCAAACTTGAGAACATCCCAATGTAGTTTGTAAAACTTTGAGTTCATTACATCCGGTCCTGGGCTGGAGACATCATGGATTGAAAATACTGCCTTATGCACCACTGCAATAGATATATCACATAAAAGAAATCCTGATCATCTTCATTTATTGTGTATGTGGACTGGAATTCTGGGAAGACAGTATTTAGTGACCCATTGAGTAAAGAATTATAATAGCTAATAGATTCTTGCTCAATTTCTGAATCTTTATACACTGGCTGACCATCATCAGTTATGAAAGCCCGAATATTATTCTTGAATTTCCTCGATGTCATTTTAGAGTAAAAAAAACTTCAAATTAGTGTCACCTTCCTGCAACCATGAGACTTTTGGTTTCTATTTCAAAACCCAAACATTCTGATTTTGTTGTAATTGGAATTGATGTTTAGCACATACCCGTTCTTCATATATACCCAAATCTATTGGATCGTTGTCTACTGCCTCTTCTAAAGCATTGAAATGCCCTCAAATTGAGATAATTGATTTCCATGATTCTGTCGAACTTTATTCCATGTCTTTAACTCACATATACATGCAACCAGTTTGCTCGAAAACTGGTAACTGGAGAAACCCCATGTTGATGCTGATAATCCCTTAGAAATACATTAGTCATATCCCTCAAGCATGTGCCAATTATTGCAGTATTTAAATGGATAACCCTTCTCGTTTTCAGTAGGAATTAAGTCAACCATTATTGGATTATGATCACAAGTCAATTGAGAGAGAATGAGATCTTTCAAATCAATAAATTTCTAAACAAAGGTAGTATTTGCCAAGATTTTATCAATGTAAGTAGCTAAACCCTTTCTTCTTCACGTGAAAACTAAAACCAGTGGGCTTTACCTCTATTAAACCAGAATGCATTAAGCAGTTTTGAAACTCTCTAATTTGCTGAAATGGTATAGGACGTCCCCCTTCTTATCCTTGGGTGATAGAGCATTATTGTAGTCCCACATAAGAATCCAAGCTTCATTGATTTGTCGAGACAGTTTTATGATGTTTTCCCATAGTTTCTGCCTTTCGGAAAAACTATTGCTACCATATATAATAGAGAAAACAAGGGGAATGCAACTTGAATAATTTTCATTGACCACACTGAAGAATTCCAAAGAACTAAATCAAGTATCAAAATAACTAAAACAAGTATGAATGTTGTGTAGAAGATGAGAATTAACCATACTGAAGAATCCCAAAGAAGAAGAATTCTACCTGTGCACTCACTAGAATCATTAGTAACAGAACACCATTGAGATGGAAGTTTCTTGCAAAACAAATTTAAATTACTAGAACTAAGTTTTGTTTTTACTAAGCCAATCACCGTTGGATTAAATTTAGTCAGGAGAGAAAGCACATCATTCATACGTTTTAGTATGCTCATTTCCCTGACATTCCATGTGAGAAATGTCATTTATTTGAGGATGAGCTCCTCAAATTTCTTTTAGGAGAAGTAGTTTTTGCAGCAGCTTTTGATGAATCCAAATAATTGGGATTTTTTTGTAACAAAACCTGACATGTCTATGGTTTGTTCCGGTTCAACATCATCATTGATGACTTTAGCTATGTGTTCAATATCATTCTAATGTAGGTCTTCTGGTTGTTCAGTATCTAAAAAGGCCAAATCATCATCTGTGGATATCTCTATGGGTCTCTCTTCCAATGGCGCATCCGACGTGGATGGCTGTTCAGTTTTTTTTTTTTAACTCATGTCGGTTTTGAATTCACTTCATGCACTGAAGATCGATGTCCAAAAACTTTGCACTGATTACACTTAAAAGGAACATACTCAACATTAACTTGATACTTATCACCGTTTGGAAGTAACACAGGAATGGTTTCTTTAATTCTGCATTTATATCAATGGCTATCTGGACTCTACCATACTTAGTGTATTTCTTCTCTACTGTTTTTTCGTCTATACGTAGAGGATTTCTAATAAAAATAGTGATTATTTGCAGAGTATCCATCGTCCACATCTCAATCTTCAAATTATGCAGATGAATCCAAATTTGAACTTCAATGGTGTTAAATTTAGAGTAGTCAATAATCGGGAATCCACTGATCAATTAACAGCAACTTTCCGAAATAAGAGTATGTATTTCTTTCCATATTTTGTCGAAATCATCTTTATTTTCAAACTGCACAGCAAAACGATATGAAGGAGCCATATGAATTTGAAAACTTCCGGATGGTTTCCAGACTCGTGATATATAATCTTTTAATTTAACAAATGACAGTCAACAATCAATAGGATGCAAAATGATGGTATCAGTCCATATCGGCTCTGCCTTCTTGAAAACATTTGCAGAAAGAAGAACACAATCAGGCTGAGGTTAAATGAAGCAAATAGCATGGGAGGAAGATGATGGGGCAGCACGAACCGCTTCAACGTATAATCATGGAGGAGTCGGCTGGCCAGAATGTGGTGAAGAGGATGAAGCCGGTTATGGACCTAGCATTTTACGATGAGTGGGTAGTGGGCAGTTAAAAGTCGATTCTGCCATGTTTTCAGTTATATTTTAATATTTATAAGTGTTAGCACACAAATATGTGATTTGGAATATGTTATTTGATCTTGGGTTGATTGAATTTAGTGATTCAATTCGTTGATTCAATCATGTTGTGTCAGCTTTCATGTCTGCTTTTGTATCTGTTTTAGCCTATGTCATTTATTTGTCTTTTTTCATGCAAGTTGAGAATCCTCACTCACGATCATCATTGTGAATTGATATCATTTGAAATGTCATACGAAATGTTAGGGTTACTTTAGAAAACCCGATTTTTTTGTTTGCACATATACGACACGCACACTTATGACATATATGACATGAAATTGACGGTGATGATTTATGCTGACATGGATGATTCATTTAAAATATTATATTATTTGTTATTATACAGCAGGTTCACTGTAAATTTGAGAAAAAAACATTGTGGGTTGAAATTATATATACTCGAATCACTATATAGATTTAGGAATTGAAACTGAATTTATTAGGATGCGAGTTGAAATTATAAATAGCCATAAATTGAATATTAAATGGATTGAAATGATGTATATCATTAACATTTGGCCTAGGTAGAAAATTATATACGGACACTGTTTGTCTATATCAAAAGTGTTTTCTGAATTTATAAAAATATTATGATTTCATAAAAGTGTTTTAGAAATTTATATTTATATTCTAAAATAAAATTATATGTTATAAATTTTAATATATACAAGTTAATATATGTTTTTATACTAAATTTAATTAATACTTTAAATTATAATATCACTTAGTTTGAAAATTGAGATAATATAAATTGTTTTATAATAAAAATTGATAAATCTTTTAATATAGAATATATATTTTTAATTTTTAAAACTATATATATATATTATAAAATATAAGCATGTAAAAGTTTAAAGAGAAGTCGGAAGTTTAATGTTAATTTGATTTGTTTAAATGACTTAATTAAAACAAAATTATCAAGTTAAGTTAAATTGATCTTTTAAATGTGATTTGGAAAATAATGAAATGGGTTATATGAATTTATTACGATTAGAAAAACTTAATATATTAATATTATAATAATATATTAAGTAAATGTTTTGAATCTGAATATAATTAAACTCAAAATTTAATAATCGGTTAAATTGAAATTTAGATATGAACTTTATGAAGAGAGTGATTTGAATTAATTTGAATTCTGAAGAATAAAATCAGATAACCCAATTTGACTGCTATTTTGAAATGAACTGGGCTTAAAATTTTATTCTTTATAGTTTAAAATTGATTTGGAGTAAATTTGTTGAATCTGAATTAATGAAACAGAACTTTGGAAAATGTGAATGAGTGGTTTGGATTGGACCGTTTCAAGTTATTTAAAATTTGTATTACACTACATTAAACTAAACTAGTTTAACTATGTAAAGTTAATCTTTATTTTATAACTATTTTAATTTAACTATTTTTTTATATAATTAATATAATAATTACATATTTTAAATTTATTTTAAATCAAATTATTTTATATAAATACAATTATTTTAAATAAAACTATTTATACTATATTAATTATTTTAATTAAAATTTGTTCTTGTCCAAGCTATTGAATTCAAGCTTGTTAATATAAAGATTTTTTAAATAATGACATTTGAGATGTAGGAATGTGAAAAAGAAAATGAAAATTTGTTAATAAACAGTTTTGTCAATATGAAATCAGAATCTTGAACTTAATTCAAAACGAAATTGATTTGTATTAAAATTTATGAACTTAATCAAATGGTGAATTGATTTGAATTAGGATTTATGGCAATGAAATATTTAAATGCGATTATTGGGATATAAACCAATATTGTTATTCTGATATATGGGTAAATATATTCAAAAATAAATGACCACAGTATGAAATAAATGATTAGTGCTTAAAGAGACCAAGGCCGGATATTGTCACTCTCTGCCAATACTGGAAACCACTTTAACAACTGTGCACGTGGTGGAGAATCCAGAATGACGTAGTTTGGTTTGGTGAATGCTATCGGAATGAAGTAAGAGAACGGTGATGTGATTTAGGGCCCCTTTAATTATGAGAATGTGTTTCGAGGCGGGCAGTATTGCAGTTAACCATTACTCCTGGTTCAGTCATGCAATTGGTAGAATCCTATCTTGAGTATTACCTCATATGCCTTGTCATATTATCCTAATCGATCACCTACAATTTTGATTTGTGTCGTACCTACGGAGTTTCATCTAATAACCACTATTTACAGTGGATTTTATGGTATCTGTATAGACTACGACATTATAAACAATGTAAGGGTATTAATGGTAATCCCTCTTACACTATTTTCAATAGTATATTTAACTGTAGACACTATTGTAATAGCCTATTGTATTATATAATATATTGTTTATTGGATCCTTAAAAAATGTAATCTTAAACATTCTCTTAAGTTAATTATGCATTTCATTTGAGCATTTCATCGGAAGTTGATTTACTGTTGAACATGTTAATCCTGACTCAAGTTGCAACATCCCAGATTTTTGAACGTTAATTACGAATATTTAAATTTGCTTTAAATAATGATTTGGTAATATAAGTGGATTTTATATCAAATTTATTTATCGAAAATGGAGTTAGAGCATATAATTTATATATTAATTAAAACAAGCTCGTAACTTCGTGGTATTTCGTAATATTGAGTTTAAATCAGAATTCTTTGATACAAGAAATGTTTAAATCTATTTGATTATATTTTCATAATGAAAGAGAAAAATGAAGATTCATATTGTAGATTGCAAGTTATGTCCAATTCAATTTTTCAAATAATCGCTATGGAAATCATTTATAAATTATAACGTTTAATTAATAAATATAAAGGAATTTCTACATATTTGAATATTGTTTAATCCGGAATTTTAAATTTAGAGTTTAAAATATATATTGGTTTATTTTGAAGCTGTAGAAAAATTCATTTGGAGATATACGATAATAATTTAGTATTGAATTATTTTCGATGTGAATATATTTTATTGATATTATATAGGCATCAAAAATGATTATTTTTCAAACGGTCTCCGTTTTCAACAAAAAGAATTTTATTGGAATACATGTAGCTAATTGTTGCTAGATGTCAAGTTTGGAGCCAATTGGAGTTATTTTATTCGCTGACACAATTTAAATTTGAACTGATAAATAAATTGAATATAAATTAGGGTCGTTTTTGCAAACGGAGTCGATTTTCGAACGAAAAATTTCAGTGGATCTGAAACATCAAGATATATAAGTACGTCTATTTTCCTTGTGATTGAAGCTCACTTGTGACCATGTGAATTTATGAACGGCCATTAGCAGTAAAATTTAATAACCTATATAATTGGATGTATTAAATCAAAAGGGAAATATAGTATAAAAATGTGTAGCCTACCCTATCATCTAACTAAATAAAATGTGCACCTATATTTATTAACAAATGAGCACAAGCAAATAAATTAGAACTGGAACCTATTTCTTACACATAAATTAGATTCCCCAACTTGCTTGTGTGTCAATCTGTTTTTCCTTCATTTCGAAATTTTGCGCTCTGCCTTCTTTGTTCAAATATCAAGTTGTTGTTCCCATTTTTATCCTCCCTTACAACCTACTATTTCATTTTATCGTTTTCATCCCCAACTGCTTGCATCAACAATTTTAAACAAATAGTTTTGACTGTCTTCCAAACTGATTTATGGCTTAATATATATATATATATATATATATATATATATATATATATATATATATATAGAAAAGAACAACGTACATGAAAATTTCACAATTTTTTCTGTACAAATGCAAACTGACAGCCTATTTCTTCATTCTTCGAGCAAACCTAGGTGTTAAAAATATAAACATGGAGATCCTAAAAAATTCAAATCGCAGACCTAAGTATGGAACCGCATAGGCCTTCATGCATGCTACTTTGTACCAGCTGAAATGGGGCGGGGGAAGGCACTAGGGCACGTGAGGCTTGGGTCAATGGAGAAAGGGACTGGGGCGGAGCGTTTGATAATTACCGACCGGCTTCAGTTGGTCAGAACTGGGTGCAGTAGCGACAATCTCGTATGGAGCATGGTGTGTGGGATATGGGGTTATCACTTATTCATGCAGTGGAGTAAGTTTTTGAATAGGGGAAGTCATGCGTGGAAGATTTATTCGTAGCAGGAAATGGCGTGTGATCTTGAGAACAGTAGTGGAGAGGTCAAGTGGAGGTAAGACATGGAGGGCAGGTGCAGTGAGGATATATTTTAGAATGAAGGAAGCTTTCGAAATGAACAGGTAGAAGATGGAGCTACAGTAGCTTGCGTGAGTTATAACGTGAAGTTAATATGCCTAATCAACATTTATTTGGGCCTAATAACGTTTTTAAACATCCCTAAACATTTGTATATGTAAGTAGAAAGTGCCTAGAAAGATCTCGACATATTTGTTAATACTAATCCGTGCTTAGCACTTTCAATTGTTAACAGGATATTTGTTTGTAAAAAATACAAAGTTACAAACGTTAGTAAAACAGATTATTGATACACTTATAACCATACTGAATCAAATAATAAATGCTACTATGATCATATAAGCACAGTTTATATATGTTGATATAATATCAAGTAAATAACATATACTCTTTTTTACTAAAGCGGACCACTCAATATTTTGGGATTACACAAATGGATCTGTGTACGTAGGGAATAATAATACTACCTTCTACAAGTTTATAATGTGCCTGGACAATTTGAAATTTAGCCTAAGCAATATATATATATATATATATATATATATATATATATATATATATATATATATATATATATATATATATATATATATATATATATATATATATATGCTTAACGTGCTGATGCCCAAACACGTTCAGATATGCCTAATGATGTTTACGTTGAATATATGTATATTTAAGAGCCTAATCACGTGTTTTAGGTTATATAAATGCATGCCTAATATTGTTTAATAATGTAGCCTAATCATGTTTTATAATACACTTAATCAAAGCATAACGTACCGTGACCTGGTACTTGAAAGTGCCTAATTTATTGTATTTAATCTGGACATATGGTAGTACACTACACGTGACTTAACTTAATATGCGCCTATCCCAATCTTTTATATGCCCAAGTAAAATGTATACATATAGTGCTAAAACATATATAAAACAGTATGTTGTGATTTTTTTTATGTGCCTAACTAAATTTAATTAACGTAAGTAATTTTTAAGGTAAATAATTATTTTAAAATTTTAATAATGTTAATTATAATAATATTATTTAAATGGTGAATACCGCATTGAAATTATAACTTAGTAATACTGTAATGGAACCGGACCAGACAAGGAGCGTGAAACCGTGTCGATGAGCATAATGTCACGGAGCTGGTATGGTCCGAGTTAAACGCAGCTGGAAGCTTGTAAAACGAACCGTTCTAACAACGAATGGAAAACCCAAGGTGATTTTTACTCACTCAGTTTATCCCACTTATATTTCATATAAGTAGGGTTTTTATTTTGTTTGCAATGTTTGCTAATGGTTGATGATTGGATGATTATTTGTATGTATGCTGAATATTTTTTAATTAAATTAAACATTTGTTTAATTTAATCGAATTAAATCGTTATTCTAACGATTAGATTCCAAACAAGGTAACTAACCTTGTTGGTTACGTTTATAATAATATAAACATATTAAATAAATTGGATGCTCGATTGGATGTTATTAATCGATTGTAAACTGTTATTAGTTAAGCTGTTTATTTCTGTTTAACCATGATGAATGAAAATAAATATATTGTTGTATTGAAATTGAGATAACCCATTTTGATGCAAGGAAGGACAGGTTGGAAGAATCCAACCGGATTCCTCAAATATGTTGTTTACCTATATGAACTGTTTAATAAATATGATTGATTCTTGAATCCAAATACAACATTTATTTGATATAACCAACGAATGATATTGGTTGAGTAATTATCAGCAAATGGCCTGAGAATGAATCTTTTATAAAAGATTGATTTACCGTCAGGTAAATCAATAGAAAGGAAGTTATAAAATTTGTTTTTATAACTAAAGATAGATTTGAAATCTATTTTCTATAGATTACTTTTAAACGAAAATTTCTTAAAGGAAATAAATAATTATTTTATCTAGTAATTGTATAATGTGTATATTAATCGAGATTCGTATGTTATAGAGTTTTATAAGCAAATAAAGTTAACTATTATTCTAAAATAACCTTTAAAGAAAGATTAAATATTTTATTAATAGTTAATGATGAAGTAAACTTTATAATGTAAAGGAGCTGAGGTTAATTATTATTTAACTAAATCAGGGAAATAATCTGGTAATAAGAATTCTGTTAATGAAGCTAAATGTGGTATGAAGACCCTATGTATAATCATAAAGGATTTTTAATAAGTTTTACTCATATTTATGAGTTAGAATTTTGATTTATTTCCTGAAAGGAATTCTATAAAAAGGATTTAAACAAGATTTAATATGAGTTGAATTCGAACGAAATCTTAAGTAAATTGAATTGAATTTAATTATAAAGGTGAATCTCTAACGATAAGATCTATAGATAAATATTTTAAATATGAAATGAAGACACTACAAGAAAAATACCCTATTGCAACTAGCTATTTGCAACAGGCGATAAATGACAGTTGCAGTAAGTGATATTTAACAACAGACCCATTGTGGCCGTTGCAATAGATAATATTTAGCAACAGACCTTTTTTTTTTCTGTTGCGAAAAGCATATTTTTAGCAACTACGCTTACCTTCGTGTTGCAAAAACATACTTTTAGCAACTGTGCTTCCATAATAGTTGCAACAAATATATTATTTGCAACTGCGCTTCTTAGTCAGTTGCGAATAAATATCTTTAGCAACTGTTTTCGCCACTTGCAATAACTGTATTTTTTTGCAACTGGTAAAGCCAGTTGCGAAAAACATATTAAAAATAAGCACAGGCTTTTAATGATTAACTTTTGATAATTAACTTTAAATAGTTACTATTAATTGATTAAGTGCTAGTAATTGTATAATATTTAAGATTATTATTTAATAATTTTTAATTAGGAATAAAATTTAAGTATTAGATTAATTAATAAAATTTAAGTATGAACTAATTTATAATTAGTTTTTGATAGAAGTATTTTTATGAATTAATTTATAGTTTCTGGTTAACATTAATAATTATTTTTATATTTCTAATATTATATTTAATTATTAGTGATTAATAAATTGTATTTCTGAATAATTGGTAAAGCCAGTTGCGAAAAACAGACTTTTAAATATATTTTTTTCCTTCCACCTTTGCTAAGCATAATTACTATTAAATACAAAAGCACGAAGTAATAGATATATTTAGCTAAAATTTGATAAATATTAAGTAATAATAATTAATTGAAATGAATTAATACTTTAATAATTTATCATATGGTTAGTTATTAGTAGTGTGTAAATTATATTTAATAATTATTAATTACGTTTAATAATTAATAATTCTAATTAGCAACAAATATTAAATAATTAATAAATATTCATTATATATTGTATTTAACAAGTAATATTCAATTATAATTAAGAAGTAAAACAAAAGTTATTAAATTTGATAATTAATACTAATATGTATTTTTATTACTTAGTATTTAATATTTATGATAGATACTTCATGTTTTTTATTCAAAATTAGAAAGAAATCAAAACCCGCGTTTAACCTGCGTTTTAAAGTTAGCAAAACATTCAAAACATTAGTAAAAAGCAAAACGTACAAGTTACCTACCGGTTACAATAAAAAAAAAGGCGGCATCCTTAAATTTCATCCCCCACTCATTCCACTTTCACCGCCTTCCTCTTCGTCATTTCTAAATCTGATACCTCACTAAATCAAAATCCCTAAAACCGATCCCTAAAATCGATCCCTAAAATCACGAATCACAAATCGCCTACCCAGCAGATTGGAACATGAGTAAGAGAGATAGAGGTAATTATATAAGAAGCACCCAACATCCAATAGAGTCGGGCCACCCCCGCTTCATTCCTTGCGTTCCCCACTATTAAGGCAAATCTGGTGAGTTTTAAATCGTTCGCTCTTCCCCTTTTTGGATTTATTAGATATTTTTTTTTTTTGGGGTAAGTTTGGACTGAAGAATATTATCTACAAAATTAGGATTTATTTGATATTAATTCAGCATATGTGTATATGGTGGCCAGTCAAATGTATAATTCATATAATAATATAAAGTGGATCTGGTGAGGAATTTGAGGTAGTTTTAGGGTTTTGGATTGAATTTTCTGGTGGCGCTGATTGATTAAGATTAGCGATTTGTGTTGATTTGGTTGGAGACGTGGAGGATTTGGAGACGATGTTTCTGGTAGGTTGGTGAGGCAGTGAATTGGAGGCGGTCGATGTACACGAACTTTCATTAGAAGTAGAACAGTGGTTGAAAAATTAGACTCAAATATTTGTTTTTATTTTTAGTGATGCATTTAATGCTCTTTTCAACAGAATACTTGTTACCTTAGTGGTAAAACGAAATCAAGATCTAATTTTAAGTTTACATCGAGTAATTGATCACCCGAATATAAAACATTCATGATCTATTTTGGATGTTAAATTTAATTGTTATATACTTATGTATTAGTGCTGAAAAGCATCAACGGTCAACCAATTTCGCTGTAGAAGGTGATGCGCCGATATTAATTTTTTTATGACGCAACACACAAACTAGAGTGGATGATGCAGAAAATGTGCCCGTTTATTTTAAAATAGTTTTACTTTGTATTTTTGATTCAATATTGTTGATAATGATGAACTGTCACCTATGTAGGAAGACATACTTAGTTACTAGGAGCATGCCATAAGTTTAGTAGTGAATAGAAAACGAACACATTGGTTACTTCGTTAAAAAATATGTGCCCGTTTATCTCAAAAATCCCCTGCTGTAGCTTCGGTTTCGTCCACTGGAGTTTGCCGTGTTGTGTCTACTCAGGTCGCGCATGTTCCTTCTGCTTTGGGCGACTCCTCGTGTGCTTCAACTATTTCTCTTTTTGACTTTGGGTCCACTGTTATTGTCCCTCCCCTTGCCGATGCTCCCCAACATCCCATGCCTGCGCATACTGCTGTTCATGCTGCGCTTGTGCCTCTACATAGGGAGTTCAGGAGGGAATTAGGGGGAAGAAGATAATTCGCAGATAAAAGAAAAGTAGAAATCAGAGAGAATTGATAAATTAGTTAGCCTGATTCATTTCTCAACCATTACATATTTATATTAGTGCCTACAAATAGAAAAGAACCAAGTGGCATTAAAATAGTTGCTGAAATAAAAATTACACAGTAATCAGTAAATTCCTCCTCTAAAAGGTGGCCTAATTTATTTTGTAGCATAATTAACTTCTTTCTCCTAGTCCAAGAACCTTGATGGCCTATGGATGGTCCTCTTTGGCCTTGCATTAGTGGATGGTTGGGTGCATCCCTCATAAGTTGAATCACAAACAAACTAAAATGTTTGAATATCTTGATACTGAGATGCCAGACTTTAGGAAAACGTCTCTTGATTTTCATCTTAACGCACCCAAACAAAACCATGGGACAAGTTTGCTTCTCTTAGATATGAAAAGTTTAGAGATGAGGGAATGGTTGTTTTGAAATTGTCGTGTGTTAATTGATGTTTCCCCATGATAAAAATGGAGAGCCAAAACGTACATCGCTCTTTTCAAATGCACTAAACTTTCTAATGGAAAAGCAATGACAGAGTGAGATTAATAAAGTTAAAAGAAAAATGGTTTGATGATCATAGAATAATCTGCCTTTTTCCCTTAAAAAGGTTCATTCTATTTTTAGGAAATAAAATAAATTACCCTATGCTGATATACCATGACTCTGTTTGTTTGGATGTTGATGTACAATCTGTTTTACTGAAAAGGAATGTTGTCTTATTTACCTAATTGTGATTATTATTAAAATCCACTGGTTTATTTATTAAGTAAAGACCAAACTGTTCAGCCTCGACAAGTAAGGCGTTGAACTACTCGCACTTCCGAAGGAAATTATGAGTTTGAATTCACTATAGTAAATTGTTCTCTTTTATACTGACAACCTCACATGAGGAGTGGAATTCAAAATAAATTATATCACTCACGGATAAAACCAACTTTACTATGTTTATTCTTGGTAAATCGATCATAGATTATAAATTTCACTTTGTTTGTAATCTATTCGTTTTATTTGTGTGCATATTATGCATTGTTTTCTCCTCCATATAAGATAACTTCACTCCTGCACATTTCTTTTATCTCTGCAACCTTAATTAACTTATTAACCTTTGGCTCTATTATTATTATTATTTAAAGGAAAAAATGCTGTACTGATTTTTGGTTTTCGTGTAACCGTTTGTTGGGTTTGAGCAAAGATTAATGCTACACAAATGCATTGATCCCATCTTCTTTTATGTAGTAATGGCTGCCAAAATAACTGTAATGTGACCCAACTTTTTGGTCCGCAACCTAAAAATTTCATCTTTGGAGAGGTATTTTATATACTCTGGCCTTATGATATTACTCCGGCCTTATGATCCAATCAAGTTGTAGGAAGTGCAGTTTATTAATTTTTAGATGTATAAATTTAATTGGTAAAAATAATTGATTTTTTATTTAGCTATGATTGTTGTATTTCTTGTATATAGGTAATTACTGATTAAAGATTGCTGATTGGTAATGAAGAAGAACCTGTTTTGGATATTAAGATCATTGTAAGTATTTCTCTGTCTCTTATTTTGCTTAGTCATTACTGTTTGAATGATATCATTAATTTTTGTCATAAGTCAGCTATGTATTCTGTTTATGAATTGCATTTTGGTACAAGCTGAAACCCATCTCAAACCGTATGTAATTAAGTATATACAAATGTTTAAAGATTATTTCAAAACCATAAATAATATTACTGTTGTGACCATTTGCCACTTAGAGACAAGTGGCTCGATTGGCAGAAGTACCCTCCTCTCCTTTTCTCTGCTGAAAACCTTGATGCAAAACCCAGTTTTCTTCTGTACATTGTTGAATGAAGTAAATAGTTAGAAACTATCTTGTTTTAGAGGACATGAAAATAAAAATAAAAAAAAGTCTAGTAAAAGGTACAATATACATTACTATCATTACTTTTTTTTCACTCTGTTATGTTCCGATCAAAGATACAAGAGACAGAAGCATAGTTGGTTATCAGAATTTTGCTATATGTCAGTAAGACTTGATCTCTATTGTTAATGATATGTATTGGTTACTTTGTATGATAACTATTTTCCTGATTAATATCATCTTCGGCCAATTGATCAAAGAGCATTTGAAAGGTTAATATTTATTGTACCATACTTAGAACATACACTATTGTTTTTCCTTGGTTATTTATGGAATCCAGTACAATATGGTAATGACGTTTGATTAAGAAGATACAAAACAAACAAAATATGACGTTCAAAACTTCCAGTGCACAGTGACATATAGAAAGCTAATTGTTATAATCACTATTCAAACAGTGAACTAATGCTAACTTCACCTTTGCAATACCACTTCTAACACTATGAGACAAGATCTGATCTGGCAGGAACAAACTTTGGATGTTTGTCATTAAATATTAACAAAATATCATATGTTCTAGTAAACAATTCCTTTCCCCTCCTCTCTTCTAGGTAGCATCAGTTATTAAATATACTAGAGTCACCCCTCACTTGCAGCTTAAATTTCATGGTTGACCTCTTACCTGCCCATTTTTATTTCTTTTATGCTACATTATATAATATATATTTGGTATGCTTATAGTACTTAATCCATCTTCACACAGATTTTCTTTTGCTATATCTAGCTATACATGTAATATGAGTTGCTATATCTAGTTATATATACATGTAACATGAATTTTCGAACCATGTAAGAGGTAACATGAGTTGGTAATCTTCTATTTTAAAAAATAACGTATTACAGGGTTTGGATCCAGCTATAATGGCACCAGTGTTCTAACTGAACCTTTGTTTTATGGTTTCATTCATTTGCCTCTGAGTATTTATGTATTTACATTTTCCAAAGGCATGGCAACTACGCGAAGAAGGGAGATTGAAAGAGATAGTGGATTCAAGTCTAGAAGGATACCCCGAAGAAGTATTAAGATATGCAAAAGTTGCACTCTTTTGCGCACAAGCCGCAGCTCAAAGAAGACCCTCAGTGGCCCAAGTTTATTCTCTTATTGTAGTATATGTATGATAGGGTAGAAATATGAGTAGAGAATGCTTTATTCGAAAAAAATATGTTGTGTCAGAGAAGAAATTGTTACACATGAATGGTGTATGAAAATTGTAGAAACTTTTATTGTAATTGTTTGTACTATTAAAACTTTGTTAAAATAAAAATTTTATTTGTTTATTTCATTCTGTGATATACGCTATTACTAAAACAAATACATTTAATATGTAATATCTATAAGCTATATTTTTTTTTATAGATTTATGAATCTATTGCAACGGGCATATACTGTTGCAAAATGGTCTGTTGCAACAACAGATGCCAGTTGCAAAAAAGTATACCGCAACGTTTTATTGCAACAGGCAGAAAACGTTGCAGACTTTTTGCAACTTCGGCTATACCAACAGGCGCGGGCCTGTTGCAATTGGTCTACTGCAACAGATATTGCCTGTTGCGAAAAGTGTTTTTTGTTGTAGTGAGATTATTTAAAACAAAACTAAGGTAACTGGTTTTAAAAGGGATTCTAGAGTAAATAGAAGTGTTGGGATAATTATTGGAATGAGATTTCGTTGATAAACTTCTATCTATTCCGAAGATAAGAATGTTGTCGACTCAAGGTCTGAGAGGTAAATAAAATACCCCAACTTGAACGACTTTATGATTATCCAAGAATGATATAGGTTTAGAAACGAGGGTAGTTGAGGGAGTTAAACTTAATATTTCCATGAAGGATATTATAAACTATGATTTGAAGAGTAATAAGTTGATTTGGAAATAAGAACCGAAAAAAGCGGTATTCCAAATGTTGGAAGATTTAGAAATTTAATTAATAATTGTTCAGCTAAAGAGGCCGAGTGACGTTGTATACTAAACCAATGAATCCGTTTTATTTTTCTATGGATGAAGATCGTTTATTTTGATAGTTAAATCACCAACTATCAAAATCTAGCTAAAAAATTTACTGGAATGAAAAGACCGAGATCAGATTTATATTCGAAAACCATTCCAACCAGCAAATACATAAAAGTTGAAGATATAAGAGGATGATCGAGATGGAGCAATAAAGACCGTGGATCTTCATAAGTGGAAGAACTACTCATTGAATTTCGAAGGGTAGCTCCTGGAGATTTTCGATTTGTGATTCTGTCATGATTGAAATCTTCGGAATAGCAAGGACTTATCGTTATTGATCCTTGGGGTGATTCCTATATAGGATGCAGTATGAGAGTACCTTCGTTTCATCCTGTTCTTGGATGACTTTTATAGACGAATGTCAGACAGAGTATTTCCTAGTGGTCACGTACGTTGATTTTTACAAATACACCAAGTTTGGTGGCGGACAAAATTCTCTTGCTTAACACCTAGAGTATATTTATTGACGTCAATTAGTGATTTGACGGATTTGACGTTGTGGCATTGAAAAATATTGAGATGTTCTCTAGAAGATAAACGTGACCTCAAGCCTCATCAACCGGGAAATGGCAAAAATCGGGCAGGCAGTATGGCTAAGTGGATCATTCCCAAGAAGGGTGTATTATCACTATCTAGAGAAATTCCTTTTTGTATTCATATTCTTTCACTGCAGCAGCTTTCGGTAACGGTTGCTGATCCCAGTCGTGGGTGATAATACATTCGGTCCACCCAAGTTAAATGAGTGATCAGTCATGTGTGGCTGGGTTGCAAGATATTCTTGTTGAACCCCAGTGTATCCTCTCTAGAGCACATTGATCAAAAAGTGGTTCCATGCCTTATCATAGTCGGAATCCAATCTCCAGTAAGTGCGCTGCGGTTTTTGATTATAGATGATGTATGTAGAGCATGAGATGCACACGTTCTGCTATTTGATTATCTACTTAATAGACACAATTATAATATCAACAGATTTTCATATCAAAAATGTTTTGGGTTATAGTAAGGTAAAAACCATTCAGGTTTGTGTGTGGGCTGGTCTTACTATTATCCTTTTCTTTCGATTTTTTTTTTTGACTTTAACATCAAGTTGGATGTTACTTATAAAAACTTAGTGAGTTTTTCTCACGTTGGTTCACCAGACTGATCGGTGGCATTGCAATGCTCGGGTCAGACCGGGTTTTACAAGTTCAGATTACCGGATGCAGGGAAGTCCAGAGATAAGCTAGAGAAGTCCAGACGTATTGTATTATCTGGATTTATTCCGCTGTGTGATATATCTGAGGACGGGTTGTTATAACTGTCCAAGTATATTGATGTACTCCGATGATTGTAATTTTTTTTCCAAGCTCTCAATAAAGATTTATTTCTGCGTTATATTTTATCTGTTGGGATGTGAGACTCTATGTGATGTTGGTTCTTCTTCTTATTCTTCTGTTCTAATATTTCTTTCTTTTCTAATCCTCTAATTTCTTTCTATTAAAGATTCGTATTTTCGTGCACTTTGGGTTGGACATGTGTAATATTAGTCAACTTAAAGGATACGGATTTGCGGGATTTTACACAAGTGTTTTATTTATTTTTGAATTGATGCTCGATTCAGACTGAGGAGATCATCTTTCACGATTCATCTTTTAAGTGCTAGAGACCCACTAGAGATTCGGCTTATTATTTATATGCTATTGCTATTTTAGTATTTAGTTATTCCATTTGTATAGTTTGTTTATATAATAGGTTGTTATGTATCTAAAATTTTCTAGTGTATTAAATCATGAATCTGATATTTAATGTAAATTATTTTGAGATTTTACTAGGATCTTTAGAACTACTAAGTTAAGTATTCCACTACGAATTATTCTGCTATTTTTTATCTGTGATCTGTCTGTGTTCTGTGATTTGATTTTATTAAACTCCATGGTTAAAACAATTTTTTATGAATAATTTTAATTGCTTTTATTACCAACTTAAATGGTAAGAAAAAGCGGGATATTACACAATATATAGTACACACAAACTCCTGGAAGAATACAGAGCATATGATCAAATTTTATGAAGATGCAAGTTTGATATACTTTTACCAAAATATGTCCATTGAAATTTCAGTAGAAACAAAGTCAGAATAAGCTATCGAATTTGATTATTGTTTTCAAAAAATAACTTCAATGTGAATGTGAAAATAGATAAATTTCTAAAAATGTCAGATAAATTCTTTTTTAGTTAAACTACTTGAATTTGACACTTATATATATATATATATATATATACACACATGTATTTATGTGTGCGTTTTTGTAATGTGACGTTTTTTAGCATAGTTTTTCTCCCATCATTCCTATATTCAAATTAGTGCCTATTATATTTATTCTAAATTTTGGTTTCTTAGGAAATAATCATGCTAGAGAATGCATTTTGTAAAGCATCTTTTAAAAAAGGTTGTCATTTCCTATGTCAAACATTACTTCTCAGATCTTAATCCTACATGTAATTTTAAATTTTAACAAACTAAATCTTATGTTATGTTGCAATTAATGGTTACTTATTAAAACATAGGCAATCCACTGTTACTATTATTATCATCTTTCTAAGATGTTCGAAGATGGATCGTTGGTAGAGTGTTATTTAACTTAGCTCGGTTATACCAAAAGAAACTTGTATATCAAACTTAAAGAAAAGCTAAAATCCAAGAGAAAAAGATATATATACACACAAATCTTTAACCTTTGTGGGAAAGGAAAATATGAACAAAGTATAATTTTTAAATCTAAGCAATATAAGAAACTCAAATAACCTTTTATATCTTTCCAAAATTTAAATTTCCATACAAAGACTGGATCAAATTTTCATTTCATATGTGGACCAAAGCATGGTTTGTTTCAAACTTTTGAACTCAACCATGCTTTTGCAATAAGAATTGATTAATTATTTATATCTCTACTTTTATTTATCTCAATTACTCTACATTCTAACATTACAAGATACTTTACACCTCTCTTTACATTTATCTCCCTTGTTTCGGCTTCAACAACACCAAATATAGCTTCCTAATTTAAAAAGTAATGATAACAGTTGACTTTTTAAGTTATGAAATGGAAAGATACATAGAGTTGGACGATATAATTTGCGGTGTAAAGAAGAAGAGGATTTGGGGATGCAAATTGCATTTTTAAAAGACATAATTTAACCAAAGTAACCTACAACCAGATTTGTAAACCTCTAATTAAGAGGAGAATTAAAATTTGATACACGGATAAGTAACATGAAAGTAGATGATTTAGAAACATGATCTTCACTCCAAAAATAGTATGCAATAAAATTTTGATCTATTAGCGAATACTACACTAAGGTTTAATGATTATTCAAACTAAATTTCATGTGCTTTAAAAATAGTAGGAATGCGTAATTTAAGCGTAACAACTTCTTCAGTTTAAATTCAAAAATAGTAAAATCAAAGTATGTAAAAAAATTGGAGGTGCAATATGCATTTCGTTAGGATCTAGGTTTATCAAATTAACCTGCAAATAAATTTGTAGACCTCTCATTAGGAGGAAAATAGAAAAGTGATGTAGAGATAAATTGCATCAAAATTAAATAGCTAATTTAGTAACATGATCATCGTGTAAAAACAGTGTCTGCAACAAAATTGAGACCTATTAATAAATACAAGTTAAGCAATTATTCAAACTAAATTTCATATGTTATAAAGAAGGAAGAAGAATATTGAAATTTAAGTGCAGTGGTATCTTCATTTTGTATTCGTTAAAATTTATCAAAAAATAAAGCATGTAAAAAACATTCTTTATGTGAATGCATGGCTACTTGGAAGCTGTGTTTTCTGGTTTTAGGAACGTATAAATTGAAATGGTACAACGGAATAAAGAGGAAATTCAATTTTCCAAATTTTGTAGATCTGTTAACAAATCAGAAATAAGGATGTTATATACTCGGTAAAACAATTGATTTTAATCATGTACAATAACAACAAATTAATATGGTAATCGGGTTCGTAAAGAAAAAGCAGTCATCATATATGTTGACATGGAAAACTAGCATCACACTCAAAGATTCTCGAGAATACGAGAACAAATTTTGCCATATGGAAAATAAAGTGCAGAAAGCAAGAACACAAGAATTATAGTGGTTTGCTCCGTATTTGAACCTATGTCCACTTTAAAGCTTTTGCCGACTTTATTCATAACAAAGGTTTACAGTGATAGACATCGTCATTATATTGAATTACAATATTTGACTAATTATTCGGGAATCACTATTTGCAGGTTCAAAGTCTTAACAAAAAGTTTCTCTTCTTCCCCAAAGCTCAAGAAGTCATTAATGATGTCCAAAGGTCCTTTTAAGGTGTCAAATAGAGAAAATGCCAACCCCTTTTAAGTATAAGGTAGGGGATATTTATAGGTGGTAGAGTAGGTGAGAATTGAGGATCACAAGTCGAATTTCGCATCCTGAAATAGTTGAAGTGGAGATTTTGCATCCCCCTAGGGGGATATGGATTTCGCATCTCGAGGTACGAATTTCGTATCCCGTGGAGATACCAAACTTCGTATCCCATAGGGATATGAAGCTTCATATCTCGTAGGGATAGGATTCTTCGTATCCCGAGGGGATACGATGACTCGTATCCTGTGGGTAGGGACATGAATTATTGTATTGTTGTGGGGATATGATAATTCGTATGCTATGGGGATACGAAATCTCATATAGTTGTAGGGATAAAAATCATCGTATCCTCGTGGGGATACAATAATTCGTATCACGAGGGGATGCGAAATTCGTATCTCTAGAGATAGGATATGCTAGGAAGAACACGAGACCAGGGATGTGAAATTGCATGCCGAGGGTACTTTTGAGGGGTTGTATGGCTTGCGCTCAGACAACTCCTTCTAGGCCTGGATCCTGAGTATTTTGGGTACATTTCGGGCTTTTGTACCATGCGATGGGCCAAGTCGAGTGGACTAGATATTCTTTTGGGAATCGGGCCAAAATGACAATTAACACTTGCCCCCCCAAAGTACGTCTTGTCTTTACATGATGTTCTTTGAGTTGAGTCGAGCATCTTTGGAAGTTGGAAAGATCTCCAAGCTGTTTTGAGCGCTTGGTCGCAATCATTTCGTTGAGCATGTTGAGAATTCTGAATCTTTGGTAGCTTTAATGCACATCTCACGTTGACTTAAAAATTAAAAGTTAGTCATCGACTCCCGCTTATGTCGAAATGTAAATGGGTCATTGTCAACATAGCATGCGCATTCTCTCACATGCTTTCACGTGGTTTCGCACGACGCAATCAGATTTTGTAATGAAACATAATTAGTAAGTATGTCATTGTCTTACAATTGCAAGACTAGGTTTTCAAAAAAAACATCGAATCGCGAATCCGGTTGTTTGGCATATGCTCTTGAGTCGTCAAAAATCATGAGTGTACGATTGGTTAGCGAATCAGATTGATCTCGATTGTCACAGTTTCGAAAATGTGTGCACGTATTCGTTGCTAGAGTCGCGACTAAGGAATTTTCCAGAGCTTTGAAATTCCATTCTCGCCTTTTTTTAAATGGAGATACGAAATTTTATGTCTCTTATGTGGATACGATCTCCATTCCTTTAGGGAATGCAAAATTTGTATCTCGGATGGATGCAAATTTTCGTATCCCAGCGAGATGCAAATATTCGTATCCCCTGTTTGATACGATGTCATGTCCAGTGGGGGTGCAAATTATTGCACCCTGGTTCACATCCCCTCGTCCCCCTCCCCTGGCCCATATAAATGTTGCAAAATTGCTGGGATTCAAGGATGCTAATTTCACATCCTTGACACTTGAGCATATTTCAAACCCCTAGATGTGTTGGATACGAATTTTGCGTATCCGGATGTCCCATCCCCTGATGCTTAAGGAAAATTCGACTCCTGAAGACCTTCCGTTGGACTTGTGTTGTTTTCACGATGTCGCGTGATTGGGTCAGACTGGGGTTTGAAGACATTGACCGATACACCTTGATGCTCAAACAAGAACTGATAATTCAGACTTGCACGTAGGATTAGAGCATAAACTCGAAATATGGGCACGTAACCGAACTATCGATCCTCGGACCTGATACTCGATCGCAACCACGACGTAATTGTGACTCGACGCAAACATGATGATGATGGTTTTAGTTCTAAGGACTAGTGATCATCGCCATGTTCCACGTTTTTTTCATTATAGCCCTATCAGCACCTCACGACACAGCACATTCCACATTACTCTACACCAATAAAATAGGTACATGTTTTTCGGTGCGGTATCTAATGCGACTATGTTAAAAGTATAATTTGTAATGGCATCGTGATCTTCTCGACGACTTAAGGGCTTGGAAGCTAAAGCTTCAAAATTATGATCATCCCCGACTGGGTCATCTAACAATTCCAGTTTGGGGGGCAGCGACCTTGAGACCTAAGAGGCTTCCACATCTCCAACATGTAAGCTCGCCAACTCCAACTGCAGCTGGCCAGGGTGCGCAGTCAGAAAACCACAACAATCGGTTAAGCGCAAAGCTGAGCCAGTAATACCAGAAGGGGTCGGAGCTGTAGAAGGAAACCTAAAAAGAGAAGTGGATGTATATATCATCGGGGAAGACGTTCCTGAGGCACCAGATATGATGGCATGTGCCACCATAGTCGATGATCCGTCGGATTCGATGCCTTAAGGGATGGATAAAGTTGCGTTAAGGCGGTTGCGTAAGAAGTACGACATACCCTAGGACGATGTTCGCGTCTCTGAAGAGGGGAATAGGGTGCATCCATCGCCAGAAGGATACACTGCTTGGAACATGCACATGCGTGCTTCCGAGAGCGTTCCCCACCATGCGGGTTCATCCGCGAAATATTGTATTACTTTCGTTTAGCGCCAACATAGTTTCACCTGAATGTGTGCGCCTTCCTTCTTGCTACCTGCATCCTGTTTATGGAATACATGCACATAGTACCAACTATGGAGGACATCCGGTTTCTTTTCCAAATGAAGAGGAGAACTGCTATCGCGCCCTTCCTTGTCTACTTGGAGGCACAAGAAAACGCTCGATATATTCTAGGGGTGTGGAGCTGGCTTATTGTTTTTAAGTATGATTGGTTTTATGCCCGTTGGCCCTTAGGATTTCCGAGGCGATGGCTGGCCAAAAGTAAGTATCTTTTTCTTGCTTTGAGGTTAGCAGTTAATCGAGTCGTAAGATCGAGATTAACTAGTGGTTTAGGTGATAGGTATCCCCTCAGCACCCAAAGGCAAAGTGTACCAGGGGCATTTTGAAGCGCTGAAGGCTATTCCAGCCGAGTCTCGCAACACTAAAAATATTCTGACTGATAAAGCCCTTCATCGAACGAACTTACTTCCCATAGGCTATTTGATAGGTCATCCAGTTGGTGCTGGAAAGAAAGAAGAAGCGGAAACTGGGGGAGGAAACGGTCCTTCGAGTCCGCAAGTGAAAGTGCCCTTTGTCATGTCCAAACGACGTAGGTTAGTAAGAGCTCAAGGAGGACCTAGTGAGTCAGTGTCGATGATATGCATATAACTATAGGAGTAGATGGTCTTCTGGCAACCCCTGTCTCATCTCTAACTGTTGATATGAGGTTGGGGGCATCACCTGGGCCAGTTTCTACCTCTGGGGCCAATCACTGGAAATGGAGAGACAGTTTAATTACTTAGACCATGTCCCACTTGTACCAACAACATCTTGGCCGAGTGACATATGTTCCGGGGGCCTTACGCTGAACTTTGGGGAGGTCACCCCTTCCTGAGGGCTAAAATCTGGTCTGTGGAGAGAACACTTAGGACACACACTCATAAACACTGCATAACACAATATTTGTTTGTGAGTGTGGAATGTTATATTCTAACTTTAAATTTGGTCCATGCAGGTGAAATGGCTCGAGATTGTCTTTCCTCGATCTAGGGAAAACCATCTATGAAGTCCATTGAGACGCTCTCCTATTTCCATTATGTCACATCAAGAGGCTGAAGCAATTCACCATGTTTCCTTTGCTCAGCCTTAACTCTCTGGCAAATCATGTATCTAGCTACATAATCATCCATATCCTTCTTCATCCCCATCCAATAGAAGACCCTCTTCATATCATTATACATCTTATCTCCTCCTAGATGGATGGTCATCCGAGAGTGATGGGCCTCCGACAATATTGCACTCTTCACATCTTCCGCATGGGGAACACATAGCTTACTATCACGACGTAGCCAATCTCTCTCATCAATTTAATATCTAGAAAGGTCCCGGGAGGTCTCGCTTCTACTAATCGGTCCAAGATCTCTGCTAGTTATGGGTATTCATGTTGTTTGGGTCCAGTATGCTCCAAAAGAGTAGGTTGCACCTCTAACGATGCTAATAATCCCCGTACATAATCCGTTGATGATCTAAAATAAAAAAGATGAGATAAAATCCATACTCTACCACTCAACGAATAACGGGCTCAATGTCATCCTATGCCTACTCAAAGCATCTACCACTACATTCCCTTTCCCCAAGGTAAATGAAATCTTAAAATCGTAGGGTGCTAGAGACTCCATCCACTGTTGTTGTCTCAAGTTAAGGTCCTTTTACGAAATAAGCACTTGAGAGACTTATGGTCGGTATACAGCTCAAATCTCTCACCCGATAAGTAATGTCTCTAAGACTCAAGTGCAAAAACAATGGCTACCAGCTCCAAATCATGGGTAGGGTAATTACTCTCATGTACCCTTAGTTGTCTGCTTTCATAGCAAACAAACCTAACCTCCTGCATTACGACTGCGCCCAGTTTTGTGCCGCAAGCATTAGTATAAATCGTGAACGTCTAAGATCCGTCCAGAGGAGCCAACACAAGAGCAGTCATGGGATCCTTCTTCAAGCTCATAAAGGAATCCTAGCAATCCATGTCCCATAAGAACTAGGTACTTGTTAGTAAGGCAGGTAAGCGGAGCTGAAATCCACGCGAAGTCCTTAACGAATTTCTGATAACACCCCACCAAGCCTAGAAAACTTCTCAGCTTAGTCGCAATCTTGGGGGCCTTCCAATCTTGCATAACCACAACCACCTTAGCGGGATACACTGCTATACCCTCTCTAGAAACTACATGTCCTAAGAATCTCACCTCCTTTCGCCAAAAATGGCACTTAAAGAATTTTGCCTTCAACTGATGTAAACAGAGAGTACAGGGAACCTTTCCCAAGTGCAAGGCATGCTCATCCTCATCTTTGGAGAATACCAAAATGTTGTCCATAAACACCACCACAAACTTATTTAGGACCTTGCTAAATACACGGCTCAACAAATTATATCGGTGCATTGATTAGCCCAAAGGGAATAACCATCCCCCCGAAAAACCCATTGGGAGTCCTAAAGGCTGTCTTATCTATGTTATCATTTGTAACTCAAAGCTGATGGAATTATGTTGCCAAATCCAACTGAGAGAAATCATATGCATCCACCAACTGACCGAATAAATCCTCTATCATAGGGAGTGAGTGGCGATTCTTCTTTGTGAGCTTGTTCAACTCTTTATAATTCACACACAAATGGAGGGAGTCGTTTGTCGTAGTAGCAAAGCCGACAGGTGTTCCCTACTAAGATATACTCCATCTAATGAAGGCTTTATCTAACAGCTCACCCACCTACTTACTCAGCTCCCTTCTTTACCTCGGAGCCATATGGCGCAATGGCAATGCAACAGGCATAGCGTTCTCTGTCAAATAAATCTGAATGTCAGTCTCTCGTCTCATAGGTAGCCCTATCACCTCTTCAAATACACCAGGAAAATCCCTCACTACGGGTGCCAAGCTAAGATCATTAATACAAGTGCCTAGGGATAAGAAGCTCAACATGACTGACCATCGCGGGTCGTAAGATATCTCAAGAGTCTTACCACGACATGTCATCAGCCTCACATCTTTCCTCTCGCAGTCAAGGATGACACCATACATGGCCAACCAATCCATCCCTAGAATGCTACCATACCCCGAAAATCCCAATAGATTTGCATCGCAATCAAACTCAACACCTAACTTAGAAAGTCTTAAACCCTTATAATCATAGTCAAATGAGTCGAACCTCATACAGGGTTTGAAACTACTACTGGATCAGAAAACAAAGATGTATCTAGGTGCAGACAGTCGACTAACGAAGTGGATACGAATGAATGGGAAGTTCCATAATCAAATAAGGTCATAACTGGAACGTTATAAAAAGGGATCAAACCTTCAACTACGACCTTCCTACCTCTAACCTAACTGCCACTAGTCTAAGCCGCCGCTAACGCATGCATCTGCGCTTTGAATGGACCAACTCCTTGCCCTTGCCCTAGGGATTAGTTCAATCCCCTTGCAAACCTCATGGCTTTCTTATTCACACTACTTACCAAATCCATTCCAATTCTAGCAAGCTCATTAAAGTGATTCACATACTCTTTTACAGATAGATCATCCTGCCTCAAACCTATAAACCTCTCCCTCCGCTTGCGATAGGAATTTCTTTTCAAACTTTTCCTTAATCTCGTCCCAAGTCCTAACAGCATGCTTCACCTCGGCTACCTCCCACCACTATGAAACATCGTCTTTTAGTTGCCAAGCGGCTAACTGAACTTTCCCCCAATCCTCTAGCTCCAAAAGTCCAAGTATACGCTCAGTATCTCTGAGTCAAGTGCGAGCATCAACAAAAGTCTCTGAACCAAGGATGACCATGCCGCCTAAAGTAGTGAAATAATTGCAAAGCCTAGAAAAGTCAGTTGCTAGTGGTGGATTAGGCGGAACCATCGCAGTGGGTGCTGGAGCTGCTGCATGCTCTTGTCCCTCATTGGGTGTTGTAGCCTCTAAATATCCATGAAACCAACCTGGGATAGGAACACCCGCTGGAAAATTAGGGCTCCCGACATGTTATGCAAAAAAAGGGATAGAAATTTAGAATTTTGAAGAGTCAAAGGTAAAATGTAACTGACTAAAACATATATATTTTCAAAAAGAAAATTATTTTGAAAACATTTTTTCTTTTAAAACAAAATCTTTTCTCTGATCTTGTAAAATTAGGCTCTGATACCAAATGAAACACCCCACGCCCCTTAACGTCACTCATATGACGACTTTGTTAAGGAATATGAAGCGTATAGGCATAAATAAGCATTAGAGAAACTGAAATTCACAAGACGGAATATATAGAAACATAATGGAATCTAAAACTTATATCAAAATATAGTTGTCATAACATCATCAAAATATCCATTGTTACAAAAACTCATAACTGTCTCATGAAAAATAAAACAAGATTTAATCAGAGTACAATATAAAGTATTCCTCCTTAACATCAGTAACAATAACCGGAAGCAAATCAAGAGTGAAGCAATACATAAATACGTGGAAAGTGAATCAAGAAGAAATCCAAGATGAACCAAATTTCTATCAACTCTGAGTTCCTTCGCCCTGCGAACGTAGGGAGGAAAAAGGGGAAGAGAGAAGGAAGAAAGGTAACTATTCAGGCATAAGTCTAGTGAGTCCTATAATTACTAGCATGATGTATATAAAAGGAAGTTCAGAAAAATAATAGTTCTAAGAACATAAAGGCAAAAAGGTAGTAAATAAAGCAGTGAAAAGATAAGCACGAATAAAAATCAATTGCCTTCTCATTCATATCATTATGATTTCTACACTAATACCATAAATCATAATCAGGCTGTAACCTAATTTTTACCCTTCGATCGGCTCCTATACCATAGCATGATAACCTATACCCATTATGGGCCTTGGATTTATCAAGCATGGCCTCATCAGCTCTAAAAGACATAGCGTTCATTGGCAGGAATTACGGTATCTTATCTTCCCTAACCAGCGTGATGTACACTCATTGCCCCGCCGGAACACGCCCTTACTTGCCTCATTTGGACCTCTTGTCATCCGATGCAGTAAGGCATGCCCTCACCTCTTCGTGTGTGACCTCCATAGAATGATAAATGGGACGCTGCCTGATACGGGTCCCTAGCCAAAAATGCAATTTGACTCAAGTCACCCCTAGACTAGATCCCCATCATTTAATTTATTATCATTGACCTCCTACTAATATAAACCCCCATAGAATTGTCAACGAACACCAAGGCCACCATAGAATTATCATTGACCGCCAAGCTACTTAGACCCCTTTAAAATTGTCAACAAACGCTAAGTCCACCATAGATTAATTACCTCGTTTGGCCACTTATTTTCTCTACTCGGCCTATGTTGCCGGAATGGACCATAACTATGAGCCACTTATTTTCCTAAATTAGACGTTGTTGCCAGACGGACTCCCACTACACACTTATTTATTCCATATTAAACTTAACACCCATTATATGGTTACTTAATAAGCTTAATCATTCAGTATGTCCTCTTATTATATTTTAGGTTTTATTAAACATCATGTTTACCTTATGATACAGCTATCATATTCATTATACATCCCCAATCCCTGTTACTTATTGAATTGTTAAGTTAACCTATTCCAATTATACCTTCAAATTATTAAAATTATTAGCTATTCCCCAAAATTACAGTTCATTAGCTAATTGCTATCTTTATTCAGTATGACCCAAATAACCTTTATACCCGAAAGCATTATTTTCCCAATATGTGCAGAGGTACTAGGGTAGAGGTTTAGGATCTTGAATGACCTAAAGTCGACGTAAACAAAAGGGCAAAGTTTTAAGCTCTCACATGAGCTAACCTAAAAAAATGGGATCATAAACGAAATAAGACACAACCCGAACTATAAATAAAATAATCACAAAAAAGGGGATAGGAAAAGACTGAATAATTAACAATAAATGGTAAATTACTAAAATAAATAGAAAAGCAATAAATACGGTAATTAAACTTATAGGAATTATATATTAAAAATAAGAAATTGTGAATAATTGTAAGGAAATTAATAAACTATTATACTACCTAAATATTCCAAAAACTATACTAATCTAGCAATTACTGTAAATACTCACAAAAATATGCTTATCTAAATGGCATTGGAAGGAATATCTAAATCTTATATACAAATAATCTTCCAATTTGTGTATATAAAATTTTATATCAAAACTCCATTTTACTTTAGAGGAAGAAATTCGTGAAGAGGAGGCTTGGAGAAAGAGAATGGAGCTGTGAGAATTGGGGTTGGATAGTACGCGTATTTATAATAAAGCTAGAGTAACCTAGGCCGTACGATTTTAGGTTAAAATTTTCAAACGTCGGATACCAAAAGAAAATTTTCGAACAAACCAAACAGTCTTGATTTTGTGCCAAGGACGAAATCGTGCCTATAAATGACCTGGGTCGACCCATCTCCCAAGTGGGTCAATACAGGGGTCGACCCGGCCTAGGACTGGGTTGTCGCTATTTTAACGTTATAAAAAGTTATTTATTTATTTTAATTCGGTTTGTTTATTTAAATTTTGATTTAGAATTTCAAACTACCATAACTTATTCGTTTTAAGTCCGTTTTATGCAAACCAAAAGTCTGTCTAAAGCAGGAAAATCATAATGGACCTAATGGCGCGAACCCTGTTACCCAATTCCCATTAATTTTCAAATTATTCTTTAATTAATCAGCTTGTCAATTAATTAGTATTCATTAAAATTTTGGATTTTTACATTAACTGTAGGACCACAATATTTTTCTTTTTTGTTATTTTCTTCTCTTCCCTTATCGATTGTTATAATCAGTACATTTTCATCAATTTCATGTTCATCTTCCTCACTTTTCATCTGCATCATTCCTATCGTCTACCTCGTTACCACCAACGACCTTTTTAATTTTAAATTCTTCTTCTTTTATCTTAGTTGTACTTATTTTTGCTTGATTACTTCTACTTCTTGATGATACGGGTAGTCGTTATATAAAACCTCCAAAAATACCTATAAAGCCAAAGCAACACTACAAATATTTAGTTTTTTTTCCATAATGACAGTTCAAAACAATCAGCAAAAAAAAAGAATCAGAACTAAAGGATTTCAAATTGATAATAAAAGATTCACAATCACTCATAAAAGCTTATGACACATGTTCACCACTTATTTTTGCATAGAAATATGCTATATTTCTCTTAAGCATTAATTTGTCAATTCATAAAAAACGACTTTGACGGCTAAGATTTTAATTTTATACTATTTAGTCTCTTTTGTATTTCACTATCCTTCATATCAATTTTAGATAATTATTTTCTTTTTTCTTTGAAATATTTGATAAAAATGAATAAATTCAAAAACCAATTTTTGTGATTTCAATCTTCCTTCAAACATATAACAGAATAAAACATGAAAAAACAAATAATAAAAACCAACAATATTGACCATACATACGTACTTATAAAACTATGGCCTTAGCATCAACCTTAACATCAAGCATATGTGAATCACTGAGCAAATGAGCATGCAACCACCATTACCACAAGCCAAAAAAATAAAGTTCATTTTTTATAACAGAAGTTAATAATATCTTACTAAAAAGGAGAAGAGAGCCCTTCTCCAACGGCTTACAAAAAATAGTTAAGTGGAAGAAAACAACAACTTTGAAACAAGCTAAAACGCATTTTGGACCACAAAAAAACATACAGAACACTACACAAGCGAATAAAAAAGCAAGCAACTGAAACAAGTCTAAACTCGCCTCATCCACATGAAAGCAATAATAGCAAATGTGGGACAAAATGATCCCCATTGCCAAGCGATGGGGGAAGAGAAGAATAAAGATTCGAGCAAGCTCCAGTCCACTCTTAGCCAAGCACACTCCTGTACATCCAAGTGGAAAAGCTCCCGTCCATCCATAACCAAACCAACTCCAAGCATCTAAAAGCCTAAGCACCTATAGATGGGCAAATCAAGGAGCCCATACACAAAAGGCTTTAAAAAGCAAGCAGAGCTATTCAAAATCCGTCTATCGCAAAGCCACTCCCGGAAAGAAGATAAGAGTCCAGGGCAAGACCTAAAAAAAATCTCACTCGACACCGGCATGGGAAATAACCCCCATGGTAATATCAAAGGAGTGAGCTAACGCTAAGGAGCGAGGATGAAGAATCCTTAAGAAAGGTCATCTGTGAAACTCAAAAAAGACATCATCCTTAACTTTGCGAACAACAGAGGAAGACTCCATAGGGATCTCATCAAAGACTACCGTGTTACGAGCACACCAAAGGTGCCAACATATGAGACAAGGAAGAAGGCGAAAAAGCATAGACCGAAGGAAAAAAGCACAACCCGAAGTTTCTTTCCACCCCTTCCTAACAGATAAGAAACCAATCAAGGAGTGCATGGGAATTACTTTTAATTCCCACTAAACCCTGAAAAAGGACCATACCGCACAGGCACAATCTTCTGCGAAGGACAAATGAGCTGACGAATCCAAGTTACCAGAGCTGTAATGCCTACAGGAAGACACAATAGGAATACTGATCCTCATAAGGTTCACATCCAGAGGTAAACCACCATGGAGGATTTTCCATATTGGAATGGAAACCTTAGATGGGATGCGAGAATCTCAGATAAAAGAGAAGGTTGAGATCCTCTGCACTGGCATTCATGTAGAATTCCACGCAGCACTCAAAGAGAAAGGCCCTTTGTTCCATCCTAAGCCCTGGCCGTGAGAGTCAGAGAAGGCCATTGCATCTGTTTCCATGTCTCACTTGAATTTGTTCAAAGGGAAACCGACCAGAGTCGTAAAGCCCCATAGTGCACCTAACCCGACATGAGTAGTTGATCTTAACGTATGCACATAGTAAGCTCTTAGCATGCCTTTCTGGGTTTCGAACCTGCATTGTTGATACCACGACACAATGTCCTTTGTTCTTTTTCCCTTTACTTCTATTCTACTAACTCTCCTATGTTTGGTTTCCACAAACTTCAATTCTCCAATACTTTACACTATTTCTACATCTATTTACCTATACCTTTCAAATTCTTATCCATGAGATGTTTACAAACATTTGACTCACTTAGACTTGGACATCATTCAAAAATGAATGACCTTTGACCAATATATGTATAAAAAGTTAATTTTTTTCCCAATATATAGCATATCCAGCTGTAAAGACTAATACAATGATTATATCAGCATTAGTAAACACGAAACTTCTCTCTGTCATTGTATTATCAAAATTAGATTTGTTATACTCGTTATCAAACCTCCAAGCATACTTACAAAGACAAGCCACATCGATAGCCATATTTGGTCCTTTTCCCATGATTATGGTTTAAAAAATGACAGCATATAAAATCAGAGAGGTAAAAGGATAACAAACAAACACTCTCCATGGTTTTTAGTTTAAAGAAACTCACTTTAGTTCTATAGAGGTCAAAAAAATCTCACACGACACTCTTTATGGATCGAAAATTAAACTACAAACCAGAAGAAGATGAGGACTCATCCGCCCTAAAGGAACGCCATGGCATTCGCCTCAAACTTGAATCCAATATTTTGATTTGGTTTGATCGACTGAAATACAAACTAGGGTTCTGAGATGGAAGACACGTGAATGAAAGGGAGAATAGAATGAAAAAATTAGATTGAGGGTATAATAAGAAACGCAGGGTGCGTAGGTAAATTAAAAAGCGACATATAATTCTTTTGTGTAAATTTTTGGTGTGTGAAAGGCAAAATTAGATGTATAAATAGAATCCGACTTTACGAGTATCTAAGATAGATAACCCTTCATGCTTTACTAAAATTATAGATTTCCAAATTGAATCTATAATGACCATCACTATATGGATCACAACTTCTAAACCTTGCATCATGCTTCAACAAAGTTCATGTTGACGTCAAAAAGTGGGACTCTTGACTATCAAACCCGAAATTATGTAATCCACACACAAATCACAGAATATTCTCATAATCTCAATCACAAAGTGCAAGAAAGTAAGAAACACAAGGAACACACAACAATTTTGTAGTGGTTAGACCAAATCCATTCTACGTCCACTTATAATCTCTGTTTATATTATCGATTATAGGTTACGGTTGTTTGATTTGTAAGAAAGTAGAGAATGAATATAAATTATACAAAATCCTTGTATTACTATTCTGCTCGATTCAAAAATGGTGCAACAACCTTGGGCCTAAATCCAAGAGTTCGTTAAAAAATCCTTCTCTCGGCTTTTGAACTGAGTATTTATAATCAAATTTCGGGTTGGCTCAATCTGCCACGTTGTGGCCATCTTGGGTCGGGTCGGCCATGTGTTAGGCGATGCCAATAACAAGGGATAAATGGCTAGGCTTAGTCTTCACATGGGTCACTGTGCTCTTCATATTGCGTGACATAAGTGTAGTTTAATCCGGAAATTATGGAGGTAGAGTAGGCTATAGCTGACCAAGAAAATGCCTCGAAGACTGGGCTTGCAGCCTTTGAGTATCTCCGGGCTTCGAGTCGATGCGGGTCTGCTCAGTATGACCGATCTGGGGAGTTTCGACCTGAAAGGTTGGTGAAGGATATGAAGTGTCATGCGGACTCGGATCAGGTAAACCCAGGGTATTTTGATCCGAAGTGATCTTTAGTTTTAAGAGTTGGAAGTGTGGATCAAGGTCGAACCGACCCAGGTTGACCAGAGATCCAGTCGAACTGAATCTTGATATTGCGATATAGTATCCAAAACAATTGTTCTAGCAAGAGAATATGCCCACATACTGAGCACCTCTTCTAACAGAAATCTGAGTCGTGATGGCCTTGGTAAAAAGACGCTTCAACACTTTGCCCCCTAAAACATATCTTTCTTGATAAAGGAAGGTATGTTCTGAATAATCCTCTATTTATAAAGATCCGAGAGAATTAAACAAAAGAAATCCAAAGTGCCACGATTGCGCTGGATTGTATTAAATAATAAAAGAAGAACAAAAAACCAACAATCGTTGCAGATCGTATTAATAGAAAACCAAAAATGCATGACCACACTATACCATATTATAAGAAAGCTAGAAAACCAGAATACCAAGAAATCCGACAACCTATTTGGGTCGTATTATAAAAGAAATCCAAGAAAAGCAGGGCCTTGCAAGGCCCATCCATGTGTTGAAAAAATTCATACCTATAAAGAAAACAGGCAAATAGTGAGTCACCATTTGATTTTTTTTTTCAAGCATAAACCATGCTCAGGCAGCCTAGTGAGCATAATCCATACTCGATCTATGACTGAATTTCCTTGTCAAGACCTAATAAGATAACTCAAACCCTCGGGTATAAACCATCCCCGGAAATCCAAATTAAGTATAAGCCATACTTGGGTTATGATTGAGTTTTCCTGTCACATCCTGAAAAGTCAATTTGTCCTGGCGGGTATAAACCATACCAGGTGGTTTAGATCGAGTATAAACCATACTCTAGAATCCAAATTGAATATAAGCCATACGCATGTCGCAGTGGAACTAAACTTGCCACGGCCTGATAAGATGTCCATCCCTGGGCAAGACCCATACCTAGGATCAAGAGATGAGCACAGTCTATACGCAGGATTGCGATTGAGTATCTTGCCAAAACATAACAAGATATCTATGCATAGTCAAACATAATCCATGCTTGAAATTTTATTTTATTGAATTTAAAATAATAACATAACCAAAACAAAGCCTGATTGGTTTATCATTGAATCCAGAGCATGGTTAGGGACTAAATACTAATCACATACATGTGTGCTTCAACTTAGACGCTTATTCATCGGATGATTTTATTGCCGAGAACGAAGTATGCTCAAGGATTAAATCCTAATCCCCGTGCATATTCAAGTTGATATAGTCAACTGGAAATCAAATACAATCAAACACATACCTTATTCTTAAGAAAGTGGAAATCCATGGTGATCTAATCCAGATCAGCTAATAATGATCCCGTGGTTGCTCGGTCCCGGATCACTCCCATTCCGAGGAGCATGGACGGGTTCCAGTGCCCGTGTAGGCGTTATTGATTGTTTGACATATTTTGGGCAGCTCTCTACGTCTGATACGTTCTTCAATATGGTCATCCAAGTGTCTGTAATCATTGGTGGCATGGTCTGCCATGTAATGTAATCCAGAATCCCGCTTCTTCTGAGTTGGCTCCTTCATAGGAGGCTTAGGGAAAGGAAGCATTCCTCGCACGTCGAGGAATATATCCAGTAATGAGGAATTGAGCTCCATATAATTGTCGTACTTGGGTTCTCTCTGGAACCGTACATTCCTTTCATTCTTCTGCACGGTCTTTCCCTTGCCTTTGCCATTTCCAGGTTTGGATGATCCCCCATCCTCTGCCAAGTAAACATTGGGGTCATCCACCTCGACATTAGCATCCTCTTGTCGTAAGAAGAGGCGACCTCAAGGAAGAATCCACCAAGGTCTCCGGGTGGATCTCTTTGTAAGAATATTTTGAAATCCCTCTTGTCCAAGATGCCGGAGACGGCTTCCATGAGTACCATGGAAGGGTCTGGTCGGTCCACCGATCCCACTACTGCATTAAACCTTTCCAAATATGAGCAAAGAGTCTCACCGAACCTTTGTTTGATGGAGGTGAGGGTCATGACATTCTTATGCCGAGATATGTGGATCTGAAACTGCTCTATGAAGCGAGTAACCAATGTGTTCCAGTTGTTGATAGACTCGGACTTTAATTGTCAGAACCACATAGCAGTGATGTTGGTTAGGAACAGGGAGGAAGCACTTAGCCATGACGTTATCCGACAACGATAACACTTCCATGCGGCTCATGTAGCACATCAAATTCACAGTAGGGTCGGTCTTGTCGTTGTATGGCTCCAAAGATGGAAGCTTGAAGTCAGGCAGGTAGTGAGGGTTCCTTATTTCCCGCATGAAGGGTCCGCGATTGACGTTATCCACGTTGCCTTGAGATGTAACACCTCTAGAAAATTGCCAAACTAAGTTGGCAAGTTGGCTCTCATCTCTTAGAAGTTGCAGGAAATTATGCAATCCAGTGCCAGGGGATTCACCGTGAAGCTCAGAAGATGGTGGAAATAACTTTTACACGCCCAGATGTGCCTCGTATCTCCCTCAGTCCTCGGTTAGGTATGGTCGAACCGACCCGGGTCGTTCTGATTGACCCGACCTAGGATAGCATTTTCGGTTCCGATCTCTGAGTTTCTCACCACGATGCCATATTATCTTGGTTTACACTAGCATTTTCCTTCGTATCACCTGGAGTTGATGCGGTATTGCACTGTTCGAGGATTGGAAGTAAGTTAACTATCACCAATCGTGCTGGGTCAGAATGAACAGTAGGTCGATCCGGGCATTGCATAAATCCTATTTGTGGTAAGAAATCGGGCCAAGGCGGAGCTTGGGTCGACCCGAGCCGTGGTGTTGTTGCTTCCCCAACTATGTTATTTCCAGGGAGAGCTGTATGGTTGCCCTACCTTTCGTCTAGTTGAGCAAAGAAAATATTCATCATCTCCTTTTGCTTGCGTAGAAGTTCATCCTGATGCCCTTGTTCTCAATTCCTTGAGAACACCATCCATCTCTTCCCTTGTTAGGTATAGAGAGGGATCACCATGAGAGGAAGCCCCCTGGCTTATCTCATTGTCCGCGGCTTATGCATAGGAAGACGCTCCATCCTTCTTCCGCTTCACCATTCTTAATCGAAAAACGAGCACTACACCAGAAAATACTTTTGGTAGTGTTGAAAAAACGCTACCATAACTTGTAGCAGCGTTTTAGCGAATGCTGCGATACGACATGCAACTAAAAGTCTGAATTTTTTTGTTGCGTTGTAGTAAACGCTACCAAAATTAGACATATTGTATCGTTTTTAACATGCAACTAAAGTTTTTTCTGTAGCCTTTTTTATATGCAATTATATAATTTTTTATATTACTTTACGTTCAATTCTGTAGCATTTTTAAAACGCTACTATAAGTTATTGATTGTTTAACAACATTTTTTAATGCTATTATCTACAATTAATAACTTGTACCATTTCCAATAACCGCTTACATAATATCTATATTAAAATAAGTGATTAGTCACATGATTTTCATAGTCAAACCAATAATTAAACAACATAATTAACATATACAAACAATTAATCATGTCATTACCATATAATTTTAAAAACACACTATTATTGTAGTTTTTAAAAACATGTCACATACCACAAGCATTCACAAACAAGTTTATACAAATAATACGAATAAAATATGACAACATATATAACAATTAAAGCCTTGTTCATTGCTTGATTACCAATAATTCTTTGTACATGTCATTTTGGTGCGTCTTTCAAATCCTAGAGAGCAAAAAACAAGGACATTAGTACACTTATGATAACATGTATCTAATTATTAATACTGAATCATAGCAGGTATTTTAATTTTCTAACACTTAAAAAAGTCACTTAATGGATGATATTAATGTAGTTGGTTTTTATTTAACATTCAATGAATTAAGTTTCCCCACAATCATAGTTTTCAATTATTTTGCATGTAAAGCATGCTTATAAGAACCAGGTGGTGCTAGCATTCGTAAGCGATGTTGGCACATGACGAGGCTGCAATTCAATGACGAGTTTTCAATGGGTAATTTATGATGCATGGAACATTACAAATACCTTCGTTCTATTTAGTTTCAACTACAGGTTAAGTTGCATGTTATAGCCTCGAATAGTATCGTTGCCATCATAAACTAATATCAAATTATATTCACAATCCTCCCCCGGATGCCCTATATAATCTAACATGCTAATGAGTCCTTCATAAACTAATATCTAGTTGCCTTCTTCTATTGAAGTTGGTCATTCTTATTTATTTTTCTAAAAAATAAAATATTGGACTGCTTGTCAGATTCTTTTGATATAAATTTGATATTCATACAAAGTAATGCCTTGTAAAGTGCTAGATATCTTATTGGTACATGAGCCAAGCACTGAAGTTGCAAACAAAAATTATGTTCCTGATAACAACTGCACATCAATATAGGCCTTGCAAGTAAATTCAGCTATATTGTCATAAATAAAGTGGAAATCGTTTCTCTACTTTGAAACATGCCGAGTTCTAATAAGTGAACTATCATGTTCGATACTACATTGAAACAGTAAAGAAAACTATACCTCAGCTTCTGGTTCTCCCTTTCAAACATAAGTCTTGGATCTGAACCAACATTGAACTACTCGTTCTTGTGCACTCCAAAGCCAAGATGAATGAGTGTTTCAGCAGTGACACTTCTAACATATCTACACAGTTTATCGGCTGTTTCTCCAATCATAGGCTTGTGAGTAACGATTTGCTTAGAACCTATGTTCAATATGCTGTCCATTCTAGCATGCATTAGATTTCCAGTTCCCATGAGAGTAGTTGCACCACTAGCACACTAGTTTTCACAACATTGAATACTCCTTTCTATGCATAAGAAAAGAATAGAACATTTCTCATAATAATTATGGTAGGAACCAACCAGGAATGAATATAAAGAACAACCTAGTAATAAGCAAAAATAATGGAATATTAAAGCAAGGTGGCAGTTTTTTTATGAGAACCGCAAGGTAGTGTGATGCATATTGTTAGAAACTAAAACCACCAACTATACAGATACCACATAAATCCCGCGAAAGAGGTTTATCAAAATAGGAATACATAAAACCAAGTCCACTCAATTTATAAGAAATGAAGATCTAGTCAACTAAAACAAAACATGCCAAAAACAAATGCACTCATCACACCACGTATCACAATACATAAAGCAAATTACAGAAAAAACTCTATTTTTTTAAAGTCAAAAGAAAAAAAATGAAGCCGCCAAAATAATAAAAATAAAAAATAATATAAAAAGAACAAGGTGAAAAAAAAAGTTAATCTAGGACTAACCTAAACATGACATGCGCACTAACAGGAAAAAAGAACAGACTGAAATAAATGGAGTAACTTTACGCACCACACCCAGTATAAAATACCACACCCTGTTACCAAGTCAAACACACTTCATCAAAATAAATTATGCCTTCTACTAAACTACCCCTGCTCTGTCTCTGTAAGTCCATTACAAGCCAAGTTAAAATCTCAGACGCAAAAAACAAATGCGCTAAATTTCACAACCGCAATCAAAATCACGAACGCAAATCTAAATCGCTCAAGCTTTTCGGGTTCAAGTTGCGCTTTAGGATGCATTTGTGGTAAGTGAAAGTGGGGTATTTTAGCAGAACATTTAGTTAGCCGAAGAATGTGTTTGCGAGTTTAAGCGGATCATTTTATTTTTGTTTTTTAATTTAATTAATTTAGAGGGGGAGGAGCCAAAATTTGGTTGTCGGGAGCCGACGCGTTGGATGCGTCGGCTTTCAATGGCCAAATTTTGGCCGTTGGGTTATCGGGTCTGACGCATCCGATGCATCGGATCCGGTAACGGTCCATTTTGGACCACCAAGCGAACCCTTAAAAGTTTAGAATTGATTTTCGGGTATCATCAGATCAACCCTGCAGTAATATTGGTATCTCCTTGTTCTTATTCAGTTTCAGACTACGGTGGATTGGGGTTTTAGAATCAGTGTGGGTTTTTGGCTGGTACAATGCGATGCTAGTGGTGATGAACAGTGAAGCAATTGCATGATGTGTAGTTTGTTTCAGGGTGGTGGTAGGTGGATTCTGGTTCGGGTCAAATGATGTATTCGGGTAAATGATAAAGCTATTCGGTGATGAGATTTGTTGTTTGTTGAGGATGTTTTGTGGGGGAGATGCTGAACTATACCGAAAACAAATGAAGCTAAATCCGTTCATTTGTTTTTGGATGCAGGAAAAAGATGCTAAATAAAAGTACTTCATAAATCATCATACAAACATTTGCACTACTTCTCCACAAGAAAGTGAACATAAAAAATAAAAAATCAGATGTGTGCACTTCCACTTAAGTGACCCAAGGAGAAACTAAGCAAAACTAACCTATGACTCATTAGTAAGGATAAGGCGAATGTTCTGCCTCTTGAGAATATACTTCATAAGGTGTACTGATTTCCATCCTTGATGAATTCATGTATAATGTCAAAATTGCCAAATTAGTAACTTTAGCATTAAAATTATAAGCAGAAACTTAGATCTATGCTAATGTTGTGCGTCTTTCTCCCAATTTATCTACTACTATTGATGTTTTTTAATTATGTATAGACTTTAGTTCAGACTATATGTGCATAGCTACCACATACTTTCTCTCTCTCATATAGGCATCTACCTTCAACCCACCATGTTCTAGAAGATATGCACATGCATACCCATTTCCACTCATGCATACAAACGCACTCCTTTGTATATATGCATACAAACGCACTCAGTCATATACAATCATCTACCCAATTATTTGTTGTATAGAAAGAACAAAGTTGTAAAGAATAATCAATTAAATAAAATTTATTTGGAGAGAGCTCCTTCATGTTCACTTCATAGTAATAGAGGAAGAAGAACTAATGACATCTTCAAAGAGTTGAGACTTACCTTTACAAAAAATGCAACAACAAAAAGGAGAAGGCTGAGGGTCATTCCAGTAATAGAAATCTGCATTTAAAGGTAGATCACTGTATTACCAGCAATACTGACTAAGAAACTAATGGAACATAAGTTCGTAAAATATAGTCATTCAAAACACGCAAGATAAGTAATAGTCAATGTCCAGCCCTGTCAAACAACCATGTGGTAACTCCATTAGCAACAACCTATTAAATGTTCTCAGTTACTCTGTGACTATAAAGCAAATTAAACATTAACAAAAATCAAAATTAAATGAAGATAACCTGAATTGCACCAACTCTGCAAGTGCCAGCATCACTTGATGGTACACCGGTTAAAATACAAAAAATTCAACCAAAAGTCTATTGTTTATACTATTTCAGAAACTAAATATGAGCCTGCCGGTATTTTTCTTTTGGAGAGAGGCAACTGTCAGCAATCATAATTGAAACTAGTAGCAACTATCAACCATGTAGATTAACAAAATAAACTGCACTTTAGAACAAGTCCTTTTATTTGTTTATTTCTGGATTAACTTGATGCAAAGATGTGGTCCACTTAATGTCATTCTTACAATTGCATATGCTAACAGTTTAGATGCAATTTGTGGACTGCAGCATACATAGTGATATATTACTTCACCATTGGATGAATACAGTTTTTTTTTTAGTTTTTTTAAGTCATAAACCTAGAGAAAGCTTATGACAGAGTACCGAGGAGAGTTATGTGGTGCGCGCTAGAAAGGAAGAGAGTGCCATCAAAGTATATTACCCTTATTAAGGATATGTACGAGGGGGTTGTGACTAGTGTTAGGGCATGCGATGGTGAGACCAGAGACTTTCCAACTAACATAGGGTTACATCAAGGTTCGGCTTTGAGCCCCTATATTTTTGCATTAGTGATGGATGAAATCACAAAAGATATACAAAGGGAGATTCCCTAGTATATGCTCTTTGCAGATGATGTTGTGTTGATTGATGAAAGTAGAATAGGGGTTAATCGACAACTGGAGTTGTGGAGGGAGACCTTGGAATCAAAGGGTTTCAGGCTTAGCAGAACTAAAACAGAGTATATGAAGTGTGAGTTTAGCAGTGTCAGGTCAGATGACGGAGATGTTACCCTGACCGGCAAAATAGTACCCAAGAAGGAATCGTTTCGATACTTAGGATCTATGTTGCAGTTTGATGGAGAGATTGATAAGGATGTTAGTTTTAGAATTCAAGCAGGATTGGTGAAATGGCGACTAGAATCTGGCATTCTCTGTGATCGGAAGAATCCTCAGAAGCTTAAAGGAAAGTTCTATAGGACAGCAATCAGACCTGCAATGTTATATGGTGCAGAATGTTGGCCTACTAAGAGACAATACGTCCAGAAGATAAGTATAGCAGAGATGCGAATGCTGCGTTGGAGCTGTGGGTATACCAGACGAGATCGGATTAGAAATGAGGATATTCGGGAAAAACTTGGAGTTGCACATATTGAAGAGAAGTTAGTCCAATACCGCTTGAGATGTTCTGGACATATCCAACGTAGACCATACGATGCACCTGTGCGCGCTGGAATTCTAGGCTGTGCCGAAGGCCCAAAGAGAGGTAGAGGTCGACCTAAAATAACATGGGAGGAGATAATAAAGAGAGATTTAAGTAACTGGAGTTTATCGGAAGAGCTGGTAGTTGATAGGAGTGCATGGAAATTGGCAATCCATGTACCAGAACCACAGTTTTTTTAAGACTTTATTTCACATTTACTGAACCTTTTTACTTTTTATTACTATTTTAGATTTTATTTCACTTTTATTGAACATTTTTTCTTATTATTATTATTATTATTTAAAAAAAACCTTTATCAGACGACTTTTTATTTGATTGGTTATTTTAAACCCTTTATATATATATATTATTATCGTCATTATTAATTTTATTTTATTTTAATTTTGGGTTCCATATCTAGCCAACCCCAATTTGTTTGGGATATATGGCTTTGTTGTTGTTGTTGTTGGATTCTGTACTAATTTGAAATTAAAATCTAGTTCATAAGTGATAACATCAATTTTTCTATAAATGTTGTTCATTATACATTTAGGTCCAGCAAAAGCATATTCAGATCCCTAGTTGATGTCTATAACTAAAACATCAAGAACAAATTGTCCCCCCATATAATTAAGTTGTGCTTATAGTGGAAAAAACAGTGCTCACAATTGAATTGTCAAAGGATGTAATAAGCCGTCCAAGGCTGCAGCGAAGCATAGGAACATAGTCAAAAATTGTAATTACCAATCCCATCGTCTGAAAAGAATGGGATTAGTTCGTAGACTACGATACACCCACTACACCACTAAGGTAGCATAAACTAAAAGAAAAGAATAAAATAGATACGTATAGTATTCAAAAATTAATATCCATACCCCTAAGGTAGAAAAAATCCCTTGCTAGTCTGTTGAACAAAGTGTCAAGGAGAAGAAATATGAAGTTGATCCTATGAATGCATGCCATTATCTACCACAATATGAGCACTGGATGAAAGACTGAAAATTTTGCTAACCAACAATATTATGTTTATATATGTGGCTACAACCTATAATAAAGAAGAGATGAAAACATTTTTTCAGATACATTTAAAGACTAAATTTTTAGTAAGAAGTTCTTAAGGATTATGTGTAATCATGATAGAGTTAATCATAATGGAGTATCAGTTGCTAGCTGATGTCATTTCAGAATAAGAAAATTTGATCAGAAATGGTTGTAAGTGATAAATTCAGGATGTAGAATGCTAAATGAATCCAACTTGTACAAACCTATCATTTTCTAAAATCATAAGGTTTCATAAGATGATAGATTTTATTGGCTATATGTAATGAATTTTCATTTATAGAATATTAATATAATACGAATGTTACGGTTCCTGATAAATAAGTTTTTTTGCTTTGAAATTAATAATTTAACATTTTTAAGTTAAACCAGTTGCTAAAAAATTAACTTAGTTTTGAGTAGTTGTATGACTTAAAGTACCATTACAATTACAATTGTATCTTTTTGTTACTCCATTTGTTATATGTATTGTATATAAAGTAGTCAGACCCTTTAATTTTATTAATCTAATTAGCACTTGTTGTAAGGTCTTGACTCGAAAATAGTTTTAGGTATCAAAATTCATATGATCAGCCATGGACTTAAATTAAGACAACAAAATTGTACAAGTACAATATGAAATGCAGAAGAGACAGAATTCAAGTTGACCACAGGAACTGAAAAATGCCACAATGATAGTGCTTTGTTGCATTTAATTAATGTTAATAAGTTTGACTTAACGACTCATTGATTTGGTATAACCAAAGAAGAAAATACCTGTAATAGCGGGACCTCCTCAATTGGCAATTCAGCTCAATGGTCACGTTTAGCTGCCATAGCCTTCATAATCTCATGAAGAAATCAAATTTATAATTAGCCAAATATTACGAACAAGATTGAGAATAACTAGACATGACCGGTCATTCAACGATCAAATACACCATATCAATGAGGTTGTTATAACATGAATTTAACCATGAAGCTGAAAAACATAATATTACTTCAATCATTAAAAGTTTGCTTCATACCCCCATTAGATGCAGTAATAATAGTAATAGATTTAGGATGGAACCCGCACTTTCAAATTTTCACAACCACATGTATCTCAGGTCCACGAACTGCATATTATATAAAAAAGAAATGTAACCATCACTTCAATAAAGGTTATGACATTGAAGATTAACATATTTCGAATAGGGAAGACAAAGTATTTACCATTTAGATAACCTTTTAATTCATGCACAACATCCGCATCCTTGATGAAAGAAACTGCATAGTGATCTATACCTCCCGTCCATTCAGCTATATAAAATATTGTTTTACTTACCTCTTCAGCACATGTTCAGTTCATTACAACGATGCAAAGCTCAATTGACTGCTCACGTAGCCATGCCATAGCCCAATTATCTTCTCCAAATGTCAGCCATGAGACATGTATCGATGTACTTCATCTATTGCGTACCTATTTTCTACATTCTGAACAGTTTGGCTCAGTAGCTTCAAAATCTTTGTTCAACTTCATTGGATGCATTCATGTTAACGTCTAGACCAATTGGTTACCACCGGTCACTTAGCTTTAAAACCTATAATGCATCATGGTTAGTTGTGAAAGTTGTAGTTGTAATGACTTCAAATACTGTGTTATCTCATCCAATAGGGAATCTTTGTGTATGTAAAAAATATTGAAGCATTCAAGTATCAGAAAATTATGTCTTCTAAAAGTCGTAACAAAATCATATTCTGTATTACACTTAAAGGCTCGCTGACTTCTACCAAAAGTAACATCACAGAAGACATCAATATAATAACTGAAAACTTCTACACAACTTATCCCCATTTTCGAAGCTATGTGCTGCACGGAAGTTGCCGCCAATCAATATACAGCACAAAACATCTTTATTTCACATTGATGCTCTTTTCAACATAGCTTCCAAAGTTGTTTTGATTAGCTTTTTCCGATTATAGTAAATACTATCTCAATGAAAATCTCCAACAAGAGATCATATAAGTCATTCCTTGATTTCTACAATCAAATCCCTACCATACATATGTGAGCTTGCAAATCAATGAGTGTATATAATTTAGCAAAAAGAGAGCTTAATATATGTTAACATATCAATTTGTTCAGGAAACTGCTTTATATAGACCTCTACCCATTCTTGTACCTATGTGTATATTGAAAAGAATAATTACAGTGAATATACCAAAAATGAAGAGAGAATTGATTTGAAATAAATAAGAAATTTAGTAAATTAATGGTGGAAGAATCATCAATGCTCTTTGCATATTCATGTCCAGCTTTCCCAATAGACAAAAGATAAAGATTAGCTTCCATAATCTAGCGTTACTATTAAACAAATTGAACAAGCCTTAACTCCGAAGTTGGTTTCTTAAAGCTGAATACATTTGGTCAATTTTATTTTATTTAAACTTTTAAAGCTAAATACATTTGGTCAACTCATTTCTTATAGAAACTCAAGTGCAAAGTAGTGCGCAAGACAAACTAGTTTAACAAAAAGACTTGAATCATGAAAGAAATGACATAAACACAAAGTATAATCATTTGAATTAGGCGAATCATACAAACATATTCATTTTGACTATCGCATGAAATTAGACATTTAAACTTACCAAATTATAGAGAAATACATTTTCTCAAATTTATGTTTGTACGCAGATATTACTTTAATTTGGTCCATCTTTTTTGGTGCCTTCCTAATAACTATTTATTTTCCATATATATTTTTTTTTTATAGCTTTCCACTTTTGACATGTTCTGTGTATAATAACTGATGAATAGGAATATGCAGAATTTTTGGAAAGGGATTGATGAATATAATAATGACGCATGAAGCGATATAGAAGTAGGCATACTCTAGAGCAAAAGAATATCTCTATTACTGGTGACAAAAAAGACAAAAGAAAATGACATGATTTGGAATTATTTATATGAGAAATAATGAATTTCCATTTACGATCATTATTACTAATGAAATCAACAATCAATCATGCTTAATGAAGGAAAGTTATATTGTCATGTTTCCTAAATTAATTGTGACATTAGTGATAACAGACAAAAACAACTAACAAAAGAAACAAATAACATCACCAAAATTTGGTAATGGAATAGTCAATTAAAAATGATACATGTACATCTAAGGGAACTGTTAAATACATTCCATTATTATATTTGTCTCATGAATTAATATGAAAAACAAATGGGAACACAAGCTTAAATTGAGTGCACGTAACATTTGCTGTGTTTATTCTCAATTAGCAATAAAGTATGTATATATGTATGTGTGCGCATGTGTATACATACATAGCATAACAAAACAACAATAATAATGATAACTAAATTATATAACAATGTAATAGCTTAGTCCAGCGATCAGTAAGCATGTTTACAATATGTTGATAATATAGCAGCACTAGACATTCAAATTAACTAGTGCAAAGATAAAGATATGTTATAAAATTTTAAGCTAATATTGAAAGAGGATATGACAAGTCAAGAGCTAATGAAATAATTAAATAAAAGCAGAAAATATTACTCCAAATTTAGATGAGGAAATGTTACTAAGGAGCTATAATTAAAAGTTGTAGTTTATCAATATTTAATGTTGTTGAATTCAATTTGTATTGGATCCTACAGCCCAAAAGACCGGATTCCTTATCGAACATAGTCAAAAAATTAAGTTGTTAAAACTTTTACAGTACGCTGTAAAGGTTTAAAGAAAAAAACTAAAGGAAATAAGGTGGGAAATGATGCCACATGCAAGTCATGTCTTGTAAGTGCACAGCTTTTTTATTTGGCAGAAGAATCAAGGTGAGGTGATTTTTTTCCTAGCATTTGGTTCAATTCAGCATGTAAAATTAATTGCATCGAATTGTCTCACTTTGCTGTTTCATTAAACTCACTTGAACAAGTCAACTTATGTAGAATAGGACCTATGGATTCATACTATTTATAATCCAACCAACATGAACCCATAAATTGTGGAAATCTGAGTAACTCAAGTGAAATATACATCCACATTGAAGTTCGCTTTGTACTTCTAACAAAAATGAAGATGTATGGATAACCTGCTCAAATGATGGATGTGTCTATGTGAAATATGTCACCCTAGATAATATGCCATCTCAAAATACAAAACTGGGCTCAACTATTTTGCCCTCTGTTACCCATCAAATGCAAAAAAAGGGAAATATGTAATGTTGTCTAATAACTTATTTGTATTATTAAAGGAAAAAAAATTGCCTTTTGAAGGAGATTCATATTTGCCAAAGAATGAGCCATAGCCATTATATTCAGTTCAATTCTATAAGTATCAAGATTCTAATCCTTCCTTTTAAATATAGAAAAAGGATGCTAGGAATAAAAACTGGTAAACGAATACACTTCCTTTTAAATATAGCAAAAAGATGATAGAAATAAAAACCGGTAAATGGTACACTGAACAGTCAGGGAAAAGTATAAATTAGAGAACATGAAATTTACAGCGGAAATAGAGAGGCAGTTCAAGGCAGAACCTTTTTCAAACCGACATTCATAGGACGAAATAAAGGAATTAGGAAAAAAAATTTCCATATATTGGGCAATGTCCAAAAAAACTGACAGTTTTAATGATGAAAACACAATCAACATAAAGCAGAAAAAGAGTGAAATCCTTTTATTAGTCGGAAGCGACACTGTGGCTCTAGCGCTAGCAGTATTACAAACCAATAAGTTGCAAAACATACACATGTCATTCTACAATGTAGGGGAGTTAAAGCAGGGGTGCCGATACATTAAATTTATATCTACCATCAATATTTTTACATAGAACCTGAAAATATGTTAAAGCATATGAAATAGCATCCTAAGCCTTACAAAATCAAGAAACATACTCTATAGCTAGAGACCATCCGTTAATCCTCGTATACAAACAACTTGCTGACTGAAATCTCCAGTTTGAAGGCCACCTGAACATGGAAACAAAATAAAGAATGGATAGGATACAAAATAAAAATTGATAGTAATAAATTTTCATCCGACTAACACCCTTCCAGGGGTCTTGGATGTATACTTGAACCATAATCTGCATATACGGTTTCAATTTTGAATTTAATTGCTATGTCCGAAATATCACCTCCGACACGCTCTCCATGACTGAGACGTGCATCAACAGCCTGACAATCGCTCTAAACAAGACCATGCTATTAAAGCCATGAGCAGTAGCATTCTCCAAGCTATATTCATCACTCATATTATCTTTTTTCTGTTGTTCTTCCCCATGCTATTTAAGCCATGAGCAGTAGCATTGAAACCCCCTATATCGGTAGCTATACCACCCACATGAACCGTTATCAACCACTCTACCTGGTACCAATTTATTACCAAAACAACTGTCAACGAAATTAACAATATGTAAATCATCTACATGTTCCATATGACCGTTCCCTTTACCCAGACCTGAGAAGAAGCTGAAGGGAGGAAGCCTGTATTGTTCAGAATAGGCACTTTAGAAAGCAAAAGGACGGAAAAATACACATGCTTTTTGATCTATATTCTATATTATTGTTTCTAGATCTGACTTCAGTTCAACGACTAGCCTTTTGATTAATGAAAACATGCTGCGAACTACACTAAATTATAGTAAAAAAAACTGGTAAGAACTTAAAATAAAATTCTACTACTACCATTTCATACAAGATCAAAATTTTGTAATTACGATATCGATGAAAACAAGATCAAAATAGAAAAATGGATTATAAGTATGATCTTAGTAGTGAATCAATTGGGATTTTTAGTAAAGAGGACTAAGAACCCTTGCTTATTTGAAAGACATGTAAATACTTGTAATGTTTTCAATGCAAAATGATTACTGGACATTGTAACATTGTAACAGGAATACTAATTTGATAAGTCGTTTCAATGTCAATCATGTACCTTCAAATCTTGCAATGCTGCCAACGTTCGTCGCTTGTCCCTGAACCTGATCAACTTATGCAGGAACCGAAACTTTTCTAGGATGAACCAGCAGAACTATAGAGATAGATGAAGCAGGTATGCCAGCATATGAATTGGGTTTCTCATTGAACAATGACTTAAACGTACAGCTTCTACCAATATGACTATATGTAGGAATATCATATTTGATACTATTTGCATCAACAAGCACCTCATAAGAATATTTTACTACTGGGGCAGTGTTATCTAATATAGGACTGATGGATTCTACCAGCAGCAAAAATGCCTCATTTTGATAATGGTTGGATGCAACAATTTCAGATAGCTTATATCACAGTGGTCAAATTTTTCTTTTTCCAGACCTGGATTACCACCATCTATTTTGACTTATCTAATGAATCCATATTGTCACTCGACTCAAGATTCACAAGAAGTAACTAAAGCCACTCTCGCTGCAAAAAAGAGCCCCTATAAATTAAATTCAGGCAAATGGTAAGAAATGAAATTGGATAAAAATCAATGTGACAATAGTAAAATCAAGTAACCCCAAATCCTTATTATAGAAAACTATACCCAGGTGCAAACAGGTCCATCGGACACCCTATTAATTAAAGTGTCACACCGAAGTCAAAATAAGTAGGCACGCTAATTAACAACCAAACTATTACAGATTACAAAAGACTCGCTTAGTTAAATAAGAAATCATGTGTTCCGTCCCGTTGTCAGCCTATAACAACGCCCATATTCACTATATTCTTCCACAAAGTGCAGATATTAATTATTATTATTTTTAAAAATAAGATATTAAAACTGAGACTTTATTTTGAAGAGAAAATTTAAATCGATGGCCTAATATCCAATGGTTTAAACTTATTCAATTATTACCGTACATGATCCTAGCCACTAAATTGTTAATCAGGCAAAATTTGTCATTGATTTCATAAAAGAATTCCTCATTCTATCATCAATTCAAATGATAATATCAAAATATAGTAATTAGGGTTCTAGTAGTAACATTAAACATAGCACAGAAATTAAAATACCGTACCTAAATTAGATAATACGCAAATTAAAATACCTTAGCTAAATTAGTGCTTTTGCAAAAACCTCGATCTGTTGATTTTGGGCTTATGAACAATCCCAATAAACAGGACTGTCTGAAGGAAGAGCAGATGGTCAAGGTGAATAGGAGAGAGATAAGGGAGAGAAGTAACGTGAGATGGAGGAAATGTTAGCAGACAACAAATAATATTTTTATTTGAGGAAAGAACGTAACAATGCTTAGGGGGAGAAAATGAGAAGACTGTAACGAGGATTTCAGCGTTAAGGCGAGGTAGGAAAAAAATAGGTCGGATTGAATAAAAGTAAAACGGGTCCGGAGAAAATAAGATCGGATGCATTTGCATCACAAACGCCACTAATAGATGTAATTAAATCTAGGTTTTCTTGTTATGGAGCTATCTGAAGCCTTTCGAGCTTGAAATTATAGAAGGTGCATTGTGATCGACGCTTTCTAAGGAATTAGAAAAGCGCAAGTTTTGAAATAAATTACTGCAAGCACACAGGTGTGTAGTATGCAGGTCAAACACAAGGAGGAAAATTAAAATTTATTATTTATATATTTCGTGGGCGAGTTAGACAAAACTTAGACATTGATTTGGAAAACAAAAAAAAATTGAAATAGAAGATAAAACTATTATTGAATTGAATCAGATCTGAATCTAATCAAATCTATATTCATTCTAATATGACTTAGGAAAGCAATTAAAAAGCAGAAATTAAAATTGCAGAAATTAAATAACAAACAGGAATAAAATTAGGATTACGCTGAATCTAATCAGATAGTCAATCACTAATGAAAATAAGTGCAAAAGACAACTAGTACTCTACCAAACCCAATTATGTAGATGACACTAGTTGCTAACAAAATAAAAATGCAGAAAAATAAAAGAAAACTCTCAATTCATGGATGAAGTTTACAATGAGAATACAAGGGTATTTATAGGATTGATAGCCAACCTAAATCCTAATACAATCATAAATGGTCCTTAGTTAAATCTAGTAAATTTGGGCCTTTTCTCTTTTCCTCTTGCTTCCTTGACAATCCTTCCTTGATTTATGATATGGATCTTCTTTCTACTAATTATTTTCTTGTCCAAAAAAAGCAACTTGATGTAAGATCTTCATCTGCAAGTCTTCATATATAGATACACAACATTTTGATTTATATTTTCTATGTCTCTGACTGCATAAGGCTTGGTCGGCATATCTATAAAAGTGACAAAAATAATACCCAAGTAATATTTATTTATATACAAAAGATAAGATATAAGAGCATAAAATAAACACATCTCTATATTAATCAAATACCCCCACACTTATGTTTTACTCGCCTCGAGTAAAAAAAATGTAAAACTAAACTAGATAGGTCACACTTTCATAGAAAATACGATTGCATTGAGCGTATGCAACAAGTCGTTAAACCTCTAGGTGTCGCTAGTAGGACGAGTGGTGTCTCGTGAGTACCCATAAAATCCAAATGCAGTATGTTGTGGTTCTAATGCAACTACATGAATGCAATAGACATATGCAAATGAAAAAAATATATGAAAACACGACTTGTTTCAAAAAGTGGTACAAAAAATTAAGTTAACAATTTTTAGTCAGTTGATTTTATTTTAGATTTCTCAAATTGTCACAAAATTTTAATATAATTCAAGTTTTCAAATGTTATGTTCTAGTTTGTCCAGTTGGTTCGGTTGATAACATAGTGCAGCCATGAAATAAATTCTTAGTTTGCTTATCACAGTTCGCAAAGTGGTATTCTAATTTCCTTGTGTATGACTAGTCAAATCAATAAGGTCAAGAAGTGTTTGGGTTTCATCGCTTATTCTCTATCTCTATAAAATTTGAAATTTATGATTAGTTACATACATCTAAATTAAAAGACCAAGGTATACCACCCATGACAGATGGAACAGAGCTTGGCGGATTGTGCAGACCAACGCTGACTTTGTCAACAACATGTAGGTAATCCTTAGGTGTCTAACTCATAAAATGAGACCAAGATATACCGACGCTAACTTTGTCAACAATATGTCGGATAGAGCTTTTCGGGTTTGCACACCAACGCTAGATTTACAAGCAACGTTCGATACCCTTGGATTACTATTATTATTATTACTGAGAATATAAGAACAAGAGAGATTATGCGAATTCAGCTTAACACAACTTAGTTTTAAAGACTCAAAAAGCCAATATAAGTATTTTAAGTCCTCCACTCATTAAACACAGGCTACAATTTAAAATAAACTTCATTGCCATCACCTAAGAATCTTCCTATGTACTGGTTACACTATTATCCCTCAAAATTCAACTTTTCATTAGATTTCTTATTCGATCTTAGTTGAGAGAGAAAAATACTATCAACTGACTAACAATTGTTAATTTATTTTATTGTATCAATTTAAAATGAGTCATGTTTCAAAAACAATTGATATGTTACTATAACCTACAATGCATTTTGGTCCGAAATGAAAAGAAAAAAGAAGAAAAATAAAGAAAAAAAATGAAAAGAATGCAACGTAAACTCCTCACACTAGATCTAAACAGTGTCCACACTGTAAACGTTTCCTAAATTTGAAAGATTCCCCAAGTGAATGAGTTGTAAAATTATTTGTAAAATTGAATGAAGTTTAACCACTATATGCGAATGAAAATCATATGCATGATGAAATCTATGATGATTATGTGAAAAATGAGACTTCTTTTTCCCCCTACACTTGCCTCTATCGAAAATGATGTACAATGATTTCGTAAATGACTTTTGAGGTACATGAAGCATGTCGATATATTCTGAAATATAAATCTTTCCTATGCAGATTTGGTTGTGATAGTGATTTATACCATTCAGATGAAGATTACTATAATCCCATAAATTTGTATGTTTAACCACAATTTCCTTTGATGATATGGAATTACAATTATCTTTGAGACATTCCATACATTCATTCTCGTCATTTAAAAGTTTGAGTTTGTCTTAAAAAAGCGCTTCAAAATATATAATAGATAAGTCTAGTGAAGTGTTAGAGACTTTCTGATGGCAAATCTCCTGTCATCAAGAATAGTTTCTATCATGTCGACTTGTCCTGTTTGGGAATCTTGGTCATTCGAAGAAGAAGATGTCGATAAGAAAAGTGAAGAAGGTAAAGGTATAGAAGATGAGGTGTTGGGTTGCCAACATTAGAGGAAGATATATTGTCTGGGCTGCCGACATTAGAAGAAGGGATGTTTGCCAACATAAGAAGATGGAGATTTGAAAGATTCAGAATAATTGGCCTTGGGTGCCAACGGAAGAGTGTCAAGCTTTTCGATTGGGTTCAAAATCGACTGATTGTCGGGATTTCCGACACTGTTGTAATCGATGGTCCGGACCTAAGGGTGGTGACAGCGTTAACCGAATTATTTCCGTCCTCACAAGAATTCACAAAATTATATTTTGGGTTCACCTCGGGGTTACTAGGCAGTTTCTCATTACTTATTATTAACTCCTTTATCATATCCATCATTTGTTCGATTTTTGCATCTTGATTATTTACCTGTTTATCAAGTCGAATAATTTCCTTTGAAGCTTCTGAAGATGAAGGAGACTGAGTTGACGACTGAAAGTTAAAATGCCTAAATGTTTGACTTGAAGGCTTGGATTGAGGTGAAACTTGATAAGTTTGAGGACTGGAAAAAAATGGAGCTTGGTAATTCGAATTTGGTATCATGTGAGACATATTCGTGACATTATTGGGAATAGACCATGAGAAATTTGGATGATTTCTCCAACTAGGGTTATATAAGGATAAGTACGGACTGTTTTGAGCTATGACATTGGTTTGGTCTTGAGGATAATAGTGGGGTTGCCCTTCCATGATTTGAGGAGTTTGAGTTTCTAAGGGAGTATGAATTGGGTCCATGACATGCACTCCTCTAGTAGAAGTCTGAATGGGAACACGAATTGACTCCCATTGCATGTCCTTTTCAAAATAATCTTCTAAGAATTCCCAAGCTTCATTGGGTGTTTTTGACATAAATTCTCCTCCACACATTGATTCTAGTTGTGTTCGAGTTTGATAGTTTAGCCCTTCATATGCAATTTGACATAAGTGGTGTTTAGGAATTGCATGATGAGGACAGCTGTATAATAATAGGTTGAATCTTTCAAAATATGTTGAAAAAGTTTCCCCTTCATTTTGGGAAAACCGATTTATTTCGGTTCGGATTTTTAGAGTTTTATGGAAAAGGAAAAACTTCTTCAAGAATATAGTGACAAATTCATCCAACTTCTTATGGATTGTCTTGAAAGAAAATTTAGCCATCTTTTAGCGCTTTCAAGTAATGCAAATGGAATTAGCCTTAGCTTGATTGATTCATTAGAAAATTATTGCATTTTAGTTGTAAACGAATACAATTTAGATTCACTTAGAAATTCTTAGGCATTTTCAGAACCAATAAATTTTGGTATCCCTTAAATAAAAGAATGTTTAAGCTCAAAATTTCTTTCAACTGGTGGATATACGATGACAAAAGGTTGAACAGTCCTAGTTGGGTAACACTGATTTTGAAGTGACGAGTATATAGGCACGCCCACGTGGACTTGCATTTAATCATAATATGTATGCATTAATTCAATCACGTGTGGACTATCTACAGTAAATCTACATGACATGATATGAATTTTTTTAACTCAGACTCCAATTTATTTCCAAGCAAACATCTTTTTTGTAACACGTATAGGTTTCCAAACAGTTTTATATGAAATATTAATGAAAATAAAAGTTGACCTATAGTTAGATTGAATAATTTCAAATCGGTTGTTACCTTCCGAGAAAATACACAATCAATTTTGAAGAGATCTCATTGCTAAGTCGGTCGTCTGATTTAATATTACTGCAAATCAATAAAACATCCCAAGCAAGATGCTTATTTTATGGACAACTGTATTTGATTTAGTGTATAATCCCTTAGAGTTTATGAGCAAAAAGTAGGTTCTTTGTGATAATTTTTTTCCTACAAAAAGAAAGAGAGGGGAGAAGACAAAAATTAAGGTAAACTATAACAACACTTTAAAATAAAATGACAATACCTTTTGTGTGTATCAATTTATACTTTTAACTCTATAAGGTACATATGTATATACATTTTTTTGCTAGTAAATACTAATATATATAACTGAAAAAAAAAAATTACTACACCAAAAAAGTTGTTAATTTATATCTTAGTGGTTCGATCAATTAGGGATAAATTAGTTCTGGTTTTAATTTTTTGCACTTAAGTTTATACGACCTTAATAAACTCCTTGCATCCCTAAAGTCTATCACGTACTCCACTCTGGCCCACCCTCAGCCACCCATTCATTTACACCTTCAGGCCAACAATCTTATGTAGCTTTGCATATGCAAGCTGCAGTTACTGGACTCTATTTATTTGAAATAAAATTCTTTTGTCTAATTATTTATATAACTCTCACATCTACTTTTTTTTTCTAATGGATCATCTTTGAAATGATCTTTTTTGCATCTACCGGACCCTATGGAACATTTATATGAATATGTATTTTTGATTATAATTAAATAAAAGTGAAAATTAGGCACACATCCCTAAAACGAAACTTAATTAGGCTCACATCCGGTCCAACTTTTCATGTAAATTAGGTCCCTATTTTTTGAAAATTCATTAAAAAAATATAAAAAATATAAAAAAAATCACGTAAATTCATAATTAAATAAAACATGTTCACGCCAAAAAAATCAGGTGGAAAATCAATCAACAAACACGTCAAAATCAAAAAATACACAAAACAGCGAAAAATGCAGTAAAATACATAAAAACATGCACATATTTCAAATAGTTGCATACATGTATGCATCTATTTCAATTCCGCATCATACAGCAGCATATATGCATACATGTATGCAGATTTTCTGAAATACATGCATGATTTCATGCATGTATTCGGTTTCCGCATGGAAAACACGCATGCTTGCATATGTGCATACGAGTATGCAGTTATGCAGAAAATATGCATTCAAGTATGCACATATTGTCACGCCTTCGGCTTTCAACACATTACTGCATACAAGTATGCAGCTATTTTGAATAACAACATACTTGTATGCAATTATTCAGCAGGCTTGCGGATCTTTTTTGCATGTGTATTTAAAAAGTTGCATACATGTATGCAACTATCAGTAATAGTTGCATACATGTATGCAACTTTTTTTTTTATTTGCGTGGGCTCCTGGGATTATTTCCAGATTTTAGATTTTTTTTTTTTTTTTTTTATGCATGAGCGCATTTTTTTTTGGCCAGAAATTGAAAAAGGCGAAGGGGACATGAGGAGTAGGCGAAGGGATCAAAAAATTTGGGCGGCATCTAATTTTAGGGACCGGAAACGTATGGAAAACTTTGGCTGGACGTGGCTTTAATTTAAAACTTAAATAAGGACGTGAGACAAAAGTACCCTAAATAAAATCCACTTTGTCCTGTTGGAGGACCTGTCTTTTACAAAAAATAAGAAATTGAAGAAAAAAACCTGATAAAATCAAAAGCTATTTGGTTTACAATTTTTTTACGTGCATCTACCGCATGACATAATAAAAAGGTAAAATCATGGCCAAAAATGTTATTTTGTGCATAAAGCAGTAGTATGTGTCCATATACATAATGTTGACATGTTTTTTTGTCAAAGTAGTCACACTCAGGTATTTGGTGAGCAACGCACTCAAGCGTCAAAAAACGCAAAGTAGTTGGGTCGAAGTCGCGTCGCAAACGCAAGGAGACCCGGATCCTCTATCAGGTGGCCTCAGTCGGGCCCAATAAACACTTAGTCACACCATCATTCGAGCCGAAGGTGAGCCGTGCTCCGAGCCGAAGGTGAGCCGTGCTCCGAGCCGAAGGCGAGCCGTCAAGCGGGTCCGAGCGCAGCGCCGGTGGGGGTCCGGGGCCCCCACAGTCCCGACAGCTATCGACCTAGCTGGTTAGGTCGAAACCGTGGGCACCGCCTGATTCATCCGATTTCCGCCAAGAAGTGTGTTTCCCAGAATTACCAGATCAGCTCAACGTCAAGAATTAACCAATAACTTCAGCGACCATCGCCGCTCCTCCAGCACATTCCTGAACCAAGGTCTCGACATCCTCGGACGCATCGGCCAAGATTTCGAGCCCCCAAACCACTCGAATGGACCTCGCGCTTCTCAAATAGGATTTTCGTACCCCCCCCAAGAGGTGCGAAATTTCGTGCCCTTGAGGTGCGAAATTTCACACCCACGAGGTGCGGAATTCCGCACCCATGAGGTGCGGAATTCTGCACTCTCGATGTGCGCAATTCCGCACCCATGAGGTGCGGAATTCTGCACCCTCGAGGTGCGAAATTCGTACCCTATGGAGTATGAATTTCGCACCCCCAGGAGGTACGAATTTCACACCCCCCGAGGTGCGAAATTTGCACCCCCTGGTGGAGGTGCGAAAAAACGGGGTGCGAGGGCCTGAGGTGCGAAATTCCTGCATATGGCCCTGTTTGGGTGCGAAATTTGACCTTGTGGGCCCCGCTGCTCACCTACTCCCATCTAACCTCCTTCCTATAAATACCCTAAGCCTTGGCCTTCATTGGGATGCTTCTCCTTTGGAATTTTTGGACCTTTAGAGCTCTAAATACCCATTAATGGCTTCCAACACCTCCACCATGGTCATGGGAGATGGCATGGACATCTAAAACACGGCATGCATGTTTTGCTTCAACACTTGAGCACTAGCAAGTCTTGCTACACCACCTCTAGACCTCTTGGACATTAAAGCTTACATTGCCCATAGTTGACCACGTCAACTCACTTCAAGGAAGAAGAATGACAACTTATCCAAAGTTCATCATACATACAACTTTATACACAAATATTGTAATATCTCTTATAATCGACAAAAGAAATGATGAATGAATATTATAAAGTGGACGTATGTATTAGTGCCAAACCACTATAAAAGCTGTGTCTCCCTGCATTTACATTATTTACTGCTTATTTGGATAATTGTTCACATATACACATTGGGTGTTGGCGTGCAACAATTTTACACGTCAACACATAAGTACACAATAAACCCCTACTATTTTTTGTAACAGGTCAGGGGCTTCCTTCAGTAAATGGGTGATACCCAGGCCAACATAGTTTATCATGCTTGCTCTTCGCAGTAGTCCAAGGGTCAGGTGCTTCATTCTACTTCTGCATTCAACAACTACTCTTTCTCTGAAATCTGAAATCTGAAACCTATGATGATCTGATTGCACCTTACATGTTAGTTAGAGTGTTGATGCTTCCTTTTCCTCTAGCAAGTAAATCGTTTAGGCTCTTGCACTATACAGTACCCACCTAGCAGCTCAAGCAGCTGCTCCTAATGCTGCAGCAATACATGTTATCTCAAAGTCAAGCCCACCCTTGGGCCTCCAGTTGGTTAGGGCCTCATAATTTTTTAATTTTGTACATAAAGCATATCCATAAAAAGTTTAAAGTATAACGTGGCTGAACGGCGTGAGCATTGCTTTGCTCCTTGTATGCACAAGGGTTCAAATCCTGGCATCCCCGTTTTCTCACCTTCTTGTTTTTACACTTTGCTTTTGTACCTCATTTTTGCCTTAGGCCTCAACCTGCTTGTTTTTACACTTTGCTTCTGTACCTCATTTTTGCCTTAGGCCTCAACCTGCTTGTTTTTACACTTTGCTTTTGTACCTCGTTTTTGCGTTGGGCCTCAGTCATGTCAGAGCCGGCCCAGCATGCATAATAGCATACATTGTACTGTCATGCATGTTGCGCCTTTGAAAAAGAATGAAATTTTTTGCATCATGTATTTCATATTTGCATTTATACATAAAAAAAAGTCTTAAATTTTGTTGCATGGGAAAGGATGAACACACATGAATACCACCTACTTGTTTTTACACTTGCTTTTGTACCTCATTTTTGCCTTGGACCTCAACCTACATGTTTTTACACTTTGCTTTTGTACCTCATTTTTGCCTTGGGGTCCTGCTCAAAATAATATGTTAAATGCTAATAACTTTATTTAGGAAAATAATGGATACAGTGAATATAGCTCAAAAAGTCTATTATGTTAATGGATAAAGATTTACATCTCTCTCTATTGAATGTTCGAAATTTAGCAAGAAAATATAATGTTATGAATACCCAATAAACATTAATCTGTCAAGTTCACATAAATGCCAAGTAATTGCCATAATTGAAAATTGCTCATTAGTGCGGCAGCTCATACATGGAATCAAAAACTGAGATTACGACTAATCACTAAGGTAGCGTTTGGTTTATTTTTAGTTTTGAGTTTTTAGTTTTCGACGTTAATTAAGAAAGGTGAGAAGATTTGAGGTATAGTGGAGGTGACGGAACAAAGGCGAAGGGAGTGACGAAGGGGACCGCGGAATGGTGGATACATGAATTTGTTATTGTTTCTTAAAATATGGAAAATAATAAAAAGTTGTTTTTGGTTTTATGTGTTAAGTTCATTTTGTAAAACGATCATTTTTCACGATTTGTGCGCGTTGTTGGTATATTTGTATGTGCGAAAACTCAAAATTAAAAAACGTAAACCAAACGCATCCTAAACTTTTAAGCGATTACAGTTGCATATGCATGCCAATATATGAACTAAAGAATTTTTTTTCCTTATGCGAGTTTGAATGGCCAAACATTGCAAGTGTAACATCAAAATTATTTTTTACTAATTAATTATTGGTAATCAAGTGTGAATAATTGTGTCTGAATATGTTTCCATTGATAAACGAAAGACATAATTGGAAATTAGTCAAGTCAAAAAGGTTCTTCGTTCACATAACATTGAGTTCCTACGTAATTTTTTTTTTTGTTAGACCAGCTTTAGAGAAAAACACAGTTAAATAATGTGAAGTTCCAAGGATTTTAAATCTGAACTTTCTTCGTATATAAGGAAGAATAATTAACTCGTCGACACATAAGTAAGAAGATAACCATAGATGGCTTAATTGATTGATATAAGCAAGAATATAATTATTTGTGGCCCTAACCGATTCAATGGATCAGGCAAAAATTTCATGATAAATTCACATTCGTAAGATTAGAAAATCAAACGATATTCAGTTAGAAAACCGAGCAATGCTCTGCACTAAATCTGAGCGACACACTGTTTTTATACCTAAGGTAGGATCGTTTTTCATAACTAAGCTATAAGTTATCTCAATTTTAGAACTGAACTGAGCTCATTTTCATAACCGAGCTAGGCTCAGTTAGAAAATCGAACAAAGCTCGGTTATAATACTGAGATAAAGCACAGCTAATTGAATTTGTCAAACAGTAATAAGTGCTTAACACCAATTTTTAAGTGCTTTATAAGGACAATACAACCATTTAATACACCGTTTAATTCCATTCAATTTCCATATGCTATAATTCATTCACCAATGAACTTCCTTATTCGATAAGAATAGGACATTACTACCTTTTATATGGAATCCACTTTATTGCACTTAGGGAACTCTAAAGTACGAAAACATATAAAGTTGTATGCATAATAAGTTATATTAACATGTAATTGGCTTCTCTGAAGAATCAAAAAAAGCAACAGTTTGCTTTTTTTATAACAGTTTTTAGCAAAATGTAACTTCACATTCAGTTTCTAAAATTTAGAACTCAGACTTGAGTAATATACCCTACTCAAAAGGATGTACATGTATAAGCACAATAAGCAAAACACATGTAATTAGCTTCTCTGAAGAATCAGAAAAAGCAACAGTTTACTTTTTTATAACAGTTTTTAGCAAAATGTAACTTCACATTCAGTTTCTAAAATTTAGAACTCAGACTTGACTAATATACCCTACTCAAAAGGATGTACATGTATAAGCACATTAAGCAAAACATTCAAAAAACAGAAAAGCAATAAGTAGAACAAACCTATGAACTTGGAAAGTAGAAGGAAGATATAACCAATATCTGTATACCTGAAACGTTACGACACTTTCAGATGTTATGTGGACACAGATCTTATATATGAATGAAAAACCATTTAGCTCTAAACAAAAGGAGTCCTATTATTTGATGTTTATGGACCGTCAATGTCGACAAGGTATTGTTTAAAAGCTCAAAATTTAAAATACATGTCTAAGCTACAATTGCTTGTCAGAACAATTCAGATCAAATCAAAAATGTGGAAAAAATTTGTGAAATGTAAAACTTGGTCCGTGTAAAACTACGTGAACTTAATAAAATATTTACTAAAGTCGCTATTAGAAAAGGCAACACTGCCTTACATCCCGTTCTCTGTGCCTCACCTCAACTAAAGTCGATTCCAGTCCAAATCATAGTAGTTTTAGTTCACCACATATCATTTCAGGGTGTGGCAGTATTTGGATTGCACCGGTCCAGTTTATAACATGATGCACGCCAGTAGTCTTCTAGTCCAGATAATAACGTGATTGCACCAGGTTATGACAATCAGCAATATTCTCATTGCTAGCCCCAAAATCATTGAGAATATGGGAGAAGAGAAAAGGCAAGTCTCCGTAAACAGGGTAGCACCAACTTTCCTTCTCATATCATTAATCAAATTTAGGTAACACCACCTGGAGCATACATACATTTGACATAAACACATGCATAGTAAAGATTTGATTCCCTACAGTGCTCTTATTATATAAAGCCTTGGATACAATAATGAATATTCTTTTCTTCAAATAAATAAATAAACAAACAAAAAATTATAGAATATACAAACGAATTAAATTATGCATTACCTTGAGAAAGCCAATGTTTGCGCTTCACATCAGGCTAGCTCTGCTTTAACTTTGCACTTCTGGTTTTCTAAAAGCATTCAAAACAACACACATTCAAGCTAGCAGCCTGATAAAGCTATATTTTTAAACTGGTTACAACAGAGGATGATTGTACTTTGAGCACATATTTGAGATTTCATATAACAAAAGCAACAAACCATTACAATCGAGTTACATTTTTTTCTTTTCTTCTAAAATGAAGAAGAAAGTTCAAGCATTTAGAAATATAACAATTGGCAAAGAAGCCTTTTGTGGCCTGCTCATATCCAATTTTGCCTACAACGGAACAACAGTACTGATCTTACATTGTTGCTGATGACTCCTTATTTTACTTGTAACATAAAGTTTTCATATATCGACTTCGGTGCATCTAAGATGAATTTTAAAAATGCACATGCAGTGTCCTCTTTGGCAGTTGTTGTGTAAGCAACATCATTACCAAGTTCCCAAAATCAAAACAAAGGATGAAACACATTATGAGATACCAAGGTTAACCCCCACCACCATACCCCCCCCCCCCCCCCCTTAAAAAAGGAAAGAAACTTAGAAATAGAATTATACATAAAAAAGATGTGACTAAGAGTACCATTAAACCAACATATATTGAGTTCCTGACATACCGGCGTTCCAAATTTTAATAGCTCTGATAGTTTGGCTCTTTGATTACCTCGAAAGCCCCAATAAAATTGAAGAGGGATGAATATTAAGGAGCCATTTGTTAACCCAAATTTCTCATGTTCATCCAGTTGTTGATAACAGAGGATAAATTTTCAATGACAGTTGACTGATAGGAAAATAATAATTGAATGTTGGCCCAAAAGGCATGGGCTGCGACTCATGACCGACATACCAGCAATGATAAACAATACAGTAATGAGAGCGCAATGATGTTAGTCGAACAAAAAAATAGTTAAACTAACTATAAGAGTTGAATGCAGTATTAAAACACGTTCCTCGATCGAGAATATATGTAGTATATGGAACAAAAAGCTATTTGACGGATTCGAACCATGGACGGAAAGCACCAGCTCATGGTTGCAAAACATATAGCAATAAAGCTTGGTAGCAAAACTGCACATTTAGTGTTGCAGATACAGATAAGGAAAAGACTAATGGGAAAATAATTTTTCTACATTTCTCCACCTGTATTCACAGTTTATACTCAAGGTTTCAGAGTATTTGCAGTGAATTTTTAGTGGAAAAGGTACATGATTTTTTCACTTTCCAATATGTAAATTGCCTTGATTTGCATTTACAGTGTAATTTTTTTGCACTTATATGCAAATTATCTGTTATGCAACCTTCAAGTATTGTATAATATGTCGAGGTCAGGTCAAAAGGCTGCAGATACAAATAACGAAAAGATTAATGGGAAAATAATTTTTCTACATTTCTCGCCCTGTATTCACAGTGCATACTCAAGGTTTCAAAATATTAGCAGTGAATTTTCAGTGAAAAAGTACATGACAAGTAGCGAAGAAGATAAGAAGAGAGAATACAGACAACCTAACAACACCGATCAGAGGAGCAAAATCATATTGGAAAGTGAAAAAATAAAACAGGGATTACCTGAATCGTACCCAGCGACGAAAGTGTGATGTTAGCGCATCGATGAAGGATCAGCCGTAATTCGCTACGTGAGCTCGACAGTCGTCGATGTAGGGCTATGTGAGATCGACAATCGTCGGTGGAGTTGAGAAGGCTGATCTACAGTTCGTATGTGAAATAATCAGAAGAAATATCGTGTCGATGCAGAAAGTTTGAGGGAGCCGATTAGGGTTCGTACATTGTCATTACACGTGAGAATGCAAGGCATAGGAATCGAACGTCAAAAAGACGCAATAGAACTGTAAAACTAATGAAGTGGTAAGAGTAATTTAGGTATTTCAAAAAGACGTTAAGTAAATTAGTGTAAAGAATTTACCTTATTAGTAGTAGAGAAGAGATGGTAACGGTAAGTTTTACTGTTATTAACTGTAAAATAGCGGTAAAGAAATGTCGATCCCGGTGGCAATGGTAAATTTACCACTCTTTTAATGAATTCCAATCTTCTTCTTTTTTTAAATTTATCATATTTTATGCAGATGCTTATAGATTTATTTAGGTTGTTAATTCTTTTTGGTTTATTAACTTCAAAGTTTAAGATTAACAAAATTATTATTTCATATTGTAATAAATATCTTGTGATAGACTAAGTAAATTTTCGATGCCAATTGAAATAAGTTTAAATATTTATATAAATATTAATGGGGTCAGAATTAGTTAAAAAAAATATACTTTCTACCATTATAAAAAATTTAACATGTTAATTGTTTAATAGCTTTATATATCGGTAAATTTACCATTACCCGTCAATGTTTTACCAATTTATCGGTATCCCAATAAACATTTTACCAGCAGTAATGGTAAATTTTCAGTATTCATTATTGGCTTATAATAATAGTGCATAATCTATGTAGTTTGTCTATTAAAAATGCGTAACAAAATCCATATTAATCACGCCTTAAAGTTTTCACCGGAGACCGTATGACTGGGTAAGTTATGGTTGGTATTATACATGCAACCCGTGCTTAGCTGTAATTATACATAGAAAAAGAAAAGAAGAGAAGAAGAAGAAAAAAGAGTAATTATACATAAAAATGATTAGACAACATGGGAACTAAGAGATTGTTTAGAACCCAAAGTACTTTTAAAAAGCTACTTCGTAGGCAATTTGATATTAACAAACTAACAACATTTTCCTTAGTTTAGCAATTATGCACTCTTTAAATTTGGGATAGTATCATGGTTCCTTGTATGTATACCCACATTTCAATAGGCTATTATTTTCAGCGTTGGTTCAACCATAGCTAAAGATTGGTGCTTATTTACTTCTATTTCAAAAGTGGCTAATTTCATAAAATTCCTAGTATAAATCAAATGATGCATTAGGTCGAAACTTTTATTTGACTATCCAAAAGATAGATGAACATATCTTCAGTTAGTTCTTTATGTTCTACCATTTTAAGGCAACATCAGCATGTGGTTCACTCGAAAGCTTGATTTGATTTATTCACAATCTGTCACAGCTTCTAACACACGATATATTATTGAAATATACATGCATTTTTTATTTGTTTTATTTTAGCAGCATCAAATGAATATTTCTGAACTTTTTATATACCTTGATTTCTATTATTTTACCAAGATCCGGGTTCATACAATGCAATCATATATTCTACAATGATGCTCGTATAAATATCAGTCAATAAAATGGAATAATAAAGGCAGAAAAAGACTATCATATAAACAGTAAGGACTTTAACTATCATTATATTTCTTCATGTACCATGTGCAGTATAGTATCAAATTCAATGCATGTTTGTTCTGCTATAGTTAAGCACAGCAGTCAGGCATCATATCAGTAGCCCACCAAAACATCAAAACTGAGGACATATAACAATAAGTGCAAGGAAATATCCTTTGAATATCGATTCCTTAGCGCTTCAATTCTCAGCCATTAATAATCATATCTGACGGAAAGCAGTTTAATATTCCCAAAAGAAAGGGGCACCAAACAGTCTCATCTACATGTTTAAGTTTTGAATTGGCTCAAGTAAAGGTTAAAAAACATATTAGAAAAACTTGCTGGCTTTGTTAATGAAAATCAGCCATGAAATTCATTCAAATTAGTATTAAAAAAACAACATTTATATCAATTTACCATGAAATCCCTTGGTAATCTGGTGGAATGACAAACATATAGTCTGTGTGAATAAACACTATAACAGTATTATAAAAAGAACACATTATTACTTATTGCTACCATTTATCATAGTATGACCACTTAACCTGGCAGAAATCTTCGAAGACATTTTTTCTGATTTACTTAACCAAATAATCCGAAAGACTTCCACACAAGATTGATTTACGCCCGTTTGTTTTGCAGCGACGGAGGATGAGAGTAAAATCAGGAAGTAATTACGTGAGCTCGAGGTCTAGGGTTAAGACAATCTCCAGTAGAAGCAGGGAGCTAATCTAGGGTTGAGACAAAACTAATATGTAAAGATCAAAATCAAACAGCAAACGGAAGGAACAACAAAAAAATCAAATTAAAACTAAAAGTAAAATGCCGGTAGTTTATCGGTTAGCGATTTTAAATAATTCAACCTGGAAAAAATCGTCATCTATCCCTTTTGCAATAGCCTCAAATTAATCTTACGCTCAAATTAATCACCCGCTTTGATTCAATTCGATTGATGAAGCAAATACGTTAAGTTTCTTTTGTATTTTGTTTTGAATAAGTCTTACAGTCCTAGTCTTTAGGCTACTTGTTAGTTTTTATCATATTATTGGCTGCACTTCTCACGTTGAGCACGTGATCTATTTTCCCGTTACAGCATTGTTTGTAACAGGCTGTTTATATATGCCTCCTGTTTGTTCAGTAATAAAGAAAGAGAGCTTTCCAGTTTGTTGAGCAAACATTATTACTGTGTTTTCATTTTTAACATTCTGGTATCAGAGCCTCTACTGTCTTAAAACAAAAATCAAAGCAGCAGTCTTTGAAACAAAGATGAGTACCGAAGGGAGTTTTGTGCAACCGTCCATTCCCCGTTTTGACGGTCACTATGATCATTGGAGCATGTTGATGGAAACTTTCTTACGGTCTAAGGAGTTGTGGGGAATGGTGGAGACTGGCTACGAAGAGCCAACAAGTGGATCGGTTCAGACGGAAGGACAGCGAAAGAAGTTAGAAGAACTGAAGCTAAAAGATCTAAAGGTAAAAAACTTCCTCTTCCAGGCCATAGATCGAACGATATTAGAGACCATACTTGAGAAGAATACTTCTAAACAAATTTGGGAGTCCATGAAGAAGAAGTTTGAAGGGAATGCTAGGGTTAGAAGGTCGTATCTTCAAGCTCTCCGCAGAGAGTTCGAAACCCTAGAGATGAAGAATGGAGAAGGAGTCTCTGAATATTTTTCAAGAGTGCTTCTAGTAGCCAACAAGATGAGAACTTATGGTGAGAAGATGCAAGATGCTACAGTAGTGGAGAAGATACTCAGATCATTGAGTGAGAAGTTCAATTATATTGTTTGCTCGATTGAGGAGTCCAAAAACATCAATGAACTTTCCATTGATGAGCTACAGAGTTATTTGATTGTTCATGAACAGAAGTTCAAGCGTCATACAGTAGAAGAACAAGCACTTAAGATCACTTATGAAGATAAATTTCGAGCAAGAGGAAGGGGACGTGGTGTGTATAGAGGTAGAGGTAGAGGAAGAGGGAGACATCAACCCATTAACAAGGAAACAGTGGAGTGCTTTAAGTGCCACAAGCTTGGACATTTTCAATATGAATGTCCAAGCTGGGATAAGGAAGCTAACTATGCTGAACTAGGAGAAGAAGAAACGTTATTGATGTCATATGTGGAAGTTAATAGTGCTAGAAGGGGAGATGTTTGGTTCTTGGATTCTGGATGTAGCAACCACATGTATGGTGACAAGAGATTGTTCATTGATTTTAATGAGCACTTCAGACATGTGGTCAAGTTAGGAAATGACACAAATATGAATGTATTGGGAAAAGGCAGCGTGAGATTAAAAGTAGGCGGCTTTACTTGTGTTGTTACTGATGTATATTTTGTGCTAGAACTTAAAAACAACATATTAAGCATTGGACAACTACAAGAAAAAAGGTTTGCAATTCTAATCCAACATGGAATACTCAAAATATATCATCCAGAGAAAGGGCTCATAATGCAAACTGAGATGTCAGCAAATCGCATGTTTGGGTTGCTAACAGAAGAACGACCATTGAATGCAACAAATTTCTATACCTCAACACAAGACATGGCACAATTATGGCATTGTCGTTATGGACATTTGAGCTACAATGGACTGAGGATTCTCCAAATTAAGAAGATGGTGCATGGATTACCGCAGTTCAAATATCCATCAACGGTGTGTACAAATTGTATGATTAGGAAGCAACACAGAGATCCATTCCCGAAGAAGAGCAATTGGAGGGCCACGAAGAAACTTCATCTTATTCATGCAGACCTATGCGGACCAATTTCTCCCATATCTAACAGCAAAAAGAGGTACATGTTATGTTTTATTGATGATTTCACTAGAAAAACTTAGACATATTTCTTGATAGAAAAAACTGAAGCATTAAGCATGTTCAAACATTTTAAGAGTTGTGCTGAGAAAGAATTAGGTGAATATATTAAATGCTTGAGAACAGATCGAGGAGGAGAGTTTACATCACTTGAATTTAATGAGTTCTGCACAGAGCATGGCATCAAGAGACATTTAACCGCAACATATACTCCACAACAAAATGGAGTAGCGGAGAGAAAAAACCGAACTGTGATGAATATGGTTCGAAGCATGCTTTCTGAAAAAAAGATTCCAAAAGTTTTTTGGCCTGAGGCAGTCAACTGGACGGTACATGTTCTGAATCGGAGTCCGACAGTAGTTGTAAAGAATCGAACACCCGAGGAAGCTTGGAGTGAAAGTAAACCCTCAGTTGAGTACTTTAGAGTGTTTGGATGTGTGGCGCATGTGCACGTTCCCGAGGTTAGAAGAAAAAAACTAGATGACAAGAGTGTTACTTGTGTGCTATTGGGAGTGAGTGAAGAGTCCAAAGCATATAGAATTTATGATCCAGTTGCAAGAAAAGTTCTAATTAGTCGAGATGTGGTGTTCGAGGAAGATAAATCTTTCAATTGGGATGTAAGTTATGAAGAGCACATGATTGCTGATTTAGAATGGGGAGATAAAGAAGATAACGAGGCAGCAAACATAGAAAATGAAGGAGCAGTAGGCGAAGCAGAAATTTCTGAACCAGTTGGCAGTCCTCAGAACAAAAGAAATGAAGGAAGAAACAGAAGACCCCCAAAGTGGATGGGAGATTATATTACTGGAGAGGAACTTTCAGAGGAGTCAGAAGAAGAAAATACAAATGTGAACTGGGCTTTGTTTGCTTCAGCAGATCCAATACATTTTGAGGAAGCAGTAAAATGTGATAAATGGAAAGCAGCCATGGATATGGAGATACAAGCTATAAATAAGAACACATGGGAACTCGCTGATCTTCCTGAGGGTGCAAAAAAGATTGCACTGAAGTGGATTTATAAAACTAAATACAAGGAGAATGGAGAAATTGACAAGTTGAAGGCTCGTTTGGGGGCAAAGGGATATGTGCAACAACAAGGAATAGATTACACAGAAGTGTTTGCACCAGTGACGAGATTGGACACTATACGGATGATAGTGGCCCTAGCGACTAAAAAGGGATTGACTCTATATCAACTTGACGTTAAATCTGCTTTCTTGCATGGAGAACTTAACGAAGAAGTGTACATAGAGCAACCGATCGGTTATGAGCTAAAGAGCACTCCTGAGAAGGTTTATAGATTGAAGAAAGCACTATATGGACTGAAACAAGCTCCACGAGCTTGGTTTAGTCGTATTGAAGCACATTTTATTAGCAATGGGTTTGAGAAATGTTACAGCGAGCATACTTTGTTTATTAAAACAAATAAAGAAGGGAAGATTCTAATTGTCAGTTTATATGTTGATGATTTAATATATACTGGTAATGATGAATCAATGTTTGTTGAGTTTAAAATTTCCATGCTAAGGGAGTTTGACATGACCGATTTGGGGAGGATGCGATTCTTTCTTGGTATAGAAGTTTTGCAGAGGTTAGATGGAATTTACATATGTCAAAGAAAGTATGCTTTGGAAGTATTGAAGAGGTTTAGGATGGAGAACAGCAACTCAGTGCAAAATCCCATTGTTCCAGGCTGTAAGCTTTTTAAAGATGAGAACGGGGTTCGTGTTGATGAGACTTTGTTTAAGCAGATAGTTGGATGTCTCATGTACTTAACAGCTACAATACCAGATTTGATGTTTGCAGTAAGTTTGATTAGCAGGTACACAGCAAAACCAACAGAATTGCATTTGATGGTAGCCAAAAGAATCTTGAGATGTGTAAAAGGAACTGTTGGACTTGGAGTATTTTACAAGAAAGAGGAGCACGAAGGTCTAGTTGGGTATGTAGATAGTGACTATGCGGGAGATATTGAAGACAGAAAAAGCACATCAGGCTATGTTTTCATGTTGGGATCTGGAGCTGTTGCATGGTCTTTAAGAAAGCAACTTAAAGTCACACTCTCAACCACTGCAGCAGAATTTGTAGCTGCAGCTGCTAGTGCTAGTCAAGCTGTTTGGATGAAGAGGATAGCTGAGAAACTGAGTTTGGATAAAAGCGGATGTACAACAATTATGTGTGATAACAATTCGACAATTAAATTGTCAAAAAACCCAGGGCTACATGGTCGAAGCAAGCACATTGATGTGCGTTTCCATTTTCTTCGTGATCTCACCCGTGAAGGAGCAGTTCAGTTGGCTTACTGCAGAACACAGGACCAGCTAGCGGATGTGATGACGAAGCCTCTCAGCGTGGATGCATTTCAAAAGTTTTGCAGGCTATTGGGAGTATGTCCAGTTCATGAATTAAACTAGTTCATGTTACTAACTAGTTTAAGGGAGGGAATGAAGCCAATACGTTAAGTTTCTTTTGTATTTTGTTTTGAATAAGTCTTACAGTGCTAGTCTTTAGGCTACTTGTTAGTTTTTATCATATTATTAGCTGCACTTCTCACGTTGAGCACGTGATCTATTTTCCCTTTTCAGCATTGTTTGTAACAGGCTGTTTATATATGCCTCTGTTTGTTCAGTAATAAAGAAAGAGAGCTTTCCAGTTTGTTGAGAAAACATTATTACTGTGTTTCCATTTTTAACAATTGACCTCAAGTACGATACAGGAGAAGAAAGTTGTTGTGGATGCGGAAGAAATCGGATTTGTGTGAGAATTTAATGAAAGAAGAAGGAACACAACAATTTTTGGGCAAATCGGAGGACACTGGAGAATTGCGAATAGAAGACGCGAGCGCGTGAAGGCAATTTTTGGGCAAATCGGAGGGCATTTCTACTTAGAGCATCTCCAATACAGGCAACATTCATGCTCTGAATTCTGAATTTAGGGTAAATTTGCATCCAACAGATCTTTCGACTTGTAATATTCAACGAAATATTACGGGATCAATTCAGAATTCTGAATTGATCCCGCGAGCCGATTTTATCGGCTCGCAACCTTTTCACAGGCCAAAATAAGGCGCGAGCCGATAAAATCGGCGCCTCACGGAGGAAAACATCGCGTCTGAAAATATGAGATCTCCGTAATCAAAAGAAAAGGCGAAACTGTTGGTGAAATTTGCTTATCTTCCCCTTAATCTTCAAGAGCGTAATATTACAAATCGGAATTCCGCTGGAGATGCTCTTAGTGTTCAGAATTTAGCTTATTAGTAGTAAAGTTAATGGTCTATTCATTTCGACATTGAGATTTGAAAAGTTTTGATTAATCTAAGAACCCCTAGGAGAGTTAGGGTGGCTATAACTTTTCTCACTCATCGTTATCACAAGGAAAATCCTAGACTGAAGGTTTACACAATTATATCCTATTCAAAATAAATAACGTACTCAAATATATCTTATTAGTTGATAATCTCGTTTTGAAGGGGGAAGAGGGTCTTATGGTCATTCATGTGTAGTATAAATACTAAGGGATACGACCAATGTTTTATGGGTAGTATGCAATCTCTTTTGCTAGAAGTTCAATAATTTGAACTAATATATATTCGCGATCAAACCTTTAAGAGAATCAATTTCATAAAATGTACTCTTGTAGTTAAATATTTTTGAAAATCAATTCTTTTTATTGAAAAACAATGAGAATGATGAGTTTAATTACGGAAATTTCAACCAACCACAACAATCAGACAATAATCACTGCAGGAATTAAAAAAAATTGTACAAGCAAGCCGCTGCCCCTGCAGAAATTTTTTACAAGCAAGTTCTATTTTTTTTTCTTTGATGTAAAGCACCTGAAGAGTTTAGAAAATTTACAGTGGGATATGGCAGTCCATCCAGAGTAACTGGATGATGCTACCGATTCAAAGTTTTCTGATTGTAATCAATCATGATTCTTGGTTTGCTGCTTGACTGTATTCTTGCACTTCGGCCTTTTGATTTGATTTTTTTGTTTTTGAAATGAAAAGAAATAACACAAAATAGAAGAAAATAAAAACTGATTAGGAACTAAACTAAAAGGAAAAAAAAAACTAAATAAATAAACTAACTCAACTAAAAGAACAAAGAAAAGAAAAGAAATTAAGCTAGGACAAAAATAAATAAATACTGTGGTGCTAAGGGCACACCAATATCCTCTTCCTAATACCGCAATTAAAAAAACAAAACTCATTAAATTTTGTACGCTTCCTAATACCACATTACCTCTCCATTATAATCTCTCATTCAACCATTGTTTGTTGATTAATCACGTACTCAGCCCTAATCTGTAAACCCTAAACAAGATTAATCGCTTTCTACTTCATCTTTCTCACGAAAAAAATTCAAATTCTAACTGTTTGAAGCTCTAATCTCTCACTTTTCTTCTGGTTTTTTCTTCTTTCTCGATTGAGGCACGGTTTGCTTGTCTCTTCTCATTATCATCGAAGTCAAAGTTAGTCGGAGACGAAAGTTTTTTTGCTGATCGAATTTAATTTAAGTTATTTGAACGCAATGGCAGCGAGATAGAGAAATAAGGAAAATACAGTGGTATCCCTTATTTTTTATTATTTGGTATTAGAAAGAGGGAATATAATCTTTTATGGTATTTTTTAGTTGCGGTATTAGAAAGAGGATATTGGGGGGCTCTTAGCACCACACGATAAATAAAACAAGCTAAGCTTAACAAAAACCAAGAACTCACGTGCACTCAAAATAGAATGAACGCACCCAAGACAAAAAAATTAGAAAGGTAAGAAAAGGAAAATAATTCAATTTAAACAATGTCACGGTCACCTAAAAATAGGATACCCGTGACTCAACCAAATTGCATCACGCATAAAGCCACGCTTATTAAAAGAATCCTTACCCCCACCCACTTAGCAAAAGCAGAAACAAAACACCCTTCTTTTTTCTTTATAAAATTACAAACCAATGATCCCAATATAGTAAAACCAACAAAAACAAATTAGTCAACCTGAACCGAAAATTACGCCCTTTTTTGGAAAACCAAACACACGATTTTTTTTCTTTTCAAAAATCGATTCAAACCCGAAGTTCGATCTGGTTTTTTCCCGGAATCGATTAATCAAAGTTGAAAACTCGTACTTGAATTTGGGTTTCGATTTGATTTTGGGCGTTGTTTGAATCGTGAATCGTTTGGGTAGGGATGGAGTTTGACTGGCGATTCGTGAATGATTTGCGAGTTGCGTGAATTTTGATTAAAGGTGGTTTCATGAATTGGTCTTTGAGGGATGGGGTATGATTTGAATTGGGTTTGAATGGATTTGGTTTGGTCCTCGGTTTTTGTGGATGGTACAGTTTCAGTGTTATGCAAAGGGGGATTTGCGTGATGATGATGTATGGTCTTGGGAGCAGAACGTGGTGGTTGGAATTGTAATGGCAGGTAGAATATTGGTTTGTGCGTGGATGGTTAAAATTGAGTTTGGAGGAGAGGTTGTATTTTTTGAGTTGCTGGAGGATCTGTAAGTGTGGGGGTGGTAGGGTAGACTGCGTGATGATTAAGAAAAAACTGCAGTGCTGCTGGGTTTGGTTTGGGTATGGTTGTAAGGGGAAGATGAGGGACTGTTCGGACTATGGTTGCAGATTTTGGTACAGTAGATAGTAGCAGGAGAAAGTAGTTTGTGCCGATGGTTGTGTGATACGTGGATGAGCACGGTTTCAAGGAAGGAATTTGATGCCTGGAGAAGTCGGGGAATGATGTACTGTAAAGGTGTTTTGATCGAAGGCAGGGAAAGAGGACGAGAATGGCAAAGAAACTGGAAAACGAATGTTTGTAGATATTGCTTTTTTTTTGAATTGTTGAGAAAAAGGAAAGAAGTTGTAAGTTAGAAAGAAATAAATGGAAAAGTGGTGAAGAAATTGTATTGAAAACAGGAAATAAAATCAAGGAAATTGGCAAGTATTTTTTTTAGTAGATTACAACATCGTTGAATAATACCGAATCAAACCAATCAAGAATTTTCTTATATATATACAAGAGAACAAAAGGAAAATAAAATAAAAACAATCGAAAATTAAATAAATAATAAAATTTAATTGTTACCTCCTCGGCAATGGCGCCAAAAACTTGATCGACGCTTTCTAAGGAATTAGAAAAGCACAAATTTTGAAATAAATTACTACAAGCGCACAGGTGTGTACTTTGCAGGTTGAACACAGGGAGGAAAATTAAATTTTATTATTTATATATCTCGTGGGCTAGTTAAACAAAACTTGAAGATTGATTTTGAAAACAAAACAAAATTGAAACTGCAAATAAAACTATTATTGAATTGAATCAGATATGAATCTAATCAAATATATATATTCAATCCAATATGAACCAGGAAAGCAATTAAAAAGGAGAAATTAAATAACAAACAGGAATAAAATTAGGATTATCGCTGAATCTAATCAGACGGTCAATCACTAATGAAAATAAGTGCAAAAGACAACTAGTATTCTACCAAACCTAATTGTGTAGATGGCACTAGTTGCTAATAAAATAAAATTGCAGAAAAGTAAAAGAAAACTCTCAATTCATGGATGAAGTTTACAATGAGAATACAAGGGTATATATAGGATAGATAGCCAACCAAAACCCTAATACAATCACAAATGGGTCTTAGTTAAATCTAGTAAATTTGGGCCTTTTCCCTTTTCTTCTTGCTTCCTTGACAATCCTTCCTTGTTTTATGATATGGATCTTATTTCTACTAATTATTTTCTTATCCAAAAAAACAACGTGATGTAAGATCTTCATCTGCAAGTCTTAGTATATAGATACACAACATTTTGATCTATATTTTCTATGTTTCTGACTGCAAGTGCCTTGGTCGGCATATCCGTAAAAGTGAAAATAATAATACATAAGTAATATTTATTTATATACAAAAGATAAGATATAAGAGCATAAAATAAACATATTTCTATGTTAATCACATTGTAACAACCCGCCCGTGTAGGACTAAATTTCGACCAAGAAAAGGCCATCAAAACTTAGAGTCACTCTAAACGGATCATTGGTTCCTGTAAGGAAATACATTTTCACAGAATAACAGATAAACATAGCGTTATGGAATCTCACATAGTGAAACGAAAAAGTATAATACCAAAATAAGATGTACCATTTCATAAAAAGCCACATAATTCAAATACAAATTGTCAAGATACAATTATTAAATTGGTACAACGTTATGATTCGTAGTCTAGAGTTTCCATAAGCAAAACAACAACTATAACTAATAATAGCATAATATCTCCATCGCCTTCATTAGGCACCAGCTTCATTTCCTTCATATCTTGCTGCCTCACCTACTGCTTGTTAGATATGTTAAGGAGATGGGTCAGAACATAATGTCCTGTGTGGTTGGAAATAATATTTACTTAAAGACCATACCCTTGATTTTGCAGTTTATATATGTCAAGGTATGTCTACAAAATACATAAGCATACACATGTACACAAAGTGTTTAACTAATGATGTGGATATCCGAATAAATCACCTAAGACCTCATTGGTGCATCTAGGGTGGAGACCTAACGAGGTGGGCATTCTCGGTCACTTAAGGCATATTCTAACATATTTATTAAGGGTGGATTCTAATAATCTTTTATGATCTTAAGTGGGACCCAAGCCACATAAGACCCCGTCTTAATACGTCAACAATCTTGATTATATATTCTCATAACTAATATGAGAAATAGTAACACACTGCTTAGTACCGGTTTAGGGTACGCCCGCATATAGCCACTTAAGACCCCTCCGGCTGATGCCTCGTGTTACTATTTAACTGACATTATGGTGGAACACTTATGCCACTAAATACTTCCCTTAGAAAGTTGGTGTAACACCCTGTATTTTCTATGAACATAAAATTAACAAAACAAAGTATACTTAATTTTTAAACGAAGAATTAAGGGAAACGGGTTACGCCATTGCGTTCATCTCAGAATTCTTCTTGAGACAGTCTGAGTTTGCGTAAATCGAACTCCGTATGAACAAGTTATGGCCCTCAGAAGTTTCAGGAATTTAAATAAATTAAAATAGCTCAGATTTAAGTTTGAAATTCAAATCAGACACCCGGGCTGGGCGGGAAATTTCCCGCCTAGGACCCAGGTCGACCATGGGGTCGACCTACCCCCTATTTCCAGATCCGAGGAGTGGTTCGTTTTTCTGCATTTGGACACCCGTTCTGACCAGATTCGTTGATCCCTATGCTATTTAAACACCCCCAAACCCCACTTTCTCTCCACACCAAACCATTGTAACGCTATGCTGCCTCAATTCTAATTAAAATAAATCAATGGCATCTCCACTCTACTAAAACCTAAGCTAGAACTAGTGCTTCTTCTTCTTCCAATCTGAATACGATTAAAAGAGAACAACTACAACCCTTTTTCTTTAGAATCCAACCAATGTGAGTACAGTTATTTTCAAATATGAAATTTGATTATGATCTTGACATGGCTATAAATTAGAATTTGAGATTATGCATGTTCTTGTTTATCAGATCTGTTTTTCTATGTAGATCTATCTTATTAATATTATAGTAACTATTATGTATCTCTTCCTTCCTTCTGTTCGATAACCACGCTACCACGAGCCTGAGCCAAATCTCATAAGAGATTGATGCACGAACGCTAAATTTGGGAAAAATAGTGAATGATGCATAATTAGACATGACTGATTTGTGACTGATTTGAGAAAAGAACATATGTTGTAATTTAAGATCTAGATCTGGGCATACTATATATGATAGTCTGTGATTTGGAAGAAGGAGAATTATTGTGCATATGACTTAGGCGCAAAGATCTATATTATAATAGGATAACTATTAAATGTGAATACGCCTAAATGGGGATTTTGGATATTTGGCATACGCTGAAATCAAAGGCTACAATTTGGCATAATTCGTATTTTATATCATGATTTGGGGTTTTTAGAGAATATTTTGTACTGTGTAAATTTAACTAAAATTTGGGGCATATGTTATATTGTGAATTATGACCATAATTTGGGCATGTAAAATTAGGCTTAATTTTATGATTAAATATGTTAAATTGCCTAATCTGCTGAATCTGTTGAAATTGAATACGGTAAATTTGGGTTATGAAAATATGTAGGCTCGATCTAAAATTGAGCAAAACAAGTTAATAGAACTTTGAATAAAATGCTGTAACTTGTAAAGAAGTTTAATTCGTTGAATTGGCATAATTAGTCTGATATTGGCATAATCTGTGAATGAATACTTTAGCTAAAAATAAGAATGCCGAGACATGAGGTTAGACTGTGTTTGCGGTAGAAGTCTGCCCGGACCCAACCGGCTTAACCAGCAACCGCAAACTGTCAGTATAATGTGAGAGGTCATAGGCATAGCTAAAAAGATGCTTTGACACGAGGTTAGGTCTGGCTTGTGGCAGAAGTCTGCCCGGAACCGTCCGGCACATCCAGCGGCCACAAGCTACCGACCTAATGTGAGAGGTCTGTGCATTAGTAATTAATTAATGCAAATCTAGGATAAATATGATGCCTAAAACGTGTTGGGTGGATAAGGTTAAATCTACTGGGCGGATGAATCTAATAAACCCGTTTCATAAATCTGTAGACCCAATATAAGGTTTGGTGAAACAATCTGTAAGTCTATTAATCTGTATATCTGATTCGTTAGTCTGAAAATTTGTTAACCTATATGCCTGATCTGAGAACTACTTAATCTGAACTTTGTACATCTGAAATTTGTAAGAAAGTTAATCTAAAATCTGTTAGTCTGGGGACACAAGGTTAGGAGGGGTAATTACTTGTGTCATCTGTTGTGTGGAACCCATATTAGTCAGTAACCCTTTTCTGGTATCAAAACTATGACCCAACACTAGGAGGGGTCCGGGCACGCTTACTGAACTAATTGTAAGAGGTTCACTCTGATAATGGCGAGGGGTGTTGATGGCGCATTCCAACCGGGTCATATGCGTGCTTGGATCCGGTCTGCTCTGAGGATGTAAGACACCGTGACATCTGTAAATAGATCTGTGTCTATAGGTTGCCACTTTAGGGAATAATACACCCTTCTGTGGGGCCGGCACAAGGTATTTATGTATTAGGGAGCCGATCGCTTGGGGTAGAATTTAGGGTACACCTAGTTCTGTCTGTTTCTATTGGTGTACCTTCTGTCTCTGTTGGGGTGGTAAAGGCCCATTAGTTGGGGTGGTAAAGGCCCATTATTAGTATTTTGTTTCTGTACCTTCTGTCTCTGTTGGGGTGGTAAAGGCCCATTAGTTGGGGTGGTAAAGGCTCATTATTAGCATTCTGTTTCTGTACCTTCTATCTCTGTTGGGGTGGTAAAGGCCCATTACTAGCATTCTGTTTCTATAGAGATTTTTCTGTTTCCATTTCTATTTCAGTTTAGACATTAGGGTAACACCTAATCCTGTTATACTAAGTATTAGTGCAGAGAAGTAAGATATAGGTAAGAAGCATATCTTGGTCTATATCATTATGTTTCTTCTGTTTAACTTAAGCATACCTGCTACTCCTGTTGCTGTAATCACTCATCCAGCTTTATTTACATGTCATGATACTACTATCTATTTATATGCTGAAAGTTACTGGACTCGCCAGACTTTATGTCTGACCTCGTTTGTTTTTGCCTCTTTTTCTTTCCGTTTCCCCCTCCCCCCAGGTGCTTAGGGTGGAAACATAGGAGCTTGATTCATATCCTCTCTACTTGAAGTACTTGAAGTATTGTTTGGCTTTGACTCTACCTTCTTATGGCAGTTTATGTTGTGTATTATGGTTTTAAAATTATGCATTCTGAAGGATTTTGGTATAGGACTGATACTTGTGTACTTGGGTGTTGGTATTGTGATTTTAAAGGATGTAACCAAACTTATTTTTTTTTTTTTCTGCTGTAATAAAGTTATAAATTTTTCAACTACTACTTTATGTATTTGTCTTGTAATATTTTGTTCTATTTACTTAAAATGCTTATGGAAGTTAATGCATTTCCTTTGTGAATGACATTAATAGACATGGGGTGTTTCACTTGGTATCAGAGCTGAAGGTTACCAGATTTGATAAAAAGTTTTTGAAAACTATTTTCAAAAAGGTTTTAAAATGGAAGTATTTTCAAAAGTAAAGTTTATTTTGAAAAAAAAAACATAATCCCCAAAAGCCATATATCTGTCTTTCGATTCTCCATTTTGAATCTCTTCCTTTTCTTTTCAGCATGTCTGGGGTACCTGAGATACCCGAGGGCATACCGATACCAACCTGGTTCGAAAGGTATCTGGAGGCTAGGGCCACCGCCGCAGGCCCAGCAGACGTTCCTCCTCATCCAGCTGCAGCCGCTCCTCCTCCTCCCCCTCCCCGCGTTGATACTTCTTCGAAGATATGCAAAAACTTTCGGGCAATGGGCGGGAAACCTTTTCACGGGTCAGGGACGTTTGTTGAAGCTCGAAATTGGCTTAAGAAGGTGGAAGATTTGTTTGGTATCTTCGAGATAGAAGATGGAAGGAAGGTCCAATTAGCTGTTTGGTTAATGAAGGACGAAACCTCGTTTTGGTGGGAGGTCACGAATGGAGAGCGTCCAGTGGAGACATGGATGGATTTCAGGCATAGGTTCGAGATGAAATTTCTCTCACGAGTAGAAAAGAATTTATACATGGAGAGGTTCTTGGCGTTGAAGCAGGGAAATTTATCAATAAAGGAGTACGCTAACAAGTTCAATTAGTTGGAGAGATTTGGCTTAGACTTGGTGAACAAACCTGAAAAGAAGGCCCTAAGATTCGTTAAAGGTTTGAATGGGCCGCTACACGGGTTGGCTATGACCCACATTCCTATGGGGCTACCTTCGAGAAATTGGTTGACATGGCATTGGTGCATGAAGAGGAAGCCAAAAGTGAGAAAAAAGAGGAAAAGCTCGAAGGACCACAGAACAAGAAAGCGTGGCCCAAAAAGGAAACACAAAAGAAGGACGAAAAGTCTGAAGATAAGAAGGAGAAAAAGTGCTTTACTTATGGAAGCTTGACTCATCTGAACAAGGATTGCAGAAAAAGGAAGGGCACTTGCTTTAACTGTGGTGAGATGGGACACTTCACTGGGGACTGCCCGAAGAAACGAGGGAAAAGGACAGGATCCACTTCTGAAGGGCAGGTGAATGCTCACGTGGCTGGTGGATAGGATAGAGATAGGAAAATTTATGTAGAAGGTCTAATTTCCTTATCTGATTATTGAGTTAAAACTCTTTTTGATTCTGGCATTTTGATTCTGTAATTGAGACTATGCACTTTAATACTGGTCTTGTTTCTGATCCCGCTATAGTCTCAAACCCCATAAGGGTTACGACTCATCTGTTTGTGATAGGTTGGGGCTTGAGGGTATCTGTGTTGGGCGTTAAGTTGACTATGACGCATATATTTTGGGTTTTATGGGATATGATGGGGTTTTATTATGCTTAGTTTCCTAAGAATCATTTGATAATCTAATATGTACCAGTAGTCTATAATATCTGAATATTTTTGAAAAGGATAGGTTTTTTTTTACTCGAAGCGTGAAGTAGATTTCCAATTTTGACATTGTTTAATGGGAGTAATTCTCTGAGTGTCAATCTGATGTTGATTTCGGTCTTCAGGGTTGATACTTAGGGATTTATTCTCTTAACCGATGTCTAATGGGAACAGAACTTTTGTTTTAATTGTACTTGCTTCTATCACTCGGCTGTATCCTATCGATCGAGTCTTCGACCTTTAGGTAGAAACTAATGGGTGTAAACATGTGTTTGAGACATGTTATGTTTGATGGTTGCAAGTGGTTGCTAGTGGTTGCTCGCGGATGCATATACACACACTAGGCACTAGATCGGCTCAAAAGCGCTCTCATACTGCATATGGATGTGTGCGCATTTTTCAAATTTTTTGTGGATGCAAAATGATTGACTCATCACATGGATGTTGCATTTGGATGAATGGTTATGCACTCATATAGAAATGATGTATATCAAATAGGATTTCTTGCATACATAATTAGACTCATGACACTAACATAATTTGCATTGAGGAGGTCAGTCAACTGAATCAGTATACCGCCCGATCTTTGCATTAGATAAAGACATATACACACACTTTTGCATATGTTCATACAACATTAGAAGTTTTCTAAGGACAATAGATGCTTGTGGATGTTGGTTGAGTAGATGGGTGATTGGATGGTAGGACACATTCTTCTTAACTTGAAGATTTCGGGGACGAAATCCTTTGAGGAGGGGAGAATGTAACACCCCGTATTTTCTATGAACATAAAAGTAACGAAACAAAGTATAATTAATTTTTAAAAGAAGAATTAAGGGAAACGGATTATGCCATTGCGTTCGTCTCAGAATTCTGCTTGAGATAGAGTCTGAGTTTGCGTAAATCGGACTCCGTATGAAGAAGTTATGGCCCTCAGAAGTTTCAGAAATTTAAATAAATTAAAACAGCTCAGATTTAAGTTTGAAATTCAAATCACACACCCGGGCTGAGTGGGAAATTTCCCTCCAAGGACCCAGGTCGACCATGGGGTCGACCTGGGTCACATAGGTCGACCAGGGGGTCGACCGCCCCCTATTTCCAGATCAGAGGACTGGTTCGTTCTTCTACATTTGGACGCCCGTTCTGACCAGATTCGTTGATCCCTATGCTATTTAAACACCCCCAAACCCCACTTTCTCTCCACACCAAACCATTGTAATGCTATGCTGCCTTAATTCTAATTAAAATAAATCAATGATCTCTCTACTCTGCTGAAACCTAAGCTAGAACTAGTGCTTCTTCTTCTTCCAATCTGAATAGGATTAAAAGAGAACAACTACAACCCTTTTTCTTTTAGAATCCAACCAAGGTGAGTACAGTTATTTTTAGATGTGAAATTTGATTATGATCTTGACATGGCTATAAATCTGAATTTGAGATTATGCATATTCTTGTTTATCAGATATGTTTTTCTGTGTAGATCTATCTTATTAATATTATAGTAACTATTCTGTATCTCTTCCTTCCTGTTCTATAGCCAGGCTACCACGAGCCTGAGCCAAATCTCATAAGAGATTGACGCACGAATGCTAAATTTGGGAAAAATAGTGAATGATGCATAATTAGACATGACTGATTTGTGAATGATTTGAGAAAAGAACATATGTTGTAATTTCAGATCTGGATCTGGGCATACTATATATGATAGTCTGTGATTTGGAAGAAAGAGAATTATTGTGCATATGGCTTAGGCGCAGAGATCTATATTATAATAGGATAACTATTAAATGTGAATACGCCTAAATGGGGATTTTGGATATTTGGCATACGCTGAAATCAAAGGCTATAATTTGGCATAATTCGTATTTTATATCATGATTTGGGGTTTTTAGAGAATATTCTGTACTGTGTAAATTTAACTAAAATTTGTGGCATATGTTATATTGTGAATTATGACCATGATTTGGGCATGTAAAATTAGGCTCAATTTTATGATTAAATCTGTTAAATTGCCTAATCTGCTGAATCTGTTGAAACTGAATACGGTAAATTTGGATTATGAAAATCTGTTGACTCGATCTAAAATTGAGCAAAACAAGTTAATAGAACTTTGAATAATCTGCTGTAACTTGTAAAGAAGTTTAATTTGTTGAATTGGCATAATTATTCTGATATTGGCATAATCTGTGAATTCATACTTTAGCTAAAAATAAGAATGTTGAGACATGAGGTTAGACTTTGTTTGCGGTAGAAGCCTGCCCGGACCCAACCGGCTTAACCAGCAACCGCAAACTGTCGGTCTAATGTGAGAGGTCGTAGGCATAGCTAAAAACATGCTTAGACACGAGGTTAGGTCTGGCTTGTGGCAGAAGTCTACCCGGAACCGCCCGGCACATCCAATGGCCACAAGCTACCAACCTAATGTGAGAGGTCTGTGCATTAGTAATCAATTAATGCAAATCTAGGATAAATATGATGCCTAAAACGTGTTGGGTGGATAAAGTTAAATCAACTGGGCAGATGAATCTAATAAACCCGTTTCGTAAATCTGTAGGCCCGATACAAGGTTAGGTGAAACAATCTGTAAGTCTATTAATCTGTATATCTGATCGGTTAGTCTGAAAACTTGTTAGCCTATATGTCTGATCTGAGAACTAGTTAATCTGAACTTTGTACATATGAAATCTGTAAGCAAGTTAATCTGATATCTGTTAGTCTGGGGACACAATGTTAAGAGGGATAATTACTTGTGTCATCTGTTGCGTGGAACCCATATTAGTCAGTAACCCTTTTCTAGTATCAAAACTATGACCCAACACTAGGGGGGTCCGGGCACGCTTTACTGAACTAATTGTAAGAGGTACACTCTGATAAGGGCGAGGGGTGTTGATGGCGCGTTCCAACTGGGTCATGTGCGTGCATGGATCCGGTTTTCTCTGAGGATGTAAGACACCGTGTCATCTGTAAATAGGTCTGTGTCTATAGGTTGCCACTTTAGGGAATGATACACCCTTCTGTGGGGCGGGCACAGGGTATTTATGTATTAGGGAGCCGATCGCTTGGGGTAGAATTTAGGGTACACCTAGCTCTGTCTGTTTCTGTTAGTGTACCTTCTGTCTCTGTTGGGGTGGTAAAGGCCCATTAGTTTGGGTGGTAAAGGCCCGTTATTAGCATTCTGTTTCTGTACCTTCTGTCTCTGTTGGGGTGGTAAAGGCCCACTAGTTGGGGTGGTAAAGGCTCATTACTAGCATTCTGTTTCTATAGAGATTTTTCTGTTTCCATTTATGTTTCAGTTTAGATATTAGGGTAACACCTAATCCTGTTATCCTAAGTATTAGAGCAGAGAAGTAAGATATTGGTAAGAAGCATATCTTGGTCTATATCATTCTGTTTCTTCTGTTTAACTTAAGCATACCTGCTACTCCTGTTGTTGTAATCTCTCATCCACCTTTATTTACATGTCATGATACTACTATCTGTTTATATGTTGAAAGTTACTGGACTCGCCAGACTTTATGTCTGACCTCATTTGTTTTTTCCTCTTTTTCTTTCCGCTCACCCCCCAAGGTGCTCAGGGTGGAAATATAGGAGCTTGATTCATATTCTCTCTACTTGAAGTGCTTGAACTATTGCTTGGCTTTGACTCTACCTTCTTATGGCAGTTTATGTTGGGGATTATGGTTTTAAAATTATGCATTCTGAAGGATTTTGGTATAAGACTGATACTTGTGTACTTAGATGTTGGTATTTTGATTTTGAAGGATGTAACCAAACTAATTTTTGTTTCTGCTGTAATAAAGTTATAAATTTTTCAAGTACTACTTTACGTATCTGTCTTGTAATATTCTGTTCTGTTTACTTATAATGCTTCATGGAAGTTAATGCATTCCCTTTGTGAATGACATTAACGGACATGGGGTGTTTCACTTGGTATCAGAGCTGAAGGTTACCAGAGTTGATAAAAAGTTTTTGAAAACTATTTTCAAAAAGGTTTTAAAAAGAAATTATTTTCAAAAGTAAAGTTTATTTTGAAAAAAGAACATAATCCCCAAAAGCCATATATTTGTATTTCGATTCTCCGTTTTGAATCTCTTCCTTTTTCTTTTCAGCATGTCTGGGGTACCTGAGATACCCGAGAGCATACCGATATCAACCTGGTTCAGAAGGTATCTGGAAGCTAGGGCCACCATCGGAGGCCCAGCAGACGTTCCTCCTCCCTCAGCTGCAGCCGCTCCTCCCCCTCCCCCTCCCCGCGTTGATACTTTTTCGAAGATATGCGAAGACTTTCGGGCAATGGGCGGGAAACCTTTTCACAGGTCAGAGATGTTTGTTGAAGCTCGAAATTGGCTTAAGGAGGTGGAAGATTTGTTTGGTATCTTCGAGATAGAAGATGGAAGGAAGGTCCAATTAGCTGCTTGGTTAATGAAGGACGAAGCCTCGTTTTGGTGGGAGGTCGCGAATGGAGAGCGTCCAGTGGAGACATGGATGGATTTCAGACATAGGTTCGAGATGAAATTTCTCTCATGAGCAGAAGAGAATTTATACATGGAGAGGTTCTTGGCGTTGAAGCAGAGGAATTTATCAGTAAAGGAGTACGTTAACAAGTTCAATCTTTTGGCGAGATTTGGCTTAGACTTAGTGAACACACCTAAAAAGAAGGCCCTGAGGTTCGTTAAGGGTTTGAATGAGCCGCTACACAAGTTGGCTATGACCTACATTCCTATGGGGGCTACCTTCGAGAAATTGGTTGACATGGCATTGATGCATGAAGAGGAAGCCAAAAGTGAGAAAAAAGAGGAAAAGCTCGAAGGACCACAAAACAAGAAAGCGTGGTCCAAAAAGGAAACACAAAAGAAGGATGAAAAGTCTGAAGATAAGGAGAAAAAGTGCTTTAATTGTGGAAGCTTGACTCATCTGAATAAGGATTGCAGAAAAAGGAAGGGCACCTGCTTCAACTGTGGTGAGATGGGACACTTCACTAGGGACTGCCCGAAGAAACGAGGGCAAGGGCAGAGGACAGGACCTACTTCTGAAAGGCAGGTGAATGCTCACGTGGCTGGTGGATAGGATAAAGATAGGAAAATTTCTGTAGAAGGTCTAATTTCCTTATCTGATTATTGAGTTAAAACTCTTTTTGATTCTGTTATTTTGATTCTGTAATTGAGACTCCACACTTTAATACTGATCTTGTTCTGATCCCGCTATAGTCTCAAACCCCATAAGGGTTACGACTCATCTGTTTGTGATAGGTTGGGGTTTGAGGGTATCTGTATTGGGAATTAAGTTGACTATGACACATACATTCTGGGTTTTGTGGGATATGGTGGGGTTTTATTATGCTTAGTTTCCTAAGAATCATTTGATAATCTGATCTGTACCAGTAGTCTGTAAGTATCTGAATATTTCTGAAAAGGATAGGTTTTTTTAGTGAATATTAGGCTCAATTCCTTAAAACTAAAGTTAATTAGGCTCACATCCTCCCCTTTTGAAACAATAAAAATTCATCCCTATTTTTAAAACGCAGCTTTTAATTTTCTAGAAATGTCCTCATTCAAATTTAAAGCGGTGTAGTTATTGTTTATAGTTTACGTATTAGGTTTTTATTTTTTACAGAAACACAATTTTCTAATCCATGGCGGCGGCGGCTCCAGCACCAAAACCTAAATCACGAGATGCGTGAGCCCCAAATCACGAGACCCCAAAACCTCGTCAGCCGCTCCAGCACCAGGATCCTCCAATGCGCCGCTACCCACTGGCGCACCCCCACCTCCAGCAACCAGCGACGACCACCATCGACCAGCCCCCCTTCAGTCGAAGGCAGCAAACCGTCTACAACAAACCCTCCACCCTTTCCGGCGATCCAAAACCTAAAATTGTGTGAGTTTTTTTTCCTTTTTTATCTGATTTTATTTGTAGGATAAATATAAGGTTGAAATCTGCAGTTTTGATAAAAACATAAATTCATGAAACTATTGTTAGAACTCGTGGATTTTTGTTGAACGTCTGATTAAAAGTTGCGGACAAATATGCATCTATTCTTAATATATGCATATCTGTATGCAATTTTTTATCAAACAATCAGAAAAACTTATTATTTTACAAATATATTCATATTTCTATGCATATATCTAGAATACTTGCATATAAATATTCAGAAATTATTGTTATTTTGCTGAATTGTATGCATGTATTTATATTAATCTGAAGTTGTTTATGTAATTTAGGTTACTGCACATTAAGCTTATTAATGTTGAAACTATTGTTAAAACTCATGGATTTTTATTAGGGTTCTTCTGATAAAAAGTTGCGGACAAATATGCATCTATTCTTAATATATGCATATCTGTATGCAATTTTTTATCAAACAATCAGAAAAACATATTATTTTACAAATATATTCATATTTCTATGCATATATCTAGAATACTTGCATATAAATATTCAAAAATTATTGTTATTTTGTTGAATTGTATGCATGTATTTATATTAATCTGAAGTTGTTTTTGTAATTTAGGTTACTGCACATTAAGCTTATTAATGTTGATTTTCTTTTTTTGATAACAATGTTTCGGCGGATATTGGTGTAGTGGTGTTGTTGAAGCTTGGTCGTCCATCTTTTTCCAAATGATTGAAATCTGCAGTTGTTTCTACAGAGACTAGTAGATGTGGTTTGTGCAATAAGTTGGGTCTTAATAAAATTATTTGTTCTTCAAAAGACCATTAGCTCTGCTTTGTAAATGTTCTGAAATTTTTGATGTAGTACATGTAAATGTGGTCTGTACTTTTTTTTTGATGTAGTACATGTAAATGTTATGAAAATTTTCATGTAATGCATATATTTCTGTTATTTGCATATATATTTGCGTCTTGTTATAATTATATGTATTTACTTTTTTGTCATTTCTTTTGTTTCAGCAATTATGCAGTGCAGCTCTGTATATGTATGCAATTATTTCACTTAGTTGCATAAATGTATGCAATTTTATGTAATATTTGTATCTAGTTGTCTAGTTTTTCGTAAAAATCAAAAAACTTAATAAAAAAATTATAGTCACTACATTCAAGTAATAATTTATTTCTGTATATTATTAATGTATGCACGTCTACTTCATTGTTGCGTAAAAGTAATAATTTATTTTCTGTATAATATTAATATATGTATGCAATTATTTCACTTAGTTGCATAAATGTATGCAATTTTACGTAATATTTGTATCTAATTGTCTAGTTTTTCGTAAAAATCAAAAAAAAAATCGCTATTGGAGTGATCGACGGTTTTCCAGAATTGTAGGATTAGGTTTTTGAGCGGGATAATAGGAGCGGTAGACTGAGTAAATGAGGAAAAACAGTTGTTGGATAGTTTTTTAGATGCATAAGGGTAGATCAGTAATTTTTTTAGCCAAAATTCAAAAATAGGGGTGTATTCTATATTATTTTTATCACCGGTTTTTTTTTATATTTTGAAACTTAATAGGGACCTGTAAAAAACGCACCCGTTTTTTTACTCGAAGCGTGAAGTAGATTTCCAGTTTTGACATTGTTTAATGGGAGTAATTCTTTGAGTGTCAATCTGATGTTGATTTTGGTCTTCGGGGTTGATACTTAGGGATTTATTCTCTTAATCGATGTCTAATGAGAACAGAACTTTTGTTTTAATTGTACTTGCATCTATCACTCGGCTGTATCCTATCGATCGAGTCTTCGACCTTTATGTAGAAACTAATGGGTGTAAACATGTGTTTGAGAAATGTTATGTTTGATGGTTGCAAGTGGATGCAAGTGGTTGCTAGTGGCTGCTCGTGGATGCATATACACACACTAGGCACTAGATCGGCTCAAAACACTCTCATACTGCATATGGATGTGTGTGCATTTTTCAATTTTTTTGTGGATGCAAAATGATTGACTCATCACATGGATGTTGCATTTGGATGAATGGTTATGCACTCATATAGAAATGATGTATATCAAATAGGATTTCTTGCATACATAATTGGACTCATGGCACTAACATAATTCACATTGAGGAGGTCAACTGAATCAGTTGCATTAGATAAGAGACATATACACACACTTTTGCATATGTTCATACAACATTAGAAGTTTTCTAAGGACAATGGATGCTTGTGGATGATGGTTGAGTAGATGGGTGATTGGATGGTAGGACACATTCTTCTTAACTTGAAGATTTCGGGGACGAAATCCTTTAAGGAGGGGAGAATGTAACACCCCGTATTTTCTGTGAACATAAAAGTAACAAAACAAAATATACTTAATTTCTAAAAGAAGAATTAAGGGAAACGGGTTACGCCATTGCGTTCGTCTCAAAATTCTGCTTGAGATAAAGTCCGAGTTTGCGTAAATCGGACTCCGTATGAAGAAGTTATGGCCCTCAGAAATTTCAGGAATTTAAATAAATTAAAACAGCTCAGATTTAAGTTTGAAATTCAAATCACACACCCGGGCTGAGTGGGAAATTTCCCTCCAAGGACTCAGGTCGACCATGGGGTCGACCTGGGTCACATAGGTCGACCAGGGGGTCGACCGCCCCCTATTTCCAGATCCGAGGACTGGTTCATTCTTCTGCATTTGGACGCCCGTTCTGACCAGATTCGTTGATCACTATGCTATTTAAACACCCTGAAACCCCACTTCCTCTCCACACCAAACCATTGTAACGCTATGTTGCCTCAATTCTAATTAAAATAAATCAATGGCGTCTCTACTCCGCTGAAACCTAAGCTAGAACTAGTGCTTCTTCTTCTTCCAATCTGAATAGGATTAAAAGAGAACAACTACAACCTTTTTTCTTTCAGAATCCAACCAACGTGAGTACAGTTATTTTTAGATAGAAATTTGATTATGATCTTGACATGGCTATAAATCTGAATTTGAGATTATGCATATTCTTGTTTATCAGATCTGTTTTACTGTGTAGATCTATCTTATTAATATTATAGTAACTATTCTGTATCTCTTCCTTCCTTCTGTTATATAGCCAGTCTACCATAAGCCTGAGCCAATTCTCATAAGAGATTGACGCATGAACGCTAAATTTGGGGAAAATAGTGAATGATGCATAATTAGACATGACTGATTTGTGGCTGATTTGAGAAAAGAACATATGTTGTAATTTAAGATCTGGATCTGGGCATACTATATATGATAGTATGTGATTTGGAAGAAGGAGAATTATGGTGCATATAACTTAGGCGCAAAGATCTATATTATAATAGGATAACTATTAAATGTGAATACGCCTAAATGAGGATTTTGGATATCTGGCATACGCTGAAATCAAAGGCTATAATTTGGCATAATTCGTATTTTATATCTTGATTTAGGGTTTTTAGAGAATATTTTGTACTGTGTAAATTTAACTCAAATTTAGGGCATATGTTGCATTGTGAATTATGCCCATAATTTGGGCATGTAAAATTAGGCTTAATTTTATGATTAAATCGGTTAAATTGCCTAATCTGTTGAATCTATTGAAACTGAATACGGTAAATTTAGGTTATGAAAACTGTAGGCTCGATCTAAAATTGAGCAAAACATGTTAATAGAACTTTGAATAATCTGCTGTAACTTGTAAAGAAGTTTAATTTGTTGAATTGGCATAATTAGTCTGATATTGGCATAATCTGTGAATGAATACTTTATCTAAAAATAAGAAAGCTGAGACACGAGGTTAGACTCTGTTTGCGGTAGAAGCCTACCCGGACCCAACCGGCTTAACCAGCAACCGCAAACTGTCAGTCTAATGTGAGAGGTCATAGGCATAGCTAAAAAGATGCTTAGACACGAGGTTAGGTCTGGCTTGTGGCAGAAGTCTGCCGGAACTGCCCGGCACATCCAGCGGCCACAAGCTACCGACCTAATGTGGGAGGTCTGTGCATTAGTAATTAATTAATGCAAATCTATGATAAATATGATGCCTAAAACGTGTTGGGTGGATAAGGTTAAATCAACTGGGCGGATGAATCTAATAAACCCATTTCGTAAATCTGTAGGCCCAATACAAGGTTAGGTGAAACAATCTGTAAGTTTGTTAATCTGTATATCTGATCTGTTAGTCTGAAAACTTGTTAACCTATATGTCTGATCTGAGAACTAGTTAATCTAAACTTTGTACATATGAAATCTGTAAGCAAGTTAATTTGATATCTGTTAGTCTGGGGACACAATGTTAAGAGGGATAATTACTTGTGTCATCTGTTGCGTGGAACCCATATTAGTCAGTAACCCTTTTCTAGTATCAAAACTATGACCCAACACTAGGGGGGTCCGGGCACGCTTTACTGAACTAATTGTAAGAGGTACACTCTGATAAGGGCGAGGGGTGTTGATGGCACGTTCCAACTGGGTCATGTGCGTGCATGGATCCGGTTTGCTCTGAGGATGTAAGACACCCTTCTGTGGGGCTGGCACAGGGTATTTATGTATTAGGGAGCCGATCGCTTGGGGTAGAATTTAGGGTACACCTAGCTCTGTCTGTTTCTGTTAGTATACCTTCTGTCTCTGTTGGGGTGGTAAAGGCCCATTAGTTTGGGTGGTAAAGGCCCGTTATTAGCATTCTGTTTCTGTACCTTCTGTCTCTATTGGGGTGGTAAAGGCCCATTAGTTGGGGTGGTAAAGGCCCATTATTAGCATTCTGTTTATGTACCTTCTGTCTCAGTTAGGGTGGTAAAGGCCCATTACTAGCATTCTGTTTCTTTAGAGATTTTTCTGTTTCTGTTTCTATTTCAGTTTAGACATTAGGGTAACACCTAATCTTGTTATACTAAGTATTAGTGCAGAGAAGTAAGATTTAGGTAAGAAACATAGGAGCTTGATTCATATTCTCTCTGCTTGAAGTGCTTGAAGTATTGCTTGGCTTTGACTCTACTTCTTATGGCAGTTTATGTTGGGGATTATGGTTTTAAAATGAGGCATTCTGAAGGATTTTGGTATAAGACTGATACTTGTGTACTTGGGTGTTCGTATTGTGATTTTGAAGGATGTAGCCAAACTTATTTCTGTTTCTGCTGTAATAAAGTTATAAATTTTTCAAGTACTACTTTACGTATATGTCTTGTAATATTCTGTTCTGTTTACTTATAATGCTTCATGGAAGTTAATGCATTCCCTTTGTGAATGACATTAACGGACATAGGGTGTTTTAGTTGGTGAATTAAATAGCATGTTACGTCCAATGTATACCAACTCTGTCCCTAGGTTAGCCCTCCCAAATCTCCTAGAGGAATTCAACATTCCGATAAACTACTCTACACCGTTATCGCCATGTTTAAACCACTTTCAGAGAAGGAGGACCCATGGACCTACTTCAAATTTAATAAAGGAGGGTCCTATGACTTTGTTACATATCTGTTAGACCAAAAAGTGGTTCTAACACCCAAATTATCTTGAGTCGTGGAGAATTATAACTAGGAATGAAATGAAATGCAACAAACACACCAATTTTATAGTGGTTTGGCGTTATGGAGCCTACGTCCACTTTATATGATTTTGATTATACGATTGAATACAAGTACAATCACAATCCCCTCTCAATTTCAATTTTACAACGATAATCCGCACAATATTTATCAAATAAACTAAGCAATTTCGAGTTATTTCTGGTTAGAAATGGAAGAAGTATGATAATAGTGGAACAAGAACTCTTAATTACCAAAAGATCCCTCCGAATGAGGTCTTTTGGGGTATTTATAGGCTATGAAACCATCCGGTCTGGGTGCCACGTGGGGCTCATCTCATGAACTTCAGATCCGGTAGCTTCAAAATGGTGACAATACATCGAAAACGTGGGATAATGGGGGTTAACCACTCCGACTTTGATGGAATTGTGGGATGTAACTGTTATGATATTGATCCCCAGTTCGGATCAGTTGTCAAAATCTGGTTTGGGTCGGATATACGCGTACCGAACCGATTCGGGTATGCCATTTAGGGTTGATCTTCTTAGTTTGTGTGCTGCAAATAGGAGGGCTCGGTTAAAGGGGGACCGAACCGGATGTCTGCTATACACTCTTCTCTTGAACACATCCATCGATTAATTCCTCAGCTTTGTGTAGCCTACCACAAAGTAGGCTAACATTTTGCCCCCTCAAAGTACTTTTCATTGTAGATGGAAGGTGCTTTGAAATTGCCAACTTGTTTGCTCCCAAATCAGTATTAATCAGTAATTATGTCTTTCAATAGAGTTCGCGATGTTTAATGAAGCCATGCCTTCTGGTATCTGCAAGGTTCGTAAATTCATCATGGGATTATAGATTATTTCTATTGTTTTGAATAACTTCTATACTCCTCCCAAGGTTCAAGCAATTTTAAAGGTATTCTTTTCGATGTATTTATGCATAAGTTTTAAAACCTTCTAAATTCCCTTACTTCTCCTCAATGTACCGAGATATGCCATCAAATTGGTGATTTCGTTTTGGTTCGGATTGAGTTAACCCGAACCGCCTTGCATCCGATTCGGTGCTGCACCAATGGGTTGAAAAGCCTTGGATCGGATTGTCTAATCCAGTGGAATACAAAGAGCCCCAATACCCGTTATATAAGGCAGAAATTTCCCCTTTTTCCTTCACTCTTACACCGCATTCCAAATCCTATTTTCAAAAGAGTAACCCTAACCCCTCATTTTCTCATTCCACTTCTATTCCTCAAATCAAATTCTAGTAGGTTTAAATACTCATCACTTACGTTCTAATCTTCGATCTAAAATGCGTAACAACTGAAATTTGCATTAACTCATATTAATTTTCCCTTGTTGACACCGATGTTAATTATGAAAGTTTCCAGCTCGTTGTCGTCGTCGCTAGTGGTGCTCTCATCACTTCGAGGTGGCGGCACCGGTGACTTGAGCTTTGCATCGTGGGTAATAGCCTATGGGTGTTTGATGGGTTTCAATGACTTGGGAACGGTGAGGATGAACTTTTGATTCGATAAAAGAAAGAGGAAAGAAGATGAGGAATCTAGGAGAGGAGCGGATCGGTTAAAAGTGGAAGGGTTTGAGACTTATCCAAGCAAGCATAGAGGGAAGTGTTGGCGATATGGGGTCAGTTCGGATGGAAAATGCTCAAGAGACGGAGTCAGTTTCCAAAAAGTTGTTTCGGTCCGGTGCTGACCGATTTGAACCATTATTGCTTCGCAAGACCCGATCCGACTTTGTTTCTCTTTCTCCCCCAAACCAATCTGATCATCCTATATGAATATTTTCGTCTTGTCATGATTCCTGCATATGAACTTCTGAACCGAGCTGTTGTTTAAGACTTGGACCTCCGAACCGACCCGAATATCTTTCATGTGGAACATATGCATAACTAGTAAATAACTCGACAAAAACAAAGCATGATCGCAAACATGTGGACAGTTAGGATAGAGCCTTCATAACTTGATCGTCTAGACTTTAACGAACACATAGCCACTTTCCATATGCTTTACTCTCTACTAATTTTGTATTATCTGATTTCAACATTGTACACATTTGCACAGTTTAGCACACATACACACCAGGGGGGTACGGGCAACTACGCCCTAATTTCTGTTATCTCATGGATAGTACAACTATCATGGCTAGAAGACGTTCGACTAGGCTAGCAGAGAGAAAAAACACGGTAGGGTCGTCTGAAAATCCCATTATTGAAGACGTATCCTCTACTTCAAACCTCGATTGGAATAGTGCGGGTTCAAATTACGAAGCAGAAATACATTAAAGTGCAACATCATCTGGAGGTGAAGTCTCTATGGATGAAGAAGAAGAGGGAGGAGTAGGAGACAGTCGTGCTCCTGATGAATTCGAGAATGCCTTTGTCCTAGACCTGGCGACTCTGTTGAATCGACAATTGACGACGCCAAACTGATGTGAATATATTTAAAGCATGAAATTCTTCGAAAGGACACTGAGTTTCCTGCTAAAACAGACCAACCTCACAATCCACCCAAAGGGTATATGGCGATTAGTAGGTTAATGTGTCTCGTCGGGGCAATACCTCTGTTTCCACCATTCGTCGTCGACTTTCTGAGATGAATGCAAATCGCTCCCATGCAACTCCTCCCCAATGCTTATGCTTACCTTTACACTTTGTGCATCGCTTATAGGGAAATTCTTGGGACGGGGCTCACCTTTGAAGATGTATGCTTCTTCTACCATTTCAAACACCAAACCCAAGATACTCCGTCCTTTGTATATTTTGAATCGGTGCCAAAGAGGAAGATAATTAGTGTTCCGTTTAGCAGCAAAGTAGGTGATGTGAAACCTGAATGGTTTTATATTAAGCAGCAATTGGGATGTGCCAGGAAATGGCTTAAATCATGTAAATTTTAGATACTGATTTCCAACTTCGATCACTACTGTAAATGTATTTACCGTCATTCATTTTTACTTGCAGTTCCTAATCCGAACAGGATGTACACCAAGTGTATTTAGATCGCCTGAACTAATTTCTTAACGGTGATCAAATATTTCTGACTATCAGAGACTGTCTAAACGATGAGTATCTTCACTGTCATCACTTACTTGCTATGACTCGTAGCATAGGCCACAGAGAAGGTCCTTATGTATACGTGCCCCCAGTCGAGGGGCTAGTTGAAACCTTAACTGAGAGGGGAGAAAGTTCAAAAGATCTAATTGTGCCACAGAAGAGCCCTTCCCCCACTTCAACTCAGGATGATATATTAGCAAATATAGCTACTGGGGATAGGGACAAATACATAACCCCTGAAGATGCAGCCACTCCCAAAAAACCGACTTCTCTAAGAGAGCTACCATTAATCGAGCCACGAGGCGATGATTCTTTCATGGACGACTCCATATATAAGGGTTTGGGGGAGCTTCCCTTGCCCGACGCCATTTATACTTTACAAGACTTTGTGACAAACCCCCTCTCTCTTACCTCAGAAGAAGATTCTACCCCCGTGAAAGTCGGGGACATAGCTCACATAGGCCTAACTCCGGGCCCTAGTCTGTTAGGGGGGAATCACTTAGGCCATATATAATACACATGCACTGAACGTCACAGCACTTATGGTCCATACTGTTGTTAATTCTAATGCTTACTTTTACCATTTTGCAGGACAAATGACACGTCATCGCTACTACGTGAGAGATGTCCGCTCGAGCATGCCCTGTTTGATTCTGATACAAGGCATGATCAGCATGAAAGTCGAGACGACAGGAGGAATCGACCCCTTCTACCTCACCGATCTTCTCGATCTCCGCATCGTGCAGATTTGAAAACACATAAAGCCACTCTACTCATTATAAAGGGGACAAATACGCTCCTAAAAGTACAGCTTCCTCCAAGGATAAAACTCATCAGGAAAAACCATCAAAGAAAGGTTCTAATCCAAAAGAGAAACAAAAGGAACCAAGCAAGGAATTTGAGAAAGATAAAACTTCTATTATGCCATCTAAGCGTCGCAATATTGGCATTACTACCACGATGCCAATCATGCTTGATGATGAGAACAAGGCCAAATTAGAGCTTTTGAAGAAACAATTTCCTGATCATCATTTTAGGAACATGCATTTTGTTCCATCCCTTAAACCATTAGAATCCGATTGGGAAAAAGAGGTTAAAGCCAAGATTGATTTTGTAAACACTCAATATAGAGAAATGAAGAGATATTCGCAAACTCTTTCCCGGATTATTCAGGACTTGCTGGCCGATGTTAAACTCACGATGGATAATGCTGAATATGACAACAAAGCCATTGAGAATACTGAGAAGGAACTTGAGGAGGCTCAAGTCAAGCTTGCTCTTGCACAACGTGACATGGACTCTTATAAGAAGCAACATGAAGAATTACAACAGTGTTACCACTCCGAGCTTAAGTCCCATAGCTTGTAGCGCATAGACTTAAAGAAACAAGCCGAGGATGCTAAGTATGAAAGCACCACGACAAAGCTGGCTTGTACTCTTCTTGAACAAGAGAAAGCGGAATTAGTGAGGAAGAATGCCGAATTGGAGGCGAAGCAGATAGAGGTAGAGACAAGGGCGACCTTAGCCGAGGAAATGCAGATATTGCTTTAAAGTCTATCGAGAGTGCTAACGCATAACCTGTGGAAGATAAAAAAGAATTGGATGAGAGTACTAAGACCAATGTAGGATTCTTTGCTCAGGTGATCCAGTATCGTGATATTTCATGGATCATAGACTACCCAACCACTTTGATATATGTATGGGATCAGGTAGTTGAATGGGAGAAACAAGAGCTCAAGGTGGACTCCATTGATGAGGATAAGCTTATGGAGAAATATTTGAAGGGTGAAGAGCCAGTATGCCTAGTTGAAGGGCGTAAACTTATTGTTGCTGCTATGGAGGAGGAGAGGCGTCAGGCCAAAGGAAAAGAAACCATCAAAGCTGGTTCCTCTTCCACTACCCTAGGGCTATCGAAATGGAATGACATGACCCAAAGAATCCAGGAATTCACAAGGCATCTTTCTTGTCTCCTATTGTTGAAACGACTCCAGATACTCCTGCCACTCATGTTGAGAAATCATCTGAAGGTATCTCCACCTTTTCACCTCAATTTGTTAGGGCTATCGCAACTTTTCGTCGTATTGTTGGACAAATGATTGAAGAACCCGAGTTTCTCCTGAGTTAATAATTGTTGCTTCTCGTTCTATAGGTGTAGAACCAGCTGGAAAGACCGATGAACAGCAAAAAGAAATCATTGGTGCAAAGTCTGCTGAGAAGACTCAGGAGAAAAAGGAAGAAGCCACTGGCTTAACATCTACGGAGAAGACCAAGGATAAAAAGGAGAAAATCTTGACAAAGCTCTTGTGTCGTCTGTCACTGAGACTCCCAAAGACGGGGATATGATAGACGCTTTGAGGGACAATGGCGGCAATGATGGGAATGAAGAAGATGATGATGTTGTAGTGACTGGGGGTTCGGAGAAGGCTGATGATATGACTTTGGCTGAGATGAAGGCGAACAAATATGGACTTTTAAAAGCCATGGTCGAGAGGGAAGATCCCCTTAATGTTGATCATTTTAAGCTATTGCTCCGCAGTTAGGATTAACTGTCAAGCTCTTTACTAGATCAATAATTGAGAGCTTAAGTCAACGAACTCCAACTGATCCAAATGTGCTTCCAGCTGACAAAGATAGAAAGAAGCGCATTCTCACCGAGGCTGAGCGAGAGGAGAAAGCCAGGCTCAAAGCCGCTAAGAAGTCCGAAATTTCCCCAAAGCCTAAGTAAATGTAGCACAACCTTTATCTATTTTGTGTTCCACTGGCCTGTAGTTGTTGTAGCGAGTGCGACCCTCGCATCTTTTGATTAGTTTCCTTATACAAGCCTGCACTTATGTAAACAAAGTAGTTTATTTTTAGTATCTTGTTTTCTGTGATGTGATACATTTACATGTTTTTTTTACTCATTTTAACCAAATGTAAACACAAACAACTAATAATAAGTCGCATCATAAAACAAACAATCTTGAACGAACTCCTTGCAAATAATAATATGTATAATGTCAAGGCACTATTAAATTAAACGATCAACAATAGGGAAATGTGATATGTATATGTGTGCCCCCAATAAATCTTTAATAAAGTGCCTGGCCAGGGTTTCTTCGCGATTGATTAGGTTTGACATTAGGCTGCCCCTCCCCTCCCCCTCCCCCTCCCCCCTCCCCCGCGCCCTTTGGTGGGGTTTAAGCAAGATTTTCATTGACACTTATTCGTAGCACCTTTATACTCTCTTGTCGTATGACCAACTTAGAGTGCGGTCAAGGAGATCTCTTACTATGGTGCACCATCATGCCTTAGGGATGTCGTCTTCCTGTCCTTTATACTCTCTCTCAAATCGTGAGAGTTAGAGTTTGGAGTGATGTCTTTCCGTCATTTTCATCTTATTACGCAAACGGTTGTCATGTTTGTTCCAGTTTTATTTCCATGCATAATCTCCTAAGGTAGAGTTTTACCAGTTAGACATATGGGAAATTCTATTCAAATTTAATGTCCTACACTCAGAGCATAGTAACCACAGAACATAAAGAGATTTATGCAGGAAAAGTAAATCACACACGATATTTTTATAGTAATTCGGCCAAGTTATAGCCTACGTCCACTTTATAATCTTTTTTTTATGTCAACTAAACTTTTCTAGGCAAGTCATGCCTTTTTACATAGTCCGTAAAACAAAAGAAAATCAGTACAAATTTAAGTCAAGTATTGCCGCAAGTGTTGGACATTCCATGCTCTAGGTACTTCTTCACCATCCACGGTTGTTAACTTGAAAGCTCCTGTGTCAAGTTTCCGTTGAATGGTGTACGGTCCTTCCCATTTCAGACCCAGGTGGACAGGGGTCAGGAAGATATGCTTCAATACTAAGTCTCCAGGTTAAAAGGTCCGAGGGCAAACCTTTCTGTCATAGTATTGTGCCACTTGGCATCTGTGCCTCGAGGCATGCAGATCCGCTTCATTTCTTTTATCCTTAACCATGTCTAGGGATTCAAGGAGAAGCGCTTTGTTTTTCATTGGATCATAATACGTTATCTTGTGAGAGGGAACTTTCAACTCCACAGGGATGACCGCTTCTGGCCCGAAAGAAATTGAAAAAGGGGTATGACCCGTTGCGGTCTTATAAGTCATTCGGTAGGCCCATAATGCTAGCAGTAGTTCGTCGACCCACATCGCTTTTTCCTGCTCCAATCGATTCTTCAGGATGGACTTAATGATTTTGTTTATTGCTTCAACTTGTCCATTTGATTGCAGGTGAGCCACTGCAGTGTATCGCTTATCAATTTTGTATTTCTGGCAAAAAAATTTGAATTCGGTACTGTTGAATTGAGTTCCATTATCAGTTATGATAGCTTTGGGAATCCCAAACTGGCAGATTATGTTTCTGACTACAAAATTGATCACCCGCTTCGTTGTGATCGTAGTTAAAGGCTCGGCTTCCGCCCATTTAGTAAAATAATCCACAACCACAATCGCGTATTTAGCTTCACCTTTGGCGATCGGTAGATTTCCGATGATGTCTATCCCCCATACGATAAACGGCCATGGGCTCACCATTGGCTTAAGTTGACTCAGAGGTGCCCTAGGAATTTTTGCAAAATTCTGGCATTTATCGTGGCGTCGTGAATAATCAGCTGCGTCTTTATTTAAGGTAGGCTAGAAATAGTCATACCATAATATTCTCTTCGCCAGTGTTTGACCCTGGTGTGGTCTCCACATTCACCTTCATGCACTTCTTTTAGTACACGCTTGATGTCATCATGTGCTATACACTGAAGTAGGGGCATAGAAAATCCTTGGTGGTAAAGAATCTCATCCTGCATAACGTATCTTGCGGCTTTATGAACTACCGCCCCACTTTAATTCTTCTTTGCGGGAAGTGTCCCATTTTGTAGGAAGTTCTTTATTGGCGTCATCCACGATTCTCTCTTCAGCTCGGCTTCCAGCACCGGATTAACTTCCATCTAGTCGATGGTTGGGGACTCTAGTACCTCGATCGGAACCATCTCGGTCTCCTCCGGATTGTCTGAACTTACCCACTTAGCTAATCTGTCTGCTTTTTGATTCTCGATCCATGAAATGTGCGTTATGCTATAACGTTCCAAGTTGTCTAACAACTCCTCTACTTTTTCAAGGTAAGTGACGAGTCGATGTCCCTTAGCCTAGAATTCCTTTCGGACCCGGCAGACAACTATTTTAGAATTGCAGAAAATGTCCAGTGTGGTTACTCCTAATTCCTTAGCGAGCTTCAACCAGGAAATCAGGGCCTCGTATTCGAAATCATTGTTAGTCGCTGAAAATTCAAGTCACAAAGCATAATAAATCGAACGTCCTTCAGGAGTTATTAAAACAACTTCGGCGCTGGATCGTCGGTCATTCTTATCCCCGTCTGTATACAGCTTCCAGGGGCTAAGCTCTAAACTCTGCTCTGATGTGTTAGCCTTCTCATCTAACACATCCTCCTCAGGGATTGTGAACTCTGCGATGAAGTCAGCTAATGCTTGTCCCCTTGTTGATCTCCTTGGATGGAAGTTTAAGTCAAACTGGCTCAGCTCAATGTTCCATTTAAGCAATCGTCCAGATGCTTCAAGTCGTTGCAGTACCTATCAAAGTGGTTGATCAGTATACACTACAATTGGATGGGCCTGGAAATAGTGATGGAGTTTTCGGAATGCAGCCAGGAGGCTATAAGCAAGTTTCTCTATCCTCGGGTAATTGCGTTCTACAGCCGCTAATTTCTTGCTTACGTAATGCACCGGCTCTGAACTTTGTCTTCCTCACGCACCAGAGCTGAGCTGATGGCATGAGATGACACTGCCAAATATATGAATAGATCCTTACGGTGCACTGGCTTAGACAATATTGGGGGCTTCTTTAGTAGGTCCAACAAGTTTTGAAAGGCCTCTACACAATCAGGGGTCCACTCGATGTTGCATTTCCCTCGTTTAATTAAATCAAAGAAAGGAACACATTTGTCTATGGCTTTAAAAATGAATCTGCTTAATGCAGCAACTTTCCCCACCAAACTCTGAACATCTCTGATCTTTCATGGCTCTTCTATATTTCTGATTGCTGCAATTTGATCGGGATTGATCTCGATTCCACGTGAACTGACTATAAAACCAAGAAATTTCCCTGATGTTATCCCGAATGAACATTTTAAAGGGTTCAGCTTCATCCCGTATCGGCATAGGATTCTGATCATCTCCACCAAGTCCTTTGTATGATCAGATGACTGTGTGAACTTCATAAGCATATCATCCACGTAAACTTCCATAGTTCTTCTGATCTGGTTGTAGAATATTCGGTTCACTAAGCATTGATAGATGTCCCCAACATTCTTTAGTCCAAAAGGCATCACCACAGAACAATACAATCCCAAGTCTGTGATAAAGCTAGTATGCTCCTGATCCGGCACGTGCATGGGAATCTGATTGTATCCCGAATACGCATCCATGAAGGAAAGAAGTTCATGTCCTACTGTTGAATCAACTAGTTGATCAATCCTGGGGATTGGAAAACTGTCCTTTGGGCAAGCTTTGTTGAAGTCAGAAAAGTTGATACAGGTTCGCCACTTCCTATTTGATTTCTTAATCATGACGGGATTTGATATCCAGTCGGGATATGTTGAGTCAATGATGAACCTGTTATTCCTTAACTTCTCCACTTCTTTTTTCAAGGCTGCTGACCTCTCTGGGCCCAACATGCGCCTTTTTTGTTTCATTGGGGGATGCTTTAGGTTTAAGCTTAGTGAATGGCCCATGATCGAGGGAGAAATTCCACACATGTCTGCATGAGTCCAAGCAAACACGTCAAGGTTTGCCTTCAAAAAGTCGGTCAATTCTTTCGTCCGAAAAGAATCCAAATGAGATCCAACCTTCAAGACTTTTGTCGGGTCATATCTTTTCAAATATTGCCCTGACCAAATCATTGAAGGTGTGTACCCGATCATGAACACCAAAGTATTCTCTCTTTCTCACATGACCATGCTTGTACCGGTCATTTTGGAGCAAGAAAAACTGCTGCAAAAGTATTGCAAAGCGGTTTTTATTGGCCCACACTCTTCCATGACGCTTTCGAATTTTGCTCTAAATGTGATCAATGTCAAAGAACGGGTCGAATAACTAAGCGAAACATGATGCCTCTCAACAAGAATACGTGTATAGCTCAATCATTGTCCAAGACTCCAAACTTATAACTCTCAGTTTATTGTAAATAAACAGCATATGTAAAAAAGTGGGATCGTTCTCATTCAACATGACTAAAGAAAGAAATAGTAATGATACATGCCACAAAAAACTGTAGAATATCAAAGTATATTAAACCTCCAATATCAAGAGCCAGATGTGAAATATCATGAGATTGATTTGGCAACAAAATAGTTGGATTCCTCTCCTCAAAATTTCCCTGTATAGCAGCACCACTGACATCAAGTTGAGGCCTTGAGCTTGATCTCAGCATTGTAGTCGAAGAAGAAGCAGGATTCACTTCTCTGTCATCCTCCCTCTTTTTATTTGTTTCTATATCTTTATTAGTATTATCAACATTGTAGGTATCACCGAGATTGTCAGCCATTGGTCCACACAATCTTCACCTCAAGCCTAATTTCAACTACTTGAGTAAGTACGTATTTTCAACAACAAAAAACAGACAATAAAAGGTTCAAACAATAGAAAAGCACTCAGAAAACAATCACAACCTTTGAATGATGCAAGGTGCAGTGCCATCAACGGAAAAGGAAAAGTCTTATGAGTAAATAAGCATTAATTACACGTCTTCCAGGTAAAGAAGTAATTTTTTTTAACAGTGATAGCAATAATTACATATCTTGTTGTACATATTATTTGGATATCAGTCTACAATTTATGTACACTCTTTTAGAAATCTAGAACTCGAGTACTGAATTGCATGAACTGAAATCATTTTTGGGGTAAAATCAAATTCACTGTAATACGAACCAATTTCAGAACAAAAAAGAAAAGAGAATAAACACGAATGAAAACTACATAACTGAAACATTAAAATAAAAATTTCAATTATGAGTTAGACTAAGCACAGATACCATGTTTTAACGCAAAAATCTAGGTTACGCAAGATTTTCATGCTACGTAAAACTGAAAAAGCTAAAAATCAAATACCTTTGTGATTTTTGGTGCAAATTGACACAGAAATTAAGTGGGGGATATTGCTGGTACAGAAGAAGAAGCTTTGAAGAAGACGGGGCCTTGCATTTTAATTTCATTTTGCTTACCGTTCCGTTTAGACTGAAAAGTCAATTATTTAATTAATTCTATTACCCAACAACCAATTGAATAATCAATGAGATATTCGACGACTAGTTAATTAACTTACTTACTTATTATGTAAAATAAAAATCGCCTGAAGGAACTTGAGTCCTGACTGGAAAAGCATCAGGATGAACTACGTTTCCCTTCTCTCCTGGTCCAGTGATCCTGGCTAAATTCTTAGAGCGCAAAAACTCCTTTAGTTAACGCGCAGTTTAATGAGCCCTCCAGGGCTGACTTGAATTGGGCTGAATTTTATAGTAGAGACAATGGTGGGCAAGTCCAATGCATCTTCGAGTTTTCGTTCTCTATTTGAGCTCTAGTTTGCAACTCCAGAGCATAGTGAACTTTAATGGAGAAGTGGGTAATTTTTGTTTTGAAATTGAACAAATAAATTAGACTTGAATCTCATTTACATTGATGAAATCGCATCAAAAATACATTAGTTTTTCTAGCTTATCTTAATCAAATCAAATAAATATCACATGTGTTAGTCGTGGTCTCACATGTTTTTTAAACAAAATCATATTTATATTCAAAATCATATTATAAATCTTGTATATATAATTAAATAAATTATATTTTGCCACCAAAAAATAAAATGTAATTATATATGAAATATATAAATTTATTTAACAATAACTATATAACAACTGAATAAATTCATTAATATATTTAATTTATAACAACTGTAAATGATCGGCAATCATTTTTGCGCATGAGACTCAAAAGTGTGACTTCATCCGCACTAAATATTCGTACTATTTAAATATCAACGCATATGTGAACTGTTGATGCGTCTTTTTACCAAGGCCGTCACGACTCGGACTTCTATCAAAAGAGATGTTCAGGATGTGGGCATATTCTCTCGCTATAACAATTGATTTGGATACTATATCACAATATCAAGATTCGGTTTGATCTGGATCTTGGGTCGACTTGGGTCGGTTCGACCTAGATTCACGCTCCCAACCCTTAAAACTAAAGATAACTTCAGATCGAAATACCCCGGGTCGGCATGAGACTTCATCTCCTCCACCAAACTTTCTGGTCGAAACTCCCTGGACCCGTCATACTGAGCTGACCCATATCGACTCGAAGCCTGGAGATATTCAAAGGCTGCAAGCCCAGCCTTTGGGACACTTTTCTTGGTCAGTTATAGCCAACTCTACCTCCATAATTTCCGAATTGAACTACATGTGTGCCACGCAATACGAAGAGCACAGTGACCCATGTGAAGACTAGGCCTGGTCGCTTATCCCATATTATCGGCATCGCTTGACAAGTGGTCGACCTGACTCGAGATGCCCGCCACGTGACAGGTCGAGTCGACGCAAAATTTGCCCACTAATACTCAGTTCAAAAGCTGAGAGAAGGATCTTTTTTTGGAGCACTTGGATTCAGGCGCAAGGCTGTTGCACCATTTCTAAACCAAGCTGAATTGTAATACAAGGATTTGTATAATCACTACGCCATAGATGGCCTATCACAACGAAAATGCATGGTGCTGCTAGCTACAATGTTGTCATTGCTATGCTGTTTTTTTGTCTATTGCAACGCACACTTAAATGTGTTAGCATATATATCAACATGTGTTGCAGTAGCCTCGTGAATAAAATTATCAATCCGCGTCAACATGATCCAACGGTCCAGGTTAGCAATCCACGTGAAAAACGTTTAATCCAAATTAGCAATCCGCGCGTGAAATAATGTTTACGGCGGGCAAAAACAAAGGGGGGGAAAATAAAAAAATATTGAAAGTTTCAATCGAAATTTAACAAAGTACTTCGCTGCTCAACCTCTCACACACTCACTCTCAGGTTCAATTAGGGCTAAAAGTTCAAGTTTACAAGCTTAATTAAGGTTCGAGTAGGGTAGGTTCGAGTTCAAGTTCAATTAGGGCTTCGGTGTTTTAATTAGGTCTTCAATTGGGGTTCGTTTGAGTTTCAGATTTCAGTTAGGGCTTCGATTTAATCTACTGCTTCAGGTATCACTTAATGTATATTTCAGTTTTTTCTGATTTGATTGTTGTGTGGTGTAATGTACTGCTTTACTTGTGCCTAATTTACTGCTTTAAGGTATCACTCAATCAACGACGAGGAAAAACTATGGGCAAAACTTCCTAAGTTTAGTGAAGGGTACATCAGTGGAGCGAAACTTTTTATTCGAAATATTTTTTCTAGATTTGCGGTAGGTGATGAAATTACATGCCCTTGCAAAAAGTGTCACAATCGCAAGTGTCATTGTCATGAAGTAGTCTACAACCATCTGATTTGGAATGGTCCATCTGAATTGTACATGAAATGGATTTGTGAAGTTTCCTGTTTAGATCCTGAAAGGAGCGAAAACAATATGGATTGTGAAGTAGGAATAAATTTTGGAGATAATCTCGATGAGATGTTGCAACGTACTTGTGGAAATATGCAGACACTACAACGAAATGTATTATCTATAGCCTTAGTGGATAGCATTCCCGCTTTACATCCTATGAGAACGAAATAAAATTAAACTCATTTTGCTCCTCACCGCTATGTCAGCCCGGGCTTGAATGGATATTTTAGGGTTCTCACGTTCAACACTATATTACTAATGATGGGAATGAAAAATTTAGGCGGTAGAGCTTCTCTCTTTTCACTTTGTTTCCTAAGAAAATACTCCTCTTTTATCTCCATAAAACCCTATGTAAAACCATGTTGCCTCCTTCAAATTACCATCATTCCAAAACCACTGCCGGTTATCTCGTCTGGCCTCTGTTCAGCAATTCCCCAAATCACTTCAAATCACTGTCTCTCCAATCCAATATCGCTTACTTCATCTCGCCTATGTTCACAAAACCCCCCAAATCAATTTAAATCACCATGGATTAGTCCAGTATCTCATACTTCGTCTCCCAACTCCACTCTAATCCAATTCATTCCAATCACTAACAGGTAATCCAATATCGTTCCAATCTGGAGAGCAAGAATAGCGGACCCGCCATCATAGTTACCTATTTAGTTTGAAAGTTTGACGATTATGACTTAGTATTTTCATTATAAGCATGCAATGTTGGAAATTGTTCATAATTGGATGTAAATACTTTTGCACATGTTTTACGTTTGGGTCCTGAATAAGCTATCTGGTCAGCTTGAGATTTCAGCTATATTGCCATGTGAACAAACATATAGCTTTAATTTCAATATTGTTTTTTCCCGTTAGTAAAATTATGTATGTTATTTTAAGGATAATAGGAAAATTGGAGTACATATATAATTTTAGAATGATGTTCAAATGACTAATAAATTTTGGGTACACTACATTTATTTATTTTCTTAAATTATTAATGGCATAAACTCATAACCTAGTAATTATGATGTATATATTACTACAGGCTTAATAACGTTATAATAGTAAATATAGTTAACTTCTGTTTGGGATGGATGTCTAATTCACACTACAAGTTTTATGGTGATTTGAGATTTGGGTGCTTTTTGAATAAGGTCAGATTTAACCTGAGTTTATTTTAGAGTTAATAGACCTCGAATTGGTTGTTGACTTTTGATTTCTTGTTTTTTCTTTTATTTTGTTTTGCTCATATAAATATGACTATATGTCTATATATATGGTTATATGTCTATTTATATATATATATATATATACACACACTCACATATATATAATCATATATATGGTTATTTTCTTTTGTTTTACTTCAGGTTAGTTCTTTGGTTTTGTTTTGCATATGTATATATGGTTATATGCCTATATATATATGTGTGTGTGTGTGTATACATGCATGCATATACTCATATATACATATAAGCTACTAATAGTTTGGTTCAGTTTTTTAGATTCCAGGTTGTTGATGTAGCAAAGGAGCTCTTTGGATTACTGTCGAGATTGACCATTGTTGCTTGCTTTGGACTCATTTGTATTTCAGGTTGTAGACATAGCTGAGGTGCACTTTGGCTAGCAGTCTGGATTGATTATTATTACTCGCTTTGGATTATTATTACTCTTTGTTTGTACTCTGCTTGTTATATGTATTGGAGTAGATATATTTCAATATCGGGTGGTGGCCTTGCCGGAATTCGATATTGAAGTATGATGGGCGGTGGCCTTGCCGGAGCTCATCTATTTATTATCCTTTACATTCATTTTGAGGGGTCAGTTTAGTGGTTACTTTTGCTTAGGTTTGTAGTCGGACATTGTATTCTCTTTATTGTTATTATATATGTGTGCTCTCTTCTTTCTGGAAGATCACACATTTGTTTGTTTCAAAAAACGTTATAATAGTAAATAATATGCGTGAAGGAAATTGAAAGCATTTTGATCTGTAAATTTATAATTTCCACTGATCTCTTGTGAACCGAACTTTAAATTGCTATTGATAGAAACATGATAAATGACGCATCTTCAGTAGAAAATAAAATGGTTGCAACCCAGATGCTAGACATGGAATGTTCGTGAGAAGGTGCAGGAGTGCCACCATAGAAAATTAAATAGTTTGGAAATTTTGCTAGATTTTGAGGAATAGTGCATGAAACGTTGATGTTTTAGACAATAAATTGTTGAAGAGCACATCGTGCCATCTCTGTTACCTTGCCACTAAATTAGTTATCAGAAAGGCCAATGTATTTGAATTCATTAAGCTTAACTCTTTACGCAGATGTCCTGATTAAGTGCTGGTATATACATTTATCTAGTTTAAGGTCCGTGTTTTGCACATGGGAAGATTGTGCATTTAACGATGAGAAGGATGGTAGGGATAATAAGTGAAAATGTGTGCATGTAGTTTGATCGAGTAAGGAGGTATTATAGAGAATTATGACTTGGTGATACAACCGTAGGTTTTCTCATGTAAGGTTTGCTTATATTAAGGATTTTATGTTATTATAACTAACCCATGTTACACACTCACAATAATACACTTATGGCAGCCAATGTAAATGACATACATAGAATAACATATTGATAAAGAGTATGGTAATTGTTGTATCAAAGACTAACATTTAAAATTAGAGCGACATGACCAAAAAATGTGCATTAATTTCTAAAAAGTGGTACAACTTACGAGATGTTTTGTTGCTACATAGTTTATGCATTTACGAAATGCTTAATGTAATTTAAAATGCAGTTCAATTTATCTCTTAATTTTGAATAACCAATCCTTGGAACATGATGAAATGTTTGATGTAAAGTTGTGAGGTGGGACCGATGTGGAAGAATACACAAGAGAAGGTGTAGAACGATCACCATTTGGAGGTGGTACATATACCCATGAACACCATACAGTACCAGCAGGGAAATCATCCATGTATAGAGGACCATTTGGATATTCTTGAGTGTAAGTCATAGGTAAATTATCACTAACCGAACCATCATCTCTTGTAAACATGTGGACAACTATTGCAAAAAAATTTGGATTTTATATATATATATATATATATATATATATATATATATGTATGTATGTATGTATGTATGTATGCATGTATGTATGCAAGGTTTTCAAAATGAGATTCAAATCGTAAATCGTAAAATTTAAACTATGAATCGAAATGGGATTTAAATCGTGAATTCAAGAAACGTACATTTCAAAGTTTGCACATACTTTGAATTTAATTTTGATGTTTAAACTTTTACATCTAAACCTAAAACATTATCTTCTCTCTTATTCCAATATTAATTTGTTTTTAAATGATTAAAATTTGAATTATAGACCTAAATAAGTATACTGAATATATTAATTTGAATTGAATGATACTTCTGATGTGTAGTATTAGCTTGTTTTGAATCGGAATATAAATCAAATCGTAAAGGGAGAGACTCGATTTAAAACTAGATTCAAATCATAGGATTTTAAGATTTTTGACAACAATGTATGTATGTATATATATGGAACCATCTGCTTCTTGTAGCTGTAACAGTCATTGAGATATCTGTGGTTGCTCATGGTGTAGAGTTCTTTATCTTAGAATTGTTTGGATGAGAAGTGGGTTTTTAATTGCTCAATTTATATAGTTTAGGGTATGCTGCTACATGTTAAGTTATAATTTGAATTATTCAGTTATTTTTACATGTAAGTAGTATATTTTTTCACCATATCTATTGCACAATATTATTTGTTATTAATCGGTTTGTATATAGGAAGAAACTCAAATTATTTTTAATTTGGATGTTTGTAGCTTGATAAATGGAATTTCTTTTAATATAATTTCCTTATTTATAAGTGTCACAAATGAAAGGAAAATTTCCGTTTTTTCTTTAACAGTTGTTAGATAATGTAATATTTTCATGTGCGTGTTCTGTATGATCTATTTGTTTCATTCTCCATTTTTTCATATTTTTTCCGGTTTTATGCGTTCATATTGTAAAATTAAACATTGGATGGAATAGAAGTATGTTAGCACAAACTATATCTGGAAATTTTAATTTTTAATGTATTTTGACATTGATATGAAAATAAATCAGCTTTATTAATTGCATTCCATAATTTATAATTTCCCAAATAGTATAAATCAGTTTTATTAATATTATTTCATACTTTATTATAAATATCATATATGTTACTAACTTATGTTGAAAACAATATTGATAAGGTATTCCTTACTATTTACATCAAAGTTTAATACCAAGGATCATGTAAACATAAATAAGAATGATTTACCCTTTTTTCCTCTGCATACACGTAGACTCAGAAGGTTATTTGGTTGGATGATCAAAATTTTGAAGTGTCAAAACAATAATTATGTTACTCAGTTTATATTAGTAATGCTAAGCATATAACAGTAATTATGTCACTCGGTTTAGATGATAAAAAATTTGGTGTAAATAAAATGTCGTCTATTAACTTCAAATAATAGTGATGCTAAGCATATAACAGTTTATGCAATAAAAGAGATGGTACCGGAGTTAACCTTGATATTATAACCGTAGAAATTATAAGTTTTGTTTATAATGCTCTTCACTTAACCTTGATATTGTATTGGAGTTCGATTATCTATCTCTGTTAATTTCTCTACAAAACTATGGTTCTAAAGTACAAAACATACATATCAACTTTGCGGTCTGTTGCTCTAGGTTACGAGGGCACATTTTCATGCATTTATGCTAGCTATGGTGAAGGTCCATTGGACATAGCATCATCCATCGCTTTCATAGGAACAGATGGACATAACTCTAACTTTTTTACAAAGTAAGAGTACCATATTTCCTTTTTTATTCCCTTTAATTTGAACTCTCATTTTTAGTTTTTTTTTGTTTAGTACTTTAGTGTTCGTTAGATTTTGTTACTAGATTCACCAGATGAGAAGTTTGATTATCAAGTTCAGGAGCTTTTAAAAGTTACTTGTAATGCATACAACAATAACAACATGCATGAAAGAACAAAAGAAATTGAGTAAAGAATTGAACATCAATGGGGATGATCCATTAAAGTTCAGACAAATAGTGACATGCTTATTTCTGAGTTCAATGTTGACGGCCATGTAATTCATCTTTTATAATCTCATATATCTTGTGAAACCTGACCATAACAAGTATCATTTAAGGTTTATTACCTTTATAGCAAGATTGCCTTGGATATTTTCTTAAGCTCTTGGGCTGTCAATGTTCTTAGAAAAAAATGAGTACCTCTAAGCTGTTACAGTAAATAATCTTCTTCACTTGCATTGTGTAATATGCTGATTTTTTTTAGAACTTTGTACTATTTTATTTTATTTAGATATTATTAATATATATAATCATGTTTCAGCATTGCAAGAAAGTGCTTTTTTCCAACTAACTAGAAATTTTCGTTTTTCTTACAAAAGGATATGTTATATAGCGTTTATACTGTAAAAGTTGACTAAGATACATAGCTAAAGTTACTTACATTTTGACACTGCACATCGAAGTAGGCTTCAAATTTTAAGTGATATCTTAGGCTTTAGGAAATCATTCTAATTATAAATATTTCCTATTTGTTATTGTTTATTGGAAAAAGGATGAAACCTGATACCACAAAAACAAGGCAAGGACCGTATCTTTGATGATGAAACAAAGATGACGAGTCTGATGGAAAAAAAGAAAAAAAACAAGGCAAGACGCCTGGAACAAAAAAAAAATGAAAATTGGAACCAATAAAAGATGAAAACTGGAACCAAAAAAACATGGCACGTATTGTGTTGCAAGTGTTTCTTCCTTTTTTTTAATCTAACTTATTATTTATCTTCATATGATAACTGTATTTCTTACAATACTAGTAAATCTATGTCAATACATAATCTGGTTAAAGATTTTAGAAAACCAATATATACTATTATCCAGGGACGTAACTATGAATTTAACTTTGGGTGGGCGGAGTATACGAGCGATTAAAAAAAACATTATAATGTATGTTTTAAAATCTGATATTTTGAAAATATTATTATTTAAATATTGTAATGATAAGGATTATTAAAATGAAGTTAAAATAGTTTTAAAACGAATTTATAAATGATTTATAAAATACGTTTTAAATGAAAATCAACGAAATATATATAATATATATATTATATATTTATATTTAATGGCTTGAACTGAACGCACCGCGCCGCGACCGTTCGCGAATTTCGACTATTGACTTCGAATTGACATTACGGGCGATCTGACCGTCGAATTCTCCCAAAACCAGAACTGTTGGGTTCATATCGAAAAGAGCTTTCCAATGAATATAAGAGATTTGAAATCTAACTGTTGGATTTGGAATTATGACCAAATCAAATTTGGAAAAGGTCGCAATGGATGAAATTCGTTGGCCGTTATTGGAAACCGACTGCACGGGCCTTGATAAAATTATTAAAAATATTAATAATTTGTGTAAAATCCTAATAAATGGTTTGGAAATAATTTGGATGAAAAAATCCGCGTTTGTAAAGATAAAAATACATTTTTATCAAAATGATCTAGTTATTAAATAGAAAGATAATCTAATAATTTTTAAATAAATAAATTGGATTTATAGAAGGGTTTTAATACCAGAAATTTCCAATCTATATATTGGAAAGAATTTGAATAGAAATCATCTTCGGGAGATATTTCGATATTGGATTTCGTGATTATATGGATATTGTTGAAGAATTTGGAAGATATATATATATCGTTATTCCCAATACGATATTTGTTGGTTTTAGAATTTGATATTGAATGTTAGCCGATATAATTTCTATTTAGAGCCTTGTATTTACTATTAAATTGGATTTTGGGTTTGTCGTGAATGGTGTCTTTAATAACACTGTTCTTTCACCCAGTTGATAAAAGAATAAATCTTTTAATTAAGATTTAATGAAGTTTACCAATTAATTAATATTTAATTGGAATTGAATTGAAGTTGGATTATAAAGTTTATTGTGAACTGTGTTTTTAACGACATTCGTTCTTTAACCCGATTAACAATGAAATGTGATTTGGAATATATAAATCTTTTATTGAGATTTAATGTAAATTTTCCAAAGTAAAGTTTTCCAATCTAATATAGTAAATTGGAATTGAATGGAATTTGATTTGGTAATAATCAAAGTGAGCTTCTGTGGAGGACGACTGTTAATATATATGGAATTTAAAAGGATTTGTCGTTATTCCATTTATATTATTGGTTAGGATATGGAAATTGATATCGATTATATATTGATCTGTTTCTGTGAAGATTCCATAATTAATGGAATGTGCTTTTGGGTTTATCGTGAACTGTGTTTTAAATGACATGGTTCTTTAACCCAGTTAAAGACTGGATTACATGTCTATCATCATATTTCGAACTATATTGTTGATCTCTACTCAATATATATCTGTTTGGTGGTGAAGAATTTATTCTCTTGCTTAACACCCTTCTCTGAGACGTATGAGCTTAGAGGTTATATATCGGCAGAAATCAATGGTACGGTGTAGACTGTCGATGCGGCATGTTTGATTTCCCGAAGTTAAATAATCATTAATAATGGTTATTGGAAGATTAAAACTAAGTAAAGTTTTAAAGAATATTTAATTAGATTGAAATTTGAATGTGATAATTTAAATTATCAAATTTGGGAAATGATCGAGAATGGAGTATCACCAGTTTTTCTCCAAGCGATAGTTAAATCTTTAATTAGATTTGAATGTGAAATGGTAATTAAATGTACCGATAACAACGTGGTGTTAGATATGGAGTATTACCAGTTTTTCTACATGGGATGAATATGTTGGGATTAGGAAATAAAATAAATGATTACTTCTGTAAGGTTTGCTATTCCCGACTAGTTTGGAAAACCTTAATTTAGTTTAAATTGTGAAAAGAATATTTGAATAAAAGAATATTCTGAATTGGAATGAGGCGTATATTGTGTTTTTATAGCACTAGTTTATAAGATATGTGAGTTATTCGGAAAGACTGGGTTTATCCCATTCTGAATAATTGATACGACGATAAGTCGACGATGAAGACAGTGGTTGAAGACCGGAGATCATCACATCTTTTGGATGATTACTGATGTCTTGATTGGGATGTACACCCATGACAAGGTAATAAGTGGTAATCGTTTAGATGTACTTGGAGATCGACCAGATATGCAAGGGCCTCTCTTCTGTATTGGACGTATGGGACGAGGAATAAGGTGCCTCTGATTTCGTTCAGACCCAGAACGGACTTGCAAATGGATGGTGTGCCTGACATTGATTCCTTTATACTGCATTCATAGATCTCTGCTAAATATATATCTATTTGGTGGCGGAGAATTTATTCTCTTGCTTAACACCCTTCTTTGAGATGTATGAGCTTAGAGGTTATATATTGGTGGAAATCAGTGGTACAGTATGGAATGACAGTGTGGCATGCTGAGACGCAAATGATCAAGGCTTTTATTGAAAAGAAGAGTCTTGTGGTTGATGATCAAAGCACGGCTTTAATTAGCATAGCTTTGTGTAGCATTAATTCGCGAGCTTCACACCCTGGTATGTACCAGAAATGGGATGAGACCTTCAGGGAAATGGACATATGTTAGTTTCTAGTTAGGAGTAACGTCATGGTATGAAGCCCAGACTGTTTACTCATGTGGATATTGCTTATTATTACTTGATGGGAAGCAAGGCGCCTTAGATATATCGGTCACTACGGGATCAATGGATGTTATGGTCGATATTCTGACCAGATTTTATGCCCTATAGGGCAGGCTAACATATAGTTTATGGTATTACTAACCATTGATGGATGACCGACCCTGTCGCTAACCATAGGTGCAGTTTCGGCTGTACCCTGAGGCTCGGGCTACAGAGTCTCGAATCGGTAAGGATGATCGCTTGCCTTGGTTCATAGATGGAAACCCACTTTCCAATACATGATTTCATGATTTTAGTTGTAAATATATATTTGGTGACGTAATATTATGGTACCTACGTCGCCTATGGTTGATACATTTATATTTGAAGTTGATTTCTTCACCTATAGTAATAATAAAATATGAAATTTCACATACCAAGCACTTTTGGCTATTATAAGGTAAAACTCTATCCTTGACAGCGTTCATTGTGTGATGGGACCTAAGTCTTATAATAGCTTCATTTTTCTGCTTAGCATTGCGTTGTTTGTTTTATGCACTGGTATTCTTAGGGTTTTACCCGTTCCATGTTATACGGCGTGGTCCCTTGATTTATCTAACTTTAAAATCTAGTTAATAACTATTTTAGTTCTCACACCACTCACATGACTGACTCGGAGTTTATTGTTTTAACCTAAACTCTGGGTGCCCCTATTCAACACAGGCAGCTAGTAGTTTTGGTTTTTGCAGATATTTCTTTTCAGGATCCTGGATTTACAACTGGAAATATATTCGGAAAGCTATGTATCCATGTATTTCTTTCAGCAGTGTTGTGTATTATTTTTCCGCTGCTATGTATTTAAGTGTAATTTAAATCTCTAATATTTTCTGCTGTATGTTATTTATTCATACTCTGTTATATTTTTTTACTCTGATGTAAATTGTTGTAATAGCAATGTAATGCGCTTCTGTTTGTGTTCTGATTGTCGTGTTCTCAACTCGATTCGCCTTCATCTGTCTCTTCGGAGATAGAGGGAGTTTGGGTTGTGTTAGCTTGGTATCATAGCTTTGGTTTACAGAGCTCGAGAACAGGACATATTAGAACCCAAAAAAAGAATTCATCAGAGATTAGTTTGGTAATATCCAATGGGAATAACTCGTTAGAGATAGGATCAGTAGCATCCTAGAACGAGTCTGAAGAGTATTATTTATTAAAAACAATAATTTTGAAAATTTTATCTTATTATACGTATTTGAGTATATTATTTTATTTGATTTTGGACAATCGAGTATATGGAGATTTTGCATATACGTCTCGCGAACATATATTTGTAGTCTCAAATATACTGGATAGATATAGAATCACACTCTAGTCGCCCGGGGATAATTTTGGTGATTGATCGATCATCATTAGTATTTATGCTCGAGTTTCAAAAGTGGGATATTTATATATTTCCAATTGATTGGGGTGAGAACCAAAACTTAGACAGGGTTTATTATTTGTGATTTGGCACTAAAAATGGGATTTTTAAATATGTATAAAAGTATATGTTTGAAAAGCTAATCAACTAATTGATTGATGCTTGTGTTGTATGATAATTAGTGTGACTAAATAAAAATATTGGACTAACAATACCAACAAGAAAATGTAAGGAAAATTTAACCAAAAAGAATCAAATATTGAACTTATAACAACCCGGAAAATCTGAGCCAGTTTAAAATTTTTAATTTGGCTATTTTGGTGGATTTTAAATATTTAAAATAAATTTTAAATAATAACGACGAAAAGTAGATTTGAATCGATGTTTGAAAATAAATATAATTATTTTAAATTATAAACAAGGCCTGAAATGGCGCGACAGTTTCAAAATTTCAATTCAAACTTTGACTGATTGTACCGGGTGCAAAATAAAACGGATTTTAGTGAAACCAAAAATATTTAAATCTATTAGTGAATATCTTTCTAACGAATCTGAAAAATCGAAGTTTCATAGCGGGAGTCAAAAGTTATGGCCAAACGAATTTTCATAAAGGTCACTATAAAGAATATATAGCCCGTGAAAATAGACATTTTGCAAACGACCTCGGAATTCGATGAAACCACTTTTGTTGGATCCGGGATATCAAATTATTGCTGGGTTTCAAATTTCATAATTTTTGAAGTTAATATGTGAGCGTGGCAAAAGAAAATATGTTTGGTGAATTTCTGTTAAATTGGATCAACCAGAAAATGACCATTTTTCAAACGGTCTCAGAATTCGACGAAACTAGTTTTGTTGGGACCGTATCGTCAAAACATAGCTAGATTTATTTTTCTGGAATTTTTAGAATCAGTATATGGCCCCGGCAAATTGAAATGTACGTTCAAATCAAATATCGAATGTTCTATATTTTAATTTGAAGAAAAATTGACTGAAACAGTCGAATGGGGCAACGAAACATATCCCATTGTGTTCGGAATGGGGGTATTTAGCTAGGGACGACAGTCGTTGGGTTTGGATTGGAGTTAGTATGCGAGGAGAGGTATTTTAGAATTTTGAAAATATATAAATAAAATAAAAAATTCTATTGGCCAACATAATTTCTCTCTCCCCGATTAATATCCCAGGCGACAACGGAAGTTGTTCACCACTTCCCAGGCCGATTTCTTCCAATCTGCTCCACTAAACACCTCGACCCAGTTGGGAATTCTGTAGAGATTTTCAAGGGCTTCAAATCCATATGACCCTCGCCTTCCCTCGTTGAGTATTGTGCCCGAATCGAGCTCGGGAAAGTCCACCGTATCGCCCCCTTTTCCTCCTCGGATCTGCGTGCGAGTTCGACAAGGCTGGTACCCTCTGGTGCGCCCTTCAAGGCTCTTGAACGTGGTAGGGTTGGATCGTCTCGAAGCGCAATGGATTGGGAAAGAAATCGAAACCTAGTTTCGAAGATTCCGGCGGAGGTAACGGTTTAATTTTTCTGAACTGTTTACAACGCTTTAAAGCGCTACGAAGTTTGATTTTCAAATAAAAATAATATCTTTCTCGTTTGTGATCGAAATCCAGTGAAACAAGATACACCGGGACCGTGAAGACGTCTTCTACATTTTAGACGAGACCAGATATTTTTCTGAGCCTTCTGCTATTTTTGGTGGAGTGGAACCCAAGGTGAGATTTCTGAATTATAAACGATATGGAATCAATAATGTATAAATTATATAGTCGAAGTATGAGTTATATAAGCATTGTACACCACATGTATAAGCGTTGTATAAGTTGTATGTTCGATATATAAGTTATATATGCATTGTAAAAATGATATGTGCGTTGAAATAATTGAAATGATATTGAATTGAAATCGAAATATAGTCATATACGTATATCTATATATATATACTCCCATCGTCCACAGACCATGGACGATATATATTGGTTGTGATATTGTTTGGATTATTGGTTGATGTGAAAATTTGGTGAATATCATGAATGGTTGATTTGAAATGATTGATTGTGATTGAAATCCCAATAGGATTAGTATATAGGAAAATTCGTCTGCGTACGAACTAGATATTGAAAATTCCCATTATCAAAAGCTGCGAGGCTTTAAGGTAGAGCGAGGAGCCGTACTAGGGACGGTCCCGGTTTTAACTACCCTGCCGTTATGCTGCCGAAATTTTCTGAAATATTTCTGTGTTTGATTTAAATTCATGTGTTGAATGTTGAAATAAAATTCATGTGTTGAGTGTTAAAATAAAATTCATGTGTTGAGTGTTGAAATAAAATTCATGTGTTGAATGTTGAAATAAAATTCATGTGTTGAATAGATATTCATGTGTTGAAATAAATTCATGTGTTGAATGGAGTTCGTGTATTGAATAAATTCTTTGAAAGATAAAAATAACATTTTTATCATATATATAGACTATATAAAATATTAGTGTTTTAAATAAATTATTTTAACACCAAAAATAACATTTTTACCTTATATATAAACTATATAAAATAATCGTGTTTTGAAATAAATTGTTTTACAATAAAAATCACATTTTTATTATATATATAAACTATAGAAAATATTCATGTGTTAAATAGAAATTCATGTGTTCAATGAAGCTCATGTGTTGAATAAATCCTTTGAAAGATAAAAATAACATTTCTTTTATATATATCAACTATAGAAAATATTCATGTGTTGAATAAAGGACTAGAACGATAAAAATCATATTTTTATTGTATGTGTGAAGTCAAAAACATTCATGTGTTGAATATATAGATTGAACAATAAAATCTATATTTTTATTGTGAATATGAAGTGCTAAAAAATATTCATGTGTTGAATAAATATTTTTGATGATAAAAATATCATTTTTATCAAATATATGAAGTGGATATGGTTTTGAAATCGAAGAATGAATTATATTTATATATATATATAAATATAGTTAAAATAAAACGAATAACGAAGCTGCAGTTTGTGTTTTGAAACCGTGATTTCAAACGATTAGTGCGGGAGATCCGACCATCGGATTTTCCCGAAACCGAAACCGTTGGGTTCGCTTTGGAAATATCTTTCCAACGACACCCTCTTTGTGAAGATCCAACGGTTGGATTGTCTGGAATGTTTAGTTCAAATATGAAGAAAAACAGTGCCAGAATCGATTATATTTGTATATATATAAATATAATTAAATTAAATCGAATAACGACGCTACAGTTCATATTTTGAAATCGTAACTTCAAACAATTGTACCGGGAGATCCGACCTTCGGATTTTCCCAAAACTGAAACCGTTGGGTTCGTTTCGAAAAGATCTTTCTAATGATATAAAATTTGTGAAGATCCAGCGGTTAGATTTTCAGGTATGTGTAAATCAAATCTGAAGAAAAACAGCGTCACGGCCGCGTTATGGCCTGAAGCGTAGTTTGAATTAATTGGCTATTTTTAAAGAAATAAAAATAGCGATAAATCGTTATAAAACATTATAAACGATATGGAATGGAAATAAACTGAATTTACCCGGTTTATTAGATATTTGATGGTTGAATGTGTTTAGTGTGAAAATTACATTTAATAACAGAATTATTGATGTCGAATAATTTAACCACTGAAATGAATTGATTTAAATTCTAAATATATGTGAATTATTTGAAAAGGCCGAGTTAAATCTCATTTCAAATAATTGATCGGCGATAAGAGGTCGATGATGAAGACGGTGGTTGAAGACCGGAGATCTTCACCTCTGTTGGATGATAACTGATGTCTTGATTGGGAGGCATCCCGAAATATAGATAATAAGTGGTGATCGTCCAGACGTACGTGGAGATCGATGGGTATGCGAGGTATATAGTGCCTCCGGTTTCGTTCAGACCCAGAACGAACTTGTAAATGGACTACGTGTCTGACATTGGATTTTGTTCTGTGCTGATTGATCTCTATTAAATATATATCTGTTTGGCGGCGGAGAATTTATTCTCTTGCTTAACGCCCTTCTCTGAGACGTACGAGCTCAGAGGTTATATATCGATAGAAATCAGTCGCATAGAGTGAATTGCCTGTGTGGCATGCCTATATGGCAGATGATCGAGGCTTCTGTTGAAAAGCAAAGTCTTGTGGTTGATGATCAAAGCACGACCTATGTGGCATAGATTTGTGTATAACGTGAATTGGCGAGCCTCACACCCCGGTATGAACCAGAAATGGGAGAGGACCTCATGGAGGGCATGTGTTTCCTTCTAGCTAGGGTGGTATCAGTGACCTTCCAGCCCTGACATTTATATTATTTTCACATGTGTGGTTGTTGCTGTTGCGAGGCGCCTCGGATACATCGGTGACTATGTGGAGCCGATGGAGTCATAGGACTCATTTACGCCCCCCAAAGGATGGGGAAACGCAGTGTTCAGGCATTTTAATCCACATCGGTGGACCGGCCCTGACGATCCAAGGGCTCACCTGTGTCTGGGTCCTGAGGCTCGGGCTAGAGAGTCTCGAATTCGGTAAGGACTATCTTTTACCTTGGTTCATGACGGAAATCCAATTTCCAAATACGACCTGTGCGGTTTTGATTGTATACCTATATATGGCGACATAGTGGTATGGGGCATTAATGTCGTCTATGATTGATACTTATGATTTGAAATGGTTTTTGAAACATATAAACACTAGTAACAATATCAAATGCTTTTGTTTTATTCGTATCAAGCATATTTTGGCCATTATAAGGTAAAACTCTATCCTCCGGTTTGCGTTGCATTGTGTGATGGGAACTAAGTCTTATAATGGCTTCATTTTTATAAAAAAACATTGCGATGTTTAAAAGATTACCCTTGCCACCATCGTACGGGGTTTTGGGGTCATCACAACGTGGTATCAGAGCTTTGGTTGAGCTTAGTTCTGGAACATAACATATTAACGAACTCGTCAGAAATAGAGCCAGTAGTGTTCTAGGACGGGTAACTCATTACAGATAGGATCAGTAATATCCTCGTATGAGTACAGCAAAATGGAATACACCTCGATAGATGCATTTACATTCAAGTATATGTCTCTATGCTTTAAAATATCTTTTCTGTTGACCAGACACTTGGTCTGCTAGAAGTACTAGAAAATGAGTGTCAGAAACAGAAGGAATGTAGAACTGGATCTAAAGGCTCTATTTAAAAGATATCGAAATCTGGGTGGAGTACAATTCTCGGGCAATGAATCGATTATTCAGACTCAAGCTTGGATGAGTTCTGCTAAAAGAATTTTTGGGCGTTTCCAGCTGAGAGATGATCAGAAAAGATTGGTGGCATCTTGGGCGCTCAAAGAAGAAGCTTTAATCTGGTGGGAAATAGTTACTAAGGATAATCCAGAAGGTAATATTACCTGGGATAGATTTAAAGAGATTTTCAGTGAAAGGTTTATTCCTCCAGAAACAACCGAGCGGTTATGTGATGAATTTCATTATCTGATACAAGGAGATATGACCATTCCAAAATATCATAAGAAATTCAATGAACTTTCTCATTTTGCCCCGCATCTAATTCAAAATTCGAAGAGGAAGAATCTGAGGTTTATTAACGGGCTCCAAAGAAAGTACCAAAGTAAAGTAATGGGGCATGTGAAGCTTCCTTTTTCGGAAATGATATACATGGCTTATCAGTATGAAGATCTCCATAAGAAAGGTCTTTTGAACGACGAAGTGGAAGTCAGTTCGAGTAACAAAGAGGAGTCTGAGACTGATAGTCCTGAGGCCAGTACGATGCCTGAGATCAGTAAGAACCTCAAAGCCAAGAGAAAAAGGGTTAAATCTGAGAAAGAACCAGTAACGACAGCCATATGTTCAAACTGCAATAAGCAAGGACATTTCTCGGTAAATTGTAAATCCTTGAAGAAAGATGGATTTGAACCCGGTAGGAAGTCTCGAGAGATTAGGAAATACCGGAAGTGCCATCAGGCTGGTCATATTGAGAAGAATTGCCAGCTATTAAGAAAAAAGTCTGAAGCAGTGCATGTGAATGAAGTGGCAGAAACTTCTGAGCCCTCAGCTAGTCAGGGAAGGTCAGATGTTTTGGAAAGCACACTTATTGTCAAAAACATTCCGGTTAAAGTACTGTTTGAAGCTTTATTGCAAAGAATGCAGTTAAGAAGTTGGATTTGAAATTGAAAAAGCTCAAAGAACCAATCACTATCCATAATCCGGTTGGGGGTTCCCTCGATCTTAGTTGGGTATGTGGGGTGCCTGTCTCTTTTTCCACATATCGATTTCCTACCATCTCGATCGTTATGAATTTTTCCGAATTCGATCTTATTCTGGGATTGGATTGGTTAACCAAATATGAAGCTGAGGTTAAATGTGCCGAGAGAGTGGTTAGGGCAAAGATTAAATCAGGGGATTATATCACCATACCGTGCGAAGGTCCAAATTCTGATAGAAAAGACTTTTGGTCAGCTCTTGATGTTTCTCCTGCTCAAATAGAAAATATCCCTGTAGTCACAGAGAATATTCCAGACCTCGTAAAAGATATTCCTGTCGTTAAGAATTATGCAGATGTGTTTGAAGAAGTTGTTAGCTTAGCTCGGAAGAGAGAAATTGATTTCAAGATCGCTTTAATTCCGAATGCAAGGCCAGTAGTGCACGCTATTCGGAGAATGGCCCTAAAGGAGAAAGAAGAATTAGATAATCAAACTCGACAGCTTGTATGGAAGGGTCTGATCAGGCCTAGTTTCTCTGATTGGGGAGCAGCAGTGGTGTTTGTACCAAAGTCAGACGGTACTCTTCGACTATGTGTAGACTATCGTGACTTGAATAAACAGACATTAAAGAACAAATATCCATTGCCGCGGATGTATGATTTGCTGGATCGATTGAATGGTGCACAAGTATTTTCAAGGATGAACCTAACTACAGGCTTCCATCAGCTTCGTATTGCCGAAGAGTGTGTTCCCATGACAGCATTCAGAGGTCCAAACTTATTCTATGAGAGGTTAGTAATGCCGTTCGTCTTATGTAACGCTCCAGCATATTTTGTGGATTTAATGAATCGAGCATTCCGCGATGTCTTGAATAAATTTGTTCTGGTTTTCATTGATGACATATTGATCTTCTCTAAGTCAGAGAGCGAGCACGCGAAACATTTGGAACAAGTGTTAGAAATTCTCAGAAAGAATGTCTTGAAGGCCAAACTTTCCAAATGTATATTCTGGCAAGAAGAAGTCAAGTTTCTTGGCCACGTTGTATCAAAGGAAGGAATTTATGTGGATCCCAGTAAAATCACCACTATTCAAAATTGGAAGCAGCCTAGTACTCCCACAGAAGTTCGAAGTTTTCTTGGATTAGCTAGTTATTATCGGAGGTTCGTTAAAGATTTTTCGAAGATGTCTAGTTCCTTGACAAAGCTTATCAAGAAGAACGCAAAATTCAAGTGGACTCCCGAATGCGAGGAGGCTTTTCAGAAGCTAAAATTAAGATTAACAACTGCTCCAGTGTTAACGATTATCAATGGCAATCAAGACTAGAAAGTCTGGATCGATGCCTCTAGAGAAGGCCTTGGTGCAGTATTAATGCAAAGAGGTCAAGTGGTTGCTTATGCTAGCCGTCAGCTGAAACCGCATAAGAAAAATTATGTTACTCATGATCTTGAGTTGTTAGCCATTGTATTTGCTTTAAAAATCTGGAGGCACTATCTTTTGGGTGAGAAATTCGAACTGTATACAGATCCTCAGTCACTAAAGTATCTTTTCACCCAGAAAGACTTGAATCTGAGGCAGCAACATTGGCTAGAATTTCTTGCAGCATACGATTTTGAGATTTTGTACACTCCAGGGAAAGCCAATGTTGTGGCCGATGCGCTAAGTCGAAAGAATGCAATAATCGCCAGTTTTATTATTACGACTTCCTTGATTGACAAAATATCTATTCTTCAGAAAGATGATAATTTTATTAAGGATATGATCAGAAGAATTCAGAAAGGCGAACCCTCGGGTTTTCAAATAGATAACGATGGGATCCTGAGATTGAGAGGAAGGATTTGTGTTCCCGACATGCCCGAGCTCAAAAGGGAAGTGTTAGACGAATGTCACAAGTCCAAGCTGAGTATCCATCCAGGTGTGAGCAAAATGTATAACGATCTCAAGCGAACATTCTGGGGAAGGCTATGAAAAGGGACGTTTCAATATATGTTAGCAGGTGTCATACTTGCCAACTAGTCAACAACGACCAACAGAAACTTGCTGGATTGTTGCAACCGCTGGATATTCTAGGTTGGAAGTAGGAACATATTTCCATGGACTTCATAGATGGTTTGCCCAGAACCAAGAAAGGAATTGACAGTATTTGGGTGATCGTAGATCGCTTCACGAAGAACGCCCATTTTATGCCTGTCAGATCCAATAGAACTGCTCAGAGTCTGGCACAGATTTATTTCAAGGAAAATTGTTAGGCTACATGGAGTGCCGATCAGTATAGTTAGTGACAGAGATCCAATATTTACTAGCAAATTCTGGGAGGCATTTCAAGTAGAACTGGGAACGAAGCTGAATCTAAGCACCTCCTATCATCCTCAAACAAATGGCCAAACTGAGAGGGTGAATCGTATACTAGAAGATTTATTGTGGGCTTGTGTTCTTGATTTTGGTGGATCATGGGAAGACCATTTGCATTTGTCTGAGTTCTCATATAACAACAGCTACCAAGCGAGCCTGACAATGTCACCATTCGAAGCATTGTATGGTAAACCGTGCCGATCTCTTGCTTGTTGGGTCGAACCTGGTAATCGGCTTGTATTGGGACCAGATATGATTCGCGAAGCCGCGGATCAAGTCGATTTCATTAAGAAACAATTGCTAGCAGCTCAAAGCCGACAGAAGAGCTATGCAGACTCGAGAAGGAGGGATGTACCATTTGTTGTTGGTGACTATGTGTATCTAAAGGTTTCTCCAATGAGAGGAGTGATTCGATTTGGCAAAACTGGGAAGTTGGCACCCAGATTTATTGGTCCATTCCCTATACTTGAACAGATTGGAACTCTCGCTTATAGAGTTCAACTACCTGATTGGTTGCCTGGAGTGCATGATGTATTTCACGTATCTCAACTTCGAAAGCATGTTCATGATCCTGACTTGATCGTGGAAGAAGCAGCACAGTGGGATATAGAAATTACTCCAGAATTGGCTGTAAGAAGAGAACCGCTAAAGATTATTGGCAAAGAAACCAAAGAACTGAGGAACAAGAAAGTTCACTTAGTCAAAGAGCAATGGAGTGGAGATCCGCGAGATTGTACTTGGGAAACTGAGGAGAGTATTATGAAAGGTTATCCTAAGTGCAAGGTGGATATCTCTGATTGACTCTGGTGCAAGGTACATTTACCATATTTTGAAATTTCCATTATGTTCTCTACTTTGTCGTTGTTTTCTTTTCATGGATGTAAAATTTTAATCATATAGTCTGAATGATTTTATAAGAGTATATGAATTAATTAGTATATTTTTGAAAGATAATACAAATTGATTGCTGGTTGTGTTGTTTGATTTTTGGTTGATTAATTAGAATTTTGAACCATTTAGCCAAATTGAACAAAAATTGCACTGAATTGAAAATAGATAGAAATATATACATGTGCATTATATATGTGTGAACAGGTTATGGATAAACAGCTAAGCAGAGGAATAAAATTGTTTGCCCGACAAATAGGTACATGTTTATTGTATTTCTCGGGATTTGATGATTTTATGAGCCGATTGGCTAACCGCTTGGCTTTTTCTTTTTCTTTTGGATTGGTGAGGGCCATGGGAGGCTATTTGAAATATCCCGAAGCTCCCCGTACAAAGGAGGTTATGGCGAATTTTTTTGAAAATTTAGGGTGTTAGCCAAATTTTTGAAGATTTTGAAAATTCTTAGAAACTGAAAAGTTGAAGAATGGAAGCCAGATTAAAAGTAGAGTTGGTTAATTAAACCACTTTCGACTTTGTTCCTTTTCGGGGACGAAAAGTTTTAAGTGGGAGAGATTGTAACAACCCGGAAAATCTGAGCCAGTTTAAAATTTTTTAATTTAGCTATTTGGTGGATTTTAAATATTTAAAATAAATATTTTAAATAATAAAGACGAAAAGTAGGTTTGAATCAATGTTTGAAAATAAATATAATTATTTTAAATTATAAACAAGGCCTGAAATGGTGCGGTAGTTTCAAAATTTCAATTCAAACTTTGACTGACTGTACTGGGTGCAAAATAAAACGGAATTTAGTGAAACTAAAAATATTTAAATCTATTAGTGAATATCTATCTAATGAATCTGAAAAATCAAAGTTTCATAGCGGGAGTCAAAAGTTATGGCCAAATGAATTTTCAGAAAGGTCGCTATAGAGAATATATAGCCCGTGAAAATAGACATTTTGCAAACGACCTCGGAATTCGACGAAACCACTTTTGTTGGATCCGGGATATCAAATTATTGCTAGGTTTCAAATTTCATAATTTTTGAAGTTAATATGTGAGCGTGGCAAAATAAAATGTGTTTCGTGAATTTCTGTTAAATTGGATCGACCAGAAAATGGCCATTTTTCAAACGGTCTCAGAATTCGACGAAACTAGTTTTGTTGGGACCGTTTCGTCAAAACATAGCTAGATTTAATTTTCTGGAATTTTTAGAATCAGTATGTGGCCCCGGAAAATTGAAATGTACGTTCAAATCAAATATTGAATGTTCTATATTTTAATTTGAAGAAAAGTTGACTGAAACAGTCAAATGGGGCTACGAAACATATCCCATTGTATTCGGAATGGGGGTATTTAGCTGGGGACGACAGTCTTTGGGTTTGGATTGGAGTTAGTATGCGAGGAGGGGTATTTTAGAATTTTGAAAATATATAAATAAAATAAAAAAATTCTATTGGCCAACACAATTTCTCTCTCCCCGATTAATACCCCAGGCGACGACGGAAGTTGTTCACCACTTCCCAGGTCGATTTCTTCCAATCCGCTCCACTAAACACCTCGACCCAGTTGGGAATTCTGTAGAGATTTTCGAGGGCTTCAAATCCAAATGACCCTCGCCTTCCCTCGTTGAGTATTGTGCCCGAATCGAGCTCGGGAAAGTCCGTCGTATCGCCCCCTTTTCCTCCTCAGATCTGCGTGCGAGTTTGACAAGGCTGGTACCCTCTGGTGCGCCTTTCAAGGCTCTTGAACGTGGTAGGGTTGGATCGTCTCGAAGCGCAACGGATTGGGAAGGAAATCGAAACCTAGTTTCGAAGATTCCAGCGGAGGTAACGGTTTAATTTTTCTGAACTGTTTACAACGCTTTAAAGCACTACGAAGTTTGATTTTCAAATAAAAATCATATCTTTCTCGTTTGTGATCGAAATCCAGTGAAACAAGAGACACCGGGACCGTGAAGACGTCTTCTACATTTTAGAAGAGACCAGATATTTTTCTGAGCCTTCTGCTATTTTTGGTGGAGTGGAACCCAAGGTGAGATTTCTGAATTATAAACGATATGGAATCAACGATGTATAAATTATATAGTCGAAGTATGAGTTATATAAGCGTTGTACACCACATGTATAAGCGTTGTATAAGTTGTATGTTCGATGTATAAGTTATATATGCGTTGTAAAAATGATATGTGCGTTGAAATAAATTGAAATGATATTGGAATGAAATTGAAATATAGTTATATACATATCTCTCTCTCTCTCTCTCTATAAATATATATGTATATATATATATATACTCCTGTCGTCCACAGACCATGGACGATATATATAGGTTATGATATTGTTTGGATTATTGGTTGATGTGAAAATTTGGTGAATATCATGAATGGTTGATTTGAAATGATTGATTGTGATTGAAATCCCAATAGGATTAGTATATGGGAAAATTTGTCTGCGTACGAACTAGATATTGAAAATCTCCATTGTCAAAAGATGTGAGGCTTTAAGGTAGAGCGAGGAGCCATACTAGGGACGATCCCGGTTTTAACTACCCTGCCGCTATGCTGCCGAAATTTTCTGAAATATTTCTGTATTTGATTTAAATTCATATGTTGAATGTTGAAATAAAATTCATGTGTTGAGTGTTGAAATAAAATTCATGTGTTGAATTTGAAATAAAATTCATGTGTTGAATGTTGAAATAAAATTCATGTGTTGAAATAAATTCATGTGTTGAATGGAGTTCATGTATTGAATAAATTCTTTGAAAGATAAAAATAATATTTTTATCATATATATAGACTATATAAAATATTAGTGCTTTAAATAAATTGTTTTAACACCAAAAATAACATTTTTACCTTATATATAAACCATATAAAATAATCGTGTTTTGAAATAAATTGTTTCACAATAAAAATCATATTTTTATTATATATATAAACTATAGAAAATATTCACGTGTTGAATAGAAATTCATGTGTTCAATGAAGCTCATGTGTTGAATAAATCCTTTGAAAGATAAAAATAATATTTTTATTATATATATCAACTATAGAAAATATTCATGTGTTGACTAAAGGACTAGAACGACAAAAATCATATTTTTATCGTATGTGTGAAGTCAAAAACATTCATGTGTTGAATATATAGATTGAACAATAAAATCTACATTTTTATTGTGAATATGAAGTGCTAAAAAATATTCATGTGTTGACTAAATATTTTTGATGATAAAAATATCATTTTTATCAAATATATGAAGTGGATATGGTTTTGAAATCGAAGAATGAATTATATATATATATATATATATATAATAAATATAAAACGAATAACGAAGCTACAGTTCGTGTTTTGAAACCATGATTTCAAACGATTAGTGCGGGAGATCCGACCATCGGATTTCCCCGAAACCAAAACCGTTGGGTTCGCTTTGGAAATATCTTTCCAACGACACCCACTTTGTGAAGATCCAACGGTTGGATTGTCTGGAATGTTTAATTCAAATCGGAAGAAAAACAGCGCCAGAATCAATTATATATATATATATATATATATATATATATGAATATAATTAAATTAAATCGAATAACGACGCTACAGTTCATATTTTGGAATCGTAACTTCAAATAATTGTACCGGGAGATCCGACTGTCGGATTTTCCCAAAACTGAAACCGTTGGGTTCGTTTCGAAAAGATCTTTCTGATGATATAAAATTTGTGAAGATCCAACAATTAGATTTTCAGATATGTGTAAATCAAATCTGAAGAAAAACAGCGCCACATCCGCGTTATGGCCTGAAGCATAGTTTGAATGAATTGACTATTTTTAAAGGAATAAAAATAGCGATAAATCGTTATAAAACATTATAAACGATATGGAATGGAAATAAACCGAATTTACCCGGTTTATTAGATATTTGATGGTTGAATGTGTTTAGTGTGAAAATTACATTTAATAACAGAATTATTGATTTCAAATAATTTAACCATTGAAATGAATTGATTTAAATTCTAAATATACATGAATTGTTTGGAAAGGCCGAGTTATATCTCATTTCAAATAATTGATCGGCGATAAGAGGTCGATGACGAAGACGGTGGTTGAAGACCGGATATCTTCACCTCGGTTGGATGACAACTGATGTCTTGATTGGGAGGCATCCCGAAATATAGATAACAAGTGGTGATCGTCCAGACGTACATGGAGATCGATGGGTATGCGAGGTATATAGTGCCTCCGGTTTCGTTCAGACCCAGAACGAACTTGTAAATGGACTGTGTGTCTGACATTGGATTTTTCTGTGCTGATTGATCTCTATTAAATATATATCTGTTTGGCGGCGGAGAATTTATTCTCTTGCTTAACGCCCTTCTCTGAGACGTACGAGCTCAGATGTTATATATCGATAGAAATCAGTCGCATAGAGTGAATTGCCTGTGTGGCATGCTTAAGTGGCAGATGATCGAGGCTTCTGTTGAAAAGCAAAGTCTTGTGGTTGATGATCAAAGCACGGCCTGTGTGGCATAGCTTTGTGTATAACGTGAATTCGCGAGCCTCACACCCCGGTATGAACCAGAAACGGGAGAGGACCTCAGGGAGGGAATGCGTTTCCTTCTAGCTAGGGTGGTGTCAGTGACTTACCAACCCTGACATTTATATTATTTTCACCAGTGTGGTTGTTGCTGTTGCGAGGCGCCTCAGATATATCGGTGACTATGTGGAGCCGATGGAGTCATAGGACTCATTTACGCCCCAAAGGGTGGGAAAACGCAGTGTTCAGGCATTTTAATCCACATCGTTGGACTGACCCTGATGATCCAAGGGCTCACCTGTGTCTGGGTCCTGAGGCTCGGCTAGAGAGTCTCGAATTCGGTAAGGACTGTCTTTTGCCTTGGTTGATGACGGAAATCCAATTTCCAAATACGACCTGTGCGGTTTTGATTGTATACCTATATATGGCGACATAGTGGTATGTGGCATTAATGCCGTCTATGATTGATACTTATGATTTGAAATGGTTTTTGAAACATATAAACACTAGTAATAATATCAAATGCTTTTGTTTTATTCGTATCAAGCATATTTTGGCCATTATAAGGTAAAACTCTATCCTCCGGTTTGTGTTGCATTGTGTGATGGGAACTGAGTCTTATAATGGCTTCATTTTTATTAAAAAGCATTGCGATGTTTAAAAGATTACCCTTGCCACCGACGTACGGGGTTTTGGGGTCGTCACAGAACTGATTTGAAAATTGATTGGAATTGCATGCATCTACATGTATATACATTGAACAGGTCATTGCATGGAAGATAAGAAGAGGAATAAAATTGTATGCCCGACAAATAGGTACTTGTTTATTATTTTCTTGGGTTTGGATGATTTTCTGAGTCGATTGGCTAGCTGCTTGGCCTTTTCTTTTCCTTTTGGATTGGTGAGGGCCCAGTGAGGCTAGTTGTGGTTTTAAAGGTCTCCCCGTACAAAGGAGGTTATGGCGAAATTTTTCGAAAATTTAGGGTGTTGGCCAAATTTTTGAGAAATTAGAAAATTCTTAGAAACTGAAAAGTTGAAGAATGAAAGCCAAAATGAAAGTTGAGTTGGTTGGTTAAACAACTTTCGGCTCCATTCCTTTTCGAGGACGAAAAGATTTTAAGTGGGGGAGATTGTAACAACCAGGATTTTCAAAACCAATTTAAAATTTTTATGTTAGCTATTTTAATGGATTTTCAAATTTTAAAATGAATTATTTTAAATATTAACGATTTAAAATTTTATTTTAATCGAAGTTAGTAGGTATAAATTTATTTTAATTATAAAATTTAATTATAACGAACTAGAAATGGCGCGGTAGTTTGAAAATTCGATTTTAAATTTCAAATGAATGTACAAGATTCAAAATAAATCGGATTTCAATGAAACAAGAAATATTTGAATCTATTTAATTATATATTTCTATCAGATGTGAAAAATCTAGATTTCATAATATAAATTGAAAGTTATGTCCAGTTTAAAATTCAGAATAGTCGCTATGGAATTTATATATTTTTTAAATATATTATAGCCCTTAAAAATAGCCATTTTGCAAATGACCTCCGTTTTTGAAGAAACCACTTTTGTTGGATTCGGAATGTCAAATTATTGCTAGATTCCAATTTTCATAATTTTTGGAATTAATATGTGAGCATGGCAAAAGAAAACGTGTTTTGTCAATTTTAGCTGAATTGGATCGAGTAGAAAATGATCATTTTTAAAACGGCCTCCAAATTTGACGAAATTAGTTTTGTTAGGACTGTATCGTCAAAACATAGATAGGTTTATTTTTCTGATATTTTTGGAGTTAGTATGTGGCCCCGGTAAACTAAAATGTACGTTTAAATTCAATATATATTGATTTGTATTTTAAATTTGATAAAAACATATCGAAACAGCCGAGTTGACTTATGAATCATATCCCATTGTGTCCAGAATGGTGATGTTATGCTAGAGGCGGCAATCATTGGGTTTGATTTGGAGTTTGGAGCAATATCAAGTAATTAATGAATTAAATAAAATAAATTGGATATAAACTTGGACTAAACCCTAGGTCAACTCCTATACACGGTCAACCCAATTAGAAGTCGCACCTCCAGGAGCGATTCAATGGCCGAGCTGCTCGATTGTTCGTCTCGATTTTTCTCTCAATCCCCTAATTAAAATCGAAAAACTCCGAAGCAAAAATCCTTGCACTCAAGGACATCTTCCTATCATACTAGTGTGATCATCGATGGTGAAGAAAATCGATGGAAATCAAGCCTCAAAGGGGCTGCCGTCACCCCCAAATTGCGGCACGAGGAGGTGAACATGTTGCCTCGAACTGTAGGTAGCGGTCGGCGATCTAGGTGGCTCCGATGTGGTACCGTTGGATGACAGTCCGGTGGTCCAAATGTGGCGCGGGGGTGAGGGTTATTAGAGTCAACGATGGGTTCATGTACGTGCTTTTACCTGGGGCGTATAAAACAGATGGAAGAGAAAGGTAATTAACAGTGAGTTTTTTTTATGCATTTAGCTTATTTAATTTAATAAGTAAAATGTAATTAAATTTTAAATATAGATACCATAGAATTAAAAATGGGATTTTTAAAAGAATATAAATAGCTTTGTTTTTGGAATAAAAATACCATGGTTTTTAAAATATGATTTTTTTAAATTATATACATCGTGTTAAAAATATGATTTTAATTTATATACGTTGTTTTCAAAATATATATATAGATTTGATAAAAATATGATTTTTAATATAGAGATAGCGTCATAAAAATTTGATTTGTTTAATATATATAACATTGAATTAAAAATGTGATTTTAATTAATATATATAGTATTGTTTTAAAAATCTGAAATATATATATATGTTATTATTTTAAAAATCTAAAATTTATATATATAGTATGTTTTAAAAATCTAAAATTAATATATATATATATATATAACATTGTAATATATGAATATGATTTTTTTAATATATAGCATGGTTTTAAAATATAAATAGCATGATTTAAAAATGGAATTTTTATGTAAATAGTTTTCTTTATAAATGTGATTTTTATATATATTAACATAAAACAAAAATAGGATTTTTAGTATATGTAAAGCGGTTTAAAAATGAAATTTTTAATATATATATATAACATTGAATAAAAAAAATCTGATTTTTATATATATTGCATGGTATTAAAAATGTGATTTTTAAATATATGAAGTGTCATTAAAAATGTGATTTTTAATATAAACTGCGTGAAACAGATTACGTTGGAATCACGGTGAAGAATACAACGCACTGGAGCAAATCCAAAAACCATCCAATAAAGACTGAAGGAGTGGATCCCAATGTGAGAACACTTTCTCACTCAAATTACTTTACAGTTAAATATATACTAGGATGCAGACAGGACTTCGAAGCCCCCGACACTATTTATTGTACAAACCATGATTGTTTGTTTGGATTTTGATTGAGATTGTTACTGATTGATATTGTTGTATATATAAAATTAATTATATAAAAATTATCATGAAAATAAAATAAAATAAATGTTCACTTACAAATCAGACGGTTTGTTTATGTACACCCATTAACTGATATTGATTGGGACGATTAATTTTACACATCGCCCAACTACACAAATAATAATCAGTATTTGTTGTTTGAAAACGCCACACGGGTATTTGGATGATATTGGACATACACTAATCCTAATATTTAGTTGTATGTCGATCGATGGGTTGACAAGCTGTGATGAGCGTTAATTATTTATTTTTAACGCTTATACAATTGTAAATTGCACTCTGGATGATGGTTGATTGTGTATCATTATTGTTATGTACATGTGTTGTATGAAATCCATATATATAACATTATACGGTAATTGATTGTGTCTGATTCCAATTCAGGAATAACGAATATTTTAAAATAACAAATACTTTAAAATAATATTCAGTAAAGGATTAAAATGTGAATTTGATGTCCGATTTTAAATGGACACGAAAATATTGAAATATGTGAAGCCGTGTTGGTTAGTTATGCGCCATTTTAATGCGAATGATTTTTATACTGATTTTATTCATTTTTATAATGAATATCGAAAAGGAAATGATTTCAAAATTTGATATTTTGAAAATATTATCATTTAAATTTGGGCTGGCAATTAGAACCGAAAACCCGAACGGAACCGACCCGAAAAGACCCGAACCCGATGGGTCTTGGGTCGGGTCTAGGTGACGAAAAATACCATCAAGACCCGATCAAACCCGACCCGCATAGGCCCGACCCGAAAGACCCAACCAAAAAACATTGAAATATATGTATTTTTAGTGTTATTATTCAATCGGACCCGAACCGACCCGACCCGAGCTTCAACCCGACCCGACCCGAACCGAAGCTCAGGCCGGGTCGGGCCCAAATTTTTGAAATGTACAGTTTAGACCCGACAAAACCCGACCCGCCTAGAACCGAGACCCGTCGGGTCCAGGTCCATTGGGTCGGGTTTAATTGCCACCCCTAATTTAAATATTGTAAGGATAAGGAGTATTCAATTTTGATTTAAAATTGAAAATGAAGTTAAAATCGTTTTAAAACGAATTTATAAACGATTTATAAAATACGTTTTAAATGGAAATCGACGAAATATATATAATATTATATATATATATATATATATATATATATATATATATATATTTAACGGCTTGAATAGAAAGCGCAATGCCGCGACCGTTCGCGAATTTCGACCATTGACTTCGAATTGACAACGGGAGATCCGACCATCGGATTCTCCTAAAGCCGGAACCGTTGGGTTCGTATCGAAAAGAGCTTTCCAATGAATATAAGAGATTTGAAATCTAACGGTTGGATTTGGAATTATATCCAAATTAAATTTGGAAAAGGTCGCTATGGATGCAGTTTAGTGGCTGTTATTGGAAACTGACTGTACGAACCTTGATAAAATTATTAAAAATATTAATAATTTGTGTAAAATCCTAACAAATGATTTGGAAAGAATTTGGATGAAAAATTCTATGTTTGTAAAGATAAAAATACATTTTTATCAAAATGAACTAGTTATTAACTAGAAAGATAATCCAACAATTTTTAAATAAATAAATTGGATTTACAAAAGGGTTTTAATAAAACCAGAAATTTCCAATCTATAAATTGGAATGAATTTGAATAGAAATCATCTTCGGGAGATATTTCGATATTGGATTCCATGATTATACGGATATTGTTGAGGAATTTGGAAGATATACATATATATATATATATATACATATATATCGTTATTCCCAATACGATATTTGTTGGTTTCAGAATTTGATATGGAATGTAAGCCGATATAATTTCTATTTAGAGCTTTGTATTTTATATCAAATTGGATTTTGGGTTTGTCGTGAATGGTGTCTTTAATAACACTGTTCTTAAACCTAGTTAAGAAAATAATAAATCTTATAATTAAGATTTAATGAAGTCTACCAATTAATTAATATTTAATTGGAATTGAATTGAAATGTGATTATTGGGTTTATTGTGAACTGTGTTTTTAACGACATTCGTTCTTTAACCTGATTAACAGTGAAATGTGATTTGGAATATATAAATCTTTTATTAAGATTTAATGGAAATGTTCCAAAGTAAAGTTTTCCAATTTAATATAGTAAATTGGAATTGAATGGAATTCGATTTAGTAATAATCGAAGTGAGCTTCTGTGGAGGAAGTCTGTTAATATATATGGAATTTAAATGGCTTTGTCGTTATTCCATTTATATTATTAGTCGGATACGGAAATTGATATCTATTATATGTTAATCTCTTTCCCGTGAAGATTCCATAATTAATGGAATGTGATTTTGGGTTTATCGTGAACTGTGTTTTAAATGACATTGGTTCTTTAACCCAGTAAAAGACATGATTACATGTTTATCATCGTATTTCGAACTATATTGTTGATCTCTGCTAAATATATATCTGTTTGGTGGCAGAGAACTTATTCTCTTGCTTAACGCCCTTCTCTGAGATGTATGAGCTTAGAGGTTATATATCGACAGAAATCAATGGTACGGTGTAGATTGTCGATGCGGTATGTTTGGTTTCCCAAAGTTAAATAATCATTAATAATGATTGTTGGAAGATTAAAACTAAGTAAAGTTTTAAATTAGATTTAACTTTGAATGTGACAATTTAAATTATCAAATTTGGGAAATAATCGAGAATGGATGAGACGACCCGATTTCCCCTCTCACGGAAACAAGGTTATCTTTGGAATATAACACAGAAACATATAATAGCAGAACAAAATTAAATAAATACACCAGAATGAACAACAAAATATACTGGATAAAATAATCATCAGAGTTACACAGTACACAGGATCTTACTTAGTACAAATACAGTTCAGCTATACATAAATGTCTACAGCGGAAATAAACAAAATATGTACAATAGGAGCTGAACAGCATAAAAGGAAATAATTGATAGAATCCATCTTCAGCTCTAGCTATCCAGAAAGAACCAGCTAAACCTGAATACAAGGCTGCCCGTGTAGAAAAAGGGGCACCCGAGTTTGAGAGTGAAACAAACTACGAGTCAGTCATGGGACTGGTATGAGAAATCCACTCAACACATATATAATATGGCAAATCACAGGACCACGCCACTTTCGTGGAACGGGTTTACTCCATTGGATTGCCAGTGCTTTAAAACAAATCTTTCTTTTAAACATCGCTATGCTTCTTATAAAAATGAAACCGTTATAAGACTCAGTTCCCATCACACAATGCAACGCAAACCGGAGGATAGAGTTTTTACCTTATAACGGCCAAGATATGCTTGATACGAATAAAACAAAGGCATTTGATATTATTGCTAGTGTTAATATGTTTTGAAAACAATTTCAAATCATAACTATCAATCATAGACGGCATGGGTACCATATATCATGTTGCCATATATATATACAATCAAAACCGCACGATGTCGTATTTGGAAATTGGATTTCCGTCATGAACCAAGGCAAAAGATAGTCCTTACCGAATTCGAGACGCTCTAGCCCGTGTCTCAGGATCAGAACGCATCGACCCTTGGAGCGACAGGGCCGGTCCACCGATGTGGATTAAGAATGCCTGAACACTACGTTTCCCCACCCTTTGGGGTGTAAATGAGCCAACGAATGACTCCATCGGACCCGAATTGCCCGATCAAACCGAGGCGCCTCGCAACAGCAACAACCACATAGGTGAAAAGTATATAAATGTCAGGGCTGGTAGGTCACTGACACCACCCTAGCTAGAAAGAAACGCATGCCCTCCCTGAGGTCCTTCTCCCGTTTTAGGTTCATACCGGGGTGTGAGGCTCGCGAATTCACGTTATACACAAAGCTACGCCACCCAGGCGGTGCTTTGATCATCACCACAAGACTTTGCTTTTCAACAGAAGCCCTGATCACTACATCTTAGCATGCCACACAGGCAATTCATGCCATGCGACTGATGTCTATCGATATACAACCTCTGAGCTCGTGCATCTCAAAGAAGGGCGTTAAGCAAAAGAATAAATTCTTCGCCGCCAAACAGATGTATATTTAACAGAGATCAATCAACATAGAATAAAATCCAATGTCAGACACACAGTCCATTTACAAGTCCGTTCTGGGTCTGAACGAAACCGGAGGCACTAAATACCTCGCAAACCCTTCGATCACCACGTACGTCTGGACGATCACCACTCATTATCCATATTTCGGGATGCCTCCCAATCAGGACCTCGGTTACCATCCAAACGAGGTGAAGATCTCCGGTCTTCGACCATCGTCTTCATCTTCGGATTTCAATCGTCGGTCGATTATTCGAAATGAGAATTAACTCGGCCTTTTCAAATAATTCACGTATATTTAGAATTTCAAATCGATTTATTTCAATGGTTAAATTATTCGACAACACCAATTATGTTCTTTAATATAGTTTTCACACCAAACACATTCAACCATCAAATACAACATAAATCGAGCAAATTCAGTTTATTTCCATTCCATATCGCTTATGATATTTTATAACTATTTATCGCTATTTTTATTTATTTTTAAAATAGCCATTTTATTCAAAACGACGCTTCGGGCCATAAGGCGGTCGTGGCGCTGTTTTTCTTCAGATTTGATTTACACATATCTGAAAATCTAACCGTTGGATCTTCACAAAATTTACATCATTAGAAAGGTCTTTTCAAAACGAACCCAACGGTTCCAGTTTCGGGAAAATCCGACGGTCGGATCTCCCGGTACAATCGTTTGAAATTTCGATTTCAAAATACGAACTGCAGCGTCGTTATTCGATTTAATATAATTATATTTATATATATAAATAAATATAATCGTTTCTGGCGCTGTTTTTCTTCAGAATTGAATTAAACATTCCAGACAATCCAACCGTTGGATTTTAACAAGGTTGGTGCCGTTGGAAAGATTATTCCAAGGCGAACCCGACGGTTGAGGTTTCGGGAAAATCCAATGGTCGGATTTCCCGTACTAGTCGTTTGAAATCACGGTTTCAAAATACGAACTGCACGGTCTCGTTTCGTTTTAATTTTATTTATATTTATAAATTTATATAAATATAGTTCATTCAACAATTTCAATATCGTTTTTACTTCAAATATTTTTCTAACACCTTAAATTTTGGAAAAATTTCGCCATAACCTCCCCTGCACCGGGAGCATCGGGAAATCGCAAATAGCGTTCCCGGTCCTTCTAATCTCAAAAAGAAAAAGAAGAAGCCAAGCGGCTAGCCAACAGGCTCAAAATCATCACCCAAACAAATCAGTAAATGTGTACCTATTTGTCGGGCACAAAATTTTATTCCTCTTCTCTAGCCCCTTTGCTATAACCTGTTCAATGAATATTGCATGTACATATATATACAGTTCATATCATTTTTCAATTTCTATTCGACTTCATATTTGATTTCTATTTGGTTTAAAAACTCCATTCATTCTAATGTTACATAAATAGGTTCAAATCATTTCATTAGCTAATTAATGAATATTTCAACTCATCTATGTTTATTTTGAACAAGTGGCTATTTTTAACACTTCACATTTCAACGATTTATGCATACAATAAAAATGTGATATTTATTGTAAAACGATTCATTTCAAAACACTAATTTTCTATATAGTTCATATAGTCGATAAAAGGTGATTTTTATTATCAAACAATTTACTTCAAAATATGAATACCATTCAACACATGAATTTCTAAACAACGAATGAATATCAATTCAACACATGAATGTTTTCTATAGTTTTTATATATAGATAAAAATGTGATTTTTATTATCGAACAATTTATTTCAAAATATGAATACCATTCAACACATGAATTTCTAAACAACGGATGAATATCAATTCAACACATGAATGTTTTCTATAGTTTTTATATATAGATAAAAATGTGATTTTTATTATCGAACAATTTATTTCAAAAATATGAATACCATTCAACACATGAATTTCTAAACAACGAATGAATATCAATTCAACACATGAATGTTTTCTATGGTTTCTATATATAGATAAAAATGTGATTTTTATTATCGAACAATTTATTTCAAAATATGAATACCATTCAACACATGAATTTCTAAACAACGGATGAATATCAATTCAACACATGAATGTTTTCTATGGTTTCTATATATAGATAAAAATGTGATTTTTATTATCGAACAATTTATTTCAAAATATGAATACCATTCAACACATGAATTTCTAAACAACGAATGAATATCAATTCAACACATGAATGTTTTCTATACAATGAATAAATATCGTTTAAGCATATGAAAATAATTCAAACACACAAATATTATTCAAAATTTCGGCAGCATAACGGCAGGGTAGTTACACCGGCACCGTCCCTAGTACGGCTCCTCGCTCTACCTTAAAACCTCGCGGTTTTTGACAATGGGGATCATGCATCTAGTTCGCACGCAGGCGGCATGTATATATTTATTTCATTTCCACAAACTAATCCTAAGTGGTTTCAACCAAATATTTCACAACCACAAACGGGTATTTTTCAACCTCAAACAACCAATATCAATCACAAACAATCCCAAACAACCATTCGTTATCAACCAATTATCACAACCATTTCAATCAATAAATATCGTCCATGGTTTGTGGACGAGGGGCGTATATATATATATATTTATATATAGCAATTTATATATAGCTATTCACTTTCATTTCACACATATATAATTTATTTTAAATCAGAAATCTCACCAATAGCTATCCAACTGCACGACACTTCCTTTATAGAAATCTTCGCCTTTTGTCGCTTTCGCCCGTATTCTCTACATATGTAAAAATAGAATTTTTACTATGCTATTCAATATATAAAAATCGAATTTTGACTTCGCTATTCAATATATAAAAATATGATTTTTACTTCGACTTTCAACATATAAAAATATGATTTTTGTTTCGACTTTCAACATATAAAAATATGATTTTTGTTTCGACTTTCAACATATAAAAATATGATTTTTGTTTTTGCAAGTTCAAATCTTTTTCTACTAAAAGATTAAACCTTTTTCCTATTTTAAAGTTCAAAATAAAATCAGTTTTTCTCTTTTATAAAAATGCAGTTTTTATCTTTTTTTTAAAATGCAGTTTTTATCTTTTTCAAATGCAGTTTTTATCTTTATAAAAAATGCAGTTTTTAAATCCTTTTTCAAATGCAGTTTTTATTTTTTTTATAAATCAGTTTTTAACTTTTTTTAAAAACCAAATCAGTTTCTAATTTTTAAAAATAAAAATCAGTTTTTAATTCTTACATAAAATCAGTTTTATTCTTTTCAAGAAAACCAGTTTTTACAGAAATAAAAAAAACGAAATTTACAGTATTAAAATAAAAATAAAAATAAGATGGAATCCTTACTGTATCTGTGAAGGGGGGGGGGGAAACGACTCGTCTTCGTCGGCGGCAGAAGGAGTTGGCGAAGCGGAGGTGCGGCGGCAGGGTTCGAGGGTGGCGGCGCTAGGGTTCCGAACGGGGAGCGGCTTCGAGGCTTTGGGTCATCGATCGAGGGAGGGGGAACAGGCGAGGCGGGGCTTGGAGGAGGACAGGGCGGTGGCGTCGATCGATCTGCTCGCGATGGAGGGAGGAGCGGTCGGTCTTCGACGAGGGTTTTCTTCTTCTTCTTTTTTTTTTTTATTTATTCGTTGAAACTGAAATGAACGGGGGCCAGTACGAAGGATATAGGGAGGGAAAGTATATTGTTTTATTCTTTTTTTTTTTTTTTTCAAAAAGGTTGACCTTTACCCATGACCTCGAAACGAGGCCCACCGCCTGTCGCCCATAGCGTTTTACCCCCATTCCGAACACAATGGGATATGTATCGCAAGCTGATTTGCTTGTTACAATCAGTTTCCTTTGAATTTACATTTAAATCACTATTTTGAATTTTAAACGTACATTTCAAATTACCGGGGCCACATACTGACTAGAAAAATTCCAGAAAAATATTTTCTAGCTTCGTATTGACGATACGGTCCTAACAAAACTAGTTTCGTCGAATTCTGAGACCGTCTGAAAAATGGCCAATTTCCATTCGATTAAAATCAACGGAAACTGGTCAAACGCGTTTTCTTTTGCCACGCTCACATATTGATTCGAAAAATTATGAAATTTGAAACCTAGCAATAACTTGACACTGCGGACCCAACAAAAGTGGTTTCGTCGAAATCCGAGGTCATCTGCAAAATGTCCATTTTTAAGGGCCTGAGTTCCATAGCGACTATTCAGAATTTTCAACTGGACCTATCTTTTGATTCCCGCTATCAAATTTCGATTGGTTGGATTCGTTAGAAAGATATTACCAATTAGATCCTAATGTTTTTGGTTTCACTAAAATCCGGATTGTTTTGCACCCGGTATATTCAATTGAAGTTTGAAATCGAATTATCGAACTACCGCGCCATTTTCAATTCTATATATAATTATAATTAATTATATTCGTTTTCAAATGTCGATTCAAACTCAGTTTTCATCGCCATTATCTAAAATATTTATTTTAAATATTTAAAATCCATTATTTTAGCCAATTTAAAAATTTTAAATTGGTTCAGATTTTCTGGGTCGTTACAATGGAGTATCACCAGTTGTGCTCCAAGCAATAGTTAAATCGTTAATTTGATTTGAACACGAAATGGTAATTAATGTACCGATAACATCGTGGTGTTAGATATGGTGTATAACCAGTTTTGCTCCATGGGATGAATATGTTGGGATTGGGAAATAAAATAAATGATTACTTCGGTAAGGTTTGCTAATCCCAACTAGTTTGGAAAACCTTAATTTGGTTTAAATTGTGAAAAGAATATTTGAAAAAAGAATATTCTGTATTGGAATGAGGAATATATTGTGTTTCTATAGCACTTGTTTATAAGATATGCGAGTTATTCGAAAAGACCAGGTTTATCCTATTCTGAATAATTGATACGACGATAAGTCGACGATAAAGACGGTGGTTGAAGACCGGAGATCTTCACATCGTTTGGATGATTACTGATGTCTTGATTAGGATGTACACCCAAGACAAGGTAATAAGTGGTGATCGTCCAGACGTACTTGGAGATCGACCGGATATGCGAGGGCCACTCTCCTGTATTGGACATATGTAACGAGGAATAAGGTGCCTCCGATTTCGTTCAGACCCAGAACGGATTTGCAAATGGATGGTGTGCCTGTCATTGATTCCTTTATACTATATTCGTTGATCTCTGCTAAATATATATCTGTTTGATGGCTGAGAATTTATTCTCTTGCTTAACACCCTTCTCTGAGACGTACGAGCTTTGAGGTTATATATTGGTGGAAATCAGTAGTACGGTATGGAATGACAGTGTGGCATGCTGTGATGCAAATGATCAAAGCTTTTGTTGAAAAGCAGAGTCTTGTGGTTGATGATCAAAGCACGGCTTTAATTAGCACAGCTTTGTGTAGCATTAATTAACAAGCTTCACACCCCGGGATGAACCAGAAACGGGATGAGGACTTCAGGGAAATGGACATATGTTAGTTTCTAGCTAGGAGTAACATCATGGTATGGAGCCCAAACTATTTACTCGTGTGGATGTTGCTTATTATTACTTGATGGGAAGCGAGGTGCCTTGGATATATCGGTCACTACGGGATCGATGGATTTTGTGGTCGATATACTGACCAGATTTTATGCTCCATAGGACAGGTTAACATATAGTTTATGGTATTACTAATCGTCGATGGATGAGCGGCCCTGTCGCTAACCGCAGTTGCAGTTGCGGCTGTATCCTGAGACTCGGGCTAGAGAGACTCGAATCGGTAAGGATGATCGCTTGCCTTGGTTCATAGATGGAAAACCACTTTCCAATACGTGATTTGACGATTTTAGTTGTAAATATATATTTGGCGACGTAATATTATGGTATCTACGCCGCCTATGATTGATACATTTATATTTGAAGTTAATTTCTTCACTTATAGTAAAATAAAATATGAAGTTTCATGTACCAAACATTTTTGGCTGTTACAAGGTAAAACTCTATCCTCAACTGCGTCCATTGTGTGATGGGACCTGAGTCTTATAATAGCTTCATTTTTCTATTTAGCATTGCGCTGTTTGTTTTATGCACTGGTGTTCTTAGGGTTAAACCCGTTCCGTTTTATACGGCGTGGTCCCTTGATTTATCTAACTTTAAAATTAAGTTAACAATTGTTTTAGTTCTCACACCAGTCACATGACTGACTCTGAGTTTATTGTTTTAACCTAAACTCTGGATGCCCCTGTTTTCCACACGGGCAGATAGTACTTTTGGTTTTTGTAGATATTTCCTTTCAGGATCCTGGATTTACAACTGGAACTATATTCGGGAAGCTCTGTATCCGTGTATTTCTTTCATTTGTGTTGTGTATTATTTTTCCGCTGCTATGTATTTAAGTGTAATTTAAATCTCTGATATTTTTCTGCTGTATATTATTTATTCATACTCTGTTATATTTTTGTACTCTGATGTAAATTGTTGTAATAGCAATGAAATGTTCTTCTGTTTGTGTTCTGATTATCTTGTTCTCAACTCAATTTGCCTTCATCCGTCTCTTCGAAGATAGAGGGAGTTTGGGTCGTGTCAATTGTTTTATCCAATGTTTAGTTTTACATTGTGCCCTTTTGAAGTTATTTTAGCACATTTTTTATTTAAGATTTGTTACTGGTTTTTTTAGAAAAGATGATGCAAAAATACTATAATCTTAAAGCATATGTTTCACCTTCATGTAACCTCAAAAACTCTAAAATAATAAGTTGAAATATTTTGTGAACCCCGTGTGTGTAGCGCGTGTTCTCACTAGTTTAGTATAAATTGTAAATGTGACATTTACCTTAGCAAAATAATTTATTTGGATTTGTAAATTGATTAGATAATTGTAATTAACATAGCTTTACTTAGTTAAATAGTAACAAATATAAGGTAAACTTTGTTGGTGAAAATAATACCATTTGATTTCAACCAGATTCAAAAAGCATAAACAACATAAAATTATGATACTATTGATTAAAAGATGCCAGAAAGGTCCCACCGAGATTTGAACTCGGGTTACTGGATTCAGAGTCCAATGTCCTAACCACTAGACCATGGGACCATATGTTCAACAAGAATATATTGGAAGTATAACAAGTATGTTTGTAAAGAAGCATGATGTTAGAGAATATGCATATTCAATAAACTTAAGTGGGAAGATTATTAAAAAGACAATCAGATATAATAATTATTATCAACCATAATTATTTGCTTTTTCTCCATTTTGTTTAAACTCAAATTTAAAAAGAAATATATTTATTATAATTTAATGTGATAGTGCACATGTAAACATATGTGTATTTATTTTAACATGGTACATATTGTACGTTGATTAGCATTGGAATTTTGTAAGCATATCTATATCCATATGTAAATCATAGTGAATTTAATATCGTTTGCGTTGAATTTTTAACTATGATAAACATATTCACTACCTAAATTTTGGCTAGAATCCGATATATTTAGCTCTAGCTAATCATCATTTTCAACTACCTAAGTTAATTCCACTTTGAATTAGAGTAATATGGAACAATATTATCATGTAGTTGAAAAAAGGATTTAATAACTAATCATTCAACTTAAGAAGTTGGGATTATTAGAAATGAAAAGTTAGGAAGCTAAGAATGTCCTATAGTTGAAGTTAATGTTTGTTGTATTGCATAGTTTTATCCAGTGATTTAATTTTACATTGTGCCCTTCTAAAATTATTTGAGCATATTTTTTAATTTAAGGTTTGTTAGTTGTTTTTTTAGAAAAGATGATGCAAAAATACTATAATCCTAAAGCATATGTTTCACCTTCATGTAACCACAAAAACTCTAAAATAATAAGTTGAAATATTTCGTAGCCCCATGTGTGTAACGCGGGTTCTCACTAGTTTAGTATAAACTGTAAATGTGACATTTACCTTAGAAATATAATATATTTGGATCTATAAATTGATTAGATAATTGTAATTAACATAGCTTTACTTAGTTCAATAACAACAAATTTAATATATATATTTTTGATGAAAATAATACCATTTGATTTCGAGGATTGTTAATGACACTCCAACTATTGTTAAAGATGTGTCGTTTTTTAAAACCATTTCACTGTTTATAAAAGTGTCAAGGGGAGTGCAGACCTATTATTTTACACTTTTCTGTCTTCCAATATTACCCTGTCCCAATAAATAAATACGCAAAATCCTAAATCAATTAAAAAACGAAATTCGATGCTAACGCTTTGAGCAAACTCAACTTCACATGTGATTACATTTCTTCATCATGAACAGGAGAGAATTAATGGTTAGAACGAAGAATGTGAAATGCACCTCACAACTAGATCCTAAATTAGTGGAGAAGGTATTGCAAATGTGCACCAAATCAATTTTAGGATTAATTGTTTGATTGAACTAATGTATTCGAAAATGGCTTGTGTGTTTTGGGTGTATTTGTTCGATCCGGTATCGTGAAGCTTGTGAAAAATGGTTTAATTGACATGAACGTAGTATCATTGTTGATTTAAATTTATGTTTTCAACATGATTGATCGTATTTTTAAATTTTGTTTGGTGTTGGTTTGCCTAATTATGTACAGGAGGGTGAAATGTTAGTTTCAGAGGTGGGCGCCATAGTTCTTGTTTTGTTTGACAGAGTATTGTTATATTGTAAACTTTTGTTTGGTTTTAGCTATAAAAGTGTTACTTTAAAAGGATATAATGGTAAATTAATTTTATTTTTTTAAGGGGCAACTCTCTTCGTTGGTACTCCCTTAACAATTAATAACTTTTTTAAAAAATGACTCTCCTTTAACAATAATTGGAGTGTCAATATAAATCCCCTAGATTTCAATTAGATTCAAAAAGCATAAACATTAAAATATGATATTGTTGATTAAAAGATGCCAAAAAGGTCCCACCGAGATTTGAACTCGGGTTACTGGATTCAGAGTCCAATGTCCTAACCACTAGACCATGGGACCATATGTTTACAAAACATATATTGGAAGTATAACAAATATATTTGTAAAGAATTGTGATGTTAAAGAATATGCATATCCAATAAACGTTGTTGGAAGATTATTGAAATGACAATCAGATATTCAATGATTATATGGGAAACGTATATACAAATGAATGTCACATTATATTTTAACATATAGTAGTGTTTGTTTACATAGATGTATGCAAAAAAATATTCTTTTGTGAGGGACAAATGTGATCAGGTCCCAATGGCATGTGTTGCATGCATGCATATGAAATTTTAGTACAAAAAACACATATTTCGTAAATGTGTGTACGTAATTATGTGTGTGTGTGTGTATATATACACGTACACCCACACCTACACTCTATGTTATTAAATATTAAATCTGAGTATAGTTCATTTTTTCCTCAAGTTTTCTAGTTATTTTTGCATAAGAATACTACCACGTGTATTACAAAGGTAAAAGGTCATTATCATCTAGAATATATACTGTGCCTGAAGCCTTCTCATGTAAAGAATCCCGCTTTTCTCCATTTTTGGCGAAACATCTCTCCTCCTTAACCCTACTTATCCAAAAAGAAAAATCTTTGTTTTTTTGCCTTCGCAGTCAATTTTTTTCCCTATTTCATGTTTCCATTCTATGGTTTCTTTTCTTATTCATAGATTACCCTTCTCAAAAGTTCCCTTAAAGTTCTCCATTATAAAATTGCTAGATATAGAACGTAGTTCAGTTTATTATTTTTATTACATATTTTTAAGGTTGAATTCTTTCACTATCTAACTCTAAATTATTGATAAGCACCATTGTCGGGGACGACCCTAACATAACCGTTTTCCAAGGCAACAAGATACCTGATGGGAGAAAATAAATAAAAAATTGCCCTAATTTTTTTTATACATCATCAAGGATCAAACTCTTCACCTCATGCTCATGAACCAGAAGCACTAACACTCAACCACAATTGTTCCCTGAAATGTATGTTCAGGTAAGTTTATTAATTAGAAAACAAAACATAACTCTCATCCCACCACACCTCCCTCTTGTTGCCCCATTCCGTGGGGTTGCCCTAGGCGGTCTCCTAGCTAGGCTACCCATAGGGTCGGGCCTGACCATTGTCTAAGTAATCAAGTTACATCGAAATGGTGTGAGATGTCATGGGTTCGAATCTCGTCTTGCGGTATTTAACTCACTTACCATGTAGTATGTTATACAATACATAAATTTGTATGTAAAGTACTCAATTTCAAAAAAAAAAAAAAAAAACTATAAATTATTTCCAAGTCCTAAAATGGAATGATGGATTTAATTAGTTGCTGAGGAAAAGCTAGTGTTTGAATGTAAAATGGTAGGCATGGTTTCATTAAAAAGCCAGACTAATTTTACACAATTGATAAAAAAGTTTTAAAATAAAATATCACTGTAGTGTTCAGGAAAATGATAAAAATGCTAGAATCAGTAATGGTCTCTTAACTCCTTCACTTTACTAACATTTAATAGTTATATTTGATAGATATTATAGAAAATGTGTTCTGACTTTTTTTCAATTCATCATTTCTTGATTCAAAAGGTTATACTTACCTACTTCATAGAATTTTTTTGCATCATTATTTTGTCTTTTAGTATATTATATAAACTTTATCATGTCATGTACGTATCTCCACTCATTTAATAGTTTAAATAAATTGTAATCCCTTAAAATTGAACGTATGTACCTCCATTAGCATTTATTCTGTTGCACATAATGTTCAATTTGTAGAATAATAATGTGTACTCATTCTTACACAAAGCATACCAACATTAAGTTAGCAACTTCTTCTATATACTAACCTTATATATGAAATATAGACCACGAAAATACGTGCACATAAATCAAAAGGATAACTTAAACAAAGTTAATTTATGTTTTTATTTTTTTACAAAATCCACTTAACCTCTTCTCATACTATTCAGTTTTACTTTAAATTTATGTTTTACATTCTGAATAATGTAAATATGTTAAGTTTTTTATTATGAAATTATTAACAATAGAGTTTGGCTCATTTATTTTGTCGTTTTTTAGTTATGTAAATTATTAACATGATTTAGATTAGAATAATGGAAATGATGAGTCAATTAGTTAGAAAACTAGACTCTGACGATTTTTAGTTTTGTACTAACTTCTCCATCTCCCTACCTCAATATTTTATTATAAAATAAAAAGAATGAATAATTTTTTATCGTTTAACATGATTGTTTGCTAATTACCTTCCTTTCATTGAGTTCTATATTAGTTTTAGTTTACGTTCAAATAATATATAAATATATTTCCTCTCTAAATTTAATTAATATGAAAGCTTATTTTCTTATATTTTTTAATTTAGGACTATCTTTTATGTAAATTTTGCACTTAATTTAGGTATTAGACTAGATTTAATTAGCATAATAAAATTTTAGTTAATGTCAAATATCATTATATTTCTCTGTTCCACTCAATTTGAATACTTTGCAATCCTAATTTAAAGATTGATCTACTTTTAACGGCCTGTAATATCTCATTCTAAACAAAGGAAACAATATTAATCTAGGAGTATATGCAACTATTAGCTTTAACCAAAAAGCTCAAAATCCAATTTATTAAAAAAAGAAATTCGATTTGTACTAATCATTTTATATTTCTTAAATTTACATTTCATACTAAAATTCTTAGCCTTAATATCTTTAATCCAAATTAATATTTTAATTTTTCATTCTTAGTAATGTAAAATAATGGACTTTTCAATTTTATCAAATATTTATAATTAAGAATCCCTTTAAAAATAAAGTAAGATAATGATAATTTAAGCAATTCAGTAAATAAATTTATTTATTATCAATATTACATGATAGGTATTTTAAAATCTATTATATAAATGACCATTACAAATATTTAATAATTTTAAAATTAGTTTTGTTTCTTGGATAGTGTTGAAATGTATAGAAAACATTTTTTACCCTAAGTACTTTTATGTGTAAATAGCTATACAAATATTTTGCCTATATTAGTTAAGGAATATTTTATATAAATTTAATAAAGAAGATGTGCAATAAGTGATTTAAATTTTTTATAATTTATTTCTTAGTTCAAGTGTTGGTATGCGCACGTTATCACATATTTTTGTCATTAATATGAACTTAACTAATTGCTACTGAAATGAATATGACCATTAATGGTATTAATTTATTTAATTAGCATTAATTAATATTATTTTTTTAACTAACGTATATCTATTTCTTCGATTCAAATTAAAATCAAGCAAGAGTTATAGTAATTATAATTAACTTTTGTATGTGTTTTTTCTCCATTTCTTTTAAAGTCAAATTTAAAAGGAAATCTATCTACTATAATTTAATATCACACTTTATGTAAAAATATATGTATACTTATTCTTACATGATACCTATCTTATTTCGATTAGCATTGGAATTTTGTACATATAACAATAGTCATATGTAAATCAAAATGAATTTAATATCATTTATAACGAACTTTTAAGCGTGATACACAGGTTCATCAACAAAATTTTGGCTGGAATACAATACAATTAGTTCTAATTAATCATCAGTTTCAACTAAGTTAATTCGACATTAAATTATAGTGATATGATATATTATTACTATGTAGTTGAAAAAATGATTTAATAACCGATCATTCAATTTAGGAAGTCAGCGTTATTAGAAATGAAATGTTACGAAGCTAAGATTGTCCTATAGTTGATGTTAATGTCTGTTGTATTGGATAATTTTATTCAATGTTTTATTTTTACATTGTACCTTTTTGAAATTATTTAAGAACATTTTTTATTTAAGGTGATATCTTTTTTAAAGAAATGTTGATGCAAAAAATTACAATCCTAAAGCATATGTTTCACCTTCATGTAACCACAAAAACTCCAAAAATAATATGTTAAAATATTTTGTGAATGCATGTGTTCACACTAGTTATAAAACATTTCATAATGTATGATGCACTCCAAATAATTATAGAGTATCACACCAAATGACTGTTTATATACATTTTTCGCAAATAATGATTCTTATATCTATCGCCTTTTGATTCTTAAGAACATTTTATTCATTCATATAGGATAATACTATGTGTGTCTTTGAAAGTTTTATTTGACCTATTTTTCACATAAGTTATATATGATCCATCTAGAGATACTAACTAGAATGAATTGTTTAGATGGATTGTCATATTTACGGAATGCGAATCTATGATACGTTATTAGAACGTTTTGTTCGTTGTCATGGATGAAACTAATAAAATAAAATAAAGTAGAAGTATTTTCCTCGTCATAGGAACGAGCATACATTTGAGCATGGTATTTCTATAAAACATCTGATTGGAGGCAATAAGTTTGGAGGATGCCTTTTAGAAACTAGTTTTTACAAAATATTTCATTCTTTTATTTTTAGATTAATTTCCCCCTTCAAAATTTGACATAGGAGCTTGCATTTTCAACTTGTTTTCTACCCTTCATAGCCACTTTCTCTACCTCATAACCTTCTCTTCACTGCTAGGAAATTTTCTTTCAATAAATAAAAGAGAAAGAGAAGAAATCCACGAATGGTTCTCCGTTACGTAAAATATAACAAAAGAAATGTTGATATTTTCTTGGTTAGCCATTTTTTTTATTCTGGTTAAAAGGGAAGGAGATGCATATTAACATGCTCGATGAAGGTTTTTGGGTCAATGGATATATTTTATTTGGATAACAAATATTTGTCACACACACACACACACACACACACACACACACACACAGATATATATATATATATATATATATATATATATATATATATATATATATATATATATATATATTCAAAAGGTGATGTGATGATTAAGATTGTATTAGGATCTATGAACTAATCAAAATATATTACTCATCGACAGGCTGAAAACCGAATTGACATTCAAGAATTAAGGGTGGGAATTGGGATGGTGCCGCATCCTATTCTCTAATTACTTAACCCATAGTTGGTTAGGTCCATGATTTCGTATTGTTAGGACTAACTAAAAGTCAGGAAAATTTGGTATTACCTACAAGAAGAAATTGTCTTACGTAACAAAGTACATACAGACAATATATATATATATATATATATATATATATATATATATATATATATAATGAAAATGCTTTTAACATTTGGATTATGCTTTTCTAATAGAATGATTGTTATCTCATTGGTTTTTATGCCCTTAATCCTTCCCATTTCCAACTGCCCATTATTATATTTCATTTGTTGAATACAATATTTTTAATTAATTATGGATTTTGGTACTTACTAATTAACAAAGTATAAACTATATCTATAAAGAAAACCATGTAGAAGCTTCGAAGCAAAGTGCATCTATTACTTAAACAAGAAACCATGAAACTAATTCTGTGCTAACGTGGCATCAGCTACAATCCGAATTTCAAAATCAACTACGTTATATTCATCCTAAACAACCACGCTGGAACGGTCAAAATTCTTCTCCATCGCTTCCCCGCAAAATCCCTTTTTCCATTTCAACCGAATTCCTTCTGCTTATCTTTTGTGTGCTGCTGTTCACACCCCAATTTACTCTTCTGGCCACCACACAAAATTTAATAAACTTGATTATATTTTTTACACTTCTGGCCACCACATCATTTTTCTTTATTCGGCCGTAATCAACCGAATTAACAATATGAATTCGGCAGGAAGCAACCGTACGACTACTACCAACCGAAATATGATTGTAATTTCGACAGGAAGAAACCGAAGCTTTCGTTCCGTAGTGGGGTGCCTGTTCATATTAATATTTTTAACGTACGGTAGCTGAAAGAAGAAAATGATATTCTTTATGGTGGCCTTTAGTTTTGGTGGCTAGAAGAGAAAATTGCCTCCACTCTGCTAGGCAATTTTCCTCTCTCCTCGCTAATCCACTTCCAAAAAACCATCCGCTGCTTTGCGGCTTTCCCAAAATCCCTCCACTCTGCAATTTTCCTCTCATCCCCTCTTCCTATTTCGCTGTTCCCAAAATCCCTCAAATCCTCCGCAGTTTTCCTCTCTTGCCTTCTTCCTACTTCGCTGTTCCCAAAATCCCTCAACTCCTCTACAATTTTCCATAAAATTTCCCTTCAGCCACTCGAACAGTGGGTCTACGGCAACTGCTCCACAAATTTTCATCGACTACCCGACATTGCGAGTCAATTCCATTGAACAATTCACTGAAGAATGATGTGCAGTAGGATTAATATTACTGTTCAGCAACCACTCACAATGGTGTGCTAGAGATGGGATACATATCTTTCCACCCTTTGACGACATATTGGTTAGTTTCTAAGGCTATAATTTTATGTTTTTTTACTTGATTTCATGTATGTTACAATTACTGTATTTTACGGCTGAACCCATCTCCCTTTAGTACTCGCTTTCTTTGCGTAAGATTTATACAATATTCACAGTTTTTTTATCTAAACAATTACTCTATGCCTATAGTGAATTCATTGAATTATGCTTTAAAATTTCAAAACTGTAGCCATTGAATTTCCAGATGACGATGAAATAAAAAACAAGCATCAGTTGTTCTGCAACCAGGAAAATATTAAAGGGTTTAATAACGACTCAACATCCACTTTTAGTTCTTACTTGTATTACATCAGATGCGACATTCGCCAACACTTATTGATTTTTAAATATATTTGTTTCTTGATTTCTTCTATTCTCGCAACAAAATTTCTCATCTTTTTTACGATATGGAAGTTCATAGAACATCGCATTTTTTATACTGTTGAACTATGAAATTTCTATGTTTAGACAAGTTAGATTTAGAAATACAACCTTGAACAACCATTTGCAGTTTTATCCCATGTGAAAAATGATTGATTTGCATATGTTTTATACATATATATTCTTAGTTGCTTGCTGATTTTAAATCGAAATCACCAATAAAGGAGCTTAGTTTATTTGAAATAGCTGTGAACAATCCAAGACTTCAACCAAAAGTGATAATGTATAATTTACACTGTATGTCTACAAAAGAAAGATAAAATATATTGTTCTTTGTATCTAAATATATCATTGTATTAAATGGAGTATGTACACTTACCACGTTTTGATTGGTACAACAGAAAGATATTTATATAAAATGTTATACTCGATTTACTTAGGTTAATAAACATAAAAATTAAGTTCATTATCTTCACTCATTTTATAGCTACATAACCACTTTTTCCTTTTTTTCCTACTTTGTACAGATTTGTGACAATAAAAAAATGGGTATATAAACCTTTCCGTTTTATTTTATTTTGTTTTAATTGACCATACAATCAGTCTTGGTTATTAGTTCGGTTTGGGCTAAAATTGTGTGGTTGTTAAATTACCAATAATCTTCACATAAGAAGTTAGGATTCCTTTTTTATCACCGACTCTGATAGCTATTAATGGTAGAAATAATGTAAGTTTCTTCACTTTTAATACAAATAAGAATGACACATTTAAACTGCAGGAAAAAACAAAGAAAGTAATGGTTGAAATAAAGTAATTTTTTTCTTTAAACTTTGATTAGAATAACCCATTACACCAGTTACAGATTAAGAAAAAGTAAATTTCAATGTTTAACATAAATATTTTTGCACCATGTCGTCCACAAATACCTCCCTATTACTAAATATCAATTGGTCAATCTTGGGAACTTTGCATAATGCTCTAGATGATTCTTATTTCGAATAAAGAAAGTTATTTGCAAAGATTCAACAAGGTAATATGCATACTACCTTTGATACTTATGTAATTATGTTACTACTGACAACTATTATTTTAATAACTTACCATCTATGACAATCTATGTTAGAGCGTTTTACAAGTATCTTACTTAAATTAACACTACTATGAACATTTCAATTGACTAATTCAAAAATTTGTTGTGGATGTATTCGAAATCAGTTGTGCTTTCTATATCATGACTTCTGTACTATCCTATGACATTACGTATCACCGAATTTTTAGTCGATGTTTAACATATCCTCACCTTAGTTGTATGATCCATTATAAAATGATTATTATAAATATAGTTACCTTTTTTAATGGATACCTTATCTTTCAACTATTCAATGCACAATGGTTTCGGTGACAAACTAATATATTGCGAACTATATTGGATGAACTGGCTTGTGTTCCAGCCGTGTTAAGTTAAAGAGTGCACTAATTTGATTTATAATACCTTTAGAATTGTTGAAATGCATGGAAAACTGAGGTGCACTGTATCTACATTACTTTTTCAAAGTAAAAAAAAAAAAAAAAAAAAACTGTTTTGAAGCAAATCATACCTGGAGCGGACTACCCAACTATAACTTGCACTCCCATTAAACTCTTGGATGACTTCTAAGTATTTCACTGCCAAATTTTGCGATTCCAAAATCATCTACTTTACTATTTATGCCACCACCAATATTAAAATTACTAGGCTTTGAATTAATACAAAATATTGGCTTCATACCACAGTGATTTAGAAAATAATCCATATCATTATACCCATATATAGTCTTTGCTTCAGGCTAATTTTTTAATCTTTTTTATGTGGCCATTCTTCAAATTTTGCATGATATAACTAACCTTTCACTAATATGTGATCACTTAAGCATGGCCGCATACGTTAACACAAATATATGCCATCGATAATATCTATTTAAACTTGCATAACTGAAATTATTAATTAACAGACGAATGGGTTCCACACCTTCTACTGATGTGATACTTGCAACTTATTTACATGACTTCATCATAGAAATCCAACCCAATGAAATGTGTGATGTTGTACACTGTACATAAATGTTTGTTTAAATCGTAAAATTGGAAACGGATATGTTCAAATGCATGATTCCAGGATCCAGTAATGAATAATGCACTCGATATAGTCGCAACGATCTTTCCGAAGCACGTGTGCTGATTACACTTTCTACATATTTGCACTGAATATTCTTTCTACATTTGTTTCCACCTTAAACAAAAGCATTGTTCTTGCAGCCAGTCCATGCGGATATTGTGTCAAACCTGGTAGAAACCTGACGCCAGATTTCTTGTGTACCTGCATTCATCTACCGCAAAAGGTATAACTTTGATTTCAATTATTCATTGAAGCATGGGTGTTCTTTCTATATAAGTTTGCATAAACTTAGTTCTGCATTTTTACTATTTTATCAAGGACTGTGATAGCTATTACTGGTAGAAATAAAGTAAGTTCCTTCAATTTTAATACAAATATTAATGACACATTTAAATTGCAGGTAAAAACAAAGAAAGTAATGGTTGAAATAAAGTTTTTTTTCTTTAATTTTTGATAACAGTAACCCATTACGCCAGTTAAAGATAAAGAAAAAATAAATTTCAAAATTACTTTATTTAACATAAATATTTTTGCACCATGTCATCCACAAATACCTCACAATTACTAAATTTCGGTTTGTCAAACTTGGGAACTCTGCACATTGCCACAGATGATTCTTATTTCGAATTAAGAAAGTTATTTGCAAATCTTCAACAAGGTAATATGCGTACTATAATTACCATCTACGACAATCTATGTTAGTACCTTTGACAAGTTTCTTACTTAAATTAACACTACTACGAACATTTCAATTAACTAATTCAAAAATTTGTTGTACATGTATTCGAAATCAGTTGTGCTTCCTATATCATGACTTCTGTACTATTCTATGACATTACGTATCACCGAATATTTAGTCGATGTTTAACATATCCTTACCTCGTCTGTATGACCCACACCTTATCTGTATGACCCATTATAAAATGATTATTATAATTATACTTACCTTTTTTAATGGATAACTTATCTTTCAACTCTTCAATACCGCAACTATTCAATGCACAACGGTTTCGGTGATGAACTAATATATTACAGACTATATTAGATGAACTGACTTGTGTTCTAGCTGTGTTAAGTTAAAGAGTACACTAATTTGAATTTGAATACCTTTGGAATCGCTGAACTGCATGGAAAACTGAACTGCATTATATCTTGATTACTTTTTCATAGGTAATAAAAACTATTTTGAAACAAAACATACGTGGAGCAAACTAACCAACTATGACTTGCACTCCCATTACACTCTTGGATGACTTCTAAGTACTTAAGACTGACGAATTTTGCTAATCCAAAATCACCGACTTTACCATTTATGCTACCACCAATAATAAAATTACTAGGCTTTGAATTGGTACAAAATATTGGCTTCATACCACAGTGATTTAGAAAATAATCTATATGCCCATATTTAATCTTTGCTTCAGGCTTATTTTTAAATCTTTTGTATGTGGCCATTCTTCAAAATTTGCATGATACAACCTTTCACTAATATGTAATCACTTAGGCATGGCCGCTTAAGGTAACACAAATATATGCCATCGGTATTATCTATTTAAACTCGCATAGCGGAAACATATTTTTACGCATTGGATCATGACACACCAAAATAAATTAAACTAGAATACAAAGCTGTTGTTAAATTGATGCTCCTTATGCCAATTTATGTAATGTTATTATTTTTTAGTTGTGCATGAATACTCTTACAGTTAAGACTGTCCCAACTTTCAGATCTGCTTGATTATATCTAACTGTACCAGTCTTTTGGAATATCGACTTAAATACCATTAACATATATCAGCAGTTGAAACAATGGTTGCTACACGAGCCGACTTGCCTCATGACATTTTTTACATTTTTATAACTAATAGTTAAGGGGACATTGGACCAGTAGGCCATTACTTATCTATTTCAGGGTTTCATTTCAATATTCCCTTAAAATTGCTCTATTTCTCATATTTCCAATCATATACTGCTTTCAAAATCCTAGTATGGATCATTTTCTTCTCACTGTCATTTCAACAAAATAATAGTAATAATCTGTTCATGGTGTTCGGCTTAATTTTACGATCTTATTAATGAGTCTATTTGAAATAGTTTACATGCAATTTTCAATCATCAGTTAACCAAAATTTTAACATTTACTGACAACTTGTAGTTTACCTCTGCTGCTCTGTTTTTTTGTGCGTCACATAACTCAGCCAATTGCATAATGTAAGTACTTCTAAATGATAGTAATATGTTCACCCCAATTCATTGCTAAATGGTATTTTATTCTTTTAAGTAACTTTTCAATATCAAATCAAACTTACCAGCCATGTCCTTTACACATTTACACGAAAATAAAAAACTTGAAAATTTACTGTACAAAATTCTAAATTATGGGTGCGTTTTCAACGAACGGTAACGGGGTATTAGAGCGTGACATTTGAGCGGGGTATTTGAGCGTTGCACTGTTGCGAACGAGGAATGTGTTTTTTGCTGCAAACGGGGTATTTGAAGGTGGTATTTGAGTGGGGTATTTATTTATTAATTTATTTATTTTGAATTAATTTATGTGTTTAATTGTAGTTTATGTTTGTTATGTGAATAATAATATTTGGAAAGATTGCAATATTAGTCCTACATTCCCAAAAAATTATGAGCATCTTGGTATGCATACGTGCATACAAACTATAGACACAATTTGAATAAAACCAAATAACTTGATTAGACATGAAGATTGGATAGTCATACAAATATATTAATATGTGTCAAAGATGGACACCGAACATCAGAAACAGGTAAACTAGGTGAAAAAAATATACATGCTTGTGTCTACTTATGAATACATAAACTGTGCCAACTTATGAACACCATGATATCTCTCTCACAACTTGCAATCACACTTGGGAACAGACGGTTGATGAAGATTTATCAAACAGTGTAGTAGACGATCAAGCACTAGCAGAAGACGTCAAAGGGAAAAAATTTATTCATTAGGTGATTTTCATTCTAACTATTACCATTATTTATCAATATTTTTTAAACTGCCAGGGAAAAAAAAAGGTTGCGGAGCCTTTGGACTAGGAAACCCGGCAGTTTCAGACATTTATGGAAGGTGGACGTAAATGAAGACATTGGGGAATTGTAATCAATGTAAGTGCCTGCAATGTAAAATAATAATAATAATAATAATAAATTAAAACGTTTAGTGTATACTTAGTAATTACTCATTTGTGTCCAAATTGATGTCTTCAGCTAAATAGGATACTGAAAAGGATGCTCCAGCCAAAAAGCCAGTTGGCAAACAAGTCAACAAACTTCAGAAGAGAGCAGGCCATGCAAACAACGATGAAGATGTGTAGATGACACCTAACTCCAGTTGTGTATATAACAAGTCGTTCTGCATAATATAATTTGTTTATGCTACATGTAATGCAAATTAATGTAATCTTTATATAACTAAGTACAATGATGTGGTTGAATTACATGCCTGCTGCCAAAAAAAAGGCACACTATTCACTACTACATGCCCAACACGTTTATCAATCGGTTGACCATGCATGAATTTCACTGTTTCATTAACTACTCCATGTGCTTCAATGTCATAATGAACTTTACAGCAATTAAAACGTAAATTTCAAATTATTCAAAACTAATGGCTTCAACACACCAACATTACTTCTACCCAATTTATACATCAGCGTGACATATATATGTCAAGCAATATGCCAACGCTCTTTCACTGCATTCTTTTTCCATTCCAATGTGAAAAAAGGAGGATTAAACGGCTGCCGCACTATTCAAGGTGCTCAAGATCTTATCTCATAGAGCACTTCAAATAGTGTAGTACCCTTTTACCCCCCTAATTTCCACCACATATTCCTCACTTTTTCTCCTTTCACTAACTCTCTTTCCCACTAACTTATTACACATCGTCCAACTACACAAATAATAATCGGTATTTGTTGTTTGAAAATCCCACATGGGTATTGGGATAATATTAGACATACATTAATCCCAATATTTAGTTGTATGTTGATCGATGGGTTGACAGGCTGTGATGAGCGTTGATTATTTATTTTTAACGCTTATACAGTTGTAAATTGCACTCTGGATTATGGTTTATTGTGTATCATTATTGTTATGTACATGTGTTTTATAAAATCCATAAAAATAACATTATATGGTAATTGATTGTGTTTGATTCTAGATCAGGAATAACGAATATTTTAAAATAACGAATATCTTAAAATAATATTCAGTAAAGGATTAAAATGTGAATTTGATGTCCGATTTTGAATGGACACGAAAATATTGAAATATGTGAAGCCGTATGCGCCATTTTAATGCAAACGATTTTTATATCGATCTTATTCATTTTTATGATGAATATCGAAAAGGAAATGATTCCAAAATCTGATATTTTGAAAATATTATAATTTAGATATTGTAATGATAAGGAGTATTAAAATGAAGTTAAAATTGTTTTAAAACGAATTTATAAATGATTTATAAAATACGTTTTAAATGAAAATCGACGAAATATATATAACATATATACATATGTATTATATATTTATATTTAATGGCTTGAACTGAACGCACAGCGCCGCGACCTTTCGCGAATTTCGACCATTGACTTCGAATTGACATTACGGGAGATCCGACCGTCAGATTCTCCTAAAACCAGAACTGTTGGATTCGTATCGAAAATAGCTTTCCAATGAGTATAAGAGATTTGAAATCTAACGGTTGGATTTGCAATTATGACCAAATCAAATTTGGAAAAGGTCGTTATGGATGAAGTTCGTTGGCCATTATTGAAACTGACTGCACGGGCCTTGATAAAATTATTAAAAATATTAATAGTTTTTGTAAAATCCTAATAAATGATTTGGAATTTGGATGAAAAATTCCACGTTTGTAAAGATAAAAATACATTTTTATCAAAATGATCTTGTTATTAAATAGAAAGATAGTCCAATAATTTTTAAATAAATAAATTGGATTTATAAAAGGGTTTTAATAAAACCAGAAATTTCCAATCTAAAAATTGGAATGAATTTGAATAGAAATCATCTTCAGGATATATTTCGATATTGGATTCCATGATTATATGGATATTGTTGAAGAACTTGCAAGATATATATATCGTTATTCCCAATACGATAATTGTTGGTTTCAGAATTTGATATTGAATGTTAGCCGATATAATTTCTATTTAGAGCCTTGTATTTAATATCAAATTGGATTTTGGGTTTGTCACGAATGGAGTCTTTAATAACGTTGTTCTTAAACCCAGTTGAGAAAAGAATAAATCTTTTAATTAAGATTTAATGAAGTTTACCAATTAATTAATATTTAATTGGAATTGAATTGAAATTGGATTATTGGGTTTATTGTGAACTGTGTTTTTAACGACATTCGTTCTTTAACCCGATTAACAATGAAATGTGATTTGGAATATATAAATCTTTTATTAAGATTTAATGTAAATTTCCCAAAGTAAAGTTTTCCAATTTAATATAGTAAATTGGAATTGAATGGAATTTGATTTGGTAATAATCGAAGTGAGCTTCTGTGGAAGAAGACTGTTAATATATATGGAATTTAAAAGGCTTTGTCGTTATTTCATTTATATTATTAGTCGGATGTGGAAATTGATATCGATTATATATTGATCTGTTTACTGTGAAGATTCCATAATTAATGGAATGTGATTTTTGGTTTATCGTGAACTGTGTTTTAAATGACGTGGTTCTTTAACCCATTTAACGATAGGATTACATGTCTATCATCGTATTTCGAACTGTATTGTTGATCTCTGCTAAATATATATCTGTTTGGTGGTAAAGAATTTATTCTCTTGCTTAACACCCTTCTCTGAGACGTATGAGTTTATAGGTTATATATCGGAAGAATTCAATGGTACAGTGTCGATTGTCGATGCGTCATGTTTGATTTCCCAAAGTTAAATAATCATTAATAATGATTGTTGGAAGTTTAAAAAGTGTAAAATTTTAAAGAATATTTAATTAGATTGAAATTTGAATGTGACAATTTAAATTATCAAATTTGAGAAATGATCGAGAATGGAGTATCACCAGTTTTGCTCCAAAAGATAGTTAAATCTTTAATTAGATTTGAATGTGAAATGGTAATAAAATGTACCGATAACAACGTGGTGCTAGATATGGAGTATTACCAGTTTTGCTACATGGAATGAATAGGTTGGGATTGGGAAATAAAACAAATGATTATTTCGGTAAGGTTCGCTATTCCCGACTGGTTTGGAAAACCTTAATTTGGTTTAAATTGTGAAAAGAATATTTGAATAAAAGAATATTCTGAATTGGAATGAGGTGTATATTGTGTTTTTATAGCACTTGTTTATAAGATATGTGAGTTATTCGGAAAGACCGGGTTTATCCCATTCTGAATAATTGATACAATGATAAGTCGACAATGAGGACGGTGGTTGACCGAAGATCTTCACATCTTTTGGATGATTACTGATGTCTTAATTGGGATGTACACCCAAGACAAGGTAATAAGTGGTAATCATTTAGACGTACTTGGAGATCGACCGGATATGCAAGGGCCTCTCTCCTGACATATGGGAAGAGGAATAAGGTGCCTCCGGTTTCGTTCAGACCCAGAACGGACTTGCAAATGGATGGTGTGCCTGACATTGATTCCTTTATACTGTATTCGTTGATCCCTGCTAAATATATATCTGTTTGGAGGCAGAGAATTTATTCTCTTGCTTAACACCCTTCATTGAGACATACGAGCTTAGAGGTTATATATTGGTGGAAATCAGTGGTATAGTAGGAATGACAGTGTGGCATGCTGAGACGCAAATGATCAAGGCTTTTATTGAAAAGCAGAGTCTTGTAGTTGATGATCAAAGCACAACTTTAATTAGCATAGCTTTGTGTAGCATTCATTCACGAGCTTAACACCCTGGTATGAACCAGAAATGGGATGAGGACTTCAGGGAAATGGACATATGTTAGTTTCTAGTTAGGAGTAACGTCATGGTATGGAGCCCAGACTATTTACTCATGTGGATATTGCCTATTATTACTTGATGGGAAGTGAGGCGCCTCGGATATATCGGTCACTACGGGATCAATGGATGTTATGGTCGATATTCTGACCAGATTTTATGCCCCATAGGACAGGCTAACATATAGTTTATGGTATTACTAATCATCGATGGATGACCGACCCTGTCGACCGTAGGTGCAGTTGCGACTATACCCTGAGGCTCGGGCTACAGAGTCTCGAATCTGTAAGGATGATCGCTTGCCTTGGTTCATAGATGGAAACCCACTTTCCAATATGAGATTTCATGATTATTTAGTTGTAAATCTATATTTGGTGACGTAATATTATGGTACCTACGCCGCCTATGATTGATACATTTCATTTGAAGTTGATTTCTTCACTTATAGTAATAATAAAAAATGAAATTTCACGTACCAAGCATTTTTAGCTATTATAAGGTAAAACTCTATCCTCGACAGCATTCATTGTGTGATGGGACATAAGTCTTATAATAACTTCATTTTTCTGTTTTGCATTGCGCTGTTTGTTTTATGCACTAGTATTCTTGGGGTTAAACCCGTTCCGTGTTATACGGCATGGTCCCTTGATTTATCTAACTTTAAAATCAAGTTAACAACTGTTTTAGTTGTCACACTAGTCACATGACTGATTCAGAGTTTATTGTTTTAACCTAAACTCTGGGTGCCCCTATTTTCCACACGGGCAGCTAGTAGTTTTGGTTTTTGTAGATATTTCCTTTCAGGATCCTGGATTTACAACTGGAACTATATTCGGGAAGCTCTGTATCCGTGTATTTCTTTCAGTTGTGTTGTGTATTATTTTTCCGCTGCTATGTATTTAAGTGTAATTTAAATCTCTAATATTTTCTGTTATATGTTATTTATTCATACTCTATTATATTTTTGTACTCTGATGTAAATTGTTGTAATAGCAATGATATGTGCTTCTGTTTTTGTTCTGATTGTCGTGTTCTCAACTCAATTCGTCTTCATCCGTCTCTTTGGAGATGGAGGGGGTTTGGGTCGTGTTATCTTGGTATCAAAGCTTTGGTTACAGAGCTCGAGAACAGGACATATTAGAACCGAACAAAAGAATTCACCAGAGATTAGTTTAGTAATATGCAATGGGAATAACTCGTTAGAGATAGGATCAGTAGCATCCTAGAATGAGTGTGAAGAGTATTATTTATTAAAAACAAATTTAATTTTGAAAATTTTATCTTATTATACGCATTTGAGTATATTATTTTATTTGATTTTGGACAATCGAGTATATGGAGATTTTGCATATACGTCTCGCGAATATATACTCGTAGTCTCAAATATGCTGGATAGATATAGAATCACACTCTAATCGTCCGGGGATAATTTTGGTGATTGATCGATCATCATTAGTATTTATGCTCGAGTTTCAAAAGTGGGATATTTATATGTTTCCAATTGATTGGTGTGAGAACCAAAACTTAGATAGGGTTTATTATTTGTGATTTGGCACTAAAAATGGGATTTTTGAATATGTATAAAAGTATACGCTTGAAAAGCTAATCAACTAATTGATTGATGATTGTGTTGTATGATAATTAGTGTGACTAAATAAAAATATTGGACTAACAAAACCAATAAGAAAATGTAAGGAAAATTTAACCAAAAAGAATCAAATATTGAACTGATTTAAAAATTGATTGGAATTAAATGCATCTACATGTATATACATTAAACAGGTCATAGCATGGAAGCTAAGAAGAGGAATAAAATTGTATGCCCGACAAATAGGTACATGATTACTGTTTTCTTGGGTGTGGATGATTTTATGAGTCGACTGGCTAGCCGCTTGACATTTTCTTTTTCTTTTGGATTGGTGAGGGCCCTGTGAGGCTAGTTGCAGTTTTAAAGGTCTCCCCGTACAAAGGAGGTTATGGAGAAATTTTTCGAAAATTTAGGGTGTTAGCCAAATTTTTGAGAAATTAGAAAATTCTAAGAAACAGAAAAGTTGAAGAATGAAAGCCAGAATGAAAGTTGAGTTGGTTGGTTAAACAACTTTCAGCTCCGTTCCTTTTCGAGGACGAAAAGATTTTAAGTGGGGGAGTTGTAACAACCAGGATTTTTAGAACCAATTTGATTTTATTTTAGCTATTTTAATGGATTTTCAAAATTTAAAATGATTTATTTTAAATATTAACGATTTAAAATTTTTATTTTAATCGAAGTTAGAAGGTATGAATTTATTTTAATTATAAAATTTAATTATAACGAACTCGAAATGGAACGGTAGTTTGAAAATTCGATTTTAAATTTTAAATGAAGGTACAAGATTCAAAATAAATCGGATTTCAGTGAAACAAGAAATATTTGAATTATTTAATTATATCTTTCTAACAAATGTGAAAAATCCAGATTCCATAATATAAATTGAAAGTTATGTCCAGTTTAAAATTCAGAATAGTCGCAATGGAATTTATATATATTTTAAATATATTATAGCCCTTTAAAATAGTCATTTTGCAAATGACCTCCGTTTTCGACTAAACCACTTTATTGGATCCGGAATGTCAAATTATTGCTAGATTACAATTTTCATAATTTTTGGAATTAATATGTGAGCACGACAAAAGAAAACATGTTTTATCAATTTTAGCTGAATTAGATCGAGCAGAAAATGACCATTTTTAAAACGGCCTCCAAATTTGACGAAATTAGCTTTGCTAGGACCGTATCGTCAAAACATAGATCGGTTTATTTTTCTGAGATTTTTGGAGTTAGTATGTGGCCCCGGTAAATTAAAATGTACGTTTAAATTCAATATATATTGATTTAGATTTTAAATTTGATAAAAACCTATCGAAACAACCGAGTTAGCTTATGAAACATATCCCATTGTGTCCGGAATGGTGATATTATGCTAGAGGCGACAATCATTGGGTTTGATTTGGAGTCTGGGGCAATATCAAGTAATTAATGAATTAAATAAAATAAATTGGGTATAAACGTGGACTAAACCCTAGGTCAACTCCTCTACAAGGTCAACCCACTTCGAAGCCGCACATCCAGGAGCGATTCAATGGCTGAACTGCCCAATTGTTTGTCTCGATTTTTCTCTCAATCCCCTAACTAAAATCGAAAAACTCCAAAGCAAAAATCCTTGCACTCAAGGAGATCTTCCTATTCATACTAGTGTTGTCATCGAGGGTGAAGAATATCGATGGAAATCATGCCTCAAAGGGGCTGCCGTCACACCCAAATTGTGGCGCGAGGAGGTGAACGTGTTGCCTCGAACTGTAGGCAGCGGTCGGCGTTGCAGGCGGCTCCGACGTGGTACCGTTGGATGACAGTCCGGTGGTCGGAATGTGGCGTGGGGGTGAGGGTTTTAGAGTCAACGATGGGTTCATGTACGTGCTTTTACGTGGGGCGTATGAAACAGATGGAAGAGAATGGTAATTAATAGTGAGTTTTTTAATGCAATTAGCTTATTTAATTTAAAATGTAATTAAATTTTAAATATAGATACCATAAAATTAAAAATGGGATTTTTAAAAGAATATAAATAGCTTTGTTTTTAGAATATAAATAGCTTTGTTTTTGGAATAAAAATAGCATGGTTTTTAAAATATAAAAATATGATTTTTTAAGCTATATACATCGTGTTAAAAATATAATTTTTAATTTATGTACGTTGTTTTTAAAATATATATAGAGTTGATAAAAATATGATTTTTAATATAGTGATAGCATCATAAAAATTTAATTTTTTTAATATATATATATATAACATTGAATTAAAAATGTGATTTTAATTAATATATATAGTACTCTTTTAAAAATATGAAATATATATATATATATATATATATATGTTATTATTTTAAAAATCTGAAATTTATATATATAGTATGTTTTAAAAATCTAATATTAATATGTATAGCATTGTAATATAAGAATATGATTTATTTAATATATAAAGCATGGTTTTAAAATATAAATAACATGATTTAAAAATGGAATTTTTATGTAAATAGATTTTCTTTAAAAATGTATTTTTATATATATTAGCATAAAATAAAAATAGGATTTTTAGTATATGTTAAGCGGTTTAAAAATGAAATTTTTAATATATATAACATTGAATAAAAAAAATCAGATTTTTATATATATAGCATGGTATTAAAAATGTGATTTTAAAATATATGAAACGTTATTAAAAATGTGATTTTTAATATAAACTGCGTGAAATAGATTACGTTGGAATCACGATGAAGAATACAACGCGCTGGAGCAAATCCAAAAACCATCCAATAAAGACCGAAGGAGTGGATCCCAATGTGAGAACTCTTTCTCACTCAAATTACTTTATAGTTAAATATATACTAGGATGCAGATGGGACTAAGAAGCCCCCGACACTATTTATTGTACAAACCATGATTGTTTGTTTGGATTGTGATTGCAATTGTTACTGATCGATATTGTTGTATATATAAAATTAATTATATAAAAATTATCATGAAAATAAAATAAAGGGTGCGTTTTTTACAAGTCCCTATTAACTTCTAAAATATAAAAAAAACCCGCTGATAAAAAGAATGTAAAATACATCCCTATTTTTGAAATGTCGCTGAAATAATTCCTTTACTACCCCTCCGTAGTATCAAAATCATCGTAAAAAGATTCGTATCATTTAATCATTCAACCCTAAAATCCATCGTTCAACAAAAAATCTGTTCACTGATGGCGGCGCACAAGTAGGGCAGACGCTTAAAGAAAAAAAATTAAATCTTTCAGTCAATTTTCACTTTGTGTATGTCGATCGGGTGAAGAAGCTTAAAATAATTCCCAGTTTGATCACAAAGTTCACCGATTTGGAGAGAAAGTAGGTAAAATTTTAATTTTCTTATTTTTCTATCATACGTCTGATAATTGAGCCATATTTTATATTAAAATATGGATTAACTTGGAATTGTTGCATAATTGTATGATCGAATACTAATATTCATGCAAATTTGTTTGGAACAATGGTTTCAGTTGCCAAAAAAATTTCGTTCTATCGTTTTATGTTGAATTTGAAACGTTGGTTGAAAAACTATCAGCATGTTCATGAATAAATGTATGCACTTAATCACAATTGTTGCATGTAAATGTGCAATTAACTGTTTTACACCAGAATTGCTACATTAATATATGAAAGTGGCAGATTGTTATGCATTATTGCATATCTGTATGCAAGAATTATGCAATAATTACAACAATATATGCAAGTAAGTCAACGCAAATGAAAAAACTGGAATACATACACATATGTGTGCAATAAAATTCATATATGTGCATAATATTATGAATTTAACTGCACTTTTTCGCTGTTTTCTCTGTTTTGTTGTTTTTACCGTGTTTTTAAATGTTTAACCATTTGTATGCATTCAAATTGTATGTAGTTAAATTGTATGCAGTTAATAATGGTGATGTAAAAATTATTTAACCATTTGTGTGCAGAGTCCAAATGTTGAAGAAGATTATGCAAATGACAGTGAGCAAAGAAGTGAGAACAAAGACATCGACAAGAAAGACGAATTCTACACTCCTGTAGCTGTTGATAAACGAAGAGCTATTCTTGCATACAAACTTTTCAAATGCGTAGCACATAGCTGGACAATAAATCACAAACTGACACAGAATTGGTTGCGGTCTAATGCAAAAAGATATATTGAAAATGAAAAGTTTGTTTTGTTTGTTTTTTTGTAAATAGGTGTTGTGATTTTATTGTTTAGTGACTGTGACTGCTTGGTTACAAATATGGAAAACAAATTTAACCTGGAAAATTATGTACTGAATGTAGTTAATTTGATTTTGCATGGTATTGTGAAATGATGAATGCTTGGGTACATGTTTTTGAGAAATTAGCATAGTTATATGCAGTTTTTATGGAAAACTGCAAATTTGAATCGACATAAAAGTATTTACTTCTTTATGCCTGTATGAAATTATTATATTTATTTGTAGACAAGTATGAACATTATTGAAATTGGAATTTTTTTTAAACTAGTATGAAAACTGCAAAAGAAATCTGCGTATGTGTTCGGTAGTATTCATATTACGTACATATAAACATGCAAAATACGTGTATATTTGCATACAAGGATGCAAATATAGTCAGTATATGCATACAAACAAGCAGATATTGCCAATATATACATTCAAGCATTTAGATTTTGTATAGTATAAACTGAATTACATTGGTTTTTTTGTGCACTGAATTAAGGTACTCTAATTTTACATTAAATTATATATACTTATGATTTCATGTGAATAGTATTAGTAATATATTGCATACATATATGCATGTTTCCAATATAATTTCATACGTACCTGCAAATATTTGTAGCAATACTCGAATGCATAAACAAAATTTCATATTATTTTAGAAAAAAATTACGAATTAAAAATGTAGGATTAGCTGATTAAAAAAAAAAATCAGATTTAAAAAGGGAAGAAATATTCAAAGTTAAAATGGAGTATGCATAAAAAGCTCAATTTTGAATACTTGCATGCAAATAAAGGAATACTTGCATACTTGTATGCAACAGTGAACAACACTTGTATACAGTATACAATTACAAGAATAATTTTGTACCAGTTTGTACCGACTATGAATATTATCATACATTTACTCAGCTATTCAAAAGAATAACAATTTTTTTATAAATATTCAATATAACTGCATACATCTATGCAAATATACATAATAAATGCATATTTTTAACCAACTATACATAATAATTGGATACACAAAATTTCTGAACAAAAATAACTGAAAAAAACACAGAATTAGTAGTAAGATACTGAAGTAAATTTAAACCAACACGTAAAATTTCACAACAGTATACAATTTAACCAAGTAAAAAAAAAAAAATTACAAAACAACATCTACTTGTATACTGAAGAACACATCCTTTAATCATGACCCAACTGCTTGCAAAAACTACATCTAGTCTTCTTCGTAAATTCACCTGCATATTTCAACAACACCAGCACACCTATATTTGCAGGGCCACCTGTTTGAAAAATCAAAAAATCAACATTAATGAGCCAAGTCTGCAGTATTCAAATAAAATTACAAAATCATAATCATATAATTATAACTAGATGCATACATATACACAAATAACATTACTAACTGTATATTTATATGCAAAATTTCAGAATATTTTGCACGTATTATTCTAAAAAATAGATCCAGAACGCGTATGTACTATCCAAACACACATAATATACCAATATTTGCATTATTATATGCTCATATACACATTGTATGCATATTTTTGTACATATATAAAGAATAGAGGAAGAAACATGCTGACGCCTTAATTTTTACTGTCGTACAATCAGCCACAAAAATGATGCTTGATAAAATAATTAAATTATCCTTCAATAAAATTAGAAAATTCCAGTAATTCAGAATAATGAATAAAAAAATCAATTGATGAAGTGAAATCAGTATACAAACTTTAAAAAAAAAAAACATCGCATATGTTACCTGAAGGGGGACGAATCCATTTAATACGCCGATGTTCAATCAACAAAAATTAATTGAAGAAGTGAAATCAGTATACAAAGTTTTAAAAATAAATAAATGGAATATATTACCTGAAGGAATTCGAAGATCATATATTTACAAATATATGTCCGCCGCCATTAACAGGAAAAAATATACCCATGAAGCAGCCGCCGCCATGGATGGTCAAAATTATGTTTCTAGAATAAATGGGACCTGTAATACGAAAACCCTAATACGTGTTTGGTATTAGATTAATAAGCCGTTAATTAAGGAAGAAGGGCAGTTCTGGAAATAAGAGAGGCGCAATTTAAAAATAAGGATGAAATTCATACGTTTGTTAATGGGAGGATGTGAGCCTAATTAAGTTTTAGTTTTAAGGATGTGACTCTAATATTCACTAAAATAAAATAGATATTCACTTATAAATCGGATGGTTTGTTTATGTACACCCATTTAACTGATATTGATTGGGACGATTAATTTTACACATCGCCCAACCACACAAATAATAATCAGTATTTGTTGTTTGAAAACCCCACACGGGTATTGGGATGATATTGGACATATACTAATCCCAATATTTAGTTGTATGTCGATCGATGGGTTGACAGGCTGTGATGAGCATTAATTATTTATTTTTAATGCTTATACAGTTGTAAATTGCACTCTGGATGATGGTTGATTGTGCATCATTATTGTTATGTACATGTATTGTATGAAGTCCATATAAATAACATTATATGGTAATTGATTGTGTCTGATTCCAATTCAAGAATAACGAATATTTTAAAATAATATTCAGTAAAGGCTTAAAATGTGAATTTGATGTCCGATTTTATATGGACACGAAAATATTGAAATATGTGGAGCCGTTTTGGTTAGTTATGCGCCATTTTAATGCGAACGATTTTTATATTGATTTTATTCATTTTTATAATGAATATCGAAAAGGAAATGATTTCAAAATTTGATATTTTGAAAATATTATCATTTAAATATTGTAATGATAAGGAGTATTCAATTTTGATTAAAATTGAAAAGGAAGTTAAAATCGTTTTAAAACGAATTTATAAAATACGTTTTAAATGGAAATTCACGAAATATATATAATATATATATTATATATATTTAACGGCTTGAATAGAAAGCGCCACGCCGCGACCGTTCGCGAATTTCGACCATTAACTTCGAATTGACATTAAGGGAGATCCGGCCGTCGGATTCTCCTAAAGCCGGAACCGTTGGGTTCGTATCGAAAAGAGCTTTCCAATGAATATAATAGATTTGAAATCTAACGGTTGGATTTGGAATTATATCCAAATTAAATTTGGAAAAGGTCGATATGGATGTAGTTCTGTGGCTGTTATTGGAAACTGACTGTACGGGCCTTGATAAAATTATTAAAAATATTAATAATTTTTGTAAACTCCTAACAAATGATTTGGAAAGAATTTGGATAAAAAATTCTACGCTTGTAGAGATAAAAATACATTTTTATCAAAATGAACTAGTTATTAACTAGAAATATAATCCACTAATTTTTAAATAAATAAATTGGATTTATAAAAGGGTTTTAATAAAACTAGAAATTTCCAATCTATAAATTGGAATGAATTTGAATAGAAATCATCTTCGGGAGATATTTCGATATTGGATTCCGTGATTATACTGATATTGTTGAGGAATTTGGAAGATATATATATATATATATATATCGTTATTCCCGATACGATATTTGTTGGTTTCAGAATTTGATATTGAATGTAGGCCGGTATAATTTCTATTTAGAGCCTTGTATTTAATATGAAATTGGATTTTGGGTTTGTCGTGAATGGTGTCTTTAATAACACTGTTCTTAAACCCAGTTGAGAAAATAATAGATCTTTTAATTAAGATTTAATGAAGCTTGCCAATTAATTAATATTTAATTGGAATTGAATTGAAATTGGATTACTGGGTTTATTGTGAACTGTGTTTTTAACAACATTCGTTCTTTAACCCTATTAACAGTGAAATGTGATTTGGAATATATAAATATTTTATTAAGATTTAATGGAAATGTTCCAAGTAAAATTTTCCAATTTAATATAGTAAATTGGAATTGAATGGAATTCGAGTTGGTAATAATCGAAGTGAGCTTCTGTGGAGGAAGTCGTTAATATATATGGAATTTAAATGGCTTTGTCGTTATTCCATTTATATTATTAGTCAGATACAGAAATTGGTATCGATTATATATTAATCTATTTCACGTGAAGATTCCATAATTAATGGAATGTGATTTTGGGTTTATCGTGAACTGTGTTTTAAATGATATTGGTTCTTTAACCCAGTAAAAGACAGGATTACATGTTTATCATCGTATTTCGAACTGTATTGTTGATCTCTGCTAAATATATATCTGTTTGGTGGCAGAGAACTTATTCTCTTGCTTAACACCCTTCTCTGAGATGTATGAGCTTAGAGGTTATATAACGGCAGAAATCAATGGTACGATGTAGATTGTCGATGCGGTATGTTTGGTTTCCCAAAGTTAAATAATCATTAATAATGATTGTTGGAAGATTAAAACACAGTAAAGTTTTAATGAATCTTTAATAATTTGAATGTGATAATTTAAATTATCAAATTTGGGAAATGATTGAGAATAGAGTATCACCAGTTTTGCTCCAAGCAATAGTTAAATTTTTAATTAGATTTGAACATGAAATGGTAATAAATGTACCGATAACATCGTGGTGTTAGATATGGAGTATTACTAGTTTTGCTCCATGGGATGAATAAGTAGGGATTGGGAAATAAAATAAATGATTACTTCGGTAAGGTTTGCTGATCCCGACTTGTCTAGAAAACCTTAATTTGGTTTAAATTGTGAAAATAATATTTGAATAAAAGAATATTCTGTATTGGAATGAGGCATATATTGTGTTTTTATAGCACTTGTTTATAAGATACGCGAGTTATTCGGAAAGACCAGGTTTATCCCATTCTGAATAATTGATACCACGATAAGTCGACGATGAAGATGGTGGTTGAAGACCAGAGATCTTCACATCGTTTGGATGATTACTGATGTCTTGATTGGGATGTACACCCAAGACAAGGTAATAAGTGGTGATCGTCCAGACGTACTTGGAGATCGACCGAATATGCGAGGGCCTCTCTCCTGTATTGGACATATGGGACGAGGAATAAAGTGCCTCCAATTTTGTTCAGACCCAGAGCGGACTTGCAAATGGATGGTGTGCCTGTCATTGATTTCTTTATACTATATTCGTTGATCTCTACTAAATATATATCTGATAGTTGGCGGAGAATTTATTCTCTTGCTTAACACCTTCTCTGAGACGTACGAGCTTAGAGGTTATATATTGGTAGAAATCAGTGGTACGGTATGGAATGACAGTGTGGCATGCTGAGATGCAAATGATCAAAGCTTTTGTTGAAAAGCAGAGTCTTGTGGTTGATGATCAAAGCACAACATTAATTAACATAGCTTGGTATAGCATTAATTCGTGACCTTCACACCCTGGTATGACGCAGAAACAGAACGAGGACTTCAGGGAAATGGACATATGTTATTTTCTAGCTAGGAGTAACGTCATAGTATGGAGCCTAGGCTGTTTACTCATGTGGATGTTGCTTATTATTACTTGATGGGAAGCGAGGCGCCTTGGATATATCAGTCACTATGGGATCAATGGATTTTATGGCCGATATACTGACCAGATTTTATGCCCCATAAGGCAGGTTAACATATAGTTTATGGTATTACTAATCATCAACGGATGACCAGCCCTGTCGCTAACCGCAGGTGCAGTTGCTGCTGTATCCTGAGACTCGGGCTAGGGAGTCTCAAATCGGTAAGGATGATCGCTTGCCCTGGTTCATAGATGGAAACCCACTTTCCAATACGTGATTTCACGATTTTAGTTGTAAATATATATTTGGTGACGTAATATTATGGTACCTATGCCGCCTATGATTGATACATATATTTGATGTTGATTACTTCATTTATAGTGAAATAAAATACGAAATTTCACGCACCAAACATTTTTGGCTATTACAAGGTAAAACTCTATCCTCGACTGCTGTAACAACCCGGAAATTCTAAGCCAGTTTTTTTTTTTTTGGCAATTTTAATGAATTTTTAATATTTAAAATGAATTATTTTAAATAATAACAATGAGAAATTTATTTTGGTATCAGAGCTTTGGTTTACAGAGCTCGAGAACAAGATGCATTAAAACCATACGAAAGAATTTATCAGATATTTGATTAGTAATATCCAATTAGAATGACTCGTTAGAGATGGGATCAGTAGTATCCTAGAACGAGTGTGAAGTGTATATTTTTCAAATGAAAACAATATTGTTTTGAAAAATTAAATCAATTCTACGTATTCGAATTTATTTATTTATTTTGAATTTGGACAATCCAATATATAAAGATTTTGCATATACGCGTCATGAACGTATATTCGAAGTTTCAATATACTGGATAGATATAGAATCACATTCTAGACACCCAGAGATGGTTCTGATGATTGATCGATCATCATCAGAACTTATGTTCGTGTTTCGAAGGTGTGATATCTATATATTTCCATTAGACTGGTGTGAGAACCAAAACTTACATAGATTTATTTGTTGTGATTTGGCATCAAAAACATGATTTTCTTTATATGTAGTAAAATTATGAATTTGAAACGTTAATCCACTAATTGATTGATGGTTGTGTTGTTTGTTTATTTGTTTGATAATTTTTAACCATTATGCTTAATTGAACCAAATATTGAATTGTATTGTAAATTATTTGCAAATGCATGCATATACATATATATATGTTTGAACAGGTAAATGGATTAGCTGTTGAGTAAAGAATTTATCTGCGTGCCCGACAAATAGGTAAACCTTAATGAGTTGGATGTGCACTTTTATTATTATATCAACTCCTGTGAGTGCCATTGGATGCAGAGTGCTGGTTATTCTGTGTGTAATTAATAAATGTCGCCATAGGATAGTAACAATTAATTTTGAACTACATGACATGGCATACTTCTTGAAGATAGGCATACTTCATCATATACCACATAAGCATTTGGAACTTGTGTGACGAGGTTGAAGATTTACCATACGAGCGAGAGGCTTGTATGGCGATGACTATATATTACAGGTTGAACTGATGACTGATATGGACAATATAAAATTGTAACGGTAAAATTGCCAGATTAATTAAAACCCCACACGGGTCTGGAGTTGACAATAATCACGTCTCTCTAGTCATTAGATACGGCACATGGATTATTTATTTTCCACACGGGACGAGGTGACGAGAATTTATTCTCTGGAGCAATTAAAATACACACTCCCTCAGGCTTTGACAGGGTGACGAGAATTTATTCTCTGGAGTTATTATCTATACACGCTCCCCTGTAAACACCAGAATATATCACTAATGCCGTCTATGATTGATATTCATGATTGAAAATGTTTTGACACTATACACTTATAATAGTATCAAATGATTTGTTTTTAAAACGTACCAAGCATGTTTGGCTATTATAAGGGAAAACCCTATCCTCCGGCTTGCGTTGCATTGTGTGATGGGACCTGGGTCTTATAATAGCTTCATTTTTCGAAAAAGCATTGCGTTGTTTATTTTATGCACTGTTATTCTTGGGAGGAAACCCGTTCCGTGTTATACGGCGTGGTCCCTTGAATTACTCCCTTTTAAAGTAAAGTTTAAATAACTGTTTTAGTTCTCACACCAGTCACCTGACTGACCTGGAGTTTATTGTTTTAACCTAAACTCTGGGTGCCCTTATTTTCGACACGGGCAGCTAGTAGTTTTGGTTTTGCAGATTTATATTCACAGGATCCTGATTTACAGCTGGAACGATGCTCAGAAATCTCTGTATCCGTGTATTACTTTCAGTTGTGTTTTCTATTGTTTTCCCGCTGCTATGTAATTTATTGTAATCTCTGATATTTATCGAATGTAATTTATTCATTATACTCTGTATATTCTTGTATCTGATGGAATTGTTGTAATAGCAATGAAATGTTCTTCTGTTTGCGTTCTGATTTGTCCTGTTCTCAACGATCAAGGCTTTTGAACGGTCTTTGTCGGTTTAACGACCGATTCAGATCGAGCGAAATTCCCGGCCGTCACAACTGCGTTTATTGTGTGATGGGACCTGAGTCTTATAATAACTTCATTTTTCTGTTTAGCATTGCGCTGTTTGTTTTATGCACTGGTATTCTTAGGGTTAAACCCGTTCCGTGTTATATGGCGTGGTCCCTTGATTTATCTAACTTTAAAAATCAAGTTAACAACTATTTTAGTTCTCACACTAGTCACATGATTGACTCGGAGTTTATTGTTTTAACCTAAACTCTGGGTTCCCCTATTTTCCACCCAGGCATCTAGTAGTTTTGGTTTTTGTAGATATTTCCTTTCAGGATCCTGGATTTACAACCGGAACTATATTCGGGAAGCTCTGTATCCGTGTATTTCTTTCATCGGTGTTGTGTATTATTTTTCCGCTGCTATGTATTTAAGTGTAATTTAAATCTCTAATATTTTATGCTGTATGTTATTTATTCTCTGTTATATTTTTGTACTCTGATGTAAATTGTTGTAATTGCAATGATATGTGCTTCTGTTTGTGCTCTGATTGTCGTGTTCTCAACTCAATTCGTCTTCATTCGGCTCTTCGGAGATGGAGGGAGTTTGGTCGCGTTAGCTTGGTATCAGAGCTTTGGTTTACAGAGCTCGAGAACAGGACATATTAAAACCGAACAAAAGAATTCATCAGAGATTAGTTTAGTAATATCCAATGGGAATAACTCGTTAGAGATAGGATCACTAGCATCCTTGAACAAGTGTGAAGAGTATTATTTATTAAAAACAAATTTAATTTTGAAAATTTTATCTTATTATACGTATTTGAGTATATTATTTGATTTGATTTTGGACAATCGAGTATATGGAGATTTTGCATATACGTCTCGCGAACATATATTCGTAGTCTCAGATATACTGGATAGATATAGAGTCACACTATAATCGCCCGGAGATAATTTTGGTGATTGATCGATCATCATTAGTATTTATGTTCGAGTTTCAAAAGTGGGATATTTGTATATTTCCAATTGATTAGTGTGAGAACCAAAACTTAGATAGGGTTTATTATTTGTGTTTTGGCACTAAAAATGGGATTTTTGAATATGTATAGAAGTATATGCTTGGAAAGCTAATCAACTAATTGATTGATGGTTGTGTTGTATGATAATTAGTGTGACTAAATAAAAATATTGGACTAACAAAACCAATAAGAAAATGTAAGGAAAATTTAACCAAAAAGAATCAAATATTGAACTGATTTGAAAATTGATTGGAATTGGATGCATCTACATGTATATACATGAACAGGTCATAGCATGGAAGCTAAGAAGAGGAATGTGACGATCCCAAAACCACGTACAGCGGTGTTAAGGATAATCATTGGAATATAACACATTAATCATCATTAGCAGAGTACAGATAATAACATAAACAGGAAATAGAATAATTTACACAAATATGACAGCGGAATCATATATATCACCACATCAGAGAGCACAGTGCAGGATACAACTTAGTGCATAATAATACATAATCAGTCTACATCGCATGTGGCAGAATCACATAAATAGAGAGTACATAAACGAAACATCAGTCTACATCGCCTGTGGCGGAATTATAATACATATATAGTAATGGCGGAAAAAATCATAGTCATCGCGGTATAGTCAAGCCTCGCCATGAGCCAAAAAGTGCACCTCTGCTGCGGTGCCAAGCCAAAATACGCCATCTACCTGATACTAGGCTGCCCGTGTGAAAATAAGGGCACCCGAGTTTGCAAGGGGAAACAAACTACGAGTCAGTCATGGGACTGGTATGAGAAATCTACTTAACTAATTATACAACAACAATAAGGCAAATCAAAGGACCACGCCACTTTCGCAGAACGGGTTTACTCCAATGAGTGCTAGTGCATGAAATAAAGTAAATTATTAAATCATCGCAATGCTTTTTATAAAAATGAAGCCATTATAAGACTCAGGTCCCATCACACAATGCAACGCAAGCCGAAGGATAGAGTTTTACCTTATAATGGCCAAGAAATGCTTCATACGAATAAAACATAAGTGTTTGATATTATTACTAGTGCATATATGTTTCAAAAACGATTTCAATCATAAATATCAATCATAGACGGCATAAATGACCCATACTACTATGTCGCCATACTAGTAATACAATCACATCGACAATTTCATTTTGGAAATTGGATTCCATCATGAGTCGCTGCAAGGGGCAAGCTCCTCTCCGTTCGAGACACTCTAGCAAATGTCCCACGACCGCACACAGCAATCCCTGGATCCTCCAAGGCCGGTCCTCTCTGACTTTTGAGGATTGGCAATTCCTGAACACACGTTTCCCGGTCCTTACAGACCTATAATCGAGGCGCCTCGCATTCCAACAACCACACAGGTGAAAAGTATATATATATGTCAGGGATGGCAAGTCACTGACACCACCATAGCTAGAAAGAAATGTCGTGCACTCCTTGGGTCCTTCTCCCGTTTTTGACTCATACCGAGGTGTGAGGCTCGCAAATCCACGCTATACACAAAGCTACGCCACACAGACCATGCTTTGATCATCAACCACAAGACTTTGCTTTGAAACAGAAGCCTTGATCATATGCCACTTAGGCGTGCCACACAGGCAATCCACTCCATGCGACTGATTTCTATCGATATATAACCTCTGAGCTCGTACGTCTCAGAGAAGGGCGTTAAGCAAGAGATTAATTCTCCGTCGCCAAACAGATATATATTTAATAGAGATCAATCATCACAGAACAAAATCCAATGTCAGACACACAGTCCATTTACAAGTTCGTTCTGGGTTTGAACGAAGCCGGAGGCACCATATTCCTCGCATATCCGCACAATCAACAATACGTCCGGACGACTACCACTTCAGCTCCTTCAAGGTAGCTACTCCAATCATGAGCATAAGTAGCGCCCATCCATCCAATGTGAAGATCATCGGTCTTGAACCGTCTTCAACTCTTCGACTTCTCACCGTCGATCGATTATTTGAAATGAGAATGAACTCGGCCTTTTCAAATAATCCACGTATATTTAGATTTTCAAATCAATTCTTCACATGGTTAAATTATTCAACATTCACATTTCAGTTCCTTAGTATAATTTTCATGTCAAACACATTCAATCATCGCACATCAAGCAAACCAAGCAAAATCGGTTTATTTCTATTCTATATCGTCTATAATATTTCATAACGATATATCGCCATTTTTATTTATTTAAAAACGGCCATATTTTAATTAAACGACGTTTCAGGTCGTTCCGAGGCACTGGCGTTGTTTTTCCCCAAATTTTTTTACACATATCTGAAAATCTAACCATTGGATCTTCACAAATTTTATATCATTAAAAAGATCTTTTCAAAACGAATCCAACGGTTTCAGTTTTGGGAAAATCCGACGGTCGGATCTTCCGCACTAGTCGTTTGAAGTTACGATTTCAAAATACGAACTGCAGCGTCGTTATTCAATTTAATTTAATTATAATTATATTTATATATAAATATAATCGATTCTGCCGCTGTTTTTCTTCAGATTCGAATTAAACATTCCAGACAATCCAGCCGTCGGATCTTTACAAAGTTGGTGCCGTTGGAAAGATATTTCCGAGGCGAACCCAACAGTTGCGGTTTCGGGTAAATCCGATGGTCGGATCTCCCGCACTAGTCGTTTGAAATCATGGTTTCAAAACACGAACTGCACGACCTCGATTCGTTTAAATTATATATATATATATATATATATATAAATATAAATATAGTTCATTCAGTGATTTCAATATCGTTTTCACTTCAAATATTTCACTAATGCCTTTAAATTTTGGAAAATTTCGCCATAACCTCCTTTGTACGGGAAGGGCTGGGAAAATTCCCTAATAGCCACACGGGCATCTCATCTCAAAAAGAAAAAGAAAAATCCAAGCGGCTAGCCAATCGGCTCATAAAATCATCACCCAAGCAAAACAGTAAACATGTACCTATTTGTCGGGCACACAATTTAATCCCTCTTCTCTAGCCTCTTTGCTATAACCTGTTCAATAAACATGACTATTTTATTTAGTTCCTATACATGTTAAAAATAATATTCATAGCAAACAAACATTTATTTCAACACTTGTATATTTTTAGCGAATCACATACATGATAAAAATGGCATTTTTATCATCTAAAATATTTATTCAACACATGAATGTTTTCAACACTTCATATTCTCAATAAAAATGTAATTTTTATTGTTTGATCTTTTTGTTCAACACATGAACCTTTTCAACATACGCACTTCTCAACACATGAGCATTTCCACACATGGATATTTTATATAGTTTGTACATATATGAAAAATGTAATTTTTATTGTTAAAACAATTTATTTATAACACGAATATTTTACATACTTCATATATATAATAAAAATGTGATTTTTATTGTTAAACACTTTATTCATTCAACACATGAATTTAATTTTCAACACATGACTTTTCAACACATGAGCATTTCCACACATGGATATAGTTTCAACACATAACTTTAGTTTCAACACATGAAAGTAATTTCAACATATGAAAATAATTCTAACACGTGAATATTATTCAAAATTTCGGCAGCATAACGGCAGGGTAGTTAAAACCGACACCGTCCCGAGTACGGCTCCTCGCTCTACCTTAAAACCTCGCGGTTTTTGACAATGAGGATTTCATACATCTAATTCGCACGCAGGCGAGTATGATTTTTCTTTTCCACAATTTATTTCAAATTTGTTTCAATCACCAATGGGTATTTTTCAACCACAACCAAACAATATCAACCACAAACAATTCTATCAACCATTCGCATTATTCACCAATTTTTTCACACCAATTCACAATCAATAAATATCGTCCATGGTTTGTGGACGAGGGGAGTGTATATATATATATAGGTATATTTTATTTCCATTCCAACACACGTATCATTTATACAATGCATGTATAATTCATACTTCGCTCATATAATTTATACAACGCATGTACATGAGGTATATAACACGTATATAATTTATATATGACATTTCAATTCACATTTCAGTTTAGAAATCTCACATTGGTTTTCGAGATGCTAAAAATCGTAGCTAGCTCAGAAAAATCCGCGGTATCTTCTAGATTGTAGAGAGCGTCCTTGCGGTCACGATGTTTCCTGTTTCATCGAATTTCGTTAACAAACCATAAAGATATGATTTTTCAAAGTTTGCAGCACTAAAAAGTGTTACTTTCAGTTCAAAGATAATAAAGCCGTTACCTTTCAATGTTTGTTCAAAACTAGCTTTTGATTTATCGAACAAATGGTCACACGATATTGGAATCAGCTTGCACCACGTCGAAGAGGGTCGAGGGGGCTTCAGGCGCGTGGCGGTGGTGTTCAACTCGGTGGGGCCCAGCGTGCGTGGCGGCGCACGAAAGTTCCGGGCTTTGGAGGGGGAAATCTCGAGGTAGGAGCAACGATAGGGGGAGTTCTTTATATGGATTTGAAGAGGGGGAGGAGAATTACAAAAAGTTCAACTGGGTGTGGGGAAGATTCGGCCTGTGGTAATCAGAAATCGCCTAGGAAGCGGCGAAAGGAGTTCCGCCGTCGAGATCGGGTTACTGGGAGGGGGGTTTGAGATTTTTTTTTAATTTTAATTATGAATGGAGAAATCCTATCGGTCAATGGTTTTATTAAATTTTAAAATAGTGTTTCTCCACACGAACACCAATTCAAACCCAACGACTGTCGCTCCTAGCTAAATACCCTGATCCCGGACACAATGGGATATGTTTCGTAGGCCAATTCGACTGGTACAGTCAGTTATTCTTCAAATTAAAATATGAAACATTCAATATTCGATTTGAACGAATATTTCAATTTGCCAAGGACACAAACTAATTCGAAAAATTCCAGAAAAATAAATCTAGCTATGTTTTGACGCTACGGTCCCAACAAAACTAGTTTCGTCAAATTCTGAGACTGTTTGAAAAATGGCCATTTTCTGGTCGATCCAATTTAACAGAAATTAACCAAACACGTTTTCTTTTTCCACGCTCGCATACTAGCTTCAAAAATTATGAAGTTTGAAACCTAGCAATAATTTGACATCTCGGATCCAACAAAAGTGGTTTCGTAGAATTCCGAGGTCGTTTGCAAAATGTTTATTTTCAAGGGCTATATATTCTCTATAGCGACCTTTCTGAAAATTCATTTGGCCATAACTTTTGATTCCCGCTATGAAACTTCGATTTTTCAGACCCATTAGAAATATATTCATAAACAGATTTAAATATTTTTGGTTTCACTAAAATCCGTTATATTTTCCACCCGGTACAGCCAGTTAAAGTGTGAATTCTAATTTTCAAACTGCCACACTATTTCCAATTCATTATTTTATTGAAATATTCTATTTCAATTGTCTAAATTTCTTTAAAATATCCAATTGAAAAAATTTTAATTGGCTCGTATTTTCAGGGTTGTTACAATGAATAAAATTGTATGCTCGACAAATAGGTACATGTTTACTGTTTTCTTGGGTTTGGATGATTTTATGAGTCGATTGGATAGCCGCTTGGCTTTTTATTTTTCTTTCTGTGAGGCTGGTTGTGGTTTTACAGGTCTCCCCGTACAAAGGAGGTTATGGCGAAATTTTTCGAAAATTTAGGGTGTTAGCCATATTTTTGAGAAATTAGAAAATTCTTAGAAACTAAAAAGTTGAAGAATGAAAGCTAGAATGAAAGTTGAGTTGGTTAGTTAAACAACTTTCAGCTCTGTTCCTTTTTGAGAACGAAAATATTTTAAGTGGGGGAGATTGTAACAACCAGGATTTTTAGAACCAATTTGAAAATTTTATTTTAGCTATTTTAATGGATTTTCAAAATTTAAAATGATTTATTTTAAATATTAACAATTTAAAAATTTATTTTAATCGAAGTTAGAAGGTATAAATTTATTTTAATTATAAAATTTAATTATAACGAACTCGAAATGGCGCGGTAGTTTGAAATTTTGATTTTGAATTTTAAATGAATGTACAAGATTCAAAATAAATCGGATTTCAGTGAAACAAGAAATATTTGAATTATTTAATTATATCTTTCTAACAAATGTGAAAAATCCAGATTTCATAATATAAATTGAAAGTTATGTCCAGTTTAAAATTCAGAATAGTCGCTATGGAATTTATATATATTTTAAATATATTATAGCCCTTATAAATAGCTATTTTGCAAACGACCTCCATTTTTGATGAAACTACTTTTGTTGGATCTGAAATGTCAAATTATTGCTAGATTCCAATTTTCATAGTTTTTGGAATTAATATGTGAGCATGGCAAAAGAAAACGCGTTTTGTCAATTTTAGCTAAATTGGATCAAGCAGAAAATGAACATTTTTTAAAATGGCCTCCAAATTTGGCAAAATTTATTTTGTTAGGACCGTATCCTCAAAACATAGATAGGTTTATTTTTCTAAGATTTTTGGAGTTAGTATGTGGCCCCAGTAAATTAAAATGTACGTTTAAATTCAATATATATTGATTTATATTTTAAATTCAACAAAAACCTATCGAAACAGTTGAGTTAGCTTATGAAACATATCCCATTGTGTCCGGAATGGTGATGTTATGCTAAAGGCGACAATCATTGGGTTTGATTTGGAGTCTGGGGCAATATCAAGTAATTAATGAATTAAATAAAATAAATTGGGTATAAACATGGACTAAACCCTAGGTCAACTCCAATACACGGTCAACCCACTTAGAAGCTGTGCCTCCAGGAGCGATTCAATGGCTGAGCTGCCCAATTGTTCGTCTCGATTTTTCCCTCAATCCTTTAACTAAAATCGAAAAACTCCAAAGCAAAAATCCTTGCACTCAAGGAGATCTTCCTATCCATACTAGTGTGATCATCGATGGTGAAGAATATCGATGGAAATCATGCCTCAATGGGGCTGCCGTCACACCCAAATTGTGGCGCGAGGAGGTGAACGTGTTGCCTCGAACTGTAGGCAGCGGTTGGCGATGCAGGCGACTCCAACGTGGTACCGTTAGATGACAGTCCGGTGGTCGGAATGTGGCGCGGGGGTGAGGGTTTTAGAGTCAACGATGGGTTCATGTACGTGCTTTTACCTGGGGCGTATAAAACATATGGAAGAGAAAGGTAATTAACAGTGAGTTTTTTTATGCAATTAGCTTATTTAATTTAATAAGTAAAATGTAATTAAATTTTAAATATAGATACCATAGAATTAAAAATGGGATTTTTGAAAGAATATAAATAGCTTTGTTTTTAGAATATAAATAACGTTGTTTTTAGAATAAAAATAGCATGGTTTTTAAAATATAAAAATACGATTTTTTAAATTATGTACATCATGTTAAAAATATAATTTTTAATTTATATACGTTGTTTTTAAAATATATATAGAGTTGATAAAAATATGATTTTTAATATAGTGATAGCGTCATAAAAATTTGATTTTTTTAATATATATAACATTGAATTTAAAATGTGATTTTATTTAATATATAGTATTGTTTTAAAAATCTGAAATATATATATATGTTATTATTTGAAAAATCTGAAATTTATATATATAGTATGTTTTAAAAATCTAAAATTCATATGTATAGCATTGTAATATAAGAATATGATTTTTTTAAATATATATAGCATAGTTTTAAAATATAAACAGCATGATTTAAAAATGGAATTTTTATGTAAATTGATTTTCTTTAAAAATGTGATTTTTATATATATTAGCATAAAATAAAAATAGAATTTTTAGTTTACGTAAAGCGGTTTAAAAATGAAATTTTTAATATATATATATATATATAACATTGAATAAAAAAAATCTGATTTATATATATATATAGCATGGTATTAAAAATGTGATTTTTAAATATATGAAACGTTATTAAAAATGTGATTTTTAATATAAACTGCGTGAAATAGATTACGTTGGAATCACGATGAAGAATATAACGCGCTGGAGCGAATCCAAAAACCATCCAATAAAGACTGAAGGAGTGGATTCCAATGTGAGAACTCTTTCTCACTCAAATTACTTTATAGTTAAATATATATTAGGATGCAGATGGGACTTAGAAGCCCTCGACACTATTTATTGTACAAACCATGATTGTTTGTTTGGATTGTGATTGAGATTGTTACTGATCGATATTGTTGTATATATAAAATTAATTATATAAAAATTATCATGAAAATAAAATAAAATAAATATTCACTTACAAATCAGACGGTTTGTTTATGTACACCCATTTAACTGATATTGATTGGAACGATTAATTTTACATATCGCCCAACTACACAAATAATAATCAGTATTTGTTGTTTGAAAACTCCACACGGGTATTGGGATGATATTGGACATACACTAATCCCAATATTTAGTTGTATGTCGATCGATGGGTTGACATGCTGTGATGAGCGTTAATTATTTATTTTTAACGCTTATACAGTTGTAAATTGCACTCTGGATGATGGTTGATTGTGTATCATTATTGTTATGTACATGTGTTGTATGAAATCCATATAAATAACATTATATGGTAATTGATTGTGTCTAATTCCAATTCAGGAGTAACGAATATTTTAAAATAACAAATATTTTAAAATAATATTTAGTAAAGGATTAAAATGTGAATTTGATGTCCGATTTTAAATGGACACGAAAATTTTGAAATATGTGAAGCCGTGTTGGTTAGTTATGTGCCATTTTAATGCAAATGATTTTTATATTGATTTTATTCACTTTTATAATGAATATCGAAAAGGAAATGATTTCAAAATTTGATATTTTGAAAATATTATCATTTAAATATTGTAATCATAAGGAGTATTCAATTTTGATTTAAAATTGAAAATGAAGTTAAAGTCGTTTTAAAACAAATTTATAAACAATTTATAAAATAAGTTTTAAATGGAAATTCATGAAATATATATATTATATATATTTAATGGCTTGAATAGAAAGCGCCGCGCCGCGGTCGTTCGCGAATTTCGACCATTGACTTCGAATTGACATTACGGGAGATCCGACCGTCGGATTCTCCTAAAGCCGGAACTGTTGGGTTCGTATCAAAAAGAGCTTTCCAATGAATATAAGAGATTTGAAATCTAACAGTTGGATTTGGAATTATATCCAAATTAAATTTGGAAAAGGTTGTTATGGATGCAGTTCAGTGGCTGTTATTGGAAACTGACTGTACGGGCCTTAATAAAATTATTAAAAATATTATTAATTTGTGTAAACTCCTAACAAATGATTTGGAAAGAATTTGGGTGAAAAATTCTACATTTGTAGAGATAAAAATACATTTTTATCAAAATGAACTAGTTATTAACTAGAAAGATAATCCAATAATTTTTAAATAAATAAATTGGATTTATAAAAGGGTTTTAATAAAACCAGAAATTTCCAATCTATAAATTACAATGAATTTGAATAGAAATCATCTTTGGGAGATATTTCGATATTGGATCCCGTGATTATACAGATATTGTGAGTTACGAACTACCGCGCCATTTCAAGCTCGATTTATAATTATATAAATATATGTCGTTCAAACATTTAGTTTCAATAACGAATTCAATATTAAAATACATTAATATTCCAAATAAAATATTTAAAATAATAAATTAAATTAAATATTTGACTATCATAAATACGGGACATTACATTCTTTCCCCCTTAATAGAATTTCGTCCCTGAAATTACTAAGGTAGAAAAGGTGTTATAAGCCCATTCACTCTTCAAAATACCAATTAATTCCAAACCGAAAACTAATTTAGTGCGGTAAAATAAATTTTTCAAAAATATCGTAAATTTTCTAACACCTTAAATTCCCGGAAAAATTCGGCAGATTCTCCCGCGTACGGAGTGACATCTGCGATATTGTAGGAACAAATAATGCATATACATCGCGGTCGGAAAACAAATTCAAAATCCAAAAATTTATATGTTTCTGAAGGCGTACCTTTTACGAGCGCTATTGAGCATACTTGCCCAATTTGTTTCGATCTATTCAACCAAAATCTAATCCTCTAGACTTCTGGCACCTATATATAACTCATTCAACATGTAAGTCACAAATACATGAAATTATTTAAACAACACGTCATTTATTAACAAGTAACTACACCAATTCCCAAAAATCAAACATGAGCATCATTTCACATGTAAATACCGGTTTTAATCATCCAGTTCAATTCATATGCCATTTCATTTCAATTTATAATACTGAAAAATTAGTTTTCAAATTTTCATTAAACCATTTAATGAATTTTATTCAACCAACTTATCATCTAATAAACAAACATTGCACGATTAACAACAATACACCACTAATTTAATCAAATCAATTGAATTTATATTCAATTTAATATTCACTTTGGCTTTCACATATTTGGACATCGATCGATTAATATCCGTTTGATTTCTATTTAATTATCATCCATTAAAATTTCAAATTCTATATCAAATTTATTTAATTTAATTCCTATATCATTCTAAGTTTTTAAGTACACTTAACAAAGTTAAGTTTCAATTCAAATTTCCAATCCAATTTGAATTCCATTCAAATCAATCAAACACACCAACAAATATTTCAATAATTTAATAAAATTATTTTTTTTTCTATACAAAAATATAATTTGGGTAAAATTATTTCATTTGCCCTCTTTTCAAAACAATATTGTATCAACTGATAGTTCAGTGCTTCTCAACACTTAAATCGATCAACAACACAATACAAAACATTTGTATATAAAATTTACAAATACGCTCTCATATATATACACGCAATCTCGATCCAGGGTATTACTAACCCTGATTACTCGATAGAGATGGGGTTACCCATAGAGCCAAGGTTACTGCTAAACTAACAGCTCTGATACCACTGTAACGACCCAGTAGATTTTCGACCCCGAAAATCAATATAAATACAATTACCAAATGCCATGCTGACTTTCCAAGCACCGAAAACATAGGAACATTATTAGAAAGAAATCAGAGGATGAGATAAGAATGAAAGAAATATAAGAACAGAAGAAGAAGAATACATCACAGAATCAGAGTTTCACATCGCGGTGGAACAAAATATAATATAGAAATAAATCTTTATAGAGAGCTTTAAATAAAAACATACAATCATCAGTGTACATCAACACATATGAACAGTTATATTAATCTGTCCTCATATACAACACACAACAAAATAAATACTAGATATCTTACGTTTGAACACCTCCATCTCGTCTTTGAACTTCGTAATATCCAATTACTTGAACATGTATGACCCGGTCTAACCCAAGCATTACAAACGATTGGTCAGTCTGGTGGACCAGAGTGAGAAAAACACACTTAATTTACAACAACATTCAGGTTGATTTTAAAGCTAAAATCTTTTCGAGAAAAGGGTAATCGTAAGTCCAAATCCACACATAAATAAGGACGGTTTTTACCTGATGATAACCCAAAACAAATTTTGAAATCAATATCTTTTCTGATATTATAATAGTGTCTAAATACAAATAAATATCAATCTAGCAGAACGCTTGCATCTCACGCTCTACATATATAGTATAAAATCAAAACTGCGGACGCTTATTTAGGAATGGCAATGGGGCGGGTTGGGATGGGTTTCTCGTGCCCCAGACCCGACCCGGACTTTTTAAACTCCGCCCCAGACCCGCCCCGTAAACCCGGTGCAGGTCTATAATTTATCCCCGTACACGAAACCCATACGGGTCACGGTAGACCCGACCCTCCCCACGACCCGGTGATATTGTGTTCTATTGTACGCAAATTTATATACTTATATTTTTTATCACTAAATGATTAATTGTATACATATTATAGTGTGTTCATAATGATAGGAGAATATAATAAAATGAGTTATAAGATAATAGTTCAAAATCTATGCATTTGTTATAGTTATTCAGTCATGAAAACAAAATGGGTTCATTGGTTCAGTATTCAACATCACATTGGCATTTTTAATTAGAAATAATTAACGAATTGTTAATTAAAACTTCTAAATCTTTCAATAATTTAAAATATGGTATTTACTTCTAATTTTTATATACAGTGTCTTCAAAACAATTTCACCATAATACTTAGACCAATATCTTATAACATATTCAATTTGCAATTAACTCTCTTTTTAAACATTTGCTATTAATCTATAATTAGGAAATCCATTCAACTTATTCCTCGTAAAACAACGTTACGACCATCCTTTTTCATTTTCCTTTTCCTTTGGAATCATCATTATATATTCTCGTATCTTTTTAATCTCCTTTACTTCGGAACTCTCGTTATATATCCTCCAAAATTTCACCAATAATGTTGCATTATTGCTTCTCTAATGGAAATAATAAACTGTTACTAACCTCTTTACCATTACCAACTAATATCATCCTCAGATAATCCTGAAGTCATTCAAGTTGGGATAATTTTAGTAACTCTCATACCTTGATCAACAACGTTCTTACCTTAAGATAAATATGAGTTGTAATCCAAAATCGATATTCCATTTTAATATCAAACACACTTCCTATTCAACTATTTAATTTAAAAATATGGTTTTATAAAAGCCTTCTTATTTTTGAAAATCACCTTTTTCGAAAATAATCATTATTTCATAATTCATTGATTAAGAAATTTCTTATTTAACATCACTTTTTTACTTTTACATCTTTAAACAATTCGTTTTATAAAAATTCGGATTCTTGTTCCAAAATCTTACTACTCATTTCTTTACCAAATTCAATTTAACTATTCCTTTGTAATCCTTTCAACCATTTCCTGTTGGATGATCTTACTTCAATTTCCAGTCATTTTACCTAATTCAATTTACTAATGAATGTTAATTTACAATTAACGCTTTAACTGCTTACCTCTTTTTACAGACTTCGTTTATATAACATTGACTTAATATCAACCCTTTAATCTCAATTTCTTTTATTCAATTCAATTATTAAGTAAACATTTAATTTAAGCTATCGTTTTCGCTTAAAATTCTTTTTATAACTTCGTCATAAAAACTTTGTTTTAAATATAAAACCGTTCACAAATTCTTTTAATAATTCAATTAGATTTCATCTCACTTCGATTACTTCGTAAATGAATTTCAATTAAAAAGTAATTTCTTAAATTATTATTAATCCCATAATAATTTACTTCAACCATTAACTACGGTAGATGAAGTTAATTTATTTTTTAATTAAAATAAATAACAATTTCTTTTTTTAAATCTTATTAAAACAAATAAAACTATTTTATTAAATTAATTCCAAACAAACTGGTTTAAAAATCAATAATAGTAAAAACGGTTGACTTCGCCAACCTAATCATGTTGATCTCGTGAGTTAATTTCAATTTATCGTCCTTTAAATTAATTATTTAATAATTCCATTTAATTGTTTCTTAACAAAACAATTATCCAAACTTAACCGTTATGTTATTTTTCTTTTCATTTTCCTATAATTCTGATTGACATTAGAATCTTCTTTATATAATCATTTTAATAACCACTTATAAACTTAATTAATAACAATAAATATTTATTTCCTTTTTATAAATTTTTATTCAAATAATAGTTAAAAATCCATTTTCAGTTAATAAACAAATTTTATACCTTCATTTCGTTGATCTACCTGACGGTAAATCAATATTTATAAAACGATTGTTTTTATAGGCCATATGATGCCAATTACTCAACCAATTCCACCCATTGGTTAATATTATAATAAACGGTGTTGTGATTCAACAGTCAATAAACAAATCAGTCAATTACTCAGGTTGCTCAAATAGTTTATGTAATTGTGATATGAAAATAAATAATAAATTTGAGGAATCCTGTAATGACCCGGGATTTCGACCAACTAATTTTAAATATTTAGAATGGATTTAAATATTTAGTTGATAATATAAATGATTTTTTTAATTTATGTTATCGATTTAAATATCGATTTCGATTTAATATCATATATATTAAATTATCAAAATAAGGAATCAGCAAATAACTGAATTCGAAGTGAAAACTGATTTGAAAACAGTTCAGATAATCAATACATAATTCTATTTGAATTAGAACAATAATATTCAATAATTATCAAAGAATTTAAATGGTTTGAAATTTAAATTAAATCGATTTAAATTAATATTTGTTCGGGATGATCGAACTGGACTTCGATACTTATCCCAGTGGGTTCAGAATAGTGGTTTTACCCTATAATTGATAGTTGTTGGGTTCAGAAAGGAGTTCGCAGTCAAGGGGATTTTAAATTAAAGGACACCGTTTCAATTATAATATAATATAAAATATCTGGTTGGGTGGTTAAAACAAAACAACAAGGCAAATTAAAAAGGGACGGTGGCCTTCTCTCCTCCTCAAAAGTTCGGCGTTGCTATTGGATTTCAGAACCACAAGAGCAGATTTAAACGTGGCCTTCTTTTCTTCCACCACTTTCCTTTATAAAATCACGATGAACCCTGCTCTCATTCCTTTTGTTTTCGTTCTCTGGCAAAGTAAAAACAAACGCTTCCGTTCAATTAAAAAAATAGGTGAGATAAAATCCTCAAAACAAATCGATTTGCTTCCCATCTAGAAATCGATTCATTCCGTATTCAAATCTAGGGGACTTCAGACATCATGGTGGTTTGTGGGGCTCGACAGTCCGAGCGCAACCTAGGGTTGAGGCGTTAGTTGTCGAGTTGGTGCTATCGGGGAGCGCTGTAAGGATTGAGGGTGACGAGTTCGATTTCTTGGTGTTTGAGGGAGGTTCGCGAATTCATCGCGGTAGGTGGTTATTGGGTGTCGCAAGTCTCGGTTAGGGTGCGAGTTTTACTGGAGCAGTGGAAGAGTAAAGTTCGACGTTGATAGGGATCGATGGAAGGTGAGTCACTGCTGGTTGTGGGAAGGCTGACGTTGGTGGGTGATAAGATGAAGTGGAGTTTTTGAACTGTATTGTTTAGTCTTGAGTTCGGAAAATTGTATGAAGGAGGAAACGTGGTCTTTAATGAAAGGGGGAGGGTGTATTCGTTCATTTGAAATACTGGGCAGCGTAGTAAAAAGTTGGAAGAGACATACGGAGAAATCACTGTGAAATCAATATAATTGGCTTCAATGAATATTCGACAAATAAATTCCTGGTGAGTAAATCTCACCTTTTATTTAGAAATTATTATTTTTAGTGTTAAAAATAATTGTTATGCTTGTTGAATGCTGTTTGGTTGATTTAAATATATATATATATATAGTTATTTAGGCTCAACTATTATATATATATATTGGGTTGATGATTGGTTGGATTCCCGCAATCTCATTAGCGGATGCCCGCGGTACCATAGCGGATGATTACCCTATACGCCCCACGCTATGATTAGTGGATGACCTTCATACCGCGATATCCTGCCTCGAAGCAGGATGGGTATTACTATGTTGACTAACATCTGTGGATGCAGGAAAACAGGTTGGAGGAATCCAACTGGATTCCTCAAAAATATATATTATCTGTTGTTTGTTTGATTTCATATATATTCATATATGATGTGTTAAAAATCAAATGATTGAAAATTGGTTGATTTGATTGTTTAAAAATATCCCTGGGGCTTGAATATTGATTTATAAAAATATCGAAAAGGGTATTTGAAATTTAAAAGGGGAATTCTATTTTTATAAATAGAATTTGAATTTTAAATAAGACTATAGAAAATATTAACTTGTTTTGAAGGTATATAAAACAAGTAATCGAATTTATAAACTTTGTTTATAAATGGAAGATGGGATTTGAATCGAATTTATAAACTTTGTTTATAAATGAAAATATGGGATTTGAATTGAATTTATAAACTTTGTTTATAAATGAAAAGATGGGATTTGAATCGAATTTATAAACTTTGTTTATAAATGAAAAGATGGGATTTGAATCGAATTTACAAACTTTGTTTATAAATGAAAATATGGGATTTGAATTGAATTTATAAACGTTGTTTATAAATGGAAAGGTGGGATTTGAATTGAAGTTATAAACGTTGTTTATAAATAATGCCGAGAATTCAAATGGACTTTGAATATAAGGAAACTATAGAGATTTGAATAATCGAATTCAAATGGACTTTAAACTAGAGATTTGAATAATCGAATTCAAATGGACTTTAAACTAGAGATTTGAATAATCGAATTCAAATGGACTTTAAACTATAGATTTGAATATAGAAATTCAAATGGACTTTAAACTATAGATTTGAATATAGAAATTCAAATGGACTTTAAACTATAGAATTTGAATATAGAATTCAAATGGACTTTAAACTATAGAATTTGAAATATAGAATTCAAATGAAGTTTTAAATAAAGAGAATTCAAATATAATTGAATTGGAATTTGAATAGAGAAGTCAATAAGGAAACGAGAGTATGAGTATAATTAGAATTTGTTAATATGCAGTTAAAATATATTTGAACATGTCATGTTCAAATATGAAGGTGAAATAGACTGAAAAGTTAAGTAACAGATTTAATTAACAAATTGAGTTAAAACGATTGGTATAGTTAAAATAGATTGGACAGGTATAGACATACAGGAGACAGGTATGGAATAAAGTATAGAAGTGAAATAAATAGAATGCCCGACAAAAAGGTACGTATTTAATTCATATATGAGATTTTATGCGCCGTATCGGCTAGCCGCTTGGCTTTTTCTTTTTCTTTTTGAGATGAGAAGGACCGGGAAAGCTATTTGAAATTTCCCGATGCTCCCAGTACAAAGGAGGTTATGGCGAATTTTTCCGGGAATTTAAGGAGATAGAATATTTTTAAGATAATTAGATAGTTAGAAATTAACATATCAAAATATATAGAAGTCGATAAGAAAACGAACTTAGAAATAGAATAGTATAATAAAAAAGGAAGGCTAGGAATAAAATCTAGTAAGAATAGAAAGAGAAAATGTATATGTGTTTAAAGGTGAATAATCAGTTATATGGTATTGATTATTCGAGTAAGTAGTCTTGTCTGTTTTGACGTTAAATGTTATTCAGTCAAGGTCTGAGAGGTAATTATACCCCAACTTGGTTGATTTCATGATATACCGATAAGTAGCAAGATTCAGGCTCGAAGATCAATGTGGAATAAGAATTAGTTGAATACTGTATTTGGGTTGTCGTAACGATGTTTTACAAAACATCTGTTTTAACCCAAATATGTGCAAAGCTTGGAAATAGAATAATGAACGTTTCCTAAGTATAGAAATAAACAAGATTGGAAAAGAGAAAAGTAATTGGAATATTTTCCAATTATAAATAACATAAATATTTTCTAAAGTTTAGAAAATAAAGGAAGGCGATATATGGAAATGTTTTCCAAATAACGTATAAGGCCAATATGGTTATTGAAAATATTTGGTTGACAAATATTGATAAAGAAATAGAGAAGTGATTTAATTAATGTAATATTAATTAAGGGCTCACTGATTTGTTGGATGTTTGGATGAACACTTGTTTTATTCGATAGTTAAATCATCGACTATCGAAACACTTGTTTTTATTCGATAGTTAAATCACAGACTATCGAAGTTTTGACCATCGTTGTCAATATGGAGAGACCGGTTGGATTATTATCCGAAGAACCACTCCATATCGGCAGTAGCGTGCGAATCGGATTATATAAAGATAATCGAAGACGGCGTAGAGTGCAAGGACTTCTTCTATTAATAGAAATAGTGCCTTCGGTTCATCCTGTTCCTGGATGACTTGTATGGATGAATGTCTGACAGAGTATTTCCAGAAAGGTCACGTACATTGATTTCTTCAACCGTACCAAGAGTGGAAGCGGAGAAGGGCACTTCTTTAGCTAACACGTAATGTACTGTTGTAGACGTCAATTAGTGATTTTCGATGGATCTGACAATGTGGCATTCGAAGTGAATCTGATGTGATGATACAGCGTAACCTCTGGCCTCAACAACCAGGAAATGACAAAAATCGGGCAGGCAGCATGGCTAAGTCGGTCGCTCCGAAGTAGGGTGTATAATCACCTATCTAGAGAATATTCATTTGCTTCTTTAATCTATCAATGCTGTCCCATATATATATATATATACGAGAACGGTTGCTGATCCCAACCGTTGGTGATATACATTCGATACACTTAAGCGAAATGAGTGGTCGGTCATGTGTGGCTGAGTTGCAAGATGTTCTTGTTGAACTCCAGTGTATCGTTCCTAGAGTACACTGATCAGAAGGTGGTTCCATACCTTGTCATAGTTGGAAATCCATTACCCAATACGTGCTTGCGGTTTTGATTGTATATTATATATGTGGAACGTGAGATGCAAGCGTTCCACTAGATTGTTATCTACTTGATTTAGACATTATTATAATATCAAAAGAGTTTTGATATAAAGATAAATCACGTGTTTGGATTCTCATAAGGGAAAAACCCGTTCCGTGTTATATGGCGTGGTCTTATGAGATATCATTTAGTTTTCTGAAACTGTTTTAAACTGTTTACTCATACCAGTCCCATGACTGACCCGGAGTTTACTTTGTTGTTTTCCCTAAACTCTTGGGTGCCTAAATTTGTACGGGCAGTCAAGTAGTCGGGAATTTACATATATACTGGAAGAGCTTGGAGCAGGAGGCTTCATGATCATATAGCTTAGTTATTTCTGCTGTGTTGTAAGTGATGTACTTTGATATTGATGTATATTCAAGTACAGATGTATATTTCAAGTTATGTTATATATATTATATGTTATTCGTTCCGCTGTGAGATTCGTGTTACTCTGATGTTGTGTTCTTCTTCTTCTTCTATTCTAAGTTTCTATCTTATCTACCCTCACCCTCTAACTTCTTTCTATTAATGGTTCGAATTTCCGTGATATTTGGGGTTGGACTTGTGTTTTTGGTCAGCTCAAATTCTACTGGATTTTCGGGTCATTACAGTTGGTATCAGAGCTTAGGTTGAGCGAATACCTAGGCTGTGTGGAAATGTGCTCATTAGAGATAGGATCAGTAGTATCCTAGAATGAGTTAAGTGTATATATATACGAGAGAGCGTATCTGTTATTTGATATAAAAACTATGTTATATTGTGTTGACTAGTCTGTTGAGTGAATTATAAATTTTGGTCGAATCGTGGGACGCCACGATGTCGATAGGAGTTTATAAACACTTGAACAGAAGATTGGACACGATATTGTTTTAAATAGTTAAGTTGATTGTTAGAATTATATTCGGATTAGATTAAATAACAGAAATAGTTATATATATATATAACCAATGGAATTTGTATATGAAATCAAATATACAAATGTGATAAATTGAAATTGAACTCCAACCAGAATTCAAAATTTAAAATCCTGGGAGTTTGGAAAATATATTTCTAAATGGATTTTGAAAGAAATAAAGCACTGAACTCATTCAGTAGCTGGGAAATAATTCTGATGATGGTCGCAACATCATCAGTGTAAATTTTCGAGTTTCTAAGTGACGAATTGTTGCCTTAGAAAAGTTGATGGAAAGTTGTTTGAAAAGAAACAAGCTGTTTGAAAATTCAGATGTTTTGAATTTGGGATAGGTATAAATATATGTATATATTTATATAACTTCAAAGGAATTTTGAAATGTGAAATGGGAATATAGATTTCAAATAGAAGTAAAATAAAGGAAGAATTCAAATAGGAATTGTATAAGAAAAATTGAAATGGAATTTGAATTCAAAAGGAATTCAAAGGAATTCAAATAGAAATATATGGCTTTGTTGTTGTTGTTGTTGTTGAATTTGAATTCAAAGGAATTCAAATGGATTTGAATAAAGAAAATTCAAATAGAGATTGAATATTAGAATTCAAAGAAAACAAAAGGAGTTAAAATAGAATTTAAATTCAAAGGATTTCAAATAGGAATTTGAATAAGGAATTTAAATAGAAATTGAAGATAAAGGATTTCAAATAGAGATTGAAGATAAAGGATTTCAAATAGAAATTGAAGATAAAGGATTTCAAATAGAGATTGAAGATAAAGGATTTCAAATAGAGATTGAAGATAAAGGATTTCAAATAGAAATTGAAGATAAGAAATTCAAATGGAATTTGAACATTGTAGATGTAGAGGACTTGAATATTTGAAGAGAAATAGATCGGGAATATTATGTGAAATGGATTGGATACATATTAAAAATATATCAGAATGGATTTGAATTTATTATAAACAAAGTTAAAACGTTTATATTTATAAATATAATTAAAACGAGCTCGCCAAAGCGCAGCAGTTCGCAAATTGGCGATTCGAACTTCAATTTAGTATACAGAACTCAGTTGAAGTCGGAATTCTTTGAAACAAGAATCGTCGGGACCGGTTGAATAATAGTTTTCTAATGAAAGAGAAAAATCTGGATTTCGTCGTATAGATTTTGAGTTATGTCAAAATCAAAATTTTAGAAAAGCAGCGCCAGAACCATTATAAAACCATAACGGTTTAATTAAATAAATAAAAGGATTTTTAGGAAATAAAATCCGAATTGGTATTAGAAAAATCCAGACTGGAGATACAAAGTAAATATGAACTCCAGTGAAGTAAGTGAAATGATTTTTAAGACAAAAATCATATTTTATATGGTTAAATAGAATTAACTAAATTGGAGAATAATTAGTTAAAGGAAATTTGAATCGAAACTGGGTTTTTGATAAGTGAAGAGATTGAGAATTTATATTCGAAATCGAATATATAACTCGAGTTGAAAATATAATTAGATTAGTCTATAATTAAATTGACTTTTTATTTGAACAAGTTATATTCAAATAAAAAGGGTGAAATAGGCAAAACGGTTAATTAGCAACTAGTTAATGGGAATTTGAATGGTTGAAATTAAATTTAACTTAAGTAAGTTAAATGGATCGAAACGAATAAATTGAGAAAAATCATGTGAATGAAATATGAATTGGGTTCGAATAAAGGAAAAACCAAAAGAGTTAAAAAGGAAATATATTTGTAACACAAATACAAAGGAAGTTATGTGCAAACAAATAGAAGGAGAAATATTTGTAAAAACATTTACAAATAGAATTTAGAAGGGAATATTGGTAAAACATTTACAAATAGATTCAATGGAAATATTTATTTATAGAAAATAAATAGAATGGTATAAATGAGATATTTATTTGTTAAATAAATAGAAATTAATCAAAGGAATATTTAGAAGATGAATAGAAAATGGAAATCTGTTTTTATCAAATAAATAGAAAAGATCTATTTATAAATAACAGTTTATAAATTAAATTAAATATTTATCATTCGATAGATGGAATATATAAGTCTGAACTTATATAGAGAAGAGATATTGGTTTTTAACACCGATAGTTTTAAATAGAAAGGGGTGCACAACACTTGTATAAGCGAAGTAACGTTATTAAAGAGAACATTTATAAAGTGAAGAACCATTACTAAAAGTAAATCTTTATAAATGAATAAACGCTATCCAATAGGAGTTATTCGAATAGGAGAAGTCGATTAGAGTTAGAAATAATCGATTAGAGTTGGAATAAATCGATTAGAGTAAGAATTAACCAGTTAGAGTTAATCAGTTAGGGTTAACCCGTAGAGTTAATTGAATATTAGTGATTCAATCAGAGTTTATCGAATATTTGTTATTCAAATTTAGAGTTAACCCGATAGAGTTAATTGGACATAGTAAATCGAATTAGAATTTAATTGAATGATAGTTATTCAATTAAAGTTGATCGAATATAGTACTGAGATAAAATTAGTCAAACATAGTTACTCAGGATAAGTTGCCATTTCGTACGACTGCTAGCGTAATTCGCAGGACTGCAGATAGCCTAGGCGGTCGGATGTTTCCTGGGGGAATCAGGCGTAACCATTGTGATCGCTGTGATCTAGAGTCAAGCGAATGGAGTTAAATCAAATATTGGTTATTCGAAGGAGTTATCGAATTTAGTTATTCGATGGAGTTAATCGAAAAGAGTTAAATCCAATAGAGTTAATTGATAAGAGTAAATTGATAAGAGTAAATTGAATAGAGTAAATCGAATATAGTTTATTCGAAGAAAGGTTTTCGAATCTAGTTATTCGAAAGAGAGATTATCGAATATAGTTATTCGAAGGGAGGAGTTATCAAATAGGGATCTATTCGAAAGAGAGTTACGTAGAGAAGTTTGAAATGTTGAGTATCAACATAAATAAGTTTTGAAAAGATAAATGGGTTTGTAGCACTTTTTCTACCTTAGCAATTTCGAGGACCAAATTATTTTTAAGTGGGGAAGATTGTAATGACCCGGGATTTCGACCAACTAATTTTAAATATTTAGAATGGATTTAAATATTTAGTTGATAATATAAATGAATTTTTATATTTATGTTATCGATTTAAATATCGATTTCGATTTAATATCATATATATTAAATTATCAAAATAAGGAATCAGCGAATAACTGAATTCGAAGTGAAAACTGATTTGAAAACAGTTCAGATAATCAATACATAATTCTGTTTGAATTAGAATAATAATATTCAATAATTATCGAAGAATTTAAATGGTTTGAAATTTAAATTAAATCGATTTAAATTAATATTTGTTCGGGATGATCGAACTGGACTTCGATACTTATCCCAATGGGTTCAGAATAGTGGTTTTACCATATAATTGATAGTTGTTGGGTTCAGAAAGGAGTTCGCAGTCAAGGGGATTTTAAATTAAAGGACACCGTTTCAATTATAATATAATATAAAATATCTGGTTGGGTGGTTAAAACAAAACAACAAGGCAAATTAAAAACGGACGGTGGCCTTCTCTCCTCCTCAAAAGTTCGACGTTGCTATTGGATTTCAGAACCACAAGAGCAGATTTAAACGTGGCCTTCTTTTCTTCCACCACTTTCCTTTATAAAATCACGATGAACCCTGCTCTCATTCCTTTTGTTTTCGTTCTATGGTAAAGTAAAAACAAAAGCTTCCGTTCAATTAAAAAAATAGGTGAGATAAAATCCTCAAAACAAATCGATTTGCTTCCCATCTAGAAATCGATTCATTCCGTATTCAAATCTAGGGGACTTCAGACATCATGGTGGTTTGTGGGGCTCGACAGTCCGAGCGCAACCTAGGGTTGAGGCGTTAGTTGTCGAGTTGGTGCTATCGGGGAGCGCTGTCAGGATTGAGGGTGACGAGTTCGATTTCTTGGTGTTTGAGGGAGGTTCGCGAATTCATCGCGGTAGGTGGTTATTGGGTGTCGCAAGTCTCGGTTAGGGTGCGTGTTTTACTGCAGCAGTGGAAGAGTAAAGTTCGACGTTGATAGGGATCGATGGAAGGTGAGTCACTGCTGGTTGTGGGAAGGCTGACGTTGGTGGGTGATAAGATGAAGTGGAGTTTTTGAACTGTATTGTTTAGTCTGGAGTTCGGAAAATTGTATGAAGGAGGAAACGGGGTCTTTAATGAAAGGGGGAGGGTGTATTCGTTCATTTGGAATACTGGGCAGCGTAGTAAACAGTTGGAAGAGACATATGGAGAAATCACTGTGAAATCAATATAATTGGCTTCAATGAATATTCGACAAATAAATTCCTGGTGAGTAAATCTCACCTTTTATTTAGAAATTATTATTTTTAGTGTTAAAAATAATTGTTATGCTTGTTGAATGCTGTTTGGTTGATTTAAATATATATATATATATAGTTATTTAGGCTCAACTATTATATATATATTGGGTTGATGATTGGTTGGATTCCCGCAGTCTCATTAGCGGATGCCCGCGGTACCATAGCGGATGATTACCCTATACGCCCCACGCTATGATTAGTGGATGACCTTCATACCGCGATATCCTGCCTCGAAGCAGGATGGGTATTACTATGTTGACTAACATCTGTGGATGCAGGAAAACAGGTTGGAGGAATCCAACTGGATTCCTCAAAAATATATATTATCTGTTGTTTGTTTGATTTCATATATATTCATATATGATGTGTTAAAAATCAAATGATTGAAAATTGGTTGATTTGATTGTTTAAAAATATCCCTGGGGCTTGAATATTGATTTATAAAAATATCGAAAAGGGTATTTGAAATTTAAAAGGGGAATTCTATTTTTATAAATGGAATTTGAATTTTAAATAAGACTATAGAAAATATTAACTTGTTTTGAAGGTATATAAAACAAGTAATCGAATTTATAAACTTTGTTTATAAATGGAAGATGGGATTTGAATCGAATTCATAAACTTTGTTTATAAATGAAAATATGGGATTTGAATTGAATTTATAAACTTTGTTTATAAATGAAAAGATGGGATTTGAATCGAATTTATAAACTTTGTTTATAAATGAAAATATGGGATTTGAATTGAATTTATAAACGTTGTTTATAAATGGAAAGGTGGGATTTGAATTGAAGTTATAAACGTTGTTTATAAATAATGCCGAGAATTCAAATGGACTTTGAATATGAGGAAACTATAGAGATTTGAATAATCGAATTCAAATGGACTTTAAACTAGAGATTTGAATAATCGAATTCAAATGGACTTTAAACTAGAGATTTGAATAATCGAATTCCAATGGACTTTAAACTATAGATTTGAATATAGAAATTCAAATGGACTTTAAACTATAGATTTGAATATAGAAATTCAAATGGACTTTAAACTATAGAATTTGAATATAGAATTCAAATGGACTTTAAACTATAGAATTTGAAATATAGAATTCAAATGAAGTTTTAAATAAAGAGAATTCAAATAGAATTGAATTGGAATTTGAATAGAGAAGTCAATAAGGAAACGAGAGTATGAGTATAATTAGAATTTGTTAATATGCAGTTAAAATATATTTGAACATGTCATGTTCAAATATGAAGGTGAAATAGACTGAAAAGTTAAGTAACAGATTTAATTAACAAATTGAGTTAAAACGATTGGTATAGTTAAAATAGATTGGACAGGTATAGACATACAGGAGACAGGTATGGAATAAAGTATAGAAGTGAAATAAATAGAATGCCCGACAAAAAGGTACGTATTTAATTCATATATGAGATTTTATGCGCCGTATCGGCTAGCCGCTTGGCTTTTTCTTTTTCTTTTTGAGATGAGAAGGACCGGGAAAGCTATTTGAAATTTCCCGATGCTCCCAGTACAAAGGAGGTTATGGCGAATTTTTCCGGGAATTTAAGGAGATAGAATATTTTTAAGATAATTAGATAGTTAGAAATTAACATATCAAAATATATAGAAGTCGATAAGAAAACGAACTTAGAAATAGAATAGTATAATAAAAAAGGAAGGCTAGGAATAAAATCTAGTAAGAATAGAAAGAGAAAATGTATATGTGTTTAAAGGTGAATAATCAGTTGTATGGTATTGATTATTCGAGTAAGTAGTCTTGTCTGTTTTGACGTTAAATGTTATTCAGTCAAGGTCTGAGAGGTAATTATACCCCAACTTGGTTGATTTCATGATATACCGATAAGTAGCAAGATTCAGGCTCGAAGATCAATGTGGAATAAGAATTAGTTAAATACTGTATTTGGGTTGTCGTAACGATGTTTTACACAACATCTGTTTTAACCCAAATATGTGCAAAGCTTGGAAATAGAATAATGAACGTTTCCTAAGTATAGAAATAAACAAGATTGGAAAAGAGATAAGTAATTGGAATATTTTCCAATTATAAATAACATAAATATTTTCTAAAGTTTAGAAAATAAAGGAAGGCGATATATGGAAATGTTTTCCAAATAACGTATAAGGCCAATATGGTTATTGAAAATATTTGGTTAACAAATATTGATAAAGAAATAGAGAAGTGATTTAATTAATGGAATATTAATTAAGGGCTCACTGATTTGTTGGATGTTTGGATGAACACTTGTTTTATTCGATAGTTAAATCATCGACTATCGAAACACTTGTTTTTATTCGATAGTTAAATCACAGACTATCGAAGTTTTGACCATCGTTGTCAATATGGAGAGACCGGTTGGATTATTATCCGAAGAACCACTCCATATCGGCAGTAGCGTGCGAATCAGATTATATAAAGATAATCGAAGACGGCGTAGAGTGCAAGGACTTTTTCTATTAATAGAAATAGTGCCTTCGGTTCATCCTGTTCCTGGATGACTTGTATGGATGAATGTCTGACAGAGTATTTCCAGAAAGGTCACGTACATTGATTTCTTCAACCGTACCAAGAGTGGAAGCGGAGAAGGGCACTTCTTTAGCTAACACGTAATGTACTGTTGTAGACGTCAATTAGTGATTTTCGATGGATCTGACAATGTGGCATTCGAAGTGAATCTGATGTGATGATACAGCGTAACCTCTGGCCTCAACAACCAGGAAATGACAAAAATCGGGCAGGCAGCATGGCTAAGTCGGTCGCTCCGAAGTAGGGTGTATAATCACCTATCTAGAGAATATTCATTTGCTTCTTTAATCTATCAATGCTGTCCCATATATATATACGAGAACGGTTGCTGATCCCAACCGTTGGTGATATACATTCGATACACTCAAGCGAAATGAGTGGTCGGTCATGTGTGGTTGAGTTGCAAGATGTTCTTGTTGAACTCCAGTGTATCGTTCCTAGAGTACACTGATCGGAAGGTGGTTCCATACCTTGTCATAGTTGGAAATCCATTACCCAATACGTGCTTGCGGTTTTGATTGTATATTATATATGTGGAACGTGAGATGCAAGCGTTCCACTAGATTGTTATCTACTTGATTTAGACATTATTATAATATCAAAAGAGTTTTGATATAAAGATAAATCAAGTGTTTGGATTCTCATAAGGGAAAAACCCGTTCCGTGTTATACGGCGTGGTCTTATGAGATATCATTTAGTTTTCTGAAACTGTTTTAAACTGTTTACTCATACCAGTCCCATGACTGACCCGGAGTTTACTTTGTTGTTTTCCCTAAACTCTTGGGTGCCAAAATTTGTACGGGCAGTCAAGTAGTCGGGAATTTACAGATATACTGGAAGAGCTTGGAGCAGGAGGCTTCAGGATCATATAGCTATAGTTATTTCTGCTGTGTTGTAAGTGATGTACTTTGATATTGATGTATATTCAAGTACAGATGTATATTTCAAGTTATGTTATATATATTATATGTTATTCGTTCCGCTGTGAGATTCGTGTTACTCTGATGTTGTGTTCTTCTTCTTCTTCTATTCTAAGTTTCTATCTTATCTACCCTCACCCTCTAACTTCTTTCTATTAATGGTTCGAATATCCGTGATATTTGGGGTTGGACTTGTGTTTTTGGTCAGCTCAAATTCTACCGGATTTTCGGGTCATTACAAATCCAGTTGGATCCCTCCTATCTGTTCTTCCCTGTATCCAAATAAGTTACTCAAATAAAACAATCCATTTCATGTGAATATATATTAGTCGCAATAATAACCATGAACCATCAATTCAACTGATAACAGTCAGCTAACACAATACAAGCATCCAATTTAATTTAACACGTTTATATTTTTATAAACGTAACAAAGAAGGTAAGTTACCTCATTTGGAAGTAATCGTTAAAAATAACGATTATATTTCATTTAAATTAAACAAACGTTTAATTTAAATCAATTGTATAATAATATTCAGTATATAGGCGAACAATCATCCAATCATTCAATAACTAGCAAACATAGCACACAAACAATAAACCCGACTTATATAAAATATAAGTGGAATAACTGAGTGAGTTTAACTCACCTTGATTTGATTCCTTGTTAAACAGTCTGTTTCAATTAAATTAAATAAGCGTTTAATTTAACTAAAAGTCTCAGTTGATTCCAATTCCATCCAAGTATGTTCCATAATGTATAGTTCGTTGATACGATAGTAATGCAACTTGGATCGTCCAATTCTGATAATATATGCATCTGTTATTAATTTTATAAGGCATACTATTTTGATTATAATTAATATTCCTTAATTACTATAATTAAAATTAATTACATTTGAATAAACATTTATGATCCCTTTTTCTCTTTTCTGCTGTTTCACCTATTTCAGTAGTGCCCATGCCTGTATTAAAATTAATAGTTTAAGTTAACACTAAAGTTAAATTAACTAACTCTTCCTTAATTAAATATTAACAAGTATTTAATACTTTGTTTAAATATAAACCAGGCCCGATTTAAATCATTCCTTCCTACTTCCATTGTTCTGTACTGTACCACGCATGGACTAAAACAATTCACGTTTGTTAACACAAATTAATTAAACTAATTAATTCTTAAACATGCATTTAGTCAGATTAAATTACTTAATTACTTTTTTTAACATACCACGGTTGATCGGATCCTTTGTCTACATCTGTTTCTGCTCTTCGGAACATCACGCACCAGGTCTGCAATATTTTAAAAGTACAAAGTTAAATGTTAATTAACCAACCCTTAATCATTGATTAAAAATATTAATCACTTTTAGTCATACCCATATTAGGTCGATCGTTCACCCTTTTATACTGTGCTTCTTCGTACAAAACCTAGTTCCTTCACACAGTAGACAATCGAACCCCACTGCCATAGAACCTTCACCCACCACGCCGCCTAGCCTCAACCGGTGTAACACCACACATCTGTTAAGGTCACTCACAAAGGGAATGCCTTAACTTCAATGGAGCATTAAGGGTACTGGAACAGAAATATTACAAGATAGACATATATAAAACAACGAAAAGTAAAGTGGAAATACTTCAAATCATCTGTTAAATATAATTGTTTACAATAAAAGCCCATCAACTTCCAATACCCAATTACATAGCTAAAATATCTGTCTTGCTCAAAAACAAAGAAGCATAAAAATTAACTGTAGTATTCCCCAATAAAGCAAAGCAAGCCAAAGCCAAGAGAAATCCAAGCCGTACATGAAAGAGCCTTGGAGCTTGGTAAGATCCGAACTAAGCTGTATTTCCACCCTGCGAACCTGGGGGGAGAAACGGAAGAAAAAGAGGCGAAACAAACCGGGTCAGTCATAAAGACTGAGTAAGTCCTAGTGACTTTCAGCATAAAAATAGGTAAAGATAACGTGGCACGAATAAACTGAAAATAAACATAAGCATGATGACAAAATAAGCTACATGCACGATAACTAAGAATAATATCATAGGATTTCTGTCATGTATAACATTGCAACGTTCCCATTCAAGATGAACTAAGTATAGTTTCGCAAGATTTCTATCAAGCATCGCAATATTTCTCCGCTTCACCATTAAAATGATATCTATTTGCTCTGCACCACCTAACTAGTGTCCCAACTAGTAATCTATATAAAATGATAAAATCATAACATGATCCCAATCCCCGAAATTAAGGTTGCTTTCATGTGTACATCTACTATTTATTACCTAGATCTAATCTAGGGTTTTCTATCGAGCGCTTCCTAGATTCAACCAGGATTTATGCCACATAGGTCCAACCTAGGGATTATGCTACCTATTGAACGCTTCTCGGATTTAGGGTTTATGCCACCTAGGTCCAACCTAGGGATTATGATACCTACGTGTATCATACGGCCCACCAATGATTGTAGATACCTATGCTAGTCCCACCATGGGGTGTATCAAGACCCATGGTGGCGGCCCGACGCAATTCTAGAAGGCATAGGTTATACTACTGGTGCCCCCAGTGCCCTGTTTGTCTGCTCCGAAGTGTGTGCACGCCCGCACTCCGTTAGAACCTACACTGTTGCACCCACCGCCGTCGCTTTGACTGCTTACAATCAGCCCAGTAATCGTGCCCCACCCTGCCTAGTTTCAGGGTACCGTTGATACCTGATTTGGGTTACTGCTGAAATGAGTCCCCGTTACTAGGGTTTCCTACTGGTTAAGTGTGTGGGCCTATATATACAGATATTACCCACCTTCCCGTGATGTACTTAACCCACCGATTCAAGCGTGCTTAATAATGGTTAAGTTTGTGGGCCTATATTTACTAATATTACCCACCAACCCAAAACGTACTTAACCCTCTCCGTCCATTATGTTAAGTTGGTTAAGTGTTTTCTCTTGTTTTACTTAACCCTACCACACATCATGTTATATTGGTTAAGTGTTGTTTCTTGTGTTACTTAACCCTACCGCAAGCCTTGTTATACTGGCTAAGTGTTCTCCCTTGTGTTAACTTAACACCACCGCATGTCATGTCATATCGGTTAAGTGTATATTGACTTTGCCCACCTACTTATCATGTTGTGACGGTTAAGTGTTACCCTCTGTTGTTACATAACCTTACCACGCATCACGTTATATTGGTTAAGTACATGTTAACTTAACCCCATCCACCAGTCATATTATAATGGTTAAGTGTTACCTTCGTGTGTTTACTTAACCCTACCACGCATCAGGTTATATCGATTGGGTGTTATCAACTTATTCAAGTTAGCCCGACCCATCCGTTAGTCATGTTATAATGGTTAAGTGTTATTAGCCTAGCCACGTTACTTAACCCACCAACTCATATCATATTGGTTAAGTGTCATTAGTCTAGTCATATTACTTAACCCACCCATTGGTCTGATTAACAGTTATGTTGGTTGAGCCTACATTTATAAGTTCTACATGTTTTTAACTCATACCGGTTAGGTCCACATTTACATGTCAAATTTCCATATCATCCCACCTAACCCTCTAACCATACCCACGTCTTATTATGGTTAGTATTCCTTAATTCATTCATTATGACGAACGAATCATGACCTCTCACATTAGCCATGCATTCTGTGGCCACTGGATTTGCTGGGCGGTTCCGGGCAGATTTACACCACAAACTAGGTCTAACCTCATGTCATAAACCATTACGCCTATAATTTGGCCTTCGACCTCTCACATCAGACTGACACTTTGTGGCTACTGGACATGCCGGGCGGTTCCGGGCAGATTTACACCACAAACTGAGTCTAACCTCGTGTCAAAGGTTCATTAATGGTCGTATTCCACCCAAAACCCCAATATTAGTTCATGTGTTTAACATATAGAAATGTTCATGATTCACGTTTTTGCCCCAAAACGTATTCCCAAATTATTATCATAATTCACTATAAGGTTATGCCAAGTTATAGCCTTTTATTTACAATACATACCAACTACCCAAAACCCAACTTAGGCGCGTTCATATTAAACTTTCTCCAAATCATAAATTATCATATATGTTTCTACTCCAAATTTTACATAATTAACATATGCCCAAGTTCTAGGTTACATGTCAGTTTTACATATGCCCAATTCATACCAAATTTACATATGTTCAATTCATGCTGTTTTACATGTATGCCAATTTTATGCCAATTTACACATATACCAAGTTTCATGTTACATTACATAGATCCTATTTGTGCCAAATTCCATGTATATAATATTTGTGCAAATTTTTCATAACAAGATTATACCAAAATTTACAGATCACGCTCGAACTTGCAAATACAATGATAATATCCAATTTCATGTTGCCAATTATTACATCATATTCATATAGGCAATAATCCCATAATTCCCCTGTATACATATCGTACGCAAATTGTAACAACCCGAATTTTTTTTAACATGTTAAGATAAGAATCAAGGCAGAATTAAATTATAGAGTCTGAATCAAGGGAAAAGGGCTGTGCCATTGCGTTCGTCTCGGAAAAATACGCGAAACAGAGTCTGAGTTTTTGAAAATCGGAGTCCGTATGACCGAGTTATGGGCCGTCGAAGTTTTCAGAAAATTCCGAGTTCAAAACAGTTCAAAATTTGAATCCGAAAATTCGAATTTCAACCCAGGCAGGCCAGGCGGGAAGGTTTCCCGCCCAGCCCCAGTCGACTGGGGAGTCGACTTGCCCCCAGCCAGGTCGACTGGGGAGTCGACACCCCAGTCGACTTGGGGCTCAACCTCCCTGGTCGGGCTGGTCGGGCTGGTCGGCCTGGTGCACCTGATCTGGCTCTCTGGTCTTGTCTTTGGCCCTGTTACGAATTTTGATGGCTAGGATCTAAACTAGGGTTAATCTAAGCGACTAAACTAGTCCTAACTTCTATAAAAACACCCTAAGACCTACCCTAAATCACTCAAAATCATTCTTGCAACGAAGTGCTGCCCAAATCCCTCTTGATCATGGCCTCTACCTTCATCTTCAAAAGCTTATGCATGCAAACTAGATTCAAGGCAAAAGAGCAAGCTTTCTACATCAAATCAAGGGTTTGATCATCATCTTAACATGGATCCTACAACAAGATTCTTACCCCTAATTCTCTAGCCTCGATTTGTAAGTTCTAGCTACTTCTAGATCTAAATGGTAGATTTAGTGTTGACATGGAATAATATGAAAAGAAACACAAGTATGTTAGCCTATGTGAACCTAGTTTTGCCCCTTTCTTGAACCCATGACTTTGGGCTATGTTTTGGTGACTAAATCATGCTACTTATGTTGTGTTGGACTTTATTTATCATGCAAGTTTGGATCTTTACTTGTGGAATGATAGCATGAACCCTTGGAATCATTATGACTTGTGAAACATTTTGGGTTTATGCATGTAAAAGAACCTAAAACCCCTCATGACACTCACATGCATAAGATGATGGACCTAGGATATGATATCATGCGTGCTTGAGACCAATCCTCTTATGATATCATGCATGTTAGAGGCCAGTCCCTTTATGCTAACATATATGTTTTGAGGCCGATATGCAATATGCTAGTTATGTGAACACCTTTTACCTAAAACGTCACCATGTTTACTTGTGATTCACCTTTGCCATCTTATACCCTCTTTTGTCATATTTTTCCTACTATGTTGATTCGCTTTCATGTGCGTTGGGAATACGTTTTGGGTAGTCTAGGCAAAGCTTGAAATTTGCTATGAACTTGACATGAAATTACATGCAACATGTAATGGTAATAAATGTGGGGTTGACACTTAGAAAAATATGGAACATGTGAACTTGACATGAATTATACCAAGAAATGGGACAATGGGCATAAGTGAAAAACATGGACTTAATCCAAGCCTAAATTTGGCATGAACATGATACGTAGTAAAACATGAAAGTGGCCAACTCGAGGTTGGGTTGAGTTTGTAGCATAAATCTGCGCGGAACCGCACGGCAAATCCAGTAGCTACAAACAATAGGACCCAATGTGAGTAGTTGGTCATATCGCGCTTGAAACTCGAGGTTAGACTAGGTTATGGTGTAAAACTGCCCGGACCCGCCCGGCTTAACCAGTAACCACAACAAGGTCTAATGTGAGAGGTTGGGGTGCATTAAACTAATTAATGCCACATGATAAGGTTAAGTAACTTGATTAGACTAATGACACTTAACCGATATGACATGGACGGGTGGGTTAAGTAACTTAGCTAGACTAATGACACTTAACCATACAACACGATTAGTGGAGGGGGTTAAGTTAACCAACATTTAACCAATCCGACCCAATAATTTGATGAGGTTAAGTTAACCAATACTTAACCAATCTAACAGGATAATTTAATGGGGTTAAGTAACTTATACTTAACCAGTTATACACGATGATTTAATGGGGTTAGGTTAACCAGTTTGACTCGATAATTTTGATGAGGTTAAGTTAACCAATACTTAACCAATTTGACTCGGTAACTTGATGGGGTTAAGTTAACCTACACTTAACCAATCTAACATAGTAATTGGATAGGGTTAAGACATGAACCGCTTGAATATACTTAACCAACTCGACTCGGTAATTTGATATGGATAATCTATACTTAACCAACCACGATAACGCGATAAGGTGAAGCCATGAACTTCTTGATATACTTAACCAACTTGAAATATGGATTGTAGGGCTAAGTCTTGAACTTGAACACTTAGCCAATTTTGACATGCTTCTAGACGGGTTAAGTCATGAGCTTGAATGACAACGCTTAACCCATTAGATAAAACCCTAGTTCAAGGGGATTAAGTGGAAAACAGTAGTTAACAAGGATGACGGGAAAGGAAGCTAAGTGATAAACCTTAGTTAAGGATAACTAAGTAATAATTCTTAGTCAAGGAAATTGGACCAGTTCATAATAGATGAGTAACCCGATTCGGTAGGTCGTCGCTTCAGCGAATACACGAGGTGGAGCAATATCTGATTTAGATAAAGGCTCCAACGAACTGGGTGACAAAGCAGTAGCTTCGGGGAATCTGAGGATACTCTTGGTATCCCTCTGTGAGGTGGCAGATGATCCTCCTGGGCTCACAGAGGTTAAGGTCTGCGGTAGAAGAGCCAAGGGTATGCCTTGGTTTCTGTGCGAGAAACCTAAAGACTGGGGTGGATTAGTGTGTGGTTGGCGATATTTTTACGGTAGCCCTAGATAGCACATCGTCGGCCACCTACCATCTTTAGTCAATCGTGTACGTACGGAAAGGCAGAGAACACCCAATAGACCATACTTGCTATCTAGTTATGGGTGAGGTTGGCCATTTGGGAGTGGGGCATTGATGGCCGTAGTGTAGTTCTCATACATGATTTTTCTTATTTTGCCTTTCAGTAGTTGAGGGAGGGGTCACGTGGGACCATAACCACCGGTAGAAAAACAGACCTTAATCTCTGCATTGGCAGATAACCTAAAGCTCCCGACCGAGTCCTGTATTCTGTCACAGAACTCGGATGGCACATTGAGATACATGTGCACCTAGACATGGAAAAACCATTCACTATACATACGTGGGAAAAAGGGCGTGGTTGACGGGTAGCATAATCCCTAGTGGCCCTAGGTGGTTTGAACCCAAACCGAGATACGAAAACGTTCATTAGGTAGCATAATCCCCAGTGGTCCTGGGTGGCATAAACCTTAGTTGAACACGCGATAGTTCTTGATAAGAAAACATAGTTAATAAAAGATGACAGTCCAAATGATTTCAAGGATCAAATGGTACTACGTTGAAGTAGTGAGAAAGCCCGCATGAGGTACGGCAAAGGACTGAACTTATACATGGAAAGAAACACATGAGTTGAGAAAAAACCTATATATGCGATATATTAGGTCGACATGGACCATTTCATGACATTGGACAAGGGACATTTTATAGTTAACACATAACACGGGTTGGGATACTAGTACGGGAGGTGCAGAGCAAATATACATGATAGATACCTCGGGATTTTATACTTGATAGAAACCTGACAATGTGATACCTTAGTTTATCTTGATACAGTGGTTCATCCTGTTATCTTGGTCTAGATTATCTATCTTGTCATCATCCTTATGTTTACTTTCAGTTTATGCATGTCATGTTACCTTCACCTGTTTTTATGCTGGAAGTAGATAGGACTTACCAGTCTTTATGACTGACCCCGCTTTCTTTCGCATCTTTGTCTTTCATTTCCCTCTCCCAGGTTTTCAGGGAGGAAATGCTTTTGTTTAGTTCGGACCTCTTATGCTTGAAGGTCATCATGTATAGCCTGGTCTTCTCTTGGCTATGGCTGCTTCATCGCTTTATTTTGGGGAATAATTTATGAAAAGGTTTTATGCTTCTTTACTATTGCAAGACAGGTTTTGGTGTATTCTGATGTAAAAGGCTTTAGACCTTATTTTACAAGGTAATGTATTTTTTTTCACTTCCGCTGTTTTATATATGTTCTGTCTTGTAATATTTCTGTGCATGTTTACCTCGATAATGCTTCACCAAACCTAGTGCATTCCCTTTGTGAGTGACCCTAGCGAGGTGGGGTGTTACATTTGGTATCAGAGCAGAAGGTTACCAGACTGGGCAAAAGTTTTTAAAACCTTCTGAAAACTATTTGAAAACCGTTTACAAAGAAGCATTTTTCAAGAAAAGTTTTGTTTTCAAAGGGCTATTCCACAAAAAGCTATTAGCACTATCCTTGTTTCCTTGATTCGAATCTCCTTTCCTTTCTTTCCTCCATCTGTAGTCACAGTGGTTTTAACTACGACTAATCCTTGTCTAGCTACGTAAGTGTTTTCCGTACGATGGAGGGAGTTCTCGAGAGACCTGTTACCGCGTTATAAGAAAGGATGGTAAGAACAAGGATACAAGCTTAAGGATAAGCAACTTGTCGGTATGGCTTAATCCACAAAGGAGGAAAAGGGTGAATAATAATAAAACTCATGACGGAAGAGTATCTTTGGTATGGTAAAACGGGACGGATAGTTAAGTGTTGTGGGACGAGGACAAGATCATCGAGAGGGAAATTGTATGCTCTCATTTCAAGGGTACCAAAAAGGGATGGTACCGTTTCTAGGAAAAGGTTTAGCCTTTCTTTTCTATCATCCCGTCAGGACTTTGTTTTGATCACTGCATCATTCAAGTCTGCTTCGATAGTTGAGTCTCTGCACCTTAGTACTAGTGTAGTAGAGGATCCCATTTTGTCTCAAATCTTGTTGGAGAATTAGTCCATTTATTCACGACTTGTTTGGATTTGAGAATGTCTATGCCAGGAGTTGAGTTTGGAAGTAATGCTTATGTTTTGGGCCATGGATGGATTCTAGGGATGAAGTGGTTATCCAGTAAGGGGTGCCACCCTCGGTTTTGATAGGAGGGTAGTTAGATTCTTGACTAGCCTTGGTAATACCCACGAAGTCTCGTGTAACCATTTGGGTTCTGTCATGATTAGTTACCTAGAATCCCTTGATGCCTTTATTGGAAATTTGAAACCCGATCGAGTGGTGTTTGCCAATAAGATGGATGGTTCATTTCACTTATGCATAAGTTACAAAAATCACCCTAGTAAGTACACATGGTAACCTGGTTGGCATCTGTTTACTTTCAAGAGACAGTTCTTCTGCGTGGAATACCGTATAGTATGTAAACGAGATCCAAGATTCACTAGTGAATTTTGGAGAGCCCGCATGGAATCATGAGTACGCAGTCATGTTTGAATCAAGTATACTAGAAGAAGAATAAGTGAAATTGGAATGAGAGGCGACAATAAAATGAGTTCCAACTCATATTATGGAAACAGGAAATAAGAAGCTACGAAATCATGAAGTTAAAAGATGGTCAAAGCACAATGGAACTAAGCTCAAGGGAATGCAACTCAGAAGGATGAAGACTAGATACGCGCATGATATCTCTTTTTAAGAGTATATCCTTGATCCCTGTTTTCTGTAGAACTTACTTGTAGGCTATCTTTTATGAATATCCTCTCAGTTCTGTTTTCGATCTTAGTTCATTTGCAAACCCCATAAGGAGTTTATCTTGTTTATCTTCTCGATCCTATCTTGAGGACCTTAGGTAGAACCCTATGGATGTAAACATGTATTTGAAACATGTTATGATTGATATGGTTGCCAGTGGTTGCAAGTGGTTGCTCGTGGATGATTGAGTACACATTAGACACTAGGTCGATTCAGTCACATTTCATATTGCATATGCACGAGTATTTGTACTTGTTTATGGATGAAATTGAATATGTTATCATGTGGATGTTGCATGTGGATAAATGGTTGTGCACACATATAGTGTTTATATGACTAGGACTGTTTGCATACATGTTGGATTCATGGCACTAAACATATTTTGCATTTAGAAGATCATTCAGGCCTGATCATTTGCATTAGATAAGGAACATATACACACACTTTCTGCATATGTTCATAAAGCATTAGAAACCTTTTAAGGACAATGGTTGCCTGTGGATGATGTTTTGAGTATATGGATGATGGATGGTAGGATATGTTCTTCCTAACTTGGAGATTTCAGGGACGAAATCCTTAAAGGAGGGGAGAATGTTATAACCCGAATTTTTTTCAACGTGTTAAGATAAGAATCAAGGAAGAATTAAATTATAGAATCTGAATCAAGGGAAATGGGCTGTGCCATTGCGTTCGTCTCGGAAAAATACACGAAATAAAATCCGAGTTTTCAAAAATCGGAGTCCGTATGACCGAGTTATGGGCCGTCGAAGTTTTCAGAAAATTCCAAGTTCAAAACAGTTCAAAATTTGAATCCGAAAATTCGAATTTCAACCCAGGCAGTCTAGGCGGGAAGGTTTCCCGCCCAGCCCCAGTCGACTGGGGAGTCGACTTGCCCCCATCCAGGTCGACTGGGGAGTCGACACCCCAGTCGACTTCAGGGTCAACCTCCCTGGTCGGGCTGGTCGTCCTGGTGCACCTGATCTGGCTCTCTGGTCTTGTCTTTGGCCCTGTTACGAATTTTGATGGCTAGGATCTAAACTAGGGTTAATCTAAGGGCCTAAACTAGTCCTAACTTCTATAAAAACACCCTAAGACCTACCCTAAATCACTCAAAATCATTTTTGCAACGAAGTGCTGCCCAAATCCCTCTTGATCATGGCCTCCACCTTCATCTTCAAAAGCTTATGCATGCAAACTAGATTCAAGGCAAAGGAGCAAGCTTTCTACATCAAATCAAGGGTGTTGATCATCATCTCAACATGGATCCTACAACAAGATTCTTACCCCTAATTCTCTAGCCTCGATTTGTATGTTCTAGCTACTTCTAGATCTAAATGGTAGATTTAGTGTTGACATGGAATAAAATGAAAAGAAACACAAGTATGTTAGCCTATGTGAACCTAGTTTTGCCCCTTTCTTGAACCCATGACTTTGGGCTATGTTTTGGTGACTAAATCATGCTACTTATGTTGTGTTGGACTTAATTTATCATGCAAGTTTGTATCTTTACTTGTGGAATGATGGCATGAACCCTTTGAATCGTTTTGACTTGTGAAACATTTTGGGTTTATGCATGTAAAAGAACCTAAAACCCCTCATGACACTCACATGCATAAGATGATGGACCTAGGATATGATATCATGCATGCTTGAGACCAATCCTCTTATGATATCATGCATGTTAGAGGCCAATCCCTTTATGCTATCATACATGTTTTGAGGCCGATATGCAATATGCTAGTTATGTGAACACCTTTTACCAAAAACTCACCATGTTTAACTTGTGATTCACCTTTGCCATCTTATACCCTCTTTTGTCATATTTTTCCTACTATGTTGATTCGCTTTCATGTGCGTTGGGAATACGTTTTGGGTAGTCTAGGCAAAGCTTGAAATTTGCTATGAACTTGACATGAAATTACATGTAACATGTAATGGTAATAAACGTGGGGTTGACACTTAGAAAAATATGGAACATGTGAACTTGACATGAATTATACCAAGAAATGGGACAATGGGCATAAGTGAAAAACATGGACTTAATCCAGGCCTAAATTTGGCATGAACATGATACGTAGTAAAACATGAAAGTGGCCAACTCGAGGTTGGGTTGAGTTTGTAGCATAAATCTGCCCGGAACCGCCCGGCAAATCCAGTAGCTACAAACAATTGGACCCAATGTGAGTAGTTGGTCATATCGCGCTTGAAACCCGAGGTTAGACTAGGTTGTGTTGTAAAACTGCCCAGACCAGCCCGGCTTAACCAGTAACCACAACAAGGTCTAATGTGAGAGGTTGGGGTGCATTAAACTAATTAATGCCACATGATAAGGTTAAGTAACTTGATTAGACTAATGACACTTAACCGATATGACATGGACGGGTGGGTTAAGTAACTTAGCTAGACTAATGACACTTAACCATACAACACGATTAGTGGAGGGGGTTAAGTTAACCAACACTTAACCAATCCGACACAATAATTTGATGAGGTTAAGTTAACCAATACTTAACCAATCTAACAGGATAATTTAATGGGGTTAAGTAACTTATACTTAACCAATTATACACGATGATTTAATGGGGTTAGGTTAACCAGTTTGACTCGATAATTTTGATGAGGTTAAGTTAACCAATACTTAACCAATTTGACTCGGTAACTTGATGGGGTTAAGTTAACCTACACTTAACCAATCTAACATAGTAATTGGATAGGGTTAAGACACGAACCGCTTGAATATACTTAACCAACTCGACTCGGTAATTTGATAAGGATAATCTATACTTAACCAACCATGATAACACGATAAGGTTAAGCCGTGAACTTCTTGATATACTTAACCAACTTGAAATATGGATTGTAGGGCTAAGTCTTGAACTTGAACACTTAGCCAATTTTGACATGCTTCTAGACGGGTCAAGTCATGAGCTTGAATGACAACGCTTAACCCATTAGATAAAACCCTAGTTCAAGGGGACTAAGTGGAAAGCAGTAGTTAACAAGGATGACGGGAAAGGAAGCTAAGTGATAAACCTTAGTTAAGGATAACTAAGTAATAATTCTTAGTCAAGGAAATTGGACCAGTTCATAATAGATGAGTAACCCGATTCGGTCGGTCGTTGCTTCAGCGAATACACGAGGTGGAACAATATCTGATTTAGATAAAGGCTCCAACGAACTGGGTGACGAAGCAGTAGCTTCGGGGAACGTGAGGATACTCTTGGTATCCCTCTGTGAGGTGGCAGATGATCCTCCTGGGCTCACAGAGGTTAAGGTCTGCGGTAGAAGAGCCAAGGGTATGCCTTGGTTGCTGTGCGAGCAACCTAAAGACTGAGGTGGATTAGCGTGGGGTCGGCGATATTTTTACGGTAGCCCAAGATAGCACATCGTCGGCCACCTACCATCTTTAGTCAATCGTGTACGTATGGAAAGGCAGAGAACACCCAACAGACCATACTTGCTATGTAGTTATGGGTGAGGTTGGCCATTTGGGAGTGGGGCATTGATGGCCGTAGTGTAGTTTTCATACATGATTTTTCTTGTTTTGCCTTTCAGTAGTTGAGGGAGGGGTCACGTGGGACAATAACCATCGATAGAAAAACAGACCTTAATATCTTCATCGGCAGATAACCTAAAGCTCCCGACCGAGTCCTGTATTCTGTCACCAAACTCGGATGGCACATTGAGATACATGTGCACCTAGAATGGAAAAACGATTCACAATACATACGTGGGGAAAAGGGCGTGGTTGACGGGTAGCATAATCCTTAGTGGCCCTAGGTGGTTTGAACTCAAACCGAGATACGAAAACGTTCATTAGTTAGCATAATCCCTAGTGGTCCTGGGTGGCATAAACCTTAGTTGAACACGCGATAGTTCTTGATAAGAAAACATAGTTAGATAAAAGATGACAGTCCAAATGATTTCAAGGATCAAATGGTACTACGTTGAAGTAGTGAGAAAGCCCGCACGAGGTACGGCAAAGGACTGAACTTATACATGGAAAGAAACACACGAGTTGAGAAAAAACCTATATATGCGATATATTAGGTCGACATGGACCATTTCATGACATTGGGCAAGGGAAATTTTATAGTTAACACATAACACGGGTTGGGATACTAGTACGGGAGGTGCAGAGCAAATATACATGATAGATACCTCGGGATTTTATACTTGATAGAAACCTGACAATGTGATACCTTAGTTTATCTTGATACAGTGGTTCATCCTGTTATCTTGGTCTAGCTTATCTATCTTGTCATCATCCTTATGTTTACTTTCAGTTTATGCATGTCATGTTACCTTCACCTGTTTTTATGCTGGAAGTAGATAGGACTTACCAGTCTTTATGACTGACCCCGTTTTCTTTCGCCTCTTTGTCTTCCATTTCCCTCCCCCCCCCCAGGTTTTCAGGGAGGAAATGCTGTTGTTTAGTTCGGACCTCTTATGCTTGAAGGTCATCATGTATAGCCTGGTCTTCTCTTGGCTATGGCTGCTTCACCGCTTTATTTTGGGGAATAATTTATGAAAAGGTTTTATGCTTCTTTACTATTGCAAGACAGGTTTTGATGTATTCTGATGTAAAAGGCTTTAAACCTTATTTTACAAGGTAATGAAATTTGTTTTACTTCCGCTGTTTTATATATGTTCTGTCTTGTAATATTTCTGTGCATGTTTACCTCGATAATGCTACAGCAAACCTAGTGCATTCCCTTTGTGAGTGACCCAAGCGAGGTAGGGTGTTACACAAATCGCGATTTTAGGCCAAGGTCCGAAATTGACCAAGGTTCATGAAAGAAAATAAATTGGGGGAGATAGAAATTGAATAAAAATGAGATCAGAGGAAAACATCATCATAGTCATAAATATTACAACTTGATGATAACGTCATTACGAATCAAGAAAATTGCTGAATAGATCATAAACTTGTCATGAGCATAAAGATAGACAAGTCCCAAAACACAAGATTAAAGGAGCAACAGAAATAGATCAGAATCGATAAACATACTTAAATCCAATTCCACTTTATTCCATTGCCACATTATAATTAAATGTTTAAATCTAAAAACAACTAGAACTTACAGAGCATGGCTAGTGAATTAGGAACTGAATTTGTTGTAAAAATGTTGCGGCGTTGTTGATTTATTGTCTTGAATCATTGTAGAAGCCTTGTTCTTTGAATTGATTTGAGTTTGAATGTTTGTACTTTGATTTGGAGATGGCGGCCATGGTTCAAGAGGTATTTTAGCAGCATAATGGTGTAAGAATGATTTGATATGAATTAGGTTAGGTCTAAGGGTGTTTTTATAGGTGTAGGAACTAGTTTAGGCCCTTAGATAAACCCTAGAATCAATTCGGACCGTCAAAACATGTCTCAGGCTTCTAAAATGAGTTCTGGTTCAAACCAGGCCGACCTGTAAGAGGGGGAGGGGGGGGGGGGAGGGAGGTCGACCTGGGGGGTAGGTCGACCCTATAGTCGACCCCCTTACAGGTCGACCCTATGGTTGACCCCCTGGTCCAGTCCTGCCTGAAAACTGTTGAAACTTGTACGGGACATAACTTCTTCATCCGGACTCCGATTTTTGAAAACTCGGACTCTATTTCATGTAAAATTTCGAGACGAACGCAATGGCGTAACCCGTTTCCCCTGATTCTGAATTTAAAATTTAATTCTGCCTTGATTTCTTGTTTTAACATGTTATCAAAATTCGGGTTGTTACATTCTCCCCTCCTTAAAGGATTTCGTCCCCGAAATCTTCAAGTTAAGAAGAATGTGTTCTACCATCCAATCATCCATCTACTCAATCATCAATCACAGACATCCACTATCCTTAAGAGATTTCTAATGTTGTATGAACATATGTAGAAAGTGTGTGTATATGTTCCTTATCTAATGCAAATGATCAGGCCTGATTGATCTTCTTAATGCAAAATATGTTTAGTGCAATGAGTCCAACATGTATGCAAATAGTCCTAGTCACATAAACACTATATGTGTGCACAAACATCCATCCATATGCATCATCCATGTGATAACACATCCAATTTCATCCATAAACAAGTATAAACACTCATGCATGTGCAATATGAAAGGTGACGGAGCTGATCTAGTGTCTAACATGCGTGTATATGAATCCACGAGCAACCACTAGCAACCACTAGCAACCACTTGCAACCATCAACCATAACATGTCTCAAACACATGTTTACACCCAATTGTTCCTACCTAAAGATACAGTCGAACGATAGAAGCAAGTAAAGACTTTGGGCCCATTAGGCAATGTCAAAACTAGAAATCTATGTCACATATATACTGATTAGGGGAAGAACTCCCAAAGCACCAGCCCCGAAGACCGAAATCAATATCAGACTGATACCCAAAGAATTAACCAACCAATATATATGTTTCTAGGAAACTAAGCATGATGGACTCCTTTTTTTGTCACAAGAAATCCATTCCACAGACCAACCCGTATCCTATAAAACCCAAAAAGTTTAGTCAACCCAACGGACACCTTCAAGCCCCAACATGTATTACTAACAGATGAGTCATACTCCCTATGGGGTTCGCAATAGAAAAAGGATTGAGAATAGGACCGAGAGGTTATACTTAAAAGATAGCATGCAAATAAGCTGTACAGGAAAAGAGGGATCAAAGATATACTCTTAAAAAGAGATATTATGTGCGCATCTAGTCTTCAATCTTCTGAGTTGCATTTCCTTGAGCTTAACTCCATTGTGATTTCACCGTCTTTAACTTCATAATTTCGTAGCTTTTTAATTCTTGTTTCAAAATATGAGTTGGAACTCATTCCACTGTCGCCTCTCGTTCCACTTTCACTTATTCTTTTTCTAGTATACTCGGCTTAAACATAACTGCATACTCATGGTTTCATGCAAGCTCTCCAAAATTCACTAGTGAATCCTGGATCTCGTTTACCCACTATAAGGTATTCCACGCAGAAGAACTATCTCTTTAAAACAAACAAATGTCAACCATGTTGCCAAATGTACTTACTAAGGTGATTTTTTATAACTCATGCATAAGCGAAATGAACCATCCGCCTTAGTGGCGAACACTACTCGAGCAGATCGATAAATGTATCAAGAGAGGATCGATAAATGTGTCAAGAGATTCTATGTAACTAAACATGGAAGAACCCTAAGGGTTACACTAGGCTTCGAGGGCATTTCCAAGGCAAGTCAAGCGTCTAATGACCCTCTTTTCATACTCGAGAATGGTACCATTTCTGGACAACCACTCCATCCCTAGAATCAACCCATAGCCCAAAAACATAAGCTTTACTTCTAAACTCAACACTTAGCATAGACATTCTCAAATCCAAATAAGTCATGAATAAATGAGCCGATTCCCCAACAGGATTTGAGACAAAAATGGGATCCTCTACTACGCTAGTACTAAGGCGCAGAGACTTCAACTATCGAAGTAGAATTAAAAGGATGCGATGTACAAAAACAAAGTTCTAACAGGATGATAGAAAAGAAAAGCTAAACCTTTAACAGAAACGTTACCACCTCTCTTAGGTACGCTAGAAGTGAGAGCATACAATTGCCTTCTCGACGATCTTGTTCTTTGCCCTTGTCCTTGTCCTATAATACTTAACTACATGTCCCTTTTTACCATACTAAATATACTCTCTCTTGTCATGGATTTTATTATTCTTCCACTTGGCCTCTTTCCTTTCACCTCTTTCCTCTTCGTGGATTAAGCCATATCAACAAGTTTCTCATCCTTAGACTTGTGTTCCTTATCCTCGTTCCTACTATCCTTGTATAGCTTGTTGAAAAGTTTCTCGAAAGCTACTCCCATCGCACGACAACCCTACAAAGCTTGAAATAAGATTAGTCGCAAGTAAAACTACTGTGGCTACAGATGGAGATTGGACACTACTTTGCCCTCCGACACGTGTCGCATGCCTACAAACTATGGTGAAAAAGAAAGAGAGAAGAGACTCAAGGAGAGAATCAAAAGATAGTGCATATAGCTTTGGGGAATATGCCTTTCGTAAAACAAAACATTTCTTAGAAAAATGCTTCTTTGTAAATGTTTTGAAAATAGTTTCAGAAGGTTTTTTTAAAAGCTTTTTGCCCAGTCTTGTAATCTTCTGCTCTGATACCAAATGTAACACCCCACATCCGTTAAGGTCACTCACAAAGGGAATGCCTTAACTTCAATGGAGCATTATGGGTACTGGAACAGAAATATTACAAGACAGACATATATAAAACAACGGAAAGTAAAGTGGAAACACTTCAAATCATTTGTTAAATATAATTGTTTACAATAACAGCCCATCAACTTCCAATACCCAATTACATAGCTAAAATATCTGTCTTGCTCAAAAACAAAGAAGCATAAAAATAAACTGTAGTATTCCCCAATAAAGCAAAGCAAGCCATAGCCAAGAGAAATCCAAGCCGTACATGAAAGAGCCTTGGAGCTTGGTAAGATCCAAACTAAGCTGTATTTCCACCCTGCGAACCTAGGGGGGGAGAAACGGAAGAAAAAGAGGCGAAACAAACTGGGTCAGTCATAAAGACTGAGTAAGTCCTAGTGACTTTCAGCATAAAAATAAGTAAAATAACATGGCATGAATAAACTGAAAATAAACATAAGTATGATGACAAGATAAGCTACAGGCACGATAACTAAGAATAACATCATAGGATTTTCGTCATGTATAACATTGCAAGGTTCCCATTCAAGATGAACTAAGTATAGTTTCGCAAGATTTCTATCAAGCATCGCAAGATTTCTCCGCTTCACCATTAAAATGATATCTATTTGCTCTGCACCACCAAACTAGTGTCCCAACTAGTAATCTATATAAAATGATAAAATCATAACGTGGTCCCAATCCCCGAATTAAGGTTGCTTTCATGTGTACATCTATTATTTATTACCTAGATCTAATCTTGGGTTTTCTGTCGAGCACTTCCTAGATTCAACCTGGATTTATGCCACCTAGGTCCAACCTAGGGATTATGCTACCTATTGAACGCTTCTCGGATTTAGGGTTTATGCCACTTAGGTCCAACCTAGGGATTATGCTACCTACGTGTATCATACGACCCCCAATGATTGTAGATACCTATGCTGGTCCCACCATGGGGTGTATCAAGACCCATGGTGGCGGCCCGACGCAATTCTAGAAGGCACAGGTTATACTACTGGTGCCTCCAGTGCCCTGTTTGTCTGGTCCGAAGTGTTTGCACGCCCGCACTCCGTTAGAACCTACACTGTCGCACCCACCGCCGTCACTTTGACCGCTTACAATCAGCCCAGTAATCGTGCCCCACCCTGCCTAGTTTCAGGGTACCATTGATACCTGATTTGGGTTACTGCTGAAATGGGTCCCCATTACTAGGGTTTCCTACTGGTTAAGTGTGTGGGCCTATATATACAGATATTACCCACCTTCCCGTGATGTACTTAACCCACCGATTCAAGCGTGCTTAATAATGGTTAAGTTTGTGGGCCTATATTTACTAATATTACCCACCAACCCGAAACGTACTTAACCCTCTCCATCCATTACGTTAAGTTGGTTAAGTGTTTTCTCTTGTTTTACTTAACCCTACCACACATCATGTTATATTGGTTAAGTGTTGTTCCTTGTGTTACTTAACCCAACCGTAAGCCTTGTTATACTAGCTAAGTGTTCTCCCTTGTGTTAACTTAACCCCACCGCATGTCATGTCATATTGGTTAAGTGTATATTGACTTAGCCCACCTACTTATCATGTTGTGACAGTTAAGTGTTACCCTCTGTTGTTACTTAACCTTACCACGCATCACGTTATATTGGTTAAGTGCATGTTAACTTAACCCCATCCACCAGTCATATTATAATGGTTAAGTGTTACCCTCGTGTGTTTACTTAACCCTACCACACATCAGGTTATATCGATTGGGTGTTATCAACCTATTCAAGTTAGCCCAACCCATCCACTAGTCATGTTATAACGGTTAATTGTTATTAGCCTAGCCACGTTACTTAACCCACCCACTCATATCATATTGGTTAAGTGTCATTAGTCTAGTCATATTACTTAACCCACCCATTGGTCTGATTAACAGTTATGTTGGTTGAACCTACATTTATAAGTTTTACATGTTTTTAACTCATACCGGTTAGGTCCACATTTACATGTCAAATTTCCATGTCATCCCACCTAACCCTCTAACCATACCCACGTCTTATTATGGTTAATATTCCTTAATTCATTCGTTATGACGAACGAATCATGACCTCTCACATTAGATCGTGAATTCTGTAGCCACTGGATTTGCCGGGTGGTTCCGGACAGATTTACACCACAAACTGGGTCTAACCTCATGTCATAAACCGTTACGCCTACAATTTGGCCTTCGACCTCTCACATTAGACTGACACTTTGTGGCTACTGGACTTGCCGGGCGGTTCCGGGTAGATTTACACCACAAACTGAGTCTAACCTCGTGTCAAAGGTTCATTAATGGTCGTATTCCACCCAAAACCCCAATATTAGTTCATGTGTTTAACATATAGAAATGTCCATGATTCACGTTTTTGCCCCAAAACGTATTCCCAAATTATTATCATAATTCACTATAAGGTTATGCTAAGTTATAGCCTTTTATTTACAATGCATACCAACTACCGAAAACCCAACTTAGGCGCGTTCATATTAAACTTTCTCCAAATCATAAATTATCATATATGTTTCTACTCCAAATTTTACATAATTAACATATGCCCAAGTTCTAGGTTACATGTCAGTTTTACATATGCCCAATTCATACCAAATTTACATATGTTCAATTAATGCCGTTTTACATGTATGCCAATTTTATGCCAATTTACACATATACCAAGTTTCATGTTACATTACATAGATCCTATTTGTGCCAAATTCCATGTATATAATATTTATGCAAAATTTTCTTTTGAAACAAACAAAATGTGTGATCTTCTAAGTAGAAGAGAGCACACATATATATAATAAAATCAAAAAGTACAGAGTCCCAATACAACTCCCTAGGAGTAGAACAACCAATAACGCTCAAACCTCAACTCGACTCTAAAAAGTAAAGGATTGTAGATAGATGAGCTTCGGATAAACCACCGCCCATCTACTCCTATATCGAATTCCGGCAAAGCCACCACCCGATATAGAAGTATATCTACTCCATTACTATAAACAAAACATCCCAGGAAGTATAATAGCGAAGTACAACCCACAATATCTCCCTAAATACAGTCACAAAAAATAATTCCATGAGAAAGACCAAGCATCAAAAGCAGACAGCTATCCATATAGATCACCAATATGTCCTTCCACCTGAAAACCTGAATAATAACTAAAATACCCACCATTAGTAGACTTCACATATATGTATGAATATATTTTGTGTATATATAAATATATATACCATTATATATCCATACATATATGTAAAATAAGAAGGAAAAAATGCTGAAAGGAAATAAGCAATCATCATCAAAGCAAGAGACTTATGCACAAATACGAAACTATTACAACTAAAATAGCTAATAATACTCATAATTAACCCCGAATTTGAGGCTATCCATAAAGTTCTCCAATAATTCCTTCCACCTGAAAACCTGAAAAGTAACTACAACACCCACCATTAGTTGCCAACACATATATGTTTGAATATATTTTGTATATATATATATAGAAATATATATATATATATACCATTATATACCCATACATATATGTATAAAAAAAATGCTGAAAGAAAATATGCCATCATTATCAAAACTAGAATTTTATGCACAAATACGAAACCTATTGCTTCTAAAATATCTATTGATACTCATAAATAAACCCAAATTTGACCTAACTTTTTGTAAAAAGTTACCAAAACTCAAATCTCTAGAGTACTTATAACGTGAAGAGGTCATCCAGTCTAAACAGAAGAAAACTATCTTGATGAATAATTTATCAGGGGGCACTGAAATAGAATTAAAAAATCTTTGGTTCCTTTCCAACCAAATGAACCAACTAATGATAACAATTAAAGAATCCATTACGTATCTCTGTTTTGATTTAAAAGTAAGTCTATAATGATTCCAATATTTCTCACAATTATTAAATGTATTCAATCTAATCATAACAAATATCCTTAATACCATGGTTAAAATATAATTGGTAAAATTACAAGAAAAAAAATAAATGATCAACCTTATCCTCTAAATGGCTACAAAAACAACATTTAACATCAAACAAAATATTCTTCTTCTTTAATAGCTCCACCGTGTTAAGCTTCTTATGGACAATCAACCACATAAGAAACTTTGCTTTAGGAGGAGAATTAGAACTCCAAATAAACTTAAAAGGGAGCAAGGACACACCGGAAAAATTAATAAGTTTGTACATTGAATTGACGGAGTACACTAAACTCTTGTCTAATCCCCAACTAATGGTATCCCTATACTCATTCAGATGATATAAGGTTAATTTTACTTTTAATAAGGCCAATTGTCTTAACAATCCTCCCTCTAAAATATTAACAAATGAAAACTCCCAAGGGGGGTCTAAATTCCTTTTATAAACATCCGCAATTAAGGAGTTCTTGAAGTCACAAATATTAAAAAGCTCAACAAATTCGATTTTAAGAGGTATACAAGATCCAGGCATCATGCCAAAAAATGGTATAATTTCCAGAATGGACTGTCATCTTGTGACCTAACTTGAAAAAGTCAAAACAGTTTAATACTACCTTCCAGAAATAAGATAATCTATTTGACCAACTAACACCCGATCCCACAAGGAACTCTCCCCTAGAATAATAAGATTTTGAAACTAAATTCTTCCAAGTAGCCACTATAACAGGATTTCTAAATTTCCATAACCATTTAGTTAATAAAGACGAATTAAAATTAAAAAGATTAATAATCCCTAGACCCCCGTCCCTCTTGGGCTTGCAACATAATTCCCAATTAACTAAACATTTATAACCACTGCAATTAGGACCACCATTCCAAAGAAAATTCCTTCTAATTCTGTCTATTTTCTCAATGACCCACTTAGGAAAATGATGATCTGTCATCCAGTAAGTGGGGATAGCAGATAAAACCGAATTTACTAATACAAGTCTACCAGCTCTAGAAAGAAATCTATTATTCCAACTCGATATTCTATTATTGATTTTATCAATAATAATTATCCAGTCATCCTTTTTAAGCGTGGACGGTCTAATTTTGAAGCCTAAATAGTCAAACGGAAATTTCATGATAGAACAGTTTAAGGTGCTAGCTACTAGAGACTCAACATTACTACTATCATTAAGGACCATGACGGCGCTTTTATCAAAATTGATTCGAAGGCCAGACAACATCTCAAAGCAATATAATATAAACTTAAGAGCAATAACATGCTTAGGTAAATGAGACGAAAATAATAGTGTGTCATCAGCAAATTGGAGTATAGATAGTTCATTATTGCACTCCTCATTACCCACACTACCTAAAACACCTAAATTCCCAGCCCTCTTAATAATTCTTGAGAAAACATCTACCGCTAAATTAAATAGAAAAGGCGAAAGAGAATCACCTTGTCTAAGAACTCTCTTAGACTGAATCTTCTTACCAACTACACCATTCACAACAATACTAGAACAACCAGACTTTAGCAGAAGCATGAGCCAGTTGGTCCATCTAACACTAAAACCCCTAGCAAGACATAGTTCACATATAAAATCCCAATCTACAGAGTCGAATGCCTTCTCAAAGTCTAACTTCAAAATGGCACATGTAAAATTATTTTTAACATAGACATTAATATACTCCTGTACTGCCGCTACCCCATCCGCTATATTTCTACCCTTAATAAACGTTGTTTGTGAAACATCTATTAGATCATTCATCTTAGTACTGAGTCTGTTGGCAAGAACTTTTGAGATAATCTTTACTGATACGTTAATTAAAGAGATAGGTCTGAAATCCTTAAGTGATTTCGCTCCCACTCTCTTATGTATAAGAATGACATTGGCAAAATTAAAATTCCCTAATCGCAGATTACCACTATAAAAATCATTAAAAAGATTAATAATATCCGCCTTTAGAATCCCCCAAAATTGTATATAAAAAAGAACTGAAAAACCATCAGGTCCTGGGGCTTTGTCACTAGGCATATCACAGATTGCCTTCCATATCTCACTCTCTGTGAAAGGACTATCTAAGTCAGTTAAATCAATCCTAGAGGACGATGGATAAATGTCATTCCATCTAATATTAATCCTTCTATTTATCCTAGTACCTAAGATCTGCTTATAATACCTAGTAAAAGCGTCATTTAAGTCCTTCTGGATAGACACCTCTACATCATTAATAAAAATGGAATGAATCAAATTATCACGCCTTCTTTTATTAGCTATACTATGGAAAAATTTCGTATTATTATCACCTTCATTTATCCATTGAACTCGAGATCTTTGCCTCCACGTGACCTCTTCTTTCTCCAGAATCAGCTTAAGATCATTTCTAAGATTGCTAAGTCTGTCTCTCTCATTCATATTAAGAATTCTGATTTCACTAACTTTATCTATATCTAACATTTCACATAAAATCTTATCTTTTTTAATTCCAACATTACCAAATATAAACTTATTCCAACGTTTAAGAAAAAATCTTAGTTTTCCTAACTTAGCAACAAAAATCTTTGCTGAATTATCTTTAAACAAATTATTATAATAAAATAAAGAATTCCATTTAAACTCAACCAGATTACTAAAATTACTGTCCAATAACCACATCTTCTCGAATTTAAAATTACTACTTATTAATAAATTCGAATCACAAGAAAGTATGATTGGACAATGATCAGACAATAAAAATGGTAAACCTTTAACTCTACATACAGAAAATCTATCTTCCACCTCCGTATAAATAAAAAAATCTGTCTAAAAGAGCGAAAGAAGGGCTATCTCTATTATTGGACCAGGTAAATATTCTATTATACAGTGGAATCTCAATCAGGTTATTAACCAAAATGAATTCGTTAAATTCCTTCATATCGGAGAAATCTCCTTCTCTAGGTGATCTCTCTCATAAAAATCTAGTAACATTAAAATCACCCCCAACTATCCATTGATTGAAAGAGAGATTTCTAAAGTCAGAACATTCTATCCACATCCGTCTTCTCTCTATTTTTGTATGTGGGCCATATACATTTGAAATGCCCAACAGAGAATTATCTACTGTCGAAGCTAAAATAATATGTAAAGAATGCAACATGGGAAACTCCTGCACGAGTCTAAATTGGTTGTCTTTCCAACCAATCATGAGACCCCCCGCACTACCTATAGCCGGTAAACATGCCCAGTTACGAAAAAGAGTCCCCCCTAACCTTCTATATATAACAGGATCAGGGTCATCTATTTTAGTTTCTTGAAGTAATACAATAACAAGATGAAAATCTTTGAAAAAATCCCTAACTTTAGCACATTTATTTGGTTCGTTTAAACCTCTAATGTTCCAACTGACAATCCTCATCGACCTATAGATGAAACTCTCTCTAGTTCCCTACTCCTGATGAAATCAGCATCTAAATCTAAGTCAGAAAAAACAAAAGCTGTGTCACTAGCAAGCTGAAATAACTGGGAAGTTGATAAACTACCTAACGCAAATGGAGAATAATCACTACCAAAGTCATTAACCATACCTGGGCCCAAGCTCGAAATACTACCATTCGCAATCGAACTCAGGGACCTACCCTGAAATGAAGCAGATCTGCATCTTAATCTTGCACTCCGTCTGACCACACCCGAGCTACATTCTTTCCTTCTTCTCCTTCCCCTTCTCGCTGGCAAAGTTAAGGACAACCCTCTACTGTTTTCAGTCTCAACCACAGGTGATAATTCTGTTAACTGATCAACAACACCAAGTCCCTGACCAGACATTGGACAACTCGTTTGAACCTCACAAAAACAGGGACTCCACAACAAAGAAAACACTCTCACACATTCATCTATCATCCATATCATGCAGCCTGAATCACACAGCCCCACCATTATCTGAGAGTAACCATCACAGTCCATCATTTTTAACCCCATCATGTCCTTCTTTCGCACTATAACATTGCCATGCACACCATATAACCCATACAAGCCATCACAGTCCACCATCTCTAAACCAACGTGACCTTCTCAGTATCATTAATGCCATGCATATCACAGTAGTCTGCCCCACCAATCGAACCACCACAGTCCATCATTTTTAACCCCATTGTGCCCTTCTTTCTCCCTGTATCATTGTCATGCGTCCTATACAGCCCATACGAGCCATCACAGTCCACCATTTCTAACCCCAACGTGACCTTCATGCCATGCATACCACAGTAGGCTGCCCCACTATCACACCTTCTAGAGCACGCAACAATGTCACTCCTACTCTTAGCTGTACAACCAAACTCACCAGACTGGTGCTCCACCACATTCAAACTAACGCTGTCAGCATCAACTCCATCATTCCACTGCCTGACCATACTCCCCCTGTTCCCAGACAGAGACTTCGATCTCGTTGCTAATCTGATTTTTCCAACTCTAAGCCCCTTCTTAATCAAGGGATGCGACATTCCCATGCACTTATCCACTGCACCCACCTCTTCATCTATATAATCCATCAACAGTTCGAATCTATTAGACAATCCAACCTCCTCATTCACACACCAAACATCCTCATCCGCCATCCCCAATGACTGAACAAAACTAGCCGAAGAGCTCGCAATACACTCTTTCATATCAAACGAGTCGTCTCCCATCATCACCTCCTTACCTTTAGCATTTCTCACCTTCGTACCAGCATAAAGCCAATCTTCCTTTCCAATCCCATAACAATTCATAACAAATGGATCATAGCTCATAGGATCTGCCGTTGGACGAGACGAAACTCTCTCAACAAAACCCACCATCACTTCCATAAAATTCTCCAAGCCCTGATCGTTAATAACCGTCATGTCTGACAAAAGTCTTCTCACAAACGAACCTGACTTATGTTGCCTTGGACCCTCGACATTACCCAATGAAGTAGTATCAACTTGATTGTTCAACAACTAAAACTCTGACACGCAACGTTCACAATTTACTGTTGTGTTAATCGTATCAAAGTGTACTAGCATTCCATCCAACAGCGATAGAGCTCTTTTCTTGTTTTCCGCCATCGAGTCATAATGTAATCTCCTCAATTTCAACAAGTTTAAACTGAACTGCATTGCGTGTTCTTTCCTATTCAACGGCCTCGGTAATGGGGGGTACACCAATTCAACAGATATGCTTTTATGCCACATTAATCCTTCTACGAGTCCTTCTAAGTGCCATCCTAGCAACAACAGCATATAAGCCCCCCCATTATTTTGGTAGGGGAAATCCCATCTGAATGTATCTATGAGATTTTCCAGTTTCAGACATAAACTCGAGCAATTGAAGTGCAAGAGATCAAATACAGATTTTCCTCTAAATATGTCTGAACAAAATGATGAACGATGACCTATTCCATTACATTTAAAGCAACGAGTCAAATTTTTCATAACAAGATTATACCAAAATTTACAGATCACGCCCGAACTTGCAAATACAATGATAATATCCAATTTCATGTTGCCAATTATTACATCATATTTATATAGGCAATAATCCAATAATTCCCCCGTATACATATCGTACGCAAATCATGATTTTAGGCCAAGGTCCGAAATTGACCAAGGTTCATGAAAGAAAATAAATTGGGGGAGATAGAAATTGAATAAAAATGAGATCAGAGGAAAACATCATCATAGGCATAAATATTACAACTTGATGATAACGTCATTACGAATCAAGAAAACTGCTGAATAGATCATAAACTTGTCATGAGCATAAAGATAGACAAGTCCCAAAACACAAGATTAAAGGAGCAATAGAAATAGATCAGAATCGATAAACATACTTAAATCCAATTCCAATTTATCTCATGGCCACATTATAATTAAATGTTTAAATCTAAAAACAACTAGAACTTACAGAGCATGGCTAGTGAATTAGGAACTGAATTTGTTGTAAAAATGTTGAGGCGTTGTTGATTTATAGTCTTGAATCATTGTAGAAGCCTTGTTCTTTTAATTGATTTGAGTTTGAATGTTTATACTTTGATTTGGAGACGGCGGCCATGGTTCAAGAGGTATTTTAGCAGCATAATGGTGTAAGAATGATTTGATATGAATTAGGTTAGGTCTATGGGTGTTTTTATAGATGTAGGAACTAGTTTAGGCCCTTAGATAAACCCTAGAATCAATCCGGACCGTCAAAACACGTCTCAGGCTTCTAAAATGAGTTCTGGGTCAAATCAGGCCAACCTGTAGGGGGGAGGGAGGTCGACACTATGGTCGTCCTGGGGGGTAGGTTGACCCTATGGTCGACCGGGGGGGGGGGGGGGGGGGTAGGTTGACCCCCTGGTCCAGTCCTGCCTGAAAACTGTTGAAACTTGTACAGGCCATAACTTCTTCATCCAGACTCCGATTTTCGAAAACTTGGACTCTATTTCATGTAAAATTTCGAGAAGAACGCAATAGAGTAACCCATTTCCCCTGATTCTGACTTTAAAATTAATTCTGCCTTGATTTCTTGTTTTAACATGTTATCAAAATTCGGGTTGTTACAACCGGACTTCGATCTAAGGGTTCCACCACGACCTCCATACATTGCTACCTCATCTCCCCCAATGCCGTGAACTATGGTGCCTTCTATTGCCAGAAAAAGGCTTCAAACCGCACCACCTTCCCCTCCTGATTTCGACCACCCTGACATGAAATACACCATCATCGCCGCTCAAAATCCAGATCTCATTGTGCTCGTTCTTTTTGTAATTACAGGTTTTCAAATTTGATGATTGAGTTAGGAGATTAAAATGGAGAAAGAACGAAAAATTTTGATCGTTCAAAGTAGGGAATGCAGCTGTTAGAGCCAATGACCATGCATTAGAAGTCAAACGAAATATCTAGGGTTAGGGTATGAGTTGGTATTTATATAGGAAGGATTTTAATATTTTATTACTATATTAAATTTAGGATTGAAGTATCGCATTAAAACCATCACATATGACCACCGTTCGCGACAAAACTACTAATTCTAGCGAAAAAAATTATTCCGGACCTGATGGCACATGTTTCCTCGCATTTTGAGATTGTTTCCCGGTACGCTATTTTTATACACACCACAATGCTATTTTGGACGCCAACTTACCCGGTTTTCAAAAATAAAAAACTATGTATCTATCCTGACTCTAATCATCGATACGAAGTCAACGGAATTGGTTTTGTGGCTTAATTCGATCGTATGCTCAAGTTACACTCAAATAACCTTCTATTAAATTAATTAAATTTAATTACGCGCTATACACAATATCTAAACATTTATAGCTACTGTAATCACAACAACATCGGTTTGCCACGAAATTTAATACCGTACAATAATTTAACGTTACGGTTCCAATGAAACTTACTTTCATCGAAAACGGAAACTGTTTGTGAAATGGCAATTTTGAAGGCCTATATTTTAATAACGATTTCCATGGCAATTATTTTAAAATTTGATTTAGCCATAACTAACAATTTATAGTACGGAATCTGGATTTTTCTCTTCTATTAGAAAATTATCATCAATGAGATTCAAATGTTTCTTATTTCACGGAAATCCGACTTAAAACGGATTATGTATATTCAGTTGAAGTTCAAAACTCCATATTACGAACTGCCATGCCATTTCGAGCTAGATTTATAATTATATAAATATATGGCATTCAAACTTTGTTTTAATAACGAATTCAATATTAAAATACGTTAATATTCCAAATAAATTATTTAAAATAATAAATTAAATTAAATATTTGGCTACCATAAATACGGGATAATACATTCTTCCCCCCTTAGTAGAATTTCGTCCCAGAAATCACTAAGGTAGTAAAAGTGTTATAAGCCCATTCACTCTTCAAAATACCAATTAATTCCAAATTGAAAACTAATTTATTATGGTAAAATAAAATTTTCAAAATATCATAAATTTTCTAACACCTTAGATTCCCGGAAAAATTCGGCAGAGTCTCCCGCGTACGGAGTGACATCTGCGATATCGCGGGAACAAATAATATATATACATCGACCCACACGGTCGGAAAACAAAATTCAAAACCCAAAAATTTATATTTTTGCCTAGGCGTACCTTTTACGAGCGTTATTGAGCATACTTGTTCAAGTTATTTCGATATATTCAACCAAAATCGAATCCTCCAGCCTTCTAGCACCTGTATATAACTCATTTAACATGTAAGTAACAAATACATGAAATTATTTAAACAACACGTCATTTATTAACAAGTAACTACCAATTCCCAAAAATCAAACATGAGCATCATTTCACTTCTAAATAAAGGGTTTAATCATCCAATTCAATTCATACGCCGTTTTATTTCAATTATAATACTGAAAAATTAGTTTTCAAATTTTCATTTAACCATTTAATGAATTTTATTCAATCAACTTGTCATCCAATAAACAAACAATGCACGATCAACAACAATACACCGCCAATTTAGTCAAATCAATTGAATTTATATTCAATTTAATATTCGCGTCGGTTTTCACATATTTGCACACTGATCGACTAATGTCCAATTGATTTCTATTTAATTATCATCCATTAAAATTTCAAATTCTAAATCAAATTAATTTAATTCCTGTATCATTCTAAGTTTTATTACACTTAGGAAAGTTAAGTTTCTATTCAAATTTCAAATCCAATTTGAATTCCATTCAAATTAATCAAATACACCAACAAATATCTCAATAATTCAATAAAATTATTTTTTTCTATACAAAATTATAATTTGGGTAAAATTATTCATTTACCCTCTTTTAAAATAAATATTGTGTTGGCCAGCTATTGGACCAAGCCATCAAGGTTCACTCACCAAGAAAATGTGGAACCTCACTCGTCAGGACCCTTAGAAACTCGATCGTGGTCACCACATCATCTTCGGCTCGTGGTCCACCATCACAACCCCTTCTTGTGGTACTCAGCAACGACCCGATCCGCTCGCGCATGTGCCCCATGACCCGATCCTCGTAGTCAAGAAATGGAGGCAATGACCTGGTCTGTCACGACCCGAAAGGCCCAGATCTCACGACATCTGTCCATAACGGCCATTTTGACCATTTCTATATTTGCTCACGAACCAGTCCGAGATCCTCGGGATTTGTGCCACGTATGACCACGATCCGCCTGCAAATATCGCCTATAAATAGCACAGTGTTTGGCATTTTTCAGGATCTATTGGGCATTTCTTAATGTTGTTCTCACTATTATTGTCCTGTCATTTTTCCTAGTTAAAATTACTTCGAAATTGCTGAGAGAACCACAATTGTAAGAGTGAGATTGAGCAAAATATTTGATTGTACTAACAGTCAACGTATAATCAAAGACATATAAAGTGGACGTAGGCTCATTAACGTCGAACCACTATAAATCTTGCATGTTTTCCGCTTTTTCTTCATTTTCTAGATATAATCCTCTACAAATCTTAACAATTTGGGTGTTAGAGCCAAATTTTGGTCTAACATTTTGGTGCTTTCACTGAGAATGGAGTCTCAATATATTGGATTGTAGCACTATTGTTTGGATATTCGAGTCCGAAGAAAATGGTCCAAAACCCCACTATTTCAATTTTTGAAGATTTCAGCAAAGCCCAGATATCTTGGTGGAAAGAAGTCTAAGGAAGTACGAGTTTCGCAAGCGAATGAAGCTACAAATGAAGCCATTGAAGAAAGTGTGCACGAGCAGGCCGAGGAAGAGCCTTCGGTTCGTGATGGCGTAGGGGCGACCCGATCCGAGGGGGATGTAACGACCCGTCTCCAGAATGCCTCCACGAGCTGCCCAGATGGAGCCACCACGAGCCGGAGACAGGGGATTGCCACGAATTGTGAACCAGATGCTTTCACGAACCGTACCACTCAGAGGACGTCAATTCGGCCAGGAAAGGAGGTTATGGTTCATCCAGCTCGTGCTGGCCCTTCCGCTCGACCTGGCTCGGGATCTCTACATATAAGAGAGAATGTTGATGATCAGTTCAAACCCGCTGCCCCAGCTACTGAAGGAGATCTATCTCGCATTATTGAAATGTTTGATAGGACAAATGATGAGTTAGCCGCTCAAAGGTAAGAGAGCTTCGTACTACGACAGAATTTGACTGTTATGGATAGGCGTATTGATGATCTTCGAGGCAAAGGATACCTCCACCAGCTCGATCTCTTACTCCAAAATACTCGATCTCTTACCCCAAAATACACCTCTTCGTCAGGGGAATCTCCAAGACCTCATCGCCGACCATTGGAAAGAGCTAAAAATATAGAATAGCTTCGATTCGGATCACTTACTTCTCGGGAGGAAGCTGCACTCAACCTAGGGCCTATCGATCATGCTTTATATAATCCTGTGGCACGTCCTAGAGCATAAGTTGTCGATGATCCTATGGAGAATCGACCACCGCAGCCCTTTCGCCGTGTGAGTGACCGTGGTAATAGGGGGCAAGGAAGTTCCGCTCAAGCTCCAGACTTCGTGGCAGTCCGTCGAAGGAATGATGGAGGGTCCCGTAGGGCAAGGAGTGCTGACCCGGAATCTACAGTAACTCATGCTGAGGTTGAAGCAATGATTAGGAATATCTTGGTGGATAGCCGTTGGTAGAGAAATGAAGCCTGGGGTATAGGGCGTACTCATACGCCCTTTACCGATGACATATTGGAAGAAACATTTCTTAGGCGCTTCAATATGCCAAATATGAATCGTTATACCGGCAGGACCGATCTAGTCCAACACCTGATGTGATATTCATGGTCCATGAATGCCGCTGCAGCCTCCGATGCCGTGAAATGTAATGCGTTCCTAAAATTCCTAGAAGATGTGGCATTACTGTGGTTCACCCGCTTGCCCGCACGATTGATATATAGTTTCAGGGAACTAAGTGAAAAGTTTGTAAATCAATTCCGGCTTCATGCTCAGAGGTCTAAAAATATTATGGAATTATCCCTCATTAAGCAACGTCCCGACGAGACTCTGAGATCGTATCTAGATCGCTTCAACCTAACTGTCACAGAAGTCAAAGACCCACATGAATAGACTATTCTAATGGCCCTAGTAGACGGGGTGGACAAAGGTACTGAATTTGGAAGGTACTTAGCTGGCAAATCGCCATTGACTAGAGAGATATTCTACGAAAAAGCTAATGTTCGCCTGCATCAGGAGGAGATATATGCCAATCGAAAAAGTAAGGTTACCGATAAAGAGGATATTCAGAGTAATGTGGACATCAAGGAGATGGGAGACAGCTCAGGAAAGGTGGAGGTCAATGTTGGGAACAAGAACCAGGTAAATGGTCGTCAGTCAGGGAATCGTAACAAAAGGAGAAACCGAGGAAACGACTCACAGAGGAGACCTCGACCTAGGCCATTTGTGAACTTCACACTGTTAAATGACACGCTAGAGAACATATTTACGGATACTTATAACGTTTTCTAGTATAAGAGGCCTCCCCTAAGGGATTCAACGGAGAAAGATCGCGAAACTGGAAAGTTCTTTCTCGTCCACCAAGTTTATGGTCACACCACCAACGAATGTTGCCATTTGAGAGATGTACTTGAAAAGCTACTCCAAGAAGGAAAACTTGACAAGTATAAGGTGGCTCTGAAGGATAGGGGCAAGCTGGATAGGCCCCGAACCAAAACCAGCCTGTTGCTAGACCTACGCCCCAGTAGATAGGAAAAAATATCATAATCAATTCCATAGTTGGAGGGCTTCATTTGGCAGGACACAGATTTAGGGCAATGGAGCAGTATGTCAATGCTGCCAAACAACATCTTGAAGTTGGAGATGCAGTAACCATGACGATACTGCTCCAGTCAAACAACAGAAAACAATGTCCGACGACGTTATATTCTGCAGTAGGGAGAGCATTGGAGTCCATTCTCCGACTGAAGACCCATTAGTGATTATAGTCACCATTGGTCCAGCTATATTTCACAAAGTATTAGTAGATAACGGGAGTTCAATTAACATCCTGTTTAATAAGATGTTTGATCGGATGAAACTTGAACCAAATGATTTAAAGCCTTGCGAAGGATGGGTACGCAGCTTCAATAGAGTCTCAACTTCTCCGATGGGATACATAGAGCTGTCAGTCACCCTTGGGGAAGAACGATGAAGGGTGAGAATTCTTCCTTTTGTGGTTTTGGATATTGAATCACCGTACAATGCCTTTTTGGGACGACCGGCCCTAGTAGAGTTCAGGGCCTGCATTGCGCCCCAGTGTTTGTTATTGAAATTCCCGACGGATGCTGGTGTAGGAATAATCAGAGAGGATCAAGTTGTTGCACGAGCATGCTACATAGAGGAACTGAAGTTGTTGCGTAATGGAAGAGATGTAAATACAAAGGGCACCTCCTCCCCCCCAAGGGAGGAAACATCATAGCAATTAAAGAAAAGAACTCTGGAAGTGTCACCTAGAGAGTTGCCCGAGGACATAGATCCTAGAGAGGATGAAGAGCCTGGGGGCAGAATGGCGACTCCAAATGAAACAACTGTGGATGTACCAATCAATGTTAGTGAGCCAGAGAAGGTCCTGAAGATTGTATCCTAGCTGGACCCTCTCCAAACCAATGAATTAATGAATTTCTTGAAGGCTAATTTTGATGTGTTTGCCTGAACCCACGCTGATATGTGTGGAATATCACCACCGATTATGAGCCATTCATTAAGTATCAATCCAAAGCATCCACATGTTAAACGGCAAAGGCAAATGCTTGGTCCAGAGAGGTCCGCTTCCTTAAAGGAAGAAGTAGAAAAACTGAGAAGTAATGGGTCTATCCGAGACTCAGTCTAACTAGAATGGATCTCAAAACCAATCCTAGTAAAGAAAGATAATGGGAAGTGGCGCACCTGTATCGACTTCTTAGATTTAAACAAAGCCTGCCTGAAAGACAGTTTTCCGCTACCAAGAATTGATCATCTGGTGGATTCGACGGTAGGTCATGAACTCCTCTCCTTCATGGATGCCAACTCGGGGTATAATCAAATCCCTATGCATGTCCCGGGCTAAGAGTATATTAGCTTTGTCACAGATCTAGGGTTGTATTGCTATGTGGTGATGCCATTTGGTTTGAAGAAAGTCGGTGCTACCTATCAACAATTGGTAAATAGAATGTTCTACAACAAAATTGGGAAGACAATGGAAGTATATGTCGATGATATGTTAGTGAAGTCCAGACAATCATCTAATCACAGTGCCGATTTAGCAGAAATGTTTGATATCCTCCGAAGATACGGAATGAAGCTTAATCCTGTAAAGTGTTCATTTGGGGTTTCCTCTGGGAAATTCTTAGGATTTATTGTCAATTCACGTGGAATTGAGATCAATCCAGATTAGATTGTGGCAATCAGAGAAATTTAGAAACCAAGACAAATAAAAATGTGCAAAGCCTCGCAGGAAAAGTAGCCGCTTTGAGTAGATTCATCTCCAAAGCCACGAACAAATGTATACCATTCTTTGAATTGATAAAGCGAGGAAAGCGCAATTTCAAATGGACCCCTGACTGTATTGAAGCGTTTCGGAACCTCCTGGATCATCTTGAGAAACCCTCGATACTATCATAATCGATCGATCACGAAGACTTGTTTGCCTACCTGGCAATGTCGTCCTACTTGGTAAGCTTAGCTCGGGTAACAGAAGAAGATAAGATTCAGAGGCCAGTGTACTATGTGAGAAAGAAGTTGGCGGCAGCTGAGCGAAACTACCCAAGAATAGAAAAGCTTGCATACAGCTTACTAATTGCCTCCCGGAAGCTTCGCCATTATTTTCAAGCTCATCCTATCACTGTGTACGCTGAACATCCTCTTAGACAAGTTTTGCAGAGACCAGAGGCCTCGGGAAGACTGCTTAAATGAAACATTGAGTTGAGTCAGTTTGATCTGAATTTTCGGCCCCGACGATCAATAAGTGGGCAGGTGTTGGCAGATTTTTCAGCGGAATTCACTATTCCAGAGGTTGATATTGCGAGTTAAGAAGCTGGTTCTCCGAAACAACTTCTTGGTCCCAATGCCTAGAAGTTATATACTAATGGCACCAAGAACGACAGACGATCTAGTGCTAGAGTTGTACTTGTGACTCCCGAAAACCGATCAATTTACTACGCTCTTAGATTGGAGTTTCGTGCCACGAATAATGACTCTGAGTATGAAGCCCTGATCGCCGGGCTGAAGCTTGCAAAGGAGTTAGATATTACAAAGTTAGACATCTTTTGCGACTCCAAGCTAGTTGTGAACCAGGTTAACGATAAATTTCAAGCTAAGAGTCCAAAACTGATATCATATTTGAAAGAAGTGAGGAAACTGCTAGAAATTCTCGATCATTACAGCATACCCCATATCCCTCGAGAGGAAAATCAAAAAGCAGACAAGTTGGCAAAGATGGCTAGTTCCGACTGTCCTGAAGATACTGAGATAGTCCAAATTGAAATATTACATTCTCCAAGTGTTGATCAGATGGAAGTTGATCTCGTGTTGGAAATTGAACCAGAAAGGGAGTCATGGATGACGCCTTTAAAGAACTTTCTAATGGATGGAACACTTCCGACAAAGAAAAGTGAGAGGCACGCAGTTATCCGGAAGGCTTCCCGATACGTATTGCAAGCCGATGTGCTGTACAGACAAGGATTCTCGATGCCTCTCCTCCGGTGCATCGCACATGACGACATCAGGCGTGTATTGAAAGAAGTACACGAAGGTGTATGTGGTGACCGCACTGGAGGACAAACTCTGGCAAAGAAGATACTGCGATATGGCTATTTCTGGCCTACCATAAACAAGGATGCAGCGAAGTATGCACGAAGTTGTGATGCATGTCAATTCCCCACACAGCGAAAAGCCATGGGCTCATCATCGTCTTCAACCGGCTGTGGGGTCAATGGCTCCGCTTCGACGCACTTCGTGAAGTAATCCACGGCCAAACGAGTAATTAACTTCGTCATCAGAAATATCATATGCCGATTCGGGATCCCAAAGGTTGCTATAACAGATAATGGAACCCAATTTGATAATGCAGAATTCAGAGACTTTTGCCAGAAATATCATATCGAGAAGAGGTACACCTTTGTGGCGTATCCGCAATCGAACGGACAGGTCGAAGCGACAAATAAGGTGATTAAATCAATTTTGAAGAAAAGATTGAAGCGGGCTAAAGCCATGTGGGTCGAAAAACTACCCTTGGCTCTATGGGCCTATAGAACAACCTAAAAGTCGACAACGAGCCACACACCTTTCTCCCTCGCTTTTGGAGCAGAAGCAGTCATCCCGATTTAATTGAATGTACCCTCTCACAGAACCACTTATTTTGACCCAATGACCAATAATGAGTTGCTTCTTGAATCCCTGGATATGGGTGAAGAAAAGAGGGATGAAGCCGAGCTTCGCGCCTTAAGGCACAAGCAACAGGTCGCTCGGTATTACAACAAAAAGTCCGAGTCCGAACGTTTGAACCCGGAGACTTCGTTCTGAAACGTGTCTTTCCACCCCCAGCGCATGTGGGCCCAAAATGGGAAGGACCATATTCCACTTTACGAAGGCTTGATAATGGAACTTTCAAGCTAGTGATCATGGATGGAGATGAAATCCCTAGAGTGTGGAATGCCCAGCATCTGTGGCGTTATCTGATGTGAAAATTATTGGTTTTATTCTTTTGTTTTTAGGACCATGTAAAAAGGCACGGCTTGCCTAGAACGGTCTGGCTATTTGAGCAAAAGATTATAAAGTGGACGTAGGTCATGATTCGACCGATCCACCACAAAAGAATGTGTGTCATTTACCTTTATTGCACCGTTACTTACCTGCTCTTTTATTTTAATTAGCATAAATCATTACCATCTTGAGATTTGCTATAAACTATGCAACGATCTTGAAACGCCTAATTCAAAGTGCCTTCTATCTGATTGGAAGGTGAACAACAACTATAGTCCCGAAGGTGCAACAAAGTAGATCACACTGTCATCCACACTCTAACTCTCAAGATCCGAGAGAGAGTATAAAGGACGCGAAGATGATGTCCGCAAGGCATGAAGGTGCACCATGATAAAAACCGCCTTGAGAATACGCCTGCCCCGTTGAAGGATCGGTGAGCAGATAAAGAACCGAGCTCGAACTCTAACTCGCTGAAGGATTGGGAGAGTATAAAGGTGCTAGACACTTAGCGCTATAAGAACTTTTACCCCGCTGAAGGATTGGGAGAGTATAAAGGCACAATGACATATGCCATCGAAAAATGGCTCCTATTCCGTCACACGACGGGAAACGGGAACGAAAAGTGGAACCCCAACCCCTCGTTTCCGGGAATGGGGGCAGCATACATATAACTCTAATCAATCATCAATAAGCCCTGGCTAGACATCACGTTAATGATTGATTGGGGGCATATATACACACACATTTGTGCATCACATAAATTTTAAAATGTTTTACTGCTAAAATGACATATAGTTCGATTTTAACTTAGTTATGATTTAAAAGTTTGTAACTAAGTGTGAAAAGTTAAACCTACAGGTACATAATGATGCAAAAGAAACAAATTTTCATTTACCAAATGCAGGTTTATAGGACAAAGCTAAAACAAAAGGGAGGGACATTCTCACGACTACATTTCTTGGCCGGTGGAAACCCTAAAAGCAAAATATGGACTAACAAATACATTCTACTTATGCTTGGGGGATGATTTTGACTTCTTTTCCTTCTTCTGTTTTTCCAACTACTCCTTGTCATCATCAGATCGGTCGCCCTTCTTCCTCTTCCTCTTATCAGAGAGGGGATCTTGCGGAGTGCTGGAAGGCTTGGGATGCAAGCTGTGAAGTTATTGATCTGGAGGAGAATTTTATGACGAACCCAGTTTAGGGATCAGCTTCTGAGATAGGAGGCACATATAGAGGCTCTTGTTCCTCTCTTTTCAAAGCTAGCTGCTTATCTCTCTTGGCCTTCATGTCAGCCAGGGTCTCCTTGTTGTCATCCTTGGTCTCCCCTGTGAAGGTGGCCTCTCTTTCATCATCTCCATGGTCATCATCCATATCCTTTAAGGCATTAATGGTCTCAGCATCCTTGGGAGCATCAGTGCTTGGTGCCAAAATGACCTCTCCAGTTATTGTGCCCTCGGTCTTCTTTGGAATCTCAGGAACTCCAACACCTGCACCTGATGAGACACTAACTTGTTTCGGCTCTGTTTTCTCTTCCGCATCCTTCTCAGCCGGTTTGCCACCTATATCATGAGAAGCAGATGTTGTTAGTCCAGGAGAGACCTATATCATGAGAAGCAGATGTAGTTAGTTCAAGAGAGAGTGTAGTCTTCTCACTTGACTGTTCCGCAAGACGACGACAAGTAACAATTGCTTTGACGAATTGTGTGGAGAATATGGAGATACCTTCAACCGGCTCATCACCCAGACCGGCAATAGCAGCTCCGACAGCAGGAGGGGTTGGAGCCAAGGGAATCAACGGGTCATCAAGATTATATTCCTCAACTTCAGGGTCCTTGGGTTCCACTATCGAGCTTGAGCCTTCATCGATTTTATCCTTGCTCTTGAGCTTAGTTCTCTCCTTCTCAATTTCTTCTTTAATTAGGTGTCTGCCCTTCTCCAAAGCCTCAGGCTCTGCACCTTTGAGAAAGGTCTGCATAAGCTGGGTTTCGTCAATCTCCTCGACCTTCAATCGCTGCTTCTCACCCTCAACAATCATATCCCATACATGGATTAAAGTAACGTGATAGTTCTCAATCCAAGAGATGTCTCGAGTCTTAATAACTTGACCAAAAAAGTCGAAAAGCAGTTCATTAAAACTTGCTATCTCTTCTTTAGCTGCAGCAAGCTTATCAGCAGTGGTGCAGGTCGATTCAAGAGTGTTGTTGGCGTTACTTTCAACAAGAGTTGCACGCTCCTCGGCATGGACAAGTTTATCGCTCAGAACTGCTTTCTCTTTTTCAACAAGAGCAAGGTTGTCTTTAAGGCTCGCTTTCTCTTTCTCCTAAGCAGCCTTCTCAGTAGTAAAACGGTTCTTTACCGTCTTTAAATCTGTATTGATTGTTCTAAGATCTTCTATTTCCTTTTTCAGCGCTACACGCTCTTGGCTGTTTGAGTCGAGCTCAGTGTGGAAACGCTTCTTGGCGCTTTTCAACTCCGATTTGTAATTTCCTACATCCCACTGAGCTAAAGCGAGTTGAGCTTGTGCATTCTCTAGTTCTTTTTCGATTTTGCTCCTGGCCCTAGCCTCATTGTCAATCTTCACTCTGGTTCTAGCTACTGCTGTTTCTAGGTGACAGAGGGCAGCAGAAAGATTGGTGGCGTGCTTCTTCATCGCCCTATATTGTTTGGCCACATGACTTACTTGCCATATGACCTCTATGTCCCACTCCTGGGGAACCGGTTCAAGATCTGGAACAAACATCATCCTTTTGAAGAAAATGTCAGGAAACTGATTCCGCAAACGCTCCAGCTTGACCTGATTCTCAGAGATGTAGACGACATCCTGTGCAGCGGTAGTATCCAAATCGCGCTGACTAGAGGGGACAATAGCTATTTTCTCCTTTTCTAAATCCTTGCTCGGATCTTTGTTTTTATCTTTCGGATCATGGTGTTTCTTAGAAGACTTGCTATGAGAGGGTGTACTTTTTAGATGAGTCAAGTCTTTGGGAAGTTGCTTACCCCCGACGGTGGCACTGGACGACCGTGGAGCTTCCCAGGGTCTTGCATTGATGGAGAACGAGATCGTGTGGAATGAGATTGATAAGAGTCACGAGGTCGACGACTATCTCTCCCCCGACTGTCACTGCGGGCATGCTTAGAATTAGAAAGAAGCCTTGGTGTGCTTGCTTGGAGAGAACGATAAGAATAGGATTGTTTACGAGGCATTTTCCCTGCAAAGAAAACAAATGTGTATAAGAATCGTGAATACTGATGGTTCAGAAGTGTTGTGATGTGTGTTGAAGGTAATTTGTGCATCCAGTGTAATCCCTCCTAACAGACTAAGGCCCAGAGTTTGGCTCATCTGTGTGGTTTCTTTTTCTCCGACTGGAACATCCACTTCCTCAGAAGTGGGAAAGAATGGTTCCCCTTCGAAGTCTTCTTATGTGTAAATGTTGTCTAGTAGAGGAATCTTGCTCAGTTCTCCGAATATCTATTCCTCTGTTAACTCATCATGAGCAAGATGCTCAGGTGGTTGTGAAGTCCTTAAGGGAGATTGTCCCCTAGAGACTGGGACTTTCTTTGGCTCATCGGCTCGGACCTTACCTTTTTTATATAGATTTAAATCCTCATCATCCTGATCGAACAATGGTGAAGGACTCTTGCGAAGTTCGGTGGTCTTCGTGGCCCCTGAGGTCCCTTCTCCCTCAGCTGGGGGCACATATTTGTAAGGTTTTCCACCCACGCCAAGTCCGAATCTTACACTCAGAAGTTGGTGTTTGTGAAGATTCTCGTCGATGATACACTTCTTGATTTTTAGGAAGTCTGATTTATTTTTGAGGAGGCGGGACAGTCGGTCTTCATGCACCAAACCTTCTGTTTTCGTAAAATTGTGTTCTGCACACAAAAAATAAACATGTTAGCACTATGATTACGTAATTAGGTCATGCATAGAGAGATTTAGGGCCTACTTGATTTTAACCACTTTCTCTCACACCCGGCCTGGTGCTTTATATAAATCCAATCAGCTTTGGCGTCCCCTATGTTGCTATTACCCTCCGATAAAACCTTCTTGTTGGCCACTGATTCAAAGAATTTGAAGTTTGGAGTCCCTGTAGAACGGTGTTTGAAATGGTAATAGAATTTCAAATCCTTGAAAGCGAGCTCAGTCTGTTGAATTTCCGCGTATGCAATGTACAGGGTATACAAAGCAGCATAAGCGTTAGGATGGAGTTGCATGGGGGCAATGTGTAGTCGTCTTAAAAGATCAATTGCAATTGGAGGAAATGGAGGGATAACGCCTATTTAGCACATGAGCCGGCTGACAGTCATGTACCATTCTGGGGAAGAATGAGGCCTATCCCCATCTTCTGGAGTTTTCACATCATCCCAAGGGATCCTATGTCTTAGACATATTTTCTTGAGTTTTACGTCATCCAATTAGGAGGCTAGACTATCACTGAGTTTCTCCCTGTCCACTTCCTCAATACCTGGGATTTCACATCTTCAAGAGATGTGCTTTCAGAAGTCGTTGATTCTATATCGGTATCTATTTCGTAATCGGGGTCGGAATTCTCCAAATCTGAATCTGTGGGAAGTGCATCGGGATCATAATGCTTTGATGACTCTGATTCTGTATCTTTCTCTGATGATTCTGTTGATTTTTTATCAGACATAGCTGTGTTGGCGAGTAAACAAGAGAAGTTAGAACACAGTTACCTGTTCCCCGTGTGTGTAAGTGCAAGTGTGTGCATGTGCATACATTAAGAAAAGCACGAAATTAATCAAAAAAGTGGGATATTGGCTATGATCTGTTGTTGAGTTATGCTGTTCTCCAGTTCAAAAGGTTCGCGTTGAAGGCTCTAACCTAACTGTCCATTGGCATATCAGAATTACATTGAATTTTCTAGCCAACATGTTTATCAGATCATTGGTCAAGCTGGTTCATGAGACATGGTTTGGCTCGTGATACATCATTGGTTCGTGAAATAAGTCCTGGTTCGTGGGAAAGCATCAGCTCGTGGAAAGACGTCGGATCGTGGGACACTTAAGCTCTTGACCCATTCCGCTTTACTTGATCGGATCATGACAGACCCCTCCATGATCTACCGTAATGCCCAATGCCACGACCCGATCCCGTTCCAATATCGCGATTCGACCAGCTATCCAGAAACACACCACGGTTCCCTCCCTGGTTTGTCTGTTGCCACGACCCGAGCCAAAACCTTGCCTACGAACAGACCTAGCCTACTTCTTCTCCCTTCTCGAAATCCACGAAATTGAACCCATCACCACCATCGCTAAACCCAACGCCCTCATCATGCCATCGCCTTATTGATGAAAATTCAAGAGAAATAAAGAGGAGCGAAAAAGAAATACAGCGAAATGATCTCGACACCGTTACCTTTTGATTATGGAAAAATCTTGATTTTTAACAAAGGCTAAAATAGGGTTTCGGATTGAAGAATTGGGTGACGGTGGCAAAGAAGGAAGGAAAAGAGCAGAGAGGGAGGCGGCCAGTTTATATAGCTGGAGAGAGGACTGTTCGTCTCCCCCTTTTTGTCCTACTTGGCTCCGTAAAGGCTCATGGGCCACGAGTGAAAGCCCACGACGGCACCTGAGACGGCCCGATCCATCTAAAGTTCGTGGCCAGGACTAGAGTCCGTCGCGTTTCAAAAAGAAGCACACTCGATTAGGGACCGTAATGAACGCCGTGCTCACGAATCGCAGCGTGTTCCCTGTCCAAATTTAGAAAAAAGGAGAGAGAATGATATGAAGGTATTTGTGGAATTCAAAGCTTACCTGATAGTTTGATTCGGTCCGTTGGACAAATTTAGAGGTGGAAACTGATCGATGAATTAAAAAAATAATGGTTGATTTAATTTGTTATTTATGCCCGTTTAAGAACACGACTCTCTGAAGTAGTGCGACACTCCAAACAAATACAATCTTTGATTCACATCGTTTCATGAAAGGATGGCTTAGAAATTTCAAAGCATGTTCCATCCTTGATAAAATATACTTCGAGGGGGCAAAATGTTGGCCAGCTTTTGGACCAAGCCACCAAGTTCACTCACAAAGAAAATATGGAACCTGTGACGGCCCGCCCCGCACCAACCGACACTTCCTCCAAGTGTGCGCTGTACACATGTCCAACTGGCACGGAACGGTCGTCATAAGAAAAGAAAGAAGAGAATGAACTAATCAAGGAACCTGTAGAATGTCTCACAGCGCATGGAATAAAATATATTAATAACATACTTGACATAAAACAGGTGAGACAGTGCATAAGCTGATAACTAATAACAAATGTCAACATCAGAGCAGCGGAAATCCAAATACAGCTTATTACAACTTTTCAAACTCTACTGTCTCTAAACAAAAGAAAGCTAAAGTGGAAGATACACCACCAATGCCCAAGCAGTGATCTTCGACAACATAGGGAGAATACTATATATATATATATATATTACGTGGAAGCCTCCTGCTCGTCTCCGGATCATCTACCCGTGCATCACCAGCTAACCTGTCTCTAGTCTGCTCGTGTGAGCACCCAGAGTAATAAGAAGAGACATAAAACTCTGGGTCAGACAAAAAGTCTGGTATGAGCGATAAGCAGCTAAACAGAACAATAACAGGTATACTAAACCATACCTGAACCTGGACCTGCAACCAAAGAGTTAGCACTACATACTGTACAATACTCTAAGGTGCCATCAACATATGGTGTAAAGAAATACGGGGGTGGGGGTGTGCATGTCATAGGGATAGCAAACAATTCAATCATGGCAACCATCCTCACATCTCTCACTCAGTGCATAAAGCATACGATGTATACCGCTTTCAACCACTAGACCCATCGAAGTAGTGACGGAGTTCGGCTTGTACAACTACTGCTACCACCAAGCTTACCCCATGGAGTCATGACTAAACCTTTACAAATGACCCCACTTCATTGGTCTATAGCTCTTTTAGTCGTACCTAGACCACTGTGGCCCTGAATCCGTTCACGTACCCCCTATACATAGTGATCCAAAGTTACAGACATCGACAGCCCCTTAGCACACGTCCCGCAGCAAAGCCCAATCATGAAGTTAACTCGTTGATTCCCATCTGAATCATTGGTACAAACTTCCCATTTGGACTGCCTTTGCATCTCGGGTTATGGTCTTCTTCGGTTCAGTTCGGGTCTCTTCCTCCTATTCGGTTCGGTTCGGGCATCCTCCTCCTATCCGGTTCGGTTCGGGTCTCCTCCTCTATTCGGTTCGGTTCGGATCTCCTCCTCCTATCCGGTTCGGTTCGGGTGTCTCCTCCTATCCGGTTCGGTTCGGATCTCCTCCTTCTATTCGGTTCGGATCGGATCTCCTCCTCCTATCCGGTTCGGTTCGGGTGTCTCCTCCTATCCGGTTCGGTTCGGGTGTCTCCTCCTATCCAGTTCGGTTCGGATCTCCTCCTTCTATTCGGTTCGGATCGGATCTACTCCTCCTATCCGGTTCGGATCGGATCTCCTCCTCCTATCCGGTTCGGATCGGATCTCCTCCTCCTATCCGGTTCGGATCGGGTGTTCTTCCTAACCGGTTCTGAAAATCTGCAACTTTTTCCAGCAAGCTATTTTCGCCGAACGACGGCGTTTTCAACCTTTCTAAACTTCCTTTGACATTACAAAACATTCCAAACAGCAGTAACAACATATAGAATCAATCACAAACATTAAAACATCATTTACATGAAATACTTTAGATCAAACATACCCAGAAACCCATGTTTTCCCCTTAATCCTTCTTAACCGTGATTATGCATACAATTAGCAAAACTTATCCAAATTAGCCCAAATTTTTATCAGAGCCATAAAACATCATTATAGAATTTTAGGAATTTTTCCAGAATTTATTAATGTATAAATTCGCTAATCTTCACTAATTACCCATAATTAACAGTAATTAGTGTAAAAGCAAGCTAATCACTCACCTTTGCCACCACTAAAACCCCAAAACTGAAATATTCTCTGATTTTGCGCTGTTCCCAATCTTACACAGCAGCTCTACCTCGGTTCTCGTGCTAATACTCCTTGATTTGATGTTTGTTAAGCCTAATCTTCAATTAGAAAGTGATTAAGATGTGTTTTGAAGAGATTTAGAGGGTGGAGGCCATGGCTAGGTTAAGAGGAATGAATAGTGACGGCTGAAAAATGAGAAAAAAGTATTCTCCAAACCCTAACAGCCCTTTTAAACTCCTAATCCCGAAATTCCCCTTTGGGCCTAGCTGTTAATCACCCGGTTAAGCCCAATTAAGCTGTTTTTCACCATCTGAAACTTGTTTCAGCCATATCTCCCAAACGGTAAGTCCGTTTGGCTAATGTGACCACTCTACGGAAAGAGAAACCATCATCCGGAGCCAATGGAAGTGGTTTCAGGTCAAAATTCCTTTCCAGTCAAAAGTTATGGCCAAAACAGTGATAACTAGGGGTAAAATGGTCATTTAAAAATCGGGAAAAATCATGAACATGGGAAATGACCCCAATAGTCGTCCCCCAAAGTTACATGACCATACGACTTCGTATGTGACAGAAATAAATATTCTACGATTCTATGATGCGTAGAATGCGGGTCGTTACACTCTCCCCCCTTAAGAAATTTCGTCCCCGAAATTCCTTAACCCAAAACATACAAAGGATCCCGCATGCCTAACAGCCACGTACAACAATCAAACATGCAGAACAAGCAAACAAGCCTATCCTAGCATGCGGAAAACTAAATCGAAGTCAAAATCTTACCAGGCAAAGAGTTCTGGGTGTGACTTCTTAATGTTATCCTCTGTCTCCCAAGTACAATCATTCTCGTTCTCGCTCCACTGTACCTTGACTAGCTTCACCGCCTTCCTTCGAAGTTGCTTCATGTCGTGCTCGACAATACGGACCGGCTTGCGGTTCCCAACCGCCTCGGGTTCTACTTCGAGGTCCTCCAACTGATCAGGTGAAATAGTCATATCTGAGTCGTGAACGAACTTCCTTAGTTGGGAAACATGAAATACGTTATGAACTCCCGCCATCTTCTCCGGTAAGTCAATTCTATATGCCAAATTCCCGACTAGTTCAAGAACAGGGAATGGGCCAACGAATCTTGGTGCCAACTTGCCTCTCCTGCCAAATCGTATTACGCTCTTCAACGGAGAAATCTTGACAAACACCAAGTCGCCAACGGAGAATTTTAAGTCTCTTCTCCTCTTATCAGCATAACTCTTCTGCCTATCCTGGGCAGTCTTCATTCGTTGTTGAATGATCTTAATCTTATCTGAAGTTTCCCTCACCACATCTGGTCCAAGCATAAACTTCTCGCCAGTCTCTATCCAACATGATGGTGAGTTGCACGGTCTTCCGTACAAAGCTTCAAACGGAGCCATACCGATACTGGATTGGTAGCTATTATTATATGCAAACTCTACTAGATGCAAATGGTCATCCCATGATCCACCAAAATCCAATATACATGCTCTCAAGAGATCTTCCAAAATACGATTCACCCTCTCCGTCTGACCGTCGGTCTGAGGATGATATGCGGTACTGAGATGTAACTCTGACCCTAGAGCTTCTTGTAAGCTCTTCCAAAACCCACTAGTGAACAACGGGTCTCGGTCACTCACAATGCTTTTAGGTACTCCATGGAATCTCACTACCCACTTCATATACAATTCTGCTAACTTAGCTGCCGTTCTGGTCGATCTGACTGGTATAAATCTTGCACTTTTGGTTAATCGGTCCACAATCACCCAAATGCTATCATGTCCCGATCTAGTCCTTGGTAAACCATCAATGAAATCCATCGAGACTTGCTCCCATTTCCATTCAGGAATTTCTAATGGCTGTAACAACCCACTAGGCTTCTTTTGCTCGGCTTTAACTAGCTGGCAATTCATGCATTTGGATATAAACTCCCCAACGTCTCTTTTCATCCCTTCCCAGTAGTAAGTCTGTCTCATGTCTCGATACATCTTATTACCACCGGGGTGTATAGTCAGTTTTGAGTGATGACATTCTCTAAGCACTTCATCTCTCAATCCATTAACATTGGGTACAACGAGCTTTCCATTCTTTCTAAGCCATCCATCTTGATCAAGCCCATACTTGCTCATCTCCTCATCGATACCCATCTCTAACTTGGAGATGATTTCCAATAGGTTAGGATCGTCCCTCTGACTAGAGCCGATCCGCTCAATTAAAGTGGGTCTGATCGTCAAACTTGCTAACATTTCTGGGTCCAATTCGCACTTTGGTCTGAAATCAAACCCCGCGATATACTCCAGTTGCTTCCATTCAAGGAACATAGCCCCTAAACTGGCATGTCTTCGACTCAACGCATCGGCTACGGCATTGCCCTTTCCCGGTGTATATGCGATGTCGAAATCATATGAAGCTAAGAACTCTAACCACCTCTGCTGACGAAGATTCAAATCCTTTTGAGAGAAAAGATACTTCAGCGACTTATGATCAGTAAACAGCTCGAATCTTTCTCCCAAGAGAAAATGTCTCCACATCTTCAATGCGAATACGATCGCTGCCAATTCCAAATCATGGATAGGATACCTCTTCTCATGCGGTTTCAGTTGCCTGCTTGCATAAGCTACAACCCTACCACCCTGCATCAACACAGCACCTAGTCCGGTACCACAAGCATCTGTATATACCGTCATCTCTTCACTCCCCTTGGGAATGACTAACACTGGTGCACTTGTCAACTTTTCTTTTAGACTCTTGAATGCATCCTCGCACCTTTCGTTCCAAACAAAAGCTTGATTCTTCTTTGTCAACTGAGTCAACGGTGCTGCTATCTTGGAGAAGCCTTGGATAAACTTACGATAATATCCCGCTAATCCTAAGAAACTTCTTACGTCTGTTGCATTCTTGGGCGTAGGCCAATCCTGTACCGTAGCCACCTTTGCCGGGTCTACGGCAATACCATTCTCTGATACAACGTGGCCCAAGAACCTCACTTCCCTCTTCCAGAAGTGACACTTAGAAAACTTTGCTTTCAATTGGTGTTTTCTCAACACCTCCATCACTATTCTTAAATGTCCCTTGTGTTCTTCCTCTGTCCTCGAGTAGACCAAAATATCATCAACGAACACAAGGACAAACTTATTCAACTGATCTCTGAATACCCTATTCATAAGATCCACAAAATATGCTGGGGCATTGGTCAGCCCGAATGGCATGACCAACCACTCATAAAACCCAGACGGCGTCCGAAATGCCGTTTTAGCTATACTCTCAGCTTCCACTCTAAGCTGATGAAAACCTGTCGCGAGATCCAACTGAGAAAATACTCTCGCGTCACTCAACTGATCAAACAAATCATCTATCCGCGGTAGAGGATACTTGTTCTTCCTCGTCACTTTATTCAACTCGCGGTAGTCTACACACAAACGAAGGGAACCATCCGCCTTGGTAGCAAACACAACTGGTGCTCCCCATTCAGAAACACTCCTTCTGATAAATCCCTTCTTCAAAAGATCGCTGACTTGCACCTCGAGCTCTCGCTGCTCTCTTGGTGCCATACGACGAAGTGGCATCACTATAGGCCTGGCATCTTTTACCAAATCAATACGGAACTCAATCTCTCGGTGTGGTGGAAGTCCGGTCACTTCTTCAAAAACATCCGGATACTGGCCAACCACGGGCAAACCTGACAACTCACTATGCGGAATGTCGAGGGAGTTTAGAAAACTAGCCAATACCCCCTCACTGGGTAGACCACCAAACACTATCCTCCGCCCATCATCCGCTCTAGCTGTCACCAAAAAGCCCTCACAGTCTACCACCACCCCGTATCTTCGGAGCCAATCTACTCCCAAAATAATGCCAAACCCAGTAAAGCCCAAAACAAAGCAATCACAAACAAACATGCATCCATGACTCGATAAGACCACATTACGACAAATCATGCTAAGGCTAGTAGAACCACCAATCGGGTTCGTCACTACTAAAGGTCTATCGACAATCTCGGGCTCCAATCCCAACCTATCTACCAGGTCACTAGATATGAAAGAACTGGAAGCTCCGGTATCAAACAAAACTCTAACAGGAACATCATAAACAGAAAGCATACCTTGAATGACGACATTCTTTCCCTTCTCCGCCGCTGTTGGGGCATTCGACGAAGAAGGAATAGCATTAAGGGCGTATGCTTTCACCATTTGCTTTTCTTTAGGGGGTTGCGGACACTTGTCCTTGTGATGTCCCATTTGGCCACAGTTGAAGCACTTCCTATCCGCTGGCTTGGCCCGATAATTACTAGCATAATGGCCCTTCTTACCACAGCTGAAGCACTCAACATCTTGTTTATTCTTTTTCTTCTGGCCATCCTTAGTCTGACTCTGCTTTCTTTTATTCTGGGAACCACCCTTGCCTCCACCACTTGCTTGTGGCTTTGGCTCATCTGCGGATGCAACCTCGGTCTTCGGCTTAGGGTAGAGACTCTCTGATCTTAATGCTTTCCCCACAATCGACTCGAACGTCTCATCGATGTGGTTAATAAGCCTTTCCCCTAAGTACTGATCTAACCCAGTTATGAATTTCTCATTCTTCTTCTCGGCAGTATCAATAAGAGATAACCCATACTTTGACAAAGTGTCGAATTCAGCAATGTACTCCGAGACAGCTCTGCCATTCTGCTTGAGCTCCAAGAATTTCTTAAATAGCACTGACTTCTGAGCAGCTGGAATGAACTTCTCGCTAAAGCGAGCTTTAAACTGCTCCCAAGTAATCTGATCTTCGGGAGTAGCTGCCTTTATAGCATTCCACCAATTCATTGCCCGCCCTTGCAGCTGACGGGACGCTAGCTTTCTCTTCATCGCATCCTCGATACCCAAATCCTCGAAGATACGTTCGCAACTATCCAACCAATCCTGAACATCTGTGGCCGACTCCGTACCGTGGAATGGCTTCCCACCAAGGCTAGTATAATCCTTATTCAGCTTGGCGAAGTCAACTCTTGGCGCCTGCACTATTGGACCACCACCATTTCCACCATTGGGAGCTGCCCCCCGTACATCTCTAAGCATCTCTCTCATGAGGTCAGTAAACATCGTCCTCATGTCAGCAGCATTCCCATTATTGGCTCCCCTACCAGCACCTCTAGTATCTCGGCTCATCGTCAATCTGAAAAAGGAAACGATTAACGATTCCATAGTGGTGCTAGTGCAGTACGACTTCATTCTTATACTACTAATAGTATATATATAGCTTTTGAAAACCAAAATAACCACAAATACGCTCTCTCGTATACGTATATTATCTCTCCTTGATAACTTCCCTAGGTTAACTACGCAACCTAGAGCTCTGATACCAAGTGTGACGGCCCGCCCCGCACCAACCGACACTTCCTCCAAGTGTGCGCTGTACACATGTCCAACTGGCACGGAACGGTCGTCATAAGAAAAGAAAGAAGAGAATGAACTAATCAAGGAACCTGTAGAATGTCTCACAACGCATGGAATAAAATATATTAATAACATACTTGACATAAAACAGGTGAGACAGTGCATAAGCTGATAACTAATAACAAATGTCAACATCAGAGCAGCGGAAATCCAAATACAGCTTATTACAACTTTTCAAACTCTACTGTCTCTAAACAAAAGAAAGCTAAAGTGGAAGATACACCACCAATGCCCAAGCAGTGATCTTCGACAACATAGGGAGAATACTATATATATATATATTACGTGGAAGCCTCCTGCTCGTCTCCGGATCATCTACCCGTGCATCACCAGCTAACCTGTCTCTAGTCTGCTCGTGTGAGCAACCAGAGTAATAAGAAGAGACATAAAACTCTGGGTCAGACAAAAAGTTTGGTATGAGCGATAAGCAGCTAAACAGAACAATAACAGGTATACTAAACCATACCTGAACCTGGACCTGCAACCAAAGAGTTAGCACTACATACTGTACAATACTCTAAGGTGCCATCAACATATGGTGTAAAGAAATACGGGGGTGGGGGTGTGCATGTCATAGGGATAGCAAACAATTCAATCATGGCAACCATCCTCACATCTCTCACTCAGTGCATAAAGCATACGATGTATACCGCTTTCAACCACTAGACCCATCGAAGTAGTGACGGAGTTCGGCTTGTACAACTACTGCTACCACCAAGCTTACCCCATGGAGTCATGACTAAACCTTTACAAATGACCCCACTTCATTGGTCTATAGCTCTTTTAGTCGTACCTAGACCACTGTGGCCCTGAATCCGTTCACGTACCCCCTATACATAGTGATCCAAAGTTACAGACATCGACAGCCCCTTAGCACACGTCCCGCAGCAAAGCCCAATCATGAAGTTAACTCGTTGATTCCCATCTGAATCATTGGTACAAACTTCCCATTTGGACTGCCTTTGCATCTCGGGTTATGGTCTTCTTCGGTTCAGTTCGGGTCTCTTCCTCCTATTCGGTTCGGTTCGGGCATCCTCCTCCTATCCGGTTCGGTTCGGGTCTCCTCCTCTATTCGGTTCGGTTCGGATCTCCTCCTCCTATCCGGTTCGGTTCGGGTGTCTCCTCCTATCCGGTTCGGTTCGGATCTCCTCCTTCTATTCGGTTCGGATCGGATCTCCTCCTCCTATCCGGTTCGGTTCGGGTGTCTCCTCCTATCCGGTTCGGTTCGGGTGTCTCCTCCTATCCAGTTCGGTTCGGATCTCCTCCTTCTATTCGGTTCGGATCGGATCTACTCCTCCTATCCGGTTCGGATCGGATCTCCTCCTCCTATCCGGTTCGGATCGGATCTCCTCCTCCTATCCGGTTCGGATCGGGTGTTCTTCCTAACCGGTTCTGAAAATCTGCAACTTTTTCCAGCAAGCTATTTTCGCCGAACGACGGCGTTTTCAACCTTTCTAAACTTCCTTTGACATTACAAAACATTCCAAACAGTAGTAAAAACATATAGAATCAATCACAAACATTAAAACATCATTTACATGAAATACTTTAGATCAAACATACCCAGAAACCCATGTTTTCCCCTTAATCCTTCTTAACCGTGATTATGCATACAATTAGCAAAACTTATCCAAATTAGCCCAAATTTTTATCAGAGCCATAAAACATCATTATAGAATTTTAGGAATTTTTCCAGAATTTATTAATGTATAAATTCGCTAATCTTCACTAATTACCCATAATTAACAGTAATTAGTGTAAAAGCAAGCTAATCACTCACCTTTGCCACCACTAAAACCCCAAAACTGAAATATTCTCTGATTTGGCGCTGTTCCCAATCTTACACAGCAGCTCTACCTCGGTTCTCGTGCTAATACTCCTTGATTTGATGTTTGTTAAGCCTAATCTTCAATTAGAAAGTGATTAAGATGTGTTTTGAAGAGATTTAGAGGGTGGAGGCCATGGCTAGGTTAAGAGGAATGAATAGTGACGGCTGAAAAATGAGAAAAAAGTATTCTCCAAACCCTAACAGCCCTTTTAAACTCCTAATCCCGAAATTCCCCTTTGGGCCTAGCTGTTAATCACCCGGTTAAGCCCAATTAAGCTGTTTTTCACCATCTGAACTTGTTTCAGCCATATCTCCCAAACGGTAAGTCCGTTTGGCTAATGTGACCACTCTACGGAAAGAGAAACCATCATCCGGAGCCAATGGAAGTGGTTTCAGGTCAAAATTCCTTTCCAGTCAAAAGTTATGGCCAAAACAGTGATAACTAGGGGTAAAATGGTCATTTAAAAATCGGGAAAAATCATGAACATGGGAAATGACCCCAATAGTCGTCCCCCAAAGTTACATGACCATACGACTTCGTATGTGACAGAAATAAATATTCTACGATTCTATGATGCGTAGAATGCGGGTCGTTACAGAACCTCACTCGTCAGGACCCTCAGAAACTCGATCGTGGTCACCACATCATCTTCTGCTCGTGGTCCACCATCACGACCTCTGCTCGTGGTACTCAGCAACGACTCGATCCGCTTGCACATGTGCCCCATGACCTGATCCTCGTGGTCAAGAAATGGAGGCAACGACCTGGTCTATCACAACCTGAAAGGCCCAGATCTCACGACATATGTCCATAACGGCCATTTTGACCATTTCTACATATGCTCATGAACCAGTTCGAGATCCTCGGGATTTGTGCCACGTATGACCACGATCCACCTGCAAATATCACCTATAAATAGCCCAGTGCTTGGCATTTTTCAGGATCTTTTGGGCAGTTCTTAGTGTTGTTCTCACTATTATTGTCCTTTCATTATTCCCAATCAAAACTACTTCGAAATTACTGAGAGAAACACGGTTGTAAGAGTGAGATTGAGTGAAATATTTGATTATACTAGCATTCAATGTATAATCAAAGACATATAAAGTGGATGTAGGCTCGTTAACGCCGAACCACTACAAATCTTGCGTGTTTTCCGATTTTTCTTCATTTTCTAGATATAATCCTCTACGAATCTAAACAATTTGGGTGTTAGAGCCAAATTTTGGTCTAACATGTTGTATCAAATGACAGTTCAATGCTTCTCAACACTTGATCAACAACACAATACAAAACTTTTGTACATAAAATTTAACAATACGCTCTCATATATATACATGCAGTCTCGATCTAGGGTATTACTAACCTAGATGTCGTTATTCACCGAGCCAAGGTTATTACTAAACTAACTGCTCTGATACCACTGTAATGACCTAGCAGATTTTCAACCCCAAAAATCAACATAAATACAATTACCAAACACCTTGCCGACCTTCCAAGCACCGAAAACGCAGGAACGTTATTTGAAAGAAATAAGAGGGTGAGATAAGAAAGAAATATAAGAGCAGAAGAAGAAGAACACATCACGGAATCAAAGTCTCACATCGCAGCGGAACAAAATATAATTTAGAAATAAATCTTTATAGAGAGCTTTAATTAAAAACTTACAATCATCATAGTACATCAACACATCTGGACAGTTATATTAATCTGTTCTTATATACAACATACAGCGGAATAAATACTAGATATCATACGTCTAAACACCTCCATCTTTTCTTTGAACATCACAGTATCCGATAACCTGAACCTGTACGACCCGGCCTAACCTGAGATTACAAACGACGTGTCAGCTAGTGGACCAAAGTGAAAAACACACTAAGTTTACAACAACACCCAAGTTGATTTTAAAGTTAAAATCTTTTCGAGAAAAGGATATCATAAGACCAAATCCACACATAAATATAGATGGTTTTTACCTTACGATAACCTAAAACAAATTTTGAAATCAATATCTTTTCTGATATTATAATAGTGTCTAAATACAAATAAATATCAATCTAGCATAACGCTTGCATCTAACGCTCTACATATATAGTATAAAATCAAAACCGCGGACGCTTATTTAGGAATGGCAATGGGGCGGGTTGGGGTGTGTTTCTCGTGCCCTACACCCAACCTGGACTTTTTAAACTCCGCCCCAGACCCGCCCTCTAGACCCGACGTGGGTCTAAATTTTAGCCCCGTACCGAAACCCGTACGAGTCAGGGTAGACCCGACCCGCCCCACGACCCGGTGATATTGTGTTCTATTGTACACAAATTTATATAATTATATTTTTTATCAGTAAGAGAAAATAATAAAATGAGTTGTAAAATAATAGTTCAAAATGTATGCAATTGTTATTGTATTATCATCATTGGTGCAAGTTAATACTATAACAAAAATTATAGTTTGTTGATTGAAAGAATATAATATTCAAGTTATAGCCATGCATACCTAAGAAGATTATCAAGTGATCAGTTATAAATTGTTTTAATGATATTTTGATCATGTGGGTCGGGTTGGGGCGGGTTAGCTGTGCCCCAGACCCGGACCTCCAAAAGCGGGTCGCGGCTCTACTCGACCCGAAGACCCTATGGGGTGGGTCTATATGGGTCAGAACAAGGGCAGGTCAAGCTGGTTCGGACGCTAAACCTGACCCATTGCCATCTCTATGCTTATTGGAGAATGGATTTCTGTGGCAAGGTATAGGCAACCACCTTTCCGATAATGTACCTTTGGAGATGAATACAGTGGGGTTCAACAAGAACATCTTGCAACCTAGGCTAAAAATGACCGGCCCCTCACTTCGCTTGAGAGTACCGAATATATCATTACCACGGTTGGGGCCAGCCAACCGAACCGAAATCATACATATAAAATAAAGGGACAGCCGAAGGCATTTGATTTCTCCAGATCATGTAATGAATGTACCTTTTTGTTGGGAGCGACCCACATAGTCATGCGACCTACCCGATTTTAACCATTTCCCGGTTGATGAGGCTTAAGGTCAAAATTTATTAATTAATTAGTTAATTTACTTATATTCTTACTTAATTCTTTTAGAATATTTGGCCACCATCCACTTTGAACGCCACATCGTCAGATCTGCTGGATATCACTAATTGACATCCACAAAAATACTTAATTTGTTAAGCTAAGAGAAGTGCCCCTCTCTGCCACCAACAGAAATACGTTTGAAGCAATCAGTGTATGTGATCCCTTTGGAAATACTCTGTCAGACATTCGTCCGCACAAGTCATCCAGGAATAGGATTAACCGAAGGCACCCTCCTACCACATCCTAAATAGGTATCACCCCAAGGATCAGTAGTGAGCAGTCCTTGCAATCCGTAGATTCCAACCACGATAGAATCACAATATATCTCTAGTTGCAGGTCAAAGATTTTTAGTAATCCTTCCGCTTATGAAGATCCATTGTCTTCAATGTTCCATCTTCAATCTTCATCTTCGCGTATATGCTGGTCGGAATGGTTTTGAATATAAATTCGATTCCGGTCTTTTCTTACCAACAATCGTATTGGCCAAATTTGATAATCGCACTACAAGAAAATGATATATTGATAGCAAACAAGGAATGTACGATAACATGCCTTGCTATAATTAGGTAGCTAAGGGCCATTTAAGTTAAATAACAACTTGCGTTGACGCTGTAATACGAAAAAGAAAAAATTGGCGGTCCAACGTTAAATTTCCCTCCCTTCATTTTCGTAGGCCGCCAATAATCCCTCTTTTGCTTCACTTCCGAAATCCCTAATATGCCTACTTACGGATCTCGCAATCATGTCCCTCCCACTCACTAATATCCTCTTCAATCAATAATCCCTTCTCATACTGAAACTCTCTCCGCTCCACTCTCGATTACTAGGCGATTCTTCACTAAACCAGATTTCGTAACAAAGGCCGATTACTCAACGAATCTCAAATCTGAAGCATCAAATTTTGTAAACCTAGAACAGTAGGTACATGTTCAATTTCTGTTTTTTACTTTTTTGGTGGATCTTTGAGTTGTTTCTAATCCACACTTACTTACGGTTAACAGAACGATTGTAAGATTCTATGGCTCATGCGCCCATAAAAGAATTATATCCATCTTTGTTAGCAGGTACTATTTTGATTGCTAGTATTTGTTTTTTACTCTATTTGGTTTTGGTGATTTGAGTACAAATTTGATTATTATGATTTCTCCCTCTTCAGGCTGTACATTTCCTATATATTCCCTTATGCCCAACGAACATGGATTGCTACAAATGCAAAGTATACATTTTTCTCCTATTTTCATCTCCACTTTTTTCTGCATATTGATTATTTTATAGTTGACTGTAATTTCAACTTTGCAACTATTTGGAATAAATAATGGATCTTCTGGGTATGTATATGAAATCAATTTTAAACTAACAATTTGTACCATTGCATCATATCTCCATGTGTGTTATTACTCCTTAATCAAGCAGTCCATTCAAATTGTTATTGCAAGTTCAGTGGGCGAATAACTTTTCTATCATGCTACTGTTCAGGTAAAAAATCTCTTTGTAAGAACTTACCATTCATCATTTATATTTTGTATAACTCATTAAAATATTTGACGCCTTGTTTGGTACATTTCTACGGGGTAACAGGTTTGTGAAAATGTTGATGGAATTACTGCTTTGGTAAGAACCCATTACAACGATTTTATAGGTCTGCACACCTATATTGCATTTTTACTTTGGTTCACTTAAATTGCACTAAACACAATGGTTTCAAAAATAAAAGAAACATAGGGCTGCACACCTTGCAAGTGAAGTAAAGAAGAAACTACCAAAGACATCATACCAAATTAAACATTGCACTATCTGTTTGTAGCTGCTATGTGATGATAGGCCTATTGGAATATTTTTTTAATAAAAAAATCTCCTATGCGTCCACTTATTTCAGCTCATTTGCTATCTTTGGAACTCCATTCTTTCCATTGATAGTCTAAAGTTGACATTATTTCAGATTTTTGGATTAACGCATTTGAACTGATAAAATGGTATATGATCATGCCATTGTTTTTGTTACATATCTACATAATATGGTATATGATTATGCCAGATATTTTCATACTTTTAAGTGTATGTTCATGCCTTTCTAATGCTCTTTTTATCATATTGCTGGAGATAAGGATTGTTTTCATCCATTAAAACCGATCGTCAAGTTCATGTTATCATTTCGTTTTTGTGGCTCCTGAAGGCTGAACGTATACTACTACAAATATCATATGTAAAAATTGTGATTGCTAAGATAACTAGGATGCAAATTCGTATTTTAGTTCTAATAATTTTTGGATGTTGAAATTTTGGACCGGTTTTAGTAAATGTACCTTTATTTATATCACTAACAAACTACAGTTTACAACAGTTTATGGGAGCACTGCTACCGGCCGAGATTCTCGTGTGAGGAAGGTGGAGCTTCAAGTGCTGACGATCTGATCGACAAGGTGGTGGGTTGGTTAAGATCTGAATGGAAAGAGGTTGTGTCAGTAGATCTATGCTACCCAAATATAATAATCAGGAGTAGGTAGCATCATGAAGCCAAGAATGAAGACCACTTAGCTTATATATGGACTGAACTAGAGCAAGGAGCCTAAGCTACTTAAATATAATGGTCAGGTAATATTTCTTTATATTCCTCAATAAGTGAGTGCAAGTTTACAGTTTCAACATGATTTTTTCAACAATAAAACATTAACAAACTAAAAGATTTCATGTGTTATATATTAATTAGCTAAGCATTGTTGATATGAAAATGTGATATTTGACAGACCGGTTTGAAAGAGCAATAAAATACCCATAAGAAACAAATTGAATTGTGAAACAATCTTTTTCTCACTATAGATTCATTTGAAATAGAAATTTAAAATAATATCTTAAACATTTTGATAGAATAGCATCTAAATTTTTTTGATAGAATAGCAAAACTAGTAGCCACAATAACAATGAGCAATTAATGATTTTGATTTTGATGAAGATAACCAATTCAGATGACTTTATAAAATGTGCTATATTAATTTAGTTCTGAATAAAAATGTCATTTTAGTTGACCTCTAAGATTTGAAATTCTTTCCCATTTCAACTATAGAACAAACAACTCAATACTGGTTATTTTCAGTTTAAATATCATTGTTTAAATTTATAATCTCAATTTCCAACTTTAAATTTAATTTCTTGCAATAAATGATTTTGTCATTCTTTTCACCGATTATTTTATTTTGTATTGTTAATATGGTAACATCTTAGAACAAAAAATTTGGCATTAATGGTGATCTTAATATAATAAACATGTATGATCCAAATTTGTTGCTCACGTCATCTTTGCTACTAAATCATATCATTTGCTTATAAGGTATGGAAAATTTTGATTTCATTCCTTTATTTACATGTTTTTTTTGATATAGTTTAATTCAGATGACCTTTTTTAAAGTAATCATTTTTTTCCTAATAATAGTGAATGGCTTTGGAATATCGTAAATTTAATGCTATTTTTACTCAGCTTTTACTATAAACATTAAACTTTTAATAATAGGATTATTCTTTGTAATTGTCACGTAAGGCAGTTTGTTGCTAAAATTTATTGGCCAACATATTTTAATTTTGGACACAAGATAAACATTGAAGTTTACCATGATAATATTATCCTAATTGACTTGAAAGTAAAATAACATGGAAAGATAGCATGCAGTTTATAGAAAGATTAAATTTGTCATCTTAATTTATAACTCAAAAATGATTTTCCACATATGGTACATATTGATTTCATAATCCTTCGTATTCCTCGTTGTATAAAAATAATATAATATAATTTGATGACAAATTTATAGGTTAGTGTTAACTTCGATAAAATAAATATGTCAAATTCAAATATTTTCCTTGCATTCTCCTTTCTTGGCAACTGATTCCAGTTAACATTTAAGTATGAAACTATTTTGAAATTAATCTATGAATGCTTGAATGTTATACATGATGAAATAATAAGCATAAATAATTAACAGTCAATTTTCGCTCCATGTCAGGATCTTTCCCTGTTTCCCCTCTATCTTCCCAAATTAATTATTTTATTCCAAAATGGTTCTACTTCGTGTATATTCCTGTGTGTCTCTTTTAGGTTATTACATTCGAACTCGCGATGGGAGGCTTTATTTTGTTAGTGACATATACTTGAGCACTTCTGTGTTATCATAGTTCTATTTTGTCATAGTATGAACGTTGAAATAGATGTTTTGGTTTAATTAACAGGTGAAAATTCCTCGCATCTTTTGGTTTAATTAAGATGCATGTCACCGTTTGTTGGCTGTGTGGATTATGTGAAAATTTACCACACAGTTATATCATAAACTTTTGGTTGGGTAATAATTTATTGTCAGTTCTGCTGTTTCCTTTCTGATTTGCATATGCAAATAAATTTTTATCTCTCATCAAGCCTGCGCATGGCTAATGGAAGGAATGCACAGTTTCCTTTCATTGTACAAGGCGTTAAAATTAAAGCCTTCACCTTTCCCAGAAACAGGGACCCACGTCCCTAGCTCATTCTCTAATTCATATATTGTATCACTATTGTTATACTACATTTCAAGTAACTGAAGTCTGAAACTGAGCACATGCTCAGTTCATCGAAATTGAAACTAAGCACTGCTCAGTTTCGATGAAACTGAACATGCTCAGTTTCAAGAAACTGAAACTGAGCACATACTTAGTTCGTCAAAGCTGAAACTGAGCACTGCTCAGTTCGTCGAAACTGAAACTGAACAAGTAGGCAAAGTTGTCCCAAGGACAGATTAGAGAATCGTTTTTATGTGGCATTCGTTTAAAGCAACTATGTGTCTCTGTTTTTTATATGCATTTACACTGTAGTCAGCCCGTTTTTTGAATCTTTGACTCAACTGCTTATATAGTTAGTGATGAGTTTGTGTATCGATGGGTGATCCAAAAGGATGTTTTGTTTATAGTCTGCATATATGTAGTACTCTTCTTGATGCCTTCAGTTTATGAGGTGAATCTTGCTCTGTTATGTATGTTTTCGAATTCCGAAAGTGTTGTTATTTACCTGAGTCAAATGATTAATGTTCAATAGTTGTACTATCTGATCTGTTCTTATAACTGTATTTGTCTTATATTTTCTGTTCTAAATCCATAGGATGCTTTAAAATACCGTATAATAAATTGAGTTTAGTAGAATTCAACTAGGTGGTGATAAAAGACAAAATGTGGGAAGGCTGCTTGCTGCTTGTTTCAGTGAACCAACCATGTTTCTTGAGTTCTGAAGACATCGCAGAAGCAGCTGTACCATCTTGAAGACAATGGTACGCAGACATCTTAACTTCATCTTATTAGAATATTTTACTGCCATGCAATAATCAGCTACTGCAGTTACGTTTGTTAGATGTTGACTTGGAATTGTCCACATAAAATATGATATATCAATGTTAATTTTGTAGGCAAATTCCAAGCTGTGAAACTATGTATTATGTTATAAATTTAACCTTCCTTAAAATAAAATAAAATTACTTTTTTAGAAGTTACTAACTTTTAGAAAATTTAACAAATTTATAAAAATTAACTAAGTTATATAAAATTTTAAATAAGTTGATAAAGTCTACATAAATTGAATAGTTATCTTAATATTGATAATATTTTGGAAAAAGTAAACAAAGTCGTAAAAATATATTTAAGTCTATAAAAACTAACAAAGTAAATAAATTTTAAAAATTAAATAAATTTTAAAAATTAAATAAATTTATGAAAGTTAACTTAATTTATAAAAACTAATTGTTTTTTATATAAATTAAGTAAGTTTATAAAAACCACTAAGTTACATAAAATTTTAAATAAGCTAAACAAGTTTATATAAATTGAATAGTTATCGTAATATTGACAATATTTTGTAAAAAGTAAATAAACTTATAAAAGCTATTTAAGTTTATAAAAATTTAGCAAAATAAATAAGCAGGAAAATAGTGTGAAAGATAAAATGAACAAAAAATTTAGCCAAAAGGACAAAAGACAAAAAAATTAGCCATAAGAACAAACTTTAATGTAAAGTATGAAATTATAGCGGGTCTCTGAATTCCTCCCTTTACACTAAAAATTTTCCTTGAGGCTAAAATTTTAACATTTTGTCCTTATGACTAAATTTTTGGTTGACTTTGTCCTTATGCCTAAAAATCACATAAATAAATTTAAAAATTTAACCTAATCTAAGCAAAGTAATTAATTTATATAGAAATTAAGTAAGTTTAGAAAACTTAACAAAGTTACATAAAAAACTAAATAAACTAAACAAGTTTTTATGCATTGAACAATTATCCTCAGTATTGACAATATTTTAAAAAAAGTAAGTAAACTTATAAAAAATATTTAAGTTTATAAAAATTTAATGGATTAAATAAATTTATAAAAATTAACCTTATTTGTGAAAATTAAGTAATTTTTATAGAAATTAAGTGAGTTTATAAAACTTAGTTTAGGTTTTAAAAAAGAGTAAGTTTACTAAGATAATGAACATAATAAAGTTTAGCTAATTTTAACAGGAGGTAATCAAATTTTATAAACATTTGACATTTATTTTATAAAATATAACCAAGTTTTTATAAAAAAATAAACTACTTCTTTTATAAAGTTTAACTAAATTAACAAAACTAAGCTTTATAAAAGTTAAGTAATTTTCTAAAATTGACTACATTTAAAAAAACTTAAATAAATTTATAAAAAAATAACCAAGTAGTATAAAATTATAAATAGGATAAACACGTTTAATGTAAGTTAAATAATTATCTAAATATCGGCAAAATTCAAGAAAAATAAATAAATTTATAAATAATAAAATAGACGTACATTTGCTACATTTCAAAAAATAAATTAATGTTTGAAACTATGTTTAATACGTCTACATTTCTACCTTCGTGACTAATAGACGTACATGTGCTTCTTTTTGACAGGTGATATATGATGATATTGGGGTTACTACATATTGGAAGGCAACAAAATCATTTTTTCGCACGCATTCTCCTTTAAATGTATTTTGCATCGATGTTAATACATCTTTACTTTTACTATGTATCATTTTGGTTAGCTACGGTTGTCTGGATTGACCTTTTTAGTATATATTGTTTTGGTTGGCAACAATTGTAAGAATTATTACTTCTGATCACAAATATTTATATGCTTCGAACTTTGTATGGTATACTTTTGATCAGAAATATTTATATGCTTAATATTGTGCATGAAATACTTTTAATAATGACTATACATACTATAGCATTATGCTAGTGCAATAAAAATATTGTGCAAAGATTAAACAGTTTTCATGGCAAGTAAATAATGCTATAAAATACTAAATTAAATTTTCTATAGTCTTTCTATAGCGTTTGTAGTTGTTGTAATAATCAAACAATGTTTATCTACAGCATTTATAGTTGCTATAAATAGCAATTAAATGACGTCATAAATAATAGCAGCATAAAACACAGCTTTGCGTCAAAGTTTTATAGCAAACAGCAAACGCTATAGATAGGAATTTGCATGTTGCAAACCGTCCATTTAATAGCAATTCTGAAATGCTATGAGTAACATCATTCATAGCATGTTTTTTATAGTGATTATTAGTTTGCTATTGTAGACCCTTGACATATTACAACATGTTGATATACAGCGTTTGAAAAAACGCCATCGTATCCTTCCATAGCGTTTTTTAAACGCTATGAAAAGGTTTTTTCTTGTAGTGTCGGTTATTTAACTATCAAATAAACAGTTATTCAATCATGAAAAAAAGGGGTTCACTGGTTCAGCATTCAACATCACTTTGGCCTTTTTAATTAGAAATAATTAACAAAGTGTTAATTAAAACTTCTAAATCTTTCAATAATTTAAAATATGGTATTTACTTCTTATTTTTATATACAGTATCTTCAAAACAATTTCACTATAATACTTAGACAAATATCTTATAACATATTCAATTTCCAATTAACTCTCTTTTCTAAACATTTGCTATTAATTTATAATTAGGAAATCCATTCAACTTATTCCTCGTAAAACAACGTTACCACTAGGCCCTTTTCATTTTCCTTTTACTTCGGAATCATCATCATATATTCTCATATCTTTTTAGTTTCCATTCAACTTATTTACTTAGTTCTCTTAACTAAGGTTTATCAATAAGTCTCTTTCCATTTATTATAACCTACGTTATAATTTCCACTTGTCCCTAGGGCAAGCCCACCTATTGTATAACATTCACATTCATGTAATTAATTATAATAGGTTATTATTATTCCCCGTTCATTCCAATTCTTACACTTTTATAACATCCATTCATTAAAATTAATGCCAATTACTTATTTTTCCTTACACATATATATACATATATATTTAAGCACCAGACCTCTCACATTAAGCTGACTACATGTGGATGCTGGATTTGTCGGAAGGTTCCGGGCAGACTTCTACCATGAGTTGAACTTAACCTTGTGTCTAATTACTGTTATTTACCATTATTTGTATGTTTATGCAATAGGACCCTCACATTAAATTGATCACTTGTGGATGATGGATTTGGCGGGCGGTTCTAAGCAGAATTCTACCACAAGTTGAATTTAACCTCGTGTCTCTGTGCAGTTAAAATTTCTTAATTACTGTAAATTTTCCATCTAATTTAGGCATATCTATTCTTCCAAATTTTAATGTAATTCTGTTTGCAACCTTAGGCATAATAATATTCTTAAGTAAGTGTTCGAGTTTATCATAAATTCCATAATTACAGCATTTACAATAATTTCCCATTCAGACGAATGTTTAAATGGAAACAGGCTTAAAAGACATAAATGTTCTTAGCAGCCCAAATTACCATAATTATTTGCAGTTTCATTATAACTTGATTCAAAACATACAATTAATAGGTTCTTAGGATGGCTCTATATACAACATTAATCTTTTAACATGTCCTAGACAGTTTTAATACCCTATTTTCCATAAATATCAACTGTTTAGCAGATTAATTATAACAGGGAATAAAAATGATAAATATACTAGTATTTAAAATGGTATAATTTAGATCTACTTAGCTAACAGCTTTCCGATCCATGAATCTGATACAGATCTGTTATTCCATTGCTTTTCTTACTGAATCTACAATTCAAACAACCATGGATTCACAAATCTGATACTAAAGAAGAGGGAAAAGAAAGAGAAACCTAAATAAACCAGATTCAAGGACTTATCTGGGGAAACGTTGGGCCAAAATTTCACGAAACTGAAGTAAGTATCAGTCTGAACCGTTGGATTAATCATAATTTATGGTTATTTATTTGTTCATTCTAATAACGTGGATTGCTAGCTTGGATTGTACTTATGTAAAGGTACACTTTGAACTGGTGTTGCATGTCACAACACTAAAATTCAATCTGCAACAGTGCATTCAATCTAATGTAACAACATATAAATATTGTTGCAGAAGATCAAAGAAAGCATAGCGTTCGCCACATTTTACATGCAATGCACACACATTAGTGTCGAATATGCCCACCTTTGTAGTAGTGCCTCTGCGTGGACTACATGTCATGTAGTATGTTACATACTGATTAAATCTTGTGCATAAAAAACAAATTAAAAAAATATAATGGTCTAGAAGATATGCAAATTTAAAAATAAATAATACATATGAGTAATAGCATATAGCGATAAGCATGTTGTCCAAAGTGGTTAAGACACTTGAACAAGGGCAAGAAATCATGAGTTTGATACCCGTTCTGTTGGGTTCAACTTACCGACAATCTACTATGTTATGTACTGCCTAAATCTTGTATATAAAGTATAGCTTAAAAATAAATATGAGAAGTAATACATAGCAGTCTAGAAGATACGAGCTACTGGATTTGATTAAATGTTTTTTAATTGAAATATAATTGAAAGATCATCCAAGGAATATTGAGCTTTAATATAGTATAATATTTTATCAAACTGACTTTGTCGGTTTCTCTTAATTCTACTGCGCATCTAAAAACTTTCGTCCATCTAAAGCCAGGCAATACAACTATTTTTCTTCAACTACACCCATGTCTTTCACAAATGACCTGCTCTTCTCCGTGTATATCATTTCTACCGACCTTCCCTCCTCCTCTGTTGCAAATGACCAGCTCTTTATTTCTTTTCTCACATAGCCTATATATTTTAGGGAACCCAACTATTTTTGTCCAACCCTAAATCCACTTTCCTTCAAATCCGACAAATCTGATCCAGCTCCAAAAAATTTCAACTAAGAAACGCTTTAGGATATATTATCTAGGGCACTTTCCTACTATCCTCACCAGCTGGTAGAATATCTGTGGACAACCATGGGGAGGGCTATATTAGTTTGAATAACGAAAGTGATCGATTTGTTGAGATGGAAGTTGATTTGACGTTAGCGGAGGTGATGCCATTAGAGGGTAGGTCAGATCTTTCTAAGTCGCATCCTAGAATTGAAGGTCTGCGATTTTATTTTCATAATTGATTAAATGAACATTTTTTTACTCGGGCTTGTTCAAGAACATGCTTGTGAAAACCCAAATTCCAAAAGATCGAATTTATTTTCAAAATTCCATCTATCAAAACTCGAATTGGTTTGCTTTGGTATCTTGCAGAAAAGATCGAGACATAAAATATGTCGGAGCTCAAAAAATGTCTCATAGTGGAATGGATAAAATATGATATAATCAAAATATACCCTTACCGTATTTATAATACTGCCTAACCAGTATCCAAGGCTATCATGTCCCTGCCACAAATCCGACCTGCGAGTATGTTATGCGGAGGGGGTCAGAACACAAGTTCTGGTGTCTGGATTTAAACTATACACTTTGGATAATCCTACATATACTGTTCAATCATTTTTTCTTATTTATTAGGTTACTTGGGTTAACAACACTCAAGGCTTACACACACGTCGTACCGATTTACTTCCCACTGGATTAACCTAATACTATATACATGTAGCTACCCCCAATATCGAGGTACGCTCCATGGTACCCCACTCGCACGGTCTCTACCGCAATGACGCTGAAATGATAAAAGTCCCTCATCCTAGGCCAGAGTGACGTACGGATCTCTATATAACAATGTTACGATTAGCATATATCTTCCATCGCTATGCTACGTAAGCGTATAGGCTGACACACTCGATCGAATCAGATCTCATACCGGAGTAATGCCCTCAAGTCTACGATACACCACCCAGAGCAGATATGCATGTATCTAGAATGCCCCTCTTACATATTGTTAATTGTAGCTCGATGCCTTAATCACACGTCCTCGAATGTGCACCGAGTTCGGTAGCAGGGCGATACAAGAAACATGGAACTCGGTCGGGAGCTTTTCCATATCTGCACATGCCTGTCTTTAAAGAGCCTCTATATACAAATATACCTATGGTCTATTTTCATGGTGGCTATGGCCCCACCTCGGCCCCTCCCTCAACTAGTAAAGACTACAAGAGCTAAGCGACTGCCCCTACGCAAACAATCTAAACATCCATGTGGTGTCTCCCCTCAACTCCTTACCCCGATAGTGAAGGGTGAATAGTATCTTGGGTTTAGCTCTAGTCTTTTCGCATCCCACTGGCTGTCAATGACGGATATCCAATGATCTACAATCCTTGTTTATCGTGACCCTCCGCCTCCCAGTGAGGCAATCACCGAATCACTCTGGTGTCACCGCGTCATATCATTCTAACTGCATAGCTACGTCTGCAGTCGAGGCCCACCCACCTAATAGTTACGCGCAGTCCCAACCTCTACGAGCATAGCCTAAGACATCTGTCACCGCATAGAGGACAACTAGGGGCATCTTACGTACCTCAGCAAGCCGTGTGCTTCCCCTTCCAGTACTTTAGAGCCATCAAAACAATCAGATGAATGTGCGCTCCCCTCGTGCCTTATAACACCTCGATGATCTACCGCGTTGGGTTATTCACCCTCAACCGTACGGACTGGTCTAAGCGCCTTACTTTAGCATTGTTAGACCCTATGTCTAAACATTCTTTTAGGCACTTATCTCACCTCATCAGGTTTCCAGTTAACTTGGTTATTCCAATTCATATTGAATTCTTACTCAAATTACCAAGTTTCTCTTGCTTATTAATTTCAGTTATACAACTTAATCCATTTAAGTTTATTTATAAGCCCACAACATGTTATTCTCTAGATTGTGGCCCAAGGTCTGTAATCCACAAACCCCTTTTATCTTCTTGTTGATTTCATCATTATAATAACATGTTCTACTTAATATGTAATTAAGTATATCAATTCACATGTTTTCAATTAACATGTCACTACCATTCATGATTAAATATAACTTATCTCATTTCATAAGTTTTCCTCATCCTTTCTCATTTAATCACAATTCCATTTTACATTGTCAATACAGCTTATCATTGTTTACTTTTTAACTTAGTTCTATTAACTAAGGCCCCGTAATAAGTTTCTCTACCCGTTTATTATAACCTATGTTATAATTTTCTCTTGTCCCTAGGACAAGCCTAAACATTCTTATTAATGGGTTTTAGACTTTCAAGCTTACAGATTACTTAATTTATAATTATGTACAATATATTTTCCCCCTTTTCTTAACTTGCTTCAGGTTTCCCCCTTAATTTATAATTAAGTGTCCCTTAAATCAATTCACCAGTTATCCCACTCCCTTACTAGTTTATTATAACCTAAGTTATAATATTCACTTTTCCCTAGGACAAGATTACCTATTATACAAAATTTTAATTAATGTTATTTATTATATTAGGTTATTATCATTCCTCTTTTAAACCTTTTACTTTTGTAAACCATTATTCTTCGTTCACTATAATATATATATATATATATATATATATATATTCCTTATTATATTAAGGAAAACACTTCATGCACCTTATCAGTTTGATAGATGGAATCAATGGTTTATTTTCATAACGTATTCCCATCTAAATCCATGGTAGCAAGTAATTTCTTTATTTTTCTTTATTTATTGTGGCTTTCTTGCAACAACGTTCTCAGAAATAGGTCATTTAGGGAAATACATAACTTTTCCTTCTCATCACACTAAATCAGTTCATTACATCCCTTCCTTTCTTATTTTCTGAGTTAGACACTAAATTACCATCGTTGCCAATTATTCATATCTTGTTATATATATAAGCACTAGACCTCTCACATCAAGCCTACACTTGTGGATGCTGGATTTGCCGGGCGGGTCCGGGTAGGCTTCTACCATAAGTTGACTTAACCTCGTGTCTTAGCACCATTACATGTTCTTAATTTTGCACTTAGACCCATCACATTAGAATTACCATTTGTGAATGCTGGATATGTCGGGCGGTTCCGGGAAGACTTCTATCACAAGTGCAATCTAACCTCGTGTCTAAGAGTATTACAGTGTCAAATTACTATGAATCTAGGCATATTCATATTTTAATAGCTATCCTTTACTTCCATGTAAATTTTTGGCATATTATCCTCTTCATATTTTCGCTGTAATCCAATTTACATGTCGTCAAGTTATGACTATATTTTGGCGCATGTCTTTTTTTAACATGTATTTAATCCTAATTTTTGACATGTAAGCATTTAATCAAGTAATTGTTCAAATCTAACAGGTTACATGTCGATTACTCAATAGTATGCCATAAGTAAATCATGTAATTTCAATCATTGAATTGGCTACTCATATCCTAACAAGTTTATTTTCTCCAACATGTAAACATTTAATACTTTAGCTAATTCAACATAGGAATTTCATGATTTATTAATATTTACATTTCAACTCATTATAATAGCAGTTTATAATTAATCTGGCACTTTCACAATTAATAAAAAGGGGAATGTTAAACGATTATGTACCATTATCTAAAATAATGTGGCTTAAATCCACTCACCTCGTAAGCTTTCCCAATTGTGGATTTGGTCCAGATCTATTCTTCCATGATTTTCCCCTAATTGAATTCAGAACCTAATAGTCATGGATTTACTATTTTTACTAAAAGAGAAAGGGAAAAGAAAGAGGAGGAAAAATTGAATAGATCTGATCAAAAATGTTACCTTGCTTTCATGATTCAATAATCTTTTTATTAATGTTGATTCTCTCTTCTAGATCTGGATTCATAATTTTCCTAGGCTAATATTTTAATTTTCAGAATAAATTTAAGAAGAGAGAGAGCGTAATGGCAGAGCTCCGGCATAGCTACCAAATTATGAGATTTAGGGTTAGGTCTAGGGTCTTATTTATTGGAGTATTAGAGAAACCAGGACCCTTAGATTGGACCAAAATCCATTAGAATCGTCATGTCAGAGAAGAAGTTTCCAAATCCGCGGGTGGGTCGACCCCCGTATTGGTGGGTCGACCCGCAACAATCTAATTTCCCTCCAGATTTTCCTGCTCGTGAATTTTGATTTTTGAACCGATTTTCAAATTTTTTGGACATATTTATTTAATATATATATACATACATATAAGCTCCTTGTATGTATAAAAACTTCTAACGCTCATAACTTCTTCATATGGTGTCCGATTTACGCAAACCAGATGTCTATCTTGACCAGAATTTCGAGATGAACACAATGGCGCAGTCCATTTTACTTAATTCTGAAAATTTAATTAAGTTATTCTTATTTTATTATCTTAAGTTAAAAATGCAGGGTGTTACAATGCTTGAGTTATATACTTGAATGATGTTTATTTAGCTCATTGCAGAAATAGAATAATGCAAAAATGTTGTTATTATAAGATATTGTTAAGGCAATGAAGAATGTGTTGTAGAATTTGAATGAGCAACTGCATACTATTCTGTCATAGTATAGTAGGAGGGCAGTTTATTCCTTTATATATAAACTGACGCATTATGAATATGCGGTTATTTCAACGGTGCTATGCAAGGTGACATGATTGGGATGTATAGGGAAGTACTAAGTCATGCAAGATGAAGTACATGTGAGAGTAACCATGCATGTTTGTTTTAGATGAAATGATGTTCTAATGTTTGATTAGTGTGAAATCTTACAGAACTTCGCTGAGTTACTGACAGTAGAGTTGGTAATCAATAAGCACTTAGATTATATTCCCATTTTCTTTGCGAAAGTATTTCTCTTTCAACTAAAATACCCAAAGTTGGTTTTATCGTATTTATAATTTATTTATCACCAGTATATATTCCAAGCAATATGATGCCATGGGACCATAGTATTGAATATCTAACAGTAATAGAATGAAATATCAGTTGGTACCTATAAGATGCTTCATTCCATCACAATAAAGATCAATTTAGAATTAATATAGAAAACTAAAAATCATTATTTTCTGTCAATCCTCGAAGTGAAAACCTCTCATTTGTAGTTGTTTTTTTAACATGCTAGCATATGTTAAAAAGAACAACAACAACTTATATTATGACAACATGAAACTCACTAATAAAACTTTTAGTTACTTCCATGTTAGTTTTTCATAAGCATCTGACCTTGCTAAACATGTTCCAACTTGCAATTAATTTTCGGCACTTCCACACGCCTAAGCTGTCCATAAGTAAATTAAAGTTAATATTCACTATTAAGACATTTGTTTCAATCATTAATTTTGAATTGTGTTAGATGTATTTAAATTGCTCAAATTTCATAAATATAGCTTGAGTATGATATGAATAAACAACTGATTAAATGATAGTGGTATTGATATCAAACTTTCTTAAATAATCACAAAGTGTTTGAATATAGGATTCTTAGGACCTACAGTTCATTGTAATCAAAGCTAATTTACGTTTACTAGGGTTGCTATTAGGTTAGGTTTGGATTATGACATTGTTTTTTGGGGGGTGGAAATATATGATGCTTTGAATGCTTGCTATAAAATATTGAACAAACTTTACATATAACTGAGCTTTCCTTAACGGTTATTATTATCTTATAAATGAGTAAGGAACTGACTTTTGGCAGCCAACCTATTATGTTTTTCACATGACATTTCAACCATTTTACACCCCTCTTTTAAGAATATTGTTAGAAATTTGTTGCAGAGGTCATCGTTTGTAATCCTTATTCTATTATAAACAAATGAGAAACCTTTCCTCCCTTCTTTTCCACTTTCTGGTCCCAACAATGGGTGATTGCATAGAATATTAGCTCCTTCTGGCAAAAACTTTAGATGTTTGTAACGCTTTATGTATGCATATAGCTATATGATTGCAATTTTCGGAAAAAGTACCAAAAATTCCATATGCAAATAACATAATTAACAAAGATCCTTAAACTTTTAATTTGGATGAAAATTGTGTGAATCATCGGTCATCATCCATTGAGAGTTTAGGACTTCAAACGCAAAAAAAAAAACACGGAAAATTGATATATATTGGCCATAAACATAATTTAACCATATAATGAACGGTATCTTCCGTTTACATCTTGTTTATGTCACTTAAACAAACCACTTTTTTGTTTTTTAAATGTCTTTCCTATTCAAAGCCTAAAAGTAGCTTATTTAAGTCAATTCAATTCCATATATAAGTGAAACTCAAAACTGATAATGCGTTGTTATTTATCCTTTTGTAGAGGAGGTTGCTTACTTTGTCCTTTTTTTCATTGCCTATCTTATCAATGACAATGTAAAAATCCACAATCCATATATTAATATTTAGGATTATGTAACATAGTGAAAAAGTCTTTCATCAATGGTCGGCAAAACCCAACTACATCCATATTGCTAAAATGATACTCATATATTTGGTTTATCTTATAAAAATTATCAATTGTCTGACTGCATAAAATCCATGATGATTATGTCATGACAGTTCCTACATTAAATATAATTTTTAGTAGTAAATGTGTTACTTGGTGAATCAATAATTTACATATATTAATTCAGCCCACCCACTTTACTATTCAGGGTTCACATCCATGGACTTCATATGAACAATTCTTACATGGATGCAAGAGTGTCGGACTGCGAATGGCAGGAGAAAAAAGTTGCTCACAGGTAAATTTAAAATTACTTTTTCCAACCTTGTATTGAGCAATCAAAACAGATTCAAGACACAATATTATGCTTTTCATTTTATAAACTTTTGTTACTAAACAAGCACATTATGTATCCTATTGCCATAGGTATGACAAATCAGCCAGCAGTTCAACATATGGTGAAGCAATCATACCTTAATTATGATTTTTCTTTATCAAAATAGTTATGTTTTAGAATTAGATGCACAAAAAAATTAATAAATCGTTAACGGGTTAAAGAATGGACCGAAGACGTTTGACTCTCGCACTTGATATAGCTACTTTAAATTTAGAGTACACTACCTTCAACCTATAATGGTTATTATTTCAACAGTTTTACCAACCTGTTTGCTCCAAATTTGGGATCAAACACCGAAGGTGTAAAAGCTACACTTCACCTATTCAGTAAGAATATGGAACCGCGAAATCCAAGATAAATGAATAAAAGCAAGTAAGAACACAAAGGAATTTTTATAGTGGTTCGATTCTCTATGAATCTACATCCACTTTCAATCCATTCTCATTATGATATTCAAGCTTACAACATGTGAATTTTCCCTCATTACAATCATTTCTCTCTTTTAAACTTCCTTATGATCTAATTACACTTGAATTTGGTGAAGAAAATGAAGAGATCTTTTAGCTTTGTGATGAATCTTCAACCACTTGTGTGCTTTGATCCTTTTCCATGATCTTCATAGATTTCATAGTGAATTAGCATTCGGTTTTGGCTTTGGAGAGGAGAAGAGATTGTTTGAATGATGCTTGAGAGATTTATTGTGTAGCTTGAATGAGATTGAAGGAGTTTAGATTCAATTGTGGAGAGCTCTAATGATCATTGATTTGGATTTGATCTTCATGAAGTTAGAAAAGTGTTGTTCAATCCATGGAAGCCATTAGAGAAGTTATAGATGATCTTTGAATTTGACGGAGTCTCCTCCTAAGAATGAATTTTTCGGTCCCCTCCCCCTCCAAGTGATTTATGAGGGGTATTTATAGGTTATTTTAACCCGGGTGGAAATTCTGTAATTATGCTAAAAACGCCATGACTCAATTTCGACATGACTCCATTTCGCCATAATGAGATGCGGTGTGACTTTCGGTGGCACAGTCATAAATAGGCGTGTATAGCTTCTTCGTGGACTGGCAAGCAACGCCATGCGACATACACATCCACGACATGAATTGGGGACGCCATAAAATGGCTCGCGGCATGTGTCATGAGCTGGTGCGGTATGATTTTTCCTTTGTGGGAACGACTTGCCTTATGAGATCATATGCGGCTTTCTTTGGTTCAAACGGATTGACCCCAGCGACATGGATAATAAAGAATTAGCGGTCCGTACGAGATGAATCACTCCATGACAACTCGCACACAACATGGTCTTCAATATCTTGTTTATGTGTAGAACATGCGTGACCTGCTTATGCACGTGAATACAGTGACTTGGCAGTATACGACATAACTTGAGTAATATCTTCTTTGGAACGATTTGCATAAACATAAATGCTCAACTACTTTTCTATAAACGCACATGGCAATGTCCTGCCTTTCCAATCATGCATGCGACATGAATAATGTTGTAGTCAACTCGCTCATGAACGCCATAAAACACGTATGCGGCATGACTTAATGCCACGTCATGCGGTATGATGCTTGGAACGACTTGATACCACAAATCGCTTAACGACATTAGGAATTGAAGCTTCAATGACATGCGTGCTCCTCTTATAATAACACGGACCCTACTCGCCTTAACTACTTGTGTCAGCTTCCGCCACGACATGGTCTTGCTGAAGCCCGGAGCGACTTAAAGGGTCCGAACGACTTGGCTTGAACGAACTAACACCATGCCGCAAATACGACTTGACATGAATGAACTGTGGACGACATAAATTTGATAACATGCTGATCCCGTTGCATTCACGCCTTGTCCTCATGTCGTTATGACGGTTTGGTAATGTCGTATCAACGACATGATTGTTGCCAATATGAATTGATATATTGACATGGTTCAATATTGTGGATGATTGTTTATGACCTGCGACTGGAGTATTTAGACATACCCTGTCATGACATGGTTAAAGCGACATGATGCTTGCGTCTTGATTTAGAATGTCTTAGGCTCATGTCGTATTAATGACTTGAACCCAACTTGTGCCGACGAATTAAAATCATGTCGTGTGGATGACTGTAGGCTCCATGTCGTAGGAACGACATGAGTCAGTCATGTCGTGTGCCATCATCTGTGAATACTTCTTAGTTCTGAACCGCATTCCAAGAACGGGGTTAACACAACCACATATAAAAGTAGTGCAATCTATGAGAATCGGATGCTACATCATTTTTCTATCATTATAACATGTGAATATACCATCTTTATACTTCAGAAGTATAATTGGCAGCAGGAACTTCAAATTGTATGCCTTAGCTTCCTACAAAATGTCTACTTATTAAACAGAACCAAGCTTCTAGCCTACAAAACCATAAACCAAGGATCTATACATTGCCTTTTGATGAACATTGGTTTGCTAGCTTATTAATTCACACTAAAGCAACCCTAAACCTATTTTTTCTTTATAAACAATTAAATAGCTTTTGAGTTTGGCTTTTATTTCCCTATGCTACCTGGCAATTATTGCATCCTTGACTTTTTTTTAATTCATTCTTAACCAGTTACACTTTCATCCAATCTGACTTAACTAGTTGTGTAACGACCTGCCTTTTCGATTGCTTCAAGTCAGTAATTAAACCAACTTGCCGTTCAAAATGGCAGATTGTTTTTACCTTATGGTGTTTTATATGAATTTGTCATTAGAAGTCACTATTAAGAGAGCATAATTTGAAATATAAACTATTATGAAACTAATACTTTGAAAGAGTATTGCCTTAGGAGAGTGTTGTTATTTTGAAATTAATAAATTTTGAAACAAATTATTTTGAAATTATAAATTATTTTGAAAACATAAATTATTTTGAAATATGCCTTTTTGTCTTATATTTTTGGAAATCTAGAATGTTTCAAAATGATTTGAAATTTATTTTTATATGAACCTAATATTTTTTTGCAATTTGAAACGATTTTATGAAACATTTGGTTTAGAATTTGAAAAGCTTGAATTTATACAATTTCTGACTGAAAATTTGATAGAATTCATATTTCTGATTTTCTAATTATTAAATGAAAAATTATTTTTCAACTATTTGGAATATGATAAATGGTTTATAACGTGTTTCATAAAAAAGAAGAAATTTTGGCAACTTGAATCCCGATTATTTAAAGGATTTTGAAAAAAATAATGATACTATTATTTGAAAGTATTTGTAATTATTGTGAGAAACGATTTATAACTTCGGGATATGAACTGATTTGATATGTTACCAAGATCCGAGTAACCCGTGACTAATGAAAGGTACGTAACATGGGTTGAAAGCCCTTGATGATGGTCTGTTTGGGTCTAGAGAGACATCATTTATTGATATTGATATATGCGTAGACCGTGCCTAGTGACCTTGTCATTAGGGGGAAAGCTCTCGATCTGGTGGCATATATGTTGATATACTTGTGAAAAATTTGAGACTTTTCAAAAATGATTTTTGTTTTGAAATCCCGAAGCAAAGCATAATTCGATATAAAAGAAACATATAAAATTTCAATGATTTGAAAATTAACCAGGATTCTAAGTCGAAGAGATTATTTTGTCTTTTGGTAAAAAGATTTTTGACAAAATTAATTTTTTGAAATTTAAAATCCAATCGCTTATTTTGTTTCAAACTAAATTTTGTATTAGTATAAGTATTTTGTTGTACACATAAGTATGATTTTGACAACCTCTCCATTTCGAGGATGAAATGTTCTAAGCAGGGGAGATTGTTACATCGTGTAACTTTCAGCCATTTAAGTTATTGAATAAATTTAATTATTGAATTTAAAGTTGTTTCAAAATAAATTTTAATGTGGGGCTAAGGGCACCCCAATTTACACTTCCTATTATCTCTACTAAAAAATACCACAAGAAGTTACATTACACACTTCTTAATATCTCACGTAAAAATAGGGGCTACCACACCACTGTTACCTTATTTCCCTCTCGTCTCTTGTTCGTTCCCTTTTCATTCCATTCTGAAACCCTAGTTCTTCAATCGATCGATCAACGATAAATTGTTCGACATTGCAGCAATGCGGAGAAAGAAAATCTGTAGATATGTCATTGTCTCAACCCCAGTCAACTCAGTCAAGTAAGTTTAGGGCTTCAAACGGTAAAAATTTGATTTCTCGTAGGAAAGATAAAGTAGACAGCAATGGTTGTCGATTAGGATTGACTACGTGATTAGTTCGGCAAATACTGGTTGAATGAGATATTAGAATGGAAAGGAAATGTGGTATTAGGAAGAATAAAAAATTTAATGAGTTTTATTTTGTTAATAGCGGTATTTAGGAAGAGGATATCGAGGTGCCATTAGCGCCACACAAATTTTATGATGTTATTTATGAATGATTTCAAATTTATTTCTGTTAAACAATAATTTGTAATTAGATAAACGATGATTTATAACAATTGAAATTATTATCAAATTGTATGTATATTTGTAATAATTAACTTCAAACTATTGATAATAAAAGAAAATAGTAGTTGAATCATTGTTTTCTTTAAAAACTTTAACATAGGAGTTTTATGATAATTGATAACAAATTAATTAACGTTTCCAGTTTAAATTGTATAAGAGAAATTGTAACGAAATGGAGTGTTAATGATATACAACGCACGTTTTAACTAGCATAGTTAACGAAAATTGATGTTGACATCAATAATCAAAATGGAGTTCTATTTTTCTGTTTGTGTGTGCACAGATTGTGTAGTTTTCCTACATAATCTGTTTTTGTGAGCTATTGGAGAATGGCTTGATTCTCCCTTTTGTTATATATATATATATATATATATTGATTTAAAAAATAAAATCAACATATAATTTCTTTGCTCATTCACATTTCATGCAAGGTTATTTTTCTTTCCTCTTCTTTTTCTACAAATTCACTATCTCCTTTCTCTGCACTCTATTTCTCCAATAATTACGCATTCATTTCATTCCTTTACCTATTAATTTATTTTCCTCCATTCTATTAATTTTTTCCCTTAATTCTATTTTCACACATCCTATTTTATTTGCTAATTTTTATTCCTAAAGTTTACATCTTATTTATCCTTTCCTGTTTTCTTTCCCATCATTATTTTTTCCAAAATAAAACCATCTCCATGTATATATGTTTCTCATTTCTTCAATATCATGTTGTCTATATTTAGAAGAAGAAAAACCTGCAGAACTGTTAATATTATCTATGCATATTATAACCATTTTCTATGCTTTAATCTTATTAGTCCAATTGAATATGTTCCCTAATTATGATACTTAATATTATGTGTTTTGAAGTTTAAAAAGTCACACAAATTTCTTATAGTTAACATCAAACAATAAATCATACATTCGTTTTTTTTGTTATTCTCTTTCCCTATGTAATTTTCTTTTGAGTTTTGAACAAGAAACAAATTTTGATAAGAGTGACACCTTATGCTTAGTCAGTCAATTTATTTACTTTGTATCCTACTTAATATGAAGGGACATATCAGAGAAACAAATCACGTATCATTCTCAATTTCCTTCCTCATTCTTTTTCCTTTTCTGCAATTGTCTTCTAAAATTTTTAGATCTTCTTCCTCCTCTCCACACAAAAATATTAATCCTAAATTCCTTTCTACCTTCATCATCCTCCCCTTTCTTAAAAATTGGTGGTATCCTCTTCTTCTAAAAAAATTTCCGTCCTCCTTCTCAGAAGAAAAAAAAGATTTTCAATTCCAAATTCACTTCATAGGTTTGGTTGTTGTCCGTGTTTGTTCTTGTCTTCATGATATCCATGCAATGTGACTTTACTCATGGTTTACTTTATGCAAAACTTTCAACATCAATGAAAACTGAAATATAATTGTTGATGCTTTGATTGTTGTTTATGCCATGCTTTATGATTGTCTTTTATTGTTGCCTTTTTGCTGTCTAATTTCATGTTATCAATGTGTTTTTGTCACTAGTTAATGTTGATGCTCATCGTGTTGTCTTGATGTATTTCTCATACCTTATTATGTAAAATGAAGTACACATGTTGATATACTCACCTTGCCTAGTTGTATAAACCTAAAATACGTAAATATGCATGCTTGCTATGTTATATTGAAACATGCCATGCCTCGCTGTGTTGCTTTGATTTCTAGTCAAAAGAATTTGATGACCATGATTTCTTGATAGTTTGGGCACATATTTGATTGTTTAGAAGATGGTTATACAAGTTAGGATTAACTGTTATATTTTATTGTTTTATTGATATTGGTTTACCTGAATAAAGTTAATCCTAACTCGAGTGTTTTGTGTTTTGCATGAAACGCTCGGGTCAGACCTGAGTGTTACAGATTTAAAGTTTTCAGCTATCGGAGTTAAAGTCATGTGAAGATGTGCACGCTTTGAATCGTAAAAATTGTAAATTTTATTTATTAAAAAGCTATGTATTTTTCGCTGTGTAAAATTTGTAAACTCCGATATTTTGTTATAAAATGCCCCGCTGTGAGATATTTTAGTTTATTTATTTTATGGCTTTTTTTGATTCGATTCTGATAGACCCACAAGCTAAATAACACGCTTTCATTTCATGCAGTTTAATTTGGTTTAATTACCGACTTGAAGAGGTCGAAAAGGCGACTTGTTACAAGTTGGCTACAATAGGTTGACAACGTCAATAGACAAATGATGCTTGGTCATTGAAGATATTTTTTAATTTGAAACCTTTTAAAACAACAAGATGCAAAGGATGCCATAAGGATTTGTTACTGGAAACATCGTTTCTGATAGCACTCTTTCATGCAAACTTACAATCAAAGTACTTAATAATAAGGTATAGTCTTATTTGATAAATTTGTAACAAAAATTATGCATAAAAAAGTATTTATAAGTTTATTCAACATGGAACATATGTAGTTTACGAATTGAACATGGATAGCTGTTAGTTGTTTTCTAAATATTTGACTTCCATATTTTGTGTTTATTTATATCATCCCATCAATAATTGTATATGTTAGTGCATTACTTGTTCAATTTCATTAAATTACCTATACTTGAAAAAAATCACATCTATTACGTTAGAATTGTATGAATATACGAGATAACGAAGAAATATCACCACACATTTCAATGTTTTAAAACGGTATAATGCATAAACGATAGTTCTACATGTATTGTATAACATGTTGATGTCTCATAATTGAAATTGTATTCTAAAATTTTTTCAACGTGCCAAGATTTTTAATGGTTTACAAATTGAGCACCAATATAAAGTATCAAAACTTAAATTTATGTTATAACTTTTAAATCATCGAATACTCAAATTTAATCCTAGCTACCTTACATACATGACTGTATTCCAGCTATAATCCCTATCTTTTGGATTCTGCCTTAACGCAAGCAATGAAACTACTTTTGCAGCTTTTCTCGATAATCATTAATCTATAGACAAGCATGTGTGTAGCACGAGTTCATACTCGTTATAACGACCCGAACTTCCCCAGTAAGGGACGCACAAATTGCTTTGAGGACAAGACCAATCAGAACGCAAACAGAAGAACATTTCATTATTTATTACAACAATTCCACTTGAATACAAGAATATACAGAGTAATGAATAAATATTACACATTTACTAAATATCAGAGATTACAATAAACTACATAGCAGCGGAAAATAATACAAAACACAACTGAAAGGAGATATACGGATACAGAGCTTTCCGAATATCATTCCAGCTGTAAACCAGGATCCTGTGAATATAAATATGCAAAACCAAAACTGCTAGCTGCCCATGTCGAAAATAGGGGCACCCAGAGTTTAGGTTAAAACAATAAACTCTAGGTCAGTCATGTGACGGGTGTGAGAACTAAAACAGTTAATAATCTTTATTTAAAAATTTGGTAAATCAAGGGACCACGCCGTATAACACGAAACGGGTTTTTACCCTAAGAATACCAGTGCATAAAATAATAGTGCAATGCTAAATAAAGAAAAATGAAGCTATTATAAGACCCAGGTCCCATCACACAATGCAACGCAAGCCAGAGGATAGGGTTTTACCTTATAATAGCCAAAGAATGCTTGATACATTTAAAAATAGATTATTTTGATATTACTATAAGTGTATAGTTTCAAAACAATTTCAATCATAAGTATCAATCATAAACGGCATAAGTGTCCCATACCACTATGTCTCCATACTAGACTCTACAAATAAAACCGAAATATCACGTATTGGAAATTGGATTTCCATCATGAGTCGAGGCAAGGGGCAAGCTCCTCTCCGTTCGAGACACTCTAGCAAATGTCTCAGGACCACACACAATGATCCTTGGAGGCCGGTCCTCTCTTACTTTTGAGAATTGGCAATTCCTGAACACACGTTTCTCCGTCCTATAGGACCTATATAATGGTCTGTACGTCGGCTCACATAGTGCCAGTTATCGACCATATATTCGAGGCTCCTCGCATTCCAACAACCACACAGGAAAAAAGTATATAAATGTCAGGGCTGGTAGGTCACTGACATCACCCATAGCTAGAAAGAAACATCGTGTTCTCCCAACGGTCCTTATCCTGTTTTTGAATCATACCGAGGTGTGAAGCTCACGAATTAACGCTATACAAAAAGCTGTGCCACATAGGTCGTGCTTTGATCATCAACCACAAGACTTTGCTTTTCAACAGAAGCCTTGATCATTTGCCACTTAGGCATGCCACACAGGCAATTCATGTCATGCGATTGATATCTATCGATATATAACCTCGAAGCTCGTACGTCTCAGAGAAGGGCGTTGTAACACCCCGAAAATTCTATAACTATGAAATTAACAAATAATTAATTTGAAATCAAAGAACTAAGGGAAACGGGATAAGCCATTGCGTTCGTCTCGGAAAAATACGCGAAATAGAGTCCGAGTTTTCGAAAAACGGAGTCCGTATGATGAAGATATGGCCTTCAGAAGTTTTGAATTAAATTTAAAATTCAAACAGAATAAAATCGGGCCCAATGGGCCAGGGCGGATAAACACCCGCCTAGGCCACCCAGGTCGACAGGGCTGTCGACCTGGGCTACCCATGTCGACAGGGCTGTCGACAGCCCTGTCGACAGGGGTGTCGACCTGGTCGAGCCCAGCCAACCTGGCTGGCCAGGTCTGTGTTTGGCCGATTTTCTGTGGTCTGCTTTGTCACTAGGGCTAGGTGGCAAGTTTTAATTGGTCTCTCTATCGAATGAATGGCTACGATCAATCCAGGCAACATCAATGGTCCTAATCAGTTCCTAACCTCTATATAAACAACCCTAGACTAAACCCTAATCTATTCATTCAAAAATAAGATCATAGCCGCCATGTTGCTGAGGAACGACAAAGAGTAGCCGCCAACTAGAGAGAGGATTAGGAGGAAGATTCTAAAGCTTAAAGCAACCTAAACAAATCAATTCAACAAAGGAATTTGCGTCTTCAATGCCTAAATTAGAGAATTCATCACACCATTGTAAGTAGAGTATTACTTTGGTATGAATAAACAATTGTGTTGGTTTGTATGCTTGAATTGTGGCAATAAAGTAATTCATATTTGTGCGTTCTTATCAATTTGAAATATTATATACGTTTGGATATTTATGAATTATGTTATTCATTATAAAGAACTACATGTGGTAGTTCTATGCAAGTATACGTTTGGAATATTTCGCAAATTATGTAATCCATGTTGATGCTACATGTATGTAGTTGATTTAAATTCATGCAAGTTTGGGGTTTGCTTCTATGCCACCATGATGTATATTTTTGTGCATAAATCATGTTGTAAGTAATTGGAACAAGTTTGGTTATTATCCATATGAAATTATGTTGAGAATTTGGCATTATGTATTAAGCCATGCTTTTGTACTAGAAAACCTATTTGCAAATTTATGAATATGGCTAGGCTATGAATAATATTTGGCATAATTAAAATCCATGATTTAGTCTATCTTGTTTACAAGAATTATATGATGACATATGTGGTACATGGCTAGGTTAGGTTCAAAAGGTCCCTTTTTGTAAGTTTACATGGCTAAAGTAAGAATCATGATTTCATGTTAGAAATATTTATGTCACGGTTATGTGAACAAATTTAACTATACTTATGCCATGCTTATGTTTGATATTATGCCATGCTTATGTTTGACATTATGCCATGCTTATGCTAGAAATATTTATGCCATGCTTATGTTTGACATTATGCCTAAATAAAAATATAGGTTCATGTGACAATAATGATATCTCAATTACAAGTTCACATGCTTTGATTCATGTCACCTATACTACCACTATGCAAGTACACCAGTTTCTATTTTTATTTCCAACGTCGTATTGCAAGTTCATGCGCTCACATTCCCCTCTTTGTGTATGTAATTACGCTTTAAGCCTCCCCTTTTCGCATGGCTAATTTGGGCTTTAAAAGGCTAAGCCCAAAATATATAAATGGACGTGTTAAACGGGGGAAAATAACGTTGGGTTAAAATTACTAATGAATGAAAATATAAAATAGAAGGGCCCAAGTTCAAGTATGGGTTGGGCCCATGATTGGTGTAACTTTTACACCATTAACTTAATAATGGGCCGCAAATATTTACATATAAGAAATAAAGAAGAATGACAAAATATGTAAATGTAGAAAATACGATATGTTTAACCCGAGGTTGGATTGAGTTGTGATGTAAACCTGCCCGGAACCGCCCGGCTGTCCAGTAGTCACAACAATACCTATCCAATGTGGGAGGTTAAACATGGAGCCCAGCAAGGACCCGAGGTTAGACTGAGTTGTGGCGTAAGACTGCCCGGAACCAACCGGCAACAGGCAGCCACAACAATACCTGTCTAATGTGAGAGGTCAGGGCCTTAATAAGTCAATTAAGGCTGAGTCAGGATTGATAGGATTAAGTGAACTAAAGACTTAATCAAAATGGAACATGCTAAACTAAACGGACTGGTGGGGGTTAGGTTAGAAAACACTTAACCAACTTAGCATCTTGGCTAGAGATAGAAAACCTAGTAACGGGGGACCCTTTTCAGCAGTAACCCTAGAAGGTGTATCAGGATACCCTGAAACTAGGCAGGGTGGGGCACGATTACTGGGCTGATTGTAAGAGGTCAAAGCGACGGCGGTGGTGTAGCAGTGTAGGTTCTAACGGAGTGCGGGCGTGCACACACTCCGGCGCAGAAAAATAAGGCACTGGACACCAGTAGCATACCTGTGCACTCTAAGGTTGTGTCGGGTTGCCACTATGGGACTTGATACACCCCATGGTGGGACCAGCATAGGTAACTACAACATCGGGGGCCGTAAGACACATGTAACTATGCGAGTAGGAGCCGATCATCATAGAATGGATCACATCACCCTGATTATGGGGTGCCAGTTGGAAACTAGTTTATATGGGTTCAGAGATCAACATGGGGTACGATAGTATATTCGACCCTAGAAAACTTAACCAAGTTTATAGTGCATGCCCACTTCTTGTTTATACTTATCATACCCAGTTCTTTATTCATAGACAAAATAGTACTAGACTTACTCAGGCTTTATGTCTGACTCTACTTTTCTTTCGTCTTCTTTCTTCCGTTCCCCCCCCCCAGGTCCTCAGGGAGGGAACACAGCAGCTTGACCAACCTCAACATCCAGCTTGAAGAAGAGAAATGTATTGCTTGGACTTTCCTGTTTTGAACTATGGCTTTGGACAATCCACTGTGGGGCTTTTGCAGTTTATCTATGTTTTATTTATGCTTCTTTAAATAATGTACTCAAGACAGATTATGAAAGTGTTATGTTATGTTTTTGGAAAGGATGTTGTTGTAACACGTATTTGACTTTATGAAATAAAGTTTGTTGTTCTTCCGCTATTTACAAATATGTGTTCTTATATCTGTCTTGTATATCTGTGACTTGTACTTATAAACCTCCACCAAAATTAGGGCATTCCCTTTGAGAGTGACCCTAACGGAGGTGGGGTGTTTCACTTGGTATCAGAGCATAGGTTTACCAGATAAGATAAAAAGTTTTGAAAAATTATTTTCAAAAAGGAAATTTAAAGAAGCATTTTTAAAAGAAAAATATTATTTTATTTTAAAAAGGCAAAGTCCACTCCCCAAAGCCATAGGTACTATCCCTTATCCTTCGTTTTGAATCTATCCTTTTTGTTTCAGCATGTCGGAAGATCTTAACTTGCCAGAAGGGGTACCAATACCTGGTTGGTTTAGACGGTTCTTAGAAGCAAGGGCCACTCAGCCAGGTCCTACCATTCCTCCTCCCCCAGCAGAAGGAAATCATCCAGCCGCAGCGGCACCTTTTCCTCCACCTCCTCCTCGGGGAAACACTTTTGCTAAGATATGTAAGGATTTTAAAGCTATGGGAGGAAGGGATTTCCATGGAACTGATTCCTTCGTAGCAGCTAGAAATTGGCTGAAAGAAACTGAGGACCTATTCATCATCTTTGAGGTAGGAGATAGACAAAAAGTACAGTTGGCAGTGTGGCTATTGAAGGGCGAGGCTTCCTACTGGTGGGAAGTCACTAATGCTGAAAGACCAGTGGAGACATGGGAGGACTTTAGGGCAAGGTTTGAGACCAAATTTCTCTCAGATGCAGAAAGAAGTTTGCAGTTGGAAAAATTCTTATTTCTTAAACAAGGGGACAAGACAGTCAGAGAATATGTGAATCAGTTCGATGAGCTGGCTAGGTTTGGGCTTGACCTAGTCAACACCCCGCACAAGAAGGCTCTCCGTTTCGTCAAAGGGTTGAATGAGCCATTACACAGTTTGGCCATGACCCATATACCCATGGGAGCCACGTATGAAAGATTGGTGCAAATGGCATTGCTGAATGAAGAGGATAAGGGCAAGAAGAAAGAGGGTTTGCAGCCTAAGAAGACGGACTTTAAGAAAGGCGGGAAAGGCAACAAAGAGAAGAGGAAGTGCAATTTCTGTGGCAAAGTGGGGCACTTAGTAAAGGACTGCCGGAAAAAGAAGGCCAAGGAAAATGGTGGGTTCTTTTCTTGCGGTGAGACAGGCCATAGGGCTAAGGACTGCCCAAAGAAACGAGGACAAGGGCAGAGGGCTGGATCCACCCCAGGGGCACAGGTCCATGTGCTAGAAGCGCCACCTCTGCAACAGCGAGGTATAAATACTTCTGTAGAAAGTGTAGTTTATCTTTATGATCACCCCGTTCGCACTTTATTTGATTCTGGCGCATCACACTCCTTTATCTCGTCTGCTTTAGTAGAATCTCTGCACCTAGAAACTAGTATGGTAGAGGACCCCTTAATTGTTTCAAACCCAATTGGGGGCCCAGCTCATTTGTCTATGATCTGTGTGGGATTGAAAATTTCTATTCTAAGCGTAGAATTTCTGTGTAGTGCCTTTGTTTTGGGCTTTTCGGGGTATGGTTTGATTTTGGGTATGGATTGGCTATCCAGTAATGGGGCCATCCTTGATTGTGAGAAAAGGGTTGTTAGGCTCCTAACCCAGCTCGGTAATACTTTGGAAATTTCTTGTAATCCCTCGTATGCGGTTATGCTTAGTTATCTTGAATCGCTAGATGCCTCCGCTGAAAATTTGCAATCAGTTAGAGTGGTCCGGGAATATCCGGATGTCTTCGAAGAGGTGAAGGGCTTGCCTCCGAAGCGGGAAATAGACTTCCGTATATATCTTGTAGATAATGCAAAGCCCGTTGCGTTGCCCGTTAGACACATGGCTCCACGGGAAAGGAAAGAGCTCAATAAACAGATTAAAGAACTTCTAGAAAAGGGGTTCATTAGGAGGAGCATTTCAGAATGGGGCGCTCCAGTGGTGTTCGCTACAAAGGCGGATGGTTCACTCCGTCTATGTGTTCACTATAGGGAGCTCAACAAGCTAACGAAAAAGAATAGGCACCCTCTCCCTAGAATTGACGATTTATTTGACTAGCTTGTAGGAGCGTCTGTTTTCTCCCAACTCGATTTAGCAACCGGTTTTCATCAGCTAAGGGTGGCTGAAGATAGCATCGATAAAACGGCGTTCAGAACCCCAGACGGTTTCTTTGAATGGCTTGTCATGCCTTTTGGCTTGACAAATGCACCTGCTTACTTCGTGGACCTGATGAGTAGGGTATTTAGAGATTTCCTCAACAAATTCGTAGTGGTCTTCGTAGATGATATCCTTATCTTCTCAAAGAGTGAAGAGGAACATGCTCAGCACCTAAGGGCAATCATGGAAACTTTGCAAGTCCATCAACTAAAAGCCAAATTCTCCAAATGCCACTTTTGGAGAGAAGAGGTGAGGTTCCTTGGGCACATAGTATCCAAACAAGGGTTAGCAGTGGACCCTGCTAAGGTAGTGGCGGTACAGGATTGGGAGACACCAAGGAATGCAACTGAAGTCCGAAGCTTTCTAGGACTAGCGGGTTTCTATCGAAAGTTCATAAGGGATTTTGCAAAAATCTCAGCTCCGCTCACGAAATTAACTAAGAAGAACCTAGCGTTCAATTGGAACTTGGATTGCGAGTTTGCTTTCCAACGACTGAAAAGGGCTCTTACAACAGCCCCAGTTTTGATGCTGCCAGATGGGAGCAAGATGTTCACTGTTTATACGGATGCATGTGGGACAGGGCTAGGCGCCGTCTTAATGCAAGAAGGAAGGGTAGTAGCTTATGGCGGAAGGCAGTTGAAGGTGCACGAAAAGAACTACCCAACCCACGATCTTGAGTTAGCCGCCATCGTCTTTGCAATCAAGTCTTGGCGACACTATCTCCTAGGTGAGAAGTTCGAACTTTACACTGACCATAAATCGTTGAAATATCTTTTCTCGCAGAAGGATCTTAACTTGAGGCAACAAAGATGGATGGAGTTCCTTGCCTCGTACGATTTTGAAATCTCCTACACTCCGGGCAAAGGCAACGTAGTGGCAGACGCGTTGAGCCGAAAGAAATTGACCCTAAGCCCGTTGTTTGTTGAAAGACAAAGCCTAGAGTTTATAGCCAGCTTCGACTTTAGGCCTTCCTCCGATTTCGTACCAGGCTTACTAGCATCTCTCGAAGTGCGCCCAACTTTAGTGGATTCAGTAGGGACAGCGCAACGCGAAGACCCTCAGCTTGTGGAAATAATTGATAGGCTAATTAGGGGTGAGACTTCAAGTCACCTCAACAGATACTCCATCGACGATAAGGGTTTGCTAAGGCGAGACGGAAGACTATGCGTCCCACAGACAAAAGATTTAGTAAAGAAGGTTCTAGAGGAAGCATATCACTCCAAGATGACGATACACCCAGGCGGAGATAAAATGTACAAAGATATAAAAAGGACTTTCTTCTGGAACGGCATGAAAAAGGACGTGGCAGAATTCGTTTCTAAGTGTATGGTGTGCCAACAGGTTAAGGCGGAACAGAAAAAGCCTGGCGGACTGTTACATCCTCTAGAGGTCCCACAGTGGAAGTGGGATAGCATCTCAATGGACTTCATCGATGGACTGCCTAGGTCTAGGAGAGGCAACACTAGCATTTGGGTAATAGTGGATAGGCTTACTAAAAGCGCCCACTTTTTACCCGTCAAAAGTAAAAGAACTGCCTCATCCCTAGCATCACTCTACCTTAAGGAAATCGTTCGACTCCATGGAATACCATCTAGCATCGTTAGTGACCGAGACCCCATCTTCACCAGCGAGTTTTGGCGGAGTCTGCTAGAAGCAGTAGGAACGCAGTTATGCTTGAGCACAGCCTATCATCCCCAAACCGACGGCCAAACAGAGAGAGTGAACAGAGTTTTGGAAGACCTCTTAAGACTGTGCGTCCTTGACTTCGGAGGGACATGGGAAGACCACCTTCCTTTGGTGGAATTTGCCTACAACAACAGCTATCAAGCAACCATCAGAATGGCGCCCTTCGAAGCTTTATATGGAAGACCGCGCCGATCGCCCACTTGTTGGTGGGAGTCCACGGATAAGCTCATACTTGGACCAGATATGATCCGAGAGACCTCAGAGAAAGTAGACTTAATACGAAGAAGGATGAAGACGGCCCAAGACAGACAAAAGTCCTACGCCGACAAGAGGAGGACCGACCTTGAATTTGAGGTTGGAGACAGAGTTTTTCTCAAGGTATCACCGCTAAGGAACGTTGTTCGTTTTGGAACCACAGGAAAGCTAGCGCCAAGGTTCGTAGGGCCATTCCCTATCATCGAGAAAGTTGGGAAAATGGCCTATAAATTAGAGCTACCCGAGAAGTTGGCTGGAGTCCACAACGTTTTTCACGTTTCACATCTCCGAAAATGTCTGCATGAGTCTGCTGAAGTGGTAGAGCCAAATATACTCGAAGAGGCCGAAGTGGAACGCGAAGCAACCATAAGAAAAGTTCCAACCCGCATATTAGGAACGGAAGTGAAGAAGCTACGCAACCGCGAAGTCAAGCTCGTCAAAGTTCAGTGGAGCGAAGCCGAGGAAGACGCGACTTGGGAAACTGAAGCTAGAATACGTACTGCCTACCCTTTTTTGTTCGAGGGTACATCCTTGATCTTTCTTTTTCCTTAAGTTGCGCTTTTATCTATCTTTTTAGGTATATTTCCTCGACCTTATCTTTTAGGTAGAATCTTTTTGGATGGAAACATGTAGTTGAAACATGTTATGTATGATGGTTGCAAGTGGTTGCAAGTGATTGCTAGTGGTTGCTCGTGGTTGCATATACACACACAATCTAGGTTTTAGATCGGCTCAGTCACTTCATATTGCATATGCATATATGTTTGTATTCGTATGTGGTTGAACTTTAATGTGTTGACATGTGGATGATGCATTTGTATTGAATGATTGTGCACTCATGTAGAATCAAGAATAGGAAAATTTGCATACATAATGGATTCATGGCACTTACATAATTCGCATTAAGGAGGTCAACTGAATCAGTAGACCGCCTGATTTTGCATTAGATAAGTTCATGTACACACACACTTCGCATATGATCATGAAGCATTAGAAGTCCTTTAAGGACAGTGGATGCTCGTGTTTGATGGATGAGTAGATGGATGATTGGATGTTAGGATATACATTCCTCCTAACTTGAAGATTTCGGGGACGAAATCCTTTTAAGTGGGGGAGAATGTAACACCCCGAAAATTCTATAACTATGAAATTAACAAATAATTAATTTGAAATCAAAGAACTAAGGGAAACGGGATACGCCATTGCGTTCGTCTCGGAAAAATACGCGAAATAGAGTCCGAGTTTTCGAAAAACGGAGTCCGTATGATGAAGATATGGCCTTCGGAAGTTTTGAATTAAATTTAAAATTCAAACAGAATAAAATCGGGCCCAATGGGCCAGGGCGGATAAACACCCGCCTCGGCCACCCAGGTCGACAGGGCTGTCGACCTGGGCTACCCATGTCGACAGGGCTGTCGACAGCCCTGTCGACAGGGGTGTCGACCTGGTCGAGCCCAGCCAACCTGGCTGGCCAGGTCTGTGTTTGGCCGATTTTCTGTGGTCTGCTTTGTCACTAGGGCTAGGTGGCAAGTTTTAATTGGTCTCTCTATCGAATGAATGGCTACGATCAATCCAGGCAACATCAATGGTCCTAATCAGTTCCTAACCTCTATATAAACAACCCTAGACTAAACCCTAATCTATTCATTCAAAAATAAGATCATAGCCGCCATGTTGCTGAGGAACGACAAAGAGTAGCCGCCAACTAGAGAGAGGATTAGGAGGAAGATTCTAAAGCTTAAAGCAACCTAAACAAATCAATTCAACAAAGGAATTTGCGTCTTCAATCCCTAAATTAGAGAATTCATCACACCATTGTAAGTAGAGTATTACTTTGGTATGAATAAACAATTGTGTTGGTTTGTATGCTTGAATTGTGGCAATAAAGTAATTCATATTTGTGCGTTCTTATCAATTTGAAATATTATATACGTTTGGATATTTATGAATTATGTTATTCATTATAAAGAACTACATGTGGTAGTTCTATGCAAGTATACGTTTGGAATATTTCGCAAATTATGTAATCCATGTTGAAGCTACATGTATGTAGTTGATTTAAATTCATGCAAGTTTGGGGTTTGCTTCTATGCCACCATGATGTATATTTTTGTGCATAAATCATGTTGTAAGTAATTGGAACAAGTTTGGTTATTATCCATATGAAATTATGTTGAGAATTTGGCATTATGTTATAAGCCATGCTTTTGTACTAGAAAACCTATTTGCAAATTTATGAATATGGCTAGGCTATGAATAATATTTGGCATAATTAAAATCCATGATTTAGTCTGTCTTGTTTACAAGAATTATATGATGACATATGTGGTACATGGCTAGGTTAGGTTCAAAAGGTCCCTTTTTGTAAGTTTACATGGCTAAAGTAAGAATCATGATTTCATGTTAGAAATATTTATGCCACGGTTATGTGAACAAATTTAACTATACTTATGCCATGCTTATGTTTGATATTATGCCATGCTTATGTTTGACATTATGCCATGCTTATGCTAGAAATATTTATGCCATGCTTATGTTTGACATTATGCCTAAATAAAAATATAGGTTCATGTGACAATAATGATATCTCAATTACAAGTTCACATGCTTTGATTCATGTCACCTATACTACCACTATGCAAGTACACCAGTTTCTATTTTTATTTCCAACGTCGTATTGCAAGTTCATGCGCTCACATTCCCCTCTTTGTGTATGTAATTACGCTTTAAGCCTCCCCTTTTCGCATGGCTAATTTGGGCTTTAAAAGGCTAAGCCCAAAATATATAAACGGACGTGTTAAACGGGGGAAAATAACGTTGGGTTAAAATTACTAATGAATGAAAATATAAAATAGAAGGGCCCAAGTTCAAGTATGGGTTGGGCCCATGATTGGTGTAACTTTTACACCATTAACTTAATAATGGGCCGCAAATATTTACATATAAGAAATAAAGAAGAATGACAAAATATGTAAATGTAGAAAATACGATATGTTTAACCCGAGGTTGGATTGAGTTGTGATGTAAACCTGCCCGGAACCGCCCGGCTGTCCAGTAGTCACAACAATACCTATCCAATGTGGGAGGTTAAACATGGAGCCCAGCAAGGACCCGAGGTTAGACTGAGTTGTGGCGTAAGACTGCCCGGAACCAACCGGCAACAGGCAGCCACAACAATACCTGTCTAATGTGAGAGGTCAGGGCCTTAATAAGACAATTAAGGCTGAGTCAGGATTGATAGGATTAAGTGAACTAAAGACTTAATCAAAATGGAACATGCTAAACTAAACGGACTGGTGGGGGTTAGGTTAGAAAACACTTAACCAACTTAGCATGTTGGCTAGAGATAGAAAACCTAGTAACGGGGGACCCTTTTCAGCAGTAACCCTAGAAGGTGTATCAGGATACCCTGAAACTAGGCAGGGTGGGGCACGATTACTGGGCTGATTGTAAGAGGTCAAAGCGACGGCGGTGGTGTAGCAGTGTAGGTTCTAACGGAGTGCGGGCGTGCACACACTCCGACGCAGAAAAATAAGGCACTGGACACCAGTAGCATACCTGTGCACTCTAAGGTTGTGTCGGGTTGCCACTATGGGACTTGATACACCCCATGGTGGGACCAGCATAGGTAACTACAACATCGGGGGCCGTAAGACACATGTAACTATGCGAGTAGGAGCCGATCATCATAGAATGGATCACATCACCCTGATTATGGGGTGCCAGTTGGAAACTAGTTTATATGGGTTCAGAGATCAACATGGCGTACGATAGTATATTCGACCCTAGACAACTTAACCAAGTTTATAGTGCATGCCCACTTCTTGTTTATACTTATCATACCCAGTTCTTTATTCATAGACAAAATAGTACTAGACTTACTCAGGCTTTATGTCTGACTCTACTTTTCTTTCGTCTTCTTTCTTCCGTTTTCCCCCCCAGGTCCTCAGGGAGGGAACACAGCAGCTTGACCAACCTCAACATCCAGCTTGAAGAAGAGAAATGTATTGCTTGGACTTTCCTGTTTTGAACTATGGCTTTGGACAATCCACTATGGGGCTTTTGCAGTTTATCTATGTTTTATTTATGCTTCTTTAAATAATGTACTCAAGACAGATTATGAAAGTGTTATGTTATGTTTTTGGAAAGGATGTTGTTGTAACACGTATTTGACTTTATGAAATAAAGTTTGTTGTTCTTCCGCTGTTTACAAATATGTGTTCTTATATCTGTCTTGTATATCTGTGACTTGTACTTATAAACCTCCACCAAAATTAGGGCATTCCCTTTGAGAGTGACCCTAACGGAGGTGGGGTGTTTCAGGCGTTAAGCAAGAGAATAAATTCTCTGCTGCCAAACAGATATATATTTAATAGAAATCAATCACACAGAATAAAATCCAATGTCAGACACACAGTCCATTTACGAGTTCGTTCTGGGTCTGAACGAAACCGGAGGAACCTTATTCCTCGCATATCCATCGATCTCCAAGTAAGTCTGGATGATCACCAGCGGATTCCCTCCTTGTAACAACCTGTATTTCAATAACATGTTAAAACCATAAATCAAGGCAGAATTAAATTTTAAAATAAGAATCAAGGAAAACAGGTTGTGCCATTGCGTTCGTCTCGAAATCCTTCTTGGAAACGAGTCCGAGTTTTCGAAAATCAGAGTCCGTATGAGGGAGATATGACCCTCCGAAGTTTCAGAAATTTTCAGAATTGAAAACAGCTCGAAAATTCGAATTCAAATTCGAATTCAAAACCCAGAATAGGCTGGGCGGGAAATTTCCCGCCCAGGGACCAGGTCGACCTGGGGGTCGACCATAGTGTCGACCTCCCAGGGACCCGGTCGACCATAGTGTCGACCTAGGGGTTGACTTGCCTCCCGAACACATTTTCTGAACCTGATGCATTCTGATGTATTTAGACTCGTTTCGTGACCAGATTCGTCTGCCTAATCCTATATAAACAGCCTCCTAGCCTCATTCTCTTTACACCATTCTTCTCTAACCTTATGCTGCACAAACTCTTGATGATCATGGCTTCTTCTTCTTCCTCTAAATTAAATTAATTAAATTAAAACGCGAAGATTTATTTCTTGAAGACTACGGCTAGGAATTGCATATTGGTGATTTGCTTCTTTCAACGATTCAACAATTCAACGACAAATTTCTTGACTTGACTTCTGCATCTAAATTTCTTAGACCACGATCTGTAAGTTCGAGTTACTTTTAGATAAAAACTATAAACTTAATATAGGCATGTTATAAATTGGAATTAATCTATGTATGATTCATATCTATTCTTGTTCATTTTGGACCATGACTTTTGGGAATATTGCCTATAATTGTGAACATAAGACTATGCCTATGCCTATGACTGTGAACATAAGACTATGTCTATGCCTATGACTGTGAACATAAGACTATGCCTATGCCTATGACTGTGAACATAAGACTATGCCTATGCCTATGACTGTGAACACGAGACTATTGCCTATGACTATGATAAGGACAATTGTGGCTAATCACCTATGATTCATGACCATGAGGTTATTGCCTAGGATTATGACTATGAAATTGGATCTAAGCTTGACTTTCTATTCAGACCTATTTTCTTTATTTATCCTTGGATCTTGATTTTGGGGATTTTTCTATTTAAGTTAGATCTATCCATGTTCTTGAACCTAGATTATTATTCAAACCTTTTTCATGTTCATAATATTATCAGATCTATATGCCTGCGATGTTTTAATCAATTTATTCAGTTATGTCTTGGAGATAAATTGATAATAGAACAATGTTTATTATGTTATATGTGGAATTGAATGATATTGATCTATGCCTGTGGTTCTATTTTATTATCATGTTGAATTAGGAATTAATGAATAAGTCTATTCATATGTATATGAACTTGGAGTATAACCTGTTATAACGAGTTGTGTAGTTTGTCATGTTATGCAAGTTTTAGGTTGTAAAATCATATCACATATGTGGCCAAATGTTAGATCTACATGTTTATGTGTATATGTTAAACCTATGTCATATTTCAAGTTCACACTTATTCATATGTTCGTGATTGATTTGCAAGTTCACATATATGTAAATTGATCTAGTCTATGTTGCAAATTCACATATATGTATGTTGATTTAGTCTGCGTTGCAAGTTCAAACTTATGATATTCATGTTGATTATTTTGCAAGTACACACCTATGGTGTTCTTATTGACTATGCCAAAAATGCCAAGTTTACACCTATGTCATGTTTAAGTTAATGAATTTCTTTACGCAAATTTTGTGTACGTGAAGTAAGGCTAAGTTTTTAGCCTAATATTATATGTCAAAAATCATGCGGACGAAGATTAGGCTAAGATTGTTAGTCTAATATTTAGATGGGGTAACGTTGGGAAAAATTGGTAATTATAGGAAACTTGGCATGAAACTCGCCATGAAACTTCACAAGAACTTGACATGAATCTTGAACATGGACATGACACTAGAATGAACTTGAAAATGGCCAACTCGAGGTTGGGTTGAGTTTGCAGTGTAATTCTGCCCGGAACCGCCCGACAAATCCAGTTACTGCAAACAATAGGATCCAGTGTGGGTAGTTGGTCATATTGCACTTGAAAACCCGAGGTCAGACTGAGTTGTGGTGTAATTCTGCCCGTAACCGCCCGGCATATCCAGTGACCACAACAATAGGTCTGATGTGAGAGGTTGGGTGCATTAATGAATTAATGCCACATGATAGGGTTAAGTCATGAACATGAAAGACAACATTTAACCAACTTGACACATGATTCGTAAGGCTAAGTCATGAACTTGAACGACAACACTTAGCCAAATTTGACATGACATGTAGGCGGGTTAAGTCACGAACTTGAATGACAATACTTAACCAACTTGACATGCTAAGACTGATAGGGGTTTAAGTCACGAACTTGAATGACAACACTTAACCTATTGGACGGAAACCCTAGTTACGCGGTCCATTTCAGCAGTAACCCACTTCATGTATCATGGTACCCTGGAACTAGGCAGGGTGGGGCACGATTACTAGGCTGATTGTAAGCGACCAGAACGACGACTGTGTTGGTGCGCCAGTGTAGGTTCAGGCGGGCTATGGTCGTGCACATGGTCCGAAGTTGAAAAAGAAGGCATTGGGCATCAGCAGGTTTACCTGTGCATGCTTGATTCTTGTCGGTGGTTGGCACCATAGGGCTTGATACACCCTATGGTGGACCTAGCACAGGTGACTACATTCGTGATAGGGTCGTATGACACGGACACATGACAAGCTAGAACTTGTAGGGAGCCGATCGATTAGTGGATCGTACCGTTGGACCTAGTGATGGGTCATTTTATGATATTGGGCCAAGGGATCATTTCATGATTAATATAAGACATAGGTTTGGGTTTCTAGTACAGTTGGTGTAGTGAACCTTGAATATGTGATGCAATACTTGGTTACACTTGAATTATCATGCTATCTTAGTCTATCTTGCCAGTCTTGACAGCATCCTTATGTTTACTTTCAGTTTATACATGTCATGTTACCTTTACCTGTTTTTATGCTGAAAGTCACTAGGACTTACCAGTCTTTATGACTGACCCGTTTTCTTTCGCCTCTTTTTCTTTCGTTCCCCCCCCCAAGGTTCTCAAAGAGGAAACTCTAGCACTTAGCTTGGATTTCGCTTGCTTTCGATTTAGCTCATGTATGGTTTGATCTTGAGCTATGTTATGGCTGCATTTCTACTACCTTTGGGGAATTAAGCTACTTTTGTTGTTTTAAGATTATGCTTCTTTATTTATGCAAGACATGATTTGTTGTAATGGAAAATAATGACCTTGGCTATTTGATGTAAAATGTTTTGACTCTTTTTGAAAGTAATGAAATTTATCTTTTGATTCTTCCGCTGTTTTATCTATGTTCTGTCTTGTAATATTTCTGTGTTTGTTTACCTCGATAACGCTCCTCCAAAACTAGTGCATTCCCTTTGTGAGTGACCCGGAGGTGGGGTGTTACATTTGGTATCAGAGCAGAAGGTTACCAGACTGGGCAAAAGTTTTTTAAAACCTTCTGAAACTCTTTTCAAAACCGTTTACAAAGAAGCATTTTTCAAGAAAAGTCTTGTTTTATTTAAAGGATATTTCCCAAAAGCCATTAGCACTATCCTTTGTTTCCTCGTTTGAATCTCTTTTCCTTTCTTTTCTCCATCTGTAGTCGCAGTAGTTTTTACCTGCGGCTAATCTTCTTTCTAGCTTCGTAGAGGGTTTTCCGTACGATGGAGATAGTTTCCGTGAGGCTTGTTAACAGGTTACATAAGAAAGGTATGAGTGATAAGTTAAGGCAGATGAGTCTCAGAACGAGAGGAAAGACTTCCAGAAGGGAGGCGAGAACAACGACAACAATAATAACAAGTCATGTGATAAGAGGAAGTGCAACTTCTGTGGTATAGTTGGGCATGTTATCTAGGATTGTAGAAAGAAGAAGATGAAGATGGGAGCATGCTTTCAGTGTGGTGATACTGGACATATCAGCAAGAACTGCCCTAAGAAGCAAGGGCAAGCCCCACAAGCAGGATCTTCTAGGGGTACATCTTTAACTTATTCTCCTTGATGCTTTGTTTTATCTTGCTTATCTTCGCAATCCTATCTTGAGAACCTTAGGTAGAACCCTTTTGGATGTAAACATGTGATTGAAACATGTTATGGTTGATGTTTGCAAATGGTTGCAAGTGGTTGCTCGTGGTTGCATAACACACATTAGGCACTAGATCGGCGTAGACACATTTTCATATTGAATATGCATGAGTGTTTATACTTGTTTATGGATGAAATTGAGTGTGTTATCACATGAATATTGCATATGGATGGATTTTTGTGCACACATATAGTGATTATGTGACTAGGACTATTTGCATACATGTTGGATTCATGACACTAAATATATTTTGCATTAAGAAGATCAATCAGGCCTGATAATTTGCATTAGATAAGGAACATATACACACACTTTCTGCATATGTTCATATAGCATTACAAATCTTTTAAGGACAATGGTTTCTTGTGGATGATGGTTGAGTAGATTGTTGATTGGATGATAGGATGCATTCTTCTTAACTTGAAGATTTCGGGGACGAAATCCTTTAAGGAGGGAAGATTGTAACAACTCGTATTTTAATAACGTGTTAAAACCATAAATCAAGGTAGAATTAATTTTGTAAATAAGAATCAAGGGAAACGAGTTGCGCCATTGTGTTCGTCTCGAAATTCTGCTTGGAAACGAGTCCGAGGTTTCGAAAATCGGAGTCCGTATGAGGGAGATATGACCTCCGAAGTTCCAGAAATTTTCAGAATTGAAAACAGCTCGAAAATTCAAATTCAAATTCGAATTCAAAACCCAGAATAGGCTGGGCGGGAAATTTCCCGCCCAGGGACCAGGTCGACCTGGGGGTCGACCATAGTGTCGACCTCCCAATGACCAGGTTGACCATAGTGTCGACCTGGGGGTCGACCTGCCTCCCGAACCCATTTTCTGAACCAGATGCATTCTGATGTATTTAGACTCGTTTCGTGACCAGATTCGTCTGCCTAATCCTATATAAACAGCCCCCTAGCCTCATTCTCTTTACAACATTCTTCTCACACCTTATGCTGTACAAACTCTTGATGATCATGGCTTCTTCTTCTTCCTCTAAATTAAGTTAATTAAATTAAAATGGGAAGATTTATTTCTTGAAGACTACAGCTAGGAATTGCATATTAGGGATTTGCTTCTTTCAACGATTCAACAATTCAACGACAAATTTCTAGACTTGACTTCTGCATCTAAATTTCTTAGACCACGATCTATAAGTTCCAGTTACTTTTAAATAAAAACTATAAACTTAATATAGGAATGTTATAAATTGGAATAAATCTATGTATGATTCATATCTATTCTTGTTCATCTTGGACCTTGACTTTTCGGAATATTGCCTATGACTGTGAACATAAGACTATGCCTATGCCTATGACTGTGAACATAAGACTATGCCTATGCCTATGACTGTGAACATAAGACTATGCCTATGCCTATAACTGTAAACACGAGACTATTGCCTATGACTATGACAAGGACAATTGTGGCTAATCACCTACGAGTCATGACCATGAGGTTATTGCCTAGGATTATGACTATGAAATTGGATCTAAGCTTGACTTTCTATTCAGACCTATTTTCTTTATTTATCCTTGGATCTTGATTTTGGGGATTTGTAATGACCCGCATTTTTAGAGATATATAATTAATTTATTTAATTATATAATTGGTGATTTAGAGAAGTTAATGATCGTTCAATTAAATAATATTGAATATTTAATAAAATATTTATAATATAATAATATATTATAATGTCGAAATAATCGGAAATAGTGAAATTCACAATATCGTGTGAATTGAATAGCATACGAGATTTGGTGGAGTTTCAATTCGAAATATAATAACGATTATATTGAATCGACGACAATTGAACGTATAGTTTATAATATATTTATAAACGAGCTTGAAATGGCGCTGCAGTTCGCTATTTGGCGATTCGAACTTCAACTGAATGTACAGGATTCGTTTTAAGCCGGATTTCTGTGAAACAAGAAACGTGTGGAGCTGGTGGAGTATATCTTTCTAGTGGAAGAGAAAAATCGGGATTTCGTCGTATAGATTTTGATGTACGTCCAAATCAAATTTTAGAAAAGTCGCTGTGGAATTCCTTTATATTTTGCGACGCTTTATATACATTATAAATCGATTTTTCGATACGAACTGAATATCGATCAAATCGGAATTTCTGAAAATCAAGTCATAAATTATGGCAGGATATTCTGAAGCCGTACGACATCATCTGTGGATATATATGAGAATATAAATTTATTTATATTAAATTTAATAATATTTAAATATATTTATATATTTAAAAGGTCAGTTCAACCCTTGAAAAATAGCCAGTTTTTCATACGACCTCCGTTTTCGACGAAACCAGTTTTGTTGGATCCGCAATATCAAATAGTTGTTAGATTTCCAGTTTCGTGATTTTTAGAGTCACTGTGGGGCCGTACGGATTTTTAGAGTGAAAAACAGTCAGTATTTCGACAGTTAAAAATACGTTGTGTGAGCATACGAAGTCGGAATTTGACGAAACCAATTTCGTTGGGACCGTAATGTTGGACTCTAGTTACATATCAATTTTCGTGATTTTTAGGTATCGTACAGGATCGTATGGATTTTTAGAAGATAGAAACATATATAAATTAAAGAAAATAAAATATCTAAAATATCCTAAAATATCTAAGTTGCTTATAAGTACCCCTACCCTTCTCTAAAACCTAATGAAATCACTTCTTCTCAAAGAAAAGTAGCCGCCGTTCTTTTTATCCATCCTCAACCAAAACAATAGCAAAACAAATCAAAAGAAAAAAAAAACCAAGTCTATAAATTTCCGCATAAATATAGTAGCAATCTCCTTGAGTTGCTCGTCATTTTCATGTGAAGTTTTCTGGGTTCGAACCTATTCTGGTGTCGCTCCATTTTGTCGCAGCGTGCTAGGATTGGGGCAGGGCTAAGCAAGATGAAGCCGGGGAGGAAATCGAGGGCGTAGCCGAGTTCGTGGAGGCAGGACGAGTTCGTTAGCATAGGTTTTGTAGAGCTCGGTCATGAGGGATGGATTGCGACTCCCTGTAGTCGTGGGTAGGGCTGAAATCGGGTTTCAAAGGGGGAGATTCGAATGGAGTACAAGGATGTCTGGTGGGTGCGCAGTGAGGTACTGAGTCCTCTGGTGGAGGCGGCGCCGGAAATAGATGGACGGAGGAGGACGTGTAGGCGGTCAAAGGAGGAGTCAACAGGGATGTTTTGGATGCAGGAGTATACGGGTTGAAGTAGTTCGGTATTTCAATTTGGGGGAAGAAAGCTTTTTACGGTGGGCTTGGGTATATTGGGCCACGAGGGAGTAAAGGGGGGTGAGGCCCGTTTAAATTCAATTAAGTTTGTTTTAAGATTTTAAAATGTTGTATTAACTTCATAACGCAATATCTTGGCCATATGAAATCAGATTGACGAACCGTAAGTTGCGTTGGGACCGCATGGACGAGAGCTACAACATGGAATCGACTGGAAGTGGATTCGAGCACGTTTGAATTTACGGCGAATTAAAATGTTTGATTCAAATCAAATAACAGTTTATCGTTCTTTAACGATGAACTGCAAAAGTGAGTAAATCTCACTAACTCTGAACCGTTTATAATTTCATGTTGTATTTTTAGAACTGTTAGAAATTGTCTGATTGATTGTGTGTTGACTGTTTGATTTAACTGCTAGTCAGTTAGTAAAATTTCTATATTGATTTTGTTTAACAGAATATATCATATGGAACTGAAAGTGATGTTATCTATACTGTCTAACATTTGTGATGCAGGGAAACAGGTTGGAGGAATCCGACTGGATTCCTCAACAGTTATTTTATTGTTTTTCATATATTTTAATATATGATGCGAATTATAACCTGTTGTTGATTGTGTGTGTATGGACGATATTGAACATCGTGATTTGATATGATTGAATACCATGACATACCGGAATGTAGATAAAGGAGATTTTTCAAAGTGATATTGAAAAATAAAATATTTATAAAGTGGAATATTTATAAATAAGGAATATTTATAAATTGGGATATTTATAAATAGGAGATATTTGAAAAGGAAATAAATTCAAAACATTTCTTTTTGAATGGAAAGGCCTGTGTGGCGAGTTTGGGGATTTTCCCGATGCTCCCGTTACAAAGGAGGTTATGGCGAATTTTCCCGGAAATTCAAGGTGTTAGAATATTTCAAGTATAAATTTGAAAAGGAAATATTTGTAAACCATTTACAAATAGAATTGGAAAGGAAACATTATAAAAAGGGAAATCATTTTTAAAGGGTAGAACCGTTATTTAAAAGTAAATCTTTTCCAATGAATAAAACGTTGTTAAAAAGGAAATCTTTATAAAGTGAAGTTAGTTAATCGAATATAGACATTCGAAAGGAGAAATCGAATATGGTATTCGAAGTTAGTTAATCGAATATAGACATTCGAAAGGAGAAATCGAATATGGTATTCGAAGTTAGTTAATCGAATATAGACATTCGAAAAGAGAAATCGAATATGGTATTCGAAGTAGTTAATCGAATATAGACATTCGAAAGGAGAAATCGAATATGGTATTCGAAGTTAGTTAATCGAATATAGACATTCGAAAGGAGAAATCGAATATGGTATTCGAAGTTAGTTAATCGAATATAGACATTCGAAAAGAGAAATCGAATATGGTATTCGAAGTAGTTAATCGAATATAGACATTCGAAAGGAGAAATCGAATATGGTATTCGAAGTTAGTTAATCGAATATAGACATTCGAAAGGAGAAATCGAATATGGTATTCGAAGTTAGTTAATCGAATATAGACATTCGAAAAGAGAAATCGAATATGGTATTCGAAGTTAGTTAATCGAATATAGACATTCGAAAGGAGAAATCGAATATGGTATTCGAAGTTAGTTAATCGAATATAGACATTCGAAAAGAGAAATCGAATATGGTATTCGAAGTAGTTAATCGAGTATAGACATTCGAAAGGAGAAATCGAATATGGTATTCGAAGTTAGTTAATCGAATATGTTATTCGAAAGGGGTTAGTTTGTCGAGTTAGTCAAATAGAGTTAACCAGTTAGAGTTAATCAGATAGAGTTAACCAGTTAGAGTTAATCAGTTAGAATTAACCAGTTGGAGTTAATTAGTTAGAGTTAATCGATTAGAGTTAACACGAACTAGAATTAATCAAATATAGTTATTTGAGACAGAGTTAGTCAAACATAGTATTCAGGGTAAGTTGCCATCTTGTATGACTGCTAGCGTAATTCGCAGGGCTGCAGATAGCCTAAGGCGGTCGGATGTTTCCTGAGGGAGTCAGGCGTAACCATTGTGATCGCTGCGATCTAGAGTTAAGCGAATGGAGTTTAATCGAATATTAGTTATTCGATAGGAGTTAATCGAGTTGATCGAGTTGAGAAATAAGTTAAGTTAAATAAGTTGAGTTGATCGGGTGGTTCGACCAAGTTAGTCGAGCCTAGTTAATCGAATCGAATTGGTCGAACCAAGTAAGTCGAGTTAAGTTAGTCAAGTTAGTCGAGCCTAGTTAATCGAATCGAATTGGTCGAACCAAGTAAGTCGAGTTAGTCGAGTCAAGTTAAGTTAGTCGAGTTAAGTTCGTCGAGTTAAAGTTATCGATGTTAGTTTCATCGAAAGGAGTTATCGATGTTAGTTTCATCGAAAGGAGTTATCGATGTTAGTTTCATCGAAAGAAGTTATCGATGTTAGTTTCATCGAAAGGAGTTATCGATGTTAGTTTCATCGAAAGGAGTTATCGATGTTAGTTTCATCGAAGGGAGTTATCGATTATAGTTTAATCGAAGTGAGATTTTCAAATATGAGATATTTGAAAAGGAAGAGTTATCGAATATTAGTTATTCGAAGAGAGGTTATCGAATATCGTTTATTCGAGAAAGAATTAGTCGAATATAGGTTATTCGAAGAAGAGTTAATCAAATAGAGATTTCTCGAAGAGAGTTAATCGGCAAATTCGATTATATCGAATTCGGGAAAGTACTTATACTTTCCAGTGTTTAAATAGAATTTTAATTATATTTAAATAAATAAGTGTTAGGTTAACTATTCACTAATAAGAATAGAAGTTATAATTTAAGTTAGATAATTCGAAAGGAGGGATTATAACGTTATCGTTATAACCAATGTTTTAAATATAGAAGTGGATTAGTAAAATTGGATCCGAGAAAGGCGTAAAGAAGTTGTTAAAGGTTAAAAGATAAACTTTGACCATTTCGAAGTTATAACGTTGTTCAGTTAAGGTCTGAGAGGTAATTATACCCCAACTTGAGTGACTTCCTTCTTAACTAAGAAATGGTAAGGTTTGATCGTAAAGGAGGTTTGGAAATGTTTTCCAAAACGAGAATCAGAAATGTTTTCTGATAAAAGAAAATAAGAATTTAGAATATAGGGAAACAGGATATAAGTAAATAAATGAACTAAAGAGAATTATGTTAAATGATGTTTGTTCGATATAATTTCCATTTGGAAATAATATCGTTGTTTGCACACATGTTTTTCTTTGATAGTTAACTCACCGACTATCGAAGTTTTGACCATTTTAACGTTGTTAATATGGAGAGACCGGTTGGATTATTATCCATAGAACCACTCTGTATTGGCATAAGCGTCGCGAATCATATATGCCAAAGATAATTGAAGACGGAGTAAAATGCAAGGGCTATCCTGTTTACAGAATAGTGCCTTCGGTTTGTCCAGTCCCAGGACAACTTGTATGGACGAAGGTCTGACAGAATATATCCAATGGACCGCGTAAGTTGATCTGTTCAAAACGTATTCACGTTTGGTGGCGGAGGAATTCGTTTCTCTTAGCTGTATACCCGTGTTATTTTTGGATAAGTCAATTTGTGATTTGGCGGGTATGACGATGTGACATTTCTAAGTGAATGAAGATGGATGTCTGACATAGTATTTCCAGACGGTCACGTACATTGATTTCTTCAACTATACCAAGAGTGGAAGCGGAGAAGGAAACTTCTTTTAGCTGACACATAATGTATGGTTGTAGATGTCAATTAGTGATTCTGATGGATCTGACAATGTGGCATTCGAAGTGAATCTGATGTGATGATAAAGCGTAGCTTCTAGCCTCATCATCCGGTAAATGACAGAAATCGGGCAGGCAGCATGGCTAAGTCGGTCGCACCGAAGTAGGGTGTATAATCACCTATCTAGAGAATATTCATTTGTTTCTTAAATCTATCAATGCTGTCCCATATATATACGGGAACGGTTGCTGATCCCAACCGTTGGTGATTTACATTCGATACACTCAAGCGAAATGAGTGGTCGGTCATGTGTGGCTGAGTTGCAAGATGTTCTTGTTGAACTCCAGTGTATCGTTCCTAGAGTACACTGATCGGAAGGTGATTCCATACCTTGTCATAGTTGGAAATCCATTACCCAATACGTGCTAGCGGTTTTGATTGTATACTATATATGTAGAACGTGAGATGCAAGCGTTTCTACTAGACTGATATTTATTTGTACTTAGACATTATTATAATATCAGAATGATATTGCTTTGCAAAAATGTTTGGATTCTCATAAGGGAAAAACCCGTTCCGTATTCACGGCGTGGTCTTATGAGATATCATATACCTGTTTTAAATGATTTGAGTTTATTCACACCAGTCACATGACTGACCCGGAGTTTATTTGTTTTGTTTTCCCTAAACTCTTGGGTGCCTAATTTTGTACGGGCAGTCAAGTAGTCAGGAATTTACAGATATACTGGAAGAGCGTGGAGCAGGAGGCTTCAAGATCATATAGCTATAGTTATTTCCGCTGTGTTGTAAGTGTTGTACTCTGATAAGTGCTATTGTATACATAACTGTTATATTTCAAAGTTATGTTATCTATTATATGTTATTCGTTCCGCTGTGAGGTTCGTGTTACTCTGATGTTATGTTCTTCTTCTTCTTCTATTCTAAGTTTCTATCTTATCTATCCTCACCCTCTGTCTTCTTTCTATTAGTTTTCTTGAATTTCCAGTGCGATTTGGGTTGGACTTGTGTTATTTAGTCAGCTCAAATTCCCCCGGATTTTCGGGTCACTACAGTTGGTATCAGAGCTTATGTTTTAGTGATCGGACATAACTCTGTGGCGTAACTCAGTAGAGATAGGGTTAGTAACACCCTAGATTGAGTTTGAGTGTATATATACGAGTGCGTATTTGTATTTGATATAAAAATGGTTTTATATTGTGGAGATTCATTGGCTGAGTTGTTTATGAGTTCTGGTCGATCAGTTTGATCCACTGTATCGGTAGGAGTAAATAAACACTTGAATACGATGGACCGACACAGTATGGATATGTGATATATTATCATATATAGGTTGTGACTATAATCGAGTAAGATTATAACATGTGAAATGGTTATATATAACCAATCAGAATTTATACAAGTAAAGTATATGAAATAAGATGAATTGAATATGAATTTAAATCAGATTTGGAATTAAAATAAGGAAATTTTAAGTTCACGGGAGATTTTGAGATGTTTTCAAAATAGATGTATTCAGTAAGGGTTTTGAAATAATATAGTATTGAAATCACTTGGGTCACTGGAAAATAATTCCGATGATGACTGCGCAGTATCATCGGTGTGATTTTCGAGTTCTAAGTGGTGGATTACTACCAGAGATTTTGATTTGAATTGTTTTGAGAAAACAAGTGTTTAGAAATTCAAAGGTTTTGAATTGGCAGTATGATTTCAAAATGATTTGAAATTTACCCAGGAATTTAAGTTCTAGAAATTAAAATTTAACTAATGAAGTTAAATAAAATGAGATGGTAAAAATAAATTGAAATTTAACTTGAACAGAGTTAAATAGAATTGAATTGGATTAGAGAATAATCTGTTATGAAACTTGAGATTGATAATGGAATTCGACTTGAGAATAAGCGAATGATTTGGTTTGATGATATAAAAGTGATTGAGTTTGATTGGGATGACATTGGTATATGTTGGAATGATAACAGATGGAAGGGATATAACGATATGCCCGACAAAAAGGTACCAGTTTATATTATATATTGGATATAAGATTTATGAGCCGAATTGGCAAGCCGCTTGGCGTTTTGATTTTCTTTTGGGTTAAAGAAGGCCCAGAGAGGCGAGTTGGAGTTTGAGATATTGACCAGTACAAAGGATGTGCTGGCGAAATTTTCCTAAAATTTAAAGTGTTAGAAAATTTTCAGAATTTTTGAGAATTTTAGTTGGTCGAATAGAATAAATAATTTAGTGAAATTGATTGGTTCAGTTAAAATCAGAAATAAGGGGTAAACAAATCTTAGGAATTCCAATAGATAGGGTCGTCCTCTAACTTAGCAATTTCGAGGACGAAATTATTTTAAGTAGGGAAGAATGTAATGACCCGCATTTTTAGAGATATATAATTAATTTATTTAATTATATAATTGGTGATTTAGAGAAGTTAATGATCGTTCAATTAAATAATATTGAATATTTAATAAAATATTTATAATATAATAATATATTATAATGTCGAAATAATCGGAAATAGTGAAATTCACAATATCGTGTGAATTGAATAGCATACGAGATTTGGTGGAGTTTCAATTCGAAATATAATAACGATTATATTGAATCGACGACAATTGAACGTATAGTTTATAATATATTTATAAACGAGCTTGAAATGGCGCTGCAGTTCGCTATTTGGCGATTCGAACTTCAACTGAATGTACAGGATTCGTTTTAAGCCGGATTTCTGTGAAACAAGAAACGTGTGGAGCTGGTGGAGTATATCTTTCTAGTGGAAGAGAAAAATCGGGATTTCGTCGTATAGATTTTGATGTACGTCCAAATCAAATTTTAGAAAAGTCGCTGTGGAATTCCTTTATATTTTGCGACGCTTTATATACGTTATAAATCGATTTTTCGATACGAACTGAATATCGATCAAATCGGAATTTCTGAAAATCAAGTCATAAATTATGGAAAGATATTCTGAAGCCGTACGACATCATCTGTGGATATATATGAGAATATAAATTTATTTATATTAAATTTAATAATATTTAAATATATTTATATATTTAAAAGGTCAGTTCAACCCTTGAAAAATAGCCAGTTTTTCATACGACCTCCGTTTTCGACGAAACCAGTTTTGTTGGATCCGCAATATCAAATAGTTGTTAGATTTCCAGTTTCGTGATTTTTAGAGTCACTGTGGGGCCGTACGGATTTTTAGAGTGAAAAACAGTCAGTATTTCGATAGTTAAAAATACGTTGTGTGAGCATACGAAGTCGGAATTTGACGAAACCAATTTCGTTGGGACCGTAATGTTGGACTCTAGTTACATATCAATTTTCGTGATTTTTAGGTATCGTACAGGATCGTATGGATTTTTAGAAGACAGAAACATATATAAATTAAAGAAAATAAAATATCTAAAATATCCTAAAATATCTAAGTTGCTTATAAGTACCCCTACCCTTCTCTAAAACCTAATGAAATCACTTCTTCTCAAAGAAAAGTAGCCGCCGTTCTTTTTATCCATCCTCAACCAAAACAATAGCAAAACAAATCAAAAGAAAAAAAAACCAAGTCTATAAATTTCCGCATAAATATAGTAGCAATCTCCTTGAGTTGCTCGTCATTTTCATGTGAAGTTTTCTGGGTTCGAACCTATTCTGGTGTCGCTCCATTTTGTCGCAGCGTGCTAGGATTGGGGCAGGGCTAAGCAAGATGAAGCCGGGGAGGAAATCGAGGGCGTAGCCGAGTTCGTGGAGGCAGGACGAGTTCGTTAGCATAGGTTTTGTAGAGCTCGGTCATGAGGGATGGATTGCGACTCCCTGTAGTCGTGGGTAGGGCTGAAATCGGGTTTCAAAGGGGGAGATTCGAATGGAGTACAAGGATGTCTGGTGGGTGCGCAGTGAGGTACTGAGTCCTCTGGTGGAGGCGGCGCCGGAAATAGATGGACGGAGGAGGACGTGTAGGCAGTCAAAGGAGGAGTCAACGGGGATGTTTTGGATGCAGGAGTATACGGGTTGAAGTAGTTCGGTATTTCAATTTGGGGGAAGAAAGCTTTTTACGGTGGGCTTGGGTATATTGGGCCACGAGGGAGTAAAGGGGGGTGAGGCCCGTTTAAATTCAATTAAGTTTGTTTTAAGATTTTAAAATGTTGTATTAACTTCATAACGCAATATCTTGGCCATATGAAATCAGATTGACGAACCGTAAGTTGCGTTGGGACCGCATGGACGAGAGCTACAACATGGAACCGACTGGAAGTGGATTCGAGCACGTTTGAATTTACGGCGAATTAAAATGTTTGATTCAAATCAAATAACAGTTTATCGTTCTTTAACGATGAACTGCAAAAGTGAGTAAATCTCACTAACTCTGAACCGTTTATAATTTCATGTTGTATTTTTAGAACTGTTAGAAATTGTCTGATTGATTGTGTGTTGACTGTTTGATTTAACTGCTAGTCAGTTAGTAAAATTTCTATATTGATTTTGTTTAACAGAATATATCATATGGAACTGAATGTGATGTTATCTATACTGTCTAACATTTGTGATGCAGGGAAACAGGTTGGAGGAATCCGACTGGATTCCTCAACAGTTATTTTATTGTTTTTCATATATTTTAATATATGATGCGAATTATAACCTGTTTTTGATTGTGTGTGTATGGACGATATTGAACATCGTGATTTGATATGATTGAATACCATGACATACCGGAATGTAGATAAAGGAGATTTTTCAAAGTGATATTGAAAAATATAATATTTATAAAGTGGAATATTTATAAATAAGGAATATTTATAAATTGGGATATTTATAAATAGGAGATATTTGAAAAGGAAATAAATTCAAAACATTTCTTTTTGAATGGAAAGGCCTGTGTGGCGAGTTTGGGGATTTTCCCGATGCTCCCGTTACAAAGGAGGTTATGGCGAATTTTCCCGGAAATTCAAGGAGTTAGAATATTTCAAGTATAAATTTGAAAAGGAAATATTTGTAAACCATTTACAAATAGAATTGGAAAGGAAACATTATAAAAAGGGAAATCATTTTTAAAGGGTAGAACCGTTATTTAAAAGTAAATCTTTTCCAATGAATAAAACGTTGTTAAAAAGGAAATCTTTATAAAGTGAAGTTAGTTAATCGAATATAGACATTCGAAAGGAGAAATCGAATATGGTATTCGAAGTTAGTTAATCGAATATAGACATTCGAAAGGAGAAATCGAATATGGTATTCGAAGTTAGTTAATCGAATATAGACATTCGAAAAGAGAAATCGAATATGGTATTCGAAGTAGTTAATCGAATATAGACATTCGAAAGGAGAAATCGAATATGGTATTCGAAGTTAGTTAATCGAATATAGACATTCGAAAGGAGAAATCGAATATGGTATTCGAAGTTAGTTAATCGAATATAGACATTCGAAAAGAGAAATCGAATATGGTATTCGAAGTAGTTAATCGAATATAGACATTCGAAAGGAGAAATCGAATATGGTATTCGAAGTTAGTTAATCGAATATAGACATTCGAAAGGAGAAATCGAATATGGTATTCGAAGTTAGTTAATCGAATATAGACATTCGAAAAGAGAAATCGAATATGGTATTCGAAGTTAGTTAATCGAATATAGACATTCGAAAGGAGAAATCGAATATGGTATTCGAAGTTAGTTAATCGAATATAGACATTCGAAAAGAGAAATCGAATATGGTATTCGAAGTAGTTAATCGAGTATAGACATTCGAAAGTAGAAATCGAATATGGTATTCGAAGTTAGTTAATCGAATATGTTATTCGAAAGGGGTTAGTTTGTCGAGTTAGTCAAATAGAGTTAACCAGTTAGAGTTAATCAGATAGAGTTAACCAGTTAGAGTTAATCAGTTAGAATTAACCAGTTGGAGTTAATTAGTTAGAGTTAATCGATTAGAGTTAACACGAACTAGAATTAATCAAATATAGTTATTTGAGACAGAGTTAGTCAAACATAGTATTCAGGGTAAGTTGCCATCTTGTATGACTGCTAGCGTAATTCGCAGGGCTGCAGATAGCCTAAGGCGGTCGGATGTTTCCTGAGGGAGTCAGGCGTAACCATTGTGATCGCTGCGATCTAGAGTTAAGCGAATGGAGTTTAATCGAATATTAGTTATTCGATAGGAGTTAATCGAGTTGATCGAGTTGAGAAATAAGTTAAGTTAAATAAGTTGAGTTGATCGAGTGGTTCGACCAAGTTAGTCGAGCCTAGTTAATCGAATCGAATTGGTCGAACCAAGTAAGTCGAGTTAAGTTAGTCAAGTTAGTCGAGCCTAGTTAATCGAATCGAATTGGTCGAACCAAGTAAGTCGAGTTAAGTTAGTCAAGTTAGTCGAGCCTAGTTAATCGAATCGAATTGGTCGAACCAAGTAAGTCGAGTTAGTCGAGTCAAGTTAAGTTAGTCGAGTTATGTTCGTCGAGTTAAAGTTATCGATGTTAGTTTCATCGAAAGGAGTTATCGATGTTAGTTTCATCGAAAGGAGTTATCGATGTTAGTTTCATCGAAAGGAGTTATCAATGTTAGTTTCATCGAAAGGAGTTATCGATGTTAGTTTCATCGAAAGGAGTTATCGATGTTAGTTTCATCGAAGGGAGTTATCGATTATAGTTTAATCGAAGTGAGATTTTCAAATATGAGATATTTGAAAAGGAAGAGTTATCGAATATTAGTTATTCGAAGAGAGGTTATCGAATATCGTTTATTCGAGAAAGAATTAGTCGAATATAGGTTATTCGAAGAAGAGTTAATCAAATAGAGATTTCTCGAAGAGAGTTAATCGGCAAATTCGATTATATCGAATTCGGGAAAGTACTTATACTTTCCAGTGTTTAAATAGAATTTTAATTATATTTAAATAAATAAGTGTTAGGTTAACTATTCACTAATAAGAATAGAAGTTATAATTTAAGTTAGATAATTCGAAAGGAGGGATTATAACGTTATCGTTATAACCAATGTTTTAAATATAGAAGTGGATTAGTAAAATTGGATCCGAGAAAGGCGTAAAGAAGTTGTTAAAGGTTAAAAGATAAACTTTGACCATTTCGAAGTTATAACGTTGTTCAGTTAAGGTCTGAGAGGTAATTATACCCCAACTTGAGTGACTTCCTTCTTAACTAAGAAATGGTAAGGTTTGATCGTAAAGGAGGTTTGGAAATGTTTTCCAAAACGAGAATCAGAAATGTTTTCTGATAAAAGAAAATAAGAATTTAGAATATAGGGAAACAGGAGATAAGTAAATAAATGAACTAAAGAGAATTATGTTAAATGATGTTTGTTCGATATAATTTCCATTTGGAAATAATATCGTTGTTTGCACACTTGTTTTTCTTTGATCGTTAACTCACCGACTATCGAAGTTTTGACCATTTTAACGTTGTTAATATGGAGAGACCGGTTGGATTATTATCCATAGAACCACTCTGTATTGGCATAAGCGTCGCGAATCATATATGCCAAAGATAATTGAAGACGGAGTAAAATGCAAGGGCTATCCTGTTTACAGAATAGTGCCTTCGGTTTGTCCAGTCCCAGGACAACTTGTATGGACGAAGGTCTGACAGAATATATCCAATGGATCGCGTAAGTTGATCTGTTCAAAACGTATTCACGTTTGGTGGCGGAGGAATTCGTTTCTCTTAGCTGTATACCCGTGTTATTTTTGGATAAGTCAATTTGTGATTTGGCGGGTATGACGATGTGACATTTCTAAGTGAATGAAGATGGATGTCTGACATAGTATTTCCAGACGGTCACGTACATTGATTTCTTCAACTATACCAAGAGTGGAAGCGGAGAAGGAAACTTCTTTTAGCTGACACATAATGTATGGTTGTAGATGTCAATTAGTGATTCTGATGGATCTGACAATGTGGCATTCGAAGTGAATCTGATGTGATGATAAAGCGTAGCTTCTAGCCTCATCATCCGGTAAATGACAGAAATCGGGCAGGCAGCATGGCTAAGTCGATCGCACCGAAGTAGGGTGTATAATCACCTATCTAGAGAATATTCATTTGTTTCTTAAATCTATCAATGCTGTCCCATATATATACGGGAACGGTTGCTGATCCCAACCGTTGGTGATTTACATTCGATACACTCAAGCGAAATGAGTGGTCGGTCATGTGTGGCTGATTGCAAGATGTTCTTGTTGAACTCCAGTGTATCGTTCCTAGAGTACACTGATCGGAAGGTGATTCCATACCTTGTCATAGTTGGAAATCCATTACCCAATACGTGCTTGCGGTTTTGATTGTATACTATATATGTAGAACGTGAGATGCAAGCGTTTCTACTAGACTGATATTTATTTGTACTTAGACATTATTATAATATCAGAATGATATTGCTTTGCAAAAATGTTTGGATTCTCATAAGGGAAAAACCCGTTCCGTATTCACGGCGTGGTCTTATGAGATATCATATACCTGTTTTAAATGATTTGAGTTTATTCACACCAGTCACATGACTGACCCGGAGTTTATTTGTTTTGTTTTCCCTAAACTCTTGGGTGCCTAATTTTGTACGGGCAGTCAAGTAGTCAGGAATTTACAGATATACTGGAAGAGCGTGGAGCAGGAGGCTTCAAGATCATATAGCTATAGTTATTTCCGCTGTGTTGTAAGTGCTGTACTCTGATAAGTGCTATTGTATACATAACTGTTATATTTCAAAGTTATGTTATCTATTATATGTTATTCGTTCCGCTGTGAGGTTCGTGTTACTCTGATGTTATGTTCTTCTTCTTCTTTTATTCTAAGTTTCTATCTTATCTATCCTCACCCTCTGTCTTCTTTCTATTAGTTTTCTTGAATTTCCAGTGCGATTTGGGTTGGACTTGTGTTATTTAGTCAGCTCAAATTCCCCCGGATTTTCGGGTCACTACAGGATTTTTCTATTTAAGTTAGATCTATCCATGTTCTTAAACCTAGATTATTATTCAAACCTTTTTCATGTTCATAATATTATCAGATCTATATGCCTGCGATGTTTTAATCAAGTTATTCAGTTATGTTTTGGAAATAAATTGATAATAGAACAATGTTTATAATGTTATATGTGGAATTGAATGATATTGATCTATGCATGTGGTTCTATTTTATTATCATGTTGAATTGGGAATTAATGAATAAGTCTATTCATATGTATATGAACTTGGAGTATAACCTGTTATAACAAGTTGTGTAGTTTGTCATGTTATGCAAGTTTTAGGTTGTAAAATCATATCACATATGTGACCAAATGTTAGATCTACATGTTTATGTGTATATGTTAAACCTATGTCATATTTCAAGTTCACACTTATTCATATGTTCGTGATTGATTTGCAAGTTCACATATATGTAAATTGATCTAGTCTATGTTGCAAATTCACATATATGTATGTTGATTTAGTCTGCGTTGCAAGTTCACACCTATGATATTCATGTTGATTATTTTGCAAGTACACACCTATGGTGTTCTTATTGACTATGCCAAAAATGCCAAGTTTACACCTATGTCATGTTTATGTTAATGAATTTCTTTATGCAAATTTTGTGTACGTTAAGTTAGGCTAAGTTTTTATCCTAATATTATATGTCAAAAATCATGCGGACAAAGATTAGGCTAAAATTGTTAGCCTAATATTTAGACGGGGTAACGTTGGAAAAAATTGGTAATTATAGGAAACTTGGCATGAAACTCGCCATGAAACTTGACACGAACTTGACATGAATCTGGAACATGGACATGACACTAGAATGAACTTGAAAATGGCCAACTCGAGGTTGGGTTGAGTTTGCAGTGTAATTCTGCCCGGAACCGCCCGACAAATCCAGTTACTGCAAACAATAGGATCCAGTGTGGGTAGTTGGTCATATTGCACTTGAAAACCCGAGGTCAGACTGAGTCGTGGTGTAATTCTGCCCGGAACCGCCCGACATATCCAGTGACCACAATAACAGGTCTGATGTGAGAGGTTGGGGTGCATTAATGAATTAATGCCACATGATAGGGTTAAGTCATGAACATGAAAGACAACACTTAACCAACTTGACACATGATTCGTAAGGCTAAGTCATGAACTTAAACGACAACACTTAGCCAAATTTGACATGACACGTAGGCGGGTTAAGTCATGAACTTGAATGACAACACTTAACCAACTTGACATGCTAAGACTGATAGGGGTTTAAGTCACGAACTTGAATGACAACACTTAACCTATTGGACGGAAACCCTAGTTACGCGGTCCGTTTCAGCAGTAACCCACTTCATGTATCATGGTACCCTCGAACTAGGCAGGGTGGGGCACGATTACTGGGATGATTGTAAGTGACCAGAACGACGGTTGTGTTGGTGCGCCAGTGTAGGTTCAGGCGGGCTATGGTCGTGCACGTGGTCCGAAGTTGAAAAAGCAGGCATTGGGCATCAGTAGGTTAACCTGTGCATGCTTGATTCGTGTCGGTGGTTGGCACCATAGGGCTTGATACACCCTATGGTGGACCTAGCACAGGTGACTACATTCGTGATTGGGTCGTATGACACAGACACATAACGGGCTAGAACTTGTAGGGAGCCGTTCGATTAGTGGACCATTCCGTTGGACCTATTAATGGGTCATTTCATGATATTGGGCCAAGGGATCATTTCATGATTAATATAAGACATGAGTTTGGGATTCTGGTACAGTTGGTGCAGCGAACCTTGAATATGTGATGCTATACTTGATTACACTTGAATTATCATGCTATCTTAGTCTATCTTACCAGTCTTGACATCATCCTTATGTTTACTTTCAGTTTATACATGTCATGTTACCTTTACCTGTTTTATGCCGAAAGTCACTAGGACTTACCAGTCTTTATGACTGACCCATTTTCTTTCGCCTCGTTTTCATTTGTTTCCCCCCGGTTCTCAGGGAGGAAACTCTAGCACTTAGCTTGGATTTTGCTTGCTTTCGGTTCAGCTCATGTATGGTTTGATCTTGAGCTATGCTATGGCTGCATTTCTACTACCTTTGGGGAATTAAGCTACTTTTGTTGTTTTAAGATTATGCTTCTTTATTTATGTAAGACAGGATTTGTTGTAATAGAAAATAATGACCTTAGCTATTTGATGTAAAATGTTTTGACTCTTTTTGAAAGCAATGAAATTTATCTTTTGATTCTTCCGCTGTTTTATCTATGTTCTGTCTTGTAATATTTCTGTGTTTGTTTACCTCGATAATGCTCCTCCAAATCTAGTGCATTCCCTTTGTGAGTGACCCTAGCGGAGGTGGGGTGTTACACTCCTCTTGGTTGTACATCCCAATCAAGATCATCAATAATCATCCAAGCGATGTGAAGACCTCCAGTCTTCAATCACTGTCTTCATCTTCGACTTATCGTCGCATCAGTTATTCAGAATGGGTATAAACCCGGCCTTTCCGAATAACTCGCGTATATAATAAACAAGTGCTACACAAACACAATATACGCCTCATTCCAATTCAGAGTATTCTTCTATTCAAATATTCACATTTTTAGGGGAAGGTTCCCATTAATTTTATCAAAGATAAATTCTTCTAAATTTATTCTTTAATCTTCCTTTTTATATCAAATCAATCCATATTAAGGTTTTCCAAACTAGTCGGGATTAGCGAACCACACCGAAGTAATTATTTATTTTATTTCCTAATCCCAACCTATTCATCCCATGGAGAAAAACTGGTAATACTCCATATCTAACACCACGGTGTTATCGGTAAATATTAATTATCATTTCACGTTCAAATCTAATTAAAGATTTAACTATCGCTTTGGAGCAAAACTGGTGATACTATATTCTCGATCACTTTTATCTAATTAAAGATTCATTAAAACTCCACTTAGTTTTAATCTTCCCAAAAATCAATATCGTGTCTTTAACTAGGTTAAAGAACCAATGTCATCTAAAACACGATCCACGATAAACCCAAAGACTAATTTTAAATTCAATTCCAATTAAATACTAATTAACTGGACAATTTCACAAAATCTTAATTAAAAGATTTTTTCTTTTCTAAACTGGGTCCAAGAACAGTGTTATTTAAGACACCATTCATGACGAACCCAAAATTCCATTTGATATTAGATATAAGGCTCTGAATAGAAATATATCGGCTTATATTCAAAATCAAATTCTGAAACCAACAAATATCATATTGGAAATAACGATATAAATATATCTTTCAAATTTCCACATCCATATCTGTATAATCACGAAATCCAACATCGAAATATTCCGAAGATAATTTCAATTCAAATCCATTCCAATTCACGTATTGGAAATTCTGATTATTTTTAAAACCACTTCAAATCCAATTTATTTATTTGAAAATATTGGATTATAATTCTAGTTCAAAACTAGTTCATTTCGATAAAAAACTATTTTTATCTTTACAAATGTGGAATTTTTCATCCCAGTTCCTTCCAATTCATATATTATGATTTTTCACAAATTATTAATATTTTTAATAATTTTATCAAGGCCCGTACAGTCGGTTTTCAATAACGGCCACCGAACTGCACTTACAGCGATCGTTTTCAAATTTGATTTGGACATAATTCTAAATCCAACCGTTAGATTTCAAATTTTTAATATTCATTGGAAAACTCTTTTCGATACGAACCCAACGGTTCCCGTTTCAGGAGAATCCGACGGTTGATCTCTCGTAATGTCAATTCGAAGTCAATGGTCGAAATTCGCGAACTGCCGCGGCGCAGCGCGTTCTATTCAGGCCATTTAATATATAATATATATATTATATATATTTCGTCGATTTCAATTCAAAATGTATTTTATAAATCGTTTTAAATTCGTTTTCAAAACAATTTCAACTTCATATTCAAATCAAAATTGAATATTCCATATTATTAATATATAAATGATAATATTTTCAAAACGTTATATTTTGAAACACTTCTTTTTCTATATTCATTATAAAAATGAATATAATCGATATATATATATCGTTCGCGTCAAAATGGCGAATCTCTAATCAACACGACTTTATATATTTCAATAACTTCATTATTCTATTCAACACATGAATATTTTCTTCAATACATGAATATTCTCAACACATGAGTATCGTCAACACATGACTATTTATTCTATTCAACACATGAATCTTTATTTTATAATATTCTTTATTTTCCAAATTGAAATGAGGCCCAATCAATTACCATATAATGTTAATTATATGGATTCCATACAACACATGTATATAATAGCAATGATATATAATCAACCATCATCCAAAGTGCACCACACAACTACATAAGCATTAAATATAAATAATTAACTCTTACACAGTCTGTCAATCAAACGATTGGCATACCACTAAACAATTGGGATTAGTGTACGTCAAATATCATCCCAACACCCGTGTGGGGTTTCAATCCACAAACACAGATTTTTATTTATGCTGCTGGGCGATGTGTAAAATTTATCATCCCAATCAATATCCTTCAAGTAGTTGTACATAAACAAACCGTCCGGTTTGTAAATGAATATTTATTTATTCACATTCACGTTAAAAATTATATTTTTAATGATAATTAATTTATTTCAACACATGAATGGTTTATTATCCATTTCACATCAACATCACAAACAAACTTCACAACACATCAAGCAAGCATAAAAGTCGTCCATGGTCTGTGGATGACGGGTGTCAGATGCTGCTAAACACCGTCTGCATCCTAGTATATATTTTAACTAGAAAACAAGAATTAAAGTGAGAAGTTCTCACCGAGGGAACCACTCCTCCATTCTTTATTTCTGAACAGTCTGGATTCTGCTTTGCTTCCAGTCAAATCCATCGTCATCTGTTTCACACAGTTGCTTATTAAGAATCACATTTTTATACTTCTATTACATATATACAAATCGTATTTTTATATTCTCTATCATATAAAAATCATATTTTTATAATCTCTATTATATAAAAATCATATTATACCCTGGTTAAAAATCGTATTTTTAACTTGCCAAATATTTCCTCCCTACGATAAAATTATATCTTTATATAATTAAAAATCCGATCATTTCTAAATTAAAAATCTGATCTTTTTATAAAGAAAAATCTAGCCTTTTCACATAGAAAAAATTAACCTTTTCATTGATTAAAAATCTAATCTTTAACCCAATGTTTATATTATAAAGATAATATTTTCATCTCGCGATAATATTATAAAAAAAATCTTCTTTATATTTACAAAGATCTAACCTTTTTATTTTATTTTTTAAAATATCATCTTTCTACTTTCAAAAATATCCGCTTTTCTAATGCTAACCATATGACAAAAATCCTATTTTTATATTCATAAAAGTCGTATTTTTAACCACTTTATTTTCATAAAAGTCGTATCTTTACTCATGGTTGTTTATAAAAAAAATTGATTGCTTAAAAGGAATAAGAAAGTATACATAGAAATAAAACACACATTTATTCCTTTTTAAAATTGAAGCCTTGTTGGAGAAGGCTCCCACAGCGGAGTTATGGTCTGAGGAGGGGGTTTGTGGGGTCGGAGATGGTTGGGGATGACAATGGCGGTCGGCTACAGCAAGGCAGCGGGGTTTCCTAGGGCTTGGGGCCATTTGGTTCGGAAAAAGGAGAGGGAGAGGAGGCTGGACGGTTTTATTGGAAGCGGGGGAGGGGAGCCGACGTCGTGACTAGGGGGGTGGCTTCTCCGGTGAGGCGGTGGGCCAATGAAGTGGTGGCGACGCATCAGTGGGGGTGCGGTGGCCTGAGAGGGTGCGGTGCGTTGGGCTTCGGCGATTGGGAGGGGTTGTGGCTCGATTTGAAGAAGAGAGAGAGAGGAGGGAGAGAAGGAGATGGGTGGCGGTGGTGATGAACGGCGGCGGTCCCCCATCGTGGCGGCGCGACGAAGAGCGCAGGGGAGGGGCGCACGTGAAAGGGAGTGACGGCCAAGAAGGAATCGGGTTTTCCCTCTTCTGATTTAGGTTTAGAGAGGGGGAGGGGTATTTGTAAAGGTTTTAGACATTTTAGTTATTATTTATTTTAAATCTTGAACTCTATAAAGTACCATTTCCATTCGAACTCGAAATCGAACCCACCGACTGTCGTCCCAAACATATTACCCCCGTTCCGAACACCACAGGATATGTATCGTAGGCCAATTCGATCGTTACGATCCGTTTCCGTTGAATTTAAAATATAAATCCGTATATATTCAATTTTTACGCACATTTTAAATTACCGAGGCCATATACGGACTCTAAAAATTCTAGAAAAAATATTTCTAGCTTCGTAGGGACGATACGGCCCTAACAAAACTAATTTCGTCAAACTCCGAGACCGTTTGAAAAATGGCCATTTTCTGGTCGATCGAAATTGACTGAAACAGTTCAAAACACGTTTAACTTCGCCACGCCCATATATTGATTCGAAAAATTACGAATTTTGAAGCCTAGCAATAACTTGACATCACGGATCCAACAAAAGTGGTTTCGTCGAAAACCGAGGTCGTTTGCAAAATTTCGATTTTTAAGGGCCAGAATTCCATATCGACTATTCTGAAATTTCAACTGGACATAACTTTTGATTTCCGCTATAAAATTTCGGTTTTCCGGATTCGTTGGAAAGATGTTCTCGATTAGATTCAAACATTTTTGGTTTCGCTAAAATCCGGTTTATTTTGAATCCTGTACATTCATTTGAAATTATAAATCGAATTTTCAAACTACCACGCCATTTTCAATTCCTTTTATAATTAAAAATAAATTTTATATTCTAACGACGATTCAAATAAATATATACTTCTAATCCTATTCAAGAATAAATTTCTCGTCATCATTCTTTAAAATAATTCATTTTAAATATTCAAAATTCACTAAAATTGCCAAAATAAAAATTTTGAATTGGCTCAGAATTTCAAGGTTGTTACACTCGTACATTATTATTTTCATGTAGCTGCATTGGTGTAACGACCCGGATTTTTGGTCGATTTATCTTAAATATTCAATATGGTTTAAAATATTAAATTGATAATATAAATGGATTATTTTATTGAGTTTGTCGATTAAATAATAGAATATGATTTAATTCAAAGTATGTCAAATTATTGTAATACGAAAATGATAGTAATTCAATTCGAAATTTAAACGGAGTCAAAATAATTAAAATGATCAATAAAAATTGTATTTGATAATAAAAGATAATAATAATTTATTATCAAGGAATTAAATGTTTTGAATTTAATTTATATCAATTTAAATTAATATATTCTCCATGCGATCGAATTAAACTTCAGAACATGTTCCAGTGTGTTCCGAATAGTGGTTTAACCCTAGGAAGGCCTGTTGTTGGGCTCATATAGTAGTTCAGAATCAATGTAATGATTTAAACTAAAGGATATTGGTTCTAAATAAAATAAAACTTATTATAAAAATAAATTCCTTCTTCCCTAAGTTAAATAACAATGTACACTGCAAACCTAGTCTTATATATCATCTAAAATGGTACGTAAACAGACCAAAATTTCCTTAATGCCTAAGTCTTTATCATCTATAAATCGCAACCCCTATGCTTGTTTTTTTCAGTGGAAATCAAAACCTTAATCTCCAAAACAAGATGAACACTCCTCTCCCATCCTCCTCATTTTAAAATACACCTGCCCATCCCTTTCATAATTTAATTTGCAAATCTAAATGGATCGAAAGCTTCGGAATTAAAAGTCAAGCCTTTCCATTTTGAAAATCAATTCAATAGCTCGCAAGTGGGAATATAACTCATGCAAACCAATTCGATAGTGGGAAACGCTATGAGATTTAGGGTTCGAGCACAGTAGAAATGAGAGGACTCGGTTTACATAAGAGTGTTTTTGGAAGCAAAGCATCGATCAATGTTTATGTTGGTATTGGTAAGGTCATGTGCGGTGTTACTGGAAGGGTTCAAATTCGAACCGTGATTTAGGGAAGGAGGAGATCGATTGGTTTTCTGGATTGCGTCATTTATTTCTGTCAAGGTCAAGGATTGATTGAACTTTATTGGAGAAAATTGTACTAAGGAATGAACTAATGGGAAATTGATAGTGAAGATTGGGGAAGATTTCGAACTGCTTCTGTTTGGGGTTTAAAGGTAGTGCATTGTGAACTGGGTAGTTGAGTTGGCTCTGGGGGAGTGATGTTAGAAGTAGCATCAACAGGATAAAGGCGATGAAGGGTAAGGTCGTGTAGGCGTGAGTTGTGATGAGCAAGTGATGAAAAGGTTGCAGTCTTGTTTGCAGTTAGAGATTTATAGAGGAGGAAATTTACTAATCATGTTTGTATTTTAATGGCAAGAAAGAGAAGGCCAAGACGAGAAGTTGAATCCAAGTTTCATGTTTTGACTTGAAGAAGGCGCAAATTATTTTCAAACGGGAAGAAAAGGATAGGTAATTAATTTAAATAATTTTTTTGTGCATTAAATTCATTAATATATAAAGTCTGGTTGACTAATCAACATCGTATTAAATTTATACGAGGTCCAAAATATTAACGCAAGGCGAGTTGGACTCGTAACGAGAAATGGAATTCATTCGGAATTTTTGGAATCGATTGGAATCAGAATGAATCAAATATAAAGAATTTAAAATCACGGTGAGTAAATCACCCTCCGAATTTATTTTATCGTTAAAAATAAATTATGGGCGGCTTGGATGCTTTTATGATTAGTTTATTAGTTGTGATTATTATATATAAATATATATTAGATATTTAGGATTGCTGTTTGTGGTTATATATATATGTATGTATGTATGTGTTGGTGATTGGATATTTCCTGAAGTACCATTAGCGGATGCCTGCAGTATCATTAGCGGATAACCGTATGCGCCCCACAATATATTATAGTGAATGACCTTCTATACCGTGATATCCTGCCTCGAAGCAGGATGGGTATTATTTATGTTGGCTAACATATGTGGATGCAGGAAAACGGGTTGGAGGGATCCAACTGGATTCCTCAAAAATATTATTGTTTGTTTGTTTCATATATATTATCATATACGATGTGTTAGGAAACCTGTATTTGATAATTAGCTGTTTTTGAGTGTTTAAATATCACTAGGCCTAAATGTTGATTTATAAAAACATCATGAAACGGGATTTTGAGATAAAAAGGGGAAATCTATTTTTCTAAAAATAGAATTCGAATTTCGAATAGGCTGAGAAATACTAACTTGTTTGAATAATGAAACAAGTATAGAGATTTATAAACGATGTTTATAAACTGAATAATGCGGGAATTGAAGAAATTTATAAACAATGTTTATAAATTAAATAATGTAGGGAATTTCATTTATAAGCAGTATTTATAAATGAAATGGAATCATTATCATTGGATAATTTTTAAATTTAAACTCAAATGTGAATTTAAATAAGACTCGAAATTCGTTTTAAGTAGAAAATGATGAAATCTATTCTGATATTCGGAATGTATATTTAAATTGAATAACTAAATTTGATTATGGCGAATTCATAAAATAAATTATATCCAAAAATGATGTTGGAATTTTATTTGATAGAAACTAAAATATGTAAATTAGTTAAATGTACAAGTTATAATAAATAATATTCCAAAATAAGATTTTGGTTTTGAAATAGATGTCGAAATGGAACTTACTGAATATATATAACAAGCAAGTTTATAAACGATGTATATAAATATGGTGAATTTATTAAAGAGATAATTTATCATTTTTAATTTCAAGTACGAATTTAAAATATAATTTGTAATCATTTCGAAAAAGGGAACGATAGTTTTTATTTCGGAATTCAGAATATAAAAGGAATTGAGTTTAAATAGATTTGAAATGAAATTAGTTTTAATATATAAACAAGGAAGTTGGATTTATAAATGATGTTTCTAAACCTAGTAAAATAAAATATCATTTGATAATTTAGATGCTTAAATTCAAGTATGAATTTAAAAAGTGAATTGGAAAAAGGTTTGAAATAAAACAATAGATTTTATTCCGAAAATTTGGAATATAAATTGAAGTGAGAAAAATCCAACGAATTTATAAGTGGAATTCGATTATATCGAATTTTATAAATAAATTTATTTGTAAAGGTTTAGAATTTAATATAGCAAATTGAGTATAAATAAATTTATAACCGAGTAAAAGAAAAATCACGATTATAAATAATCAGAATATTAAGTTGAATCGGGAAAATTGGTTTAATATATATTAATATATATTAGAATGGAGTGTAAATTAATTATAAATGAAGTTTAAACGATTATATATATTAATAAAATTAAAAACGAACTCGTCATGGCACGATAGTTCGTAAATTGGCGTTACGTACTTCAATTGAGTATATAGAACTCAATTTAAGTCAAAAGATCGATTTGATAATATTTTTCTAATGAAAGAGAAAATTCTGGATTTCGTCTTGTAGATTTTGAGTTGTGTCAAAATCAAATTTATAGATAAACAATGCCATAACTATTTAAAAACCATAACGGTTTATTTAAATTAATAAAGCAATTTAAATAAATAAAAATATGAATTTCCATTAGAAAAATCTAGACTTGAGATATAAAATAAATATGTGCTCAAGTGGAGTAAGTGGACTAATTTTTGAAACAAAACTCAGATTTTTAATTATTGAATAGAATTAACTAATTTGAAGATTATTTAGTTAATCGTGTTCATTGGTCGTTGGATAAGTGATTAGGGTTTATGAATTCATATTCGAAATTGAATATGAAACTCGTGTTGAAAATGGAATTAAAATGGTTTGAGTAATTTAAAAATATATCTGCAAGTGATATGTTAAATTAAAAGGATGAAACGGACAAAGAGCTAATTAAAGATAAATTAGCAAATTGAGTTAAAATTGATCGGATTGAGTTGAAACAAATTGGGAATAGACGTTATGGGTTAGATAGATATGGAATGAAGTGTTTGAAGATTTTAATTCGTGTGCCCAACAAAAAGGTACACATTTAAATTCCATATGAGTTTTTATGCATCGAATCGGCAAGCCACTTGGCTTTTTGATTTTCTTTTTGAATGGAAAGGCCCTAGAGAAACGAGTTGAGGTTTGAGCTATTGACCGGTACAAAGGAAGCGCTGGCGAAATTCTCTGGAAATTTAAGAAGATAGAATATTTTTATGAAAATTTGATAACTAGAAATCATTATACCGATATATATATAGAATTCGATAAGGAAACAAACTTAAAATTGAATATTATAAACAAAAAGGAAATCTATAATTAAATCTGGTAGAAATAGAAAGAGAAATGTAAATACATTTTGAAAATGAATAATCGGTTTATATGGTGTTGATTATTTGAGGTAAGTGGTCTTGTCCGTTTTGAAGTTAAGAATGTTTTTCAATCTAGGTTTGAGAGTTAGTTATACCCCAACTTGATTAATTTCATTATTAACCGATAAATAGCAAGATTCGGTCTCGAAGAGAAATGTTTGAATATGATTTAGTTGAATGCAGTATCTTCAGTTGTTGTAATGATGTTTTACACAACATTCGTTTTAACCCAAGTAAGTGGAATTTTAGAAATATAATAATAAATATTTCCCGAATATAGAAATGAATGGTCGTGAAAAGAGATAAATAATTGGAATGTTTTCCAATTATAAATAAAGGATATTTTCTAAGTATAGAAAATATATGAATGTGATATTTGGAAATGTTCTCCAAATAACATAAGAGGCCAAGATGATAGTTAAAATATTGGATTAACAAATATTGATAAGGAAATGGAGAAGTGCTTTAATTAATTAAATATTAATTAAGGGGCCCAGTGATGGTTTGATGTTATGGATTAATGTTTGTTTGTTTTTCTTCGATAGTTAAATAACTGACTATCAAAATTTTGGCCAATATCGTTGTCAATATGGAGAGACCGGTTGGATTATTATCCAAGAACCACTCTGTATTGGCAGTAGCATTGCGAATCAGATTATATGAAGATAATCGAAGACGGAGTAAAGTGCAAGGGCTTTTTTTGTAAATCCTAGGTAGAAATTGCCTAAGATGGATTAATGGAAATTGTGTCTTCGGTTTCATTCAGTCCTAGAACAAAGTTATATGGACGAATGTCTGACAGAGTATTTCCAATGATTTCATATATTGGTCTATATAAATATATATAGTGGCAGAGAATTTATTCTCTTAGCATAATACCCAGATTATATTTGTGCAAATCAACTGAAGGTTAACGGAACTGACAAAGTGGCATTCAAAGTGGTTGTGCTATCAAATGATTGGTAAGTTATTGTGGCCTCTGGCCTCGACAACTGGGAAATGAAAAAAGTCATGCAGGTAGCATGGCTAAGTGGGTAGATCCCAAGTAGGGTGTATTATCACCTATCTAGAGAAATTCATTTCATTCATTATTCTATTTGATGCTGTCCCATTCGGGAAAACGGTTGCTGATCCCAACCGTTGGTGATATACATTCGATACACTTAAGCGAAATGAGTGGTCGGTCACGTGTGGCTGGGTTGCAAGATGTTCTTGTTGAACCCAGTGTATTCTTCTCTAGAGATACACTATAGGAAGGTGGTTCCGTACATAATTGGAAATTCATTGCCCAATAAGTACTCGCAGTTTTGATTATACGTTATGTATGTGGAGCGTGAGATGCAAACGTTCCACTAGATTGTTATTTATTTGATTTAGACACTATTATAATATCAAAATAGTTTTGATATAAAGATTATCGTTTCTTTCAAAAGGATTTTGAAAGTTAAGTCAAGTGTTTTGTATTCTCATAAGGGAAAAACCCGTTCCATGTTATACAGCGTGGTCTTATGAGATATCATTTATTTTCTCAAACCGTTTTAAATTGTTTTCTCATACCAGTCCCATGACTGAACCAGAGTTTAATTTGTTTTGTTTTACCTAAACCCTTGGGTTCCCAAATTTGTATGGGCGGTCAAGTAGTTCAGGATTTTGCAGATCTATATAAAGGAGCTTAGAGCAGGAGGCTTCAGTGTTAGACATACTATTTTTATTTCCGCTGTGTTGTAAGTGTTGTACTCTGATAATTGTATGTTATGAAGTTAAAATTTTGTATTTCAAAAGTTATGATATATTATATTTTGTTCCACTATGATGTGAGATTCTGTGTTGTTATTTATGTTCTTCTTCTACCTTTTTCTTCTTAAAAAAATGATTCATATTTCTATGATATTTGGGTTGGACATGTGATGTATGTAGTAAACTCAGATAGTATGGATTTGAGGGCCATTACAGCTGGTATCAGAGCTTAGGTTGAGCGAATACCTAGGCTTTGGTGGGGATGTACTCACTAGGGATAGGGTCAGTAGTACCCTAGAATGAGTTGAGTGTATATATATACGATAGAACGTATTTTTTAATTGATACAAAAAATTGTTTTATATTGTGTTGACTTGTCTGTTGAGTGGTTTATGAATTCTGATCGAATCGTGGGACGCCACAAAGTCGATACGAATTTCTAGACATTTGAACTAAAAATACGACATAGCATGGTTTTAAAGTGGGTAAACGAAATAATTTTACCCAAAATTCTATTTTTATATAGAAAGAATATTTTTTTGAAATTATTATAATATATGGATGTGTTGGTTGTTGATATTATAATCAAATGAGATTATAAAATTGAAATGGTTATATATTACCAAATAAAAATAGAATTTGTATGTGAATGAAATATACAAATGAGATGAATTAAAGTTGAATTCAAAACAAAATTCAGAATTTAATCCTGGGAAGTTGGAAAATATTTTTGAAGTATATTAAAATAATATAGCTTTGTTTTGGAAGTATTTTTAAATAAAAATCATTTTAGATGGATTTTGGAATTGATAAAGCACTGAACTCACTTCAGTAGCTGGAAAATAATTCTGATAATGACTGCAGCATCATGAGTGTTCATTTTCAAGTTTCTAAGTGATGAATTGCTACCTTAGAAAAGTTTTTGATGGAAATTTGTTTAAAAGAAGGAAAGTTGGTCTGAAATTTCAAATCTTTTGAATTAGAGATGGTTGTGAAAATATGTTAATATATTTATGTGACATCAGAAGGATTTGATATGAAAGCCGAGAATTTGAATTTTGTAATTTAAATTTTACTTGAGCAAGTTAAATGGATCAAAGTAAATAAATTGATTAGTCTTAATTTGAATCAATTTGAATGAATATGAATTAGATTATGTGAATGTATGGTTTGTAGATCATTCGAATTAAATGAATGAAAACCAAAAGTTTTGATGGAACTAAAGTTGTAGAAATATGAAATGTTGAATTTTAACATAGATGAATTTTGAAAAATTAATGGGTTAGAAGCGTTTTTCCTACCTTAGTAATTTCGGGGACGAAATTCTTTCAAGGGGGGGAAGAATGTAACAACCCGGATTTCTGGTCGATTTATATTAAATATTTAATATGGTTTTAAATAATGAATTGATAATATAAATGGATTTTTTTAATTGAGTTTGTCGATTAAATAATGGAATACGATTTAATTTAGAGTATATCAAATTATCATAATACGAGAAAGATAATAATTCAATTTGAAATTTAAACGGAGTCAAACTAATTAAAATGGTCAATAAAAATTGTATTTGATTATAAATGATAATAATTTATTATCAAGGAATTAATTATTTTGAATTTAATTTATACCAATTTAAATTAACATCTTCTCCAGACGATCGAATTAGACTTCCGAACATGTTCCATGTGGCTCAGAATAGTGGTTTAACCCTAGGAAGGCCTGTTGTTGGGCTCAAATAGGAGCACGAAATCAATGTGATAGTTTAAATTAAAGGATATCGGTTCTAAATAAAATAAAATTTGTTATAAAATTAAATTACTTCTTCCCTAAGTTAAATAACAAAGTACACTGCAAACCTAGTCTTACATATCATCTAAAATGGAACGTACACAGACCAAAATTTCCTTAATGCCTAAGTCTTCATCATCTATAAATCGCAACCCCGCTCCATGTTTTTTTCCAATGGAAATCAAAATCATAATCTCCAAAACAAGATGATCACTCCTCTCTCATCCTCCACATTTATAAAATATGCCTGCCCACCCCTTTCTTAATATTATTTATAAATCTAAATGGATCGAAAGCTTCGGAATTAAAAATCAAGCCTTTCCATTTTCAAAATCAATTTGATAGCTCGCAAGTGTGAACAGAAGTCGTGCGAACCGATTCGATAGTGGGAAATGCTGTGAGATTTAGGTTTCAAGCGCAGTAGAAATGAGAGGTCTCGGTTGACATTGGAGTGTTTTTGGAAGCAAAGCGTCGATCAACTGTTATGTTGGTATTGGCAAGGTCATGTGCGGTGTTACTGGAAGGGTTCAAACTCGAACCATGATTTAGAGAAGGGGGAGATCGATGTGGTTTTCCGAAGTGCGTCATTTATTTATGTGAAGGTCACGGATGGATTGAACGTTATTGGATAAAATAGTACTAAGGAATGAAATAATGGAAAATTGAAAGTGAAGATTGGGGAAGATTTGAAATTCTTCTGTTTGGGGTTTAAAGGCAGTGCGTTGTGAACTGGGTAGTTGCATTGGCTATGGGGGAATGATGTTAGAAGGGGCATCAACAGGATGAAGGCAGTGAAGGGTAAGGTTTGGAATGATGGTCTAGGCGTGAGTTGTGATAAACAAGTGATGAAAAGGTGGCAGTCTTGTTTGCAGTTAGAGATTTATAGAGGAGGAAATTTATTAATCATGTTTGTATTTTAATGGCAAGAAAGAGAAGGCCAAGACGAGAAGTTGAATCCTGGTTTCATGGAATTGAAGAAGAAGCAAATTGTTTTCAAATGGGAAGAAAAGGATAGGTAATTAATTTAAATAATTTCTTTTAGTGCATTAAATTCATTAATATATAAAGTCTGGTTGATTAATCAATATCATATTAAATTTATATAAGGTCCAAAATATTAACGCAAGGCGAGCTGGACTCATAACAAGAAATGGAATTCATTGGGAATTTTTGGAATCGACTGGAATCAGAATGATTCGAATATAAAGAATTTAAAATCACGGTGAGTAAATCTCACTCAAAATTTATTTTATCGTTAAAAATAAATTGTTGGCTGCTTGGATGGATTTTTGATTTGTTTATTAGTTTTGTTTATTATATATAAATATATATTAGTTATTTAGGATTGGTTTTTGTAGTTATTATATATATATATATCGGTGATTGGATATTTCCCGCAGTACCATTAGCGGATGAACCTATGCAGCCCACATTATATTACAGTGGATGACCTTTTATACCGCGATATCCTGCCTTGAAGTAGGATGGGTATTATTTATGTTGGATAACATCTGTGGATGCAGGAAAACAGGTTTGAGGGATCCAACTAGATTCCTCAAAAATATTATTATTTGTTTGTTTCATATATATTATCATATATGATGTGTTAGAAAACTTGTGTTTGATAATTGGGTGTTTTTGAGTGTTTAAATATCACTGGGCCTAAATGTTGATTTATAAAAATATCGTGAGAAGGGATTTTGAGATAAAAAGGGGAAATCTATTTTTCTAAAAATAATATTCAAATTTCGAATGGGATGAGAAATACTAACTTGTTTAAATAATAAAAACAAGTAAAGAAATTTACAAACGATGTTTATAAATTAAATAATGCAGGGAATTTCATTTATAAACCGTGTTTATAAATGAAATGGAATAATTATCATTGTATAATTTGGGAATTTAAATTCAAATGTGAATTTAAATAAGACTTGAAAATCATTTTAAATAGAAACGATGAAATCTATTTCGATATTCGGAATGTAAATTTAAATTGGATAACCAAGGTAGATTATGGTGAATTTATAAACTAATTTATATCCAGAAAGGATATTGGAATTTTATTTGATAGAAACTAAAATATGTAAATTAGTTATATGTATAAGTTATAATAAAGAGAATATTCCAAAATAAGATTTTGGTTTTTAAATAGACTTCAAAATGGAACTTGTTGAATACATATATAACAAGCTAGTTTATAAACGATGTTTATAAATGTGGTGAATTTATTATCAAGAGATAATTTATCATTTTAATTTCTTGTATGAATTTAAATTATAATTTGGAATCATTTTGAAAAAGGGAACGATAGTTTATATTCCGGAATTCGGAATATAAAACGAATTGAGTTTAAATAGATTTGAAGTGAAACTTGCTTTAATATATAAACAAGGAAGTTTGATATATAAATGATGTTTATAAATCGAGTAAAATAAATTATCATTTGATAATTTAGACGTTTAAATTCAAGTATGAATTAAAAAAGTGAATTGGAAAAAGGTTTGAAATAGAACGATAAATTTTATTCTTAAAATACGGAATGTAAATTGAAGTGAGAAATATCCAACGGATTTATAATTGGAATTCGATTATATCGAATTTTATAAATAAATTTATTTATAAAGGGAATTAGAATTTAAAATATCAAATTGAGTATAAATAAATTTATAACCGAGTAAAAGAAAAATCGACGATTGTAAATAATCGGAATATTAAGTTGAATTGGGAAAATTGGTTTAATATATATTGAAATATATTAGAATGGAGTTGAAATTTATTATAAACGAAGTTTAAACATTTATATATATAAATAAAATTAAAAACGAACTCGCTGCAGCGCGGTAGTTCGTAAATTGGGGTTTCGAACTTCAATCGAGTATATAGAACTCAATTTAAGTCGAAATTCTTTGAAATAAGAATCATCAGGACGGATTTGATAATAGTTTTCAAATGGAAGAGAAAAAACTGGATTTCGTCTTGTTGATTTTGAGTTTTGTCAAAATCAAATTTCTAGAAAAACAGTGCCATAATCATTTTAAAACCATAACGGTGTATTTAAATTAATTAAGGATTTTAAACAAATAAAAATCCAATTTCCATTAGAAAAATCCAGACTTGAGATATAAAATAAATATGAACTCAAGTAGAGTAAGTGAACTGATTTTTGAAACAAAAATACGATGTTTAATTATTGAATAGAATTAACTAATTTGGAGAATAATTAGTTAATCTTGTCTTAAATCGAAATTGGGCGTTTGATAAGTGATTGGGGTTTATGAATTCATAATCGAAATCGAAAATGAAACTCGGGTTGAAAAAGGAATTAAATTGGTTTGAGTAAATTAAAAATATATCCGTAAGTGATATGTTAAATTAAAAAGATGAAATGGACAAAGAGCTGATTAAAGATAAATTAGCAAATTGAGTTAAAATTGACCAGATTGAGTTGAAACAAATTGGGAATAGACGTTATGGGTTAGACAGATATGGAATGAAGTGTTTGAAGATTTTAATTTGTGTGCCCAACAAAAAGGTACACATTTAAATTTCATATGAGTTTTTATGTGCCGAATCGGCAAGCCACTTGGCTTTTTGATTATTATTTTTGAATGGAAAGGGCCTAGAGAGGCGAGTTGAGGTTTGAGCTATTGACCGGTACAAAGGAGGTGCTAGTGAAATTTTTCGGAAATTTAAGGAGATATAATATTTTTAAGAAATTTGATAACTAGAAATCAATATATTGATATATATATATATATATTAATATATAGAATTCGAGAAGGAAACAAACTTAAAATTGAATATTATAAACAAAAAGGAAATCTATAATTAAATCTGATAGAAATAGAAAGAGAAATGTATATACATTTTAAAAATGAATAATTGGTTTATGTGGTGTTCATTATTTAAGGTAAGTGGTCTTGTCCGTTTTGAAGTTAAGAATTCTATCCAGTCCAGGTCTGAGAGGTAGTTGTACCCCAACTTGATTAATTTCATTATTAACGGATAAATAGCTAGATTCGGTCTCGAAGAGAAATGTTTGAATATGATTTAGTTGAGTGCAGTATCTTGGGTTGTTATAACGATGTTTTACACAACATTTGTTTTAACCCAAGTAAGTGTAATTCTGGAAATATAATAATAAATATTTCCTGAATATAGAAATGAATGGTCGTGAAAAGAGATAAATAATTGGAATGTTTTCCAATTATAAATAAAGGATATTTTATAAGTATAGAAAATAAATGAATGTGATATTCAAAAATGTTCTCCAAATAACATAAGAGGCTGAGATGATGGTCGAAATATTGGATTAACAAATATTAATAAGGAAATGGAGAAGTGCTTTAATTAAATAAATATTATTTAAGGGGCCCAGTGATGGTTTGATGTTATGGAAGAATGTTTGTTTGTTTTTCGTTGATAGTTAAATAAACGACTATCAAAGTTTTGCCCAATATCGTTGTCAATATGGAGAGACCGGTTGAATTATTATCCGAGAACCACTCCGTATTGGCAGTAGCGTTGCAAATCAGATTATACGAAGATAATCAAAGACGGAGTTAAGTGTAAGGGCTTTTTCTGTAAATCCTAGGTAGAAATTGCCTAAGATGGATTAATGGAAATTGTGCCTTCGGTTTCGTTTAGTCCCAGAACGAAGTTATATGGACGAATGTCTGACGGAGTATTTCCAATAATTGCATATATTGGTCTGTATAAATATATATGGTGACGAAGAATTTATTCTCTTAGCATAATATCCAGATTATATTTGTGCAAAACAATTTATGGTTAACGGAGCTGTCAATGTGGCATTCAAAGTGATTGTGCTATCAAATGAATGGTAAGTGATCGTAGCCTCAGGCCTCAACAACCGGGAAATGACAAAAATCGGGCAGACAGCATGGCTAAGTGGGTAGCCCCCAAATAGGGTGTATTATCACCTATCTATAGAAATTCATTTCATTCTTTATTCTATTCGATGTTGTCCCATTTGGGAAAACGGTTGTTGATCCCAACCATTGGTGATATACATTCGATACACTCAAGCGAAATGAGTAATCGGTCATTTGTAGTCGGGTTGCAAGATATTCTTGTTGAACCCAGTGTATTCTTCTTTAGAAATACACTATAGGAAGGTAGTTCCATATCTTGTCATAGTTGGAAATTCATTGTCCAATAAGTGCTCGTTGTTTTGATTATACATTATATATGTGGAGCGTGAGATGCAAACGTTCCACTATATTGTTATTTATTTGATTTTGACACTATTATATTATCAAAAGACTTTTGATATAAAGATTATCGTTTCTTTCAAAAGGATTTTGAAAGTTAAGTCAAGTTTTTTAGATTGTCATAAGGGAAAAACCCATTCCATGTTATACGTCGTGGTCTTTTGAGATATCGTTTATTTTCTCAAACTGTTTTAAATTGTTTACTTATAGCAGTCCCATGACTGACCCAGAGTTTATTTTGTTTTGTTTTACCTTAACTCTTGGGTGCCCAAATTTGTATGGGCAGTCAAGTAGTTCAGGATTTTACAGATTTATCTAAAGGTGCTTGGAGTAGGAGGCTTTAGTGTTAGATATAATATTTTTATTTCTGCTGTGTTGTAAGTGTTGTACTCTGATAATTGTATGTTATACAGTTAAAATTTTGTATTTCAAAAGTTATGTTATATTATATTTTGTTCCACTGTGATGTGAAATTCTGTGTTGTTATTTCTGTTCTTCTTCTACATTTTCTTCTTAAAAAATGATTTATATTTCTATGATATTTGGATTGGATGTGTGATGTATGTAGTCAAATCAGATAGTATGGATTTGCGGGCCATTTCAATTGGTTAAAGTAATTACTTCTAGTTTCTATATGTAATTTTCTTTAATATATTGTTAATCTTACATAGTATCAAATAATTAATAATGTACAACAAAATAAATTCTTTTATCATATAGGTAGTATTACATAGTCGGTTTTCTCACCGTTATGCAGTTATACTAGTATAGCATAATCGAACAGACCGTTAGGGAGGTTTGCCTACTGTAAGAGCCTAATCAAATTAGTCTGAAGCCAAAAACAAACGCTTAGTGTATCTTCGCGATTTTTACTTCTGCTTTTTCTCCTCCCAAATCGTTCTTCGACCGAAATTTTCTTTAGCGATCTTTCTCATCTCGAGTCGTCCTCCTGAATCTAATTACATTTTCTTTGTTGGTAACACTTTTTAGTTTCCCTAAAGTGAATCCCTATATCTATGGTTCCCATCTCAGATCTGATGCTAATTTGTCGCCTCCACACCTTCCATTGATCTAATGACATTTACCGCCTCCTCCAGATCGAACGCCGCTCAATCGAACAATGCTTCCCACTACCCTCAGATAAAATGCTTCCTCCCGTTGACCGCCTCTGATCCAATCAGGTTTTTGTCCTCTTTTATTTCTGTCTTGAACTGTGTCTAATTACACATCTTTAGTCCTTTAGTTTTATCTAATATTTGATCAGTCTTTATTATTCATTTACAGAATTGGACTTTTGTTTTAATTGATTTGAGTTTTTAATTTTGTTCATAGGCTTTGAGGTTTTGTTTATATAAACTTTGTAAATTCAAATAAATATTATATATATCTCTTTAGTTTCCAAATAATCTATTTTATGTAGAATCAAAATTTCAATCACAATAATTTTTTGCCACAGTAGCATATTTTGCGTAAAAGGCATGAATTATGCTTGCATGTTTTATTTCTTAGGGAGCCAAGAAGGAATTTGCATAAGAACCTTAGGATGATAATGAGGATCATGTGCATGTTCATTTCAATCCCATGCTTTGCAGTCATGATCTTCATTAATTCATCGGTGGTTTAATGTCTTCGTTAAGATTATATACTGACGAGGTACCGAACTCTTATATTAGTTGTTTTTTGAATAACAAAGCACATTTTTGTATGGGAGAAGAAGATACCTATGATGAATGGAGCATAGGTGAAAAGTCAGATAGTAGTTACTAATATGTATGTTTTATTGAATGTGTATTTTAATCAGTAGAAATAAAGTACGGATAGAAGTAATTTTTCCTTTTATTTGAGGTAACCCTTTGTAGGTTTATGTAGTATCACTACGCTAGAAAAGACCGTTAGTAGCATTTGGAAAACGCTACCAAAACCTTTTGGTAGAATTTTAAAGAATGCTATTATAGGTCCGGCAACTAAAAGTCTTATTCTTTTTGGTTGCGTTTTGATAAACGCTACCAAATATCCTGTATAGTTGCATTTTCCAAACACTACTGAAGCTTTGTACATGGGTCATGTTTTCATTTCTGTAGCGTTTATTTTGTGCAACTAAAAACTTTTTGTTGCGTTTATTTTATGCTAATAAAAATTTAGATGCTATTTGTTTCAGTAGCGTTTTTTAAATGCTACTAAAACATGTTGATTGTTTTGTAACATATTCTAAATGCTATTATATACTGTTAATGGCTTATATTATTTCTACCAACCAGTTATCTAATAGCCAAATTAAAATCAGCAACAATAATAATTTTTTTTAATTTAAATCAACAAACATCATACTCAAATAACTGAGAACACATTAGTCACATAAGTATTTTCCATAACCATTTAGGTAGTATTTATTCAACAAATTCACATACCATAAGCGTTCAAAAACAAGTTTGCATAATATGTACTAACAAATACCATAATACATATAATAATTAAAGTCATGTCCATAGTTGAAGATGGTCTTCACTCCAGAAAAGCTAATTATCTATAGCCAAGATTGATAATCAACAATAAGAATTTCTCATGAATTATCGGGTAACATTCAAACGATAGTTTATGTCATCATCTATAAGTCAAGTTTACATAATTAAAACACATAACTATTAACTATTTACATAAATTACATAACACGATATTCAAAAATAATGACATCATCTGTGAGTGAACTTTACATAATTTCCAAAAAAACAAAAATAGACCATAAATTAAGTTCGTATAATATCTGTTAGACAAAGATACAGCATCTATAAATAAAAACACAATACACATAAAACAAGTTTGCATTAAATACTATAACAAATTGGGTTCATATGCTTATTATGGATGAAGCACATATCATTTTTATTTTTTTACCATGATCTTTAGTTTCCAACAGCGAATAAATCCATAAGTTGGTGATTTACCATGATTTTTATTAAGACATTTATATGTACTGGATGGAGCAACAAAAAAATAGGTAGACATGCAAAACTTACTACCCAAGGCTATGTAGCACCAATATGATATATATTTTATAATTTGGTGTAATTAATAGTACTATAAACTTAGCTAATTTTACAAAACTTAAATAATTTATTATACTAGTTATAATTAACTTAGCTAAACTGTTATTGTAAATCTAGTTAATTTTTATAAAACTCAATTAACATGATTTCTTTAATTATTGTTATTATTATTATTATAAACTTGTTCATTTTTATAAAACATGGTTAATTTAGTTAAATAATTATTATACTTGGTTAACTTTTATAAGCTTGTTTATTTTATATACATCTCAATTATTTTTATAAAATTTAATTGACTTAGTTAATTATTATTATAATATTTTTATATAAAATTAAATTAGTTTATTATTATCATTTCTAGTACTTAACTTAGTTAAATAGTTATTATTAGTATAAATTTAGTTAATTTTTTTAAAAGCTTAGTTAACGTGGTTAATATTATATAGTTCTATATTTCTTTTATAAACTTAGTTTATTATCATTTTTATTAGTATTATTATTATAAACTTGTTAATTTTTATAAACTTAGTTATATTAGTTAAATTTTAATAATCGTTTGTTGATTTTCATAACTCTTAACAAATTTTTATAAAATTTAGCTAACTTAAATAAATTATTATTATTATCATTATATATTTATAACTTTTAGTTAATTTCTAGTAACACTTATTTATTAGTATTATTATTTATAAAACATTTTTAACTTTGTTAAATTATTATTAATATAAATTTAGTTCAATTTTATAAAACTTAATTAACTTGATTAGCTTTTATAATTTATTATTATTATTATAAACTTAGTTTATTATTATTATACTTACTATTTATATATCATAGTTAATTATATAAAATCAATAACTTAGTTAAATTTTATAGTACTTGTTAATTTTTATAAATCTTAGTTGGTTTTCATAAAGTTTTACAAATCTTAGTTAATTATACAAAATCAATAATATGTTAACTACTTAGCGATCCATTCCTGTTCTCCTTTGAAATAACCTCTTTTCTACGCGTAATGCTTACTAACAAGCTGATTATTTGGATATTTTGTTCACATTTCATATTATAGTTTACATTACTGTTCACTTACCTATCAAGGTATGGCATCTTACACAAACTAAAGTCAACTTTCGGTATCCATGATTTATGAAATCTTCCTCACCTGAATTTATAAAATAATCAATGTCATACAGCAAAAGATCAATTGTAGTAGTAAGTTTCATTCAAAACTAATTATAAAAACTTGTCTGTTTTCCATCAGTTCGCTGTGTTTTCATAAACTTATTCTTCTGACTCTGGTGAAAAACAGACATTTTTCTGAAGAAACTCATTATTGCAATTGGCTTTTCACTGAGGTTATTATCCCAAAAAAAGTTTGCTAGAGGTATAGTAAACTTATGTTTCAAAACCAAGAAAGTGAAACTTACTAGCTAAGCTTCAGAGTGCCAAATTGTACTGGCTTGGGAAAACCCACAGAGTAAGCTTTAGAGTCCAACCAAAATACTAACTAATGTGATTTAGTTCCATGCTTTTCTTTCCCCAATTCTATAAGGGCATAAACATTCTGGCTTAACAGCTTGAGCTGGCATGACAGATCTAAAGATGAAGTCTTTAAAAGTGCATGTACGTGCTAATAGTACACACAGATCGTGTAATATGGTATATAACAGACAAGTGTGAGATAATAACGAATCACAGATATAACAACGGAAAATGCAGTAAAATAGAAAAATCACACTAGTGATTTTTATACTAGTTCGGAGCACTGTTCTACGTCCAGTCCCAAACTTCTATCCGGATTTTCACTAACAACAACCTCACTTCACTCGGAGGAACAGGTATACAACACCCGAGTAGACGAACGGGATTTCACACCTCTAATACAACGAGGACTTCAACACTTGCCTCTTACAACACCGAGGACTTCAATAGAGATGAATATAACTGATGTTGACGATATGTGTTCTCAATAACACGATTTTTTCACTTGTAGTACAAACTTCCTATGATCTTATCCTCAAATAGAATATTTGTGTAAATGAAGATTTGGAAGTGGATATCATATTGAATCAAAGGAATATTATATAAATTCTAGGATTCAAACGATATATATTGAAGAATATGAGCACTTTAACACTTAGAGAGTAAGAAATTGAGATCAAGAGAATAGAGATTAAATCAATAGAATTTTTGGTGATTTGGAATGATGAAATAATGATGTTTATATGAGGAATAAACAGTTGTAACCATTTGTGAAAAGTTATAGACAATGTTCATGATTATCGGTGAAGAGAAAGAGAAGCAACTCTTGAAGAAATGGAAGTGTCTATACGAAAGGTTACTTCTATTTAAAAACGGTCGACAGGTTAAAAAGATCTGGTAGACAGGAATTTGAAAATATGTACGTTATGTGTATATGTGTGCACGTTTATTGTGCAAAATTGGGTGAAAACAGTCAACTGGTCCATTTCTGGATGGTCGATCAGTTATGCCCAGTTTGCACACTCAGTGTGCACATATATACATATTTATGTGTGTATATATATATTAATTATTTCAAGATAGATTTTAACATGAATAATACTTCTAAATAATCAACTTATAAAGTAAAATAACATATGTAGATCTTCCTCTCTTGAAATCAATGAATATCTTCTTTTTATCGATCACGGCTATTCTTTTTGTCAGAAATCAAAAACTCCGTAAAATTCTTGACTCAACATTTTCCCCCTTTTTGATTAATGACAACCTATTTCTGAATCTCCCTCTGTATATGATCTCCCCCTGTATATCTATATATTTTCCTGCATATGTTCTGTTAGCACAATTTTCTCCCCCTTTGTCATCGACAAAAAGGAATTGTTAAACAAAAGTAAAATGATATTAGAGAGCATTATAAGAAACATGAACTACTACCATTGCACAAGAGTCATCAAGAGTCACAACATAAGATCATACAAGTCTAGTTCAAATTAAACTACGACACTATTTAGATACAAGTGCCTGATAATGTCTTAAAGAAAAATAAAGTTCTAAGTACGTAGAAAGAGATAATAGGGATAAACTAAGAAGACTTATTCCGACTCCATCTCGTCTTCTTCTTCTCCTTCTTGTTAAACAAGTTGAGATTTCCCACGTCCACGCCCTTGACTAGTTCCCGAGCTTGCACCATCTTCGGAAGATGTCCAATTAAAAGAAGGAGTTGGACGTTTTCCGGGATCTTGAGCTTGCATAGATGAAGATGATGCCCCACATGATATTGCTTCCCATAAAGAACCGAAGAGAGACTTAATTTTGTTAAAGTGCTTTTCGTTCTTTGTATCCATTCGCTTAAGTCATGCTTCGAGAAGGAATTGGTTGCGAGCAATAGTTTCAAGACTCTCCTTTGTTGAGGAAGATGATCATAGAAGTTTAACTTCCTCAGGTTTTGGGCGAGACGGTTGTGATAATGCTCTTTCATGTCCTTGTTCTTTCCATTGTTCGAAAGGCATAATATTGAAATATGGATTGGGAAGTTTCATCCTTTTAATCAATGCTTTATTAATACATTTAGGCTTTGAAACAGTCGATTCAGGAGGTTTGATGCCACAATCAAGTAATATACGCATGATGTATTCATTGTAAAATAGATGCGGTCTAGAGCTCTAATTAACTTGTAGTATCTCATCAAATATCATACCTATCCAGTTGATGCGAACATCTCCGTAGATTGCATATAAAGCTTTGAAATTTTCCTTATACACGACATCAAAATTTCCAATTCTCGGAAAAAGGGTGTGCATGAGGGTGTGATGAAGAACTCTCGCAGTAGGTTGTAAACCAATTGATTTTGTACTGTCCTTATCATCTTCAATGAATTGATGACTAATACAATTACGGATGTGGATATTACAAAAATTACTTGAGAATTTTTCACCTATGAAGGAAGAACTAAGAACCTTTTCCATTCTTTCACATGAGATAAAGAATTTTTTGCCACATACTACGGACCAAAGACATTGAGTGGGATTATCAGGTTTGTATTTCATTAGATTTAGGTTAGCATAGAATAACTTGATCATAAGTTGGTTAATTTCCACATTCTTCTAATCAAAGTCAATTAGGTTTTCAATATCGGCACGCTTTGCTAAGGGAAGAATACAATAATTAGAGAAATCTGAGAATTTAGGAAATGAACCCAGATGAATTGTAAAATCCTTCATCTCATTCCACCTTTTGAGCGCAATTGGATCCACAAGCCACTTTTTGACAGAGAGATCAATTGGTTATGTTTCGGAGGAAGAATCTTGCTTTAATTTCTTTTGTGGAGGAGCCATTAGGGTGAGATTTGAAGAAGAATTGAGTTCTAGTGTTAGGAAGGGTTTTGGATTAGAAAACTTATGTAGAAAAAGTGAGTAGATGGTGTATAAAACCGTTCATATATGGACGCTGGAAAACAAACTTGCACGAGCCTGGTCGACCGCATGGAATTCATCGGTCGACCGTTTTAAGAAAGATGACAAAATGGTCGACTGGTGGATTCTAGTCGGTCGACTAGTTTGCCTGTAAGAAGTTTTTTCTTGCTGCTTGCTCTTGTTACTGAGTTTTAGTGGTCCATTTATTGAATTTATTCAAAAAAGATGATACATATATAGTAGTACATGAAATAAATACGAGGATACAATCACAATATTAAAAAAAATCTAATGAGGGGTAAAGGAATTGTGATCGGTAGACTCTTCTTTGACATCGTTAATGCGTGGTGTTCATGGCGACCACTTTTCTTTTGCCCCTTCGTTACGATTGTAGTTTCATTCCCAAGAGTTTGGGCTTCTATAGGATGAAGGTACGTGTGGCATTGATTCATATACGCCATGTTTGTTTGAACCGCAAAAGAATGATGCCATTCGTTCTAAAAGAGATAGACGTTCCGAAGTTAGTTGTTGCTCATAATGTAGCTGTCTTTAAAGATCAACTTCATGTTTTTGATAATGATGAATCTCGTTGATCTTCTTTCTGGTCCGGGATGAACAAAACAATGCTTTCTTCACCTATTTCGAAGTTGGCGTATTACCAGGAGTATGAGTGCATTTGTGATGACATTTTGATTTGTGTTTTGGTGTTTTGGGGGAGTAATACTCTTCCGGCTCAGAACTTGTACAGAAGTATGGGATTTTTGAGCACACTCATTACAAATATGTGCCATAATGAACTATATAAACTTTAGGCTCAGGTAGGGAGGAATGAAAAAAGGAGAAATTTTGACAAGCTTAAATAGAAGTTCCTATATATTGACTTGTGGAGGAGAATTCTTAGGTAAACTTAGCCGGAGAAAAAATGAGAAGCCCATATTAAAGATAGTAATAGCTAAAAATAGCTAAGGTTTTGATTAAACAAAAACCGGATGTGAAAAGAACTAACAACAATATAACATTAGTGATAACATTACTTATCAAGTTCTTTCCAAGAAATGAGACCAAGCTCTCTACATAATTTAATAAAACTAAACTCAAGTAGAGGCTTAGTGAAGATGTCTGCTAGTAGATTATCATTTTGGACATATTCAAGACATATATTACCTTTTTTTGATGTTGTCTTTAAGGAAATGATGACGGATATCAATGTGTTTGGTTCGAGAGTGATTTACTGGATTCCTAAAAAGATTTATAGCACTTGTGTTATCACAGTATATAATAGAATTTTATAAATATATATCAAAATCTTGAAGTGTTTATTGCATGTATATTACCTGAGTACAAGCGAGGGCTGCTAATATAATATTCAGGTTCACACGTTGATTGCGAAACACAATTTTGTTTCTTACTAAACCAAGAGACAAGTGATTTTCCAATAAAATGGCATGTACCACTTGTAGTCTTTCTACCCGTTCGAGAGCCTCTGAAATCAGCATCGCTATATGATACTAATTTGAATGGACATTCTTTTGGGTAGAAAAGACCGAGATCTTTGGTATTATTAAGATAACGAATTATATGTTTCACTGCTCATAGGTGTGATTCTTTTGGATCTGCTTGAAATCGTGCACATAAACAAATACTCATCATTATATCTGGAGGACTAGCTGTAAGTTGCATAAGGGAACCAATCATGCTTCGATATAATTTCTGGTCAACATTCTTACCATTTTCATCTTTTTAAAGATGTGTAGTTGTACTCATGGGAGTAGGTTTACCAGATGTATTTTCTAATTCGAAGCTTTTGATAAGATTTCCACGATATTTTTCTTGATTGATAAAAATACCATTTCGAAGTTGTTTGATTTGAAGTCCAAGAAAATATGATAGTTCTCCTATATGAGACATTTCAAATTCTTTGGTCATAATATTTGCAAACTCTTTGCAGAGTTTATCATTTGTTGAACCAAAGATGATGTCGTCTACATATATCTGGATAACTAAAATATCTTTTCGAGAATGTTAATAAATAAAGTTTGATCGACTTTGCCTATTTGTAATCCTGAATTAATAAGATAGCTACATAGTCGTTCATACCAAGCACGTGGTACTTGTTTTAGACCATATGGAGCCTTCTTAAGTTTGTACACATAGGAAGGATACTTTTCATGCATGAACAAAGGAGGTTGTTTGACATATACATTCTCTTTGATAAATCCATTTAGAAAAGCACTCTTGACATCAATCTGATAAAGTTTGAAATCATGGTGACAAGCGAAAGATAATAGGATTCTAATAGCTTCTAGTCGAGCAACTGGTGTGAATGTTTCTTCATAATCGATACCTTCTTCCTGATTATACCCTTGTGCTACTAATCTTGCTTTATTTCGGGTGATATTACCTTGTTCATCAGCCTTATTTTTAAAGACCCACTTAGTACCAATAACTGATTGTTCGGTTGGTCTTAGAACAAGTTCACAGACATCATTGCGCTCGAATTGATTTAGTTCTTCCTGCATGGCAATGATCCAGTAATCATCAGTAGAAGCCTCTTTAGGATTCTTAGGTTCGATGTTTGAAAGAAACACGACATGACCCATTTGATTGAATTGACTCCTTGTTTTGACTTGTGATGTTAATTCTTCGATTATATTTTGAGTAGGATGATCTGTTAAAATTCTTGGTGGAGATTGCACCCTTGGTGGAGATTGTATCCTTGGTGGAGATCGTAACTCACATGGTTGAGGAATATTTTCAAGAACTATTTCTGAGTCAGAATCATTTGTGATGATAGGATTATTAGTGACTATTGTTTCATCATCATCTGATATATTTTGAGGATGCTGATAGAATTCATCAAAAGAGACATGAAGTGATTCTTCAATAGTTTTGGTTATTTATTAAATATACGATAAACCTTGCTTCATTCCGAATAACTGACAAATATACCTTCATCTGCCTTCGGATCGAATTTACTGAGATAGTCTTTCGCATTTAAGATAAAACATTTAGAACCAAATACTTTGAAGTATGAGATGTTAGGCTTTGTTTGGTTAAATAATTCATAAGATGTATTCTTGGTGAGAGGTCGAATGGATACACGATTCAAAACATAACAGGCAGCTGCAACGGCTTCTGCCCTAAAATGTTTTGGAAATGTGGTTCCATTCAATAGTGTTCTTGCACATTCTTGTAAGGTTCGATTTTTCCATTCTACAACTCCGTTTTGTTATGGAGTTCTAGGAAACGAAAAATTATGATATATAACTTTATTTGCACAAAAATGTTCAAATTCATTATTTTCGAACTCTCCGCCATGATCACTTCTTATATTTTTTACTTTAAGCCCTTTCGATTTCTGAATTCTCTTGATGAAGGATTTGAAATGTTCGAAAGTGCCACTTTTATTTTTCAAGAAAACTGTCCAAGTGTAACGAGAGTAATCATCAACAATTACAAACACATATCGACTACAGTTTATTGACTGAACTTGAGTTGGTCCAAATAAATCCATATGCAATATCTCAAGTGGTTGTAATGTTGATATGACTTTCTTGGATTTAAAAGAGAATTTAGACAATTTTCCTAATTGACATCCATCACGAATGTTATCAACCTTAAAGCTTATTTTGGGTAGTCCTCTAACTAGATCATTTTTGGCTAGCTTGTCGATAGTTATGAAGTTTATATGACAGAAGCGTTTGTGCCATAGCCATGGATCATTATCATTAGTTACAAGACACATATCTGAATTATGATTAATATTCATATTCAGAATATATACATTTCTGTCTCTATATCCTTAGAAAACTAAATTATGGTCTTTATCTAAGATACTACACTTATTATCTGAAAAGGAGATTATTAAACCTTCGTCGCATAACTGACTAATACTAAGTAAATTGTGTTTCAAATTTCTAACTAGCATGACATTTGTAATAAGAGGTAAGTTAGATGTACCGCATCGCCTTTACCGATGACATAGTCTTTTGAATTATCTCCAAAAGTGACGGAGCCACCATCTGAGTATGTAATATTTGTCAATAAGCTCTTGTCTCCAGTCATGTGCTTTGAGCAACCACTGTCCAATATCCACTTTCCTTTATTCTTAAGTAGGACCAGCAAAAAATAAAATTAAGTCCATGGTACCCACATTTTATGGAGTCCTAAGAGTTAGGTCTTAGGAGTCCAAACCCATACGGGTCCGGTATCTCCTTTATATATATAATTAGAATTGAAATGCATAGAATTCACGAAATGCTGAATATGTTTGTTCCTTATCAAACTGTTATTTGTTTTAGGGACCCATATCTTGATAGTTTTGACATTTTTCTTTTTAAAATTCACAATTTATTTTGGCTTGGAATATAATAAACTCAGATTTTTCTTAGCTTTTTTTTCTATAACATCTTTTTTCTTGAGTTGTTTCTTGGTTTCTTGTTTCTTATATCCCAAACCTTGTTTGTTTGAAGCAGATTGTGAACTTTCAATGATCTTTGTCAAATTTTCTCGACCTTTGTTGAAGTTAGAAACATTTTGAGTAATATTATCTAACTTAGTTCGTAAACTAGCTTTTTCTAGATCAAAAATTTTAACTTTTGCCTTTAGCTCATGATTTTCAGTAGTAAGAACATCGTTTTTCTCTTTTTGAGTTTCAATTCCTTGACTCAAAAAAGATAATTGAGAGTCAATATTAGATGATGATTCTTGAAGCTTTTCAAGTTCTTCTTCTAATATTTTCTTCTCGTCTTTTAACATATCTTGTTCAAACTCTACTTCATTCAAATTAGCTCTAGCTTTTTTGAGTTGACGTTTCATGCCTTTATATTTGACTATCAATTCAACATTAATATCGAGTACTTCATCAAATGTAGGAATTTGTACCTCATCTTCTGCTGCCATGAAACAAACATTTGCTTGTTCATCCTCTGTATCACTTTCACTTTCTGATGAAGACGATTCTGAATTATCCCATGTTACTGAGAATGCTTGTTTCTTTGATTTGTCCTTCTTGTATTTGAATTTTTCATTTTCTGACTTCTTCTTTTCTGGACAATCCTTGTGCATGTGCCCTTTTTTGTAGCAGTTGAAACATTCTACAGCGGATGATGATGGTCTATTTGATCTAGTCTTCTTTTTGCTATAACGACTAGCTTTTCATTGCTTTAGGAATTTTTTGAAACCTTTAGCAATGAACGTCAGATCTTTATCTTCAGATTCTGATTCATCTTCATCTTTTTCAGCATGGAATGCTACATTTTCCTTTTCTTCTTTCTGTTCCTTTCTAGCCTTCAAATTAGCTTCATAGGACATTAGATTTCCTATCAATTCATCTGGCTTTATGACGGAAAGGTCATTAGCTTCTTCAATTGCTAATACTTTTCCTTCCCATTCACTAGTCAGAGAATGTAGAACTGTCGAAACAACATCAAAATCGGAATATTTTTGTCCTAAACCAATAAGTGCATAATGGATAGTTTGAAACCGCGAATACATATCATTGATTGTCTTATTCAGCTTCATTTTAAAATTTTGAAACTGACTTTTCAACATGGCTATTGTGGCTTGTTTAACCTTGTTAGTACCTTCATGAGTGGATTTTAGAGTTTGCCAAATTTGATATGCAGTGGTACAAATACTAACACGGTTATATTTATTTTGGTCTAATGCACAAAACAACATGTTTATTGCCTTTGCATTTACGGCTGCTGCCGTTTTCTCAACCGATGTCCATTCTGAGTAATCAGTTGTTGGATTCACTATTTCCTTTTAGGTAGCATTCCAGACATCATAGCTATTTGTTTTCATAAAGAATGCCATACATGTTTCCCAATAGCTATAGTTAGACCATTAAAGAATGGAGGTCTTTGTGTTGATTGACCTTCTGCGTAAGTGGTAGTGCTTGCGTTATTTGCCATATTGCTAGAATATATCAAATAAATGTGTTATGGTTATATGATGACCGTGTTCTGATACCAATTGAAAATGCATGTACGTGCTAATAGTACACACAGATCATGTAATATGGTATATAACAGACAAGTATGAGACAACAATGAATCATAGATATAACAAAGGAAAATGTTGTAAAATAGAAAAATCACACAAGAGATTTTTATACTGGTTCGGAGCACCGTCCTACGGCTATTCCCAAACTTCTATCTGGATTTTCACTAACAATCACCTCACTTGACCCAGAGGAATAGGTATACAACACCCGAGTAGACGAACGAGATTTCACGCCTCTAATACAACGAGCACTTCAACACTTGCCTCTTACAACACCGAGGACTTCAACAGAGATAAATATAATTGATGTTGACGATATGTGTTCTCAATAACACGATTTTGTCACTTGTAGTACAAACTTTCTATAATCTTATCCGCAAATAGAATATTTGTGTAAATGAAAATTTGGAAGTGGATATCATATTGAGTCAATGGAATATTATATAAATTCTAGGATGCAAACGATATATATTGAAGAATACGAGCACTTTAGCACATAGAAAGTAAGAAATTGAGATCAAGAGAATAGAGATTAAATCAATAGAATTTTTGGTGATTTGGAATGATGAAATCATGATGTTTATATAAGGAATAAACGGTTGTAACCATTTGTGAAAAGTTACAAACAATGGTCATGATCATTGGTGAAGAGAAAGAGAAGCAACTCTTGAAGAAATGGAAGTGTCTATACGAAAGGTTGCTTCTGTTTAAAAACGGTCGACGGGTTAAAAAGATCCGGTAGACAAGAATTTGAAAATATATACGTTTTGTGTATATGTGTACACATTTATTGTGCAAACTGGGTGAAAACGGTCAACTGGTCCATTTCTGGGCGGTCGACCGGTTATGCCCAGTTTGCACACTCAATGTGCAAATATATACATATTTGTGTGTGTGTGTATATATGTATATATATATGTCTGTGTGTGTGTATATATTGATTATTTGAGGATAGATTTTAACATGAATAATACTTCTAAATAATCAACTTCTAAAGTAAAATACCATATGTAGATCTTCCTCTCTTGAAATCAATGAATATCTTCTTTTTATCGATCACGGCTATTCTTTTTGTCAGAAATCAAAAACTCCGTAAAATTCTTGACTCAACAGTCTTTCCTACAATATATGGCCAGGTTGATGTTTTTAAAACTAATGAAGAAGCATGAATTTGGCTTCCCCTATTTTTAGTCTCACGGATTACAATACATGTTTGCTTGCCGATTTGCATAATGCTTAAAATAGTTAAGTCAGTTTTTTTGTTTGTGACTGTAAAACACATTAAATGTCATCCGCTCCAATGGGTTTTGATGAAGAAAACCTCGTCATAGATTAACACAATTAGGATTCAATAGTTTCACCATGTCTTGCATGGCTTCCGAGTAAGTAACTGATTAAAAATTGCTCTCGGGCTCCATAAATCGCAACAGTTATGTCACTTAATTCTATGCCCCTTATATTCCTTCATACTCATCAAAGGCCCTGTAACTAAACTCATAATCATAAAATAAGTTTATGTTGACAAAGGAAAGTTATCTTACTTCTAATCATATAGTAATATTTGTAACATACTCTCTTCGAAGCTCCTTCGCCAAGAACATCATTATACTGAAAATTCATGAGTCACAACTATGTCAGTTTTTTCAGACAATGAAAAATAATACCCAGAACTTTTTTCTTGACTATTACTATTAATTTGGTCTTTTTAATCCTTAATTATATTTATGCAACAACAGAAATAGCAAGAAGAGAATCTTATCCCATAGCCACAGTTTCAATCAAGTAATATCTTACCACACAACCCCAACTGAAAAAAACTTCAAACAAAGTATTACTTGAGTTGTAGTTTTGAAAATGTTACAAAGATATATTAGCCATATTAATAAATCTCAAGCTTACAGCAGAATAATCAAACATTCATGCAAACGGGTTTGAAGACAATAAAGATTGTATTTGCACAAAAGACAGTATGAAAGTTACCATGTTTGTGATAAAATGCATAACAACACAAACAAATTCAATTAAAAACTTGGCTGGCCATGGTATTTTAATATCAAGAAATAAGTATGACTTGTCGCTATATGATTCAAAGAGAAATAGACAGATAACACTGGACCATATATTCTCAATATCTAAAGCAACTCTAAAAAAGGAAGAAAATGAAAAACTTGTCTTTTGCCCAACTATTATAGAAAATATAGTAGGTACATCTCAATAGCCTAGATCAATATCACCCATATTCACTCGATCAACAACCTAATTGGATGATAAATATTGTATTATATTAAAACGAAATGTCCTTATTGCACCTTACCAAGATGATAGCTTCTAAATGTAATGTTATGAAAATTAGTTACTAGGAAAACCTTCACCTTATGTGTTAAAAAAATTTCATACTTCGAATATGTAATGTTAATTTGAAAATTTGAGTAATGTATAAAATTTTACCAATGTCTCATGTGCCATCAGTTTCCTGACAGGGTCATGCAACAACCATAAAGCACTTCCATTGTCAGCAACATCCTTTCTAAAATCTATTAGCGAAAACATAAGACTTTCATCATGGTTTGGGTCTACAAATACCTCCTATTAAGACTATCAGATATCCGTGTACGAAACAACAAAATGGCCCCAATGCAATATTTATGCAAGCTTCTTACCGAAAAATTGCCGAGCTTCTTGATTTTGATATAGACTTGCCTCATCTAGAAGCAGCTTCTATGATCCAGTTGAAATCAGTTGCTGAAGAAATGCAAGCATTCAGTGAGAGTCTTGAGAAGGTTGAAGAAGAACTTGCTGCTTCTGCAAATGACGGTGTTATTTCCGTTGGCTTTCGAAAAGCTCTGAAAAGCTTCTCGGATACTGCAAAGGCTGGTGTTAGGTCGTTGACATCACCATATTCAGAAGTGGGAAGGAATGCCGATCGCCTAGCACAATACTTCGAGGAATATCCAGCGCAATGTCCATTTGAGCAAGTGACATCTATTCTTGTGGTTTTTGTCAAGGTAAACTTTATTCATATCCACCATTTTAGTTAGTTCATCCACTCTATTTTCTAGCATTTTTTTATTTTTCAGTATTAGCAAAAATTATTTAGTTCACCCACATTTCCACTACAAAAAATTCTATGCTTCATCTTCCTTTTCACCCTTTTCATTCTCTTAGATCCAATTATTCACAAGGTACTATTTTTTTCATCCCTTTGTAAGTAAGCAATATATTTCTCTCTGTGTAGATAAGCAATATAATTAAAACATAATAAGTTGTGTTTTTCAAAATTTTCTTGTACTTCCTCATCAAATTATGGATTCAATCATACAATTTTCAAGTATAATTTATATAATGCTAGTATAACTTTAAGTTTGGTAATGAGCAGGTTCAACATTCTCATGCTAAATTTATTAAAAAAAAAAGAAAGTGTGAATAAAGAAATTTGATAAGAAATAAAATGTTTTTCTTATTTGGCAATTAGACCAGTCAATAGCCTTATATACAGACACAAGAAAATTTCAAAACTACCCTAAAACAACGTTACAAACAGTAGAAAGATGAAAATGAAAGAATACAAACAGAACTACACTTTATTTACAACATTGTATAACCAGATATATACTCTACAAAGTGTTTCTTCCCAAACCCAGTTCTCTCTTTCCACTTGAAACCCCATGAGCTTTCCCCAAACCACTTCCCCTCTTCCCAAACCGACGCCATCCAAACCCTCCTCCCTGCATCCACCGTCCGGTCAAAGGCTCTGCCACCTAAAGACTCCACGCAACCCCAAATCCCACGTCTTGTACGTTCACACAAGTCGCCACTTACAAAGCCACCTTTGACAAAATCAGAGCCGAACCCGCCTTCTGCCGAGACCCACAACACCTGATGTGTCCTCCTCCATGTCACAACCATATATCGAACATTTGATGTACATAATTCTGCACTGCTATGTTAGTGACTGGAGAGGAATAAAAGGTTGTTAGTGCAGAAAAAAAATGAAGGTAGCCATACATAAAAAAATATGGAGATAGAATAGTGCGAATCTGGTGATGATAGTTTGTATATAAAATTAAAGCATGTTTTTGGATTTCATGATGTTTGTTTTGGTCTTTTTCCTATTTTGGTTTTATGTTGATTTAGGCAGCTGGATTTAGTATTTTAATATCAAACACACTTATTGAAAAAAAATATTTAGTTGATTGATCAGTTAATCCACATGTGGATTAACTGATCATTATTTCATTGATTAACTTACATGTGGATTAACTGATCGAACCCGTGGATATATATAAAAATTACCTTTTGTCAATTTGTTCAACAAAGCACGAGATGAGAATGGTCGTAATGTTGAGGCAGAAAAGAAGAAAATAGAAAAGGAGGCGCTTAAAGAGAAAAAGTAGCTGCTTCGATGACATCATACAGATTATTATTTTTACCCATGTGAGTTACTGAGAACATAAACACTTGGAAGAAAGGGCATTTTGTATATTTCCATACAGATCCAGATTTACTAGCGCTTGGTGGTAAGCTTTGCGTTACACATATGATAGATTTATCCGATAGTTTTGGCGTTTTCTGCATTTAATATGACAAAGAAAAACAAAATTCATCGTAAAGAATGTTTACGGAGAGTATCATCATCTGTGTTTTGGACCATTTTTTTTGGGGGAAAACTGTATATAAAAAACTTTAATGTGCAGCAGTATATTGGGGAAAACATTACCTCCTATTAACTTCAAATTGTACACATCATTACCATCTCCCTCCGGTTTGCCTAGATAGAAACATTCCTCCTAATGTAAATATTTAATTATATTTACAAATTAATAGACATCCTAATAATCATTGTTAAAATGAATAGTAACATGATGAACTACTAAGAACTATAATCTGAAGGTGATACGACAAACTAAGTCATCATATCATAAAACATATATTACGGTTTAGTATGCATGATAAATACTACAAATATGATTGAGGCTCAAGGACTAATATCTTGGAAGCAGTTCCCAAGCTATATCACTATTAGCACCTTCAGGAAAAAAAATCCTCCAATGGTTGTCCACTACTAGTGATGTAAAAAGTCTATAAAATATCATGTAATCTTCTTGCATACAACAGAGAATTATGATCTATTGATAAAAAATTAATTTATTATCACTGCCCTACTCTTAACTTAATCGGCACCACTAATCCTCCAATCGGCACCACCAGATATCCGATTAGTAAAATCTGCAAGTGCTATATTATAAGGATGCACATGCTTTGGTCATTTATTAAACCTGCTAGCAATTGGACAATTGTCATATAATATAAATGAAGTATTGGTACTACTAGTAGACAACAAATCAAATTACTGAAAACATAAACTCTAAGGTAATTTCAAATTATCCACTTAAATAACATAGATATGATATACAGTTTTGTAACTTACCCTCAATTCAAATTTGGAATTCCCTAAACATATGTTTTAGATTTTTAAACTCCTTACGAAGTCCAGTCAGATTCTGATTCTTGGTTTGCCACGAATCATGTACCTTTTAGTTTGAGAAATAATCAAGTCATGAAAAGAGCACACTATCTCAATGATTAATACACTATTAACAATTTCAAGCTTACTAATATGTGTTCTTAAAAAGGAACGGGCCTACTAAATGCACTTAGAGCATATGAAAAATGGCAAATTCTATTTCAACCCACAAATTTAGTTACTAGCCCCCCAAATCATGAAATAATCGATATACCCCCAAATTTAGTTAGTAGGCCCCCGTTTTTAAAAAAAAAAACCAAAAGTACCCAACCATGTAGGGGGACAACGTGGTTTTTCGGTGTACCTCGCAGTTGTCCTACGTGGTTCATCAAAGCACCACGTAGACGATCTCCGTGGTTCATTCATGGACCACGTAGGATTACTACGAGGTACATTGAGAAACCACGTAGTACAACTACAAGGTGTTCAAAAAGCTGGTAAAAAAATATAACAAAAAAAGGGTATTTTGGTCATCATTTTTTTTGATGAAATGGGGGGCTATTAACTAAATTTGTGGGTTGAAATAGAATTTGCCATGAAAAATAAATGAAGTATGTAAAGTAAGACCCAGATTTGCACTTAGAGCACACAAGCATGCAATGAATTCATACAGAAAGTAACATTTGTACCTGCCAGCAAGGATCCAGCAGCTAACTACTTACCATGAAGAAAACATGCCAAAGCTTTGTGTCTGAGCTCTATTCCAGCGGAGCGAAATGAAAAATAAATTAGTGTTTCGTACCATGATAATCTTAGCCCTTGTATTAAAATTACTTTAATTTTATCTCATACATGCATCTACATTTGCATTACGTAGATTTAAAGTCAAAAGTGTGCAATTATGCATGTCACCCTATCGATATTCCTAGATTGTAGTGAACACGTGACATCATATTTATAAGATATAATCTTAAATTTCAAACATACATCACTTTCAAATTAGCTCAGTATTTTATTTAAAAATGATGTACTACTTTGGATTAATTACTTCTGTTTTGCCTTATACTCATCTGTGTAGAACATAAATCATGGTTTTAAAAGGCAAGTAGGGAAGTTATATGTCTTCTGTATCTACATGTACAAAGTACTGTACAAAATGTTTGTTTTAATATACTGTATTTACCCACCTTTGTCAGTCATAATTAGTTTCAATTGGACAATTTAGGTGTTGCTTTAAAAGATAAAAATTGGATTTTAACTTTTGCAACTTCAGTTCCAATCCAAAAGGCTTCAAAATTTTAGGTATTATAGTTTATCAACATGTTCACCTATTCACATTTAACATCGATGCAGAAATGATGTTTATTGGGTAATTTTTTGGGTTCTAAAAACCTATACCCAAACTTGAAAACTAAAATAGATGGCATTTTTAATCAATAACAAGTCTACGATCCAACTTTGCAATGGATGGTTTACAATAAATAGAATTGGCTACTTCTATAATACAGCAATGTAAGGAATGTTGGAAGAGTTGCAATATGTAGGTGTCCGAAACTTTAGGTAGTTTAATAAATATCACTTTCGAAACATGGCCTGCTGCAATTTTGAGTTGTGTGATTCAAATGATTCCACTTTTTTTTATGGTACACCTTATACAGAGCTAGGCTTGTGCATTTACAAGATGGTTTACTGTCAGAGATATAGTTGTCCAGGACTATATACTTCACTCATAGTGCTGCGTAGCTCCACCAGAGCGGTAAATGTATCTTCTATTTCGGATATGAATAACAATAACAAAATGTTTACAATTTTTTAGGCATAGAGACGATGTTTATGTTGATTTTAGTCTCATGTTTTGACTTACTATACTAATTTCGAACACAAACTCTGTGCTATGTTGACAATGCAGATTAGTGCATTCGTATATGCTGACAAAAATATATTTATATTACCTAAGGAGTTGTCTTATTTTTTAGTCATTAACCTAAAGGGGCACTTGGCACTCCTCCATGAAACCATACATGCATGTTTAACAACTAAGTAAACACTTGGTTTGGTCATAGAGCTTTGCACATGCATGGTGCCACATAAGTGGACACCTCATTACTTAAGCCTTAATAAATTTTATTTATTTTGGTTATACCTTTGTAACACTCATGAATGTAACCAAATTTTGTCATACTTATAAATACAAGATTTATGGATCTTTAACTATCAAAATTATAGGTTATCATATTTAAATAAATAATATTTTAAATTCACTAATTATTTCAAAAATATTTATAAACACTTTATCAAAATTTTATACTAAAATGGTTTGAAATGAAAGCTTAATAAATTTATAAACATCATAAAAATCATTTCTTGTGAAATCTTTTAAAAATGAATTATTTCTTAACAAAATTTTATTTTACAAAACAATATTATCAAAACTAGAAAATATTATAAAAATCTTATAAATATAACAAAAATCATATTCTTATATTAATATCAGAAAATATCATTAATCATTAATATTCATAATCCTATAAATATAAATATAACTTTTTAAAAAATAAGTTTTTTTTCTTCTTATATAGAGTCATATTAAATAAAACAAAATACTTTTCTTCAAAATAAAATTTTATATTCAAACCTAAAAAAAATCAGTTTATATTCAGAAAAACCAAAATATATAATAAAAATCCAAATCAAACTTAGTAAAATATTGGGATGTTACATTCACCCCCCCTTAGAAACTTTTCGTCCTCGAAAAGGAAGTCGAGTAATTTTAAACTCCTTAACAAATTTAAAATTCCCATTTCTATCTCAACATATCAGAAATGTAATGGTCAGAATCATAGCTCATATCATTCTCAGGGTACTCTGTCTGATTCTCACTAAAGGTAGAGTCTAGGGTAACTTTTATGATCTAGTAATTACTAGGGTCGTCACCGGTCTTGTTTTTAAATCGAAATTTTCTGAGTTAGACTCAGAGCTGCTACCACTATCACTAAGGGGAAACTAGAAGGGATACTGTCTAGTACTTAGAGGACTTTAACCCTAAGAAAATTTTAAAGTTTGGAAATTATCATCCTAACTTACTCTTACGGAACCTATGATTTTCTTATCAATTATAAGACCAAGTGCTTAAATTAGAATTTAAATCTAAATTCTCAAATAAACCTTTCCCTAATTATTCAATTATCCTGCAAAATACCATCTTGGCTAAAATTCAGTATTAGAAATTCTATTGCTCTCAATACAAATTCAAGTTCAGTTTAAGTGATAATCTAAAATACTGGTTTCAAATCCAAATTAATTCACTTGTCCATGATAGAGTCATGGACAAAAGGAAGAATTCAAAGATAATGTTGAACAGTAAAACGACAATTCAGAGTGATGTTCAAAAGATGACAATGGGTCGAGCAAACCCAGCGACAAGGGAAGAGATGGAATTATATTTTCGAAATACTCATTCTATTTCAAATTTTTATTTCAATCGTTTCTAATCTCATTTTGACCCGTTTATAACTTATACTCATTTAATATTCATATTTTAGTTTCGCATTCACCTAATCAAATAACACTTTTCTAAATCCACTTTAACATTCAAAATATATATAATCTCTTTCATTCTTGTTTAAATATCAAACCTTGTTTAGAAAGTTTTTCTTACTCAGCTAGCCAGAAAGATCTCTTAAAACAGTTTATTAAAAATACCATCACGCTTCCTCTGCGCACTCTGATTATGCGTATACATGTTCAAGCTAGGTTTATTTCAAATATTCATCTTAATATTTTGGAACACACTTCTTCAGATTTAATATTTCAAAGATCCAAAATTTTCCTACTTTGATGTTTGTTACGATTTAGATTAACTTTTTAAACTCATTCTTAAGTCAAGTCAAAATTATTTTTTTTTAAACAAATTCTTAACTTAAGTCTAAATCATCTTCAAATTCCTTAAGGGTGGTATTGATATAATTTCTTAATGAATTTTCACACTTACGAGTTCTTTCTAATCCTTAAATATAGTTTACTTCTACAATATCCCTTTTGTTATTATCAAAATAATTGCTTTTGCATCTATAACATATTGGCTTACATTATATTCATAACATATCGAAGTGGTTCAAGTATTCCTCGACGTGTTAATTGAAACCATGCGGTCATCCCACTTTCGAAACTCGAAAATAATCACCGATGGTGCCATGGTCATCAGTAAAAATCATCCTCGAGCGACTAGAGTGTGACCCTACATCTACCTAGTATATTTTGGACTTCGCATACACGTTGATCAGACGTATATTAAAAATCCTTACATACTCGATAGTCCAATTATGACATCGAATAAAACACTCGAAATCCTTATTTCAAATTATATTTCAATATATTTCAAATAATCATCGTTTCAAAATGATTTACTTGCTCAAAAAACCTTATATAGGTTTCAAAAATATACGCTCTCTCGTCATAATATTCCGAGATCTCATTCTAGGGTATTTCTAACCCTATCTCTAATGAGATAATATAACTCTGAGGAGTCCTATTCTCTTGTCCAAATATACGTCGTACCCAAAGCTTTGTATAACCAAAGCTCTGATACCAACTGTAACGACCCGCCTTTTTGCCCAGTTCTTACCGGTAATTAAACCGACTCAAACCGTTCAAAAAGACGAATTGTTATGGGTACATACATATATTAAACAAAAATAACAGAACCTTTCATTTCAAATTACAATGTTACATCAGAGTTACATAGAATATCAGAGTTAAAATATATATACACAACGGAAGAAAAGAAAATAACTTTACTCTCAGCGGAAGATCAAAACACAGCGGAAGCTTCAATTCTATCGTGGACTCCAACTCTAAAAGCGCTCTAAATCCAGCTCCAGCGATCCATAACTGCAAAACTAAACTACTGGCTGCCCGTACGAAAAATCATGGGCACCCAGAGTTTAGGTGAGGGAACAATAAACTCCAGGTCAGTCGTGGGACTAGTGTGAGAACATAAAACAGTTGTTTTAGGATTTATTTTAAAGTTGGGAAATTCACCGGACCACGCTGCTAACGCGGAACGGGTGTACTCCATGTGAATGCCCGTGCACATAAATTCGTAATGACTTTTGGAAAATGAGGCTATCATAAGCTCGTCCCACATCACACAATGCAAGCGCACACCAGATGGGCGAGGTTTATCTTATGATAACCAAACATGCTTTCGTACGTTAAAATCCTCATTTCAGTGCCATAATACATATATATAGTGTGGAAACATTTCGCAAATAAATGTATTAATCCTAGACGGCATAATATCCCATACTATTATGTCGCCATATATATATATATATATACAATCAAAATCGTATGGCTCGTATTGGAGATTTGGTTTTCCAACTTGATGATTCCTGGCACGAAAGATCAATCAGGGATACAAAACGAAGTGCCTCAACGGCTTTTTCGACCATACGCGGACACCGAATACACATCGTCAGGGCAGATCAACGGTTTTCGACCAGACACGGCCCCCCGAACATACCCAACTTCCCCACGTTCATAAGTGGTTTCCCACTGCTGCACAGCTCCATCATCAATTCATATATAGGTATAAACCTAACCGCCAGTTTCTCATCAATCCGGGGTGTGAGGTTTGTCGATGTCACATCATACACAAAGCTATGCTTCGATAAGCCATTCTTTGATCATCACTAGCGCGTTTCATAACTTGGGTATGCCACATTGACAATTCACGACATATCACTAATTCCAATCAATGCATACCCTCTAAGTTCATATGACTTAGAGACGAGGATAATATTGCCACAGATCCGATATATATTAACGGGAATCAGTGCTATGTGGTCAATTTCAATGTCATACACACCATCCATACAAGTCCGTTCTGGGCTTGAACGGAACAACAACCCAAAAATATTTGAATATGTTCAGGTCTCATGCAACTCATATCTCGTATCGAGTGGCCAACCCAACCGAGACATTTATCACAATCCATCTAAACAATTCAGATATTCCCGGTCTTCATTCGTCATTTGCCAAGTCTTGAATTGCTTCATAACGTCGTATTATCACTTGGAATGGTTTCCGAACATATATTCGATCCTGGTCTTTCCAAGTAACAAGCGTATTTTAAAACAGTAGTTTTGGTTTACACAGGCTTTCCGATTCAAATCTCCTTCCAAATGATTTTTCAATTCATAAATAACTCAAGATTTGAATTATTTTAATTTCATACATCTCATTATCATCTTATCTCTTCTTTGAAATCAAAGATTATACCATCGCTTAAATTTCTTACCTTTAATTCCCTCAAATCAAAGACTTGATTAAATCCCCAATTAGGATATGAATTCCCACCATTCAATCTCATCGGGTTTCAAGAACGATATAATTGAAGATACGATTCACGATGACATCCAAATAAATCGATATTGAATCATAAATTACATAGAAATTGTATCCACTTATATTCGATATAAATTCTCATAATCAACGAATACTATAAGTGGAATAACGATATAATATTATCTTCCAAATTCCCCAGATAGTATACGTTTACATCATGAGGTTCCATACCAAATATCGAAGATTATTTCTATCTAACTTATTTCAACCAGGTGGGGAAAAACCCCATATCTTAATTAAAAGATTTATTCAACTCTTCGATATTTGATCTGGATAGAGATACCATCAACTTATCTTAAATATTAATTTCCGTATCCAACTCATATTATAAGCGGAATAACGGTGAGTTACCTTTTAAATTCCTCAGATAATAAGAGGTTTCATTTACCGAATTAATATCGAACATCCGAAGATTTATCTCCAACCATATCCAAAATTTAAATTTGGGAAAACCCATTTCAATCCCATATAAATGTTTCCAATACTTTAATAATTTTCGAAATTATTTTATCAATCATTCTTAAAATCAAATGATAGTTCACGCTCATAAATTTCAAAACCAATAATAACATTTGGAAATGTTACCAAAAGTACTATTATTAAAATAGCCATTTAAATCAAGTCGAATTTAACATTGTTCGAAATTCAAATATCCCAATGCTTTCAAAACTGTCGTCATTTACAATTCAATGTTCCTTATTTCAAGTCAAATTTATTTCAAATAATCAATTCAAAACTTGAAATCGATATTTATGAATTGTTGCATCATAGCACGTTCTATTCAACCCATATAATGATTTAAATATAAATTATTTAAATCCTTCTCAAATTAGATTTATATTCCAAATCATTCGAAACAGTTCCAAAATATATTTCAAATTAGATTCGAATTTACCATCCCGTTTTTCGGATCAGTTAGGGATAGCCAGGGAGAGCAGGAAACTAAATTTCCAAACCCAAGCCTAAACACTATCCTTTCTGTCATCCTAGAACGTTCTGGTGTATATTATATTATTAATATATATATATATATATAAAGAGACATCGTTAATATATATTTTAAAAACCATATTCAAATTTAAAGATCTCATTTCGAATTTAAATTGGAGATAATATATTTTCATCAAAACTAGTTTCAAAAGGATATAAAGACCGTTATACAAAATCAATACATAATCCAAATCATTTTTCAAATCTTAATTCAATATTGAAAAAGTTGATATTTAATTCAAAACTAACATTTTAAATATTATTTAATAATTAAATAAAAATCTTGTATAGGAAGGAGCTTCTAGATTGATCACCCATATATTCCACAGCCACGGTGTGTGTAATATCATGCAATGCAAATCATATTTATCCAAATGAATCATACGATCAAATGGATATGAATTCATTTATCACAACAAACATTTAACTGTGCACAAGCGTTACAGACAATAACGCTTACTCGTGTTCAGTGTATCATCTAATTATATGAGCAATCATTCAAACATCAACATCCATCACACAATCATCATTTACTAATTATAATTCAGCTAATTATAATTAACTAATTTTAATAAACAATTTAAATTAGAAGTTCTCACCATACTAGCTCCAACATCTTCATTACCCAGACGGACAGACCAACGGACACTGCCACCGCTACTCGTACTGTTCTCGATCCATTTTGATTAGCAGTTGATGATTTTCTGCTAATTGATTTGAAACTATATTAATAACGACGCTCGTTTTATATAGTTATACATACAAGGTCATTTATTTTATTTTTATAAATTTATATTAAATCAAAGCGATCAAATTTATATGTCGATAGGTCCCTTTTTCAGATACGATTCCAACGAATCCAACGGCGGGTTAATCCGATAAATAATGAATTAGTTATAAGTATTTAAACTTTACAACTATTTAAAACTAAAATAAATAACATACCCAAGAAAATAAGTTGGCCCAAAAACTCCAACTAAAGCCCAACCCGTGCTCCTAACCCACGGCCTCTCTTCCTCCTTTCTTCTTCTCCTCCGCCTTCTCCTATTCTTCACGCCTGAACCCAATTGGCCGTGCATCCCGTGCACGTGCACGAGCCTATTCTTCCACCGTTCATCAATCCGAGAATACCCGCAAACTCCTCTAAGTCTCCTCGTCAATCTGCACCACGCCACCACGACTCCGGCCTCCTCCTCCAAATTCCGTCCTCCACGCCGTGACCTGGAGAGAACAAAAAATCGCGCGACCTATACAATGTCGCACTCTTCCTTTGTACACCGAATTTCACCATATTTTGCCAAATGAAAGCTCTCTCCTATCTCATCACAATGGCATACTCCATCTCGTCAATCATCACTCGATTCCACCACAAATCTCAACCCTAGATTTGAGCAATTCAAATCATCATCACGGAATCAACTCAGTTTTGCACTAAAAATACTACGTGTTCTGCTGATCGCAATGGCGCAGACGGCGCAGTCTAACTCGAAGCGGATTTTGAGATTTTATTTTCTGAAGTTTCAACTTGAAATTTCCTCTTTACTGTAAATTGAGGATAACTCTCTCGATTCTTGATGAAATTTTAATCTGTCAGTTTCTAAAAATCACAATTGATGATATGAACAATTTCCGTGCAAATCATATTAGCAAAAACTCAACGAATTGAGGGATTTGGATTTTTGAATGGAGGAAGATGTGGATTTTCATTTACAGTGAATGAACAGAGGACTTCAAGAAGAGGAAAGAAGAATACCGTGAAGAATTTTCCCTGAAGTGATAAATGGTGAAGTGTGAAGGGAAAATGGGTCTTTGGTCCTCTTTATGATGCAAGGGTATTTTAGTCATTAACCTAAAGGGGCACTTGGCACTCCTCCATGAAACCATACATGCATGTTTAACAACTAAGTAAACACTTGGTTTGGTCATAGAGCTTTGCACATGCATGGTGCCACATAAGTGGACACCTCATTACTTAAGCCTTAATAAATTTTATTTATTTTGGTTATACCTTTGTAACACTCATGAATGTAACCAAATTTTGTCATACTTATAAATACAAGATTTATGGATCTTTAACTATCAAAATTATAGGTTATCATATTTAAATAAATAATATTTTAAATTCACTAATTATTTCAAAAATATTTATAAACACTTTATCAAAATTTTATACTAAAATGGTTTGAAATGAAAGCTTAATAAATTTATAAACATCATAAAAATCATTTCTTGTGAAATCTTTTAAAAATGAATTATTTCTTAACAAAATTTTATTTTACAAAACAATATTATCAAAACTAGAAAATATTATAAAAATCTTATAAATATAACAAAAATCATTTTCTTATATTAATATCAGAAAATATCATTAATCATTAATATTCATAATCCTATAAATATAAATATAACTTTTTAAAAAATAAGTTTTTTTTCTTCTTATATAGAGTCATATTAAATAAAACAAAATACTTTTCTTCAAAATAAAATTTTATATTCAAACCTAAAAAAATCAGTTTATATTCAGAAAAACCAAAATATATAATAAAAATCCAAATCAAACTTAGTAAAATATTGGGATGTTACATTCACCCCCCCTTAGAAACTTTTCGTCCTCGAAAAGGAAGTCGAGTAATTTTAAACTCCTTAACAAATTTAAAATTCCCATTTCTATCTCAACATATCAGAAATGTAATGGTCAGAATCATAGCTCATATCATTCTCAGGGTACTCTTTCTGATTCTCACTAAGGGTAGAGTCTAGGGTAACTTTTATGATCTAGTAATTACTAGGGTCGTCACCGGTCTTGTTTTTAAATCGAAATTTTCTGAGTTAGACTCAGAGCTGCTACCACTATCACTAAGGGGAAACTAGAAGGGATACTGTCTAGTACTTAGAGGACTTTAACCCTAAGAAAATTTTAAAGTTTGGAAATTATCATCCTAACTTACTCTTACGGAACCTATGATTTTCTTATCAATTATAAGACCAAGTGCTTAAATTAGAATTTAAATCTAAATTCTCAAATAAACCTTTCCCTAATTATTCAATTATCCTGCAAAATACCATCTTGGCTAAAATTCAGTATTAGAAATTCTATTGCTCTCAATACAAATTCAAGTTCAGTTTAAGTGATAATCTAAAATACTGGTTTCAAATCCAAATTAATTCACTTGTCCATGATAGAGTCATGGACAAAAGGAAGAATTCAAAGATAATGTTGAACAGTAAAACGACAATTCAGAGTGATGTTCAAAAGATGACAATGGGTCGAGCAAACCCAGCGACAAGGGAAGAGATGGAATTATATTTTCGAAATACTCATTCTATTTCAAATTTTTATTTCAATCGTTTCTAATCTCATTTTGACCCGTTTATAACTTATACTCATTTAATATTCATATTTTAGTTTCGCATTCACCTAATCAAATAACACTTTTCTAAATCCACTTTAACATTCAAAATATATATAATCTCTTTCATTCTTGTTTAAATATCAAACCTTGTTTAGAAAGTTTTTCTTACTCAGCTAGCCAGAAAGATCTCTTAAAACAGTTTATTAAAAATACCATCACGCTTCCTCTGCGCACTCTGATTATGCGTATACATGTTCAAGCTAGGTTTATTTCAAATATTCATCTTAATATTTTGGAACACACTTCTTCAGATTTAATATTTCAAAGATCCAAAATTTTCCTACTTTGATGTTTGTTACGATTTAGATTAACTTTTTAAACTCATTCTTAAGTCAAGTCAAAATTATTTTTTTTTAAACAAATTCTTAACTTAAGTCTAAATCATCTTCAAATTCCTTAAGGGTGGTATTGATATAATTTCTTAATGAATTTTCACACTTACGAGTTCTTTCTAATCCTTAAATATAGTTTACTTCTACAATATCCCTTTTGTTATTATCAAAATAATTGCTTTTGCATCTATAACATATTGGCTTACATTATATTCATAACATATCGAAGTGGTTCAAGTATTCCTCGACGTGTTAATTGAAACCATGCGGTCATCCCACTTTCGAAACTCGAAAATAATCACCGATGGTGCCATGGTCATCAGTAAAAATCATCCTCGAGCGACTAGAGTGTGACCCTACATCTACCTAGTATATTTTGGACTTCGCATACACGTTGATCAGACGTATATTAAAAATCCTTACATACTCGATAGTCCAATTATGACATCGAATAAAACACTCGAAATCCTTATTTCAAATTATATTTCAATATATTTCAAATAATCATCGTTTCAAAATGATTTACTTGCTCAAAAAACCTTATATAGGTTTCAAAAATATACGCTCTCTCGTCATAATATTCCGAGATCTCATTCTAGGGTATTTCTAACCCTATCTCTAATGAGATAATATAACTCTGAGGAGTCCTATTCTCTTGTCCAAATATACGTCGTACCCAAAGCTTTGTATAACCAAAGCTCTGATACCAACTGTAACGACCCGCCTTTTTGCCCAGTTCTTACCGGTAATTAAACCGACTCAAACCGTTCAAAAAGACGAATTGTTATGGGTACATACATATATTAAACAAAAATAACAGAACCTTTCATTTCAAATTACAATGTTACATCAGAGTTACATAGAATATCAGAGTTAAAATATATATACACAACGGAAGAAAAGAAAATAACTTTACTCTCAGCGGAAGATCAAAACACAGCGGAAGCTTCAATTCTATCGTGGACTCCAACTCTAAAAGCGCTCTAAATCCTGCTCCAGCGATCAATAACTGCAAAACTAAACTACTGGCTGCCCGTGCGAAAAATCATGGGCACCCAGAGTTTAGGTGAGGGAACAATAAACTCCAGGTCAGTCGTGGGACTGGTGTGAGAACATAAAACAGTTGTTTTAGGTTTTATTTTAAAGTTGGGAAATTCACCGGACCACGCCGCTAACGCGGAACGGGTGTACTCCATGTGAATGCCCGTGCACATAAATTCGTAATGACTTTTGGAAAATGAGGCTATCATAAGCTCGTCCCACATCACACAATGCAAGCGCACACCAGATGGGCGAGGTTTATCTTATGATAACCAAACATGCTTTCGTACGTTAAAATCCTCATTTCAGTGCCATAATACATATATATAGTGTGGAAACATTTCGCAAATAAATGTATTAATCCTAGACGGCATAATATCCCATACTATTATGTCGCCATATATATATATATATATATATATATATATACACAATCAAAATCGTATGGCTCGTATTGGAGATTTGGTTTTCCAACTTGATGATTCCTGGCACGAAAGATCAATCAGGGATACAAAACGAAGTGCCTCAACGGCTTTTTCGACCATACGCGGACACCGAATACACATCGTCAGGGCAGATCAACGGTTTTCGACCAGACACGGCCCCCCGAACATACCCAACTTCCCCACGTTCATAAGTGGTTTCCCACTGCTGCACAGCTCCATCATCAATTCATATATAGGTATAAACCTAACCGCCAGTTTCTCATCAATCCGGGGTGTGAGGTTTGTCGATGTCACATCATACACAAAGCTATGCTTCGATAAGCCATTCTTTGATCATCACTAGCGCGTTTCATAACTTGGGTATGCCACATTGACAATTCACGACATATCACGAATTCCAATCAATGCATACCCTCTAAGTTCATATGACTTAGAGACGAGGATAATATTGCCACAGATCCGATATATATTAACGGGAATCAGTGCTATGTGGTCAATTTCAATGTCAGACACACCATCCATACAAGTCCGTTCTGGGCTTGAACGGAACAACAACCCAAAAATATTTGAATATGTTCAGGTCTCATGCAACTCATATCTCGTATCGAGTGGCCAACCCAACCGAGACATTTATCACAATCCATCTAAACAATTCAGATATTCCCGGTCTTCATTCGTCATTTGCCAAGTCTTGAATTGCTTCATAACGTCGTATTATCACTTGGAATGGTTTCCGAACATATATTCGATCCCGGTCTTTCCAAGTAACAAGCGTATTTTAAAACAGTAGTTATGGTTTACACAGGCTTTCCGATTCAAATCTCCTTCCAAATGATTTTTCAATTCATAAATAACTCAAGATTTGAATTATTTTAATTTCATACATCTCATTATCATCTTATCTCTTCTTTGAAATCAAAGATTATACCATCGCTTAAATTTCTTACCTTTAATTCCCTCAAATCAAAGACTTGATTAAATCCCCAATTAGGATATGAATTCCCACCATTCAATCTCATCGGGTTTCAAGAACGATATAATTGAAGATACGATTCACGATGACATCCAAATAAATCGATATTGAATCATAAATTACATAGAAATTGTATCCACTTATATTCGATATAAATTCTCATAATCAACGAATACTATAAGTGGAATAACGATATAATATTATCTTCCAAATTCCCCAGATAGTATACGTTTACATCATGAGGTTCCATACCAAATATCGAAGATTATTTCTATCTAACTTATTTCAACCAGGTGGGGAAAAACCCCATATCTTAATTAAAAGATTTATTCAACTCTTCGATATTTGATCTGGATAGAGATACCATCAACTTATCTTAAATATTAATTTCCGTATCCAACTCATATTATAAGCGGAATAACGGTGAGTTAGCTTTTAAATTCCTCAGATAATAAGAGGTTTCATTTACCGAATTAATATCGAACATCCGAAGATTTATCTCCAACCATATCCAAAATTTAAATTTGGGAAAACCCATTTCAATCCCATATAAATGTTTCCAATACTTTAATAATTTTCGAAATTATTTTATCAATCATTCTTAAAATCAAATGATAGTTCACGCTCATAAATTTCAAAACCAATAATAACATTTGGAAATGTTACCAAAAGTACTATTATTAAAATAGCCATTTAAATCAAGTCGAATTTAACATTGTTCGAAATTCAAATATCCCAATGCTTTCAAAACTGTCGTCATTTACAATTCAATGTTCCTTATTTCAAGTCAAATTTATTTCAAATAATCAATTCAAAACTTGAAATCGATATTTATGAATTGTTGCATCATAGCACGTTCTATTCAACCCATATAATGATTTAAATATAAATTATTTAAATCCTTCTCAAATTAGATTTATATTGCAAATCATTCGAAACAGTTCCAAAATATATTTCAAATTAGATTCGAATTTACCATCCCGTTTTTCTGATCAGTTAGGGATAGCCAGGGAGAGCAGGAAACTAAATTTCCAAACCCAAGCCTAAACACTATCCTTTCTGTCATCCTAGAACGTTCTGGTGTATATTATATTATTAATATATATATATATATATAAAGAGACATCGTTAATATATATTTTAAAAACCATATTCAAATTTAAAGATCTTATTTCGAATTTAAATTGGAGATAATATATTTTCATCAAAACTAGTTTCAAAAGGGTATAAAGACCGTTATACAAAATCAATACATAATCCAAATCATTTTTCAAATCTTAATTCAATATTGAAAAAGTTGATATTTAATTCAAAACTAACATTTTAAATATTATTCAATAATTAAATAAAAATCTTGTATAGGAAGGAGCTTCTAGATTGATCACCCATATATTCCACAGCCACGGTGTGTGTAATATCATGCAATGCAAATCATATTTATCCAAATGAATCATACGATCAAATGGATATGAATTCATTTATCACAACAAACATTTAACTGTGCACAAGCGTTACAGACAATAACGCTTACTCGTGTTCGGTGTATCATCTAATTATATGAGCAATCATTCAAACATCAACATCCATCACACAATCATCATTTACTAATTATAATTCAGCTAATTATAATTAACTAATTTTAATAAACAATTTAAATTAGAAGTTCTCACCATACTAGCTCCAACATCTTCATTACCCAGACGGACAGACCAACGGACACTGCCACCGCTACTCGTACTGTTCTCGATCCATTTTGATTAGCAGTTGATGATTTTCTGCTAATTGATTTGAAACTATATTAATAACGACGCTCGTTTTATATAGTTATACATACAAGGTCATTTATTTTATTTTTATAAATTTATATTAAATCAAAGCGATCAAATTTATATGTCGATAGGTCCCTTTTTCAGATACGATTCCAACGAATCCAACGGCGGGTTAATCCGATAAATAATGAATTAGTTATAAGTATTTAAACTTTACAACTATTTAAAACTAAAATAAATAACATACCCAAGAAAATAAGTTGGCCCAAAAACTCCAACTAAAGCCCAACCCGTGCTCCTAACCCACGGCCTCTCTTCCTCCTTTCTTCTTCTCCTCCGCCTTCTCCTATTCTTCACGCCTGAACCCAATTGGCCGTGCATCTCGTGCACGTGCACGAGCCTATTCTTCCACCGTTCATCAATCCGAGAATACCCGCAAACTCCTCTAAGTATCCTCGTCAATCTGCACCACGCCACCACGACTCCGGCCTCCTCCTCCAAATTCCGTCCTCCACGCCGTGACCTGGAGAGAACAAAAAATCGCGCGACCTATACAATGTCGCACTCTTCCTTTGTACACCGAATTTCACCATATTTTGCCAAATGAAAGCTCTCTCCTATCTCATCACAATGGCATACTCCATCTCGTCAATCATCACTCGATTCCACCACAAATCTCAACCCTAGATTTGAGCAATTCAAATCATCATCACGGAATCAACTCAGTTTTGCACTAAAAATACTACGTGTTCTGCTGATTGCAATGGCGCAGACGGCGCAGTCTAACTCGAAGCGGATTTTGAGATTTTATTTTCTGAAGTTTCAACTTGAAATTTCCTCTTTACTGTAAATTGAGGATAACTCTCTCGATTCTTGATGAAATTTTAATCTGTCAGTTTCTAAAAATCACAATTGATGATATGAACAATTTCCGTGCAAATCATATTAGCAAAAACTCAACGAATTGAGGGATTTGGATTTTTGAATGGAGGAAGATGTGGATTTTCATTTACAGTGAATGAACAGAGGACTTCAAGAAGAGGAAAGAAGAATGCCGTGAAGAATTTTCCCTGAAGTGATAAATGGTGAAGTGTGAAGGGAAAATGGGTCTTTGGTCCTCTTTATGATGCAAGGGTATTTTAGTCATTAACCTAAAGGGGCACTTGGCACTCCTCCATGAAACCATACATGCATGTTTAACAACTAAGTAAACACTTGGTTTGGTCATAGAGCTTTGTACATGCATGGTGCCACATAAGTGGACACCTCATTACTTAAGCCTTAATAAATTTTATTTATTTTGGTTATACCTTTGTAACACTCATGAATGTAACCAAATTTTGTCATACTTATAAATACAAGATTTATGGATCTTTAACTATCAAAATTATAGGTTATCATATTTAAATAAATAATATTTTAAATTCACTAATTATTTCAAAAATATTTATAAACACTTTATCAAAATTTTATACTAAAATGGTTTGAAATGAAAGCTTAATAAATTTATAAACATCATAAAAATCATTTCTTGTGAAATCTTTTAAAAATGAATTATTTCTTAACAAAATTTTATTTTACAAAACAATATTATCAAAACTAGAAAATATTATAAAAATCTTATAAATATAACAAAAATCATATTCTTATATTAATATCAGAAAATATCATTAATCATTAATATTCATAATCCTATAAATATAAATATAACTTTTTAAAAAATAAGTTTTTTTTCTTCTTATATAGAGTCATATTAAATAAAACAAAATACTTTTCTTCAAAATAAAATTTTATATTCAAACCTAAAAAAAATCAGTTTATATTCAGAAAAACCAAAATATATAATAAAAATCCAAATCAAACTTAGTAAAATATTGGGATGTTACAAAGATAAAACTGATGCAAACAGTACATGAACGAGACTCTCTCTCTCTCGATCGATCGATCGAGGCACAACACCTTTTTTTTACAAATGGTATAAGCTAACAAATCGCAGTACGAATCTATGATATTGTTTAGATAGGTATGGTAAGCAATTCAAGTTTTCGATTTATACATAGGTTGGGATGAGATAATATTGACTTATGTATTTTTTTTGGAGATGGGACCAATTATTATTTTTATATAGGCTGGACAATAGATGTGTTTTCGTTAAAAGGAAGCTATAATCAGGTGTAGAAAAATAGCACTAGCTTGATATAGCAATCATCCACCAATGCATATAAATGTAGAATTAATATTGTAAATTGACATAAAATCAAGTGTAGGAAAGTAGCTCTCAGATTTATTATATCTTAGTGGCTTAATATGTCCATTTGGCTTAGAGAGCTATTTTACCTTCGGTGGAATTCATGATGACAAATGTACACTGTTATAGGATTAACTCTTCATCACATCCATGGATGTTAACTCAGATTTCGAGTTTGATATGTCATCAAACAAGTGTCAAAACCTCAGTTAATGGCCCGGCCATTAACGTATATGTAGAAAGATTAAGTTTTAGAGTCTTAGTGTAGTTTTCTACCATGATGCAGATTGCTTAATGTTGTTCTTTGTGTTTTGAACCATGGTTAGATGATACAGGGCAGTTGGCGGTGCTTTTTTAAGGGTGATGATTCTCTAGAACTTGGTCTTTGTTGCTGCTGTTGGTGTGGTGAGCTGGGTGTGCTTCTTGTTGATGAATTTTTTTGTTTTGGTCTGCTACCGTTCTGGTGGATCTGGCGCTTGGTTCAAGCTCTGCTTTTTTAGTTTGCAGTTGGTTTGTTATCAGTGATGCGTGTATTGACTATTTTCAGCATTTTAATTTTCTTTTGATTTGTGTTCTTGCGGTTGTTTATTTCATGTTTGGAAGGCCTGGGCTTATCTATATATTTGTTTTTACACTGTAATTTGTATAAACTTTTGTTTTTATTTGTAGTAAAGGTGAGTCTTTGCCAAAACAAAATGGTATAGAATTGTCAGGTCATCGTTTCCTGCTACATAGAAATAAGCTTTATATGTAAGATATTAAATTTGCATCATTATACCTTTTTTGTTATCTTGAAATCGACGTTAACTAATACAGTTTCCTATGAACTAATTGGTGTTCTATCAATATAAATCATTGCATATCATTTCAACGCCAATTGATTTCATGTCTAAAATATTTTCATGTGCGAAAACTAGACATTAACTTTCGCCATAATTAATTTCTTTTCTTTCTTTTGGATAATCCTCATGTAAGCATGTTCCACTAATTTTCATCTCAAATTTAGTTTAATATTCTTATTTCCTTATTTCGTAACAAAAAATATTTTGTGTAGGTAGGTACTCTTTGTTTTTTTTTATTTACATTGATCTACAAGTTGGATTACGACGTACAGTTTGACGGAAATACTCTTTTCGCACACACAATTAGTTTTATTTTATATAATGTCTCCTTTCTTTATTATATAAACATTGCCCAATTAAATGCTAGGAATATTAAAACTATGCAATAAGTATCATGGAAACTGTGTGAGGATTAAGGTTATTTTATAGGTAGTAGTGAGTTGATGATATCACTTTGCACTTTAAAAATATAACGAAATGGTTTATGATTTTAACACATACATAAATTAATGATAATACACTACTTTTAAGAGCGGAGCATAACAAGAAGGCAGCGCTATATCCACTTTAGACTACCACCAAAATCTAGATTGATTATATTATTGTTTCATTCACTATTGATATATCCCAAGTATTAAAAGTAGTATATTGAAATTGGTTTTAACAAGAATGTAGATGTACAAAATCTAAAAAATCAAGTTATTTACCAATAGAATAAACCGAGTCAACAAGTATATAGAATTTGTTAAAGCAAATTCAATCTCAAAAGATAATTCGAAATATGCGGATTTTTCAAGTCGATTGTAATATCTTTGTTAATGATGGGCAACATACTTACATGACGACATGTGGTTTATAGGTTGGTTTTATTCCTCGACATGCTTACCTTCACATATAAAAGCTTGCTTATTGTGAAAATTTTACTTTCATTTTTTTCATGTCAACAAAGTCTTCGACTAGATACTGCATTTAAAGATCTCTACTACACGCCCAAAATTTTGATACTCCAACTACATGACTATATTTTTGAGTGGTTTTCACTAAATTTAATTACACAATACATATAACTGCTGTCCGTGTGCATAGTACGGGTTCGCACTAGTTTATACTAAATCTTAATTCAATTCGCATTCACCCATTCAAGCAAGCACACAAGAGCTTTCAACTAGCTCCCATGATTTTCTCTCTTCATGTCTAGAATTTCGATCAATTTTCCTAAGTCATTTTACGTAACCTAAATCATTGTTCTTCCTCTGTTTTCTAACAACAAATTTCATGCTCTTTTCACACATCATACTTCTCAAAAAAAAAAAAAAAAAAGATTCGCACATGTTTTATTATAACTTAGAAATTTCATCTATTTCTCGATATTTACTTGGTTTACCTATCCTTTAAAAAACTCCAATCGACCTTTCAATAAAAGCATGTCCTTTCATTTGGTCTGTTGTCATTCCGACATAGGCAAGACTATGAAAGCAACCAACTCATTGAATGTTTGAATGCAATAGAACAGAGAAGTGTATTTTATGGGGGAGGAAAGAAAAAAAAATAGTAGATGGAAGGAGGAATATGCAGAAACAAATAAGGCAGTAACATTTTTTGTTTTTTCTTTTGTTTCCATTTCCTGAATATGCAGAAACAATTAGCGCAGTAACATTTTCATCCAATAAGGAGCAAAAAACTTGAGAGAGGGTAAGAACAGTAGGGGTCCTTTCCATAGCATATACGTATTTTATGAAAGATATGGTTGTTATATTTAGATGGAGGAAGTTGAATCCATCGTACAGGGTTAGAAAACTTCTGCCTCAATTACGACAAAAAATGGGCAGAAGGGTATTACCTACTACCAAAAAGATAAAAGGAATTGAGCTTCACAACAATAACTCCCCTCATCCATATATACCTCTGGTCAGATTTACGATATGACTGAACTAAGCAAACATACAATGTGCCTAATAAAGAAAACAGGGAAGAGTGGAGTTGAGGTGGAACGTATTGTCATTTCCACGGAGCTAATACTCATCACACAGATAACCACGAAATTTGAAAAATGAAACAGAAAGGATAATCTAAAAAGGTTGTCAGAGCAGTTGATGGAAGCTAACAGGGAACCCCTCCAATCTTATAGCTTCCATCTACATGGATTACACTCAGTTGGAGCGAGAAAAAAGACACAGCAGAGATACATGCAAGAAGCTAAAGTATGGGAAAAGCCAGTCTTCCAAATAAAGCAAAAGCCAGCATTGGAAAAGATATTTATTGGTGCAGATGTAGTAGGGTTGATGTTTACAGATCAAGATCCATTTGTTATCAAAGAGCAGATATCAAAATTCACTATGGAAAATTCTAAAAATTAGTAACTTATTTAGTTCCATATAATCATTTTTATACCAAGACAAATAAACAAATGAATTCAAATTTTTGACATGAACTAATCATACCATTGCAGGTCCTTGACTATCATTTCTCATCACGTCATCAATAGGAAAATAAAATGTGTATACCGAAGGAGTACAAAAGGTAATCACCATGGTTATAGCAAACTGGTTTTGTGGAGGTGAAAATGAGATATGCAAAAGCAAAAAATATTAAAGAAACTCACATTATCTCCTACTTCATTATCAGGCATGCAGTCTTAGGCATGAACAACGCCTAGCAAAATACCTCACTCACTAAATATACCACCTATTGTATTCTTTCTCTAATGCAGTGGCAAATGTAAAGGGTGACCCTAGAGAAATAAACAATCTAAGAGCAACATCGGTAGGTTTACCATCAACATCCTATTTATAGCGCAAAAGTATATTACATGAATTATGCCAATCGTCCAAAATAAAACATTAATCACAATTGGACTTAAACAGAATTTTAAATAAGCATCATCTGACAAAAATTTCAACAATAAATCGTGTTTTTTATTCAAGATAAATATATACCATTGACTATTGTAATAAACAATTTCAGTTTATATCCAAAACATATAAAGTTATTTTCATTTTTTTCAAGTTGAATATAAATATATAATAAGATGTTGTGTATTGAAGTTGATCATTACTAAATTACTTAATCAAAATTACTAAATACTAAATTAAATGATCCACTGTCACAAAATTAGTATATGTTCCTTTTATTATCTTATTCTTGATCCGGATTTTAACCCCATAATATTTCTCCTTGCTGAAGCATTTTCTAAGATAGATGGCTCTCGATATAAGGAAAAAAATCATTAGGAAATGATCTAGGTTACCGCATTCCAGAAAAGAGGCTCTTACTTAAAAGAAATAGAAAGTATCCATTTCCCCAACCGAAGGCTCTAAGAAAATCTTTCGAAATTGATTTCTCAAAAGAGCAAGCAAGCCATAGAAATTACAGAAGCTGCATTTGAAGGTAATCTTCCTTATGCTATTAGTATAGAACATGCTAGGCCCCAACTTCTGCTCCAGAGGTCTAAAAGACGACTGAATATGGCCTATGAAAGTGTATCAAGGTGAAGCAAATTTCTTTTATAGAATTGTAATTTCAATGTTTGTGCTCACACCATTTTTTCCCATTGTAAACAGATGGTAGAATTATCCGTCGTTCAAAATGAATGGTCGAAAACGAAGGAAATAGTAGTTGTTGCTGAAACAAAAGAAGGGGAGTTTTCGAAACACAAAGCTACCATGCCCTCCATTAAAAAATCGCCAACAGATTCTCAACCATTTCTAATCAAATTTGAAGCCTGGTGATTCCGATCTAACGTAGCAAGATTCGATTTGGAGGCATAATTTTTGAGTTAAAGTGGCGATTTTGCAATTGTAAGTAATAAACTGGTTTTTTGTTGGTAATGATCCTAGGCAATGGATGTTTTACATATTTGGGAAAAGGGGAGGATATAATAAATTTTAGGGCTTTATTTTCGTTACGGCTACAATAAAGAAGAAGAACAAAAATTAGATAACACGTCGTCAAGCAGGAATGGGAAAATTAATCCCGCCTTCTAAAATCTAAATCTGAAATGCAACTGTTTTAGTGGGTTTAGCATAACAGTTGCATTTAGTATTCAAATGTCGCCATATATTGTAACTAAAAGCATAAATTCTTGTAGTGCATGTACGGTATCTCAGATCTTTTTTTTCAAAAAAATTTAATCTAATGATAATTCTTTGCTTTATCTCCTTTCTATTTCATAAGTAGCCTGATGCTCATGCCATAGAAGCTGAAATATTGCAGTCATTTGATTAGAATACATACCCATATATATAATACACACACACACATATGCGTGAGAAGTAAGATGAAGATATTGAAATGGTTGTTGTACTATAACCGCTACTGCACTATCATATAATGTACGATCTATCTCTTACCTTATATGAAAATTGATTTCTTCTTATCATAAGTTTAGTCAATGTTTCAAAGTTATAAACATTGGTAATGGATTTTACAAAACAACTGGTCAACAAGCTATCAAAATTTACATGGAATAAGAAGATATTTCATATAACTAGTTTGCATGTATAATAGATTTAGAGCAAAAAACAAGTTTGTATTTTTCAAAGAGTAAAAGATGAAAATGAAATCAAATGAGGAAGTTTATATCGTATGTCAAGAAATTATATCAGACGACGAGGTCAAATTTAAGGGGGGTCAGGACGAGGGCTGTCAATTTCCTACACGATCCGAAATCCGACCTGAAACTCGCACGGAAATTAGCAGTTTTACCCGAACCGTTCAGTTAGCGGGTCATTTTAGGGTTAACCCGAATTTGACTCGTTTAACGGGTGGGTTTAGGGTTGACACGCTAACCCGATTTTGACCCGCCAAACCCGATTATATGTTGTATGTCTTCCATATTGTTAGTCTTTTATGTATGTTGTTAGTGTTAATATTTTAAGCATGCAGTATTCAGTACGCTTACATATTCTTACGTAAGTTGTTATATTTTACTAATTTATTCTTGTATGTTGTTAGTTATATTTTACTTATAGCAACTGCATATCTTTCATATTGTTAGTCTCTTATCTATGCAGTATGCTCATATATTTTTATGTATGGAGAATGATTTTTTGATAAGGTGATTTCATGCTTTATATATGTGATGCATGTTGGTGATTTTGTAACTTCTTGCATGTTGGTGATTTGTAACTTGCTGCATGTTGGCGATTATATAATAGTGTTGCCTATTGGTGATTTGGCTCTTCTGTTGTTTATATTAGTGGGCAATATTTGTCAATGTGTCAAATAGGTAAACTCGACCCGACCCGTTTAGTTAAATGATTACACGGGTCCGGTCGGGTTAACCCGTTTATAAATGGTTCGGGTCAGGGTTGTGAAAAAATGACCCGTTTAATAAACTAGTTAACTTGATATGTTTATAAATCAACTTGAATCCTACCGACCTGACACAATTCATTGACAGCCCTAGTTGGGACTATGATTTCCAAGCGATCTTGCCAAGTAAGAATTCCAATCAGTAGGCAATGCAAAGATAACAGTTGCCATGGTGATGTGGTGGTTTGAGATAGGCGCAACAATGTTAGGCTATATATGAAATAATGGATTTACTGGACATAGTGTAGAGAATAGTAGATGATATAAGAGCATTCTAATGTGCACACGCACGTACGCTACTACACACCCACAAATATGTGTACGTTTGTATAAGGAGGAAGTTTTGAAGTGTTAGAAAGTTCTTACTAAAAGGCTGCATTTCAAATGTGGTTTTAAATTTGAATGATTTAAAAAAAGTTGAATTTACATTAGCACAAAATTTACTGATTGATCACCAGTGTTGTATATTTGAGCTAGCATATGCACATAATTAGCTATATACAAGGATTTATGTATTTGCTCACATAGTATTTTCTGGTTGTTTGATTAGTTTTTGTTACGATGACAATAATATCATTTGAGCTCATCATTAATTTTGTGTAGTTTCTGAATATAGATTACAACTGATGACATCTTAGTAATGTGTTTTAGCTCCTCAGCTGGAATTTCAGCACTGATGCTATAATTTTTTGCCCCTTTTACTATTTTAATATATATGCTCTTTTACTATTTTACTATTTCGGCACTGACACTATAAATGACCCTTTTACTCTTTCAGCCCTGACAATTATCGTGGTTGAAACTACCCAAACTTCCTCTTACAGGAAAACCCGGATTGAGTTGAGAACAACACGCATCAGAACACAAACAATAGAACATTTCATTGCTATTACCATAATTTACATCATAGTACAAGAATATCTCAGAGTATGAATAAATATTACACAGCAAAAATATCAGAGATTTAAAATACATTGCAGCGGAAATAAAATGTATAAATACAAAGCATAGCGGAAAATAACAACTGAAAGATATATATGGATACAAAGCTTTCCGAATATAGCTCCAGTTGTAATCCAGGATCCTATGAAAAGAAATATCTGCGAAAACCAAAACTACTTACCGCCCATGTGGAAAAATATGGGCACCCAGAGTTTAGGTAGAAACATTAAACACTGAGTCAGTCATGGGACAGCTGTGAGAATTAAAACAGTTATTAAATCTTTACTTTAAAAGTTGGGAAATCATGGGACCACGCTGTATAACACCGAACAGGTTTACTCTACATGAATCTCAGTTTAAAATAAAAAATGCTATCCTTTTTAAAAAAGTGAAGCTATTATCACTACAAGAAAAATCGCATATAGCAGCCGCAAAATCCGCTTCTAATCCGTCGCTAAACAGGCTTTAGCGACGGATTTCCTACATAATGATCTGGTCTGTAAAAACCATGACGGTATTTGTGTCAGATTTTGCGATGGAATTTAGCATAAGTTTTCCGACAGTTTTCCAATTATATTATAAACATAAAATTTTATTTATTAATTTAATTTTAATTTATATACCGACTATTTACCGACAGATAATTAATTTATAATAATTTATTATTTATGCAAAACATCGGTAAAGCCTTGCTAATAAGCAAGGGATTAGCGACAAAATATTTTTTAAATCAAACGTTTCTTGTAGGTAATCCGTCGCTATTCTCTTTCTATTCTGCCAATAAACATTCTTCCATATTTATTGCTTATAGCTTTACCAAATACTATCGTTCAACTATCAATAATAAAATAAATAGCATAACCCAACAAGAAAAAAATAAATAAAGAATGCAATTATGAGTACAATACACAAATTTATTACTATTAAACACAAAATAGTACAATATAATACATGTCATGTACAATCAATGCAATATATATACAATTGTACTCTCAACCGTTAAAAAACCAATGCTCTAAACTAAGCTCCTCTCAATCAAGTTATGGTCAACATCCCAATTTCACTTTCTTTTTTGCCATCACAAAGTAGTCAGCAACAGAAACGTCATCATATACTAGCCCTCACACCAATCATCTCATAACTGAAACAAGCACCTCAAAATTCCATACCTTTCTAAATCAATTCAACCCGTTCGGCATCAGCGCTGCGTCCGACATGTAGATCGTGTATTGGTTCGTTGCTCGTGGCTAGGTGGTGTACTTTTTTGCTCCTGGCCTCTTCATGAACACCCTGCATACCACCCACTCATCCTATAATGAGTTCACAAGATTACATCAGTTATAAGCCAAACTAAATGTTAATTTTGAACCAAAGTGGGTAATTTATTTTCATGTTGAACATATCTCGTTATTTTTGTATGTTAGTTTTGAACCGAAGTTGGTTATGGATTCAGACAATGTCTGTAGTAGTTTGCCGCTGCAAAGAAGACAAGATTTACCAACAGCAGAGTCCCCAATAAGAAAATGTTTGAACAAATAATCCCTGTAATAAAGAGAGCTTGTAAGGTTCTTCCATGAATAAAATGTCAAATATACTATTATAATGGTAAGGATGGGGGATGGACTGATGGGTTCATCTGAACCATTCTAGTGGTAAGGCAGGGATTTAAACCGTTCTCAACAATTTTGATCGTTCGTCTAGTTAACAAAAATACTAGTGTAAATAGCTAAGTACTTAAACACTTCGATTTTGATGTGAAATGTCATGAATTCAAAAAAATTTATATCTAAGTGTCCGATTTTAAAAACCACCTATTGAATAACAGTATACACATTACTTGAAAGCAAGATTACATAGGGGTGCAATGATTTTAAAAACAAACTGTTGAACAACAACATGCACATTACTTGAAAGCCACATTACATAATAGTGCAACTATATCAACTAAGTTTAGGTAACTTAAAAGCCAATATTACATTCAAAAGGTAAAGATTATAGGTTGACTTTCATTTCCAAATGGTTAAAGTACAAGTCTCTTTGCTGATATTTTAAAATGTATTCAAAATAAGCATTGATGTAAAGAAATCTTTTTCATGTTAGTTATTACATGCTATTTACCAATTGACTTTGTATTTCATGTTAGTTATTACGTGCTATTCAAAATACGCATTGATGTAAGTCACTTAAATGATAGATTAATTCTGTATACTTGAATTAAATATCATTATGAGGGTTATCTAACAATGGAGAGTAGATAGCGTTATTTATCTCCATGATTGACACATATAAATCATATGGAAGCACCATGCAACAATTCATTTACCAAACTCCATGTTTGTATATAATTGACAACTATTTGTCGGTTGTAAAAAAACAGAGAAAAAGATAGATTTAAACTCGTACTAACTACGATAATAAACGTACAATTTATTCAGAAGGAAATAGAGAAAAAGATAAATTATGATGCTTAAAATGCAAATACATAAGGCGATGGATCAACCTACAAACTGTAATAACACGTAGTTAAAAACGATTTAATGATACAAATATGTAGAAGATAGAAAAATCGCATATTACTAATCATCTGCTTTTCTTTATTTATCGAGCAGGCTATGCATTCCTTCTGAATCCACATTGTGTCTATTGCACAAATACATTTTGCAATTGGGAAGTAAAGGTACAGAGGCATGTTAAACATGTATATACGCATGTGAGCGTTAACTAACGGTTGTCATAACAGCAATGTAGACACCAGACCAAGCTAGCTGCTACATCAGCTTGTCATCATAGATTTCTTTGTCAGCTTAAGACAATTGTAAAGACAATAAGAAAAGTCCTAAAAACACATGGAGACATTTCTAAAATAACAATTGATCATTGGATTCCAAAATGGGTTATTAGCAAAGATTTTTCCATGCCGACTGATGATGGCATTAGCTGCTCACTATTTTATAGGGTTAATTCGCAATGTTGTTTACAATTCATCATAACGTATCTTCAACAGCTTGTACACACCGGAATTGAAATATTTGCAAATATTTAGAGAAATGGCATCAAAATTTAGAACCAAATATTTTTAGCTTTTAACAAAGCATGATTTTTTTTTTAATTTTTTTCGGTACTTCTATAGTGGTGCATGTAAATAGAAGGAGGTAGTTGGTAACTAATGGATAAATAATCCAAGTTCAATAAACTTAGCTTCTTCCAGCGTTTACCCTTGTCCAGCTCACTACCACAGTTGCGGCGGTGGAAATCTTTTTTATAAATATTACGTGCAAGATAACCACTGTATATTATTCTCTCTATTATATAAAAAGAATACACTGCACATTAGTGTACGTAAATGCATTAAGTCTAAGCTTAATTATATAGACAACCCAACCCATGTATTGAAAAGTAGAAGCAAACGTGTGATTTCTTGTTTTAGCCTTTCATTTCTTGGCAAGTCATCCTTTCTTATATACACACCTCACGTTCTCCTTAAACACAAAGACAAAAATGGGGATCAAGTCAGTAAAGTATGGGAAAGCAAAAAGGTGAAGAAGATGAAAGATGTCGATAACAAAGCTTTGTACAGTGATGAAATCAACTCGTATTTACAAGCATGTAGGATGGATCCCAAAATGAAGACATTCGATACTACACTGCAAATGAGGATGAGTAGAGCCATGTCAAGCTTAACGGCCGGAGTGGAGTCAACAATTCCATAACGGTGAAGATAGGGAAAAAATGAGATGGGGATGTCGTGAAAAATAATAGAGCTGAAAAAGTTATACTAGATACTAAAGTCAATTGTCAAAATGAATTCATTATTAGTTCCACGCCATTGATGTAGAAAAAAGAAATATCCTTTACATATACTAGCCAAAGCAGTGTAAAATAATTGGGAGATATCAAGTTTCAACCCATTTACCTTTGCATGCAAAATCAGTGCCAGTCAAATGAGATATAGCCCCATCTCTGTGGATAAGCGCAAGAGTACATAGGCTTTCCCAACTATAAGTGTAAAACATAAAAACGAATATAACCATTAGACATAATTGTGCATGCAAATAAAAACATTTATAATATTCCTTCAGTTTCACATGTCCTCATAATCAGTAATAGAGTTTTGCAACAAGAGGACATTTGAGGCAGAGGAGCTGGCCGCTATCGACTGCTCCAATCATTGCAGAGCTTATTTGAATGAAAATACCATTAACTATATTCCAGTTTGCAGGTGCCATGATTGCTACAGCGGTCCCACTTGCACTGAATTTGATCAGGGTACCTGCATCACTGATGGTACATTGTAAGCATTACAAGTTTAATTCACAGTTTGCTAACTAAGCAGCATATTGAAAAGAAATTCCAGCAACATAGAAGTAAGAAGACACTGTGAACCTGTCATTTGCTTCCCAGTAAACATTGAAGACTATTTCTTAATTCAAAAGAAATGGTAGACATTAAATCTGAAAACTGAACAAGAACATTCACTAGTACCATTTGATCGCAACTTGCTGACATCCTTAACAATTTTTATCTGTACCAACATGGCGATGCGCTGTTTCTAAGGATGTACTAGATTCCTGAAAGACAAAACATTGCTGTATTAGTATCTCCATGGCACAGCATGAGTTACTTTATTGGCAAAAACTTCATGTCCGAAGAACTGGAGAAACATGTTATACGTCTGCACCAGAAAGTCGGCAATGCTAATGTCACAGGAAGACATATCATGTTTGGTCATATGCAAAAGAGGGATGGTCACATGCAGAAAGGAGAAGAGTGACAGGTTTAGAAGATGACGCCATGGATGCTCTTTTTCGATCATTCGGAAAGAAAAAAGAAAAAAAAAAGAATTAACCTGAAACTCATACAGTCATGCTTTCAAACTTTAAAGCCTACGGCTACAGGAGATGCTCAAACCCACCAATAACCGAAATACTATACTAAATCATTGATTTATACCAAAAATTGATGAAATTCCCATCTTTCCGGATAATAATGATTACAGGCAATACAAATATATTCAAATAAATTAAAACATAATCAAACTGTTAAATTACTAACCGAAGAAGGACTGAAGGAGATTGAAGACAGTATCTGAGTATCGCAATTTGGAATTGGGTCGCGGCCGTCGATCGTAGTTTCTCATTTGGAGTAGGGTTTCGCAAATCGCGATTTGGTGATTTGGATGTATCGCGGTTTTTTAATTTTCCTGTAGAATCGGTTCTAGATGATACCCCTCATTTTTTGGTGCCCTTACCCACTGCTTATGCGGCTTGTGGTAAAAGTCGGGCCTGGATTTGCGATCTGCGATTTGGGAACGATGAAGGTAGAGAGAAAATGTAGTGGTTCGGGGGATCGGTTTTAGATTTAGGTTTGATGCAGAGGGGTAGGCGGTGAAGATGAAATGAGAGCGGGATCTAAAATTTTAGGATGCCGCTTTGTGTTTTTTTTTTTAAGTCATAGGCAGGTTTTCATGCTTTTACGTAGATCTGTGTTTATTAAGTTTTAGGAATTTATAATTAACAATAGGTGGTTTTTTTTAATAAACACTAAAATATATAGTTACAAAACTTATATTTCTATTTTTTTCTAACATTTTTGAATTCTACAAAAATTTGAATATTACATGTAATTTAAAATTATCTAAAACTTCGATTTTTTTTTTCAATATTAAATTAGATTTTGATTTTAGTATTAATAATCATTTGTAAAAAATATTTTTATTCCAACCGGTAAAAAAAATGAAGTCTATTAAAGTTTGTTTATTGAAACTAGAGGAAACTCATTGTTCTTAAAAATACGTTTGTTACAACTTTATATTTATTTCAAAATTATGAGAACTTCAAAAGTTTATATTTAAACTTTATATTTATTTTAGAAAATATGGAAGTTTTAATTTTTTGAATTAATATGATTAAACATAATTATCAATTATAATTATTGAATTTTAGACACTTGATAATAAATTTTACTTGTTAGTTATTAAAACTTATTAATCATTGATTATTAGAAATTACTTATTAATCTATATTATTAATTATTATTACTTCTTAATTATTTAGTAATTTTTAATATTAATTATTTAAAATTTATTTTTACTTATAAATTACTTAGTAAAAACATAAAAGTAAAACATTTTATAAAGAATAAGCATACCAATCCCTTGCAAATCCCTTGAAAACCTGTTGCAAAATAGCGTCAAAAAATACATGACGGTAAACTGTCCCAAATTGCAACGGAATTCAGCGACGAAAATATGACGATGCTAAACCGTTGCAATTTGCTATGGTTTAGCGACAGAAAAAAGAAATTGATGGTAATATTTTAAAATAAGTTGAAGTAAAATTCCTAAATAATATCCCTTACAGATTGCTCGAAAATCCGTCGCTAATTTGCGACGAAAATTTCCGCTGCTAAAAATCTGTCGCTATTTGCGGTTTTTCTTGTAGTGTATAAGACTCAGGTCCCATCACACAAAGCAACGCAAGCGGGAGGATAGAGTTTTACCTTATAATGGCCAAATATGCTTGATATGTATAAAACAAAACCCATTTGATTTTACTATAGGTGTATAGTGTCAAAAACAACTTCAAATATAAATGTATCAATCATTGATGGCATGAGCGCCCTATCCCACTATATCGCCATATAGGTTTACAACTAAAGCCGAAAAATATCGTATTGGAAATTGGATTCCATCTATGAGTCGAGGCAAGGGATCGTTCTCACCGATTCGAGACACTCTAGCCCGTGCCTCAGGATACAGCCGCAACCACCCTTGGATATTCAGGGCTGGTCCACACTTATGTTAGTGGATTGGTAATTCCTGAACAATACGTTTCCCTACCCTATAGGGCATAAAATCTGGTCAGTACGTCGACCATATTCAGAGCCACTAGGGATTCAAATACGAGGCGCCTCGCTATCCATCATTCACATAAGTAAAAATGTCTGTGCTCCGTACTATGACACCATCTCTAGCTAGAAAGAAACGCACGCACTCCCTGCAATCACTATCCCATTTTTGACTCATACCGGGTGTGAGGCTCGCAAATTAACGCTATACACAAAGCTATACTAATTAAAGTCGTGCTTTGATCATCAACCACAAAACTTTGCTTTTCAACAAAAGCCTTGATCATTTGCATCTCGGCATGCCACACTGAAAATTCATGCCATGCAATTGATGTCTATTAATATATAACATCTAAACTCGTACGTCTCAGAGAAGAGTGTTAATCAAGAAAATAATTTCTCCGCCACCAAACAGATATATATTTAATAGAAATCATTCAACATAGAATGAAATCCAATGTCAAACACACGTCCATTTACAAGTCCGTTCTGGGTCTGAACGAATTCGAAGGCACCTTATTCCTCGTCCTATATGTCCAATACAGGAGAGAGGTCCTCGCATATCCGGTCGATCTCCAAGTACGTCTGGACGATCACCACTTATTACCTTGTCTTGGGTGTACAACTCAATCAAGACATCAGTAATCATCCATACGATGTGAAGATCTCCGGTCTTCAACCACCATTTTCATCGTCGACTTTTATTCGTCATATCAGTTATTTAGAATGGGATAAACCCGGTTTTTTCGAATAACTCGCGTATTTTATAATCAATAGTCAAGTTCTCTAAAAACACATCATACGCCTCATTCCAATCCAGAATATTCTTTTATTCAAATATTCTTTTCCCAATTTAAACCAAATTAAGGTTTTCCAAACTAGTCGGGATTAGCGAACCTGACCGAAGTACTCATTTGTTTATTTCCCCAATCCCAACCTATTCGTCCCATGGAGCAAAACTGGTAAAACTCCATATCTAACACCACGGTGTTATCGGTAAAATTAACTAACGTTTCCCATTCAAATCTAATTAAAGATTTAACTATCGCCTAGAGTAAAACTGGTGGTACTCCATTCTCAATCATTTCCCAAATTTGATAATATAAATTATCACATTCACATTTCAATCTAATTAAAGATTCATTAAAACTCCACTTAGTTTTAATCTTCCCAAAAATCGTTATTAAATGATTATTTAACTTTGGAAAATCAAACATGTTGCATCGATAATCTACACCATACCTGAAACAACCAAAACTTGCCCTTACGGGAAAGCCCGTATTGAGTTGAGAACCCGACAAATCAGAACCCAAACGACGGAACATTTCATTGCTTATTATAACAATTACATCAGAGTATGAATAAATAATATACACCAGAAAATATCAGAGATTTAAATTACATTTAAATACATAGCAGCGGAAAAATAATACATAACACAACTGAAACAAATACACGGATACAGAGCGTTCCAAATAAAGCTCCAGCTATAACTCAGGATCCTGTATAAAGAAATATTTGCAAAACCGAAACTACTAACTGCCCGTGTGGAAAATAGGGGCACCCAGAGTTTAGGTTATAACAATAAACTCCAGGTCAGTCATGGGACTGGTGTGAGAACTAAAACAGTTATTAAGTTGACTTTTAATTAGGTAAATCAAGGGACCACGCCTTATAACACGGAACGAGTTTACCCCCAAGAATACAAGTGCATAAAACAAACAGCGCAATGCTAATTGAAGAAAATGAAGCTACTTTAAGACTCAGGTCCCATCACACAATGCAACGCAAGCCGAAGGATAGAGTTTTACCTTATAATTGCCAAGTAATGCTTGGTACATGAAATTTTATATTTTATTATTACTAAAATGAAGAAATAAACTTCAAATATAAATGTACCAATCATAGGCAGCATGGGTACCATCTATCATGTCGCCATACTAGTTCTACAGTTAAAACTGGAATGTCACGTATTGGAAATTGGATTTCTGTCATGTGTCAAGGCATGGGATGTACTCCTTACCGCTTTGAGACACTCTAGCAAATATCTCGGGACTACACACTCTGAGCAACCCTTGGATCATGCAGGGCTAGTCCTCTCTTACGTTTGAGGATTGGCAATTCCTGAAAACACATTTCCCGGTCCTATAGGACCTATCCATCGGCTTCGTAGTAGCCGATATATCCGAGGCGCCTCACTATCCATCATCCACATAGGTAAAAGTATAATAAATGTCTGGGCTCCATACCATGACACCACCCATAGCTAAAAGGAAACGTCATACAGTCCCTGCTGTCCCTTATCCCGTTTTTGACCCATACCGAGGTGTGAGGCTCGCGAATTAATGTTATACACAAAGCTATGCCCTTTAAGGTCGTGCTTTGATCATCAACCGCAAGACTTTTCTTTTCAACAGAAGCCTCGGTCATTTGCATCTCAGCATGCCACACTGACAATTCACGCCATGCAACAAATGTCTATCGATATATAACCTCTGAGCTCGTACGTCCCAGAGAAGGGTGTTAAGAAAGAGAATAAATTCTCCGCCACCAAACAGATATATATTTAATAGAGATCAATCAACACAGAATAAAATCCAACGTCAAACACACATCCATTTACTAGTTCGTTCTGTGTATGAACGAAATCGGAGGCACTTTATTCCTCATCCCATACGTCCAATACAAGAGATAGGTCCTCGCATATCCGGTCGATCTCCATGTACTTCTAGACGATCACCACTTATTACCTTGTCTTGGGTGTACAGCCTAATAAAGACATCAGTAATCATCCAAACGATGTGAAGACCTCCGGTCTTCAACCACCGTCTTCATCGTCGACTTATCGTCGAACCAGTCATTCAGAATGGGTCTAAACCCGGCTTTTCCGAATAGCTCGTGTATTTTATAAACAAGTGCTATAAAAACACAACATATGCCTCATTCCAATTCTGAATATTCTTTTATTCAAATATTCATATCCTTTGGGAAAGGTTCCCATTAATTTTATCAAAGATAAATTCTTTAAATTTATTCTTTTACCTCCCTTTGGATATCAATTCTAAACCAAACTAAGGTTTATCAACTAATCGAGATTAGCGAACCTTACCGAAGTAATCATTTGTTATATTTCCCAATCCCAACCTATTCATCCCATGAGCAAAACTGTTAATACTCCATATTTAACACCACGGTGTTATTGGAAAATTTAATTACCATTTCACGTTCAAATCTAATTAAAGATTTAACCATCGCTTGGAGCAAAACTGGTGGTACTCCATTCTGGATCGTTTCCCAAATTTGATAATTTAAATTATCACATTCTCATTTCAATCTAATTAAAAATTCATTAAAACTTCACTTAGTTTTAATCTTCCCAAAAATCAATATTAATGATTATTTAACTTTCGGAAATTAAACATGCCACATTGTCAATCTATACCGTACTATTGATTCCTGCCTATATATAACCTCTATGATCATACGTCTTAGAGAAGGGTGCTAAGCAAGAGAATAAATTCTCCGCCACCAAACAAATATATATTTAGCAGAGATCAACCATACAGTTTGAAGTACAAGGATAGACATGTAATCCTGTCTTTAACTGGGTTAAAGAACTAATGTCATTTAAAACACAGTTCATGAGAAACCCAAAATCACATTCCATTAATTATGGAATCTTCATGGAAAACAGATCAATGTATAATCGATATCAATTTCCGTATCCGACTAATAATATAAATGGAATAACGACAAAGCCTTTTAAATTCCATATGTATTAAGAGTCCTCCACCATAGAAGCTCACTTCGATTATTACCAAATCGAATTCCATTCCATTCCAATTGATTTTATTAAATTGAAAAACTTTACTTTGGAAAATTCCTTTAAATCGTAGTAAAAGATTTATATACTCCAAAACACATTTCACTATTAATCGGGTTAAAGAACAAGTGTTACTTAAAACACAATTCACGATAAATCCAAAAATCCAATTTCAATTAAATATTAATTAATTGGAAAACTTCATTAAATCTTAGTTAAAAGATTTATTCTTTTCACACGGGGTTTAAGAACAGTGTTATTTAAGACACCATTCTCGACAAACCCAAAATCCAATTTGATATTAAATATAAGGCTCTGAATAGAAATTATATCGGCTTATATTCAATACCAAATTTAGAAACCAATGGACTCTGTATTGGGAATAACGATATCTGTATCTTCCAAATTCTCATAACAATATCCGTATAATCACGGAATCCAATACCGAATATTCCGAAGATTATTTCCATTCCTAACCATTCCAGTTTATTTATTGGAAAATTCTGGTTATTTTAAACCCATTTCAAATCCAACTTATTTATTTAAAAATATTAGATTATTATTCTAGTTAATAACAAGTTCATTTTGATAAAAATATATTTTTATCTTTCCAAATGTGGAATTTTTCATCCTAATTCTTTCCACATCATTTATTATAATTTTACACAAATTATTAATATTTTCAATAATTTTATTAAGGCCCCTTTCATTCGAATTCCATAGACGGTCATCGAACTGCACTTATAGCGACCTTTTCCAAATTTGATTTGGACATAATTCCAAATCCAACCGTTAGATTTCAAATCTCTTATATTCGTTAGAAAGAACTTTTCGATACGAACCCAACGGTACCGGTTTTGGGAGAATCCGATGGTCGGATCCCCCGTAATATCAATTCGAAGTCAATGGTCGAAATTTGCGAACGGCCGCGGTGCGTTCTTTTCAGGCCATTATATTATATATATATATTCCGTCAATTTCCATTTAAAACGTATTTTATAAATTCATTTTAAAACGATTCAAACTCCATTTCAATTTTAAATCAAAATTGAATACTCCTTATCATTATAATATTCAAATGATAATATTTTCAAAATGTCAGATTTTGAAATCATTTCCTTTTTCGATAATTGTTATAAAAATGAATAAAATCGATATAAATGTCGTTCACATTAAAATGGCGCATATCTAATCAACACGGCTTCACATATTTAAATATTTTCGTGTCCATCCAAAATCAGACATCAAATTCACATTTTAATCCTTCAGTGAATATTAAAATATTCGTTATTTTAAAATATTCTGTAACGACCTGGGGATTTTTGACTCCGAAAATCGACACAAATACTAATGTCGACTATTCAGACATCGGAAATACCGGATAGTTAATAGAAAGAAGTTAAAGGGTGAGAACAGATAAGATAGAAAATTAGAAGAGGAAAAGAAGAAGAACACAACATCAGAGTAACACTAATCTCAAAGCGGAGCGAATAAAATATAGTATACAAAATAACATTGAAGCACAAATCTGTATTTGTATATTAGAGTACAACACCTACATCACAACGGAAATAAACAATAGCTATAAAATGCTGTTGAAGCCTCCTGCTCCAAGCTCCATCTAGTGTATCTGTAAATCCCGACTACTTGACTACCGGTACAAATTTGGGCACCCAAGAGTTTAGAGAAAACAAAACAAAATAAACTCTGGATCAGTCATGGGACTGGTGTGAGTTAACTCCAACCATTTTGTTTAACTTTTCAAAATCCTTTTTAAAGAAATGATAATCGTAAGACCAATCCACACATAAACACGGATGGTTTTTACCTTACGATAACCCAAAACATTTCAAAATCAATACTTTGCTGATATTATAATAATGTCTAATTACAAATAATTAACAATCTAGTAGAATGCTTGCATCTCATGCTCCACATATGTACAACGTTTTAAATCTCGGATATCAGTCGCGTTTTGTCTCGGGAATTTTATACACTCGGTTTCGTATCGGGGGGGGGGGGGGGGTCTCGGACGAGATGAGTCTAACTCAGGAGTTCATCTCGGATTTTCATCTCAGTTCTGAAAGTTCATATCGGAACAATCTCGGGGTACATGATATGCTAAAAATGATATTTTAACAAAATGGTTCTTGCGAATGCTATTAGAAACATAGTAACTTAAAATTAAAATGCAAAATAACTTTATTATTCTTTATTTTGCGAAAGATCATTCATACTCTAAGTTGTAATATGCTTAAAACAGAAATACTGTTAGATAGGAAACATTAAAAGGATCCAAAATATTAAAAAAATTCAGCATAAATAGACCATAAAATACATAATTTCATAAGTAACATGTATGTAAAAAGGGGAATATGAAAATCATATGCATTGTAAAACATATACGAACATACAATATAGACATTTAACATGAAAAATGTAAAAGAACAGAAGATTGATATGGCTAGATTTGAGTTTTTTAATTATAGTTCTAGTTCAGGCACAAATTTAAGTTTTAACCAAAAAAACTAAGATCTCGAACGATATTCCAGTATTTTGTCTCGGTCGATATATCGTTCGATATTGCAATATCTCGGTTGATATATTCGAAAGGAGATTTAGAGTGATATTTGCTGTTTTGTTTCGGAAAGAGCCCAAAACGAGATCTCGGAGGAGATCTCGGGCGATATTTGCGAGATTTGAAACAATGCATATATATTGTATACAATCAAAACCGCAGGCGCTTATTGGAGATTGGATTCTGACTATGACAAGGTATGGGACCACCTGCCGATAATGTATCTTTAGAGAGGAAAACACTGAGTTCAGCAAGAACATCTTGCAACCCGGCCCACACATGACCGACCACTCATTTCTCTTGAGTGTATCGAATATATTGTCACCTACGGTTGCTAGCAACATTGTAACACCCGTGAATTCTATGACTGTGAAACTCACAAATTAAAGTATAATTAATTTCAAATCAAAGAACTAAGGGAAACGGGATACGCCATTGCGTTCGTCTCGGAAAAATACGCGAAATAGAGTCCGAGTTTTCGAAAAACGGATATCGTATGAAGAAGTTATGGACGAACGAAGTTGGGCGAAAAACCGAAAAAAAGGGCCAGAATGCACTGGCGCACTTGGGAAGTGCGCCAGAACAAAAATGAACTGGCGCACCTGTGAAGTGCGCCAGTACATTTTTGACCTGGCGCACCTGCCAAGTGCGCCCAGGTCAAAAATGACCTGCTGGCCAGGTCTGGTCTAGCCCTGGCTGGCCAGGTCGGTGTGTGGTCGAATTTCTGTGGTCTGCTTTGTCATTAGGGCTAGGTGGCGGGTTTTTATTGGTCTCTCTTCCTAATGAATGGCTACGATCTAACCTAGCAACATCAATGGTCCTAATCAATTCCTAACCTCTATATAAACAACCCTAGACTAAACCCTAATCTATTCATTCAAAATAAGATTATAGCCGCCATGTTGCTGAGGAACGACAAAGAGTAGCCGCCGACTAGAGAGAGTTAGGAAGAAAGTTCTAAAGCCTAAAGCAATTCAAGCAACCTAAAGCTAATCAATTCAACAAAGGAATCGTGTCTCTTAATTAGAGAATTCGCCGCAACCATTGTAAGTAGAGTATTACTTTGGTATAATAAACAACTGTGTTGATGTGTATGCTTGAATTGTGGCAATGGAAGTAATTCATGTTTGTGCAAAATTATGTTATTCATTATAAAGAACTACATGCGGTAGTTCTATGCAAATATACGTTTGGAATATTGCGCAAATTATGTAATCTATGTTGAAGCTACATGTATGTAGTTGAGTGAAATTTATGCAAGTTTGGGGCTTTGTTATTATGTCGTCATGATGTATATTTTGTGCATAAATCGTTTTGCAAGCAATTGAGACAAGTTTGATTGTTATAGTTCATATGAAACTATGTTGGAATTTTGACACCTTAATCCATGTATTAAGTCATGCTTATGAATATGGCTAGGCTATGAATGATATTTGGCATAATTGAAATCTATGATTAAGTCTATCTTGTTTAAAAGAATTATATGATGACATATGTGGGACATGGCTAGGTTAGACTCAAAAATCCCTTTTTGCAAGTTTAAAGCAAACACCATGATTAGGAATATTTATGCATAAGTATATTTATGCTAGAAGTATTTATGCCATGCTTATGTTTGACATTATGCCATGTTTATGCTAGGAATATTTATGACATGCTTATGTTTGACATTATGCCTAAATAAGAGTATAGGTTCATGTTGTAGTTAAACCTATGCAAGTTCACATGCTTTGATTTATGTCACCTATGTTGCCACTATGCAAGTACACCAATTTCTATTTTGTATTTCCAACGTCGTATTGCAAGTTCATGCGCTCACCTTCCCCTCTTTGTGTATACGCCATAAGCCTCCCCTTTTCGCATGACTAAATTGGGCTTTAAAAGGCTAAGCCCAATATATATATAAACGGACGTGTAAAACGGGGGAAAATAACGTTGGGTTAAAAATAAATTAATGAATGAAAATATAAAATAGAAGGGCCCTAAATTCAAGTATGGGTTGGGCCCGTGATTGGTGTAATCTTTACACCATTAACTTAATAATGGGCCGCAAATATTTACATATAAATAAAGAAGAATGACAAGATATGTAAATGTAGAATATACGATGTGTTTAACCCGAGGTTGGATTGAGTTGTGATGTAAACCTGCCCGGAACCGCCCGGCTGTCCAGTAGTCACAACAATACCTATCCAATGTGGGAGGTTAAACATGGAGCCCAGCAAGGACCCGAGGTTAGACTGAGTTGTGGCGTAAGACTGCCCGGAACCAACCGGCAACAGGCAGCCACAACAATACCTGTCTAATGTGAGAGGTCAGGGCCTTAATAAGACAATTAAGGCTGAGTCAGGATTGTTAGGATTAAGTGGACTAAAAACTTAATCAAAATGGAACATGCTAAACTAAACGGACTGGTGGGGGTTAGGTAGGAAACACTTAACCAACTTAGCATGTTGGCTAGAGATAGAAAACCTAGTAACGGGGGACCCTTTTCAGCAGTAACCCTAAAAGGTGTATCATGATACCCTGAAACTAGGCAGGGTGGGGCACGATTACTGGGCTGATTGTAAGAGGTCAAAGCGACGGCGGTGGTGTAGCAGTATAGGTTCTAACGGAGTGCGGGCGTGCACACACTCCGGCGCAGAAAAATAAGGCACTGGACACCAGTAGCATACCTGTGCACTCTAAGGTTGTGTCGGGTTGCCACTATGGGACTTGATACACCCCATGGTGGGACCAGCATAGGTAACTACAGACATCGGGGGCCGTAAGACACATGTAACTATGCGAGTAGGAGCCGATCATCATTGAATGGATCACATCACCCTGATTATGGGGTGCAAATTGGAAACTAGTTTATATGGGTTCAGAGATTAACATGGGGTACGATAGCATATTTGACCCTAGATAACTTAACCAAGTTCATAGTGTTTGCCCACTTCCTGTTTTACTTATCATACCCAGTTCTTTATTCATAGACAAAGTAGTACTAGACTTACTCTGGCTTTATGTCTGACTCTATTTTTCTTTCGTCTTCTTTCTTCCGTTTCCCTCCCCCCCCAGGTCCTCAGGGAGGGAACACAGCAGCTTGACCAGCCTCAACATCCAGCTTGAAGAAGAGAAATGTATTGCTTGGACTTTCTTGTTTTGAACTATGGCTTTGGACAATCCACCAAGGGGCTTTTGCAGTTTATCTATGTTTTATTTATGCTTCTTTAAATAATGTACTCAAGACAGATTATGAAAGTGTTATGTTATGTTTTTGGAAAGGATGTTGTTGTAACACGTATTTGACTTAATGAAATAAAGTTTGTTGTTCTTCCGCTGTTTTACAAATATGTGTTCTTATAATCTGTCTTGTATATCTGTGACTTGTACTTATAAACCTCCACCAAAATTAGGGCATTCCCTTTGAGAGTGACCCTAACGGAGGTGGGGTGTTTCACTTGGTATCAGAGCATAGGTTTACCAGATAAGATAAAAAGTTTTGAAAAATTATTTTCAAAAAGGGAATTTAAAGAAGCATTTTTAAAAGAAAAATATCATTTTATTTTTTTAAAAAGGCAAATTCCACTCCCCAAAGCCATAGGAACTATCTCTTATCCTTCGTTTTGAATCTATCCTTTTTGTTTCAGCATGTCCCAAGATCTTAACTTGCCTGAAGGGGTGCCAATACCTGGTTGGTTTAGACGGTTCTTAGAAGCAAGGGCCACTCAGCCAGGTCCTACCGTTCCTCCTCCCTCAGCTGAAGAAAATCATCCAGCTGCAGCAGCACCTTTTCCTCCACCTCCTCCGCGGGGAAACGCATTCGCTAAGATATGTAAAGATTTTAAAGCCATGGGAGGAAGGGATTTCCATGGAACTGAGTCCTTCGTAGCAGCTAGGAATTGGCTGAAAGAAACTGAAAACCTATTCATCATCTTTGAGGTAGAGGATAGACAAAAAGTACAGTTGGCAGTGTGGCTATTGAAGGGTGAGGCTTCCTACTGGTGGGAAGTCACTAATGCTGAAAGACCAGTGGAGACATGGGAGGACTTTAGGGCAAGGTTTGAGACCAAATTTCTCTCAGATGCAGAAAGGAGTTTGCAGTTGGAAAAATTCTTATTTCTTAAACAAGGGGACAAGACAGTCAGAGAATATGTGAATCAGTTCGATGAGCTGGCTAGGTTTGGGCTTGACCTAGTCAATACCCCGCACAAGAAGGCTCTCCGTTTTGTCAAAGAGTTAAATGAGCCATTACACAGTTTGGCCATGACCCATATACCCATGGGAGCCACGTATGAAAGATTGGTGCAAATGGCATTGCTGAATGAGGAGGATAAGGGCAAGAAGGAGACGAAGGCAGAAAGCTCTCAAGGGAAGAAAGAGGGTTTGCAGCCCAAGAAGACAGACTTTAAGAAGGGTGGGGAAGGCAACAAAGAGAAGAGGACGTGTAATTTTTGTGGCAAAGTGGGGCACTTAGTAAAGGACTGCCGGAAAAAGAAGGCCAAGGAGAATGGTGGGTGCTTTTCATGCGGTCAGACAGGCCACAGGGCTAGGGACTGCCCAAGGAAACGAGGACAGGGGCAGGGCGCTGGATCCACCCCAGGGGCACAGGTTCATGTGCTAGAAGCTCCACCATTGCAACAGCGAGGTACAAACACTTCTGTAGAAAGTGTAGTTTATCTTTATGATCACCCCGTTCGCACTTTATTTGATTCTGGCGCATCACACTCCTTTATCTCGTCTGCTTTAGTAGAATCTCTGCACCTAAAAACTAGTATGGTAGAGGACCCCTTAATTGTTTCAAACCCAATTGGGGGCCCAGCTCATTTGTCTATGATCTGTGTGGGATTGAAAATCTCTATTCTAAGCGTAGAATTTCAATGTAGTGCCTTTGTTTTGGGCTTTTCGGGGTATGGTTTGATTTTGGGTATGGATTGGCTATCCAGTAATGGGGCCATCCTTGATTGTGAGAAAAGGGTTGTTAGGCTCCTAACCCAGCTCGGTAATACTTTGGAAATTTCTTGTAATCCCTCGTATGCGGTTATGCTTAGTTATCTTGAATCGCTAGATGCCTCTGTTGAAAATTTGCAATCAGTTAGAGTGGTCCGGGAATATCCGGATGTCTTTGAAGAGGTGAAGGGCTTGCCTCCGAAGCGGGAAATAGACTTCCGCATATATCTTGTAGATAATGCAAAGCCCGTTGCGTTGCCCGTTAGACATATGGCTCCACGAGAAAGGAAAGAGCTCAGTAAATAGATTAAAGAGCTTCTAGAAAAGGGGTTCATTAGTAGGAGCATTTCAGAATAGGGCGCTCCAGTAGTGTTCGCCACTAAGGCTGAAGGTTCATTTCGCTGATGCATGAGTTGCAAAGAATCACCTTAGTAAGTACATTTGGCAACATAGTTGACATTTGTTTATTTTCAAGAGATAATTCATCTATGTGGAATACCTTCAAGTAAGTGAACAAGATCCAAGATTCACTAATGAATTTTGGAGAGCTTGCATGGAACCATGAGTACGTAGTTAAGGCTTGAGCCAAGTATACTAGAAGGAGAATAAGTGAAAGAGGAACGAGAGGCAAGGGTTCCAACTCATATTTTGGAAACAAGGATTAAGAAGCTACGAAGTTGTGAAGTTATAGACGGACAAAGCATAATGGAGTTAAGCTCAAGGAAGTGCGACTTAGAAGATTGAAGACTAGATTCGTGCATCGTATCTCTTCTTAAGAGTATATCCTTGATTCCTCTCTTCCTGTAGAGCTTACTTGCATGGTATCTTTTCTGTATATCCTCTCGGTCTCATTCTCAGTCCAATTTCTGTTGCAAACCACATAGGGAGTATGACTCATCTGTTAGTAACACATGTTGGGGCTCGAGGGTGTTCATCGGTTTGACTAAAGTTTTCGGGTTTTATAGGATACAGATTGGTCTTAGGAAGGGACTCCCTTATGACCTAAAAGGAGTCCATCATGCTTAGTTGCCTAGAATCATATATGGTGGTTGGGTTGAGTAACTCTTTGGGTGTCAGTCTGATGTTGATTTCGGTCTTCGGGGCTGATGCTTAGGGAGTTCTTCTCCTAATCAATATATATGTGGCATAGGTTTTCAGTTTTGACATTGCCTAATGGGCACAAAGTTTTTACTTCGACTATACCTTTAGATAGGAAAAATTGGGAAAATGGCCTATAGAAGTTGGCTGGAGTCCACAACGTTTTTCACGTTTCACATCTCCGAAAATGTCTACATGAGTCTGCTGAAGTGGTAGAGCCAAACATCCTCGAAGAAGCCGAAGTGGAATGCGAAGCAACCATAAGAAAAGTTCCAACCCGCATATTAGGAACGGAAGTGAAGAAGCTACGCAACCGCGAAGTCAAGCTCGTCAAAGTCCAGTGGAGCGACGCCGAGGGAGACGCGACTTGGGAAACTGAAGCTAGAATCCGTACAGCCTACCCTTTTCTGTTCGAGGGTACACCCTTGATCTTTCTCTTTCCTTAAGTTGCGCTTTTATCTATCTTTTTAGGTATATTTCCTCGACCGTATCTTTTAGATAGAATCTTTTTGGATGGAAACATGTAGTTGAAACATGTTATGGATGATGGTTGCAAGTGGTTTCAAGTGATTGCTAGTGGTTGCTCGTGGTTGCATATACACACACAATCTAGGTTTTAGATCGGCTCAGTCACTTCATATTGCATATGCATATATGTTTGCACTCGTATATGGTTGAACTTTAATGTGTTGTCATGTGGATGCTGCATTTGTATTGAATGATTGTGCACTCATGTAGAATCAAGAATAGGAAAATTTGCATACATAATGGATTCATGGCACTTACATAATTCGCATTAAGGAGGTCAACTGAATCAGTAGACCGCCTGATTTTGCATTAGATAAGTTCATGTACACACACACTTTGCATATGATCATGAAGCATTAGAAGTCTTTTAAGGACAATGGATGCTCGTGTTTGATGGATGAGTAGATGGATGATTGGATGTTAGGATATACATTCCTCCTAACTTGAAGATTTCGGGGACGAAATCCTTTTAAGTGGGGGAGAATGTAACACCCGTGAATTCTATGACTGTGAAACTCACAAATTAAAGTATAATTAATTTCAAATCAAAGAACTAAGGGAAACGGGATACGCCATTGCGTTCGTCTCGGAAAAATACGCGAAATAGAGTCCGAGTTTTCGAAAAATGGATATCGTATGAAGAAGTTATGGACGAACGAAGTTGGGCGAAAAACCGAAAAAAAGGGCCAGAATGCACTGGCGCACTTGGGAAGTGCGCCAGAACAAAAATGAACTGGCGCACCTGTGAAGTGCGCCAGTACATTTTTGACCTGGCGCACCTGCCAAGTGCGCCCAGGTCAAAAATGACCTGCTGGCCAGGTCTGGTCTAGCCCTGGCTGGCCAGGTCGGTGTGTGGTCGAATTTCTGTGGTCTGCTTTGTCATTAGGGCTAGGTGGCGGGTTTTTATTGGTCTCTCTTCCTAATGAATGGCTACGATCTAACCTAGCAACATCAATGGTCCTAATCAATTCCTAACCTCTATATAAACAACCCTAGACTAAACCCTAATCTATTCATTCAAAATAAGATTATAGCCGCCATGTTGCTGAGGAACGACAAAGAGTAGCCGCCGACTAGAGAGAGTTAGGAAGAAAGTTCTAAAGCCTAAAGCAATTCAAGCAACCTAAAGCCAATCAATTCAACAAAGGAATCGTGTCTCTTAATTAGAGAATTCGCCGCAACCATTGTAAGTAGAGTATTACTTTGGTATAATAAACAACTGTGTTGATGTGTATGCTTGAATTGTGGCAATGGAAGTAATTCATGTTTGTGCAAAATTATGTTATTCATTATAAAGAACTACATGCGGTAGTTCTATGCAAATATACGTTTGGAATATTGCACAAATTATGTAATCTATGTTGAAGCTACATGTATGTAGTTGAGTGAAATTTATGCAAGTTTGGGGCTTTGTTATTATGTCGTCATGATGTATATTTTGTGCATAAATCGTTTTGCAAGCAATTGAGACAAGTTTGATTGTTATAGTTCATATGAAACTATGTTGGAATTTTGACACCTTAATCCATGTATTAAGTCATGCTTATGAATATGGCTAGGCTATGAATGATATTTGGCATAATTGAAATCTATGATTAAGTCTATCTTGTTTAAAAGAATTATATGATGACATATGTGGGACATGGCTAGGTTAGACTCAAAAATCCCTTTTTGCAAGTTTAAAGCAAACACCATGATTAGGAATATTTATGCATAAGTATATTTATGCTAGAAGTATTTATGCCATGCTTATGTTTGACATTATGCCATGTTTATGCTAGGAATATTTATGACATGCTTATGTTTGACATTATGCCTAAATAAGAGTATAGGTTCATGTTGTAGTTAAACCTATGCAAGTTCACATGCTTTGATTTATGTCACCTATGTTGCCACTATGCAAGTACACCAATTTCTATTTTGTATTTCCAACGTCGTATTGCAAGTTCATGCGCTCACCTTCCCCTCTTTGTGTATACGCCATAAGCCTCCCCTTTTCGCATGACTAAATTGGGCTTTAAAAGGCTAAGCCCAATATATATATAAACGGACGTGTAAAACGGGGGAAAATAACGTTGGGTTAAAAATAAATTAATGAATGAAAATATAAAATAGAAGGGCCCTAAATTCAAGTATGGGTTGGGCCCGTGATTGGTGTAATCTTTACACCATTAACTTAATAATGGGCCGCAAATATTTACATATAAATAAAGAAGAATGACAAGATATGTAAATGTAGAATATACGATGTGTTTAACCCGAGGTTGGATTGAGTTGTGATGTAAACCTGCCCGGAACCGCCCAGCTGTCCAGTAGTCACAACAATACCTATCCAATGTGGGAGGTTAAACATGGAGCCCAGCAAGGACCCGAGGTTAGACTGAGTTGTGGCGTAAGACTGCCCGGAACCAACCGGCAACAGGCAGCCACAACAATACCTGTCTAATGTGAGAGGTCAAGGCCTTAATAAGACAATTAAGGCTGAGTCAGGATTGTTAGGATAAAGTGGACTAAAAACTTAATCAAAATGGAACATGCTAAACTAAACGGACTGGTGGGGGTTAGGTAGGAAACACTTAACCAACTTAGCATGTTGGCTAGAGATAGAAAACCTAGTAACGGGGGACCCTTTTCAGCAGTAACCCTAAAAGGTGTATCATGATACCCTGAAACTAGGCAGGGTGGGGCACGATTACTGGGCTGATTGTAAGAGGTCAAAGCGACGGCGGTGGTGTAGCAGTGTAGGTTCTAACGGAGTGCGGGCGTGCACACACTCCGGCGCAGAAAAATAAGGCACTGGACACCAGTAGCATACCTGTGCACTCTAAGGTTGTGTCGGGTTGCCACTATGGGACTTGATACACCCCATGGTGGGACCAGCATAGGTAACTACAGACATCGGGGGCCGTAAGACACATGTAACTATGCGAGTAGGAGCCGATCATCATTGAATGGATCACATCACCCTGATTATGGGGTGCAAATTGGAAACTAGTTTATATGGGTTCAGAGATTAACATGGGGTACGATAGCATATTCGACCCTAGATAACTTAACCAAGTTCATAGTGTTTGCCCACTTCCTGTTTTACTTATCATACCCAGTTCTTTATTCATAGACAAAGTAGTACTAGACTTACTCAGGCTTTATGTCTGACTCTATTTTTCTTTCGTCTTCTTTCTTCCGTTTCCCCCCCCCCCCCAGGTCCTCAGGGAGGGAACACAGCAGCTTGACCAGCCTCAACATCCAGCTTGAAGAAGAGAAATGTATTGCTTGGACTTTCTTGTTTTGAACTATGGCTTTGGACAATCCACCAAGGGGCTTTTGCAGTTTATCTATGTTTTATTTATGCTTCTTTAAATAATGTACTCAAGACAGATTATGAAAGTGTTATGTTATGTTTTTGGAAAGGATGTTGTTGTAACACGTATTTGACTTAATGAAATAAAGTTTGTTGTTCTTCCGCTGTTTTACAAATATGTGTTCTTATAATCTGTCTTGTATATCTGTGACTTGAACTTATAAACCTCCACCAAAATTAGGGCATTCCCTTTGAGAGTGACCCTAACGGAGGTGGGGTGTTTCAAACATAGCCGTTCCCGGGAGATACCGAAGCAAAAAGAAGTAACAAATATGGATATTCTTTAGATGGTGTCAATACACCCAAATGGGGGTGACGCACATAGCTATGCTGCCAGCGCGATTTTTGTCATTTTCCGGTTGATAAGGCTTGAGGTCATAACGTATCTTTTTGACAGATGATACATTCATTTATTTGAATGCAATATCGTCATACCCGCCAAATCAAAAATTGATTTCCACAAAAATACCACGGGTGTAAAGCTAAGAGAAATGAATTCCTCCGCCACCAAACGTGGATACATTTGAAGTGATCAACTTACGTGATCCATTAGATATACTCTGTCAGACACTCGTCCATACACACTGTCCTAGGTCTAGACAAACCGAAGGCACTATTCTGTAAATCCATCTTAGGAAATTTCTAATTAGGATCACCAGAACAGCCCTTGCACAACTCCATCTTCAATTATCTTCATCATATTTCATTCGCAACGCTAAGGCCCATACGGAGTGGTTTTCAGATAATGAATCTGATCTCGGTCTCTCCGTATTGACAATGGAGAAATGGCCAAAAGCTTTGATAGTCGATGATTTAACTATCAAAGGAAAACATGTGTACAAACAACGGTCGTATTTCCAAATGGAATCTTACCGAGAAAATCATCAATCAACACCGACCCCCTTTAATTTAATTTGTCATTTAATTATTCATTTCCTTATTTCCGTTTCCATATATTTGTAAATTCTTTTTTTTTTCAATTTAGAAAATATACATTATAAGTCATTGGAAAAACGTTTCCATATTTACTCGCATATCTTATTTTCTATATTGGAAAAACATTTCTGATTCTTACTTGGAAAACATTTCCAAACTCCGTCATTTGATTTAAACAGATGTTTAAATAAAACATCGCTATGTTGGCTCGAACCATTAACACTTATTAACTAAATTCAATTAACAAACCTCTACTATCGAACTTTAACCATTCCTTAGTTAAAAATGAAGTCAATCAAGTTGGGGTATAACTACCTCTCAGACCTTAACTGAACAACATTTCTAGCCTCGAAATAGACAAAGTTCACATTTTAAATCTTCAACAAACTTCCCTACGTAACTCTCGTATTATATTTCCGAATCCACTTCTTTTACTGAAATCATTTGAGTATAATAATAGTGTTATAATTACATGCTTCTGAAATATAATAACTTGAATATAACTTTTATTTCTTAATTTGAATAAATAAATAAATGATTTATTAAATAAATAAATCTTGATTTAAAACCCGGAAAGTAAATAATACTTTCCTACGTTTGATATAATCGCATCCGAATGTATAATTCTTTCTTGAATAAACTCCATTCGATAATTCTCTCTCGAATAAACTATACTCGATAAATCTTTCTCGAATAAACTATATTCGATAATCTCTCCTTCGAATAAACTATATTCGATAATCCCTCCTTCTTCGAATAACTCTATATTCTATTTACTCCTGTCGAATAAACTATATTCGATTATCTCTTCTTGTTCGAATAAACTATATTCGATAACTCTTTTCTTCGAATAAACTATATTCGATAACTCTGATTCAATTAACTCTAATTCGAATAACTAATATTCGATTATCTCTAATTCGATTAACTCTAATCTGATTAACTCTAATCCAATTAACTCTATTCCCTATCTCATTCAAATTCCCATCTGAATTTCTATTTCATATCCCAATTTTTCTTCATAAATGTTTTAATTTGTAAATAACTATTTAAATCCATTATTCACATCGAATGTGAATAATATTTCTTTAACATATATCAATTCAGTTTTATTTCGTATTTAAAAATAATATTCCATTTCCAAATTCTATTTACACTTTTATTTATAGAATTATTCATATGAAATCTCCTTTTTATTTTAACACTTAAATTTCATTTATAATTCCCTTTATAAATGTTGAGTTCACATTTTATTTAAAATATCGGTGTCAAAACTGATTTCTACTTCTTTTATAAGTTCAGACTTATATATTCCATTTATCAAATGATAAATAATTTCCTTAATTTATAGAAATTATTTATAAATTAATCTTCTCCATTTTATCTGTTAAAAAAGATTTGTATTTAATATTTATTTTCCACTTATTTTCTTTTATATAAAATCCATTGATTTTATATAAATATTTTATTTTAAAATACACTTTGAAAATTCCCTTTTTACTTTCCAGTATCACTTATGGTATTAAAATACCAAATCAAAAGGATCAATCATCATCCATACACAAAAAATCGATAACAGATTATATACCACATCATATATCAGAATATATGAAAAACAGTATTATAAATATTGAGGAATCCAGTTGGATCCCTCCAACCTGTTTCCCTGCATTCACAGATGTTAAACAAATAATTAACATCAACTTCATTTCAATATGAAATATTCTAATAAACAGAATTAATATTTGATTAACGATATATATATATAACTATATCGATATTTTTAACTAATCAATTAGCAGTTCAACCAACCAATCAATACACAGCAATTAACCCATATTTATCAGTTCTAAAAATACGTTATGAAAATATAAACTGAGCAGAGTTAGCGAGATTTACTCACATTGGACGATCATCGTTAAATAACGATAATTGTCAGTTGATTCAGACAGACAATTTATTTTGCAATAAATTGCGATGAGCTCCAATTCACTCCCAACTAGTTCCAATGTGTAGCCGTCGTCCATACGATCCTATCGGATCATGTTTCGTCAAATTTCGATAACGTATGCTTATGATATGATTTTAACAAGTTAATATGTATTAAATCTAAGTTTAAACTAGATTAAAATAGAATAAGAATAACGGGCCTCACATATGAATTCGGCCCACTACCCCCAATAACCGCCCTCTACAGTAATACCCTTCTTCCCGAAAGCTTAAAGACGGCCTCCAGTATTACATTACTTCTATTTCCAAGCTTCGAATCGCTTTCTCTTCCTCTTCCATTTTACTATGATTTTCAAAACCGCATTCGCTAATATGCTTCTCTCCGATTTCTCATCCCCCCTCCCATACCTGAAACGCTCCACTCGATGCACCTACCCAAGAACGACGGCGAGCTTTTTCCCCAGGTCAGTACAGTAATGTGCTATAATTATAATCACCAAACTATTCGAAATTTAGCAACAAGATTTCATATCACCTACTGATCCCAAAACTAAACTCATTTACTTGAATCCATGCTTTGAAAGTTCGAACTCGTGAGCCATAATTGATGCGGAAAATTCCAGCGAACGTAAACACTTTGAATGATTTAAAAACCATATAGGTTTTGAATAGCTCTGCTTCCTGAACTCATGAACACTCGTTTTGGTTTTTTTTGAAAGAAAGCCTGAACTTTGGTTTCTTTTCATTTTGAAGCAAACTTGAGCTCGGGTATTTATACATCTTCAGAGCCGTGGTTGCCAAGCTTACGGGTACATCTTGGGTTGGCTGATTAGAGAGGTTAGGCATGTGCTCTCTGCTAGGTAGAAGGTAGGCATGCAGTTATTGTTGAAAAGTAAACTTGGTTTTAAACGGAAACAAATAAATTTGGTTCTATAAGTAAATGACAATTATGTAATAAATTGTATTCTTGTTTTAGGAAAGGCCAAAATCAAATAAATAATAATAAATTTTGGTCTATCAAAATAAGCAATAGAATTATCTAGAGAGAGAAGAGTGTAGAACACTGTCATGTTATATATAGATACTCTCTCATATGTTGTATCAATCAATGATCAATCAAGAAAAAAGAATCAAGCAATAAAATATTTTTTCTCCTCCCTTAAAATATTATACTTTCCTCTAATTTGTTTCTCTTCCTCCACATAAATTTTCTTAACAAAGTGGTATCAGAGCTTGAAGATCCTAAGAGATGGCGAATAACAACGTTCCCGTTCCAGTTCCAATGCTTACCAAGACCAACTATGATAATTGGAGCTTAAGAATGAAGGCCCTCCTTGGAGCAAATCGTGTATGGCAGATAGTTGAGAAAGGCTATACTGAACCAGAAGACGAAGATAGCTTATCCCAAACCCAAAAGGATGAATTGGAAAACTTGAGGACAAGAGACAAGAAGGCTCTTAGTCTAATTTATCAAGCATTGGATGATGACAATTTTGAAAAGATTTCGGAAGCAAAATCAGCAAAAGAAGCATGGGAAAGGCTTCAGGTATCGTACAAGGGGGCAGATCAAGTCAAAAAGGTGCGTCTTCAAACATTAAGAGGAGAATTTGAATCTCTACATATGAAAGAAGGTGAACTTGTTTCTGATTATTTTTCAAGAGTTTTAGTTGTTACTAATAACTTGAAAAGAAATGGTGAAAAATTAGATGATGTCAGAATCATGGAGAAGATTCTTAGATCATTAGATTCAAAGTTTGAACATATTGTCGCCATCATTGAAGAAACAAAAAACTTGGAGGCCATGGCTATAGAGGAGCTTTTAGGCTCATTGCAGGCTTATGAAGAAAAGAAAAGGAAGAAGGAAGAGACCGTAGAGCATGTTCTTAAGACACGAATTGATTCAAAAAAGGAAGAAAGTAATCAAAGCCAACAAAGATGGGGCCGTGGTCAAGAACGAGGAAGAGGACGTGGCTATGGATATGGACGAGGTTGGAGGCCCAACCATGACAATAACCATAGCTTCAATAATCAAAGAGAAGAAAGCACAACTAGAGGTCGTGGGAGAGGCAACTCAAATTCAAGGAGTGACAAGTCACGGATCAAATGCTATAATTGCAACAAATTTGGACACTATGCTTCTGAATGTAGAGCTCCAAGAAACAATAAAGTTGAAGAGAAGACCAATTATGCTGAAGAAAGAATTGAAGAAGATGACACATTATTATTGGCCCATAAAGAAAATGAAAAAGGGGAGGACAATCAATGGTATCTAGATAGCGGCGCAAGCAACCATATGTGCGGAAGAAAAGATATGTTTGTGGAGCTTGATGAAACAATAAAGGGCAATGTGGCGTTTGGAGATGAATCAAAGGTAGCAATGAAAGGCAAAGGTAATGTTCTTATTAAATTGAAGAATGGAGAGCATCAATTTATTTCTAATGTTTACTATGTGCCAAACATGAAAAGTAACATCTTAAGCTTAGGACAACTCTTAGAGAAAGGTTATGATATTCAATTAAAGGATAAAAGCCTTTCCATAAGAGACAGTGCAAGCAATCTCATTACTAAAGTACCAATGTCAAAAAATAGAATGTTTGTGCTCAACATTCAACATGGTGTCGCTCAATGTCTTAAGGCGTGCTACCAAGATGTCTCATGGCTTTGGCATCTTCGTTTTGGACATCTTAACTTCAAAGGATTGGAATTGCTCTTTAAGAAAGAAATGGTGAGAGGATTGCCTTGCATAAATCATCCCAATCAACTGTGCGAAGGATGTTTACTTGGGAAGCAAGTCAAAATGGGCTTTCCAAAGGAGTCATACTCAAGGGCCAAGAAACCATTAGAACTCATACATACAGATGTGTGTGGACCAATCAAGCCAAGCTCGTTAGGTAAAAGTAATTATTTCCTTCTTTTTATTGATGATTTTTCAAGAAAAACGTGGGTGTATTTTTTGAAGGAGAAATCAGAAGTATTTGAGAACTTCAAGAAGTTCAAAGCTCATGTTGAGAAGGAAAGTGGCCTTATGATAAAAGCCATGAGATCTGACCGTGGAGGAGAATTCACATCAAGAGAATTTCTGAAGTTTTGTGAAGATAATGGAATTCGACGCCAACTAACAGTGCCTAGATCTCCTCAGCAAAACGGAGTAGCAGAAAGGAAGAACAGGACAATTGTTGAAATGGCAAGGAGCATGCTCAAAAGTAAGAGACTACCAAAGGAATTTTGGGCGGAAGCTGTGGCATGCGCTGTTTATCTATCAAACCGATCTCCAACAAGAAGTGTGTGGGGGAAGACACCACAAGAAGCATGGAGCGGAAGGAAGCCTGGCATTTCTCATCTAAGAGTTTTTGGAAGCATAGCTCATGTACATGTACCGAATGAAAAGCGAAGCAAATTGGATGATAAAAGTGAAAAATATATTTTTATTGGTTATGACACAAATTCAAAAGGCTATAAACTTTATAATCCTGATACGAAGAAAATAATAATTAGTCGAGATGTTGTATTCGATGAAGAAGGAGAATGGGATTGGAGATCGTATGATGAGAATTACAACTTCTTTCCATATTTTGAAGAAGATGAGATGCAACAACCAAGGATCGAGCAATCAAGTGAAGAGCCTACTTCCCCACTAGCCTCACCAGCAACAAATTGTCAAGAAGATGGGAGCTCAAGTGAAAGGGTTCCTCGTTTTAGAAGCCTTCAAGAAATTTATGATGTAACAGAAAACCAAGACAATATTACTCTTTTTTGTCTTTTTGCAGATTGTGAGCCCATAAATTTTCAAGAAGCTTTGCAAAAGAAGAGTTGGAGAGATGCTATGGACGAAGAAATTAAGGCGATCAAGAAAAATGACACATGGGAGCTAGCTTCACTTCCAAAAGGACACAAGGCGATTGGTGTCAAGTGGGTGTACAAGGTAAAGAAAAATGCCAAAGGAGAAGTTGAGAGATACAAAGCAAGATTGGTAGCAAAAGGCTATATTCAAAGAGCTGGCATTGACTATGAAGAGGTATTTGCTCCAGTTGCTCGATTAGAAACTGTAAGATTGATAATTTCTTTAGCAGCTCAAAACAATTGGAAGATACATCAAATGGATGTGAAGTCTGCCTTCCTAAATGGAGTCCTTGAAGAAGAAGTTTATATCGAGCAGCCACAAGGCTACGAAGTCAAGGGAGAAGAAGACAAAGTTTTGAAACTAAAGAAGGCACTTTATGGATTGAAACAAGCTCCAAGAGCTTGGAATGCTCGAATTGATAAGTATTTGAAAGAGAGAAACTTCATTAAATGTCCATATGAGCATGCACTCTATATTAAAATCCAAAATGGTGATACATTGATTGTATGTTTGTATGTAGATGACTTGATTTTCACAGGTAGCAATGCAAGCATGTTTAAAGAGTTTAAGAAAGAGATGACGAAGGAGTTTGAGATGACTGATATTGGGCTCATGTCTTATTATCTTGGCATTGAAGTAAAACAAGAAGATGAAGGCATTCTAATCACTCAAGAAGGCTATGCTAAGGAAATATTGAGAAAGTTCAAGATGGAAGACTCTAATCCAGTTTGCACGCCAATTGAAAGTGGAATCAAATTATCAAGACACGAAGAAGGAGAAAAGGTAGACTCTACACTTTTCAAGAGCTTGGTTGGCAGCTTAAGATATTTAACGTGCACAAGGCCCGACATTCTCTATGCAGTTGGAGTTGTAAGCCGATACATAGAGAATCCAACTACAACACATTTGAAAGAAGCAAAGAGGATTCTTCGCTATGTTAAAGGGATAACAAACTTTGGTTTGTACTACTCTGTTTCTGATAATTATGATCTTGTTGGATATAGTGATAGCGATTGGAGTGGAGATATAGACGACCGGAAAAGCACAAGTGGTTTTGAGTTCTACATGGGAGACACAGCTTTCACATGGATATCGAAAAAACAACCAATTGTCACGCTCTCTACATGCGAAGCGGAGTATGTAGCGGCTACTTCATGTGTTTGCCATGCAATTTGGCTAAGGAACTTGCTAAAAGAATTAGATTTGCAACAAAAGGAGCCAACCAAGATTTTCGTGGATAACAAATCAACAATTGCTTTGGCCAAAAATCCAGTTTTTCATGATCGAAGCAAGCATATTGACACACGCTATCACTACATTAGAGAGTGCATCACTAGAAAGGAAGTGCAGCTAGAGTACGTGAAGTCCAATGATCAAATTGCTGATATTTTCACCAAGCCGCTAAAGTATGAAGATTTTATCAGGTTGAGAGATTTGCTTGGAGTAATAAAACCAAGTTTACGGGGGGATGTTGAAAAGTAAACTTGGTTTTAAACGGAAACAAATAAATTTGGTTCTATAAGTAAATGACAATTATGTAATAAATTGTATTCTTGTTTTAGGAAAGGCCAAAATCAAATAAATAATAATAAATTTTGGTCTATCAAAATAAGCAATAGAATTATCTAGAGAGAGAAGAGTGTAGAACACTGTCATGTTATATATAGATACTCTCTCATATGTTGTATCAATCAATGATCAATCAAGAAAAAAGAATCAAGCAATAAAATTTTTTTCTCCTCCCTTAAAATATTATACTTTCCTCTAATTTGTTTCTCTTCCTCCACATAAATTTTCTTAACAGTTATCTGGGGATGGGGAAACATGGTCTAGTTTCCTATTTCCTTCTAGCTTGCGTGAAAGGTCCATGTGAATTCTTATATTAGTGTGTAGGTGCGGCTATGAGTTTTCACCTCCATTTTCTATATATAACATGACAAAAGTATGTATATATATTTACTGTCCCTGATTTTAACTTGAAAGCATAGGATCTGTGTTGGAGCTTCTAGGCTTGCATTTTTTGTATATTTCAATTATATCCTTGGCCAAGGTGTTGACAAATTTCCTTATACAGGCATGCATTTGCATAGCATGGTATATTTTCTAATAGCTAGGCTTGCGTATATTTTGTATATTTCTAATAGCTAGTCATGTATTTGCACAGACAGGTTCTTCTTTCCAATATCCTTCTGATATGAGTAGCTGATGTGCTTCTCTGCTAGTTGGTTAGACCGTGTGTAATTCACTGTTGATGGTAAGGATTGAAAATAGGGTAGAAAGTAGGATGGTTCACGTTGTATAGTTTGTACGTGACTACTTTGTTGCCACGTTTATCTACTGGTATCCATCCTTGTTTTGTAATAGTCAATGGCATGGATATGCAGTATTCCTTTGGCTTAAAGTATCACGTACACAACATATAGCATCCATAGGCCTGCTTGTTATTGATACCGACGATACACAGTAGATAAAAGAATAGAATGACATAGGATATAGGCTATGATTTTGAAATTTCATTGCTTTATGGGTAGGACAACAGAGAAAAACGCAAATAGTTCACTGATTGGGAAGGGTATGGTACGAAGCTTCAAAGCAAAAGGAAACTACTTATATTTATATATTAAAGGTACCCTATATAGTCTCATACGTTTATGGACTACTATTGACAAAAATAAAAATACAGTTGTGACCAACAATGTACCATGATCCCAAAAATATAACAATATAGACTAGTTCGTTTATTTTGTGAAACCTCAAAATGCTACTGTATGGTGTAAAATACTTCAAATAAAAAGTTGTTTAGTTTCCAAATTAAAAATTACAGAAAAATTCTATAAATTAAATTAAAAATGCATCTTGAAAATCATATCCAAATTCAAAATAAATAATTTATTATAACTAATAAATCATTATGGTTTATATATGATTCCATAACGACTATTTGAAAATTTGATTTGGACATAACTTATAATCTATAATATGAAATCTCCATTTTTCTCTTTCATTAGAAAAATATCGTTCAACAGATTCAGACTTTTCTTATTTCACAGAAATCCGATTTAAAACGGATTATGTATATTCGTTTAAAGTTTGAATCGCCAAATTACGAACTGCCACGCCATTTCGAGCTCGATTTAAATTATATTATAATTATACGTTCAACTGACATTTATAAATAAATTCGTTATTATAATTTAATTCTAAACTGACTTAAATGCCTTTCACTATCCAATTCACAGAATTTCGTGAATTACATTAATTTCAACTATTTCAGAATTAAATATATTATTCTGTTATTTATATTAATTAAATATTCAATATTATTTAATTAAACGACATTTAAATCTCTAAATCCCTATTTAAATAATTAAATAAATTAATTATTATACCGTAAAAATACGGGACATTACATTCTTCCCCCATTAAAATAATTTCGTCTTGAAATTGCTAAGGTAGAAAACAAACCCAATTAACTGTATTAAAAATTCATTGTTTACTTCTTAACTCCGGTTTCACTAAACCAATTTATTTCAATTAAATATTAATTCATTTCTATAAACAAAAAATTTCAAAAATTCTGAAAATTTTGTAACACTCGAAATTTTCGAAAAAATCCACCAGCACCTCCTTTGTATGGGTCAATCGGTACAACTCGCCTCTCTGGGCTCTCTCCAATCCAAAAGAAAACCAAATAGCCAAGCGGCTTGCCAAAATTGACTCATAAATCACCAAACTCATATATAAATAAACATGTACCTTTTTGTCGGGCATATTATTATATCCCTTCCATCTGCCATCAATTCTGCATATTCCGATATCATTCCAATCAACTCCGATCAATTTATCTTAACACAGCCATTCGCTTATACAAGCCAAATTCCATTCCAAACTCATTCTTGATCCCAAACTCTTAACTCACCAACCCAATATCATTTCAAACTCGACTTCCATTCTCGATTCCAAACTTATATTCCACTAATCTGGTTCCATTTTAATTTTTGATCTCATAATTCAATTTTTTCTCGATATTATTCTAATCCAACTCAATTTCAACTTAACTGATTTCAATTCAATTTGAGCTTGGTTTCACAAATTTCTATTTAATTTGTTTTTATTTCAATCTTTACCGGGGAGTTTCAAATAGCCTAGCTTTTCCAAAAATCAAATAACCTTTATTGGAATTTCAAAACAACTTATTTTTCTCAAAACAATTCAAAAACAATATCTTTGGTAGTACTCCGTCACCCAGAACTCGAAAATGAACACTGATGATGTGGTCAGCATCATCAGAGTTATTTTCCAGCTAATGAAGTGAGTCCAATAATATATCACTTTCAAAATTATTTCTTAATCCTTTCCATTTTGAAATTTATTTCAAAATACCTTTCACAGTGCTCGTAAAACAATTTAAAATCAACCAGGACTTTAAAATTCTCATATATTTAATTCAATCCATTTATAAACACTTTTCCAACTTTTAGAAATTTTAATTTCAAATTCTGATTTAAATTTTATATTTAATTCATCTGATTCCATATATTACACTCATATGAATTCTAATTGGCTATTTACATAACTATTTTATTTTAATAATCTCTTTCGATTATGATAACAACCAACACATCCAATATATTACAATAATTTGAATATTAATCATTCCTTTATATCAAATGTAATTTTGGGTAAAATTATTATATTTACCCCTTCTTTCAAAACATATTGTGTCTGTTCATCGTATTCGAGTGTTTAGAAACTCCTACCGATACAGTGGATCAAACTGAATAACCTGAAATCATAAACAACTCAACCAATAAATCTCCACAATATAAAACAATTTTTTTTTATAAAATAACAAATACACGCTCATATATATACACTCAAACTCAATCTAGGGTATTACTAACCCCATCTCTACTAAGTCATGCCACAGAGCTAAGGTAATTATTTAACCTTCAGCTTTGATACCACTGTAACGATCCAGGGGTTTTCGACTCCGAAAATCGACACAAATACTAATGTCTACTATTCAGACATCGAAAATACCGGATAGTTAATAGAAAGAAGTTAGAGGGTGAGAATAGATAAGATAGAAAATTAGAATAGAAGAAGAAGAAGAACACAATATCAGAGTAAAACGAATCTCACGGCGGAACGAAAAAAATGTAGCATACAAAATAACATTGAAACACAAATCTATATTTGTATATTAGAGTACAACACCTACATCATAGCGGAAATAAACAATAGCTATAAAATGTTGTTAAATCCTCCTTCTCCAAGCTCCATCTAGTGTATCTATAAATTCCGACTACTTGACTGCCCGTACAAACTTGGGCACCCAAGAGTTTAGCGAAGACAAAACAAAATAAACTCTGGGTCAGTCATGGGACTGGTCTGAGTAAACTCCAACCATTCGGTTTAACATTTCAAAATCCTTTTTAAAGAATAGATAATCGTAAGACCGATCCACACATAAACACGGATGGTTTTTACCTTACGATAACCCAAAACATTTCAAAATCAATACTTTTCTGATATTATAACAATGTCTAATTACAAATAATTAACAATCTAGCAGAACGCTTGCATCTCACGCTCCACATATATATAGTATACAATCAAAACCGCAGGCGCTTATTGGAGATTGGATTCCGACTATGACAAGGTATGGGACCACCTGCCGATAATGTATCTCTAGAGAGGAATACACTGGGTTTAATAAGAACCTCTTGCAACCCGGCCCACACATGACCGACCACTCATTTCTCTTGAGTGTATCGAATATATTGTCGCCTAGGGTTGCAAGAAACATAGCTGTTCTCGGGTGATACAGAAGCGAAAAGAAGTAACAAATATGAATATTCTCTAGATGGTGACAATACACCCTAATGGGGGCGACCCACATAGCCATGCTGCCTACCCGATTTTTTTCATCTCCCGGTTGATGAGGCTTGAGGTCATAACGTTTCTTTTTAACAGATCGTACATTCATTTACTTGAATGCCATTTCGTCATACCTGCCAAATCACAAATTGATTTCCATAAAAATACCATGTGTACAAAGCTAAGAGAAACGAATTCCTCCTCCACCAAACGTGGATACGTTTGAAGCGATCAACTTCCGTAATCCATTAGATATACTCTGTCAGACATTCGTCCATACACGTTTTCCTTGGTTTGGACAAACCGAACGCACTATTATGTAAATCCATCTTAGGAAATTTCTACTTAGGATCGCCAGAACAGCCCTTGCACAACTCCGTCCTCAATTATCTTCATCATCTTTGACTCGCAACGCTAATGCCCATACGGAGTTGTTTTCAGAAAATGAATCTGATTCCAGTCTCTCCGTATTGACAACGGAAAAATGGTCAAAAACTTTGATAGTCGATGATTTAACTATTAAAGGAAAATATGTGTACAAACAACGGTCGTATCTCCAAATGGAAATCTTACCGAGCAAATATGTGTACAATCAAAACCGCAGGCGCTTATTGGAGATTGGATTCTGACTATGACAAGGTATGGGACCACCTGCCGATAATGTATCTTTAGAGAGGAAAACACTGGGTTCAACAAGAACATCTTGCAACCCGGCCCACACATGACCGACCACTCATTTCTCTTGAGTGTATCGAATATATTGTCACCTATGGTTGCTAGCAACATAGCCGTTCCCGGGAGATACAGAAGCAAAAAGAAGTAACAAATATGGATATTCTCTAGATGGTGACAATACACCCTAATGGGGGTGACCCACATAGCTATGCTGCCAGCCCAATTTTTGTCATTTTCCGGTTGATAAGGCTTGAGGTCATAACGTATCTTTTTGACAGATGATACATTCATTTATTTGAATGCCACATCGTCATACCCGCCAAATCAAAAATTGATTTCCACAAAAATACCACGGGTATAAAGCTAAGAGAAACGAATTCCTCCGCCACCAAACGTGGATACATTTGAAGCGATCAACTTACGTGATCCATTAGATATACTCTGTCAAACACTCGTCCATACACATTGTCCTAGGTCTAGACAAACCGAAGGCACTATTCTGTAAATCCATCTTAGCCAATTTCTAATTAGGATCACCAGAACAGCCCTTGCACAACTCCGTCTTCAATTATCTTCATCATATTTCATTCGCAACGCTAAGGCCCATACGGAGTAGTTTTCAGATAATGAATCTGATCTCGGTATCTCCGTATTGACAATGGAGAAATGGTCAAAAGCTTTGATAGTCGATGATTTAACTATCAAAAGAAAACTTGTGTACAAACAATGGTTGTATTTCCAAATGGAATCTTACCGAGAAAATCATCAATCAACACCGATCCCCTTTAATTTAATTTGTCATTCAATGATTCATTTCCCTATTTCCATTTCCATATATTCGTAAATTCTCATTTTCTAAATTTAGAAAATATACGTTATAAATCATTGGAAAAACATTTCCATATTTCCTCGCATTTCTTATTTTCTATATTGGAAAAACATTTCTTATTCTTACTTAGAAAACATTTCCAAAACTCCTTCATTTGATTTAAACAGATGTTTAAATAAAACATCGCTATGCTGGCTCGAACCATTAACACTTATTAACTAAATTCAATTAACTAACCTCCACTATCGAACCTTAACCATTCCTTAGTTAAAAATGAAGTCAATCAAATTGGGGTATAACTACCTCTCAGACCTTAACTGAACAACATTTCTAATCTCAAAATAGACAAAGTTCACATTTTAAATCTTCAACAAACTTCCCTACGTAACTCTCGGATTCTATTTCCGAATCCACTTCTTTTACAGAAATCATTTAAGTATAACAATAGTGTTATAATCCCATGCTTCTGAGATATAATAACTTGAATATAACTTTTATTTCTTAATTTGAATAAATAAATAAATGATTTATTAAAAAAAATCTTGATTTAAAACCTGGAAAGTAAATAATACTTTCCTACGTTCGATATAGTCGCATCCGAATGTATAATTCTTTCACGAATCAACTCCATTCGATAATTCTCTCTCGAATAAACTATATTCGATAACTCTTTCTCGAATAAACTATATTCGATAATCTCTCCTTCGAATAAACTATATTCGATAATCTCTCCTTCTTCGAATAACTCTATATTCGATTTACCCCTGTCAAATAAACTATATTCGATTATCTCTTCTTCTTCGAATAAACTATCTTCGATAACTCTTTTCTTCGAATAAACTATATTTGATAACTCTAATTCGATTAACTCAAATTCAAATAACTAATGTTGACCTGCTTTTTAGTCAAAGCTATAACACAAGAAATCTCTGGTTAACAATACGCATAAGTATGGGGAATATCATCAGAAGACAGGAAGCGATTTGGTTGAAGTCACATCACAGACAAAGAATGGCCCGAAACTCCTATCAGACGGTCTTTTTGGGCCTGAAACAACAATTACAGATTTAAGCTCTGTATCTCTTGTATCTCTCTGAATCTGCTTCGAATCGAGCTTTCATTTGGCTAAAACGGACTTACAGTTTGAAAGTTACTCCAGTTTCTGTGAACGCGTGCAGAACCGGAACTTGGAATCTAGAATTGGCGTAACCCATTGGGATCGGATATACAGTTCGGATCGGGTGAGAGGACCCAATGGCATAACTTTGCAAAAGGAAATTTAGTACTCCCCGAATCAGATCGGAGCACAGAAGACCCGACTCGGATGAAGTATTTTACACTGAAGTGCTTCCAGTCTTCGGATCGGGGACATCAACACGGTTGCGATCGGACTCGAACCGAACCGCCTCGACCTACTTCTGCTCACGAGTTTGACCTGTTCTTGAGGAGTAACCACCTCCAACAAAACGCGGATCTGATTACATAGGGCAGAGCACGACCTGGAGAGGTTTCCTCCACTTTCTCCACTACGTTCCGAGATGAAAGGGATGCACGCCACGTGGCATCCGAACTGAACCCAAAAACCACCTATAAATACACCGCTTGGAGGAGAATTAAGGGATCTTTTTGGCCACTCTCTTAACCGGTTTCCACCATTACAATCGAAAAGACTTTGCGAACACATCAAAGCCGAATTCCACATTATAACACGAGGATTTCATGTATAATCTTCACTTTTTGCACGTCTTTTCATTGTAAACACGAGGATTTCGTGTAAAACCGCAAACCAATAGAATTGTACTTATAACTTCTTAGGATTTAAGAAGAGATAAAGTGGACGTAGGCTTGGTTTGAGCTGAACCACTATAAAATATTGTGTATCTCCTCTTATTTTACTGCTTTTCTGCATTGATCTGTGATTGTGAGGTTTTCGCATTGGATTTGGGTGTTAGGCCCAGATTTCGGTTTAACATTTTGGCGCACCAGATACGGGGCACACGACAATTTTGACTTTCTTCTTGGATTAATTGGCTATTGGATCAATGGCAATCAAAAGAAAGAAAACTTGAACTTCCTCTCATGATGAGGATGCTGATGCTCAAGACACGAGAAACGAGGCAAGCCAGGAGGCTTCCTCTCATGAAAATCCATCAGCGTATTTGACAAGAGAAGAGATGGATGGAGTTCTTACTGAATTGAGAGCTCAAATGGCAAGGCAAGATGATCTCCTGTACAAACAACAGGAGATGATCGACCAATTCTTCGCTTGGATGGAACAAAGACTGAGCGGCAACGCATAACTCTTGGGAAATGGAATAGAATCAGCCCCTACAGCAGCGGCGAACCAGATTGGTTCGGCTCCAATCCGAACCGTAGGGGTTCAAATCTTAATGAACTCGGGGGAAATCCCCCTCACCATCGCGCAGCTTCGCCACCCAAAGTTTTGGATGAAGACGTTGTCAACCTCAGAAACTCAGGTCGAGCACGACCGATCTCCCCACCAGTTCGTATCGACAATACAATGCAACCTCAGCATCAGGCTCCCTAGTTCGGAATAGGAGAACCTGGTCGGATCGGTACCTCCGACCCAAGCCGCTCACCTCATCACGACCTCCCTCGCTTCTCTGAACCGCAACATGGGGGCACCTCCGAACCGAGCCGGATGATCTTCCATGCTCCCCATACTTTTTCGAACTCCTCGGGGTTTAACACTGGGGCACCAGCTCTGATCTAGGCAACCTACAACAGCTCTTTGAAGGCGACCGACTCGCCAATCTCATTGAATGCCTCTTGAGAGGCCGCACTTATCAGAATGACATGGATTATGTTAATCACAATCCATTTACTCAGGAAATCAAAAATTCTCGCAATCCACCTGATTTCAAACTACCACAACTGGAGCCCTACAACGGCAGGACGGATCCTACCGTGCATCTTATGCGCTATAAACAACATATGGAAGTTCAATCGGCATCCGAGAACGTCATGGCAAAATTCTTCCCTCTCTTTTTAATAGATATTGCTGGTGTGTGGATTCGGCAACTGGAATCTGAATCAATCAACAGCTGGAACATGTTGGTTGCTCGCTTTATTGAATAGTTTCGGGTCCACATCGCTCGACCCAAGAATGTAATGTCACTCACTACAATCAAGCAAATACCTAGAGAAACTCTGCTCTCATTTTTGGAATGGTTCTATGTTGCAATGGCATCAGTTGATAGACCTGAGCCATCTATGGTATTGATGGCAGAAGTATCCGGTGTTGTGGACAACTCGGAGTTCAAAAAAATCCTTGTACCGAGACCCACCACAGAATCTTAGCGAATTCTACCTTGAATCGGATAGATTTCTGCGTGAAGAAGACGCAATGTCTGAAAAGAAAATTGTATATGTCAACATGCTCAAGGACGGAGGACATCTGGTTCTGAAAAAGGCAAAGGAAAAGCTGCCGTCAAGAATGACCGCAACACTCAGCCGCGGAGAGTGCCCAGATATGAGAAGTACACTGAACTCAATTCGACTGACATCTACATGAACATAAACGGTGATGTCTCCTACCCAAAACATCCCAGGAGAGAGCTATCGCAAAGAGAACGCGATTCTGGGAAATACTGCATATTTCATGATATGGACGGTTATGACACAAAAGACTGTAGGAACTTACGAGACTTGATTGAGGAACGGGTTAGACGTGGAGAGCTACCCGAGTATGTGAAACAATCTACAGCGCCTGCACCCGCGCTGGCACCACCCACTCCCCGGAAAGGGAATGATCCTGGATCGAGCTCCCGTGAGCTCATCATCAACTGATCTGGATTGGATCACTGTGCATTTCCAGCATTTCTTAGGATTTAGGATATGTTTATTTGCTTTCTTTAGGTTTTCCAATTGGCTAAATCAGAGTACACACTTTCGGGGTTAGGATTTAGCTCCAAAGCGCGCTCTGCACTCGATGACGAACCAATCAGAATTTGCTTTGGTTTTGTACTCTACATTGAATAAGGAAGGAGTTTCCGAACATGGATTATGTTTGGCAAATTTAAATGTCTTGCCAGGTTGTGGCAGGATTCTCAATCTTAATTAAAAGTATGGCTTATAGTTATCTCGAAACCCTTGGTACGAATTGTGCCTAGGGACGGACTGTCTTGTTAGGCTTTGGCAAGTATAGCTCCATCTCGACATGAGTATGGATTGTACTCCACTGAATTTATGAGTATGGATTTTACTCAGGAACGAAGAACGATCTTGTCAGGATTTAGCAAAAGGAACTCAATAATACTCGAGTATGGCTTATGCTCAGTTTGAACTTCCTGGTATGGCTTATACCCAGAGGGCTGGGTCCCTCGCCAGGTTTTGGCAGGATAATTCGAATGTCCCTCGAGTGTGGTTTATGCTCAAACAAACACCCAAGCATGGTTTATGCTCGAAAGTGTAATCAGTTTTGTCAGGATTTGACATACCTATTTTCTTTCTTTTCTTCGCAGGTATGGATTATACTTGCAGCTGGCAGGCCCGGCGTGGCCTTGGATTTCTTGGATTATCCAGAACACATCTTCCTTCGTTCAGCAAGGTATGTTCTAGGGGGCAAAATGTTGACCTGCTTTTTAGTCAAAGCTGTCATACATGAAATCTCTAGTTAACAATACGCACAAGTATGGGGAATATCGTCAGAAGACAGGAAGCGGTTTGGTTGAAGTCGCATCACAGACAAAGAATGGCCCGAAACTCCTATCAGACGATCTCTTTTGGGCCCGAAAACAACAATTACATATTTCAGCTCCGTATCTCTTGTAGCTCTCTGAATCAGCTTCGAATCGAGCTTTCGTTTGGCTAAAACGGACTTACAGTTGGAAAGTTACGCCCGTTTCCGTGAACGCGGGCAGAACCGGGAACCTGGAATCTGGAATTGGCATAACCCATTGGGATCGGATATACGGTTCGGATCGGGTAAGAGGACACAATGGCATAACTTTGCAAAAGGAAATTTAGTACTCCCCGGATTGGATCGGAGCACAGAAGACCCGACCCGCCTGAAGTATTTTACACTGAAGTGCTTCCAGTCTTCGGATCGGGGACATCAACTCGATTCGGATCGGACCCAAACCGAACCACCTCGACCTGCTTCTGCTCACGTGTTTGACCTGTTCTTGAGGAGTAATCGCCTCCAACAAACGCGGATCTGATTACACTTGGCAAAGCACGATCTGGAGAGGTTTTCTCCACTACGTTCCAAGATGAAAGGGATGCGCGCCACGTGGCATCAATACCGAACCCAAAAATCACATATAAGTACACCGCTTGGAGGAGAATTAAGGGATCTTTTTGGCCACTCTCTTACCCGGTTTCCACCATTGCAACCGCAAAGACTTTGCGAACACATCAAACACGAATTCCACATTATAACACGAGGATTTCGTGTATAATCTCCACTTTTTGCACGTCTTTTCATTGTAAACACGAGGATTTCGTGTATAAACTGCAAACTAATAGAATTGTACTTATAACTTCTTAGGATTTATGAAGAGATAAAGTGGACGTAGGCTTGGTTTGAGCCGAACCACTATAAAATATTGTGTGCCTCCTCTTATTTTACTGCTTTTCTGCATTGATCTGTGACTATGAGGTTTTCGCATTGGATTTGGGTGTTAGGTCCAGATTTCGGTGTAACATTTTGGCGCGCCAGGTAGGCGGCACACGACAATTTCGACTTTCTGCTTGGATTAATTGGCTATTGGATCAATGGCAATCAAAAGAAAGAAAACTGGAACTTCCACTCATGTTGAGGATGTTGATGCTCAAGACACGAGAAACGAGGCAAGCCAGGAGGCTTCCTCTTATGAAAATCCATCAGCGTATATGACAAGAGAAGAGATGGACGGAGTTCTTACTGAATTGAGAGCTCAAATGGCAAGGCAAGACGATCTCCTGTAAAAACAACAGGTGATGATCGACCAATTCTTCACTCGGAAGGAAGAAAGGCTTAGTGGCAACGCACAACTCTTGGGAAATGGAATAGAATCAGCCCCAGCAGCAGCGGCGAACCGGATCGGTTCGGCTCCGATCCGAACTGGAGAGGGCTCAAATCTGAATGAATTCGGGGACAATCCCCCTCACCAGCTGTAGCTCCGCCACCCAACGTTTTGGATGAAGACGTTGTCAACCTCAGAAACTTAGGTCGAGCTCGACCGATCTCCGCACCAGTTCGGATCGGCAATACCACGCAACCTCAGCATCAGGCTCCCCGGTTCAAAAAAGGAGACCCTGGTCAGATCGGTACCTTCGATCCGAACCGTGCACCTCACCGCGACCTCCCTCGCTTCTTTGAACTGCAACATGGAGGCACCTCCGAACCGAGCCGGATGATCTTCCATGCTCCCTATACTTTTCCGAACTCCTCTGGGTTTAACGCTGGGGCCACCAGCTCTAATTTGGGCAACCTGCAACAGCTCTTTGAAGGCGACCGACTCACCAATCTCATTGAACGCCTCTCGAAAGGCCACATTCATCAGAATGACATGGATGAGGTCAATCACAATCCATTTACTCGGGAAATCTGAAATTCTCGCAATCCACCAGATTTCAAACTTTCACAACTAGAGCCCTACAATGGCAGGACGGATCCTACCGTGCATCTAGTGCGCTATAAACGAAATATGGAAGTTCAATCGGCATCGGAAAACGTCATGGCAAAATGCTTCCCTCTCTTTTTAACAGATATTGCTGCTATGTGGATTCGGCAACTGGAATCTGAATCGATCGACAGTTGGAACTTGTTGGTCGCTCGCTTTATTGAAAAGTTTCGGGTCCACATCGCTCGACCCAAGAATGTAATGTCACCCACTACAATAAAGCAGAGGCCCAGAGAGACTCTACGCTCATTTTGGAATGGTTCAACGTTGCAGCAACATCAGTTGATCAACCTGAGCCATCTATGGTATTGACGGTGGCAGTATCCGGCGTTCTGGACAACTCGGAGTTCAAAAAATCCTTGTACCGAGACCCACCATGGAATCTCAGCGAATTCTACCATGAATCGGATAAATTTGTGCGTGAAGAAGACGCAATGCCTAAAAAGAAAATTCTCGATGTCAACATGCTCAAAGAAGGAGGGCCATCTGATCCTGCAAAAGGCAAAGGAAAAGCTGCCGTCAAGAATGACCGCAACACTTAGCCCCGGAGAGGGCCCATATATGAGAAGTACACTGATCTCAATTCGACTGACATCTACATGAACACAAACGGTGACGTCTCCTATCCAAAACCTCCCAGGAGGGAGCCATCGCAAAGAGAACGCGGTTTTGTAAAATACTGCATATTTCATGATATGGACGGTCATGACACAAATGATTGTAGGAACTTACGACACATGATTGAGGAACGGGTAAGATTTGGATAGCTACCCGAGTTTGTGAAACAACCTACAGCGCCTGCACCCGCGCTGCCACCACCTACTTCCCAGAAAGGGAATGACCCTAGATCGAGCTCCCGTGGGCTCATCATCAACTGATCTGGTTGGATCACTCTGCATTTCCAGCATTTCTTAGGATTTAGGATATGTCCCTTTGCTTTCTTTAGGTTTTCTGATTGGCTGAGTACACACTTTCGGGGTTAGGATTTAGCTCCAAAGCATGCTTTGCACTCGATGACGAACCAATCAGGATTTGCTTTAGTTTTGTACTTTGAATTGAATAAGGAAGGACTTTCCGAATATGGATTAGGTTTGGTAAATTTAAGTGTCTTACCAGGTTGTGGCAGGATTCTCAATCTTAATTAAAAGTATGGCTTATACTTATCTCGAAACCCTTGGTACGGATTGTGCCTAGGGACGGACTGTCTTGTCAGGCTTTGGCATGTATAGCTCCATCTCGGCATGAGTATGGATTGTACTCCACTGAATTTATGAGTATGGATTATACTCTGGAATGACGAACGAACTTGTCTGGATTTGGCAAAGGAACTCAATAAAATTCGAGTATGGCTTATGCTCAGTTTGAACTTCCTGGTATGGCTTATACCCAAAGGCTTAGGTCCCTCGCCAGGTTTTGGCAGGATAATTCGAACATCCCTCGAGTATGGTTTATGATCAAACAAACGCCCTAGCATGGTTTATGCTCGAAAGTGTAATCAGTTTTGTCAGGATTTGACATACTTATTTGCTTTCTTTTCTTCGCAGGTATGGATTATACTTGCAGCTGGCAAGCCCGGCGTGGCCTTGGATTTCTTGGATTATCCAGAACACATCTTCCTTCGTTCAGCAAGAAATGTTCTGGGGGGAAAAATGTTGACTTGCTTTTTAGTCAAAGCTGTCACACATGAAATCTTTGGTTAAAAATACGCACTAGAATGGGGAATATCGTCAGAAGACAGGAAGCGATTTGGTTGAAGTCGCATCACAGACAAAGAATGGCCCGAAACTCCTATCAAACGATCTTTTTTGGGCCAAAAAACAGCAGTTACGGAGCTATGCTCCGTAACTCTTGTAGCTTTCTGAATCAACTTCGAATCGAGCTTTCATTTGGCTAAAATGGACTTACGGTTTGAAAGTTACGCCCATTTCCGTGAACGCGGGCAGAACCGGGAACCTGGAATCTGGAATTGGCATAACCCATTGGGATCGGATATACGATTCGGATCGGGTGAGAGGACCCAATGACATAACTTTGCAAAAGGAAATTTAGTAGTCCCCGGATCGGATCGGAGCACAGAAGACCCGACCCGCCTGAAGTATTTTACACTGAAGTGCTTCCAGTCTTCGGATCGAAGACATCAACTCGGTTCGGATCGGACCCGAACCGCCTCGACTTGCTTCTGCTCACGAATTTGACCTGTTCTCAAGGAGTAATCGCCTCCAACAAACGTGAAACTAATTAAACTTGGCAGAGCTCGATCTGGAGAGGTTTTCTCCACTTTCTCTACTACATTCCAAGATGAAAGGGATGCGCGACACGTGGCATCCGAACCGAACCCAGAAATCACCTATAAATACACCGCTTGGAGGAGAATTAAGGGATCTATTTGGCCACTCTCTTACCCGGTTTCCACCATTGCAATCGCAAAGACGTTGCGAACACATCAAAGCCAAATTCCACATTATAACACGAGGATTTCTTGTATAATCTCCAATTTTCGCACGTCTTTTCATTGTAAATACGAGGATTTCATGTATAAACTGCAAACCAATAGGATTGTACTTATAACTTCTTAGAATTTAAGAAGAGATAAAGTGGACGTAGACTTGGTTTGAGGCGAACCACTATAAAATATTGCGTGTCTCCTCTTATTTTACTGCTTTTCTGCATTAATCTGTGATTGTGGGGTTTTCGCATTATATTTAGGTGTTAGGCCCAGATTTCGGTCTAACATTTTGGCGCGCCAGGTAGGGGGCACACGACAATTTTGACTTTCTGCTTGGATTAATTGGCTATTGGATCAATAGCAATCAAAAGAAAGAAAAATGGAACTTCGTCTCATGCTGAGGATGCTGATGCTCAAGTCACGAGAAACGAGGCAAGCCAGGAGGCTTCCTCTCATGAAAATCCATCAGCGTATTTGACAAGAGAATAGATGGATGGAGTTCTTACTGAATTGAGAGCTCAAATGGTATGTCAAGACGATCTCCTGCATAAACAACAGGAGATGATCGACCAATTCTTCGCTCGGATGGAAGGAAGGCTGAACGGCAACACACAACTCTTTGGAAATAGAATAGAAAGCCCCAGCAGCAGCGGCAAACCGGATCGGTTCGGCTTCGATCCGAACCGGAGAGGGCTCAATTCTAAATGAACTCGGGGGCAATCCCCCTTACCAGCGCGCAGCTCCGCCACCCAACGTTTTGGATGAAGACGTTGTCAACCTCAGAAACTCAGGTCGAGCATGACCGATCTCCGCACCAGTTCGGATCGGCAATACCACGCAACCTCAGCATCAGGCTCCCCGGTTCGGAATAGGAGAACCTAGTCAGATCGGTACCTCCGACCCGAACCATGCACCTCACCATGACCTCCCTCGCTTCTATGAACCGCATCATGGGGGAACCTCCGAATCGAGCCGGATGATTTTCCATGCTCCCCATACTTTTCCGAACTCCTCTGGGTTTAGCGATGAGGGCACCAGCTCTTATGTAGGCAACCTGCATCAGCTCTTTGAAGGCGACCGACTCGCCAATCTCATTGAACGCCTCTCGAGAGGCCGCACTTATCAGAATGACATGGATGATGTCAGTCACAAACCATTTACTCAGGAAATCAGAAATTCTCGCAATCCACCAGATTTCAAACTTCCACAACTTGATCCCTACAACGGCAGGTCGGATCCTACCGTGCATCTGATGCGCTATAAATGGCATATGGAAGTTCAATTGGCATCGGAAAACGTCATGGCAAAATGATTCCCTCCCTTTTTGGTAGATATTGCTGCTGTGTGGTTTCGGGAACTGGAATCTGAGTCGATCAACAGCTGGAACATGTTGGTCGCTCGCTTTATTGAACAGTTTTGGGTCCACATCGCTCGACCCAAGAATGTAATGTCACTCACTACAATCAAGCAGAGGCCCAGAGAAACTCTGCGCTCATTTTTGGAACGGTTCAACGTTGCAGCAACATCAGTTGATCGACCTTATCCATCTATGGTAATGATGGCGGCTGTATCCAGCGTTCTGGACAACTCGGAGTTCAAAAAATCCTTGTACCAAGACCCACCACGGAATCTCAGTAAATTCTACCTTGAATTGGATAGATTTCTGCGTAAAGAAGACGCAATGTCTGAAAAGAAAATTCTCGATGTCAACATGCTCAAAGACGGAGGACCGTCTTATTCTGAAAAGGGCAAAGGAAAAGCTGCGGTCAAGAATGACCACAATACTCATCCCCAGAAAGGGCCCAGATATGAGAAGTACACTGAACTCAATTCGACCTTGACTGACATCTAAATGAACACAAATGGTGATGTATCCTATCCAAAACCTCCTAGGAGGGAGCCATCGCAAAGAGAACGCGATTCTGGAAAATACTGCATATTTCATGATATGGACGGTCATGATACAAATGACTGTAGGCACTTACGAGACTTGATTGAGGAATGGGTTGGACGTGGAGAGCTACCCGAGTATGTGAAACAACCTACAGCGCCTACACCCGCGCTGCCACCACCTGCTCCCCAGAGAGGGAATGACCCTGGATCGAGCACCCGTGGGCTCATCATTAACTGATCTGGATTGGATCACTCTACATTTCCAGCATTTCTTAGGATTTAAGATATGTCTCTTTGCTTTCTTTAGTTTTTCCGATTGGCTAAATCGGAGTACACACGTTCGGGGTTAGGATTTAGCTCCAAAGCTTGCTCTGCACTTGATGACAAACCAATCAGGATTTGCTTTGGTTTTGTACTTTGAATTGAATAAGGAAGGACTTTCTGAACATGGATTATGTTTGGCAAATTTAAGCATCTTGCCAGGTTGTGGAAGGATTTTCAATCTTAATTATAAGTATGGCTTACACTTATCTCGAAACCCTTGGTACGGATTGTACCTAGGGACAGACTGTCTTGTCAGGCTTTGGCAAGTATAGCTCCAGCTCCGCATGAGTATGGATTGTACTCTACTGAATTTATGATTATGGATTATACTCAGGAACGACGAACGATCTTGTCAGGATTTGGCAAAGGAACTCAATAAAACTCGAGTATGGCTTATGCTCATTTTGAACTTCCTGGTACGGCTTATACCCGGAGGGTTAGGTCCCTCGCCAGGTTTTGGCAGGATAATTTGTATGTCCCTCGAGTATGGTTTATGCTCAAACAAACACACAAGCATGGTTTATGCTCGAAAGTGTAATCATTTTTTTCATGATTTGACATACCTATTTGCTTTCTTTTCTTTGCAGGTATGGATTATACTTGCAGGCCGAGCGTGGCCTTGGATTTCTTGGATTATCCAGAACATATCTTCCTTCGTTCAGCAAGATATGTTCAGGGGGGCAAAATGTTGACCTGCTTTTTAGTCAAAGCTATCACACATGAAATCTCTGGTTAACAATACGCACAAGTATTGGGAATATCGTCTGAAGACAGGAAGCAATTTGGTTGAAGTCGCATCACAGACAAAGAATGGCCCGAAACTCCTATCGATCTCTTTTGGGCTCGAAAACAGCAATTAAGGAGCTTGGCTCTGTAACTCTTGTAGCCCTCGGAATCAGCTTCGAATCGAGCTTTCGTTTGGCTAAAATAGACTTACGGTTTGAAAGTTACGCCCGTTTCTGTGAACGCGTGCAGAACCGGGAACTTGGTATCTGGAATTGGCATAACCCATTGGGATTGGATATATGGTTCGGATTGGGTGAAAGGACCCGATGGCATAACTTTGCAAAAGGAAATTTAGTACTCCTCGGATCGGATCGGAGCACAGAAGACTCGACCCGCCTGAAGTATTTTACATTGAAGTGCTTCCAGTCTTCGGATCGGAGACATCAACTCGGTTCGGATCGAACCCGAACCGAAACGCCTCGACCTTCTTCTACACACGAGTTTGACCTATTCTTGAGGAGTAATCGCCTCCAACAAACGCGGATCTGATTACACTTGGCAGAGCACGTTCTGGAGAGGTTTTCTCCACTTTCTCCACTACATTCCGAGATGAAAGGGATGCGCGCCACGTGGCATCCGAACCGAACCCAAAAATCACCTATAAATACACCACTTGGAGGAGAATTAAGGGATCATTTTGGCCACTCTCTTACCCGGTTTCCACCATTGGAACCGCAAAGACTTTGCGAACACATCAAAGCCGAATTCCACATTATAATGCGAGGATTTCGTGTATAATCTCCACTTTTCGCACGTCTTTTCATTGTAAACACGAGGATTTCGTGTCTAAACCGCAAACCAATAGAATTGTACCAATAACTTCTTAAGATTTAAGAAGAGAAAAAGTGGATGTAGGCTTGGTTTGAGCCGAACCACTATAAAATATAGTGTGTCTCCTCTTATTTTACTGCTTTTCTGCATTGATCTGTGATTGTGAGGTTTTCGCATTGGATTTGGGTGTTAGGCCCAGATTTCGGTCTAACATTTTGGCGCGCCAGGTGGGGGCGCATGACAATTTCTACTTTCTGCTTGGATTAATTGGCTATTGGATCAATGGCAATCAAAAGAAAGAAAACTGGAACTCCCTCTCATGCTGAGGATGTTGATGCTCAAGACACGACAAACGAGGCAAGCCAGGAGGCTTCATCTCATGAAAATCCATCAGCGTATTTGACAAGAGAAGAGATGGATGGAGTTCTTACTGAATTGAGAGCTCAAATGGCAAGGCAAGACGATTTCCTGTAGAAACAACAGGAGATGGTCGACCAATTCTTTGCTCGGATGGAAGGAAGGTTGAACGACAACACACAACTCTTGGGAAATGGAATAGAATAAGCCCCAGCAGCAGCGGGGAACCGGATCGGTTCGGCTCCGATCTGAACCGGAGAGGGCTCAAATCTGAATGAACTTGGGGGCAATCCCCCTCACCAGCGCGCAGCTCCGCCACCCAACGTTTTGGATGAAGACGTTGTCAACCTCAGAAACTCAGGTCGAGAACGACGAATATCCGCACTAGTTCGGATCGGCAATACCACGCAACCTCAGCATCAGGCTCCTTGGTTCAGAATAGGAGAACCTGGTCGGATCGGTACCTCCGACCCGAACAATGCACCTCACCACGAGCTCCCTCGCTTCTCTGAACCGCGACATGGGGGAACCTCCGAACCGAGCCAGATGATCTTCCATGCTCCCCATACTTTTCCGAACTCCTCTCAGTTTAACGCTGGGGGCACCTGCTCTTATCTAGCCAACCTGCAACAGCTCTTTGAAGGCGACCGACTCGCCAATCTCATTGAACGCTTCTTGGGAGGCCGCACTTATCAGAATGACATGGATGATCTCAATCACAATCCATTCACTCAAGAAATCAGAAATTCTCGTAATCCACCAGATTTCAAACTTCCACAACTGGAGCCCTACAACGACAGGACGGATCCAACCATGCATCTGATGCGCTATAAACGGCATATGGAAGTTCAATCGGCATCGGAAAACATCATGGAAAAATGCTTCCTTCTCTTTTTGACAGATATTGCTGCTGTGTGGATTCAACAACTGGAATCTGAATCGATCGAAAGCTGGAACATGTTGGTCACTCGCTCTATTGAACAGTTTCGGGTCCACATCGCTCGACCCAAGAATGTAATGTCACTCACTACAATCAAGCAGAGGCCCAAAGAAACTCTTCTCTCATTTTTGGAACTGTACAACGTTGTAGCAGCATCAGTTGATCGACCTGAGCCATCTATGGTATTGATGGCGGTAGTATCCGACATTCTGGATAACTCGTAGTTCAAAAAAATCCTTGTACCGAGACCCACCACGGAATATCAGCGAATTCTACCTTGAATCGGGTAGATTTCTGTGTAAAGAAGACGCAACGTCTGAAAAGAAAATTATCGATGTCAACATGCTCAAAGATGGAGGACCGTCTGATTCTGAAAAAGGCAAAGGAAAAGCTGTCATCAAGAATGATCGCAACACTCAGCTTCGGAGAGGTCCTAGATATGAGAAGTACACTGAACTCAATTCGACCTTGACTGACATCTACATGAACACAAACGGTGACGTCCCCTATCAAAAACCTCCCAGAAGGGAGCCATCGCAATGAGAACGCGATTCTGGAAAATACTGCAAATTTCATGATATGGACGGTCATGACACAAATGACTGTAGGCACTTACGAGACTTGATTGAGGAACGGGTTGGACGTGGAGAGCTACCCGAGTATGTGAAACAACCTACAGCGCATGCACCCGCGCTGCCACCACCTGCTCCCCGGAGAGGGAATGAGCCTGGATCGAGCTACCGTGGGCTCATCATCAACTGATCTAGATTGGATCCTAGTGAATTTCCAGCATTTCTTAGGATTTAAGATATGTCTCTTTGCTTTCTTTAGGTTTTCCGGTTGGCTAAATCGGAGTACACACGTTCGGGGTTAGGATTTAGCTCCAAAGCTTGCTCTCCACTCGATGACAAACCAATCAGGATTTGCTTTGGTTTTGTACTTTGAATTGAATAAGGAAGGACTTTCCGAACATGGATTAGGTTCAGCAAATTTTGTTGTCCTGCCAGGTTATGGCAGGATTCTCAATCTTAATTAAAAGTGTGGCTTATACTTATCTCAAAACCCTTGGTACGGATTGTGCTTAGGGACGGACTGTCTTGCCTGGCTTTGGAAGGTATAGATCCATCTCGGCATGAGTATGGATTGTACTCCACTGAATATATGAGTATGGATTATACTCAGGAACGACAAACGATCTTGTTAGGATTTGGCAAAGGAACTCAATAAAGCTCGAGTACGGTTTATGCTCAGTTTGAACTTCCTGGTATGGCTTTTACCCGAAGGGTTAGGTCCCTCGCCAGGTTTTGGCAGGATAATTTGAACATCCCTTGAGTATGGTTTATGCTCAAACAAACGCCCAATCATGGTTTATGCTCGAAAGTGTAATCAGTTTTGTCAGGATTTGACATATCTATTTACTTTCTTTTCTTCGCAGGTATGGATTATACTTGCAGCTGGCAGGCCAGGTGTGGCCTTGAATTTCTTGGATTATCCAGAACACATCTTCCTTCTTCCAGAAAGATATGTTCTGGAGGGCAAAACGTTGACCTTCTTTTTAGTCAAATCTTTCACACATGAAATCTCTGGTTAACAATACGCACAAGTATGGGGAATATCGTCAGAAGACAGGAAGCGATTTAGTTGAAGTCGCATCACAGAAAAAGAATGGACCGAAACTCCTATCAGACGATCTCTTTTGGGCTCGAAAATAGCAATTACGAAGCTGGGCTCCGTAACTCTTGTAGCTCTCTGAATCAGCTTCGAATCGAGCTTTCCTTTGGCTAAAATGGACTTATGGTTTGAAAGTTACACCCATTTCCGTGAACGCGTGCAGAGCCAGGAACTTGGAATCTGGAGTTGGTATAACCCACTGGGATCGAATACATGGTTCGGATCGGGTGAGAGGACCCAATGGCGTAACTTTGCAAAAGGAATTTTAGTACTCCCCAGATCGGATCGGAGCACAGAAGACCCGACCCGCCTGAAGTATTTTACACTGAAGTGCTTCCAGTCTTCGGATTGGAGACATCAACTCGGTTCGGATCGGACCCGAACCGAACCGCCTTGACCTGCTTCTACTCACTAGTTAGGCCCGTTCTTGAGGAGTAACCGCCTCCAACAAACGCAAATCTGATTATACTTGGCAGAGCACAATCTAGAGAGGTTTTCTCCACTTTCTCCACTACATTCCAAGATGAAAGGGATGCACGCCACGTGGCATCCGAACCAAACCCAGAAATCACCTATAAATATACTGCTTGGAGGAGAATTAAGGGATCTTTTCGGCCACTCTCTTACCCGGTTTCCACCATTGCAACCGCAAAGACTTTGCGAACACATCAAAGTCGAATTCCACATTATAACACGAGGATTTTTTGTATGATCTCCACTTTTCGCACGTCTTTTCATTGTAAACACGAGGATTTCATGTATATACCGCAAACCAATAGAATTGTACTTATAACTTCTTAGGATTTAAGAAGAGACAAAGTGGACGTAGGCTTGGTTTGAGCCGAAACACTAGAAAATATTGTGTGTCTCCTCTTATTTTACCGCTTTTCTGCATTGATCTGTGATTGTGAGGTTTTCGCATTGGATTTGGGTGTTAGGCCCAAATTTCGGTCTGACATTTTTAGACCTTCAAGTTCAAAGACGTTAATCCTCTATTTCCGACACTTTCAACCATTTCCTGATTAATTACGAAAGGATTGGACATTATGGCTAAAGGAAAAGGCAAAGAAATCTAGAGCAATCGAGAGAATGAAGTTAGCAAAGATCAGTATACCATAGTCGTGATGAGGTCGCGCAGTCAAGATTCTAGAGCAGGCCGATCCGGTTCGGAAGATCCGAACTGGACTGATGAGCTGAATCCGATCCAATCCGAACGTGTTGAGGCCACTCACACTCCCCCTACGAACTGGTCTTGCACTACCACCCTGCTCCGATCCGAGCCGAACTAGACTGAGGCTGGTACTTCTACTCAAGCACCCACCAATGCTCCAATGCCAGCCACAACAACTGGTGATCAACCTGCTACATCCGCACCAATCATGCACCGGGATCTTTCGCGTTTTCGTGACCTGCTGGAGAGTACTAGAAATGCATTGGAAGCCCATAAACATGATAGTCTTCGCATGCAAGAGAACATGATCACTATGAAAAGGGAACTCAATGAGCTCCGAAGGCAAAAGACACCTTCCCCAACACGCTGCCTTGTTGCAGACTATTAATCTTCTTCGGATGAAGGACGTCCCTGTGAAAGAAGCCCCCTTGAGCGACCTAAAAATCTTGATTAGTTGACCTTTTGATCTTTAGTATCCCGTGAAGATGTTGCTCGTGTGTTAAGACCTGATGACCCGAGCCTACGAGAGCCTATGTTGCTACCCATGCATGGATCCCATGTTCCACCCAAGGATCCTAATATTACTAATCCTACACAACAACAACTTCTCCAACCCCTTCCTCCTGAGATCGACCGGGAGCATAGGGAGCAGTGTAGAGCAGCAGCCGCTAGAAACATGAGGTTATCCCCTAATCAGGAACCCAGGGGAAATCTGAATATCAAACCTAGAGAACCTGTGCAAATGTTAACAAATATCGATGTGTGGGCAATGGTGCGTCAAATCATGTCTGAAAGCTGATGATATACTAATGAGGACTAGGGCATTGAGCGGAGTCATAACCCCTTCACAGATGATATATTGGACTTTCAGTTCCCTCGGCGATTCAACTTGCAATAGATGGATCGATATTCAGGGAGAACGGACCCAGGACAGCATCTGATGAGGTATGCATGGTTCATGAATGCCGCAGAAGCTCCAGATGCTATAAAATGCATGGCTTTTCCGATTTATCTAGAAGACATGGCATTAATGTGGTTCACCCGACTCCCTCCACGGTCGATATCAAATTTCACAGAATTAAGTGAGCGCTTTATGAACCAGTTTCGACTTCATGCCCGAAAATCCAAAAGCGTGATACAGTTGTCAAGGATTAAACAGGCTCCAGGTGAATCTTTGAAATCATATTTAGACCGCTTCAACTTGGCTATCACCGAAGTTAGTGACCCTCATAAACTCACTATTCTGATAGCCTTAATAGAAGGAGTTGATCCGGACACAGAATTTGGGGATTATCTATCCGGGAAACCAACCCCCATTGGGAATTGTTCTACGAAAAGGCCAATATCCACTTAAGGCGAGAAGAAGCTCATGCAAAAAAAAGAGAAAGTCCGAAGGGGCCTCGAGAGAAGGTGCGCAAAGTAATGTCGCTGTGAAGCAATCCGGTGATAGTTCGGGGAAGGTTGAGGTGAACGTCGGCAAACAGAACGGAGGTAATAACATCAGGAATGGAAACGACAATAGGAGGAGTAGGAACCGAGGGAACAATTCTAGCAAAAGACCTCGATTCCAAACTTTTGAGAACTATTCACCATTGAATGATACCTTGGAAAACATTTATTTGGACACATAAAACTTATTGCAATATAAGAAGCCGCCACCCAGAGACTCCACTGAAAAAGAGATTGCAACGGGAAAGTTTTGTTTGTTCCATGGAACCCACATTCATTCTACCAACGAATGCCGTCATTTGAGAGATGTGGTTGAGAAATTGTTGTGGGAAGGGAAGTTAGATGAGTACAAGGTTGCCCCACGGGACAGGGGGCAAGGAGGGCAATCCCCGAACCAAAACTAGCCTACTTCTAAACCCACAGCCCAGCAGAAAGGTAAGGGGATCGTTATCAATACCATTATAGGCGAACCCCATCTAGCTAACCGTAGTTTCAAAGCGATGGATCAGTATGTGAATGCCGCCAAGCACTTTGAGGTAGGAGAATGCAGTAACCTCGAAGACATTACTCCAATAAAATAATAAAAGACGATGTCAGACGATGTCATATTCCGTAGTAGAGATGATACCGGAATTCAATCACCAACTGAAGACCCACTAGTAATTACCACGACCATCGGCCCCGCCTTAGTCCATAAGGTGTTGGTGGACAATGGAAGCTCAGTCAATATCCTCTTCAAGAAATCTTTTGAACAAATGAGACTCGAAGCAATAGATCTAAAGCCCTGCGAAAGATGGATATGGGGTTTCAATGGGGTGTCAACGGCTCCGATAGGCTACGTAGAGTTATCAATGACATTAGGATAAGGAGATCGCCAGAGAGTGAGAATCGTGCCATTTGTAGTTTTAGATGTTGAGTCATCCTACAATGCTTTCCTAGGCCGATCGGCCCTCGCCGAGTTTAGGGCATGTATTGCACCTTAGTGCTTACTGCTTAAATTCCCGACTGACGCAGGAGTAGGGGTGGTGAGAGGCGATCAAGCTACGGGACGAGCTTGTTACATGACAGAGTTGAAGATGCTAATGAAGGTGTTGAATATAGAATCTAAGGACGTTTCTCCCCCTTCGAAGGAAAACTCAGCATAGTAATTAAGGGGTCCAGCCCCAGGAAAGTCGCCCTTAGATGTGCTCGAGGATATAGATCCCAGAGAGGATAGAAAACCCAAGGACAGAAAGGTGACTCCCCATGAGACGACAATAGATATATCTATTGATGATGCAGATTCGACAAAAGTACTAAAGATCGGATCGTAGCTAGATCCAATTCAAGCGAAAGAGTTGGCTGATTTCTTAAGGGAAAATTTAGACGTGTTTGCCTAGACTCATGCTGATATGTGTGGGATTTTGCCTGCTATTATGAGCCACTCTTTAAGCATCAATCCAAATCACCCACCGGTCAAGAAGAAGAGACAGATGTTAGGCCCAGAGCAGTCAACAGCTTTGAAGGAAGAGGGAGAGAAATTGAAGGATAATGGATTCATTAAGGATTCAAAATATCCCGACTGGATATCGAATCCTGTCCTTGTCAAAAAATCTAACGAGAAGTGGCATACATGTATTGACTTCTCTGACTTGAACAAGGCTTGTCCGGAAGATAGCTTTCCTCTTCCCAGGATTGATCAACTAGTGGACTCGACGGCCGGACACGAGCTTTTATCCTTTATGGATGCCTATTCGAGGTACAAGAAAATTCCCATGCACGTAAAAGATCAGGAGCACACAAGTTTTATCACAGACTTGGGGTTATATTGTTATGTGGTAATGCCGTTTGGATTAAAGAATGTGGGAGCCACATATCAGCGCTTGGTTAACCGCATGTTCTATAGTCAAATCGGAAAAACCATGGAGGTTTATGTGGACGACATGCTTGTGAAGTCTAGACAATCTTCCGACCAGACAAAAGACTTAGCCGAAACGTTCGACATTCTTCGAAGGTATGGGATGAAGTTAAACCCCCTAAAATGTTCGTTTGGGGTCGCATTTGGGAAATTCCTTGGGTTTATCATGAGTTCTCGAGGGATTGAGATAAATCCTAGTCAGATAGCAACAATAAGGAATATTGAAGAACCACGAAAGATTAAGGATGTTCAAAGTCTGGCCGGAAAAGTTGCTGCATTGAGCAGGTTTTTCTCCAAAGCCACAGATAAGTGTGTACCTTTCTTCGATCTGATTAAACGAGGGAAACGAAATTTTGAGTGGACTCCTAATTGTGTGGAGGCTTTCCAGAATCTATTAGACTTATTAGAGAAGCCTCCAATATTGTCAAAACCCGTGGAACATGAGGATTTGTTTGTCTACCTAGCGGTATCATCTCATGCCGTCAGTACAGCGTTGGTACGTGAAGAAGATAAAGTCCAAAGGCCTGTATACTACGTAATCAAGAAGCTAGTAGCTGCAGAATGTAATTATCCAAAAATAGAAAAAAATTCTCATAGCCTCCTGATTGGTTCCCGCAAACTTCGTCATTATTTTCAGGTTCACTCGATAGTTGTATACACCGATCAACCTTTAAGGCAAGTGTTGCAAGAACCCGAAGCATCGGGGTGGTTACTTAAATGGAACATCGAGTTGAGTCAATTCGATTTGAATTTTCAACAAGGAGATCAATAAGGAGGCAGGCCTTGGACGACTTCATAGCGGAATTCATGATTCTCGAAGAGGAAATGGTGGGTGACAAGGTGGTTACTTCAGAACAAGAGCTAGAGCTTAGTCCATGGAAATTATATATGGACGGGGCCAAGAATGATCGCAGGTCCGGCACCGGAGTTGTTTTAATCACTCCTAAAGTACGATCTATTTACTATGCCTTGAGATTAGAATTTGCTGCTACCAATAATGACTCCGGGTATGAAGCCCTAATTGCCGGGGTGAAGCTCGCCAAAGAACTAGGAGTAAAGACACTGGATATATGCTGTGACTCCAAGATAGTTGTCTGCCAGGTATGGGAAGAGTTTGTTACCAAAGGACCTCGGCTTGTTACTTATCTTAGAAAAGTAAAGGAGTTATTGGACAATTTGGAGCATTACAGCATAACACATATTCCAAGAGCAGAGAATCAGAAAGCAGACCAGTTGGCAAAATTAGCGAGTTCTGGCAACCCTGAAGAAACCGAAATGGTCCCAATAGAGATATTGGAGTCACCAAGTTTTGACCTAATGGAAGTAGAACCAGCCCTGGAAATCAAGCCAGAGAGGGAGTCATGGATGACACCAATAAATAACTTCCACAAAAATGAAATTTTACCATTGTAGAAAAGCGAAAGACGAGCTGTAACACAAAAGGCTGCAAGATATGTTTTACAGGACGACGTCCTTTATCGTCAAGGGTTTTCCATGCCCCTACCGAGGTGTATCGCACACGACGACATCAAATGTGTACTGCAGGAAGTACATGAAGGTGAGTGCGGAGATCACTCCGGGAGCCAAACTGTAGCAAAGAAAGTACTGCGGTAATTATATTTTTGGCCTACCGTGAATAAAGACGCAGCTGATTATTCACGACGCTGCAACAAATGTCAAAGGTTCGCCAAAATTCCCAGAGCACCCCCAACCTGCCTTAAGTCAATGGTAAGTCCATCGCCATTTGCTATGTGGGGAATTGATATTATTAGAGTGTTACCCATCGCCAAAGGAGGAGAAAAGTAAGTGATCGTCGCCGTGTATTATTTCACGAAGTGGGTAAAAGCTGAACCCTTAACCATGATCACGACAAGTAAGGTGATAAGTCTTGTGGTCAGAAACATTATTTGTCGATTTGGGATACCGAAGACCATCATAACTGATAATGGGACACAATTCGACGACGTCGAATTCAGAAACTTCTGTCAGAAATACAAGATTGATAAAAGGTATACCGCTGTGGCTCACCCACAAACAAATGGGCAGGTCGAGGCAATTAATAAAGTTATTAAATCTATCCTTAAGAAGCGGTTAGAACGAGCCAAAGCCAAGTTGGTGGATGAGCTGCCACTAGCCTTGTGGGCCTACAGGACAACCTTTAAAATGGCAATTGGCCATACCCCCTTTTCATTATCCATTGGATCGGAGGCAGTAATCCCGGTGGAGCTTGAAGTCCCCTCTCATAGAGTGACATACTATGACCCGATGACAAATAGATCACTCCTCCTTGAATCTCTTGACATGGTTAAAGAAAAAAGAGACGAAGCTGACCTGCGCGCCTCAAGACATCGACACCAAGTAGCACGTTATTATGACCAAAAAGTCCGCTTCAGAGCATTCGAACCAGGGGACTAAGTGTTAAAATGAATCTTCCCGCCTTCAACCCAATTGGGTTCAAAGTGGGAAGGACCGTACGCCATCCAACGGAAACTTGATACAGGAGCCTTCAAGCTAACGACCGTGGATGGCGTGGAGATTCCCAGAGCCTGGAATTCTCAGCACTTGTGACGATATCTGGGTTAAACATTCAGTCTTTTCCTTTTACTTTTGTAGACTATGTAAAAAGGCATGACTCGCCTTAAAAAGTCTGTTTATATGAGTGAAGAATTATGAAGTGGATGTAGGCTATGACTTAGCTGAACCACTATAAAAATATCGTGTGTCATTTATTTTCCTGCAATATTTTTATCTCCAGTAATTGTTCCATCACGACTATGAAACGCAAAACATTAAATTAAAACTTGAAAAATTGGAGACAATTCGTGTGTAGGTGCAAACAAGATGACCATTTGTGTAATAAGATAGAAGAAATGGGAAGACGACATTCTTAACTCTAACTCCCATGAATCGAGACAGAGCATAAAGGACGGGAAGACGACGTCCCTTGAGGCGTGAAGGTGCACCCCGATAAGAGACCGCCTTAATAATACTCTAACCTGGTTATGAGACAGGAGAGTATAAAGATGCCAGAAGAATAAGCATCAACGACAATAGAAATTGAGCCCCGCTAGAGAGTCGGGGGCAACTGGATGTTGAATTTAATCAATCTCGCGTATGTCTTGGTTAATCAGTCTATCCAAGATTGATTGGGGGCATATACATACACATGTTCCCTTTGTCATGACTTTAATGTATAGCTATGATATGTTATGCTATTTATCTGCATTTTTTATTAAATAGTAGATTCACAAATATTTGACATTGCAGGGAACAAACTACTTTATTCACAAGTACGTGAGTTTACACAGAAAGACTAAACAAAAGATGCGAGTGTACCCACTACAACAATAATGGAATAGTAAAATATCAAAACAAAAGACAGAATGCGTTTTCACTTGGACTTCAGAGTAGACTTTGCCTTTTTGGCATCCTTGAGCTTTTCCTTCTCCTCTTTCTCAGTCTCAGTAAAAATACGCTTCGGTTTCTTTTTCCCTGGAACAGTGACACTGGGATCAATAGAAGATTTTTTAGCAAGTTCCTCAGTGATCGATCTAGTTGAAAGTTTAACGACTAACCTTAACCTAGGTTGTACTATCGCAAGAGGTTTAAGGGTCTCAGGATTTGTCTCCTCAATTTTCAATTGCATGCGTTTATCCTGCTTGGCCTTCATCTCGGCCAAAGTCAGATCATCAACATTTCCTATATCCCCAGTAATAGTAACATCAAGGTCTTTTTCATGCCCGTCATTATCACCATCATCTTTCAAAGCAGCTATTATTTCTTCATCATGAGGAGTTTCAGTGTTGGGTAGTACGGGAGCCTTGTCAACAACCTCCTTTCTCTTGCCCTCGTCATCCTTCCCAGGATCTACAGCAACAACTTTATCATGTTTTTCCTAGGTCTCTTCAGCAGAGTTTTTACCTGGAGATGTTGTTTGTGAATCATCGGCCCTTTCAACTGGCTTAGTACCTACGAAGTGAGAAGCAACCATTATTAACTCAAGAGAAAACATGGGGCCTTCAATGGTCTGTCCGACAATATGGCCAAAGACTGAAATATCTTTGATGAATTGAGGTGAAAAGGTAGAAATACCTTCAGCAGACTTCTTAACCAAAGCTGCAGTAACATCAGAGGTAGACTCGGTTATAGGAGATAAAAGAGAAACCTCAGGAATTCCTGGCCTTTCCGGGTCATATTCCTCCACTCCAATAACCTCAGCTGTAGCAGAAGAGGAGCCAAACTCGATTGTATTTTTTCCTTTGACCTGACGCTTCTCCTCCTTCATGGCAGTAGCAATAAGTCTACGCCCTTCGACCAAGTGTACTGATTCCTCACCTCTAAGGAATGTCTCCATAAGCTTATTTTCGTCAATTGAATCCAACCCGAGTTTTTATTTCTCCCATTCGACCAACTGGTCCCATGCATAGACAAGGGGAGTGGGATAATCCTTATGCCAGGCAAGGTCTCGATGACGGATCACTTAAGCAAAAAATCCGACCATGGTTTCACCACTCTCATCAATCTCCCTTTGGGCATCTTTGAGCTGTTTGTTGACTTCTTCAACTTGCTACAAAGCTGTATTTGCATTTCCTTCAGCAAGAACTGCCCTTGTTTTGGCCTCCAATAGCTTAGCCTCAAGATCTGCATTCTTTTTGGCTAAATCTGCTTTCTCTTGGGCAAGACGAGCAATTTCAGATTTGGCATCCTCAGCCTTTTTCTTTAAATCTATCCGCTCCTGGTTGTGAGATTCAAGTTCGGAATGATAATGCTTTTGTAATTCCTCATACTACTTTTTATAGTTATCTGCATCGCGCTGCATAAGAGCAAGCTTAGCTTGGGCATCTTCCAGATCTTTTCCAGAGTTTTCGATGGCCCTCGCATCATATTCAGCAGCGTCGGCCATGGTTTTCACATCTGCTACTAGATCACTAATGATTTTAGAGAGGGTATTAGCATACTTCTTTGTTTCTTTATATTGTTCGTCAACGAAGTCTATGGTAGCCTTGACATCGTTGGCCCAGTCAGATTTTACCGGTTGAAGTTTTGGGACAAAGTGCATGTGCCCGAAATGGTGTTCAGGAAATTGCTCCCTCAGAACTTCTAGTCTAGCCTGATTCTCGTCATTTAGAATGACTGGTCTTGTGGTAGTTATGTCGATAGTGCGACGAGATAGCTTCGTGATAGGTTGTTTCTTCCCGGCATCTTTCCCCGATTCTGGCTGTTTCCCTTTGGGATCAGGAACCCTTTGCGAACTATCATTTTGGGGAATCGTGCCCTTAGATGGAGCAGGGGCCTTGCCACTGTGCTTGTCTTTCTCATGATCTAAGGGATGACTCTTGTGTTTCTATGAGTCTATGTGATGTAGGGATCGAGAACGGGAGGGTCGATAAGACCTTGGAAGTCGATCCCTCCTGTCATCTCTACCCCTACTCTCGTACTGGTCGTGTTTATCATCGGGGCCTATTGGGGGCATGCTTGAACGAACATCTCGCATATGATATATTTGTCTCCCCATTTTTCCTGCAGAAGAGAGATGAAAGAATATTAAGATCAATATTAGCATAAGGCTTAAGTGCTATGACGTGCATTGTTAGAGTGTCATGTGTATCCTAAGTGATGCTTCCCCCCAAACAGACCAGAGCCCGGATTGATAGTTTCCCCGGCATTTACAGGAGTGATCTCTTCCTCAGTAGTAAAAGTGAGAGGATTTGTTGGGAAATCCTCTGAAGAATAAAACGTTTCAGGCAGGGGAAGGTCCCACAAGCCCCGAAATGTAAATTCATCGGCTATGGGAGTGTATCCAAAAGGAATAACTGACGGCAACCCCTTTTGAGAAATTGGCCCCTAAGGAGTGGCCGCATTATCACTAGTAATGTATTTGTCTTTGTCAGTGGCAGGTATATTTGCTAGTATGTCATCTTGAGTTGCGGAAGACAAAGGAGAAGGAATCTTTGTAGGCACCGGAGGATCCTTTGGGCTACCTCTATGCCTCGGTGAGGCCTCAATTTGCCCTTCAACAGAAGGTATATACACATAAGGTCCCTCGCCATGCCCTTTGCTACGAGTTATAGCAACAAGACGATGCCTATGAAGATAGTCATCCACTAAACACTCTTTGATGGTCAAGAATTTCTGGTCTCCGTTGAGTAGCCGATTCAAGTGATCGAATTGTATTAGTTGTTTTTCATGCGGCGGATTAGGTGCTGTAAGAAAAGACAAGCGGTGTTAGTATGTTTTCAAGGTCTGAAATGTAAAACATTGACGTCCTTACTTGATTTGAGCCACCTCCTGGTGCACCCCGGCTGCTCTCTAATGTAATACCATTCAGGCTTTGGATCCCCAGCATTGCTACTAAACGGAACGGTGATAATCTTTCTTTTTGGCATAGACTCGAAATATACAAAAGATGGAATGTCATTGGTTCGATGTGTGAAGTTGTAAAAGAAATAAACATCTTCAAAAGTTGACTCTTCACCAAGAATTTCTCTATAGGCTATGTATATGGTATACAAATAAGTGTAAGAATTGGGAAGAAGCTGCATGGGGGCAATCCTTAACTGTCTCAGGAAATCGACGATGAATGGTGGGAATGGAGGTATCGCTCCAACAAGACACATTAGTCTGGAAATAGCCATATATTTTTCTGGTGGATTATGGGGACGATCTGTTTTTTAAGGTAAAAAGGTATCTCCTTGAAGAATCCCGTGCTTGAGGCGTATCTGTATTAGTCTATCGTTATCAATTGTCGACTCAACTGAATCTTTAGGCAATTCCAGGATAACTGCATCCCTGAATTCGTCGGGAGCACGGTTATCCCCTATCCCTCCTTCTTCCTCCTCACCGAGAGAGACATCCCCTCCAGATGATGCATCACTACCATGAGTTCCCATCTCATAATCTGGGCCTTCGCTATTCCAACCTGAATCAGAAGTAGAAGATACATCTTCAATGGTAGGGTTTTCAGCTGTCCCAATAACCTCCCTTCTTTCTGCTAGTGTAGATGAGTGTCTCTCGGTCATATCTGATAAACTATTGAAGAAACCATAGCAAGGATTAAGGTAAAGTTGCCCGTATCCCCCCATACATGTGTGTGTGAACTAAAGTGTATGAAGTAAGTGCAAGAAATACAAAGTAAATACATAAGAGCACGATGAAAAAGTTTGACGAAGTAGTAATGTGTTCAGGATAATATTGGAATTTCAGTCATGATCATGAGGCCCTATCCTAACTGTCCCTGAGTTGGAAAGTAATGCTTAAATCTTGGTTAGATTGGATTTAATTCGTTTATGTTCCAAGTTAAGTGGTCAGTTTGGAGCGGACATCCACGAAGAAAAGGGTTCGGGTCGGAGGTCAGGGTCTCATGTGATTCAAAGCAGAAATTTATGTCCTATAAACAAATCTGTCTGTATCGGAAATTGGCACTTTGAGCAACCTGGCTGAGTTCAAATACCATATGTCTTCCATGTCCATTCACTCCGACCCGGTTGGACAAACCCGGTTCTTCTCCTTTTATTTGCTTTTCACTCCGACCCAATCCAGTCAGATAAATTCATTTTTCCTCCCTCTTGTGCCTCCCACTTCGAACCAATCCCATTCTTCTTTCTCTTCTTCTTTTCCAACTTCTCCATTTCCCCATCCGCATCGAACCCATATCCTTCCAATGACTCATTCATTTTTGAGAAGTCCATCATAGTGAAGCACCCATGAACTAATATCCTCACCACCAGGTCGAATCTCCTCCGCAAACACCTCGAGGTGGAGACGATACCACCCACGACGATGGTGAGGAGATGGAAGGCACTACGTCAAGCTTGGTGTGACATTGAACTAAAATCACTCAGATTACTCCTAAAATTCGAGTTGGAATCAATTAAACTAGAGTTAAACGGAGTAATCGGCTTACCTATAAGTCTTATTTGAAGGTTGAAAGGGGTTCTAAAAATTTGGGGATTAAGGTTTACGTTGAGTTGACAGAGCAAAAGGCGAAGTCAAATGAAAGGAGGAAGAGGAGTTTTGCATATATATATATATGAAAATAAGGGGCTCTTCATATTTCTCGTGGGCCCTCCAGCGCTGAAAACCAATCCTCTCAACATAAAGACCAAGCCCATGAATGACCACTTAGCCCGCTTATGTGTAACACCCCACATCCGTTAAGGTCACTCACAAAGGGAATGCCTTAACTTCAATGGAGCATTATGGGTACTGGAACAGAAATATTACAAGACAGACGTATATAAAATAGCGGAAAGTAAAGTAGAAGTACTTCAAATCATTTATTAAATATAATTGTTTACAATAAAAGCCCATCAACTTCCAATACCCAATTACATAGTCAAAATATCTATCTTGCTCAAAAACAAAGACGCATAAAAATAAATTGTAGTATTCCCCAATAAAGAAAAGCAAGCCATAGCCAAGAGAAATCCAAGCCGTACATGAAAGAGCCTTGAAGCTTGGTAAGATCCGAACTAAGCTGTATTCCCACCCCCAATTGACTATGTAATTGGGTATTGGAAGTTGATGGGCTTTTATTGTAAACAATTATATTTAATAAATGATTTGAAGTACTTCTACTTTACTTTCCGCTGTTTTATATACATATGTCTTGTAATATTTCTGTTCCAGTACCCATAATGCTCCATTGAAGTTAAGTCATTCCCTTTGTGAGTGACCTTAATGGATGTGGGGTGTTACATTATGCAATGGAATTTAAAACATGGTCCAGATCAGATAAACTTAATTCGATCCGAAGCACATCCGATGATGCCAGTTCGGCGTGTGAGATAAATCCAAATAAGAGAAAAGTGTTTGAAAAGGTAAATTATAGGAATTTAACTAAAAGAGCTACTTGGACTCCAAGCAAAGGTCTCATAGTTACTTTGAACAGTAAAAGCAATTTGTGCATTCCACTGTGTATATATAGACAACAAGAGGTACAACTCGATGAAACAACACATCTGTACAAGCGAATGAAAGCGACTATTCAGTGATATAAATTCAAAGATCAATGGATAGAAAATTTCAAAGCACATTCTATTTTCAATAAAAGTGTACTTCGAGGGGGCAAAATGTTAGCCTACTTTGTGAACTAGGCTACACAAAGTTAGAAGATCAATTATGAAGGATGTTGACTAAAAGAACATGCCCTCGAAATCCGGATCGGATCGGTGGTCTCTAACAGAGCCAAAACAATGAAGCGAAGGAAGTGCAAAAATCTCAGCAGAATCGGATCGGTGTATACCGACCCGTACCCCTCACTTACACTTTTGACCCGATCCGAACTCAGATGACAAAAGCAGTAACGAACGTGACCCATGACTCCCCGAAGACTCGGAGCGGTTGTGCACCCACTCACCTACGTTCACGCGCTAACCTGATGTGTTGTCACCATCATACTCTATCTGAACCCGACTTCTATGGATGGGGGCCACGTGTACTCGAATCGAAGCCGCTTCAGAGGAATTTTCCACCTATAAATAGACTACCAATGGTCATTTGAAAGGATCTTTTGGCATTTTCAGAGTTGAAACCCCTTTGAGAACCGAATCCCATCACCATTTTCATATTGCAATCATCTTATAAAGTACATTTCAGTGAAGATTGAGTGAATCTCTGTATTATATGAGTGAAAGTGAGTAAGAATCATTATTGTATCTACATTCAAGTCATCAATACAAAAAGTAGAAAGTGGACGTAGGCTATTTAACGCCGAACCACTATAAATTGTGCGTTTTCTTCATTTTTAGTTTCATTTCATCAGAAATTGTTCCTAGTTTGGGTGTTAGAGCCATTTTTGGATCTAACAACTAATATTCAATTAACTCTAATTCGATTAACCCTAATCCGATTAACTCTAATCTGATTAACTCTACTCCCTATCTCATTCAAATTCCCATTTGAATTTCCATTTCAAATCCCAATTTTTCTTCACAAATGTTTTAATTTATAAATAACTATTTTGATCCATTATTCACATCGAATGTGAATAATATTTCTTTAACATATATCAATTCAGTTTGATTTCGTATTTAAAAATAATATTCCATTTCCAAATTCTATTTATACTTTTATTTATAGAATTATTCATACAAAATCTCCTTTTTATTTTAACACTTAAATCACATTTATAATTCCCTTTATAAATGTTGAGTTCACATTTTATTTAAAATATCGGGGTCAAAATCGATTTCTACTTCTCTATATAAGTTTAGACTTATATATTCCATTTATCAAATGACAAATAATTTACTTAATTTATAAAACATTATTTATAAATTGTAACACCCCGCATTCTACGCATCGAAGGATCGTAGAATATTTATTTCTTTCTTATATGAAGTCGTATAATCACGTAACTTTGGGAAACGACTATTGGGATCACTTCCCATGTTCACGATTTTTGCCGATTTTTAAATGACCGTTGTGCCCCTAGCTGATCTTGTTTCGGCCATAACTTTTGATTGGAAAGGAATTTTGACCTGAAACCACTTCCATTAGACTCGTTTGATGGTTTACCTTTCCGTAGAGTGGTAACATGCGAAAACCCGACTTACCGTTTTGGAGATATGGCTGAAATAAGGTTTGGAAGGTGAAAAACTGCTTAACCGGGCCAAATAGGGTGATTAGTGAATGGGCCCATAACCCATTTCGGGATTAGGGTTATAGGGAGGCTGAAATGAGCTAGGGTTTCATTTCATTTCAGTTTTCCAGCCTCCACTTACCTCTAAGAAACCCTAAAAATGGCCTCCAACCTCTAAAACACCTCCAAATCACCTACAACTTGAAGATTGGGATTAGCAACATCAAATCAAGGGGGATCTTCACCAAATCAAGATTAGAGCTGCTGGAACACATTAGAATTCGACCCAAACAGAGAATCATTTCAGATTTATAGTTTACTTTGTGGCAAAGGTGAGTGATTTGCATAGTTCCTCACTAATTATGGCTAATTAAGGGTAATTAGTGAATTTAAACATGAACAAATTCTGGAAAAATATTTATAAAATTCGAATTGATGTTTAAGGCCTCTGATATGAATTTGGGTTAATTTGGTTAAGTTTTGCTAATCATATCATTAGTTTCACCTAAACATGCTTAAGGGAAAATATGGGGTTTTGGCTATGTTTGATCCATTTTAACCTATTATATTGTTGTTTTGGTGTTTGTGGTCGATTATACATGTTGCTATGACTGTATGGTATGCTTTGTGATTGATTAGAATAGTTGGAACGGTTGAAAACGTCGTCGAGTGGCGTAAACTGCTTGCTGGAGAAAGTGCAGAAAATTGGCCGATCTGGATCGAAACGGAGGAAAGGACCCGATCCGAACCACCACCCTTACCCGACCCGAACTGATTCATGGGTATTTGCAACGATCTGGACAGGAGACCACCACCTGATGGTGGAAGGAGCTTGAACCAGAACCGCGTCACGTACTGGAGTACCTGATCCGCTCTCGCGCTTCGCACCCCGATCCGACCAGAGGAGGACAACATGCACTTGCACGCTCCGTCCCGATCCACTTCAGAAGCCATGTAGCGATGGTGTGACCCGATCCGATGGAGCTGGAGCGCCACAAGCTAGAAGGAGCACGACCCGATCCGTATGGCGCGACTCGATCCAATGGAGGGAGCACGACCGACCCGATCCGAGATGCTTGGATTTGAAGTGAAGACCACGATCCGACTCGAGCGAGGGTGATGACCACGATCCGAAGCAAGGTGAAGTGAAGACCGACCCGGATGAAGGTGATGACCAAAAACCCGAGATGCAAAGGTAGTCAAAATGGAAGTTAGAACTCAGGATCCAGATGGGAACCGACGATCTCACTTCATGATTGGACTTTACTGCGGGACGTGTGCAAAGGGGTTATCGGTATCCGTAACCTTGGTTCACTACTGAGAGACAGATTAGGGGCTTGTAGTGATAGTTGTATGGGATTGAATTCCGTCATGGCCCAAAGAATTAGGTGACCAAAGTAACGAGTATCGTATGCTTTACGCACTGAGTGAGAGATGTGAGGATGGTTGCTATGGTTGACTGTTTGCCATCACTATGACATGCATACGCCCTCCCCCGTATCCTTACACTATATGTTAGTGGCACCTTAGAGTGTTGTACGGTATGTAGTGCTAACTCTTTAGTTGCAGGTCCAGGTTCAGGTATGATTGGATTATACCTGTTATTGTTATGTTTTGTTACTTATCGCTCGTACCAGACTTTTTCTCTGACCCAGAGTTTTATGTCTCTTCTTATTACTCTGGGTGCTCTCACGAGCAGACTAAAGACAGGTTAGCTGGTGATGCAGTGGCTGTATCGGAGACGAGCAAGAGGCTTCCACGTATGATACATATAGATATTCTCAATGTGTCGTTGGTGGTCGCTACTTGGGCATTAGTAGTGTACCCCCCTTATCTTGCTTTTGCTTTTTGAGACAGTTTGAAAAGTTGTAATAATGTTGGCTTTGGATCATAAGATGTACTTGGATTTTCCACTGCTATGTTAGTTTGTTTTCAGCTTATGCACTGTCTCACCAGTTTTATGTCAAGTATGTTGTTATTATATTTTATTCCATGCGTTGTGAGACATTCTACAGGTTCCTTGTTAGTTCATTTCCTTCTTTCCTTTTCCTTCTGACGACCGTTCTGTGCTAACTAGACATGTGTACAGTGCACTTTTGGAGTAAATGTCGGTTGGTGCGGGGCGGGCTGTCACATTTGGTATCAGAGCTCTAGGTTGCGTGGTTAACCTAGGGAAAGACACCAGGGAGAGATAGTACGTAAATGAGAGCGCGTATTTGTGATTATTTTGGTTTTCAACAACTATATCTATATATATTATTAGTATAGCTAAGGATGAAGTCGTACTGCACTGGCACCACTATGGAGATGGTTAATCGTTTTCTCTTTACAGATTGAACGATGAGTCGAGACACCAGGGGTGCTGGTATAGGGACCAATCACGGGAATGCTCCTGACATGAGGACGATGTTCACTAACTTCATGAGGGAGATGCTTTGGGATGTTCAAGGGGCAGTTCCCAATCCCGGAAATGGTGGTGGTCCAGTAGTGCAGGCGCCTAGGGTCGATTTCGCCAAGTTGTGCAAGGATTACACTAACCTTGGTGGGAAGTCGTTCCACGGAACGGAGTCGGCCACAGATGTTCAGGATTGGTTCGATAGCTGTGATCGTATCTTCGACGACTTGGGTATCGAGGATGCGATGAAGAGAAGGCTAGCGTCTCGTCAGTTGCAAGGGCGAGCGATGAATTAGTGGAATGCCATTAAGACAGCTACTCCAAAGGATCAAGTTACTTGGAATCAGTTTAAGACTCACTTTTGTGATAAGTTTATTACAGCTGCTCATAAATCAGAATTGTTCAGGAAGTTCTTGGAGCTTAAGTAGAATGGTAGGGCAGTCTCGGAGTACATCGCAGAATTTGATACTTTATCGAAATATGGATGGTCCTTTATCGATACAGTCGAAAAGAAGAACGAGAAGTTCATAACTGGCTTGGATGGGTACTTGGGGGAAAGACTTATAAACCATATCGATGAGACGTTCGAATCTATAGTAGGAAAGGCATTAAGGTCAGAGAGCCTTTTCCCTAAGTCGAAGACCGAAGTTGCTATTGCATCTACAGAGGAGCCAAAGCCGCAAGCAGGCGGTGAAGGCAAGAAGAATTCTCAGAGCAAGAGGAAGCAGAACCCGACCAAGGATGGTCAGAATAAGAAAAATAAGAAAGATGGCGAATGCTTTAGTTGTGGAAAGAAGGGCCACTATGCCATAGATTGTCGAGAAAAGCCTGGGGAAAGGAAGTGCTTTAATTGCGGCCAGGCGGGACATCACAAGGATGATTGCCCACAACCTCCTAGGGAGAAGCAGATTATGAAAGCGTATGCTATCAACGCTGTTCCTTCTTCGTCGAATGTTCCAAGTGCGGCGCAGAAGGGAAAGGGTGTCGTTATAAAAGGTATGTTTTCTATTTAAGATGTTTCTGTTCAGGTATTGTTTGACAAACCTGAGATAGTCGATAGACCACTAGTTGTGACGAACCCGATTGGTGATTCGACTAGTTTTGGCATGATTTTTTGTAATGTGGTCTTATCGAGTCATGGATGTATGTTTGTTGTGATTGCTTTGTTTTGGGCTTTACTGGGTTTAGCATTATTTTGGGGAGTCGATCTACTCCAAAGGAATAGGGTGGTAATAGGTACCTACCTAGTGATGGCGATAGTAACTGGAGTTAAGGAAGCTAAGAGGTTATCGTTGTAATAAGTTCTAGTTGTCTCTGGGAGGCAAATGAGTACTCCAGTGCTAGATTGTTTTGCTAGTATCACCTCACGTGGGTTATCCGAACTCGGAGGAGATGTTCCTTGGGTGCTTGTCTGATATTGGTTTAGGCCTTTGGGGCTTGTGCTTGGGGAATGTCGATTTCGACTAGGATGGTTTGCGTGAGGGGTAAATAGTTGCTGTGATTTTTCATTGGATGATATCTTGGTTTACTCGAGGAGTGATGGGAAGACGGAACATGATAAGACTGTTCAATGGTATAGATTGCCCAGAGTTAGACTCGATAGGGTTATGAGATTGCTCGACTGGGACTCGAGAAAGATGCAAAGTAATGGATTGTTTAGAACCCTATATTGATGTTCTCTTTGGATAGTAGGACTTGGAAGGAATAGGATGTGTTCGTTGATCATGGAGGATACAACAAAGATTAGGGCGATTCAAGTTGGACTTGAACTCGTAAAAGGAAAATGGGTGTCCGTTGATCTTGGAGATGCAACGAATAAGGAGACGACGACCCATGTTGGACTAGAGTTTGTCAGTAATGGATACTCAAGACTGGGTCTGAGTTATAGATTGACTCGAGTTGGACTCGAGAAGGCTGCAAGGAATTGGATTCGGCTTGAGTTGGACTCGAGAGGGAAGCAAGATAATGGATAGACTTGGGTTGGACTCAAGTATTTTAGGCGGACTAAAAGTAGGGGTATCTGGGGATGCCCGTTACCCTGGATCTGTTGGACGTGATTTAGTTATTCTTGGAGGATAAATGTACGTTGGACGTACAGTAGTCCGTAGGGAGGCGGGGCTTCTATTGGCCTGGGATTGGTTGGACCAATCAAGTAGGCATCGGTGTATGTATGGAGGCTGGGCTTCCATTAGTTATTGATGTTTGTTGGACCAGACATACTAGAATCGACATATTGGGATTGGTTAGACCAGTCATGTAGGTGTCGATGTGTTTATGAATTTAGCAGGTGATAGGTAGGACTTGTTCGATGGATGTTATGGTTGCTATGTTGTTCCTATTTTCTTCCCTTGAGTAGACTATCACCTGTAAGGTTCTAGCGATGGGGAACAAAGTGATTGTAGTAGGACTATGAGCCAGTGAAGTTGAGTCGTCATGATTCGAGGGGAAAAGTGGACATAGTAAAGGATTAGTAAGGCTATGAGCCAGTGCAGTGGAGTTGTTATGACTTCATAGGGCAGAGTGGACATTGCAAAGGACAAGTGGCTATGGATCAATGCAGTGGAGTCGCCATGACTCCATGGGGAAGAGTGATCATAGTAAAGGATTTGGGTGCGGTAATAGTTGCATTGAGTAGGAGACATGCCAGTTTAGGGGTTTTGTTTCTAGGATGGAAGCAACTAGAGTATATCATAGGATATGATTTCAGGCCCAAGAGTGAATTGGATTCAGAAACACTAGTAAGCTTGACGATTAGATCGATTTTGATTGAGTGGATTAGTTCCAGTTAGAAGGACGATCCTAATCTATTGGAAACCATCTCCAGGGTAGAGATGGGTATCGATGGAAAGAGAATGATCACGTAAGGATTGGTTTGATCCATTTTAACCTATAGTATTGTTGTTTTGGTGTTTGGGGTTGATTATACATGTTGCTATGACTGTATGGTATGCTTTGTGATTGATTAGAATAGTTGGAATGGTCGATAACGCCGTCGAGTGGCGTAAACTTCTTGCTGGAGTAAGTGCAGAAAATTGGTCGATCCGGATCGGAACGGAGGAAAGGACCCGATCCGAACCACCTCCCTTACCCGACCCGAACCGCTTCGTGGGTATTTGCAACGATCCGGACCGAAGACCACGACCTGGTGGTGGAAGGAGCTCGAAGCCAAACCGCGTCACGTACTGGAGTACCCGATCCGCTCTCGCGCTTCGCACCCTGATCCGACCAGAGGAGGACAACATGCACTTGCATGCTCTGACCCGATCCACTTCAGAAGCCACGAACCGATGGTGTGACCCAATCTGATGTAGCTGGAGCGCCACAAGCTAGAAGGAGCACGACCCGATCCGTATGGCGCGACTCGATCCAATGGAGGGAGCATGACCGACCCGATCCGAGATGCTTGGATTTTAAGTGAAGACCACGATCTGACCCGAGCGAGGGTGATGACCACGATCCGAAGCATGGTGAAGTGAAGACCGACCCGGATGAAGGTGATGACCAAAAACCCGAGATGCAAAGGTAGTCCAAATGGAAGTTAGAACTCAGGATCCAGATGGGAACCAACGAGTTCACTTCATGATCGGACTTCGCTGCGGGACGTGTGCAAAGGGGTTATCAGTATCCGTAACCTTGGTTCACTACTGAGAGACAGATTAGGGGCTTGTAGTGATAGTTGTACGGGATTGGATTCCGCCATGGCCCAAAGAATTAGGTGACCAAAGTAACGGGTATCGTATGCTTTTACGCACTGAGTGAGAGATGTGAGGATGGTTGCTATGCTTGACTGTTTGCCATCACTATGACATGCACACCCCCTCCCCCGTATCCTTACACTATATGTTAGTGGAACCTAAGAGTGTTGTATGGTATGTAGTGCTAACTCTTTAGTTGCAGGTCCAAGTTCAGGTATGATTGGATTATACCTGTTATTGTTATGTTTTCTTGCTTATCGCTCATACCAGACTTTTTGTCTGACCCAGAGTTTTATGTCTCTTCTTATTTCTCTAGGTGCTCTCACGAGCAGACTAGAAACAGGTTTGCTGGTGATGTAGTGGTTGTATCGGAGACGAGCAGGAGGCTTCCACGTATAATACATATAGATATTCTCCCTGTGTCGTTGGTGGTCGCTACTTGGGTATTAGTAGTGTACCTCCCTTATCTTGCTTTTGCTTATTAAGACAGTTTGAAAAGTTGTAATAATGTTGGCTTTGGATCATAAGCTGTACTTGGATTTTCCACTGCTATGTTAGTTTGTTTTCAGCTTATGCATTGTCTCACCTGTTTTATGTCAAGTATGTTGTTATTATATTTTATTCCATGCACTGTGAGACATTCTACAGATTCCTTGTTAGTTCATTTCCTTCTTTCCTTTTCCTTCTGAAATCCATTGTATCTATTGAAACAGATTTCTATTTAATATTTATTTTCCACTTATTTTCTTTTATATAAAATCCATTGTTCTATATAAATAATTTATTTTAAAACACACTTTGAAAATTCCCTTTTTACTTTCTAGTATCAATTATGGTATTAAAATACCAAATCAGAAGGATCAATCATCATCCAAACACACAAAATGGATAACATATTATATACCACATCATATATCAGAATATATGAAAAACAGTATTACAAATATTGCGGAATCCAGTTGTAACAACCCGTATTTTGATAACGTGTAATAACCATAAATCAAGGCAGAATTAATTTTTAAAATAAGAATCAAGGGAAACGGGTTACGCCATTACGTTCGTCTCGAAATTCTTCTTGGAAACGAGTCCGAGTTTTCGAAAATCGGAGTCTGTATGACCAAGTTATGACCCTTCGAAGTTTTCAGAAATTTTCAAGTTCAAAACAGCTCAGAATTCGAATTCAAATTTCGAATTCAAACCCCAGAACGGACTGGGCGGGAAATTTCCCGCCTAGGACCAGGTCGACCTGGGGGTCGACCATAGAGTCGACCTACCTAGGACCAGGTCGACCATAGAGTCGACCTGGGTGTTGACCTGGGCGTCGACCTAGTTGCCGAGCCCATTTTTGAGTCAGAGTTCACTCTGATGTATCTAGTCCGATTTATGTCTAGATTCGTTGGCCTGACCCTATATAAACAGCCCCTAACTATAGTCTCTCTACAGAAATTCTCTCCGTTCTTATGCTGCTAAAACTCTGATTGAAAAGTTAGAGAAAAAGGAATTGCTTCTTCTCCAACAAGGCTACGTGTAGAGTATTGCTGTTTGGGGGATTTCTGTTAGACTCGAGATTCAACATCGCCTCTTTGTTTTCTAATTCTCAAACCACGATCTGTAAGCCCCAGTTACTTTTAGATCTAAACTTTAAACTTAATATGGACATGTTGTAAATTGAAATTGAACATAAGTATGACAATCATCTTGGACCTATCATTGTTCATTTTGAATCGAGTATTTTGGATCCACTATTTGTTCACCTTGGACCTATTCATCTTGAATCTTGACTTGTGGTAATATTTATATGAAACTGATTTAGGGCCTAAACATGTTGTAAACCTAAATCCTTCATGTCCATGATGTTAACATGCCTGTGATGTTGAATTAGTTGTTATTCACAAGTTTGGGGTTACTATCTTATGTCAACTATTACCGTGACTATAACTCTATTTTGCTAAGTTAGATATTTGAGACCACTATTCCATATGCCAGTATTGTTGTAGTAATTTACCTCAAGTTATACCATGCTTGACTTATAATCACTTTTGCCACCTTATTCCCGTTCTTTCTATGTTATTCCCTAATTATATTTGTTTGTATCGATTCGAATTCACGTGCGATGGGAATACGATATGGGTAGTTTAGGCAAACCTGAGTTTACTATGAACTTGAAACGTGAACATTGTTATAACTTGAACCTGGATATGGACATGAACTTGACACGATTTGATGTGAAATATGACATGAAAATTTGACATGAATTTAGACTCGAAACTTGAATCTGGACATGACACTTAGAATGAATTTGAAAATGGGCAACTCGAGGTTGGGTTGAGTTTGCAGTGTAAATCTGCCCGGAACCGCCTGACGAATCCAGTGACTGCAAACAATAGGATCCAATGTGGGTAGTTTTTCATATCGCACGTAAAACCCGAGGTTATACTATGTTGTGGTGTAAATCTGCCCGGAACCGCCCGACAAATCCAGTGACCACAACAATTAGTCTAATGTGAGAGGTTGGGGGTGCATTAATGAATTAATGCCACATAATAGGGTTAAGTCTTGAACCACTTGAATATACTTAACCAATTTGACATGATGATTTGATAGGGTTAAGTCATGGGCCGCTTGAACACACTTAACCAACTTGATACATGATTTGGATAGGGTTAAGTCACGAATTTGAATGATAACACTTAACCCATTAGAAACCCTCGTTACGCGGTCCTTTTCAGCAGTAACCCACTTAGATGTATCACGATACCCTGGGACTAGGCAGTGTGGGGCACGATTACTGGGCTGATTGTAAGCGACCAGAACGACGGTTGAGTTGGTGCACCATTGTAGGTTCAGGCAGACTATGGTCGTGCACGTAGTCCGGAGTTGAAAAAGCAGGCATTGGGCACCCGTAGGTTTACACTGTGCGTGCTTGATTCGTGTCGGTGGTTGGCACTCTGGGGCTTGATACACCCTAGGGTGGACCTAGCACAGGTGACTACATTTCGTGATTGGGCCGTATGACACAGACACTTGACGAGCTAGAACTTGTAGGGAACCGATCGATTAGTAGATCGTACCGTAGGACCCCGTAATGGGTCACTTCATGATATTGGGCCAAGGGATCATTTCATGATTAATACTTGACATGGTTAGAATACTAGTACAGTTGGTGCAGCGAATCTTGAATATGCGATGCTAGACTTGATTTATCTTGTTGTCTTAGTTATCTTGCTAGTCTCATTATCATCCCTATGTTTACTTTCCATTTACTCATGTCTTGTTAACTTTACTAGTTTTTATACTGAAAGTCGCTAGGACTTACCAGTCTTTATGACTGACATTTTTCTTTCGCCTCTTTTTCTTTTGCCCGCCCCCCCCCCCCCCCCCCCAGGTTCTCAGGGAGGAACCACTAGCTCTTAGCTTGGATTTAGCTTGCTTTCTGTCAGCTCATGTACGGTTTGGTCTTGAGCTATGCTATGGCTGCACTTTTGCTATTTATGGGGAATAATTTACTTTTGTTATCTTAAGTTTATGCTTCTTTATCCAGAACTTGATGTTATGGAATAATTTGTACCTTGGATATATGAGGTTTTGACTCTTTTCTTGAAAGTAATAAAAATGGGGTTTTTAATTTCTATCGCTGCTTTATTTATGTTCTGCCTTGTGATATCTCTGTGTACGTTTACCTAGATAATACTCCACCAAAACTAGTGCATTCCCTTTGTGAGTGGCCTTAGCGGAGGTGGGGTGTTGCATTTGGTATCAGAGCAAAAGGTTACCAGACGGGACAAAAGTTTTAAAAACCTTCTAAAACTATTTTCCAAAACCGTTTATAAAGAAGCATTTTTCAATAAAAGTTTTATGTTTAAAAAGGCTATTCCCCAAAAGCCATTAGAACTTCCTTTGTTTCCTTGTTTGAATCTTTTTCTTTTCGTTTTTTAGCATGTCTGATCTTAACCTTCCCGAGGGAGTACCCGTACCTGGATGGTTCCGAAGGTACTTAGAAGCTAGGGCCAACGGCGCGGGCTCGGCAGACATCCCTCCTCCTCCCCCAGTGGCCACGGTTCCTCCTCCTCCTGGTACCGCCTTTGCCAAAATTTGCAAAGACTTTAAAGCAATGGGCGCCAAGAACTTCGTTGGAACTGAAACCTTTGTTGAGGCACGAAACTGGCTAAAGGAGACTGAAGACTTGTTTATTATCTTTGATGTGGAGGACCATAGGAAAGTTCAGTTGGCAGCATGGTTTTTGAAAGAGGAAGCTGCATTTTGGTGGGAAGTCACCAACGCTACCAGGCCAGTTGATACTTGGGCAGACTTTAGAGAGAGGTTTGGGCTTAAATTCTTATCGTCAGCAGAAGAGAACCTTCAGATGGAGAGGTTCCTAGCATTCAAGCAAGGGGACATGTCTGTTAGGGAGTATGTGAATAAGTTTAATCAGCTTGCTCAGTTCGGTTTGGACTTGGTTAACACGGCCCAGAAAAAGGCTGTACACTTTGCTCGAGGATTGAACGAGCCACTACACAGTTTGGCCATAACCCATATACCCATGGGGGCGACCTTTGAAAGATTGGTGGATATGGCTCTACTTCATAAAGAAGACAAGAATAGCAAGAAGGAGGTTAAGCCTAATGAGACTCAGAATAAGCAAGTTGACTTCAAGAAGGGAGGCAACAAGAATAACAAGGGAAATAACAACAATACTAACAAACCACGTGAGACAAGGAAGTGCAACTTTTGTGGGATTACGGGACATCTAGCCAAGGACTGTAGAAAGAAGAAGAGAAAGTTGGGTGAATGCTTTCATTGTGGAGATACTGGACACATATGCAAGGATTGCCCTAAGAAGCAAGGACAGGGGCAAGGGCAGACCCTGCGAGCAGGACCTTCTGGAGGGCAGTTGCATGCTCTCAACACCACTCCAGCTCTTGACCGAGGTAGTAATATTTCTGTAGGAAGCCTTGTTTACATTTCTGACTTTCCTGTTCGAACCTTATTTGACTCTGGCGCAACACATACTTTTATTTCTTCTGATATTGTTGAAAATATGCACCTAAGTACTAGTCTAGTTGAGGATCCCGTTAGTGTTTCAAATCCAATTGGGGGCTCCGCTCATTTATCTATGATATGTGTGGATTTGAGGATCTCTATCTTAAGCGTAGAATTCGCGTGTAATGCTTATGTTCTCGGATTTATGGGATACAGTTTGATCCTAGGTATGGATTGGCTGTCCAATTATGGAGCCATTCTTGATTGTGAACGAAGGGTAGTGAGGCTCATGACTCGCCTCAGTAATACCCTTGAAATTTCTTGTAACCCTAAGGGTCCGGTCATATTGTGTTATCTTGAATCTCTTGACTCGTCAATCGACAATTTGCCATCTGTAAGAGTGGTCCAAGAATATCCAGATGTCATTGATGAGGTGAGGGGTTACCTCCTAAATGCGAGATAGACTTCCGAATTTATCTTGTTGATAATGCCAAGCCAGTTCCATTGCCCGTTAGGCACATGGCCCCGCGAGAAAGAAGAGAGCTCAGTAAACAAGCTAAGGAGTTGCTTGAGAAAAATTTCATAAGACGAAGCATTTCTGAATGGGGTGCTTCGGTGATATTCGCTACTAAGGCGGATGGTTCGCTTCGTCTATGCATAGATTATCGTGAGTTAAACAAGCTAACTAAGAAAAATAGGCACCCGCTACCAAGAATCGACGATTTGTTTGACCAGCTTGTGGGAGCATTTGTTTTCTCTCAACTCGATATAGCCACAGGATTCCATCAGCTTAGAGTGGCTGAGGATAGCATTGACAAAACTGCATTTAGGACTCCAGATGGGTTCTTCGAATGGCTCATCATGCCGTTTGGGTTAACGAATGCACCCGCGTATTTTGTAGATTTGATGAGTAGGGTGTTTCGGGAGTTCCTTAACAAGTTTGTAGTGGTTTTTCGTGGATGATATTTTGATCTTCTCAAGGGATGAAGAAGAGCATGCTAGATATCTCAAGGAAGTCATGGATACGCTTAGAGCACACCAGTTAAAGGCTAAGTTCTCCAAATGCCATTTTTGGAGGAAGGAAGTTCGGCTTCTTGGACATGTAGTTTCTAAGAAAGGCATAGCCGTGGACCCCGCAAAGGTGGTTGCGGTGCAAGATTGGAAAGTTCCTAAGAACACAACTGAAGTGAGAAGCTTTCTCGGTTTGGCAGGCTACTATAGGAAGTTCATTAAGGACTTCGCTAAGATTTCAGCCCCTCTTACTAGGTTAACGAAGAAAAACCTAGCGTTTGCATGGGACATAGAATGTGCGATCGCTTTTCAGAGACTCAAGAGAGCCCTCACCACAGCTCCAGTTTTGGCATTACCCGATTGAGGTAAGATGTTTACCGTGTACACAGATGCATGTGGCACGGGATTAGGCGCAGTCCTAATGCAAGAAGGGAAAGTGATATGCTATGGGGGTAGACAACTTAAAGTTCATGAGAAGAACTACCCCACACATGACCACACATGACTTGGAGTTGGCGGCGATCGTTTTTGCACTTAAATCTTGGCGCCATTATCTTCTAGGGGAAAGGTTCGAGCTGTTTACCGACCAAAAATCGCTTAAGTACCTCTTCTCACAGAAAGATTTGAATCTGAGACAACAGCGGTGGATGGAATTCTTGGCATCATATGACTTCGATATAGCTTATACCCCTGGCAAGGGGAACGTGGTGGCAGATGCACTAAGTAGGAAAAGGTTGACTTTGAGCCCCTTGTTTGTTGAAAGGAAAAGTCTAGAGTTTATAGTAACCTTTGATTTTACACCTGCTGTAGAGTCATTGACTGTTACGTTAGCATCTCTTGAGTTAAGACCTACACTTCTAGATCAAGTAGGGACTTCACAGAAGGAAGACCCACAGAGAGTCGAAATCATGGACAAGCTGATTAGTGGTGAGACGTCAAGTCACCTCGGTAGGTATGCCATAGATGACAAGGGATGGCTAAGGCGTGATGGAAGACTTTGTGTTCCACAAGTGGGAGACTTAGTAAGGAAAGTTCTCGAAGAGGCGCATCACTCGAAGATGACTATACATCCCGGAGAGGATAAGATGTACAGAGATATGAAACGCATTTTCTTTTGGACAGGAATGAAAAAGGACGTGGCAGAGTTCGTTTCAAAGTGCATGGTGTGCCAACAAGTAAAGGCCGAGTCGAAGAAGCCCGGTGGGCTATTACATCCTTTGGAGGCTCCGCAATGGAAATGGGAGAGTATCTCGATGGATTTCGTGGATGGACTGTGATCGTCGCTTTCCTATGAATTAGAAAAGCACGAATTTAAATTAAATACTGCAAGCGCACAGGTCACGTAATATGCAGGTCGAATCACAAGGAGGTTTTTAAATCTTATTATTTATCTATTCTTAGGCGAGTTAGACAAAATTTGGAGAAGTTTTTGTTTGAATTAATGTTATTGAAACTACTATGAATCTGAATCTAATCAGACCGATATCAAATTCAACAACTAAAAAGAAAGGAACCAATTACTAGAAAAATAAACAATAACAACTAGAACAATAACAGAAAATTAAAAGCAGGATGTGCCGTTGAATCTAGTCAAACGGACAATCGCTAACATGCAGTAATAAAAGAAAATAACAATATGTGTTCTATCAAAACTAATTAAGTAGACACACAAATCGTTATAAAAGAAAAAGACAGTCAACTAACATGAAGAAAAACTTTTTATTAATAAACAAGAATACAGAATAGTGGAGAGAAAATGGAATCCCCTTTACAATAATACAGTAGTCTTTTTATACAGGATGTAGTCTTCTCTTTCTATTTGTATACAAGGCCCACAAAATAAATATTTGAAAAATATCCTTTCCAAAAATGAAGGAATATTTCTTGCTTGATTGAAGAATTGTAATTGATGTCCTTCCTTTTGATGCATTGCACGGTCAGTGAGAAGATAAGGATGTGTTTAATTGAAGATGTGTAATTAAACCCTTCCCTTTTTTTGCATGACAATCAAGTATGATTGATTGGATTTAAATTCTTGAGAGGATTGCGTTAAAATTCAAAAATCCTCATTAAGTGCATATTATATATATATATATATATATATATATATATATATATATATATATATATATATATATAGCTAAATGCATAAATATGACAATATATATATATATATATAATATTACTTAGTTCAATTATTCTTCAAAACGCATGAGACAGGGTGTGAATGCATTCATGTTCCTTTCTCCATCAAAATAGCACTTTCCAAGGATCGAACTCAGGCCACTCTGTACACACTTCAAAGCCTTTACCATTAAGCTACAATTTCTTTTGCAATTGAACTAGCTTTGATATGGGGAAGTAGCTTTTCCTTTGTAGTTGGCCTTTAATTTAAATGGATGAGACATTAATTGACAACCTGTAAAAACACATAAAAATATCCAAAGTATCATTTATTTATTTACAAAAGATAAAATATAAGAGCAAAAAATAAACACATTTTTATGTTAATCAAATACCCCCACACTTATCTTTTACTCGTCCTCGAGTGAAAAGAAAGAAAAAAAACAATTGAAAGTGAATGAAATGTAGACTCCCCCCACACTTGGACAAAACAGTGTCCACACAGTAAACACGTTTCCTAAATTTGAAAGATCGTACCCAAAGGTGAATGAGTTGCAAAATTATCTGTAAAATGAAATGAAGTTTAACCACTATATGCGAATGCCAATCATATAAAGAATGAAATCTATAATGATGGTGCATGTTTTGTGAAAAATGAAATTTATTTATTTACCCAAAGTATCAATTTATTTATTTACAATAAAGATCAATTATAAGCATAAAAAAATTTAACACTTTTACATGTTAATCAAATACCCCTACACTTATCTTTTACTCGTCCTCGAGTAAAAAGAAAGAAAGATAAAAAAATGAAAAGCTAAACTAGATAGGTCACACTTTCATAGGAAACACGATTGCATTGAGAGTATGCAACAAGCCGTTAAACCTCTAGGTGTCCCTAGTAGGACGAGTGGTGTCTCGTGAGGGTTTTCAGCGGATACTACCCACAAAATCAAAATGCAGTATGTTATGATTCTAATGAAACTACATGAATGCAATTGACATATGCAAAATAAAAACAAAAAATGAAAACAAGACTTGTTTAAAGTGGTACAACAAATTAAATTAACAATTTATAGTCAGTTTATTTTATTTTAGATATCTCAACTTGTCACAAATTTTCAATATAAATCAAGTTTTTAAATGTTAAATTCCAGTTTGGCCAGTTAGTTCGGTCGATAACATAGTGCAACCATGAATTAAATTCTTAGTTTCCTTGTCACAGTTTGTAAAGTGGTATTCTAATTTCCTTGTGTATGGCTAGTCAAATCAATAAGGTAAAGAAGTGTTTGGGCATCATCGCTTATTCTTTATTCTATAAAAATTTAAAATTTATGATTAAGTACATACACCTAACTTAGAAGACCAAGGTTTACCACCCATGCACTGCCTCGCGGACTAACGGAAAGTGGGTAAAGAGCTTGGTGGATTGTGCAGGCCGACTTTGACTTTGTCAACAACGTGTCGGTAATCCTTAGGTGTCCAATCTCATAAAATGAGACCAAGATATTCCAACGCTGATTTTGTCAACAACATGTCGGATAGAGCTTGGCGGGTTTGCACACCAACGCTAGATATACAAGCAATGTTGGATACCCTTGGATTACTATTATTATTATTGAATTTATAAGCACAAAGAGGGTTACGCGAATTCAACTTAACACAACTTAGTTTTAAAGATTCGAAAAGCTAATATAAGTATTTTAAGTCCTCCACTTATTTAAACAAAGTCTACAATATAGAATAGATTTCATGGCCATCACCTAAGAATCTCCCTATGTACCGGTTACACTATTATCCCTCAAAATTAAACTTTTCATTATATTTCTTATTTGATCTTAGCTGAGAGAAAAAAATACTACCAACTGATTAACAATCCTTAACTTATTTTGTTGTATCAAACTAAAATGAGTCATGTTTCAAAAAAAAAATTGGCATGTTACTACAATCTAAAATACATGATGGTCCTATTTAAATGGCTGAAAATGAAAAGAAAGAAAAAATAAAGAAAAAACGAAAATGAATGAAATGCAGACTCCTCCCACACTTGGACAAAACAGTGTCCGCACTGTAAACACGTTTCCTAAATTTGAAAGATCATACCCAAAGGTGAATGAGTTGCAAAATTATCTATAAAATGAAATGAAGTTTAACCACCATATGTGAATGCCAATCATATGAAGAATGAAATCTATAATGATGGTGCATGTTTTGTGAAAAATGAAATTTCCTTCCCCCCCCCCCCCCACATTTACCTCTATCGGAAACGATGTACGATGGTTTCGTATCTGAAATTTGAGGTACAAGAGGCATGTCAATAACAATCGACGAAATTAGCATAAGATTATCTTTGAGACGTTCCATATATTCATTCTCGTCATTTAAAAGTTTGAGTTCATCTTCAAAAAGCTCTTCAAAAGTTATAGTAGATACGTCTAGTGAAGTGTGAGATACTTTCTGAATTGGTAAATCTATCGTGTCATCAACAACGGTTTCTATCATGTCGATTTTTCCTGTTTTAGAATCATGGTTATTTGAAGAAGAAGGTGCTGACACGGGAAGCGAAGGAGGTAAAGGTATAGAAGATGGGTTGTTGGAATTGCCAACATTCAAAGAAGAGATATTCTCGGGGTTGCCGATATCAGAAGAAAAGATGTTGGGATTTCCAACATTTGAAGAAGATCGAGATTTGGAAGGTTCAAAAGAATTGGCCTTGGTTGCCATCAGAAGAATGTCAAGATTTTGATTTGAGGTTAGGATCGAAGGACTATCGAGATTGCCGATATTATTTCCGATCGTTTTTCCGGACCTAAGGGTGGTGATCGGGTTGATTGAATTAATGCTTTCATCCTCACACAATCCAAAAAATTCATGTTCATTAAAATCCTTTTCCAATTTTGAGTTTTTGAAAAATTCAATATTTTCATTTTGTTTAATTTCAAAATTTTCAAGTTTCTTGCAACCGGAAAGAGGAAGATCAAAATCTGAGTTTAAATCTTTTTCCTGAAAAGAATCGAAGTCCAAATCATTTGTTGAATTTTGAACAACTTCATTTAGATCGTTATTCTCAATTTCGAAAGTTGTGATTTGAAAATTTTCGCTGTCAGTAAGAGTTGAATTATTTTCTGAATCATCGCATGTTTGAATTTGATTTTGTTGCTCACGTTGTTCTTTCAAAGATGACAATAAACAAAAAAGTTCATCAAGTTGTCTATCTTTCCTTTCCACCCTCTCTCTAAGAATGTTAAGATGATATTCTTCAGTATCGTTGATTTGAGAGCTCTCGTTTTGGATTTCTTGATTCTAAAAATTATAGTCCACATCAATTTCATTATCAATATTATTTCCAATGAGACGGTTGTTTGAATTTTCAAAAAAATCACAATGATATTGGAAATCATTTTGATTATAAAAATGATGTTCGTAACCAAAACTGTTGGAATTTGAGGGAAATTTGAAATTTTGGTTATTTTCAAGATGTTGATATGGGCTATAATTTTGAAAATCCTGGTTTACAATCCCATATTGATGTGGATCAAAGTTATATTGAGATTCAAAGCCATTTTGATGTGGATGTGGCCCATAATCGAAATTATTGAAGTTAGAATTGAAATCGTAATTTCGATCATTTCTATGATTTTTGAATTATTGGTCATTTGGAAAATTTTGAAAATTGACATTGGGCTCATGAAATTTTGGAAAATCTTGTCTTATGAGTTGTAATTCATACTCATACTCTTCCAAGGAACGTTTTCTCAGGTTATTATCCCACAATTCTCTCAATGATTTTTTTGAATCAGACATTTGAAGAAATCAAGGGAAGACAGAACTTTATTCAGTTCAAAATATTATAAAATACTACGTTGTGCTCCATTAATTAACTGACTCAATTATAAGGGAGAAGAGCGTCTTATGGTCGTTCACGTATAGTATAAATACTAAGGGATACGACCAATGTTTTACGGGTAGTATGCAACCTCTTTTGCTAATAGATCAATAAATTGAACTACTATATATCCGCGATCCAATTATATGAGACAGTCAACTTCACAAAACACCACTTTTCAATTATATTATTTTACAAATCATATCAAGTTTTAAAAATCGACGAGAGTGATGACTTCAGGTATTTAAATTCGTTTCTTATAAACAGATTCAAAAATATCAGCCATAGAACTGTCATAGAATAATAAAAGAAAATTGAAATATTTTACAAGCAAGCCGCTGCCCCTGCAGAAGATTTTTACAAGCAATTTCTATATTTTTCAAAGCACCAGAGCACCTGTAGAGTTTAGAAAATTTTACAGTGGGGGTATAGCGGTCGGTCCAGAGAAATTGAGCGGCTTCAACGATTAAAATCCCATTGTTTGCAAATTGTTTTGACTGTCGAATTCCTTGTCTGTTTGCCTTTCTTGAACGTATCCTTTCTTCAATCCTTTAGCCTTGTATTTGGTTTTCCTCTTCTTCTTTTTTTTTTTTTGAAAATAATACAAAAACAAACAATAAAAAAAACTCAAACTAAAACAATTACCTAAGCACTCAAAGGTTGCAAAAAGAAGAGAAAGAAAACTGAATAAGAAAGAAGAAATAAAGGGAAGAAAAAATAAAATAAAATAAAAAGAATAAAAATTAAACAAGACCTAGGTATTCAAAGTAAGGGACCACACGCACTTCAAACATTCAAAATAAGGAAAATATTACTCCAAAAAACAAGCCATAGCAGCTACAAATCACGCACCCCTTTTCTCTTCACAAAACTCAACACTCTACTGATTCCTCAAAAATCAAAATTTCAATGAACCCAAAAAACAAATTAAAAAAAATCTTGCGCCTCCTTTGTTCTCAAATCAAACGCAAGCTCCCTTCTATAAATAATTGAAAAATTCCTATGAGATTTCTGAGTTAGAATCGGATGCAGCGATGTTCGATTAGGGCAATGGAGTTCGAACAGGGTTTGAGGAGATGTTCTATAGGGTTGAAGGCGGATTTCGAAGAGAGGACTGGGATCTGTGGGTTCTGTGTTCACGTGGTGAGGATTTGTGTTGGCTGAACGGTGAGGCTGGGTATGCGGTGTTTTGGTAGTGTTGGCGGAGGACTGTATGGTCTTGGTTGATGGCGCTGTGTGAATTTTAGTGATGAAAATGAGGGGTTTTGATGTCTGAAACGTGATGTTGTGATTTACGATGGTGGCTTTTGGATATGTTGTAGATCAGAAAAGGGCGAGAGCTGATGGCAGAGTGAGATGTAGAGAGAAGATTTTTGGTGTCAGCAAAGGGTGGAAAGTTTTGTGATTGTGGTAGTTTGTGGTATGGTGGAGAAAGTATTGGTAGATGAGTTGTTTGGGTGAGATGTGATTAATGGCGCAAGAAAGGAAGAAAGAAAAGAATATAGGAAAAGAATATTTATATTATTATTATTATTTTGAATTATTAAAGGCATGTAAAAGAAGAATGCAATGAAAAGAAAATGGCAAAAAAATCAAAGATGTGAAGACTAGAAAGGTGGAAAGAAATTTAAGAAAATTTGGCAATTTTTGTGTTTGTTTTGGAAGGATAGAATAGAAAAGAAATAAATGAAAAAAATTGGAAAGTGAGATTGTAGGAGGTTAAAGAGAATTATAATTGGAAAAGAATTCAATAAAAAAAACTGCAAGTTCTCTTTTTTGTTTTTTGTAAAAGAAGAGTAAGAGAATATAAAAAAGAAAAAAAAATGAGAAGGGGAAAGAAATAGATGAAGAAAGGACGAGAAATTGAAACAAAAATTAGTAAGATTTGTTTTTTCTTTGTTTAGGAAGAATACAATATCATTGAATGATACCAAATCTAACCAATCAAGACTTTTTTCTATATATACAAGAAAACAAAAGGGAAAAAAATAAAAATAAAACTAATACGAATCATAAATTAAATAAATAATAAAATTTAATCGTTACCTCCCCGGCAACGGCGCCAAAAACTTGATCGTCGCTTTCCTATGAATTAGAAAAACGTGAATTTTTAATTAAATACTGCAAGCGCACAGGTGTGTAGTATGCAAGTCGAACACAGGGAGGATAAATTAAATTTTGTTATTTATATATTCCTTGGGCGAGTTAGACAAAATTGGAGGGTGATTAAAATTGAAATTGCAACTTAGTTCAAAAAAAAAAAACTAATTGAATCAACGACCAAATTACAATTATCAATAAAACAAATTAAAACTGCGATTGAATTCACAACAGATTCGAATCTAATCGAATCTATAATCAATTCAATGATTAGGAAATAAACAGATTGCTGGTAATAGACTAGCAAAATAGAAATAAATTAACAGAAAAATAAAATTGCAATAACAATTGTGTTCTAGAAAATCTAATTAACTAGACAACACCACTTGTCATGAGAATAAAAAATGCAGAAAAGAGAAAATAGAGAAAACTTTATTGATTCCCGGATCCCCTTTACAATGACAGTACAACGGTATTTATAAGATAAAATGCCAACCTCAAACCTTAATCCAATATATGCATATATGGCCCTTTTAATAGAAATTATTTCTCTTATATTAATCAGCAATTATTCCTCCAATTAGCAATTATTTCTCCTATATTAATCGACACTTATTCCTCCAATCAGCAATTATTCCTCCAATCAGCAATTATTCTTCCAATCAGCAATTATTCTTCCCATCAGCAATTATTCTTACCATCAGCAATTAGTCTTCCCATATCTACCTTGTTTGACATGTGATTAATTGAAGGGAGATAAGATCGCATGTGATTAATTCTTCCAAACAAGGACGTTTATTAGATTCCAAAGGCAACATAGGATAAAATATTCAAAATTGTTCTTCTTCTTGTGTAATATCTTTGCTTTTCGGGGTGCATGAGAATTGATGAACAAACTGTGAAAATACCCAATGTAAAATTTATTTACAATAAAGATAAATTATAAGCATAAAAAATTAACACTTTTACATGTTAATCAGACTGCCTTGGTCAAGGAAGGGAAATACTAGCATATGGGTCATAGTTGATAGACTCACGAAAAGTGCTCACTTCATTCCGGTGAAAAGCAAGAGGACTGCATCATGGCTAGCGTCTATTTACCTGCGAGAGGTGGTACGGTTGCACAGGGTTCCTTCTAGTATAGTTAGTGATCGTGACCCGATTTTCACTAGCCAGTTTTGGAATAGTCTGCAAGAAGCAATGGGTACGCGACTGAGTTTAAGCACGGCCTATCACCCACAGACGGATGGACAAACCGAAAGGATAAATAGGGTACTAGAGGATCTTTTGAGGCTATGCATTCTTGACTTTGGTGGTACTTGGGAAGACCATCTCCCTCTCGTGGAGTTTGCATATAATAATAGTTACCAAGCTAGCATTGGAATGGCACCGTTCGAAGCCCTGTATGGAAGACCGTGCAAGTCACCAACTTGTTGGTGGGAGACGACATACAGGCTTATATTTGGGCCCGAGCCATGACAAGGGACACTTCTGAGAAGGTTGAGTTGATACGAAGACAGATGAAAGCGGCCCAAGATAGACAGAAATCTTATGCAGACAAGAGAAGGACAGACCTAGAGTTCGAAGTCGGAGACATGGTCTTTATAAAAGTTTCTCCTTTACGCAATGTAGTTTGTTTTGGAGCAGTTGGAAAGCTAACACCAAGGTTCGTAGGACCGTTCCCTATCACTGAGAGGGTTGGGCAGATGGCCTATAAGGCAGAATTAACCGAGAGGTTGGCCGGAGTACACAATGTCTTTCATGTCTCGCATCCCCGAAAGTGCTTACATGAATCAGCTGAAGTGGTTGAGCCAAGCATCCTTGAAGGCGTAGAAGTGGAAAAAGAAGCAACATTGAGGCGAGTTACGATTCGTATCTTAGGAACGGAGATCAAGAAGCTAAGGAATCGAGAAGTCAAGCTAGTTAAAGTTCAGTGGAGTGAAGCCCAAGAAGATGCAACTTGGGAAACCGAAGAGAAGATATGCGTGCTTTACCCATTTCTTTTTGAGGGTACATTCTCAATCTCTTTTTCCTATAAACTTGAAAACCTTTTCGTACCATGCTTTTACTACCTATGTTTGTCTTGTTATCTTCTCTATCTTATCTTGAGAACCTTATGTAGAACCATATGGATGTAAACATGTGATTGAAACAAGTTATGGTGATGTTTGCAAATGGTTGCAAGTGTTTGCAAATGATTGCTAGTGGATGTATGACACACATTAGGCACTAGATCGGCTCAGTCACATTTTCATGTTGCATATGCATGAGTGCTTATACTTGTACATGGAACTTGTTATGCTATCACTTGGATGTTGCATATGAATGAATGTTATGTGCACTCATGTAGAGATTATAAATTATGTTAGGAATTTGCATACATGTTGGATTCATTACACTAACATATTTTGCATTAAGGAGGTTTACTGAATCAGTAACTGCCTGATCTTTTGCATTAGATAAGTACAAATACACACACTTTCTGCATATGTTCATACAGCACTAGAAATCTTTTAAGTACAATGGTTGCCTGTGGATGATGGTTTGAGTAGATGGATGATTGGACGGTAGTATATATTCTTTCTAACTTAGAGATTTCGGGGACGAAATCCTTTAAGGAGGGGAGAATGTAACAACCCGTATTTTGATAACGTGTAATAACCATAAATCAAGGCAGAATTAATTTTTAAAATAAGAATCAAGGGAAACGGGTTACGCCATTACGTTCGTCTCGAAATTCTGCTTGGAAATGAGTCCGAGTTTTCGAAAATCGGAGTCCGTATGACCAAGTTATGACCCTTCGAAGTTTTCAGAAATTTTCAAGTTCAAAACAGCTCAGAATTCGAATTCAAATTCCGAATTCAAACCCTAGAACGGACTGGGCGGGAAATTTCCCGCCCATGACCAGTTCGACCTGGGGGTTGACCATAGAGTCGACTTGCCCAGGACCAGGTCGACCATAGAGTCGACCTGGGAGTCGACCTGGGTGTCGACCTGGTTGCCGAGCCCATTTTGAGTCAGAGTTCACTCTGATGTATCTAGTTCGATTTCTGTCTAGATTCGTTGGCCTGACCCTATATAAACAGCCCCTAACTCTAGTCTCTCTAAACAAATTCTCTCTGTTCTTATGCTGCTAAAACTTTGGTTGAAAAGTTAGAGAAAAAGGAATTGCTTCTTCTCCAACAAGGCTACGTGTAGAGTATTGCTGTTTGGGGGATTTCTGTTAGACTCGAGATTCAACATCGCCACTTTGTTTTCTAATTCTCAAACCACGATCTGTAAGCCCCAGTTACTTTTAGATCTAAACTTTAAACTTAATATGGACATGTTGTAAATTGAAATTGAACATAAGTATGACAATCATCTTGGACCTATCATTGTATATCTTGGACCTATCATTGTTCATTTTGAATCTAGTATTTTGGATCCACTATTTGTTCACCTTGGACCTATTCATCTTGAATCTTGACTTGTGGTAATATTTATATGAAACTGATTTGGGGCCTAAACATGTTGTAAACCTAAACCCTTCATGTCCATGATTTTAACATGCCTGTAATGTTGAATTAGTTGTTATTCACAAGTTTGGGGTTACTATCTTATGTCAACTATTACCATGACTATCACTCTATTTTGCTAAGTTAGATATTTGAGACCACTATTCTATATGCCAGTATTGTTGTAGTAATTTACCTCAAGTTATACCATGCTTGACTTATAATCACTTTTGCCACCTTATGCCTGTTCTTTCTATGTTATTCCCTAATTAGATTTGTTTGTATCGATTCGAGTTCACGTGCGATGGGAATACGATTTGGGTAGTTTAGGCAAACATGAGTTTACTATGAACTTGAAACGTGAACATTGTTATAATTTGAACCTGGATATGGACATGAACTTGACACGATTTGACGTGAAATATGACATGAAAATTTGACATGAATTTAGACTCGAAACTTGAATCTGGACATGACACTTAGAATTAATTTGAAAATGGCCAACTCATGGTTGGGTTGAGTTTGCAGTGTAAATCTGCCTAGAACCGCCTGGCGAATCCAGTGACTGCAAACAATAGGATCCAATGTGGGTAGTTGGTCATATCGCACGTAAAACCCGAGGTTAGACTATGTTGTGGTGTAAATCTGTCCGGAACCGCCCGGCAAATCCAGTAACCACAACAAGTAGTCTAATGTGAGAGGTTGGGGTGCATTAATGAATTAATGCCACATGATAGGGTTAAGTCATGCACCACTTGAATATACTTGACCAATTTGACACGATGATTTGATAGGGTTAAGTCATGGGCCGCTTGAACACACTTAACCAACTTGATACATGATTTGGATAGGGTTAAGTCACGAATTTAATTGACAACACTTAACCCATTAGAAACCCTAGTTACGCGGTCCTTTTCAGAAGTAACCCACTTAGATGTATCACGATACCTTGGGACTAGGCAGTGTGACGACCGCCCATAACCCCCGAACTAAACAAGAGGAATAATGCGCTGAAAGGCGTGCCAGGCTGCTATGGACGATCATCATAGTAAGTGAACACATCGAAACCTGTCGTAGAACTCACAGCGCAAGGATAAAATATAATAGAACATATACAACAGGTGATAGTAATGAGGTATCATATAGCAAACTTTTGAAACTCTTTCAAAATCCAGAAAGATTATCCAACTGATATCCAAGTTTGTACATAAGGCCTCACTACAACTCTCAAGCAACTCAAACAGCGGAAACAGAAATACTAGATAGAATAAAACTGGTACGCCAGCCTCCTGCTCGTCATCGCTCAGCTTCCTCGTATCACTAAGCTCCATTACCTGTAACCTGCTACTTAGTCTGCCCATCCACAACCGGATGAACAGCCCAAGGTAATAAGAGGAGACATAAAACCTTGAGTCAGACAATAGTCTTAGTGAGCGATAATACAACTAACAAACTTCAACAAGAAAGCATATGAGAATGGGTAAATGAACAACTTATCTACCCACATCACCAGAGAAGAACTCAACCTTATCTTCCCCACATCGGACAGTGATAGCCTTTACCAAGCATTTCAACCATTAATCCATAGAAACCAGAACAACCATTTATCCATGGAAAACAGAAACAACCAGCAACAGCAATCATGGCATCGAGATTATATATCTCATGTAAATCATCCTAGTCGAATTCAACATCCCTCAAATACAAGCCCCAGAGGCCGAAACCAATATCAGACAAGCACTCAAGGAACATCTACTTCGATGTTGGATAACCCACGTGAGATGGCACAAGCAAAACATCCAGCATGCATGGCAGACTCTGTCTATCACTGCCAATCCTGCTTCGAAATCATCACTATCGTATGACGGCCAACCTTGCCATATGTCAAGGGCTAATGGTAACCCCAGTTCTAGCATGAACTCCATATGCCCAACCTTGGCAATGTCCAACCTTAACACTAGGCCTTTCCCCAACCAGAAAGACCCAGGGTACTCGACCAACAACCGGTCTTTTGGGCCTTTCAATGATACCCATTGTACCCCTGCTTTGAGCCTGCTAGAACTTACGACAATGATGACTTCTCGGCCTTCGCATCTCTAATCGTCCAACCTTGACGATATTTCATAGCTCAAGCAACCTTCTCGAGCAGCCATTATCCACCAACTCACGACCTTTGAGTTGTCTCCGCATTCGTTGTTCCACCTTGATCAATGAACACATTCATCACTTCGAGTCTTCCTACTTGAATCACCTCGAAGTTACGTCATCACTAGAAGTGTCCGGTCAGAAATTTCCACTAGAAATGCCGACCAGAACCATTCTGGACCGACCAGATCTCTTCCGGTACTTCTAGACCGATCAGACCCCTTGGACCGACCAGACCTCCCTTTGCTCCTCCTGGACCGACCAGGACCCTCCTGAGCCGACCAGACTCCCTCCTCAGCCTTCTGGACCGATCAAACCGACCAGCTCCAAGACCCAGTCAAAACCGACCAGAATTGCTCCAAAACGACCAGTCAAAACCGACCGGCATTGCTCCAGAACGACCCGCCTCCATGCAGCTTTGGATCGAATCGACCTCCTTGCAGCTTTGGATCGACTCGACCTCCTTGGGACCGACCAACTTTGGATCGACCCCGTCAAAACCGACCAGATTTTGCTCCACCTGACCGACCAGCTCCTTCAGAGCGACCAGGATTTACTTCCAGTAAAAACCAACCAGAATGCCACCATCTGAAACCGACCAGAATGCCACCATCTGAAACCGACCAGAAACACTTCTGCTCCTTCTGGACCGACCAGCTTAAACCGACCAGCTCCCTGACTTGCTTCCCAAGCCATACTTGACCGACCACCTCCTTCCAGACCGACCCGACCAACTCCAGGACGACCAGAAACCTGCACATCTCCAATTCGACTCTGATTTCGACCAAAACTTCGCCAAACGACGAGTCCGACGAAACCAGCTTATCTGATTCATTCAAACGCAATCACAAACATGTTATGCAACCAACAATATCATCAATCTAACAATTTCCATCAAAACACATAAATTTCCCAAAACATGATAAGTGAATCATATAAACATAAAAACGGATCTAACTTGCATAATCTTGAGAAAAACCATAAAATTAACCATTTAAATTATCTAGATCAGATCCTAAGGTGATTCATATATAAAATGGACTTAGCATGGTGTGGATCTAAGGAAAATAACATGGAAATGACGAAATTAACATCCTAAAACCCATATACTTGCATGAATCCAAATGAGAGATGTAAATCACTCACCAATTCTTCAAATCGATGCAAAAACAATGAAATATGATTCCGATCAGCAAGCAACTTGCACAAAACCCTTAGATCCGTTGAATTCGCCCTTGAAACGATGTTGATCTAGCCTTGAATGGTATAGATCTTCTATTTCCCCCTTGGATTTGGAATTTTAATGGTGGAAAGGTGTTAGAGGAAGAAGGAGATCAAAGCCTCCCCATAAGAGAATGGAAAATGCCAACCTTTCTCCATATCCCTTACCCTCTATTTATAGTCTCCACCTACCCTCTAATGGGCCTTCTCCAAATCAGCCCATTAGCCTTCCAAAACCTGAACAGCCAACTGAAAAACCTTAAAACAGCGATTTCTCCCAAACCGCTGAACCAAATCCTTAATGTAACCACTCTACGGAAAGGGAATCATCAATTCCTTTCCAATGGCACAGGTCTCACCCTCTGATTCGACCTGAGTCAAAAGTTATGCCCAGTACAAGACTGACAAGGGAAAAATGGTCACAAACAAAATCGGTAAAAATTATGGACATGTCACACATCCCCATAAGCAACATACCAAAAGATGAGAATGATCCAACCCTCAGGGAATAAAATAAAAATATTTTACGATCTTCCGATACGTAAAATGCGGGCTGTTACATTCTCCCCCCCCCCCCCCCCCTTAAGAATTTCGCCCCCGAAATTCCAAGCAACCACAACAATTCCACATGCCTATCATCCATGTGAAGCCAATTCTATCATCCAAACTAGCAACCATCAAGCCATGCATCCATAGCCTTATCCTAGCACGCGGAATTCTACTACACAACAACAAGATACAACGACACAACGAAGATACGATATCAAAGGGTCCTACTAACGAAGAGTTCTGGATGAGTCGCCCTCATGCTCTCTTCCGTCTCCCATGTACAATCGTCGCCATCTTCACTCCATTGTACCTTGACTAGCTTAACCGTCTTCCTCCTAAGATGTTTCGTATCATTTCCCACAACACGAAGTGGCCTACGAGGTTTCGCAACTGCGGTCTCGACTTCTAAATCTTCATACTGTTCTGGAGATACCACCACATTCGAGTCGTGCAAAAACTTCCGTAGAAACGACACATGGAAAACATTATGCATACTCGACATCTTCTCGGGTAACTCCAACCTATATGCGAGCTTTCCTATTCGCTCGACAATCGGAAATGGTCCAACAAACCTAGGAGCCAACTTCCCTTTACTTCTGAATCGAACCATATGCTTTAACGGTGAAATCTTCACAAAAACCATATCACCTACGTCGAATTCTAAATCCTTACGACGCTTATCGGCGTAACTCTTTTGATGATCTTGGGCCGCTTTCATTCGTTGCCGAACAATTTTGATACAACCCGAGGTTTCTCTAATCATTTCGGGCCCAAGTACCAACTTATCTCCAGTTTCTAACCAACAAGCTGGAGAATTGCACGGCCTTCCATACAACGCCTCGTATGGTGCCATCCCAATACTCGACTGGTAGCTATTATTATACGCAAACTCAACCAGATGCAGATGGTCTTCCCATGATCCTCCGAAGTCTATCACACAAGCCCTCAGGAGATCTTCTAAAACTCGGTTGACTCTCTCGGTCTGACCATCAGTTTGGGGATGATATGCCGTACTTAAGCACAATTCGGTTCCCAAAGCTTCTTGCAAACTTTTCCAAGATCCACTCGTGAACAATGGATCCCGGTCACTTACTATACTCTTTGGGACACCATGGAATCGAACTATCCATTTCACATAAAGCTCAGCCAATTTTGACGCTGTCCTAGTCGTCTTGACAGGAATAAATCTCACACTTTTGGTCAAACGATCCACAATGACCCAAATCCCTTCATTCCCTGCCCTAGTTCTAGGTAGTCCATCGCTAAAATCCATCGATATCTTCTCCCACTTCCACGTAGGAACCTCTAATGGCTGAAGTAAACCACTCGGCTTCTTCTGTTCAGCTTTCACTAACTGACAGTTCATACACTTTGAAATGAATTTTCCAATATCTCTTTTCATCCCTTCCCAGTAGTAGACTCGCTTCATGTCCTGATACATTTTATTACCACCGGGATGAATCGTTAGCTTCGAGTGATGACATTCTCTCAGAACCTCATCCCTCAATCCGTCGACATCAGGAACAACTAATCGTCCTTGCTTTCGAAGCCAGCCTTCTCGGTCGACCTCGAACTCCTTATCCTCTGGTTTCAGTTTCTGAATGGACTCGACAAGCTTCGCATCTTTCTTTTGGCCCTCGCCAATCCTTTCGATAAGAGTAAGCCTTATCGACAAGCTTGCCAATATTTCAGGTTCCAACTCACACCTTGGCCTGAAATCGAACCTTGCCAAATACTCGAGGCCCTTCCATTCCGAAAACATCGCTCCCAAACTTGCGTGTCTTCGACTCAATGCATCTGCAACTGCATTTCCTTTGCCAGGAGTATAGGCTATCCGAAAATCATACGATGCCAGAAACTCTAACCATCGTTGCTGCCGAAGATTCAAATCCTTTTGGGAGAAAAGATACTTCAACGACTTGTGATTTGTAAACAACTCGAATCGTACTCCCAACAGGTAATGTCTCCACATCTTCAGAGCAAACACAATCGCTGCCAACTCCAAATCATGAGTTGGATATTTTCTCTCATGCGGCTTTAGCTGTCAACTTGCATAAGCCACTACCTAATCCTTCAAGATTCCGAACGCTTGTTCACACTTCACATCCCATGTGAACACTTGGTTCTTTTTCGTCAATCCTGTTAATGGTGCAACTATCTTGGAGAAATCCTTGATAAACCTTCGGTAATAACCAGCCAACCCAAGGAAACTCCGAACATCCGTTGCATTCTTAGGTCTATCCCAGTCCTGGATTGCTGCAACTTTAGCAGGGTCAACCGCTATACCTTTTCCAGAAACAACATGACCTAAGAACCTCACTTTATCCTTCCAGAAGTGGCACTTTGAGAACTTAGCTTTAAGCTGATGCTTTCGCAAGATCTCTAACACAACTCTCAAGTGCGTCTTATGTTCTTCCACATTTCTGGAGTAAACCAGTATATCATCCACGAACACAAGCACAAACTTATTCAACTGATCTCTGAACACTCTATTCATAAGATCCACAAAATACGCGGGTGCGTTAGTCAACCCGAATGGCATCACCAACCACTCGAAAAATCCAGACGGTGTCCTAAAAGCAGTCTTTGGCACACTATCCTTAGCTACTCTCAACTGGTGAAATCCCATTGCCAAATCCATCTGAGAAAACACTTTGGCTTCGTGAAGCTGATCGAACAAGTCATCAATCCTTGGCAACGGATACTTGTTCCTCTTAGTCACCTTGTTCAGCTCACGATAGTCCACACACAACCTTAACGAACCATCTGCTTTAGTTGCAAACACGACTGGTGCACCCCACTCGGAAACACTCCTCCGAATGAAACCTTTTCCCAAAAGGTCTCTAACTTGCACCTCCAACTCTCGCTGTTCCTTAGGCGCCATCCGCCTAAGTGGCATAACAATTGGTCTCGCACCCTCGACCAAATCGATCCTAAACTCGATCTCACGACGCGGCGGCAACCCTTTGACCTCGTCAAAGACATCCACATACTCATTAGCGATCAGCACTGATGATAGGTCTTCCTATGGAATCCCAAGCGAATATAGATAACTCACGAAGACCCCGTCTTCGCGCTTACATCTAATCAACACCTTTCGCCCTTCCACATCCCCGACCCTTACCTCTAGCTTCTCGCAATTCACCCTTGCCGCATATCTCTTGAGCTAATCCATGCCCAAGATGATCCCATACCCAGCGAAGTTAAGAACAAAGCAATCACACATAAAAGAGCAACCATGACTCGATAATACTAGACCACGGCAAATCATGCACAAACTGGATGAACCCCCAACTGGATTTGTCACGATCAATGGCCTATCACAAATCTCGGGTTCCAAACCCAAGCGACAAACAAGCTCATTGCAGATGAATGAATGTGATGCTCCAGTACAAAACAAAACTCTAACTGAAACACCGTTAACGGAAAAAGTACCTTGTACCACAACACCCTTTCCCTTCTCCTCTGCAGTAGGAGCTCTTGAAGAAGATGGCACGGCTTCCAAAGCATATGCCTTCACAATCTGCTTGCCTTTAGCTGATTCTGGACAATCTTTCTTCTCATGCCCAGGCTTTCCACACTTGAAGAACTTCTTCTCAGCTTTGGGATTCTTGCACTCATTTGAATAATGACCCTTCTGTTGGCAGTTAAAGCAAAGCACCTCACTCTTGGGTTTCTTTTGGCCATCCACCTCTGAACCTCTTCAGCTGGCTCAGTTCCCTTGAATGGTTTCCCACCTAGAGATATAAAGTCCTTGCACATCTTTGCAAAATCTATTCTAGGAACTCGCACCCCTACATCTACCGTAGCCGCCACTGGAGCGGGTACCCTTCGCATAATTGCTTCTGCCATGGCTTCAAACATGGCCGGGTAATCTGGCTCACCACCATTTCCCCCTCCAGTATTAGCTCTCCTAGCAGCGTGCCTTGATGGTCGTCTACTCATTCTAAATCTGAAATTTAGAATAGTTAGCCACTTCCAAGAAAACTGCTAAAAGTATACAACCGCTACTACTATATATGCTAATATATATAGTAACATCCAACTGAAATCTACAAATACGTCCCTCATACGCAATTACGTCTTTGAACTTTGGCCAAAATCGTTGACCAGAGCTCTGATACCAAATGTGACGACCGCCCATAACCCCCGAACTAAACAAGAGGAATAATGCGCTGAAAGGCGTGCCAGGCTGCTATGGACGATCATCATAGTAAGTGAACACATCGAAACCTGTCGTAGAACTCACAGCGCAAGGATAAAATATAATAGAACATATACAACAGGTGATAGTAATGAGGTATCATATAGCAAACTTTTGAAACTCTTTCAAAATCCAGAAAGATTATCCAACTGATATCCAAGTTTGTACATAAGGCCTCACTACAACTCTCAAGCAACTCAAACAGCGGAAACAGAAATACTAGATAGAATAAAACTAGTACGCCAGCCTCCTTCTCGTCATCGCTCAGCTTCCTCGTATCACTAAGCACCCTTACCTGTAACCTGCTACTTAGTCTGCCCATCCACAACCGGATGAACGACCCAAGGTAATAAGAGGAGACATAAAACCTTGAGTCAGACAATAGTCTTAGTGAGCGATAATACAACTAACAAACTTCAACAAGAAAGCATATGAGAATGGGTAAATGAACAACTTATCTACCCACATCACCAGAGAAGAACTCAACCATATCTTCCCCACATCGGACAGTGATAGCCTTTACCAAGCATTTCAACCATTAATCCATAGAAACCAGAACAACCATTTATCCAGGGAAAACAGAAACAACCAGCAATAGCAATCATGGCATCGAGATTATATATCTCATGTAAATCATCCTAGTCGAATTCAACATCCCTCGAATACAAGCCCCAGAGGCCGAAACCAATATCAGACAAGCACTCAAGGAACATCTACTTCGATGTTGGATAACCCACGTGAGATGGCACAAGCAAAACATCCAGCATGCATGATAGACTCTGGCTATCACCGCCAATCCTGCTTCGAAATCATCACTATCGTATGACGGCCAACCTTGCCATATGTCAAGGGCTAATGGTAACCCCAGTTCTGGCATGAACTCCATATGCCCAACCTTGGCAATGTCCAACTTTGACACTAGGCCTTTCCCCAACCAGAAAGACCCAGGGTACTCGACCAACAACCGGTCTTTTGGGCCTTTCAACGATACCCATCGTACCCCTGCTTTGAGCCTGCTAGAACTTACGACAACGATGACTTCTCGGCCTTCGCATCTCTAATCGTCCAACCTTGACGATGTTTCATAGCTCAAGCAACCTTCTCGAGCAACCATTATCCACCAACTCACGACCTTTGAGTTGTCTCCGCATTCGTTGTTCCACCTTGATCAACGAACACATTCATCACTTCGAGTCTTCCTACTTGAATCACCTCGAAGTTACATCATCACTAGAAGTGTCCGATCAGAAATTTCCACTAGAAATGCCGACCAGACCCATTCTGGACCGACCAGACCTCTTCCGGTATTTCTAGACCGATCAGACCCCTTGGACCGACCAGACCTCCCTTTGCTCCTCCTGGACCGACCAGGACCCTCCTGAGCCGACCAGACTCCCTCCTCAGCCTTCTGGACCGATCAAACCGACCAGCTCCAAGACCCAGTCAAAACCGACCAGAATTGCTCCAAAACGACCAGTCAAAACCGACCGGCATTGTTCTAGAACGACCCGCCTCCATGCAGCTTGGGATCGACTCGACCTCCTTGCAGCTTTGGATCGACTCCACCTCCTTGGGACCGACCAACTTTGGATCGACCCCGTCAAAACTGACCAGATTTTGCTCCACCTGACCGACCAGCTCCTTCAGAGCGACCAGGATTTGCTTCCAGTAAAAACCAACCAGAATGCCACCATCTGAAACCGACCAGAATGCCACCATCTGAAACCGACCAGAAACACTTCTGCTCCTTCTGGACCGACCAACTTAAACCGACCAGCTCCCTGACTTGCTTCCTAAGCCATACTATGACCGACCACCTCATTCCAGACCGACCCGACCAACTCCAGGACGACCAGAAACCTGCACATCTCCAATTCGACTCCGATTTCGACCAAAACTTCGCCAAACGACGAATCCGACGAAACCAGCTTATCCGATTCATTTAAACGCAATCACAAACATGTTATGCAACCAACAATATCATCAATCTAACAATTTCCATCAAAACACATAAATTTCCCAAAACATGATAAGTGAATCATATGAAGATAAAAACGGATCTAACTTGCATAATCTCGAGAAAAACCATAAAATTAACCATTTAAATTATCTAGATCAGATCCTAAGGTGATTCATATATAAAATGGACTTAGCATGGTGTGGATCTAAGGAAAATAACATGGAAATGACGAAATTAACATCCTAAAACCCATATACTTGCATGAATCCGAATGAGAGATGTAAATCACTCACCAATTCTTCAAATCGATGCAAAAACAATGAAATATGATTCCGATCAGCAAGCAACTTGCACAAAACCCTTAGATCCGATGAATTCGCCCTTGAAACGATGTTGATCTAGCCTTGAATGGTATAGATCTTCTATTTCCCCCTTGGATTTGGAATTTTAATGGTGGAAAGGTGTTAGAGGAAGAAGGAGATCAAAGCCTCCCCATAAGAGAATGGAAAATGCCAACCTTTCTCCATATCCCTTACCCCCTATTTATAGTCTCCACCTACCCTCTAATGGGCCTTCTCCAAATCAGCCCATTAGCCTTCCAAAACCTGAACAGCCAACTGAAAAACCTTAAAACAGCGATTTCTCCCAAACCGCTGAACCAAATCCTTAATGTAACCACTCTACGGAAAGGGAATCATCAATTCCTTTCCAATGGCACAGGTCTCACCCTCTGATTCGACCTGAGTCAAAAGTTATGCCCAGTACAAGACTGACAGGGGCAAAATGGTCACAAACAAAATCGGTAAAAATTATGGACATGTCAAACATCCCCATAAGCAACATACCAAAAGATGAGAATGATCCAACCCTCAGGGAATAAAATAAAAATATTTTACGATCTTCCGATACGTAAAATGCGGGCTGTTACAGGCAGGGTGGGGCACGATTACTGGGTTGATTGTAAGCGACCAGAACGACTGCTGAGTAGTTGCGCCATTGTACGTTCAAGCGGACTATGGTCGTGCACGTAGTCCGGAGTTGAAAAAGCAGGCATTGGGCACCCGTAGGTTTACATTGTGCGTGCTTGATTCGTGTCGGTGGTTGGCACCCTAGGGCTTGATACACCCTAGGGTGGACCTAGCACAGGTGACTACATTTCGTGATTGGGCCGTATGACACAGACACTTGACGAGCTAGAACTTGTAGGGAGCCGATCGATTAGTAGATCGTACCGTAGGACCCCGTAATGGGTCACTTCATGATATTGGGCCAAGGGATCATTTCATGATTAATACTTGAAATGGGTTAGAATACTAGTACAGTTGGTGCAGCGAATCTTGAATATGCGATGCTAGACTTGATTTATCTTGTTATCTTAGTTATCTTGCCAGTTTCATTATCATCCCTATGTTTACTTTCTGTTTACTCATGTCTTGTTAACTTTACTAGTTTTTATACTGAAAGTCTCTAGGACTTACCAGTCTTTATGACTGACCCTTTTTCTTTCGCCTCTTTTCTTTCGTTCCCCCTCCTCGGGTTCTCAGGGAGGAACCACTAGCTCTTAGCTTGGATTTAGCTTGCTTTCTGTCAGCTCATGTACGGTTTGGTCTTGAGATATGCTATGGTTGCACTTCTGCTATTTATGGGTAATAATTTACTTTTGTTATCTTAAGTTTATGCTTCTTTATCTAGAACTTGATGTAATGGAATAATTTGTACCTTGGATATATGAGGTTTTGACTCTTTTCTTGAAAGTAATAAAAATTGGGTTTTTAATTTCTACCGGTGCTTTATTTATGTTCTGCCTTGTGATATCTCTGTGTACGTTTACCTAGATAATACTCCACCAAAACTAGTGCATTCCCTTTGTGAGTGACCCTAGCGGAGGTGGGGTGTTACACCAGTTGGATCCCTCCAACCTGTTTCCCGACATCCACAGATGTTAAACAATATAATTAACATCAACTTCATTTCAATATGAAATATTCTAATAAACAGAATCAATATTTGATTCATGATATATATATGTAACTATATCGATATTTTTAACTTATCAATTAGCAGTTCAACTAACCAATTAATACACAGCAATCAACCAATATTTATCAGTTCTAAAAATACATTACGAAAATATAAACTGAGCAGAGTTAGTGAGACTCACATTGGACGATCATCGTTATATAACGATAACAGTCAGTTGATTCAGTCAGACAGTTAATTTTGCAATAAAGAGGGATGAGCTCCAATTCACTCCCATTTAGTTCCATTGTGTAACCGTCGTCCATACGATCCTAACGGATCCTGTTTCGTCAAATTTCGACAACGTATGCATATGTTATGATTTTAACAAGTTAATACGTATTAAATATAAATTTAAACTAGATTAAAATAGAACAAGAATAACGGGCCTCACATATGAATTCGGCCCACTACCCCCAATAACTGCCCTCTACAGTAATACCCTTCTTCCCAAAAGCTTAAAGACGGCCTCCAGTATTACATTACTTCCATTTCCAAGCTTCAGATCGCCTTCTCTTCCTCTTCCATTTTGCTATTATTTTCAAAACCGCATTCACTAATATCCTTCTCTCTGATTTCTCATCCCCTCCCCCCCCCCCCCCCGATACCTGAAACGCTCCACTCGATGCACCTTCCCAAGACCGACGGCGAGCTTCTTCCTTAGGTCAGCACAATAACGTGCAACAGTTATAATCACCAAACTATTCGAAATTTAGCAACAAGCTTTCATATCACCTACTGTTCCCAAAAGTAAACTCGTTTAATTGAATCCATGCTTTGAAAGTTCGAACTCGAGAGCCATAGTTGATGCGGAAAATTCCAGTGAACGTAAACATTTTGAATGATTTAAAAACCAGATAGGCTTTGAAGAGCTCTGCTTCCTGAACTCAGGAACTCTCGTTTTGGATTTTTTTTGAATGCAAGTCTGAACTTTGGTTTCTTTTCATTCTGAAGAAAAGTTGAGCTTGGGTATTTATACAACTTCAGAGCTGGGGTTGTTAAGCTTGCGGGTACATCTTGGGTTGGCTGATTAGAGAGGTTAGGCATGTGCTCTCTGCTTCGTAGAAGGTAGGCATGCAGTTATCTGGGGAAGGGGAAACATAGTCTGGTTTCCTATTTCCTTCTAGCTTGCGTGAAAGGTCCATGTGAATTCTTATATTAGTGTAGGTGCAGCTATGAGTTTTCACCTTCATTTTCTGTATATGACGTGACAAAAGTATGTATATATATTTACGGTCCCTGATTTTAACTTGAAAGCATAGGATCCATGTTGGAGCTTCTAGGCTTGCATTTTTTGTATATTTCGATTATAGCCTTGGCCAAGATGTTGACAAATTTCCTTGTACAGGCATGCATTTGCATAGCATGGTATATTTCTAATAGCTAGGCTTGCGTATGTTTTGTATATTTTTAATAGCTAGTCATGTATTTGCACATACAGGTTCTCCTTTCCAATATCCTTCTGATGTGAGTAGCCGATGTGCTTCTCTGCTAGTTGGTTGGACAGTGTGTAATGCCCTGTTGATGGTAAGGATTGTAAATAGGGTAGAAAGTAGGATTGTTCACGTTGTATAGTTTGTACGTGACTAGTCTTTGTCACGTTTATCTACTGGTATCCGTCCTTGTTTTGTAATAGTCAACGGCATGGATATGCAGTATTGCTTTGGCTTGAAGTATCACGTACACAACATATAGCTTCCAAAGGCCTGCTTGTGATTGATACTTCCGATACACAGTAGATAAAAGAATATAACGGCATAGGATATAGGCTATGATTTTGAAATTTCATTGCTGTATGGGTATGACAACAGAGAAAACCGCAAATTGTTCAGTGATTGGGAAGGGTATGGTACGAAGCTTCAAAGCAAAAGGAAACTATTTATATTTATATATTAAAGGTACCCTATTGCATATAGTCTCAAAGGTTTATGGACTACTATTGACAAAAATAAAAATACTGTTGTGACCAACAATGTACCACGATCTCAAAAATATAACAATATAAACTAGTTTGTTTATTTTGTGAAACCCCAAAATGCTGGCATATGGTATAAAATACTTCAAATAAAAAGATGTTTATTTTCCAAATTAAAAATTACAGAAAAATTCTATAAATTAAATTAAAAACACGTCTTGAAAATCATATCCAAATTCGAAACAAATAATTTATTATAATTAATAAATCGTTATGGTTTATATATGATTCCATAGCGACTATTTGAAATTTTGATTTGGACATAACTTATAATTTATAATACGAAATCTCCATTTTTCTCTTTCATTAGAAAAATACTGTTCAACAGATTCGGACGTTTCTTGTTTCACTGAAATCCGATTTAAAACATATTATGTATATTCGTTTAAAGTTCGAACTGCCAAATTACGAACTGTCGCGCCGTTTCAAGCTCGATTTAAATTATATTATAATTATAAGTTCAACTGACATTTATAAATAAATTCTTTATTATAATTTAATTCTAAACTGACTTAAATACCTTTCACTATCCAATTCACACAATATCGTGAATTCCACTAATTTCGACTATTTCAGAATTAAATATATTATTCTATTATTTATATTAATTAAATATTCAATATTATTTAATTAAACGACCATTTAAATCTCTAAATCCCTATTTAAATAATTAGGTAAATTAATTATTATACCATAAAAATACGGGACATTACATATTCGTTCTTTCTGAATTGGAATCAGTCCCAATCAATTACCATATAATGTTAGTTATATGGATTTCATACATCGCATGTACACAACAACAATGATAAACAATCATCCATCATCCAGAGTGCATTACACAATTGCATAAGCATTAAATATAAATAATTAATGCTTACTATAGTCTGTCAACGAATCGATTGACATACACTAAACAATTGGGATTAGCGTACGCCAAATATCATCCTAGTACCGGTGTGGAGTATCAACCAACAAATATTGAATATTATTTAAGTAGTTGGGCGATGTGTAAAATTTATTGTCCCAATCAATGTCAGTTAAATGGGTGTACATAAACAAATCGTCCGATTTGTAAATGAATATTTATTTTCATTTCAGGAGAATTTAATGCCATTCACATATACGTTAAAAATTATATTTTTAACGATAAATTATTTATTTCAACACTTGACTATTTTATATAGTTCATACATTCAATAAAAATGATATTTTTATTTTTCAAACATTTTATTCAACACATGAATATTTTATATAGTATTCAGAAAATTTCATATACATTTCAGTTTCAGACGAATTCAGCATTGTAACGGTGCAATATTAGAACCAGAGTAATGTCTAGCATTACCCCTCTCCTGACACTGGCTCGCGCCATACACAATAATTAATCCATCACAATAAATCAACCACAATCAATATACCACAATCAATCAATTTCATTATAATTCAACCCAAACAAATATCCATGATTTGTACAATAAATAGTGTCAGGAGCTACTAAGCCCCTTCTGCAACCTAGGACATATTTAACTGTAAAATAATTTGAGTGAGAAGGTGTTCTCACAATGGGATCCACTCCGCCATTGTTTTTCTAACGTTCTGATTCATTGTTCTGATCCCAGAATTTGTAAACGAGCTCAAATCTTCAGACGATCCTTGTTTTAGCTCAAACGCGCCATTCTGGACAACTTTCGCCTAGTGGCCTTTCTTCTGAAAATGCTCCATTTCGCCGGAAATCGCGAAAAGGCAAAAATCGGACTGCTGAATTTGGACGCGTTTTCTGAACAACTCCGCAATCCAAAATCCGACTTCCATATACTCAGATCGAAGAGAAAACCGTGCTCTTCGATTTTGGCACTGTGGAGTTTTGGCCAGAAGCGCACGGTTGAGGAGTTATTGGCCGAAGATGGTCAGGGGTAAAATGTAAAATTGAAAATTATAAAAATTGGATTTTTAAAAAGGGGAGGGGGTCCATAACAGTCTGACGGTGGGAGGAGGGTCGGGGGAGCGGCGATGCAGGGGTCGTGATGGTGGCAAGGGGTGGGGCTGGCCGGTGGTGGCATGGTGGAGGCGGCGACGACTGCTTTAGGGTTGCAGGGAGTTTCTTGAATTGGAGAGAGGGATGGGGGTGTGGCGGTGACTGGGGAGGGGGCGGTGGCGTAGGGCCGGCGGCGACGATCGGTTGGAGGGCGGCGGCTAGGAAAGAGGGGGCGATAGGGCAAAACGACGAGGTTTTTTATTATTATTTCGTTTGACTGAATGGAGAGAGAGATAAGGGTTGGTCCACTTTTATAACTATATATTTTATTAAATTTAATTTCCAAAAAGTTACTTTTTCATTTGAACTCCAAACCGAACCCAAAGACTATTGCCCATAACTAAATACCCCATTCCAAACACAATGGGATATGTCCTGCAAGTCAATTCGACTGTTTCTGTGACAACCCCAATTTCGAAAGACCGAATATTTTTTTAAATTCCGATCTATCAAAACTTGAATTGGTTTGCTCTGGTATCCTGTAGAAAAGAAAGAGACATAAAACATGTCAGAGTTCGAAAAACATCTCACAGCGGAAGAAATAAAATATAAGGTAATCAAAACATAGCTTTACCTTAATATCAATACTGCTAAACCAGTATCCAAAGCTATTCAATCTCTGTCATGAACCTAACCTGCGATTGTTATGAGGAGGGCGGTCAGAACATAAGTTCTGGTGACTGGACATAAATTACACTTCTGGATAATCCTACATATACTGTTCAATTACATTTCCTTATTTATTAGGTTATCTGTGTTATTAGCACTCAAGGCTTACACACACACGTCGCACCCATCTACTCCCTAGTAGATTGACCTAATACAGTGTATATGTAGCTACCCCCAACTAAGGTACACCTCATGGTACCCTAATCGTACGGTCTCCACCGTATATACGTAGTCCCTTATCCTATGCCATAGTGATGTATGGATAACAATACTACGTTCCGCATATATCTATCATTGCTACCTAAACGTACTGACTGCCACCTTTGTTCGAATCAAACTACATACCAGAGTAACGCCTTCAAGTCTACGATACACCACCCAGATCCGACATATATGTATCTAGACTATCCACCATACGTATCTTCAATTGTAGCTCGATGCCTCAATCGCACGTCCTCTAACGTGCACCGAGTTCCGTGGTAGGGCTAAACAAGAAACAAGGAAATCGGCCACGAGCTTTTCCATACCTGTACATGCCTGCCTTTAAGAGCCTCCAAATACAGATATTACTTGGGTTTGTTTTCCATGGTGGCTATGGCCCCACCTCAGCCCCTCCTCAAATAGTAAAGTCTACAAGAGCTAAGCGACCGCCCCTAATAACAATCAATCTAAACATCCATGTGGCGTCTACCCTCAACCCCGTACCTCGATAGTGAAAGGTGAAATGGAATCTTGGGTTTAGCTCTAGTCTTTTCGCATCCCGCTGGCTTCCGATGACGGTTATCCGACGGTCTACTATCCTTGTTGGTTGTGACATTCTCTACCTCCTCGTGAGGCAACCGCCGAATCACCTTGGTGTCACCTTGTCATAGCATTCTGATTGCATAGCTACATTTGCAGTCAAGGCCCATCCACCTAGTAGTCACGCGCAGATCCAACCTCTACGAGCACGGCCTAAGACATCTGCCACCGCACAGAGGACTACTAGAAGCACCTTACGTCCCTTAGGAAGCCACGTGCTTCCCCTTCCAGTCCTTCGGAGCCGTAAGAACAATCAGATGAATGTGTGCTCCCCTCGTGCCTTATAACACTACGATAATCTACCCCGTTGGGTTATTCACCCTCAAATGTGGGGACTGGTCCTAAGCGCCTCATATGTTGTTAAACCCTATTTCTAAACATTCTTTTACGCGCTTGCCTTACCTCGCAGGTTTCCATTTAACTTGGTTATTCTTATTCACATTGAATTCTTACTCCAAGTTTCTCTTGCTTATTAATTTCAGTCATATAACTTAACCCATTTAAGTTTATTAATACGCCCACAACATGTTATACTCTGGATTGTGGTCCAATTTCTGTGATCCACAATCCCTTTATATTTTTGTTTCGTTTTATTGTTACAATAACATGTTTTACTTAATATGTAATTAAGTGTATCCCAACTCACATGTTTTCTAATTAACATGACCCTTACCATTTATGATTAAATATAACTTATTTCATTTCATAAGTTTTCCTCATCCTTTCTCATTTAATCATAGTTCCATTTTACATTATCAATAAAACTTATCGTTGTTTACTTACTAACTTAGTTATATTAACTAAGGTCCATTAATAAGTTTCTCTACCTGTTTATTTTAACCTATGTTATAATTTTCTCTTGTCTCTAAGACTAGACTAAACATTCTTGTCAAAGGGTTTAAGACTTCCAAGCTTACAGATTACTTAATTTATAATTAAGTACAATATGTTTTCCCTCTTTTCTTAACAGGTTTCAGGTTTTCCCCTTTACTAATTACTTAATTAACAATTAAGTGTCCCTTAACTCAATTCACCAGCTATCCCATTCTCTTACTAACTTATTATAACCTTAGTTACAATCTCCATTTGTCTCTAGGACAAGTTTACCTATTATACAACATTTTCATTACTTATTTATAATAGGTGATTATCATTTCTACAAGTTATGCTTACCCTAAAGGTGTCTTTAATTGCATACCATTATTATTTCTACCGGTGATGTATACCACTAGGTATCTTTAATTACATAACCTTATCGGCTAAGTTTGCGGGACTATATGTAAATATTACCCACCCCCTCAAGTTTGCTTAGCCCACCTAGTGTCCAACCAATTTTTACTTAACCCTAACTTTAGTTCATATTCATACAATCCCTATGGATTAGATTAGGTTAAGTAGTCCAATTCATTACCATGTCCATTTATGGTTTATAATGGGTAGACCTCCCACAGTAGGCCTACAACTTGTGATGCTGGATTTGTCGGTCGGGTCCCGGTAGACTTCTTCCACAAGTTGGGCCTAAGATCGTGTCATAACCCGTCTCGTATTTGCATACTTAGACCTCTCACATTAGGTTCAACATTAGTGGCTGCTGGATATGAAGGTTGGGTCCAGGCAGACTTCCACCACTAATGCAACCTAACCTCGTGCTTAGGCGCGGTTCAGTTTTAGGCATATTTATTTTTCTTAAAATTTTACTGCATTCTTTTCTTAGATATTATGCCTTACATTTATCGCATGTTCTTTCCAACACATATTTTATTTTATCTTAAGGTAATATCAAACCAACATGTCTTAATCTTCCCAAATTCTTTTTTTCTTTTTCTCATCATCTAAACATGTTTAATCGTTCCAATTCCATTCTCACATATTTTCATTAATATCTTAAATTAATACCTCTAGTTATGTGCCAATTACCCCAAAATTACCAATCATAAATTATGTCCCAAAATTAAAGTTTCCAACCACAATACATGTTATATTCCCAAAATTTCATTACAAATTATGCCCAAATTCCAATATACTTCGCATGCTTTCGTACATGTAATTAAACTCTTTTAGAATAAAGAGGTAGTTCTCAAATAATGTCTTATTTACCCAAACATCTCATTTATTCCAAATGTCATGTCCACATAATAAATCTTTATAATAATATCCATGTATATCTTAATATGCTAACTGATTGAACATAATTTTTCATTTTAGCGCAATTATCCATCGCATCAATTAACTTTTCCAATACATTCATTATGAATATTCATGGGGAATGATCAAACGATAAACATAATATTATCCACAAAGGATAATTTAAAACCACTCACCTAAAGCTTTCCAAAATCTTGAATCTGATCAGATCCATTCCTCCATCGTTTCCCTAACTGAATTTAAGACCTAAAGAACCATGGATCATTAAATTAAACCCAAAAAGAAAGGGAAAAGAGGAAGAAAATAGGAAGAAGAACTCAAAAATAGGTCAGATTCAATACTCATCTCTCACGCAGCATAGTTCTAGGCATTTATATTGCAGATCTAAATTATTTTCTCTCATTTTGAAGCGGAAGAATCCTAGATCTAACTTTTATTTTAAGAAAAGGTTTGGATTGATTAGATCTAAGAAATAGGAGAGTGGTTGCTTGAGGAAAAAGTAGGAGCAGAGTTTTGGCATCTCCTCTAAAATTATGAGAGTGAAAGAAAACCTAGTCATCTATTTATAAGGGTGTCAGAGGAACTAGGCCCTTTGGATTTAATCTAAAGCCTATCTGAACCAACCACCTCACAAAAAAAAAGAACACTCTAGAATTTAACCGTTTTTCACACTGAATGCCCCTTTAATTAAAAGAAACTGCCTTAACCCTTTTCACACTGCATTGCATTGACTGCTCATTTTCCATTAATGCATTCTTCCATTACATTTATATCCATGTGTCATTATATTATTTATACAACTAGAATTGTATGCTCATTTGTAACCTCTTTCCTTCATGCATTTATTTATTTGCTTTTCTAATTAGTACACTATACTACACTATATTTAACGTATTACATAGTAACCTCTTTCCTTCATGCAATTATTTATTTGTTTTCTTTCTTCTTTTTATTTATTTATTTGTATGCATTCTTATTTGACTTTTCCCTTTTTATCTCGCATTAATATTCTTGTTTGTCATACACATCTTCTCTCCTACAATTAATTGAATTAGTATAATAATCTTTCTCTCTTGCATGCATTTATTGTTTTTATTGCACAATGTTCCTCATTTTAAACATTACTACGCGCATTTATACATCAATTCTTTCTTTACCGCTTGCATATTAAGGTATGCACTTTTTTCTCTTTTATTTTTCATGCATATGTATGTTTTAATTATTGTATGCACAAACAATACAACCTTCCATTTATTAATTTATTCCTAATTATGCATATGTTCATATGCAGTAATTAATTGCATGCATATTATTAATTTTCAACATTAATATACATGCACTGTTACTTGTATACTACTTAGAAAAATTTTGGGGTGTTACATTCTCCCACCCTTAAGGAACTTTGTCCCCGAAATTCGATGAGGGTAAAATAGATAATCCCTCACATGATATTCATCCATCATGTGTGCATCCAATTTTTGCAAACATTGTGCGTATGTGCAAAGTCAAATACATCCTAGTAATGCATGTATGCCTAATTTGGTACGACCTATATGTATGTGAACTTTTCAAAAACTTTTTCAAAACATGATGCTCACATCCTAAATATACTTGTTGTTCTATATGAATGCGATATTTTTGAAAAATCAAAATATTTTCACCCTAATTTTCCCACGCTCTTACAGAGTAAGAGCATAGTTCATCCAATTGTTGCATCCAAAACCCTACCAACCATCATTAAATTTCGAAATTTAGAAAAATCTAATTTTCTAAATTCAATTTCTTATGTCACGAAAAGGTGGAAAACGGAAAATTCCGCATCCTCCATTTTTTTTTCCAACCTTTTTCTAACCCTACTTGGGTTTTTATGTAACTATTTATAAAGATTTCGTATTTTCCTATCCAAGCGCAGTCCACATAAGAAAATTTTCTTTTGCTACTGATTTTCTCTTCATCTTATCTTGGAAATTTTCCATTCTTATTCATCTTTTCTCAATCGGGTTTATGGCTAGTTCTTACCTATAAGGTCGGTTCAATCTCTTACTACAAGGTACCAACATCAACTCTATTCTCATTTTCTACAACTTATTTTGTCCACCTATAGAATTATCTTAAAACAATTTATCAAAAAGGGTTGTCATAATAATAGAGATTTCAAATCTTTCTTTATTAAAAAAAAATTTTGTATGAAATATAACAAGAAAACAAGTGAGCTATACATGCTCTATAATATGCACCTTTTATTGAGAGAATTTTACTTTAGAAAAAGTTTTCGCAAGAAATTACTATTTGCAAAGTATACCCCATTTTACTTTAAGACCCAATATGTATACTTTACATATTTAAAACTATAACTTCTAAGATTAAAACTTGAAAACACCACAAACCTTTTTCCCAAAACTTTTATAATTTTAAAAGTTAACAATGGGGTTAGACTCAAAGTGGGTTTCCAATTTTTTAGGCTTTCCTAGACAATTCCAAAGGTCAATTCTCTCAATTTTATATTCCTAATCCATTTTTCTATTTTCAACCTTTTCCAATTTATAAGGTTTTCAAGCCCACTAACCCAAAATACTAATCATATGGGATTCATTTTCTTTCCATATAAAGTACATTGTACACTCTCCACCCCAATTAGTTAGGGTTCCCAGATTTCCTTATTCATTCCGTTAGTGTACAAAACAAGCATTCTATTTCTTACCATATTATACTCTTTCTATTTAGTGGGTTCCTCTATAGAACTAGGTAAATGTATAATATATTTATATGTTATAAAAATAAAAATAAGTTCACTCACTATTTATCTAGGAATCATAAACCTAAACTCTGATACCAGATGTGACAACCCCAATTTCAATAGACCGATTTTTTTTTTAAATTCCAATCTATCCAAACTCGGATTAGTTTGCTCTGGTATCCTGCAGAAAAGATAGAGACATAAAACATGTCAGAGTTCGAAAAAACATCTCACAGCGGAAGAAATAAAATATAATGTAATTAAAACATAACTTTACCTTAATATCAATACTGCTAAACCAGTATCCAAAGCTATACAATCTCTATCATGAACCTAACCTGCGAATGTTATGAGGAGGACGGTCAGAACATAACTTCTGGTGACTGGACTTAAATTACACTTCTGGATAATCCATGGTGGCTATGGCCTCACCTCAGCCCCTCCCTCAACTAGTAAAGACTACAAGAGCTAAGCGACCGCCCCGACAAACAACCAGTCTAAACATCCATGTGGTGTCTACCTTCAACCCCCTACCTCGATAGTGAAAGGTGAAATGGTATCTTGGGTTTAGCTCTAGTCCTTTCGCATCCCGCTGGCTGCCGATGACGGCTTTCCGATGGTCTACTATCCATGTTGGTCGTGACCCTCTCTACCTCCTTGTGAGGCAACTGCCGAATCACCCTGATGTCAACTTGTTACATCATTCTGATTGCATAGCTACATCTGCAGTCAAGGCCCACGCACCTAGTAGCTACGCACAGACCCAACCTCTGCGAGCACAGCCTAAGACATTTGCCACCGCACAAAGGAATACTAGGAGCACCTTACGTCCCTCAGGAAGCCGCGTGCTTCCTCTTTCAGTCCTTAGGAGCCATCAGAACAATCAGATGAATGTGCGCTCCGCTCGTGCCTTATAACACCACGATGATCTACAACGTTATTTTATTCACCCTCAAACGTGGGGACTGATCCCAAGCGCCTCACTTTAATATGTTGTTAGACCCTATGTATAAACATTCTTTTACGCGCTTGCCTTACCTCACAGGTTTCCATCTAACTTGGTTATTCTTATTCACATTGAATTCTTATTCCAAGTTTCTTTTTCTTATTAATTTCAGTCATATAACTTAACCCATTTAAGTTTATTAATAGGCCCACAACTTGTTATTCTCTATATTGTGGTCCACGGTCTATGATCCACAATCCCTTTATATTCTTGTTTGGTTTTATCATTACAATAATATATTTTACTTAATATGTAACTAAGTATATCCCAACTCACTTGTTTTCTAATTAACATGACACTTACCATTTATGATTAAATATAACTTATTTCATTTCATAAGTTTTCCTCATCCTTTCTCATTTAATCATAATTCCATTTTACATTGTCAATACAACTTATCATTGTTTACTTGTTAACTTAGTTATATTAACTAAGGTCCATTAACAAGTTTCTCTACCCATTTATTTTAACCTATGTTATAATTTCCTCTTGTCCCTAGGACAAGACTAAACATTCTTATCAACGGGTTTCAGACTTCCAAGCTTACAGACTACTTAATTTATAATTTAGTACAATATATTTCCCCCCTTTTCTTAACTAGTTTCAGGTTCCCCCCTTTTCTTAACTAGTTTCAGGTTTTCCCCCTTTACTGATTAGTTAATTTACAATTAAGTGACCCTTAACTCAATTCACCAGTTATCCCATTCTCTTACTAACTTATTATAACCTAAGTTATAATCTCCACTTGTCTCTAGGACAAGTTTACCTATTATACAACATTTTCATTAATGTTACTTATTTATAATAGGTAATTATCATTTCTACAAGTTATGCTTACCTTAAAGGTGTCTTTAATTGCATAGCTTTATTATTCCTACCGGTGATATATACCACTATGTATCTTCAATTACGTAATCTTATCGGCTAAGTTTGCGGGCCTATATGTAAATATTACCCACCCCCTCAAGTTTTCTTACCCCACCTACTGTCCAACCAATCATTACTTAACCCTAACTTTAGTTCATATTCATACAATCCCTACGGTTTAGATTAGGTTAAGTAGTCCAATTCATTACCATGTCCATTTATGGTTTATAATGGGCTACACCCCCCACATTACGCTTACAAATTGTGGATGTTGGATATGCCGGCCGTGTCCGGGCAGACTTCTTCCACAAGTTGGGACAAACCTCTTGTCATAACCCGTCTCTTATTTGCGCACTTAGACGTCTCACATTAGGTTCAAATGTAGTGGCTGCTGGATATGCCGGTCGGGTCCAGGCAGACTTCCACCACTAATGCAACCTAACCTCGTGCCTAGGCGCAGTTTAGTTTAAGGCATATTTATTTTTCTTAGAATTTAACTACATTCTTTTCTTACATATTATGCCTAACATTTATCGCATGTTCTTTCCAACACATATTTTATATTATCTCAAGGTAAAATCAACCCAACATGTCTTAATCTTCCCAAATTCTTTTTTTTATTTTTTTTCCATCATCTAAACATGTCTAATTGTTCTAATTCAATTCTCACATATTTTCATTAATATATTAAATTAAGACCTCTAGTTATGAGCCAATTACCTCAAAATTCGCAATCATAAATTATGTCCCAAAAATTAAAGTTTCCAACCACAATACATGTTATGTTCCCAAAATTTCATTACAAATTATGCCCAAATTCCAATATACTTCGCATGCCTTCGTACTTGTAATTAACCACTTTTAGAATAAAGAGGTAATTCTCAAATAATGTCTTATTTACTCAAAAATCTCATTTATTCCAATTGTCATGTCCACATAATAAGTCTTTATAACACTATCCACATATATCGTAACATGCTAACTGATTGAACATAATTTTTCATTTTAGCGCAATTATCCATCGTATCAATTAACTTTTCCAATACATTCATTATGAATATTCATAGGGAATGATCAAACGATAAACATACTATTATTCACAAAGGATAATTTAAACCCACTCACCTAAAGCTTTCCAAAATCTTGAATCTGATCAGATCCATTACTCCATGGTTTCCCCGACTGAATTTAAGACCTAAAGAACCATGGATCTATAAATTAAACACCAAAAGAAAGGGAAAAGAGGAAGAAAAAAGGAAGAAGAACTCAAAAATAGGTCAGATTCAATAATCATCTCTCGTGCAGCGTAGATCTAGGCATTTATACTGCAGATCTAAATTCTTTTCTCTCATTTTGAAGCAGAAGAATCCTAGATCTAACTTTTAGTTTAAGAAAAGGTTTGAATTGATTAGATCTAAGAAATAGGAGAGTGGCTGCTTGAGGAAAAAGAAGGAGCAGAGTTTTGGCGTCTCCTCTAAAATTATGAGAGTGAAAGAAAACCTAGCCATCTATTTATAGGTGTGTCAGAGGAACTAGGCCCTTTGGATTTAATCTAAAACCTATCTAAACCAATCACCTTACTAAAAAAAGAGAACTCTAGAATTTAACCCTTTTCACACTGAATGTTCCTTTAATTAAAAGAAACCGCCTTAACCCTTTTTACACTGCATTGCATTGATTGCTCATTTTCCATTAATGCGTTCTTCCTTTACATTTATATCTATATGTCATTATATTATTTTAACAACTCGAATTGTATGCTAATTAATTCATTTAATGCTTTTTTCTTGCTTTTCTAATTAGTACACTATATTATACTATTTTTAACGCGTTACATAGTAACCACTTTCCTTCATGCATTTATTTATTTGCTTTCTTTATTCTTTTTAATTATTTATTTGCATGCATTCTTATTTGACTTTTCCCTTTTTATCTCGCATGAATATTCTTGTTTGTCATACACATCTTCTCTCCTACAATTAATTGCATTTGCATATTAATCTTTCTCTCTTGCATGCATTTATTGTTTTTATTGCACAATGTTCCTCATTTTAAACATTACTACGTGCATTTACAAATCAATTCTTTCTTTACCGCTTACATATTAAGTTAGGCACTCTTTTCTCTTTTATTTTTATTTTTCATGCATATGTATATTTTAATTATTGTATGCATAAATAATGCAACCTCGTATTTATTAATTTGTTCCTAATTATGCATATATTCATATGCATGTAATTAATTGCATGCGTATTATTAATTTCAACATTAATATACATGCACTGTTACTTATATACTACTTAGAAAAATTTTGGGGTGTTACATTTTCGATCAGTTTTCGTCAAAATTAAAATATAAATTAATATAATATTCAAAATTGATTTCAACGTACATTTTAATTTACCGGGGCCACATACTGACTCCAAAAATTCCAGAAAAATAAATCTAACTATGTTTTGACTAGGGTTGTCAATTTCCTACATGACACAACCCGAAACCCGCACTAAAATTAGCAGGTTAACCCGACCTGTTTAGCTAGCGGGTCATTTTCAAGTTAAGACGAATTTGACCTGTTTATAAACGGGTGGGTTTAGGGTTGACCCGCTAACCCGATTATATGTTGTATCTCTTCCGTACTATTAGTCTTTTATGTATACTATTAGTGTTAATCTTTTATGTATGCATTAATCAGTATGATGGTATATGTAAGTTGTTATAATTTACTAATTTATTCTTGTATGTTGTTAGCTATATTTTACTTATAACAACTGTATCTCTTCCATACCGGCAATCTTTAATTTATGCAGCATGGGAGTATATACTTATGTATAGAAAATGATTTTTGGATATGGTGATTTCATGCTTTATATATGTGTTGTATGTTGGTGACTTTGCAACTTGTTGCATGTTGGTGAATATATAACAGTATGCATGTTGGTGATTTAGCCCTTTTGTTGCTTATATTACTAGCTTATATCTATCAATGGGTCAAACGGGTCAACCTGACCCTACACGACCCGACATGACCCATTTAGTTAAACGGGTTACGCGGGTCGGGTCGGGTCAACCCATTTATAAACGGGTCGGGTTGGGGTTGGGAAAATATGACCCGTTTAATAAACGGGTTGACCCGACCCACTTATAAATCAACGTGAAACCGACTTGACCCGAACCAAACCCGAACCCGACCCAACACGACCCATTGACAGCCTTAGTTTTGACGATACGGTCCTAACAAAACTAATTTCGTCGAATTTGGAGAAAGTTTAAAAAATGGCTTTTTTCCAGTCGATTAAATTCAAACTGAATTTACCAAAAGCATTTAAATTCAGCACACTCACATATTAATTCCAAAAATTATGAAATTTGAAACCTAACAATATTTTGACATTCCAAAGCCAACAAAATTGGTTTCGTCGAAAACGGTGGTCGTTTGCAAAATGGCTATTTTCAGGGGCTATATACAATATTAAAATATATATATTCCATAGCGACTATTTTAAATTTTAAACTGGACATAACTTCCAATTTATAAAGTGAAATCTCAGTTTCTTACGATCATTAGAAAGATATTGTTATTAAGATTCTAACGCTTCCGGTTTTACTGGAATCCGAGTTATTCTGAATTAGTGTACATTCAATTGAAATCTAAAATCGAATTTTCAAACTACCGCGACATTTCAGGCTCCTTTTATAATAAAAATAAATTTATACGTTCTAACTTAGATTTGAATAAATTTTAAATTGTTATTATTTAAAATAAACCATTTTAAATATTCAAAACCCATTAAAATAGCTAAAATAAAAATTTTAAATTGGCTTTGAATTTCCGGATTGTTACAATCTCTCCCACTTAAAATCTTTTCATCCTCGAAAAGGAACAAAGCTAAAAGTTGTTTAACCGACCAACTCAACTTTCATTCTGGCTTTCATTCTTCAACTTTTTAGTTTTTAAGAATTTTCTAATTTCTCAAAAATTTGGCTAACACCCTAAATTTTTGAAAAATTTCGCCATAACCTCCTTTATACGGGCAAATCGATAAAACCGCAACTTGCCTCATAGGGCCCTCATCAATCCAAAAGAAAACAAAAAAGCCAAGCGGCTAGCCAATCGACTCATAAAATCATCAAAACCCAGAAATACAGTAAACATGTACCTATTTGTCGAGCATACAATTTTATTCCTCTTCTTAGCATCCATGCTATGACATGTTCATTATATATACATGTACATATATGCAATCTCAATCAATTTTTAATTCAGTTCAATATTCTATTTAATTTGTCTTAATTTCTCATTCATTCACATATTGGTTAAATTAATTGTAATTCCAATATTTTTATTAGCTAAACTAATAATCAAACATCTTAGCCAGCAATCAATTAGTTGATTAACTTTTCAAACATATGACTTTATATATATCCTTAAAAATCATATTTTTAGTGCCAAATCACAACAATAAACCCTAACTAAGTTTTGATTCTCACACCAGTCAATTGGAAATATATAGAGATCCCACTTTCGAAACTCGAACACAAATGCTGATGATGTCTAGACTATCATCAGAATCATCTCCAGGCGACTAGCGTGTGATTCTATATCTACCCAGTGTATTTGAGGCTTCGTATATACATTAGTTAGGCATATATGCAAAATCTCCATATATCCAATAGTCGAAAATCAATTTAAAATACTCATACATGTATAATATGATATATTTTTCAAAAACATATTTGTTTTTATAAATAATACTCTTCGAACTCATTCTAGGGTATTACAACCCTATCTCTAACGAGTCATTCTTATAGGATGTTACTAATCCTATTTCTGATGAATTCTTTTGTTTAGTTCTAATGTGCCTTATTCTCTAGCTTTATAAACCAGAGCTATGATACCAAAATGAAACAACCCAAACTTCCCCTTACGGGAAAGCCCGGATTGAGTTGAGAACAACATGCATCAGAACACAAACAATAGAATATTTCATTACTATTACAACAATTTACATCTGAGTACAAGAATATCTCAGAGTATGAATAAATATTGCACCGCATAAAATATCAAAGATTTAAAATACATTGCAGTAGAAATAAAATGTATAATACAAAGCGTAGCGGAAAATAACAACTGACACAACTGAAAGAGATATACGGATACAAAGCTTTCCGAATATAGCTCCAGTTGTAATCCAGGATCCTGTGAAAAAAAATATCAGTGAAAACCAAAATTACTAGCTGCCCGTGTGGAAAATATGGGCACCCAGAGTTTAGGTAGAAACAATTAACGCCGAGACAGTCATGGGACTGGTGTGAGAACCAAAACAGTTATTAAATCTTTACTTTAAAAGTTGGGAAATCATGGGACCATGTCGTATAACACGGAACGGGTTTACTTCAAATGATCTCAGTTTAAAATAAAACAACGCTATGCTTTTTAGAAAACTGAAGTTGTTATAAGGCTCAGATCCCAGCATACAATGCAACGCAAGCCAGAGGATAGAGTTTTACCTTATGATGGCCAAATATGCTTGATACGTATAAAAAAAACCATTTGATTTTACTATAGGTGTATAGTGTCAAAAAAAAATTCAAATATAAATGTATCAATCATAGACGGCATGAGGGTCGCATCCCACTATGTCGCTATTGACATGCTTTTTTGTCAAAGCTATCACACGTCAAGTATTTGGCGAACGATGCGCTCAAGCATCAAAAAGCACAAAGTAGTTGGGTCGAAGACGCGCTCAAGCACTAATCCTATTTCTGATGAATTCTTTTGTTTAGTTCTAATGTGCCTTATTCTCTAGCTTTATAAACTAGAGCTATGATACCAAAATGAAACAACCCAAACTTCCTCTTACGGGAAAGCTCGGATTGAGTTGAGAACAACATGCATCAGAACACAAATAATAGAATATTTCATTACTATCACAACAATTTACATCTGAGTACAAGAATATCTCAGAGTATGAATAAATATTGCACCGCATAAAATATCAAAGATTTAAAATACATTGCAGAAGAAATAAAATGTATAATACAAAGCGTAGCGGAAAATAACAACTGACACAACTGAAAGAGATATACGGATACAAAGCTTTCCGAATATAGCTCCAGTTGTAATCCAGGATCATGTGAAAAAAAATATCAGTGAAAACCAAAACCACTAGCTGCCCGTATGGAAAATATGGGCACCCAGAGTTTAGGTAGAAACAATTAACTCTGAGTGAGTCATGGGACTGGTGTGAGAACAAAAACAGTTATTAAATCTTTACTTTAAAAGTTGGGAAATCATGGGACCATGTCGTATAACACGGAATGGGTTTACTTCACATGAATCTCAGTTTAAAATAAAATAACGCTATGCTTTTTAGAAAAATGAAGTTGTTATAAGGCTTAGATCCCATCATACAATGCAACGCAAGCCAGAGGATAGAGTTTTACCTTATAATGGCCAAATATGCTTGATACGTATAAAAAAACCATTTGATTTTACTATAGGTGTATAGTGTCAAAAAAACTTCAAATATAAATGTATCAATCATAGACGGCATGAGTGTCGCATCCCACTATGTCGTTGTTGACATGCTTTTTTGTCAAAGCTGTCACACGCCAAGTATTTGGCGAACGACGCTCTCAAGCATCAAAAAGCACAAAGTAGTTGGGTCGAAGTCACGTCGCAAACACATAGAAACCCGAAGCCTCTATCAGATGGCCCATGTCGGGCCCAATGGATTCTTAGTCAAGTCATCATCCGAGCCGTCCAGCGGGTCCGGGCGTAGCGCCGGTGGGGGTCCGTGGATTCTTTCACTTCACATTCAAAGACTTTGACTCCTTCGACAGCAGGATTTTCTGCTCACCCACTATCAATTTCGCACCTCACCAGTGGGGTCGAGATTTCGCACCCCGCCAGTGGGGTCGAAATTTCGAACCTACCCGTGGAGTCGAAATTTTGGACCCCACCTGTGGGGTCGAAATTTTGAACCCCACCAGTGGGTTCGAAATTTCGAACCCAACCAGTGGGTTCAAAATTTCGAACCCCCTGGTGGGTTCGAAATTTCGACCCCCGGGCAGGGGTACGAAATTTCGAACCCGCACCAGGAGGTGCGAATTTCCTGCACATGCCTTGTTCTAGGTGCGAAAATTACTGTTATGGGCCCCGCTGCTCACCAACTCCCACCTAACCTCCTTCCTATAAATACCCTAAGACTTGGCCTTCAAATGGATCTTTCTCCCTTGGAATTTTTGGACCTTAAGAGCTCTAAAAACTCATTAATGGCTTCCAACACCTCCAACATGGCCATGGTAGACGAGATAAGTAATTAAAACATGACATGCATGTTTTCCTTCAACACTTGAGCACTAGCAAGCCTTGCTACACTGCCTCTAGACCTCTTGGACATTAAAGTTACCTTGCCCATAGTTGACCAAGTCAACGCTTTCCAACGAAGAAGAAGAAGGACAATTCATTCAAAGTTCATCATACATACAGCTTTGTACACAAATAATGTTACATCTTTTGTAATCGGTCAAAGATATGATGAATGAGAATTATAAAGTGGACGTAGGCATTAGTGCCGAACCACTATAAAAGTTGTGTCTCCTCGCATTTACATTATTTACTGCTTATTTTGATAATTGTTCACACTCACACATTGGGTGTTGGCATGCGACAATTTTGCTCCTCAACATTTTGGCACGCCAGGAAGGGGACGCACAGCTTCAACCTCTACATCGAATTAAGTACTCGAGTTTGTCTTCAAACCTCGTCTTCAACTTCAACCTTGCTCGCTTTACATCATGGTTAAGCTCAAGAAGCTCCTAGCTATCACTGAAGCTCATGCTGAAGATGAAGTAAGTCATGAACTTTCTTCGAATGAAGTTCCATCGAACTATGTCACTCGAGAAGACGTTGATGGAATGATTAAGAACCTCGCTACTGATTTGAACGCTCGACTCGAGTGACAGGATAATGCCTTCAATACCTTCCTCGCTCGCATTGAAGATAGAATAAGGAGCGCTTCAAGGCCAACTGCTCAGGCTGACATTATTGGAACTCGCACCAATGTTCCTCCACCCGCAACTCGAGACGTGGGGGCAACACCGCCTACTAACCAACAGGCCGACGTCGCCCCTCAGAACGGCGTGGGTCCCACCACACGCGGGGGCATCCCAAACCTCGACGTTGTTCCTTCCAATGGTGCCGGTCCCGCCACACGTGGGGGCACCCCAAACCTCGACGTCGCTCCTTCCAGTGGTGCCGGTCCCGCCACATGCGGGGGCACCCCAAACCTCGACGTTGCTCCTTCCAATGGTGTCGGTCCAGCCACATGCGGGGGCACCCCTAATCCTGACATCGCTCCAACCCATGATGCTACTTTACTTGGACAAGTTGAGGGTTCCGCAATAGGAAATTTTGCTCAAGCGCCAACGCATGCAGCTTTGGACGGTAGCACTCCCACAGTTCCGGGAGACAGGATTGCACCAAATGTGGCCTCCTAAGTTGGAATCCAACCAAAATTTCTTTTCAACCAACCAATTCCCAACTTGAACTTAAACACGGGGGGCACCAGTGCCGCCTTGGATAATTTAAACCAGTTGCTCGCTCATGGAAACGGGTCCGAGATTGCGGATGTCCTCCGTCGGTTCACTCAAGGCGACGCTTCTTCTATGGACATGGACTGTGTGACTCGCATCCCTCTCTCTTTGGATACCAGGAACTCTCAGAACCTACCTGACTTTAAGCTACCAAGCTTGGATGCTTATGACGGTCGTAAGGACCCCACCGCTCACCTTATGAGATACATTCGGCACATGGAAGTTCTCTCAGCTTCAGAAAATGTCATGGCTAAGTGTTTCTCGCTCTTCTTAACCGACATTGCTGCGATGTGGTATAGGCAGCTGGAGCCGGACTCCATCACTTCTTGGAACGCTTTGGTTACCCGATTTGTGGAACAATTTAGAGTCAACATAACTCGACCAAAAAGTGTCATGACTCTCAACAGCATTAGGCAGAAGCCCGGTAAGGCCCTGCGGAAGTTTTTGAAATGATTTAATGCTGCGGTCGCTTCGGTCAAGAGACCTGACCCCTCCATGATTCTAATGGCTGCAGTATCTGGTGTTCTAGACAAGTCTGATTCAGGACTTCACAACATTGGGACCCACCGAGGGACCTTGGCGAGTTCTATTTCGAGGCCGAAAGATTTCTACGGGAAGAGGATGCGAAGGCTGGAAACAAAAAAGCCCTCGACGCTAATACGGCCATCGAGGTAAACCTTGCTACGAACGAAAAACCATCCGACCCAAAGAAGGGAAAAGCTCCCGCTACCGTTAAGGGACTCGCCTCGGGAAGTAAGCCCAATAGAGCTTGGGGGAAACCCAAGTTCTCATCTTACTCAGAGCTTACTCATACCCTCGAGGAGATCTTTCGAGAGGTTCAACCCCTTCATCCATTTAGACGGCCTCCCCCCAGGGAACCAGCGCCAAGCGAAGGGCATTCTGATGAGGTTTGCGAGTTTCACGGTTTCCGCGGCCATCACACGAATGATTGTTGGCACCTCAGGGACATGATAAAAGAGCGTATCAGGCATGGATTTTTGGGTCGGTTTGTTCGAAAGAGGGCTGTTGAACCAGGACAAACACCACCCTCTCAAGGGTTGAGACAAGTTGTGCACGGGTCCTACGATCTTCCCGCGCGCATGACTGTCAACTAACAACTGGCTAGCTCTAATGTCTTGGATGCAAGTCTCCTTGACATCAGTATCTTGTGACTTGCGGCTTGGGATCTCCTAGTGATGTGGATTTGGTTCTCTCGACCTCGGGACTCAAGTCTTGGATCTCCGGCCTTCAGTACTTAGGCTATAATTATGTTGTTTCTTCATTCTTCATGGCTTTAGGATGTTATGATCTTCAAATAAGGCGCTCCTCACTTACGGCTTTCTCAATCTGGCTCTCTAGGCTCGCTTATTTGGGCTTTAGCCCATGGTTTTGGCTTTAAGAGCTTTAGCTCTTCAAATGTATCCTCCCTTTTGGTTATTTGGGTTATTATGGTTGTAAGATGGTTGAATTGGTATACCCATGTACGGGAGCTATTATAATCCCTAGGCATGCTCTTTGCCGATGATACACCATCACCCCCCCTTGGTTATTAATGAAAAATTTAGGTGGCGTTTGATTTATTTTTTGTTTTGCATTTTGAGTTTTCAACGTTAGCTGTATAAAATGGAGGGAGTAAATGAATGACGAAGGGGATGGAAGGAACATGGAGGGGACCACGGAGAGATTGGAGGACGACGGAAGGATGAATTGTGTGTTGTTTATTCGTTGTTTCCGAAAACATGAAAAACAAAAAAAAGTTGTTTTCCGTTTTATTTGTTAACTTTGTTTTCTAAAACGGTCATTTTGCATGTTTTATGTGCATCGTTTGCAATTTTGTATTGGTGAAAACCGAAAATTAAAAATGGTGAACCAAACACACCCTTACTTTTCTGGCTCTAATGGTGAATGGTTATGTTTGTTTACTCATGTAACAGGAACCGACGAGATCCTAGGCATGCTCTTCACGAAAAATAAACTATTTACTCTCCTTAACTAATGAACGTGGAATTAAAAAACGACCAAGTCCGCTTGCCCATGCACGGGGGCAGGCCAGCTCCCTTGGCATGCTCTTTGCGGATGAAGAACCGTTGGGTTTTCCTTTGGCTTTACTAAAAATCCTTAACATTTATAACTTTAATAAAATTACTTCGCAAAGTGAGGACGCTTACTTGTGAAGTATGAAATCAATAACGGGATTGCAAACCCTAATAAGCAGTTGTTTATCTTAGCTTTTCATCCTACGTCGACGAGATCGCCTTGACTTGTGGCAAGCATCGGATCGTGCACAATCCTGCTTGTTTGGATTAGTGGGTCGCCTTGTCAACGACCTTGGATTATGTTGGGTGGATTTGTCTGTGACACGACAAGAATATCCACTCATGGATTGGTGGAGAGTGCCGGACTGTGCACAATCCTACTCGTTTGGATTAGTGGGTTGCCTTTTCCACGATCTTGGATTACATCGGGGGGACTTGTCAAGTGGCATGACAAGGTTATCCACTCGCGGATTCGCGACGAGTTTTGGATCTCATACGATCCTTCTCGTTTGGATTAGTGGGTCGCTTTGTCAACGACCTTGGCTTAGTACGGGTGGACTTGTCCGTGACACGACAAGAATATCCACTCGCGGGATATGTGGCACATTTCGGATCTCATACAATCTTTCTCGTTTGGATTAGTGGGTCGCCTTATCAGCGACCTTGGATTACATCGGCTGGACTGGTCGGTAACACGACAAGAATATCCACTCGTGACCACCTCGGCCTCTTGCTCTACTTCGATAAGGTTGCTGCAACTCGTGGCGAGTGCTAAGTCCTAGAATTTAGGTCAACAGATTCAGCTCGTTTGATTATTGGATTGCCTTCACCAGACGGATTATATGGTTACCTAGGTATGTGGTTATCTTAGTTGCCTCCCGAACACGATCCCAAGCAATCGTCTGATTTCTCTCCATAATACGATCCTAAGCGATCATCAGATTTCTCTCCCTAATATGATCTAGCGTGGTCGTGGCTCTCCCATCTTATGAACGTACAAGCTCGCTCCGGACTTCTCCTAGCTTTGGTTTCTAAATATCTCTTCTCTTCGCAAAACACATCCTCTTTAAAAACCAAGCAAGATATGTTTTGGGGGAAAGTGTTGACATGCTTTTTTCTCAAAGCTGTCACATGCCAAGTATTTGGCGAACGACGAGCTCAAGCATCAAAAAGCACAAAGCAGTTGGGTCGAAGTCGCGTCGCAAACACATGGAAACCCGAAGCCTCTATCAGATGGCCCTTGTCGGGCCCAATGGATTCTTAGTCAAGTCATCATCTAAGCCGTCCAGCGGGTCCGGGCACAGCGCCGGTGGGGGTCTGGGACCCCCCGGTCCTGGCGACGATAGACCTAGCCGGTTAGGTCGAAACTATGGGCACCGCCCGATTCATTCAATTTTCTCCATGTCGGAAACTCAGATTCCTTCACTTCGGACCAGCAAAACCGCGGATTCCTTCACTTCACATTCAGAGACTTTGACTCCCTCAACAGCAGGATTTTCTCCTCATCCACTATTAATTTTGCACCTCACCAATGGGGTCGAGATTTCGCACCCCGCCAGTGGGGTCGAAATTTCGAACCTACCAATGGGGTCGAAATTTCGGACGCCACCTGTGGGGTCGAAATTTTGAATCCCACCAGTGGGTTCAAAATTTCGAACCCCCTGGTGGGTTCGAAATTTCGACCCCCGGGCAGGGATGTGAAATTTCGAATCCGCACCAGGAGATGCAAATTTCCTGCACATGGCTCATTCTGGGTGCGAAAATTACTGTTGTGGGCCTCGCTGCTCACCTACTCCCACCTAACCTCCTTCCTATAAATACCCCAAGCCTTGGCCTTCAAATGGATCTTTCTTCCTTGGAAATTTTGGACCTTAAGAGCTCCAAAAACTCATTAATGGCTTCCATCACCTCCAACATGGCCATGGGAGATGAGATAAGTAATTAAAACATGACATGCATGTTTTCCTTCAACACTTGAGCACTAGCAAGCCTTGCTACACCGCCTCTAGACCTCTTGGACGTTAAAGTTACCTTTCCCATAGTTGACCAAGTCAACGTTTTCCAACGAAGAAGAAGAAGGACAATTCATTCAAAGTTTATCATACATACAGCTTTGTACACAAATATTGTAACATCTTTTGTAATCGGTCAAAGATACGATGAATGAGAATTATAAAGTGCATGTAGGCGTTAGTGCCGAACCACTATAAAAGTTGTGTCTCCTCGCATTTACATTATTTACTGCTTATTTTGATAATTGTTCACACTCACACATTGGGTGTTGGCGTGCGACAATTTTGCTCGTCAATAGTCGCCATATAGGTTTACAACTAAAACCGAAAAATATCGTATTGGAAATTGGATTCCATCTATGAGTCGAGGCAAGGGATTGTCCTCACTGATTCGAGACACTATAGCCCGTGCCTAAGAATACAGCCGCAACTTCACTTGGATATTCAGGGACGGTACACACTTACGTTAGTGGATTGGTAATTCTTGAACAATACGTTTCCCTACCCTATGGGGCATATAATCTGGTCAGTACGTCGATCATATCAAGAGCCACTAGGGACTCAAATCTGAGGCGCCTCGCAATCCATCATCCACATAAGTAAAAATTTCTAGGCTCCGTACCATGACCCCACTCCAAGCTAGAAAGAAACGCATGCACTCCCTGTAGTCACTATCCCGTTTTTGACTCATACCGGGTGTGAGACTCGCGAATTAACGCTATACAAAAAGCTTTGCTAATTAAAGTCGTGCTTTGATCATCAACCATAAGACTTTGCTTTTCAACAAAAGCCTTGATCATTTACATCTCGGCATGCCACACTGACAATTCATGCCATGCAACTGATGTCTATCAATATATAACCTCTAAGCTCGTACGTCTCAGAGAAAGGTGTTAAGCAAGAAAATAAATTGTTCGCCACCAAACATATATATTTAATAGAAATCAATCAACACAGAATGAAATCCAATGTCAGGCACACATCTATTTACAAGTCTGTTTTGGGTCTAAACGAAACTGGAGGCACCTTATTCCTCGTCCCATATGTCCAATACATGAGAAAGGTCCTCGCATATCCGGTCGATCTCCAAGTACGTCTAGACGATCACCACTTATTACATTATCTTGGGTGTACAGCCCAATCAAGACATCAGTAATCATCCATATGATGTGAAGATCTCTGGTCTTCAACCACTGTCTTTATCGTCGACTTTTAGTCGTCACATCAGTTATTTAGAATGGGATAAACCTGGTCTTTCCGAATAACTCGTGTATTTTATAATCAATAATCAAGTGCTACAAAAACACATCATACGCCTCATTCCAATCCAGAATACTCTTTTATTCAAATATTCTTTTCACAATTTAAACCAAATTAAGGTTTTCCAAACTAGTTGGGATTAGCGAACCTTACTGAAGTAATCATTTATTTATTTTCCCAATCCTAACCTATTCATCCCATGGAGCAAAACTGGGAATATTCCATATCTAACAACACGATGTTATTGGTTAAATTAATTACCATTTTCGGTTCAAATCTAATTAAAGATTTAACTATCGCCTGGAGTAAAACTGGTGGTACTCTGTTCTCGATCATTTCCCAAATTTGATAATTTAAATTATCACATTCACATTTCAATCTAATTAAAAATTCACTAAAACTCCATTTAGTTTTAATCTTCCCAAAAATCATTATTAAATGATTATTTAACTTTGGAAAATCAAACATGCCGCATCAAAAATCTACACCGTACCATTGATTTCTGCTAATATATAACCTCTAAGCTCATTCATCTCAGAGAAGGGTGTTAAGCAAGAGAATAAATTCTCCGCCACCAAACAAATATATATATCTAATAGAGATCAACAATACAATTCGAAATTCAATGTAAGACATGTAATCCTGTCTTTAACTGGGTTAAAGAACCAATGTCATTTAAAACACAGTTCACGATAAACCCAAAATCTCAATCCATTAATTATGGAATCTTCATGGAAAATAAATCAATATATATAATCGACATAAATTTATGTATCCAACCAATAATATAAATGGAATAACGGAAAAGCTTTATAAATATCATATATATTAACAATCTTCCTCCACAGAAGCTCACTTCAATTATTACCAAATCGAATTCCATTCAATTCCAATTTAATATATTAAATTGAAAAACTTTACTTTGGAAATTTTCCATTAAATCTTAATAAAAGATTTATATATTCCCAATAACATTTCATTGTTAATCGGGTTAAAGAACGAACGTCCTTAAAAACATAGTTCACAATAAACTTAATTCACTTTCCATTTTATTCCAATTATTAAGTATAACTGGAAACTCTAATCATCTTAATTAAAAGATTTATTCTTTTCAACACGGGGTTTAAGAATAGTGTTATTGAAGACACCACTCATGACAAACCCAAAATCCACTTTGATATTAAATATAAGGCTCTAAATAGAAATTATATCGGCTTACATTCAATATCAAATTCTGAAACCAACACATATCGTATGAGGAATAATGATATATATATCTATCTTCCAAATTTCTCCACAATACCCGTATAGTCACGGAATCCAATATCGAAATATTCCGAAGATGATTTCTATTCAAATTCATTCCAATTCATACATTGGAAAATTCTGGTTAGATTAAAACCATTCACAAATCCAATTTATTTATTTAAAACGTGGGATTATCTTTCTAGTTAATAACTAGTTCATTTTGATAAAAATATATTTTATCTTTACAAACATGGAATTATTCATCCAAATTCTTTCCAAATCATTTATTAGGATTTTACACAAATTATTAACATTTTTATCAAGGCCCGTACAGTTAGTTTCCAATAACGGACACCAAACTGCATCCATAACGACCTTTTCCAAATTTGATTTGGACATAATTCCCAATCCAACCGTTAGATTTCAAATCTCTTATATTCATTGGAAAGCTCTTTCTGATACGAATCCCCAACGGCTCTGGTTTTAGGAGAATCCGACTGTTGGATCTCCCGTAATGTCAATTCAAAGTCAATGGTTGAAATTCGTGTATGGTCGCGGCGCGGCGCGTTCTATTCAAGCCATTAATATGTATGTATATATATATATATATATATATATATATATGTATCATTCAAAATGTATTTTATAAATTTGTATTAAAAACGATTCCCACTTCCATTTCAATTTTATATCAAAATTGAATACTCGTTATCATTATAATATTTAAATGATAATATTTTTAAAATATCAGATTTTGAAATCATTTCATTTTTCGATATTCGTTATAAAAATGAATAAAATCGATATAAATATCGTTCGCGTTAAAATGGCGCAAATCTAATCAACACGGCTTCACATATTTCAATATTTTCGTGTCTGTCCAAAATCGGACATCAAATTCGCATTTTAATCCTTTACTGAATATTATTTTAAAATATTTGTTATTTTAAAATATTCGTACTTTCTGAATTGGAATCAGACCCAATCAATTACCATATAATGTTAGTTATATGGATTTCATACATCACATGTACACAAAAAACATGATAAACAGTCATCCATCATCCAGAGTGCATTACACAACTGCATAACCATTAAATATAAATAATTAACGCTTACTACAGTCTGTCAAACAATCGATTGACATACACTAAACAATTGGGATTAGTGTACGTCAAATATCATCCCAATACCCGTGTGGGGTTTTAACCAACAAATACTGAATATAATTTGTGCAGTTGGGCGATGTGTAAAATTTATCGTCCCAATCAATGTCAGTTAAATGGGTGTGCATAAACAAATCATCCTATTTGTAAATGAATATTTATTTTCATTACAGAAGAATTTTATGTCATTCACATATGCGTGAAAAATTATATTTTTAACAAAAAAAATATTTATTTCAACACTTGATTATTTTATATAGTTCATACATTCAATAAAAATGATATTTTTATTGTTCAAACATTTTATTCAACACGTGAATATTTCATATGGTTTAGTTCAGAAAATTTCATATACATTTCAGTTTCAGAAAAATTCGGCATTATAACGGCGCGATATTAGAACCGGAGTAATGTCTAGCATTACCCCTCTCCTGACACTGGCTCGCGCCATACACAATAATTAATCCATCACAATAAATCAACCACAATCAATATACCACAATCAATCAATTTCACCACAATTCAACCCAAACAAATATCCATGGTTTGTACAATAAATAGTATCAGGAGCTACTAAGCACCGTCAACAACCTGTGATATATTTAACTGTAAAATAATTTGAGTGAGAAGGTGTTCTCATATTGGGATCTACTCCGCCATTGTTTTTCTGACATTCTGATTCGTTGTTCTGATCCCAGAATTTGTAAATGAGCTCCAATCTTCATACGATCTTTTTTCTTGGTTCAAGCGCGTCATTTCGGACAACTTTGGCTCAGTGGTCTTTCTTCCGAAAATGCTCCATTTCGCCGGAAATCGTGAAAATACATAAATCGGACTCCTCACTTTGGACGCGTTTTTTCAACAACTCTGCAATCCAAAATACGACTTCCATATACTCAAATCGAAGAAAAAATCGTGCTCTTCGATTTTGGCACTATGAAGTTTTGGCCAGAAGCGCACGGTTGGGGAGTTATTGGCTGAAGATGATCAGGGGTAAAATGTAAAACTCGAAATTATAAAAATTGGATTTTTAAAAAGGAGAAGGGGTCCACAGGGCTGTGACGGTCGGAAAAGGTTCGGGGGAGGGGCAGCGCAGAGATTGTGATGGTGGTAGGGGGTGCGGCTGGCCGGTGGTGGCATGGTGGAGACGGCGGTGGCTGCTTTAGGGTTGCGGGGGGTTTCTTGAATCGAAGAGAAGGATAAGGGGTGCGGCGGCAACTGGTGGAGGGCACGGTGGCGTGGGTCCAGCGGCGACGATCGATTGGAGGGCGGCGGCTAGGGAAAAAGGGGCGACAGGGGAAATCGATAGGGTTTTTTTTTAATTTCGTTTGACTGAATGGAGAGAGAGAGATAAGGGTTGACCCCCTAAATAACTATATATTTTATTAAATTTAATTTCCAAAAAGTTGCTTTTTCATTTGAACTCCAAATCGAACCCAACGACTGTCGCTCCTAGCTAAATACCCTTATTCCAAACACAATGGGATATGTCCCACGAGCCAATTCGACTGTTTTTATTAGTTTTTGTCAAAATTAGAATATAAATTAATATAATGTTCAAAATTGATTTCAAAGTACATTTTAATTTACCGGGGCCACATGCTGACTCCAAAAATTACAAAAAAATAAATCTAGCAATGTTTTGGCGATACGGCCCTAACAAAACTAATTTCGTCGAATTTGGAGACCGTTTGACGGCATTTTTCCGGTCAATTAAATTCAAACTGAATTTACCAAATGCGTTTAAATTCACCACATTTGCATATTAGTTCCAAATATTATGAAATTTGAAACCTAATGATAATTTGACATTCCGGATCAAACAAAAGTGGTTTCCTCGAAAATGGTGGTCGTTTGTAAAATGGCTATTTTTAAGGGCTATATACAATATTAAAATATATATAAATTCCATAGCGACTATTTTAAATTTTAAACTGGACATAACTTCCAATTTATAAAGTGAAATCTCGGTTTCTTACATTCGTTAGAAAGATATTGTTAAAAAGATTCTAACATTTCTGGTTTTAGTGGAATCCGATTTATTTTGAATCATGTACATTCAATTGAAATTTAAAATCGAATTTTCAAACTACCGGCCATTTCAGGCTTGTTTTATAATTAAAATAAACTTATTCGTTCTAACTTCGATTTAAATAAATTTTAAATCGTTATTATTTAAAATAAATCATTTTAAATACTCAAAACTCATTAAAATAGCTAAAATAAAAATTTTTAATTGGTTTTGAATTCCGGGTTTGTTATAGTGGTCACATTGAATTTATTGGTTAACTTCTTCTTCTTCTTTTTTTTTGGAAGTTGTTAGCCTTGAATTATGTTATTAGTCCAGTTCTTATATGATTTTATATAACGTGTCACAAAATAGGCTACAAGTATTTTGAAGTTAATTTTAAGTTATAAATTGTTTTAATAGTTATAAATTGTTTTAATAGATCTCATGGGAATGTCATTCAGATGGATCCAAGGATGTAGTCTATTTTTGACCCAGAGTTTCAGATAATGAATTGCAGAGACAGAGATATTGATCGTCAATTCAAAGTTATCGGTTAGTGGATGCGTATAGTTGATGAAATATCTTTGCATCCTTCAAAAGTAAAACAAGCCAAGAATTCATAATTGGTAGTTAGTTTCAATCTTATTTCCCATTGCTATTTTTTTGGTTGTTCAAACAGTTGATTCTTCCAAGTGTTAATTTTTGCTTTTGGCACCTAACGAAATTTCTTTTTTTTTTCTTTTTCTTTTTGCTTACCAGTTGGAGACAGTCTGGAAGTCTATACTTGTAACTCATGAAAAAGCCTGTAAGTGGCTCATGATAAAGCTTGGAATGCATTTGGTTTTTTCTTTTTGCCTTGCAAGTTTGAGATGAAGTAGCCTATTTTGAGAAACTTAACCTGTAAGTTTGGTTTTTTCTTGTTCAGTTTTTTTTCTTCATATATTCAATCATATTTTCATTATTCACCGTCATCCATTCATGTATTCATTTGTTGCCTGGATCATATGAAACATAACCTACTTTACAAATGTCAGGATTACCATTATATATATATATATATATATATATATGAGGAGCGTTCAATGGCACCCCCAAATAGTGAGCACCCATTTGCCCCCCTTATATAAATCAAGCATTTATATTAGAATAAGTGAGTGGGAGGTGAGAGAATGAGTGGAGGGAGAGCGGGATATGTGGTGGAAATCAGGGAACATTTAGGGGTGTTGCACTGTTTCGGGTGCCATTAAACGCTCATATATATATATATATATATATATATATATATATATATATATATATATCACATACACACACGCGCGTATACACACACACTTGTTTATGTACACATACACGTGTGTTTCTATTTATCTGCATGCATCTGTCTGAATGCTTTAACATATACATATAATATTTATAATGCTTAGTTATTAGTTTTGTTTTAATAATGCAAACGTAAGTTCGATGTATATTCTTAAATGTAAATAATTGCAAGAAACATATATTTTCTCAAGATTATAAATTTAAGTGGTCGGTTTTCTCTTCGTTGTACGGTAATATAGTAGAAACAAATAATGGGTGGATTGTTTTCTTGAATAAGATTCTTTTCTATTCCTTAAATATTAAACCAAGATTAATCCACTGCTTACGTGTACCCATTAGTATTACCGTATTTTAAAATACCGACTACCTGCTCTTCTCTTCATTCTTTATTTTACCGTTACCACTACAACTGCCTATGCCCGTCTCTCACGGACTCATAACCGCTTCTTCATCTATCCCCAAATCCACATTTCCATCGACATATTCTCTCACTCCTCCTGTCCCTTTCTTCCAAATTCATTCCTTCTCTAACATGACTCCTACCCTCCTCCAATCAACTATATTTCCTAAATCGAAGTTCTAAATTACTTTAATTTTTCTCTACCTCAGCCAGACTACGAGTTAAGTGTATACTGTTGCTATTTATTTTTGTTCTTCTACTCATTACTAACCTAGATCGACCATTTTCTATCTCTATTACTACAAGAAAAAAGGGGTTTCCGTCCTTACTGTGATTGCGGTAGTTTTCAATTGAACGGGAAAACGGTTTACTGATTTTCAAGGGATCCGTGTGCAAAATGTAAATGGTAATCATCTTTACTCTTACGACACTCCCTTTATATTTCTAATATTTCATACATTTACTTCTACTGTTAGGAATATTTTAAGAGAAGAAGAAGGAATTTTTGAGAGGATTATTTTATTGGGGAGGAAATATTCATTGCTTTCCTTTTGATTACAAATTTTGATTGCATACATACATCAGCTTGATTGCCTTGCTTTTATAATGCAGTGCACTCTCTAGAGTATTCTAGGAATGCATTATCAAGAGAATATAAAATAGGAATTCTAGATTTTCCCTTTTATTCAATTCATTAATACAATTGCTAATTTAACAATACAATTAATTATTTCCTAATAAACCAAGATTATTTCCAATATTCCCCCGTAAGCTTGGTTTTCGAACTCCAAGAAGATCTCGCAATCTTTTAAAATTATCAGGCTTTAATGCTTTTGTGAAAATATCAGCAACTTGATTATTTGTTTTGCAAAAATTCAGCTGCACCTCTTCATCTTCAATTGCTTCTCGAATGAAATGATGTTTGATGGCTATATGCTTTGTTCTTCCATGATGGACTGGATTCTTAGGTATAGCAATGGCTGGTTTGTTGTCACAATGGATAGTCACAGCTTCTTGTTCCTCACCAAAATCATTTAGTATTTTCTTCAACCATATTGCTTGTTGGGTAGCTAGACCAGCTGAAATATATTCAGCTTCTGCAGAAGATTGAGCAACTATTTGTTGCTTCTTCGAACACCAAGAAAATGCTCCTGATCCAAGAAGAAACACATATCCAGAAGTGCTTTTCATGTCATCTATACTTCCTGCCCAGTCACTATCGCAAAGCCCAAATAAATTAGTTTCAACATTATTTTCATATTTGATCCCATAGTCCAAAGTGCCTTGAATATATCTCAGCACCCTTTTTGTTGCACCTAAATGGATATGACTAGGATCATTCATGAACCGAGAAAGTAGGCTGGCTGCAAACATGATGTCAGGTCTTGTATTAGTAAGGTAAAATAAATTACCAACTAGACTTCTGTAGTAACTAGCATCAATCTTCCTTCCCCCATCTTCTTTTTTTAGCTTTTCATTCACAACTAGCGGTGTATCAACCGGATTACACCCAAGCATCCCAAACTTTCTCAATATTTTCTCAACATATTTCTTTTGACAAATAAAAAACTACATCATCACCTTGAGAGATTTCTATTCCAAGGAAAAAATGCAGCAAGCCCAAATCATTCATTTCATATTTTTTCATCATTTCTTTTCTAAAATCTTCAATCAACTTTAAATTGTTTCCGGTATAAATTAAATCATCTACATAAAGTGCAATAATTAGAATACCATCCATACCTTGCCATTTGACATACAAAGTAGCCTCATTTTTGCTCTTCTCAAAGCCTTTCTCCATGAAGTAATTGTCAATATTGTTATACCATGCTCGTGGTGCTTGTTTTAGCCCATAATGCGCTTTCTTTAGTTTGTAACCTTTTTCTTCTTGTCCTTCAATCTCAAATCCTTGAGGCTGCTCCACGTAAACCTCTTCTTTCAATTCTCCATTCAATTATGCCGATTTTACATCTAGCTGATATAACTTCCATCCTTTTTGGGCTGCAAGTGATATTAAAGCTCTAATGGTGTCAAGACGTGCCACTGGAGCGAATGTCTCTTCGCAGTCAATACCGGGCTGTTGAGAATAGCCCTTTGCAACAAGTCTCGCTTTGTTCTTTTGAACTGAACCATCTGGATTATGCTTCACTTTGTAGATCCATTTTACTCCAATGGTTTCTTTGTCTTTTGGCTTATCAACCAACATCCATGTTTTGTTCCTTTCAAGTGCATCCATCTCTTCTTGCATTGCCTTCCTCCAAGCATCTTCTTTAACCGCCTCTTCAAAATTTTCTGGTTCCATTGCACAATAGTTGCACCCAGCAAAAATATCATCCAAACTCCTAATTTTTATTAGGGTTGAGCATGGAGATGATGAATTATGGCTTGCTGAGGATGAAGTGCTTGATGGAGAACTTGGTGTAGATGAATCACATTGGCTATTTGCTAGTGTTGTTGGATTTTGTTCTAAAACTACTGCTGGAACGGTTTTATCCTCCGCTTTCTCCTTTTGCCAATTCCAAGATGTCTTCTCATCAAATACAACATCTCTACTGATGATTACTTTCTTTGTCTTCAAGTTGTAAAGTCTGTAGCCATTTGACACAGAACTATAGCCAATAAAAATGCATCTTTCACTTGCTTCTTGAAGCTTTGTCCTTTTTTCTTTAGGAATTTGAGCATAGCAAATACTCCCAAAGACTCTAAGATGATTCACTGAAGGCTTTCTTCCACTCCACGCTTCAAACAGCGTCATATTCCATACAGTTTTTGTTGGACATCTATTCAGCAAATACACAGCTGTATTTACAGCCTCGGGCCAAAATTCTTTAGGCATGCCTTTCTCAAACAACATTGATTTAGCCATCTCCATCACTGTTTGATTCTTCCTTTCGGATACACCGTTTTGCTGAGGTGTATACCTAACTGTTAGTTGCCTCTCCACACCTTCTTCACAAAATTTATCAAAATCATTGGAGTTATACTCCTTTCCCCTGTCACTTCTCAAAACTTTTATGGACCTGCCACTTTGTTTCTCAACAAAAGCTTTAAACTTCTTAAATATAACAAACACTTCAGATTTTTGTCTCATAAAATAAACCCATGTCATGCGGGTCAAATCATCAATGAATAAAATAAAGTACCTGTTTTGAGCATGAGATAATGTACTCATAGGACCGCATACATCCGTGTGTACTAATTCCAACACTTCTTTGGCTCTCCTTGATCCTTCTTTTGGAAACGGTTGACGTTGATGTTTGCCAAGTACACATCCTTCACACACTCCATGTTCTTCTTTTTTTATTGTTGGCAGCCTGTACACCATCTTCTTTTGTGAAAGCACTGTGAGACTATTGTAGTTTAAGTGCCCAAGTCTCTTATGCCATAAACAAGTGTCGTCTTCTTTTTTTGCCATGAAGCTATGATTTTTCTCATAATTGAGATGAAGGGGAAAGCTTCTGTTTTGTGTCATTTTTATTACAGCAACAACTTTTCCTTTTGAATCAAAAATTTTACATTCTCGATTCTCAAATTGAAGAGAATAACCATGCTCTAAAAGTTGTCCAATACTCAACAAATTCTCATCTAATTTAGGAACATAAAAGGTATCATGAATAACTTTACCTCCCTGCTTTCTTGCAACTCCAATGTTGCCTTTGCCTTCAACTTCAACATACTCTCCATTGCCAAGTTTAACTTTCGAACCAAATGAAAGATCTATGTCAATGAATGCACTTTTGTCTCCTGTCATATGATTGCTACATCCGCTGTCCAGGTACCATATATTCTTATATTCTTCAGTTGCCTTTTGACAAGCAAAGAACAAGCTCTGTTCCATATCTTCCGCTCCGGCAAATGTTCTGTTATGTGGTTTACCAAGGCGACAGTCCTTTTGAATGTGCCCAAACCTTTTGCAATTATGACATCGTGGCTTTCCTTTGTTCCAGCAATCCTTTTCTTCTTTTTTTGAAAATTCCACACCATTTATTTGTTCCTTCATCACTTCCTCTTTCGCCATAGGTGCCTCGACCTCTTCCGCGTGAATTTCTTCCTCTTCCTTTGCCAAATCTGCCACCTCTAGAAGACTCGCCATTATTTTGTTTTATTGTTTTGTCATTGTTGCATTGAGTGGTGAGTTTGGACCGAAATGCGTTTTCAGCCGTCTTTTCCATATGGCGTAACAACCTTTGCTCGTAGGATCTAAGTGAACCCATCAAGCCTTGAACGGTCATGTTTGACAAATCTTTGGTTTCTTCTATAATAGCCACCATAGGATCAAATTTTTCAGTTAAGCTTATCAAAATTTTATCAACGATTCTATGATTGTCAATTATATCTCCATGAGACTTCATTTGATTCACTAATTCGGACAGCCTATTAAAAATACTCATTCAACTTTCATTTTCTTTCATTTTCAAAATCTCTCTTTAGAGATTGAAGTTTGACAGTTCTTACTTTTGAATCCCCTTCAAACTCTTGTTGCAAGATTTCCCATGCTTCCTTGGCTGTTTTTGCTCTCATAATTCTTGGGAATATGGTGTTTGACACTCCTCTTTGAATCATTCCAAGAACTCCAGCATCTGTGATTCTTTTCTTTTTTAATACTTCGGTTTGAGCTGCTGTACGTTCTGCCGCAGCTGTTGAGTCTTCATATCCTTACTTGATGAACTCCAAGACATCCAAGGAGATGAACAAAGTCTCCACTTTTACTGCCCAAAAATCATAATTTTCTTCTTCAAATAAAGGAACTTGGACATTGCTATAGGTGGAGTTGATACTTGCTGAAGTATTGCTTGGAGAAGCCATTACTTTGCACTTTGTTTTTTGTTTTTAATTGCAAGGATCTAGGGCTCTGATACCACTATTAGGAATATTTTAAGAGAAGAAGAAGGAATTTTTGAGAGGATTATTTTAATGGGGAGGAAATTTTCATTGCTTTCCTTTTGATTACAAATTTTGATTGCATACATACATCAGCTTGATTGCCTTGCTTTTATAATGCAGTGCACTCTCTAGAGTACTCTAGGAATGCATTATCAAGAGAATATAAAATAGGAATTCTAGATTTTCCCTTTTATTCAATTCATTAATACAATTGCTAATTTAACAATACAATTAATTATTTCCTAATAAACCAAGATTATTTCCAATATCTACGAACTGAACATATTATTCGTAAATTTGAAATTTAATCGTTCTAACAAATTCAAAAAAAAAATGTTCTAACATATTTCATGTGTAGTTGCATTGTTTGAAAAATAGGGTACTTTCGGCTACACAGTCATATTGTTTGAATCAAAGAAAGCCATGATATTGTGTGTGATTTAGAAACGAGGCTTCTTCAGGTACAACAAATATTTATACCTATTTCTACTCTAATTATGAAATTGGATCATGTTCGTTTTTGTGCTACATCTCTTCAGTGGGAAAAATCCTTAATTACATATGAACTCAGTTAGATACTTGTGTACTTCTATAGTTATTTTTCTCATAATTATAGTTGATATTGTTTCTGAGCTTCGCCCGGAGCAAATCAAAGGGTGCAGGTTCACGACTGAGTTCCGTTACGCTGTTGGTGTCAGTGCTAAATTCCAACGATAATTATACCATGGAAATGCAAGTGGCAAGTATTATATTTTTGAACTACAAACTATAGAGTGTGTACTCTGGTATTCATTTTGTAATTTAACTACCACTATGTTAGGTTGTTTTATAATTTCCAAGGTTAACTCATTTCTGCTGCACAGTGATCAAACTTGGTTGCTTTTTACAACGTCCAAACTATCACTGCCTTTGCTATTTTAACGAGTAGCAAATACCAGTTATTTTAATATGGGAAGTTGAAAAATGATAGTTTAACCGGAACTGGTTGAGCGTGGCATCGTCCAGCCGGTCCGAAGGTGCTACCTTCATAACAGGTTTTACTGTTTTCCATTCTTAATTATTCCCTTCTTCCCTTTCATGCAGGCTTTATTAACTAATTTGCAAAATATACCTTAGTATTTCTACTGATGGACTAAAAGATTTTTATTCGCTCATATGTTTGGTTAACTCTTGAACTAGAAGTATCTTTGTTATTTTATTCCCTTTCATGCACATTTTATTAACTTATTTGCAAAACAGACCATAGTATTTCTACTAATGGACTAAAGGAATTTTATTAGGTCATATGGTTTGTTAACACCTGAACTAGAAGTATTTCTATTATTTTATTTTTCTTGCATGATAGTATCTGAACTAGATGTGTAATCTGAATGCGTTCATCTACCTAACCACTGGTCAGTAATCAACCATATTGGTCATTTTTTCTACATATCATTCATAATTATTTTTCATATAGGTTTCATCTTCGTGATTACCAAGGTTAACTGGAATAAAATTTCATTGCAAATTCTTTTGCTGGTAGCTACCGATTGTATTTCATGTGTATATCAATCATGATACAATGCTAAACATGATGTGGCATATGTTTGCAAGCATACACCCAGGGGCGAAGCCAAGTTAAGGCCAGGTGGGGCACATGCCATACCTGAAATTTTGGAAATTAATTGTAAATAACACTTTATTACTCTCAGCCCTATCTCATTTCTTAGTTATGCCCTATCTCAATCTACATGTTGGGTCTGCCATTGCATACACACCTATCCATCTACGTGCATATTCATGATTCTTTTAGCACTAAATTTAATTTATGGTCTTCTTCCAAGATGTTAAAAAAAGAGCATTTCTAGCTTCAGTTGTTGTTTGAATTTATTTTTTTAATTATAATTCTTCTATGTCAAAAGATATTGAATACCTCATCGTGGTGTTTATGTCTATGTTTTTTTAGCTGACTTCGTGTGAGTCTTCTTATTACCGTATAAGTTAGTTTTGTTCAACTTGCAAACATATCATATTTAAACTTTGGTGGGATACTGCTAACCTGAAGGGTTGATCTGTTCAATTGTGTGGTAAATGCTTTATATGAATTTGTTAATGGATAATAATGCCGCTAAATGTATTATACCATTTTTATGCACTTCTTACATCAGTGTAGTTTACTCCATTACCATATAAGTTATTCAATTATCTACTTGACCATTTAGTTGAACTAAAGAGGCGGACGTAACATTGATTTTTGGTTCAGTACAATTTTTTTTTCCAATTTACTAAACATTTTTTCTTTGGAATGAAAATAATTACCCCGGCTTAATGTATTCTTATTTATATTTCTAAGAGTAATATTATCTTTTAGAAAAAGTACAATTTTGATTCCTTCGACAAAATGCAAATGCAGGCATACTTTGACTGCCTACTAGAGCGTTGTTATGAGGATTCTGGAAAAGTTATATTTAGCATTAAAAAAATCAAGGTAGAATTTATATGATTTTGCAGTGTTAATAGTCATAAGAATTTGGATAAACCACCTTATCTATAACAATATTGTCATAACGGAAATGGAAGTTGAAAATTTGTCAGTAAAGAGGGAACAGTGGCACCTACCTCGGCAAGGAGGAAAACTGTCTCGGCAAGGAGGGGAACTATGGCAGAAGCATAACATGTGATCTATTCTCAGTTTAAGGTACCTTTGATTGTTATTGCTGCTGCTGCTGTGATGATACTTTTACTGTTTAGAGTAAAATGATGTTTCTCTCAACTTTGTTTATAGATCCTGCTATGTTTTCAACTACTCATGATTTTACAAACAAAATTTTGTTTAGTAGTAAAGGATATTGCACTGAATTTATAGTTTCTTTGCAATATATCACAAACATTCAGAAACACACAAGCTATATATTAAGAAACACACCAACTATACGCTGCATTTATTATCTTCTCTCAACACCTCTTGTTTTTTCTTCTTAACTCAATCGTTCACTGCTCATTGATGTACAACCTGTGACTTCATAATCCAATTACTATAGACTTATACATCATTTTTGTTGTACATCTTGATACTGCTGATTTAGGAATAGAAGAAACAAAATTCTGGAGTAGGTTTATTTTCAAAAGATTCTAAATTATGTCAACAATAGTAACTAATCCAGTTAATAATGATAATTTTTTACTTATTTTTGTGCCTTATATGTCATCCTATTTTTCTAACTGAAACTAGAAGGTTGGCGCAAAAATATATATGAATAGTAAAGTTGAAGTACAACAAATGTATTCTTAATTATATAAAGTGGGTAGTACGATCTGATTGAGCTAACCCTCCCCCTACTTAAAATAAATTGCCCATTACCTGATCCGGCACTTATGAGTTCGGTTTATCCATTTGGATTTCTTGAATAAGTCCGAGCTAAATATTATATACATACATACATATACATGCACACACACACACAATATATACATATTTGATTCATTTTGTCAATGGTCAATAGATCTCTTTTGCTTTTTTGGGATCAATGTACTGATTATTATGCAGATAGTTTTTTTTGCTATATTGTCATAATAGATCTCTTTTGCTTTTTTGGGATCAATGTACCGATTATTATGCAGATAGTTTTTTTGCTATATTGTCATGATTTCTTTTAGTCAAATATGTAACCACATAAGTTGTTTAGAAAATTATTTAGCCATACAATGATGTTGGAAGGCTAGGGCTATATAGTCAGTCAAGGAGGCCTACCTAGAGAACTATTTATTTTACCAGTATTTGATGTCAATGACTTAGAAGCACTCACCATGGTTATAGCTAACGCATACAGGTCCACCAACTTCATAGATCTGGGTTTAAAGTCCCTGAAATTTTCATCCCGAATGGTCTTTCCAGTTTAGACCGGATATTGATGAGTCAAGGTCAACAAAGGTCATTGCCGATTCTGAGAATGTGATTGCCAGTGGGGAAGCGGTTACCAGAGCGTGCTTAGGTGGTCATGAGAGGAAAACATTTGGCAAAAAAATGTGTGACAGCATTTGTGTTTTGAATTTGGAATGGGATGACTGGCTGAGGAGACGTGCTAATTGGTTACTTTGGATATGCAGTTACCTGATAAACTGTTACCAAAGTGGGCTCATGTGACAGACAAACCAGAAGAATGTTCAAGGTGATTTTTAGATAATTGATGTGGAAATTGAAACCGTCGAATAAATAATGTATTAGTAAACATTTCTACGTAGCTCCAACATAGAATGAGCGTTATAACAACTGCATAAATATAAGATTCGAGTTCAAACATAGTCTACATGTGTTATGATTGCTTACCCTTTAATTACCTGCAGAGATATTTATGTTTAATTTGGGTATTTCGGTAAGACAGTGTTGTCTACATGTATAAGGTTGACTAATTGTTAGGCAATATATTTGTGTTTGCAGCAATTTATTAACCCACTCTCGAAATATATGTGTGAGCGTTTGTACAAAATTAAAAAATAGATAAAATATTGGCAGTAAGACCTATACGTTGTACTGTGTTTGTATAGCTTAATATGGATAATTATTATATTTCCACCTGCAGTAAGTCACAGGAGAATTTCACTTGGTGCAACGAGCGTCCACACATGTTATGCATTTTGCAACTTTCATTACCATTTTCACCCAGCTAATGGAAAAATTATACCATGGTATAAAATTTCAGGATTTAAATGAAAAAACTATTGTGATTAAATTGTTTGAATTTATTGCTATCAAATTACAACTCAATGTTGCTACACTAATGAAGTACTGAACCATTGTCATAAGAAATTAAACATTATAGCATGCATTGCTCAGTTTTCGTCCAGTAATTTAATCGTCTATTCTGCATATTGATCCCGTGATGCAATACCTCTTTTAGGTTGGAGATTCATGTGCTCAGCCGTTCTACACATTTCTAGGATACGGTAAACAAGTTCTACTTGGTGTTAGGATTTCAATATACATTAACAACATCCAATCTTGAAACCCTAGATCCAAATATATAACCCATATTGATTTAATTGAGATCAAATCAGAAAACATATAACTTGATTAGCGGAAGCGTACCTGAATCTGTATCTAATTATTGCAGTACCTGAATTCCATAATTGGTTGCCACGGAGAAGATGAATTTGGTTCGGTCTTCCAAATTGACACAAACCCTAGATCTGAAATCAACTCTCCGTAGAAGAGGTTAGAGAGTTGCTAAAGCTTGTGTAATTCGGGGACCATAACCCCCTATTTATAAAGTTGGCATTTTATAATTCGGCCCTTCAACAAATTAAAAAATGCCCTGGTATCTACACATTAGGCCCATGATAAATTAAGCTTTAAGCCTTTTAATTCTAATCCAAAATTAGTTCACTTTAATTAGGCTTTACACCAAAATAGCACAACACATTTTATTTTACATATGTGACCCAATTGTCGAAATATTCCAACAATCTCCCCCTGGGCCACATATGAAATAACCTTAAAATGTGTTTAACTTTATGAGCTCCAAAATTTGCTATTTTAACATATGGTGTATCTGAAACAATCTCGTCCATTAATTGTCTTGACAAAGGATCAAAGCAGCATTCGTTACATTTATCGTAACTAAACCCATCAATGGTCATATATATCAATACAATCAAATGACATAGATCAATCATGGATGGGTAGCATGGAAATTACATGAAATGTGATCTATACATGTTTATTTCCAACTGGCCCTTCTTTAGTGAGATCAAATGTTTAATATTTAAACAACCTGAGTGCAAAAAAAAAATCATTACTTTATTTCTGATAAGAAAAAGAACTTGATATGTATATATCTGTAACTGAAGTATAGAGCAATGAGTCATATGACAATACCAAATACAAACTCCCCCTGAACCAAAATATCCTTACATAAACATTACACCAGTTGAGCTACATGCTCATGAAAGACCTTAGGTGATAACCATTTGGTAAGCGGATCCGCCATAATGGAGTTTGTCTAAGCGTGCTCTATGAATTACAATATATTTTGCACTCTTCCCTTATTGGAAAATAATATATTCTTTAATGTCACAATATTTCTTGGTCTTTCAATTCTTTATCTATAACTGGAGTCTTGTGACAAAATTTCATTATTATATTCCATATTTGGATGTCTTATAATTAACCAAAGACGATACTTTCAAAATGGCAAAAACTATAAGTGCCTAAATGACAATTTTCCCTTATATAGTTTCACCAATAAAATATATTATCATTGCTAGAAGTGGATCTTTTATAGTAATGACATCCAAAGTATCCGGATCGTAATTCTTTATGATCTCCATCCGATCCGATCTTTTATCTATGAGCATATAATCTTTTAGTTTGTCTTTTAAAGATGTATCATATATATCATAACCACTTTTGGCTACTAAATCATTGGTCCACTTTTAATATCAGTAAGGTATCTGCCAAATAATACACGCATATCCATAGTGTATATACATAGTATGCATTAGAATTCACACTGCAAATGCGCGAGAAATCTTTTGCATTTCTTTAATATCAAGGATGGTAGCATTTATCTGTTTGGTAAAAGAAAAACAACTGAATCGCAGTTTACATACCAAATCTTTTAAGCATTTATCTTCCTAATTCTTTTATAATAATCCAAATATTACCCCATGAACAATAATGGTGTATTTGAATCCCAAATACAAAAGACTAATCCATAAATGAGTTTCTTAAGTAGTTTCACCAATGTCTCCTTTGAGAAACATAACTTTAATCTTCATCAGATAATGCTCAAAAGTACAAAATGTAGCAAGCTCCAAAGCGATCGATTCTAAAGAATCGTTTACTAAGTCCAAAATGAAACATTCTTTAAAGAAAATAAAATTTCCTTTTAATAATATTTATTTTAATATAAGTGCCTTATAAAATTCAATATTACCCACTTGACCCCTTTTGGCTTTGAATAGTTATTCATAACTAATGATCTTATTACTTAAGTTAGAAGGAAATTTCAAACTTTATTATCCATATAGATTTATACTATATGTTCATTTCTTAAATCCACATTTTAAATTAGTACCTTACATGGATTGATGTAAGTCCATAGCATCATCTTTATCAATCCATTATTTATCATTATGAAGAAATACTACACAATCATCTGAAATAGCATTTCTTCCCATATAGGTGGATTTCCTTAGTGATCTTGCATTTTGAAGTTGTTGAGTTTGTTTTCTTGAAGCAGTAACCTTAGCTTAATAGGGAATTTTCTTTAACATCGTCTTATTATAGTTCTTAATTTACTTCTTCTAAAAAAACAAATCTTAAACTTGAAGTGAAGAAGCAACCGTAGTTGAATCAAAGATAATGATTCTCTTTAAAGACAATGATATTACTTTATTTCTCCCCCTCAAACTCAACATCCTCAAAAAACTATTGCATTTCCCGCTTTAAAACTTTTCCTTAGTGTGGGTTCATAAAAATTATAAACTTTATATCCCTTAGAATATCAATAAAGCATTCTCTTTCTTTATGATATCTCAATCTATAATTCCTCAGTAAACTGGAACAAAAATTATATTAGTCACCAAAACAAAATTTGAGATATCATTACATAAGTTATTTAACATAAATAGCCATAACTTATATGAGCCTCAATTACATAAGATTTTGAACTTATTCATAAACTAACATTATTATTTCATGATGAACAATAATAACCTAATATGTTCACGTTAGAAATATAAAACCGAAACTTTAAAATATCAAGTATGTTTTACTTTATATGTCTTTATATCTCATTAAAGAAACAACTATAAAAAAAATCCATATGTTATTTCTTTTCTTCGAGATCCTTAGCGACTTCTTAATCCTTATTCATACATTTATTTACAATGTATAACAAATGAATACTTTCAATCTTATAAGCTTCAATTTCTCTGCTTTATTTACCAAAACGCTAAATTAGCCCAATAAGATGACGTCTTATTATTAAAATAACAATAATCTTTAAATGAACATACTAAAGATAACACCAAAAATAACAATAACTTGAGCATTTTTAGCTTTTGAAGTAATATCTTTTTCCATATAGTACTCACATAGATTTCTTTTACTTTAAATTTATGGAATCAAGCACCACAAAAAATGCTAGTTTCCCTTTATTGTTTTCTCATAATCGATTCCATTCTCAGTAGATAACCTATCAAAAAATATGTAGCGTTGCATATAGTCCATCCTTGAAAAGCTTCTGAAATATTTACTTAATGATTCTTTAACTCTTGCCTTCTTAAATTATACCACTTTGCAATATTCTTTATAACATGATAAGAATATCTAACCGTAGTAGGATTGGTTGTAACCCTCCTAGTTACAAGAGTTAAATCTATGAAGTCAAGAACAAATAACATGCTCTCATACAAATCCTTATATTTATCCCAAAACAAGATGGGAATATTCTTTAAATTGGCAGATAATTCAGTTAAATTAGCTGAAAACGAACAAAAATAAAATGAAGATTGACCTTATATGCTCATAGTCAAATATCAACCATAGTAAATTCAAATAATTGGTAAGTCTCTTCTCAAGATACCTAGTACACATTAATATCATGTCTTTGGACAGTAATATTAACTGTAAGTGGTACTCTTGTTGTAATGATCAAATACTGACAATAAATTCAAGTCAAATAACAACCTTCCTTTGGGCCGATTAATTATTCACTCGAAAAACCTTATAATTGTCACGTATTTATCATCACACATGTGTAAGTGATTCGGCCAAACATTAGCCTTTCTTTGGGCCGACTAATATTCGCATGAATAACTACACACAAATATTAAACATTTTCATGAACCACCAAAATATAGAGGTCACTTTAGTGACATATTATTTTAAAGTTAATTCACTACTAATGTAAAATATTTACAACCGTAAAGAGACGCCAAAATTATATTTGAATTTATCCTTATGCGTGTACAATGTACTTTGAGTGCCATAAAACACACCCGAAAGAACTTTAGGTATTTGTGATACTTGAAAATTTCAAAATTATAACTGTATCATAGCTATTGCAATTGCTTGCTTTATATGATTACATTCATGACATTCTTTTAATAAATATGATGAAATAAGCATCATAAATAAATCACGTAAGTTATAGCTGAACGTCATGATCAAATACCACAAAAATTATGCGTTAACGACATATGTCGCACTGAATAATATGAATGAACGTAGTAGCTATGATGTATATCTGAACAATAATATAGCTTCACGAAATGCCAGAATTAAATATCACAGAAATTATATCTAAATGGCATAGTAAATGCCATACTTAGTGACATGAATGAATGTAATAGGTATATTGTATAACCGAACCAAAACACATCGAAGTGCTATTATATAACTTTATTTATTATTCATGTATTACCTTAGTTTATTCATTTTCGTATCACTATGAATATTAATGTCAACAATATCGCGTATACACAAAGAAAAAAACATACATCAATAAGTGATTTTCATAACTGAAAAGTTGACATTAATTACAATATATATAGACAAACTTTGCAAAAATATTGACTTAGTCAAATGTGCTAATTTATCGTAGGTCTCATCCTACACAGAGTCGAATCCCAGAATATGTACATATGTAGACCGCATAAATTATATACAAATTTTAGTTAATAGCACCGTTGAACAAAAGGTACTGAATATGCAAACATGTCTGCATGTAATATTATATACTTTATCCAAACCACCAATATAATAATAATTTTAGTGTACACCGTGTGCAGCTGAATAAGCCACCTGACAATATATATGCTCTATTCATCAATTTATCTAAGTAAGACGTCCAACATCAATATAATGAAGGTCTTCTTTTACTGGTTGATTGATAAGTCAAAGCTAAAATTAATGCAGACAAGTCAATTCAATGCCATTTTCCAGTCCCTCATAATTTATGCGGATCCATTTACTGAAAGAGAAAAACAATTCTCAGATCTAATCTTGTTCTTACCCTTAAACACAGATTTGGAAAATAAAATCTTTAGGTTTGAAATGTTCAACATAATATCAGCTAATTTTAATGCAGGTACTTATTCCATTTCGTACTCTAACAAATTGTATCCAACCAATGCCATGTAGTAAGTCATTTTAGCATGTACTGGTATCATCCAAACATGAAAAGAAGATAAATAATCTATAACGTCGTTCCTTTCCTTGTCAGCATTTAAAAGCAAACCGCCATAATATGTAAACATAATAACATGCTTTAAATGTGGATCCACATAAAACGAAAAAGTACCAGATGAATCAACGAAATATTGTAAACCGCAAATTCTAAATTAATTACTTTTAGGCCTTAAAAAAAATCTCAACCAGATCATATTTGGGTGGCTCTGATACCACTTGTTAGGATTTCAATATATATTAACAACATCCAATCGTGAAACCCTAGATCCAAATATATAACCCATATTGATTTAATTGAGATCAAATCAGAAAACAGATAACTTGATTAGCGGAAGCGTACCTGAATCTGTATCTAATTATTGCAGTACCTGAATTCCATAATTGGTTGCCACGGAGAAGATGAATTTGGTTCGGTCTTCCAAATTGACACAAACCCTAGATCTGAAATCAGCTCTCCGTAGAAGAGGTTAGAGAGTTGCTAAAGCTTGTGTAATTCGGGGACCATAACCCCTTATTTATAAAGTTGGCATTTTATAATTCGGTCCTTCAACAAATTAAAAAATGCCCTGGTATCTACGCATTAGGCCCATGATAAATTAAGCTTTAAGTCTTTTAATTGTAATCCAAAATTAGTTCACTTTAATTAGGCTATACACCAAAATAGCACAACACATTTTATTTTACATATGTGACCCAATTGTCGAAATATTCCAACACTTGGGACTATAACAACTTCACTTTTTGCTCCTTTTGGGTGCCTTCTCATTGCAACCATCAATCAATTTAGGCCCTTATTCATAATCTGTATGATAGATCTAATGCACAATTCTTTACATGTTCATTATGGTACTCATAATGTTGCACTATGTTGTCAGATTATCTAGAAGATCATCTTACAGTGATGTGATATGAGTTTCAGAGAGTCGGTATTTGCAATTTAGTGGAGCTCAAACTTACATAACAGTGCACATAATAAAGGTGAGGGTTTGGAAAGAATCACAAAACCGTGTTGTCACAGATAAAAGCTCTGTAAATTTTGGCAAAACCAATCATAAACAATGCATATATCATGGTTTAATGCTTTGTGGTGATTAATCAAGCATGATATAAAAATAAATTTGCTTTCCATTTTTGACGTGAGTTGATTTCCTCTTGGACCTCTATTGCTTAAGCTAGAGGAAGTTAGCTTTACATAAAAGGCATTGTGAAAGTATCAGCAATCTAATGAATTGTTGTTTTGTAGTTATGCCATAGACGATGACATAGTTCCAAACCCTCTTAATGTTGGATAAACTCATTCATATGAAGTGGAACGTATTTTCCACACTCAAGATTTAATACAAATTCCTAAAGGCTTGGATTTTGTAATGAATTAAAAAGCAGTTCAGATGTACTACAAAATATATAATAACAGTAATTCAACACACAATATAGTCCTTGTGCTTTCACTGTTCTTTCACTAACTTATATCACTTCCCGTGCTACGCACGGGCAACTCACCAGTTTTTTCTAAGGATAAAAAGAAGGAACGGTTATTTTTTATGTGGTGGAAAGAGCGAGCAAAACGTCCAGCAAAACAGTAGAAGACCCCAACTTTATTCAATATATGGATTTTTCTTGGGCACGTGGCAGATAAAACAAATGATTAAGACGGAAAGATGACGTCATGGAGGACTTCATGATGCAGCAATATCTACGTAGTTACGTCCGTGCGGCATTGATATTTTAGTCGAAGAAATGCAACGTTAATTTTCCACTTGAGGGAATAATGAGGAACATACAAGGTATGTTTAGCTGTGGGTCCCACCGCAGCTGTGTAGCCAACAATACCATGGCGCCGACTGTAAGAATTCGGACGGACACGGAATGGACATCATATAGCCTCGGACCGAGCCGAACAACGGACTGTACCTGTCCGATATAGCCTTAGATAATAGAAAAACGTCGAACATTTTAGATCGGACCAAACACTAATGTGTCCAAACTCTGTCCTATAAGAGAATCGGATGGACACAGACCAGACACCTTATAGATTCGGACCGAACCGAATAACGGACTGTCATGTCCGATATACAGCCCTAGTCATGACCGGGGATGCATCATTTCAAATTAAAAAGGAAATGAATTTATTTGGTTTTTTGAGAAAAATTCACTTGAAAGAGTTGGACACCAACGCCAACGCAAACATGGCAATTGTTGACTGCGAATGGGTCCTTAGTGCTGCATGGTGGTCATCGTTTAAGAATGATTGTCAAGCATAGAGTAGTGATTCTCGCCAACTCAATCGTTTTCTCCACTGTGACATTGATTAGTTATCGTTCATGTGGAGTTGGTTTAATATAGGTGAATAATCCAAATATTCCTAGTAGGTTTATGAAGTTTAACTATTCATAAAATTTGTGCTTGTCCGATAAAAGAATCCTAAAGAAATCAAAATTGAGTTAAGAAGAGAGTACCATTTCTACTTGTCTTGTTATTATGCTTACCAAGGGAATTAGTTTACTTTTGGAAGAGTTGTAGGAGGATGATGTTATGTCATGTAATAATTAAATTGATATATGGATGTAACGTGGGTAGTTGTGTTGCTGTAAATGTTAATACTTATAGCAGTCAATTTGAAACTATTTTTATTTTAATTGGTTTAGGTAACTTTTTGATGTATATCGTTTGAAATGACATTCAAGTGTTGCAATGACTTGTATATTAGGTATCCCAGGATACTAAAATATCAATATTATTTTATATAAAATCGTATGATTTTATAATTTTGTGGAATGGCTATTATAGTTATTTCTCATTTTTAGAATTCTTATCGAATTTTCCTATAAGATTTTATCTCAGCAAATCTTATTTTTCTCGTAACTTTTGATTGGATTGACATTTAAATCTGAAACCATTGTCACTTGATCGAGATGATGTGTAACGAACCGAACTTTATGTAGAAATAATTAGTTAGTTTAATATTTAGAACGATTAATTTTAAGGTTTAATGACTTGGAATTTATTTAATTAAGAAATAGAACGTTAAATTAACTCGAAAATGAAAACCTTGAATTAAAATTCTAGTTAAGTTATTTTGAAGATATATAAAATTCTATTTGAATATATACGATAATAATAATTTATTATAGATGAATCTGATTGATTTGAAATCAACTAATATTTCATCGATTTAATTTAACACATGAAATAGTCAGTTTTCAAACAACTTCAGATTTCAATGAAACCAATTTCATAAAATTTGAAATGGTTAATTATTATAAGATTTTAAGTTTCGTATCAGTTGGAGTTATTGTGTGATCGTGCACGATATAAACGTGTATCGATTAATAGTTGCGAATTTAAAATAATGTTTTTGCAAACAATTTCGGAATTTGACGAAATCAATTTCATCGGATCCGAAATATTAAATTATCGTAAGATTTCAATTTTCATAACAATCGGGTTTAGTATGTGTCCATGCGAGCTATAAACGTTCAACGGGGTTAATGTGAGAATTTAAGTAATACTGAATTCCTTTTGCCATAAATATACGGACTTTCTCTTCTAAACCTAATGACTATTCTTCGTTTTGCTAAAAACAAACGCCACTCACTCGAATCTTCAAAAAAAAAAAAAAATGAAATCAAATACTCCATGAAATCCGACGATTTGAAACTGTTGGGTTACCGTGCTTGTTAGCTTCACCCTCGTATGCTTTTCAACGGGTTCGATCACATTTTCAGATGATCAACGTTAGGACAGTGATGCTAGGGATTGGATTCGCGTGAGTTCTAGTCAATGGTTTGTTAATTCGAGTATGGGTTGTTGTTTGTGGTGGAGAGTAGCATCACGTGTGAATTTTTGAGAGGAAACGGTGCTAAAGATATTCGCACCCTACTATAGCATGCCGAGGACACACTTCAAGGGTTTTGATCGAACTTGATGGCATGGTGTCCGGGAGGGATAGCTTACGCAGAGGAGGAGGATGGCAAAGTCAAAAGGGGATTTGGTGGTGTGAGGAGTGAATAAGGAGAAGATAGAGGGAAGGAGGATGGGTTCAATTTTTGTTACAGAGTGTTATTGCATGAAGTTTGAATTTGGGAAGAAAGGTTAAGGGGAGGGATTAAGTATAATTAAATAATTAATTATTGAGAAGGGGAATTATACAATAAGGGTCTCCTTTAGTTATACAATTAGTTTCCAGGACACAGGTTCAAAACAATTATTTTTCAGGACAAATTTCCACACCTGCGTCCATTTCTACCATCTTCTTGTTCTTAATGATCGTCTCTTATTTTTTGACGATCCTCCACAAAATTTTGTGGATTGATTTCTTCTCTTTTTGACAATCGTCTCCTATTTCTCGATACAGCCGATCTTGACCTAAGCCGATTCTTGAATCCCTAAATCCCTAAAACCTATGCCGATTCATAACTAACTAAAACCCTAAATTCCTAAGTCGATCTTCTCAAAAAAATTGATCTTCTTAAACAAGTCGATATTCTCAAACAAGCTAAAACCCTAAAGTTGCTAAGACACGTGTAACGTCCCGCATTTTTATAGGTTTATATTTGAATATTTAAATCGGTTTAAATATTGAATTTGTAATATAAGTGGATTTATATTTTTATTAAAACAAAGTTGAACGTATAAAAATATATATTAAATATAATCAAGCCCGTAATATCGCGATAGTTCGAAATTTAACGTTCTGAACATCAACTGAGTGTACAAGACCCGTTATTAGTCGGATTTCTTCGAAACAAGAAACATTGGAATTTTTTGAACTGTATTTTTCTAATGGGAGTGAAAAAAAATATTTCGTAGTATAAATGGGAAGTTATGTCCAAATTAAATATTCAGAAAAGCAGCGGCATATTCGTTTATGGCCATAACGGTTATTTAAATATATTTAAATATCAGATTTCGAATTTGGACAAGATTCTTTTGAGATGCAGCTATAATTTAATTTTTAGAATTTTACTGTAATTTTTAATTAATTAAATACGCAACTTTTTATTTGGAGTATTTTGCACCTTATATCAATATTTTGAGGTTTCACAATATGAGTCAACCAACTGATATTATTTTATTTTTGGGATCATGGCACCTCGCTGGACACAATGATATTTTTATTTTTGTCGATAGTGGTCCTTAAATGATAAAATTTTAGTATAACACGGCACCCTAAAATATAATGCGTACATAATATAATAAAATCAAATCACTAAAAGAACCTTCATTCTTTAGTCATTTGAATAAAAAGAAGAGATATTTTCCTTGGCCGCTAAGGGATAATGCACAGCTACTTTTTAGTTATCACCTTAAAACACAGGCGCTATCCATAAGTAAATTAAGTCAAAACAGTTCCTACTCGTAAATTTCTACAGCCTATGACAGGAAACAAGTCTAATTTATTTAAACACGCAATCTTCAAATCACATAAATTAACCCAGCTACCCTAAGTCTCCTATCAGCATGAATTGTCACAGCCGTAGTGGTACTTCAGCAGCTAATTTTCAACATAAATTTGTCCTAAGCCACCTAAGCATCAAGCAGAAAACAGTACTCACCATATGCCTAAGAAGAAAATAAGTCCTATCCTATATGCCTAATACTTGGCACCCAAATTGAAATCACTATATATACAGGGTACTCTGCTCATTTCTTTCAGCAACCCAAACTCACGTAAATACGAGTTTCCATGGCACAAATTAAATGTAGAGGACGTAAAGGGTATGAAGGCCAGAACGACGAGTTGCAGATCATGTTTTGGTGCCGGAGTGCAATTTTGAAAAGAGAAAAATGGTGGACTGTTAAAGGTAAGCTTTTGGGAAGATGATACTCTTTGGGGTGGGTGCGTTAACGAAGGTGAGTAAACAGGGACGGTTATTACAAGTAAAAGCATTGGGGAGGATAAATAGTAAGGGAAGGAGTTTAAGTTGAGAAGAGATAGAGGGTGGTGTTAGCAGGAAATGTGCACGGTGGTGTTGGCATGTATATGAACGTGCATGGAGTTAAGGAGGAGGTGGATTCTTTTTATGTTAGGGAAGAAAACGCGAATAGTAGAGTAAAAGGAAAGGAAAGCATCGACAGTTTGGGGTAAATTTGATGGAGCATGCGCATGAATTATAATGAGGAGGAATAATAGTGGTATAAGGAAGTGAACGTGTGGTATATATATTGGAAAGAGTGGCTTAAAATGTTGAAATGCAAACATGTAGGAAATATTAGTCGCAAGTTATATTGGGACTACTGTTCGACGAGGTACGGAAATGAGGTCAAATTCGACATGTTAGCATTCTTGAAGTAGAAAGTTCAAGAGGGAGGCTGATGCAACATGAGTGTAAATGGTATATGCGAATGAAAGGAGGGTCCTGGAACGAGTGTAACAAGGGAAAAAGATGAAGGGAGGAACGTTGTGAAGTAGGAACCGTGAATGGTTGATCGTAGGATAAGAAAGTGGCGTGAGCAGTAAGGACGTTGATGGATGATTATAGGAGTCTGGTATATGGAGTAATGAAGGAGGTGAGGCAAAAAGATTCGGCCATGCTTTGTTTTCAAAACTGGGTGTGGAATTTTTGTTTCAAGAAGGAAGCGTGTACATGGTGCGCAGCAACAGTGGACGGGTTGAAGTTTGGATCCAGGAGTGCAAGCTACGTACTGGAACCGGTTTGGAACCATTTGGGGATTGTTTCAGTATCTGGCAGAATTGAACGCCTGGTTTAATCGACTGACGCAAATCGTTATTTAACGGTTAATGCACAAAGGTGAGTAAATTTACGAACTCTGATCTATTTTAAAATATTTTAGTATTGGTTGAATGTTGTGTGATGGTCGTTTAGGTAGATTACATTAAATTGATTGAAATATATATATCATTGCATATGTACACATCATTGGTTGGGTACAGATTCCATCAATTATATATTCCCTAGTATGGAATTAGTATTAATTGTATTTACTAACATCTGTGGATGCAGGAAACCGGTGGGAGGATTCCAACCGGATTCCTCAATATTTATAGGTACTGTTGGTTTTATATGCACTGTTTGAACCCAAAATGACATTTAAACCTTGTATGGATATTGATTAAATCAATAGATGATATCGATCAAGAAAGTGGCAGCAACTGACCATAAATCCATCGTTTGGTTAAGAAATTGATTGGCCGTCAGGCAAATCAACGAAGTTAGTTATAAAAATCATATAATAGAAGTTTTATTCTAAAATGGTATTTTTATAGTTCGTTATAAACGATTATTTGACATTTAAATAAGATATGAAGCTGTAATTATCCTATAAGTAAATAATTTGGAAAATTATTTAAAGCAAACAGTTAAGAAATATTATTAGATTAATTATATTAATTAAATGGTAAGAGGTAAATAAAATCAGTTAACGAATCTACTAATGTAACGAAGTTGATTAAATAAACTGTTTATTTGGAAAATGATTATTAAATTAATTGGTCTTCAATTAATCTAATGACAATAACTTAGCGGTAAACTGATCAAAAATTAAGAAGATTCCTTATTAATTACCCTTTTTAAATTAACGAGGTATTAAATAATTATATAACCAATATGATTAGTTATTGTTTATATACAGTAAGCAACAAATCTATTTTAAATTAATGATGAAGTAAATTGTTTACTTCAACAATGATGAAGAAAAATATTATTTAATTATTTTTAATTAAATAATTGTTTCTTAAATGGACCTCATTTAAGATGTTATTGAAATAGTGATGAAAGGTTACTTTGGTAAAAGAAGTAAAATTTCCAGAGACAAAGAACATAAATGTATTTGGTAAAAGAAGTTATAAATATAATTGTATGATGAAGACGCAGCAAATAGTTAATATTTAAATAAATAGTAGTAAACAACTAAAGGATATGGCGTAAAACCATATTTAAAATATAGCAAGAAGCACAATTTGGCCGATTATAAAGTATAAGGGGTTAGAGTTATGAACTTATATCTATTCTAAGATAAGAATGTTGTTGATCAAGGTCTAAGAGGTAATTAAAATACCCCAACTTGAACGGCTTCACTATTATCGAGGGATGGTATTAGTTTGTAATGAAAGAGACGTCGAGATTACTTATAAATTGGAATATAGTAGCGTATTGCAAGTTTTTGAACTATAACGATAAAATAACGTTGTTGACTAGGCTTAAGCATGACTGTTATGTCGGGATTAGTTATAAAGGGGAATATTACAGCGTATAACAAGTTTTTGAACTATAACGATAAATTAGCGTTGTTGACCACACTTAAGCATGATTCTTATATATAGCACTACTCCCTAGGGAATGAAGGCAGTGTGGTTTGAAATCCACTTATTCTAAAATAATAAGCAATGATGTTTGTCTAAAGAAATATAAGAATGAGTTTAGAAAGAGAACTGGAGAATCGTTTCAGAAAACAATAACATCATTTCGATGTTTGGAATGAGAGTAGAACTAAATATACACTATTAGGAATTGAAAACTAAAATTCGACGATGTCGAATGTATTAAAGTAAATTATTTTTAGGAATGATAATCTGATAGAATAGTTAATATTTAGTATTAAACCAATAAATTGTAATAGGATATGTAATCAATATCTATTTATAAACTTGATATTTATTCAACAAGAAGTTGACTTAGAAACAGAGTCTATAAAGTGGAATAGGAATATAAAATTATGAAAGAAATTTTGGTAAACAAGATACGGGTAATTATTACTTGAATAAAGGGTTATTCGATAAAGGTGTTCAGATTTATATAATAGGGATGATATTCACATTTTAAAGTGAATAATGTTTTAAAAATGAATGGTTGGCAGATTAAAATATTTATGATGAAATTGGAAATATTTTTCCGATGTAGATAGGATATTTTACCCAAGTGTAGAAAATAAAGAATGTGAAAAGAATGGAAATTTTTTCGAATGTTAATAATGTATACATCTGGAATATGGGAGAATAAGAGTTTATAATAACTGGAAATGTTTTTTCCAAGAAAGGTGAAAAGGTTAAAACGGGGTTTGAGAAATATCTAATGAGATATGGGAATTTGAATAATAAAATGAATGTTAAATAAAAAGCGTCCATGATTGTATGATGTTTAGTTATACATTAGAATGGATGTTTGTTTTTACTTCGATAGTTAAATAACCGACCATCGAAGTGTTTTGACCATCATTGTCAATACGGAAAGACCGGTTGGATATATTATCCGAAAACCACTCCGTATAGGCCTAAGCGCTGCGAATTAGATCATGCTGAGGATAACTGAAGACGGAGTGAAGTACAAGTGTCGTTCTATTCCAGAATGGTGCTTTCTGTTTGTCCAGTCCCAGGATAACTTGTATGGACGAGTGTCTGACATAATATACCTAAAAAATCACTAACGGTTGATCTCTTAAAGGTATTACGTCTGGTAGCGGAAGAATTCATTCCTCTTAGCTTTTTATACCCATGATATTTTTGGAAATCGATTAGTGAATTGGCGGGTTTGACAATGTGCCATTCAAAGTGAATGGTGATAAGATGTTCTGAAAATAGACGTAGCCTCTAGCCTCACAACCAGGAAGTAACAAAAGTTGGGCTAGGCAGCATGTCTAGTTGGGTCATCCCCAAGCAGTGTATATTGTCATAGATCTAGAGAAAATTCATATTTGTTCTTCTTTTTCGATTCTGTATCTTCAGATTACGGTTGGATGGCCAACAACCGTTGGTGGAAATATATTCGATACACTCAAGCTAAATGAGTGGTCGGTCATGTGTGGCCGGGTTGCAAGACGTTCTTGTTGAACCTAGGTGTATACCCTCTAGAGTACACTTATCGGTAGGTGCTCCCATACCTTGTCTGTTGGAATCCAATCTCCAATAAGCGCTCTGCGGTTTTAGATTTTATATTATATATGTGGAGCGTGAGATGCAAGCGTTCTGCTACTTGGATATTTATTTGTTTAGACATTATCATAATAGTACTCGATTTGATAACAAAGCATTTTGGGTTATAGTAAGGTAAAAACCGTCCATGTTTATGTGTGGGCTGGTCTTACTATTATCTTTTTGTTTCAAAAGGATTTTCAAAGCTAATCAATATGTTGGAATTTACTCACACCAGTCCCATGTTTGACCCAGAGTTTATTTTTTTATGTTTTCCCTAAACTCTTGGGTGCCTAAATTTATATGGGCAGTCAAGGTTTTTAGGTTTTTGCAGATACAATTGGAGGAGCTAAAAGCAGAAGGCTTCACCATTAGTATTTAGAGATTATTTCCGTTGTGATATGATGTATTGTACTCTGATAATGGTATGCATATACAACAGTTTTGTATTTCAAAGTTATGTTATATAATACATTTTATTCGTTCCGCTGTGAGATTCGTGTTTACTCTGATTATGTTCAGTTGTGTTCTTCTTGCTCCTCTATTCTACTAGTTCTATCTTTTCTATCTCATCCACTAATTTCTTTCTATTAATGATCTAAATTTTCGTGCACTGTGAGTTGAATGTGTAGGATATTAGTCAGCTCAAATTGGTACGGATTTTCGGGCCTTTACAGTTGTATCAGAGCTGAAGGTTAAGTGATTACCTTGGCTCTGTGGTGTAACTCAATAGAGACAGGGTCAGTAATACCCTAGATTGAGTATGAGTGTATATATATGAGCGCGTATTTGTAAATTAATATAAAAACTGTTTTATATTGTGTTGACTAGTCAGTCAAGTGGTTTATAAATTCTGGTCGAAACAGTAATGCAAACTGTGTCGATAGGCGTTTCTAAACTCTTGAACAGAGTAATTCGACACAGTATGTTTTGAAAAAAGGGTAAATGAAATAATTTTACCCAAAATATATTTTGATATAAAAAAGAGTATATATCTTGAGATTATTATAGATGTATTGATCGTTATTATGATCGAATAAGGTTTGTAATTGAGTTTGTTATACAAATAACCAATCGAAATATTATATAAGTATAGTATGCAAAATCAGATGAACTAAATCTGAATTTAAAACCAGAATTTGAATTAAAACTCTGGAAACTTGGAAAAGAATTGGAAACAATATTTGGATTAAATGTAAGGGAATTTTAAAATCCTAGGAGATTTGAAATTGTTTTCCAAGTTCTGTGAAAGATATTTTGAAGTAATTTTCAAATAAAAGTGTTTGAAAATAAGTTTTGATATTGATATAGTATTGAACTCACTTCGATCGCTGGAAAATAACCCAGATGATGAACCATGGCATCATCAGTGAAATTTTCGAGTTTCTTAGTGACGGGTTACTACCAAAGATTTTTTTTGAGGAAATAAGTTGTTTAGAAATTCAAATGTTTTGAATTGTTATTAATATGAATATATGATTTCAAACTGATTTGAAATAAATCCCATGAATTTGAATTCTGAAATAAAGATTTAACTTATGGAGTTAAAATGGTAAAAGTGGAACTTAAACTAAGATAAACAAATTTAGACTGAATTTGGAACAATCCAGAATGAAAATTGTAAAAGAAAAATATTGGAGATTCGAGTTATTAAAATGGGGAGAATAAGAATCGAATTTTGAGATGAAGATAACTGATTTGAGAAATAAATCAGTAAATGGAATTGGAGTTGAAATAGAAATTTGGCTTACTAAAAGCGAAAGATTAGTTTGAGAATGGATTGATGGGAAATCAACCAAGGATGATTGGATATATGTTAAAGCGATAGCAAATGGCAGAGATGGACTTAAATGCTAACAAAAAGGTACAAGTTTACATTATATTCGAGTATGAGATTTATGAGCTATTTTTGGAAAGCCGTTTGGTTGTTTGATTTTCTTTTGAATTGAAAATGCCCAGACAGGCAAGTTGTAATAGTATCGAATGAGCCATGCAGAGGAGATGCTGACGAAATTCTACGAAAATTTAAGCTGTTAGGAAATTTTCAGAATTTCTGAAAGTATTTGTTAAATTAATTTTTAATTAGAATTAATCGGTCCAGTTGAAACTGGAATCAAGAAGTAAAACGAAAGACCTTTAATCTAGTTATAATAGGATCCATATCATTTTCCCTACCTTAGTAATTTCGGGGACGAAATTCTTTTAAGGGGGAAGGAAGGTAACGTCCCGCATTTTCATCGGTTTATATTTGAATATTTAAATCAATTTAAATATTGAATTCGTAATATATGTGGATTTATATTTTAATTAAAACTAAATTGAACGTATAAAAATATATATTAAATATAATCGAGCTCGTAATATCGCGGCATTTCGAAATTTTGACGTTCTGAACTTCAACTGAATGTACAGGACCGTTATTAGTCGGATTTCTTCGAAACAAAAAATGTTGGAATTTGTTGAACTGTATTTTTCTAATGGAAGTGAAAAACCAAGATTTCGTATTATAAATGGGAAGTTATGTCCAATTAAATATTCAGAAAAGCAGCGACATATTCGTTTATGGCCATAATGGTTATTTAAATATATTTAAATATCGGATTTCGAATCTGGACAAGATTCTTTTGAGACGCAGCTATAATTTAATTTTTAGAACTTTACTGTAATTTTTAATTAATTAAATACACAACTTTTTATTTGGAGTAATTTGCACCCTATATCATATTTTGAGGTTTCACAATATGAGTCAACGTACTGATATTATTATATTTTTGGGATCATGGCACCTCTCTGGACACAACGATATTTTTATTTTTGTCGATAGTGGTCCTTAAATGACAAAATTTTGGTATAACACGACATCCTAAATTATAATGTGTACATAATATAATAAACTCAAATCACTAAAAGAACCTTCATTCTTAAGTCATTTGAATAAAAAGAAGAGAAATTTTCCTTGGCCGCTAAGGGATCATGCACAGCTACTTTTCATTTATCACCTTAAAACACAGGCGCTATCCATAAGAAAATTAAATCAAAACAGTTCCTAATCGTAAATTTCCACAGCCGACAGTAAATTTCTACAGCCTATGATAGAAAACAAGTCTAATTTATTAAACACGCAACCTTCAAATCACATAAATTAACCCAGCTACCCTAAGTCTCCTATCAGCATGAATTGTCATAGTCGTAGGGGTACATCAGCAGCTAATTTTCAACATAAAGTTGTCCTAAGCTACCTAAGCATCACGCAGAAAACAGTACTCACCATATGACTAAGAAGAAAATAAGTCCTATCCTATATGCCTAATACTTGGCACCCAAGTATTGAAATCACTATATATACAGGGTACTCTGCTCATTCCTTTCAGCAACCCAAACTCACATAAATACGAGTTTCCATGGAACAAATTAAAATGTAGAGGACGTAACGGGTATGAAGGCCAGAATGACGAGTTGCAGATCACTGTTTGGTGCCGGAGTGCGATTTTGAAAAGAGAAAAGTGGCGGACTGTTAAAGGTAAGCTTTTGGGATGATACTCTTTGGGATGGGTGCATTAATGAAGGTGTGTAAACAAGGACGGTTATTGCAAGTAAAAGCATTGGGGAGGATAAATAGTAAGGGAAGGAGTTTAAGTTGAGAAGAGCTGGAGCGTGGTGTTAGCAGGAAATGTGTACGGTGGTGTTGGCATGTATATGAATGTGCATGGAGTTAAGGAGGAGGCAGATTCTTTTTAGGTTGGGGAAGAAAATGCGAATAGTAGAGTAAAAGGAAAGCAAAGTATCGACAGTTTGGGGTAAATTTGATGGAACATGCACATGAATTATGAAGAGGAGGAATAATAGTGGTATAAGGAAGTGAACATGTGGTATATATATTGGAAAGTGTGGCTTTAAATGTTGAAATACGAACATGTAGGAAATATTAGTCGCAAATTATATTGGGTCTACTGTTCGACGAGGTACGGAAATGAGGTCGAGTTCGACATGTTAGCATTCTTGAAGTAGAAAGTTCAAGAGGGAGGCTGACACAACATGAGTGTAAATGGTATATGCGAATGAAAGGAGGGTCCTAGAACGAGTGTAACAAGGGAAAAAGATGAAGGGAGGAACGTTGTGAAGTAGGAACCGTGAATGGTTGATCGTAGGTGAAGAAAGTGGCGTGAGTAGTAAGGACGTTGATGGATGATTATAGGAGTCTGGTATAAGGAGTAATGAAGGAGGTGAGGCAAAATGATTCGGCCATGCTTTATTTTAAGAACTGGATGCGAAAATTTTGTTTCAGGAAGAAAGCGTGTACACGGTGCACTACAACAGTGGACGGGTTGAGGTTTGGATCCAGGAGTGCAAGCTACGTACTGGAACCGGTTTGGAACCATTTGGGGATTGTTTCAATATCTGGCAGAATTGAACGCCTGGTTTAATCGACTAACGCAAATCATTATTTAATGTTAACGCGCAAAGGTGAGTAAATTCACTAACTCTGATCTATTTTAAAATATTTTAATAGTGGTTGAATGTTGTGTTATGGTCGTTTAGGTAGATTACAATTAAATTGGTTGAAATATATATATCATTGCATATGTACACATCATTGGTTAGGTATTGATCCCATCAATTATATATTCCCTAGTATGGAATTAGTATTAATTGTGTTGACTAACATCTGTGGATGCAGGAAACCGGTGGGAGGAATCCAACCGGATTCCTCAATATTTATATGTACTGTTGGTTTTACATGCACTGTTTGAACCAAAAATGACATTTAAAACCTGTATGGATATTGATTAAATCAATAGACGATATCGATTAAGAAAGTAGCAGCAACTGACCATAAATCCATCGTTTGGTTAAGAAATTGATTGGTCGTTAGGCAAATCAACGAAGTTAGTTATAAAAATCATATAATATAAGTTTTATTCTAAACTGGTATTTTATTGTTCGTTATAAACGATTATTTGACATTTAAATAAGATATGAAGCTGTAATTATCCTATAAGTAAATAATTTGGAAAATTATTTAAAGCAAATAGTTAAAAAAATTTATTAGATTAATTATATTAATTAAATGGTAAGAGGTAAATAAAATCAGTTAACGAATCTACTAATGTAATGAAGTTGATTAAATTAACTATTTATTTGGAAAATGATTATTAGATTAAGTGGTCTTCAATTAATCTAATGAAAATAACTTAGCGGCAAACTGATCAAAAATTAAGAAGATTCCTGATTAATTACCCTTTTTAAATTAATGAGGTATTAAATAATTATTTAACCAATATAATTAGTTATAGTTTATGCAACAAATCTATTTTAGATCAATGATGAAGTAAATTGTTTACTTCAGCAATGATGAAGAAAAATATTATTTAAGTATTTTTAATTAAATAATTGTTTCTTAAATGGACCTCTTTTAAGATGTTATTGAATTAGTGATGAAAGGTTACTTGCATTAAGTAAAATGGCTCAAATAAAAGTAAAATTTCCAGAGATAAAGAACGTAAATGTATTTTGGTTAAAGAAGTTATAAATATAATTGTATAACGAGGACGCAATAAAGAGTTTATATTTAAATAAATAGTGGTAAACAACTGAAGGATATGGCGTCATAAAACCATATTTAAAATATAGCAAGAAGTACGATTTGACGGATTATAAAGTATAAGGGTTAGAGTTACGAACTTATATCTATTCCAAGATAAGAATGTTGTTGATTAAGGTGTGAGAGGTAATTAAAATACCCCAACTTGAATGGCTTCACTATTATCGAGGGAGGGTATTAGTTTGTAATGGAAAGAGACGTCGAGATTAGTTATAAATTAGAATATAGTAGCGTATTGCAAGTCTTTGAACTATAACGATAAAATAACGTTGTTGACTAGGCTTAAGCATGACTGTTATGTCGAGATTAGTTATAAAGGGGAATATTACATTGAATAATATTCTAAAAGTGAATGGTTGGCAGATTAAAATATTTATGATGAAATTGGCAATATTTTTCCAATGTAGATAGGATATATTACCCAAGTGTAAAAAATAAAGAATGGAAATGTTTTCGAACGTTAATAATGTATACATCTGGAATATTGGAGAATAAGAGTTTATAATAACTGGAAATATTTTTTCCAAGAAAGGTAAAAAGGTTAAAATGGGGTTTAAGAAATATCTAGTAAGATATGGGAATTTGAATAATAAAACGAATGTTAAATAAAAAGCGCCCGTGATTGTATTATGTTTAGTTATACATTAGAATGTATGTTTGTTTTTACTTCGATAGTTAAATAACCGACCATCGAAGTGTTTTGACCAACGTTGTCAATACGGAGAGACCGGTTGGATTTATTATCCGAAAACTACTCCGTATAGGCCTAAGCACTGTGAATTAGATCATGCTGAAGATAATTGAAGACGGAGTGAAGTACAAGGGTCGTTCTGTTCCAGAATGGTGCTTTCTGTTTGTCCAGTCCTAGGACAACTTGTATGGATGAGTGTCTGACATGGTATACCTAACAAATCATGAACGGTCGATCTCTTAAATGTATTACGTCTGGTGGCGGAGGAAATCGTTCCTCTTAGCTTTTTATACCCGTGATATTTTTGGAAATCGATTAGTGAATTCGCTGGTTTTACGATGTGTCATTTAAAGTGAAATGGTGATCAGATGTTCTAAAAATAGACAAAGCCTCTAGCCTCACAAGCAGGAAGTAACAAAAGTTGAGCTAGGCAGCATGGCTGGTTGGGTCATCCCCAAGCAGGGTGTATTGTAATGGATCTAAAGAAAATTCATATTTGTTCTTCTTTTTTGATTTGGTATCTTTGGATTACGGTTGGATGGCCAACAACCATGGGTGGCAATATATTCGATACACTCAAGCTAAATGAGTGGTCGATCATGTGTGGCCGGGTTGCAAGACGTTCTTGTTGAACCCAGGTGTATACCCTCTAGAGTACACTGATCGGTAGGTGCTCCCATACCTTGTCTGTTGGAATCTAATCTCCAATAAGCGCTCTGCGGTTTTAGATTTTATATTATATATGTGGAGCATGAGATGCAAGCGTTCTGCTACTTGGATATTCATTTGTTTAGACATTATCATAATAGCACTCGATTTGATAACAAAGCATTTTGGGTTATAGTAAGGTAAAAACCGTCCATGTTTATGTGTGGGCTAGTCTTACTATTATCTTTTTGTTTCAAAAGGATTTTCAAAGCTAATCAATATGTTGGAATTTACTCACACTAGTCCCACGACTGACCCAGAGTTTATTTTGTTTGTGTTTCACCTAAACTCTTAGGTGCCCAAATTTATATTGGCAGTCAAGTGTTTTAGGTTTTTATAGATACACTTGGAGGAGCTAAAAGCAGAAGGCTTCACAATTAATATTTAGAGATTATTTCCGCTGTGATATGATGTATTGTACTCTGATAATGGTATGTATATACAATACAGTTTTGTATTTCAAAGTTATGTTATATAATACATTTTATTCGTTCCGCTGTGAGATTCGTGTTTACTCTGATTATGTTGAGCTGTGTTCTTCTTCTTCCTCTATTCTATTAGTTTTATCTTTTCTATCTCATCCTCTAATTTCTTTCTATTAATGATCTGAATTTTCATGCACTTTGAGTTGAATGTGTAATATATTAGTCAGCTCAAATTGGTACAGATTTTCGGGCCTTTACAACTCGACAGGTATGAACCTACGTTTTCATCTATTAAAGTTTGTATATATGTTTTGTTCGATTACAGATTGTTGTTCAACAGTTGCTTTAGTTTGCGATTTTCATTTAATCATTGCTGATTGAAGTTGTTGTTCATCAACAGTTTGTATTCACTGAGTACTGAAATTAAACATGTAAAAAAAATATTTGTAGTGCATTAAACATGTAAAAAAGCTATTAATGTTACCTTATTAGACAGTTTATCAGTTTAAAAAGATAATTGCACAATCATTTCAATGTTGTACGTATATTTCATTCAATAGTTTAAAAAGATAATTGTATTTATCTTTCAAGGTAAATGAAGCAACATTAACTAGTTTATCAGTTGGATACATTAACATGTTCTCTGACATAAGAACCAACATTAACTAGTTTATTTACTTGCAATCAATATAAATTTACTAGTCATCAATATACTGAAAATCTTCTATTGAATATGATAGAATTTATTAGTAACATGTACTATAATAGAATTTATGTGTGTTTAATAATATTATGAACCAAATGGATACATATGTGCGTACAAACCTGAATGTTTATATATATATATATATATAATTATATATTTATAATATTGACTAGGTATTATGAACCAAGTGAATACATATGTGCATACAAACCCGGAAATGTTTATATAAACATATACATACATATATATATATATATATATATATACACATATAAGTATTGGTTTTGTTTTTATAACCAATAGAAGGGCAATGTGTTTTTTCAAGGTTGTATATATATAGTTCTTACAGGATTTTCTATTAAAAAGCATAAAATTAAATGATTTTCTAGGAAAAAGATAAAACCATTTAACTTTTTTCTGTTAAAAGTATAAGTTATATGATTTCCTAAGAAAAAGATAAAACCGTTTATCTTTTTTCTGTTAAAAATGGCGCCCTGAAGTGTTTAATTGCCATGGAATTTATGAAATGAATAGCCCAGTAGTAATGAGGTTGGTTAGATGGTATGGTTACATATGTAAAAGGCGTTTGTTTAGTAAGCACATAATCTGTTATATACATATGTGCTTAGACAGTTTGATATATCCAAAATATGTGTTTAGTAAACTCCTAACTTGCTATGCATTAGTTTAGACAGTTTAAAAATATGTGTGTGTGTGTATATATATACACATACATGCAAGTAAAAGGTAAACATATGACCTGTTATGCCATTGTTTGGACTATTTAGTATATACACAAATTGCATGATGGGAATATGACCTGCTATTCATTGGTTTATACAGTTTATCTAATATGTGCTTTGTTGATAAACAAATATCCAGGCGACAGCATTGTTTGGGTAGTTTTAATTTGTTAAAAGGATGACTAGTATAAACTGAGAAATGCCATTGAAATAGTACACTGAATTGTCTGTTTGCCAAGTAACGTAAGTAATAAATTGTCCAATAATAATGAGTTTGATTGAATGATTTTCTTAGATAAAGATAAAACTATTTATCTTTATTCTGTTTCTCTGAGAAAATGATAAAACCATTTAACTTTTTCTTGTAAAAATTGCTTAGATAGTTTACTGCATTTGTGTTTGGTTTGATGAGCAAATGACCATTGACTATATGTTATTTAGATTTAAAAAATATAGTTGCTTCTATCATTTCAAAACTGAACTTCATATTTGACAAAGATAGTTGAATATATATGTCATGTGTTAATTGTTAGTTGCAATGTGCAATGTTAATGATAAAAATTAACTTTTGATAATAAAATTGCATTTTTGTAATTAACAATTTTTAGATGTTTAGTAGAATATCTTATTTTATTTCAGATTTAAAAAGAACAGTTGCTTCTATCTTTTACTAAAAGATTAAATATAAGTTAAATCGAATATCTTATTTTATTTCAAATTTGAAAAGATAACTGCATCTATGATTACAATTGTTCTGTTAATTTACTATTTTCACTTGTTGTTTCATAAAGTCATAAAGGGGTGCCATGATACCTATTGTATATGATACGAGTGGTGAGAAATATAAATGTAAATAGCAAATGTTGCCGAAAAGATAAATCTATGTATCTTTCTTCTGTTCTATTGTATTGTACATCTAATACATAGCATGGATGAGGCGGACCAGGAAGCAGAAGAACGATCAGGTGGCTGCATGGATGAGGCGGACCGACCAGGTGATGTGAGAGCAAGACGGCACTACCCTTTGGAAATGCGGACCGACCAGGAATTTTGGACGTGGAGCAAACTGACCATGAAACTTTGAAGCTAGCTGGTGCGATCAGAGGCTAGCGAGCGACCAAGTTTGGAACGACCAGCTTTCTTTAGCTTTTGGAGCGACCAGGTGGCTTCTGGATCTGGAGCGATCGGGTCAGCGTATAAAAGAGAGCGACCAGGTGCCTTTTGTCTTTAGGGCGACCATAAGACTTTCCACTTTTGGAGCGACCCGTGGTTTTGGATATTTGGAGCGACCAGAAGTCTCTATCCTCAGGAACAATCAGAATCCTTAAGACGATCAGAATCCTTCTACATTCTAGGACGACCAAGGTTCTTCTACTCTTTGGAGCGACCGGGTGCCTTCTGTACTTTGGTGCGACCAGAAGGCTTTGGATCTTTGGAGCGACCAGGACCTTGTTTGCCATGACCGATCCCTCTTAAGTATTACGGAACTGACCCCTAATTTAGATATCCAAAAAGGACCCATACACATTTGTTGATAATAAACCGATCAGGTGGATAACATTTTGCCCCTCGGAGTTTCATAATTTTTGAGAAAAATATGGACTTCGAAGTATTTGAGGATCGGTTTGATTCAACTAAGGGTCAGTCTTGGATGCAATTCTCTAGGGTCGGCTTTGTTTTTGGCTCGAGAGGTCGGTTTTTGCGAAATGACCGGTCGTCCTATATATAATCCTCCGGACCCTTCGTGTTCCTTACTTTTTCTACTCCAGGAATTTTTTGCATTTTAATGGCGGCGCTTCTCTGAAGGAAATTCTTCACTCTCAATCTCGTTCTACCGGTTCAATTCAGGAATTCAATTCAATCTCGACTACAATCGCTTGTCTCGATTCTCTGCCACTTATTCGAAGTTCGATCGTTCAAATACTGGAAGTTCGATCCCAATTTTCTTTTGAAGCCTTGAATCCTGATCCATCCCTCTTCGTTTACTCGATCGGATTGCAGGTAATATCTCTATTTCTCTATTAATTCGAGAACGATGAATGTTGGCTCTTTGGCTTTGGCTGAAGTCTTTGAGATTGAACTGTATTAGAACCAGTATTGATGTATGATTGCAATTTGTAGTAGAATTCTTGAATCCGAAATTCATTGAGCATTGATACGTTAATCAGTAATGTAGTATTCAATTTTGAGTTTGTGGATGACAACCTTTGAAATGAGAATCCTTGTGGTTTTCTTTTGCTGTGGTGACGATCACAATGTGCTTGTGTATATGTCTGAATGATCTTCCTCTTAAGTCATTATTTTGTGATAATTTCATGATGCATTCACATTTTTGATGCTTTCTTCCGGCTATGCGACCAGCATGGTTGGTTTTAGAACAGTTAAGCGATCGGTTTGAGATGAGCAGGCCCCCTTTTGACCGACTAGAATAGTCTTGTTTATTGAATTAACTTCACTTGATAGGACCGACCCAGGCAGATTTGAATTTCGATCCAATAGAAGCCAATCTTGCGCGACCAGAATTGGATTAAATTTTGACTGATTTTTAAGCGATCAGTATTTTTTGTGTTGAGAGCGACCAGGATTCAACCAACTTTAGTGTGATCAAATGTACCTGGTTTAGAGCGATCAGAGTTTTACCTTTTCTGGCACGATTGGATCCTTACCATTTTAGAGCGACCAAGGTTTGACCGATTCAGAGCGACCAGGTGGTTTTCTCAGTTTTGAGCGACCGGGGCTTGACTGGTTCAGAGCGACCAGGTACCTTTCCCAGTTTTGAGCGATCGTGGCTCGACTGGTCCAGGGCGACCGGGTGCTTTTTCCAGTTTTGAGCGACCGGAGCTTGACTGGTTTAGAGCGGCCAGGTGCTCATCGGTTTGGAACGTCCAGGTGCTTTGCCTTTTTAGCGCGACCAGGGCCTAACCATTTTTAGAGCGACCCGACCCTGGCCATTTCTAAGCGACCGACCCTGGCCATTTCTGAGCGATCGGAGTTTTGCTGGTTTTTAGGGCGACCAGGTTTTTAGCTAGTCAAGGCCGACCCTGTTTTGAGCTTTAATTTATATTCTTGTAGTTTGTTTTTCCAACATACTTGTTTGTGTAGAAATGACGACCAGACGAAAATCTCGCCATTTTTTTGAAGGAACTTCTCCAACTAGAGAAGCTGGGACCTCTGATCAAAATATTGAAACTTCTTCCGCTGCTACCACTGAGATGAATGTTGATCAGAACTCCCCAATCATTCGATGTCTTTCTTACACACCTGCTGATAGTTGTGTGTCAAAACTTGACGTTGATGTATATCATAGAATATGCAAGCAATTTAGCCTTTCCGAAGATGAAGTCAAATTCCCAGAAAGAGACGATTTATCTGATCGCCCCCCCCCCCCCCGTTGGATACGTAACAGTTTGTATGGGGATGTTACAGAGTGGAGCGATCCCTCCCTTCAATCCTTACTTAGAAATGATTCTGAAAAATTTGGCTATTGCTCCTTATCAACTGGCTCCCAATGGCTACTTTATTTTTACATGCTTATATGTGTTGTTTATGAGAGTTTTAAAGCGCGAGCCCACCTTCAAGGATATATGCTCGTTATACTCTTTTAAGAGACGAAAGAAGGAGCGTCCCTCCTTTATCTTCATGGAAAGCAGGAATTCCAGGGTTATAACCGGCTTATTTGAGAGTATTAAAGGATTTCCCGACCAATTTTTCTATGTGCGGTGTCCCGACAACTTTTTCGGTCGATGGGCCGAAGGAGGTAAATGTTCATAGGAATTCTATTTTACCTCCGATGATCATGTATTGATTTTACTTTTTCTCACAGAGACTCCTTCTGATCAAGAAACAGACATTAATGAACCTCTGCTGGAATCATTGTTATCCGTGAGCGAAACTAAAAGAAGTAGACAGTTTTTAATTTGTGAAGAGTTCCTTCGACAATACAAGCTGCTTCCCCCATCCCGTACCCTGACGGCGAAAAGAACGGCTAAGAAATACTTGACAAAATGTGCACAAGCCGGCAGTGGTAGTGGTAGTAAAAAGCCTTCGAGTGCCCTCAAGGAACATAAAGATTCTTCTAAAAAACAGACCGATGTCTTGATGATTCCGGAGAGAGCCACAGAGGCCGTGAAAAACAAGCTGTCATCCCGGACATCCCGGAGAAAACTACGGGGGATCAGCCTCCCTCAAACACTGAAGAAGAACTTGTTCAACGTGAGGGTAAGCAACTCGCGGTAGGAGAAACTACCTTAAATGTTGAACAGAGTATTGGAGATGTTCTTGAGGATCCGACTATGGCAAGTACTCAAGATAGAGACTCCGTGGGTACTTTTGGCGAACTTCCTGATCTAGAGTCTGCGCGATACCTTAGCAAAGATGATATCCCTGTTTCAGGTTTCACAGTTCCTAATGTTCAATCTGATCCCAACATTCCGGAGATTCCTGGACCAGTTCCAGATACGAGAATAAACTTTGGATCGGAGTCTAACACAGGCTTATTAGGCATGTTTTTGTTTTTGCTTTTAGGACTAAGCTTGCTTTCAGAGTTGCACTTTTAACTTCTTACTCTATATCTTGCTTTACTTCCATGTTCTCAAGTGCTAAATGAATTCATTATTATTTTTCTTTTTAGGAATGAAGTCATCATTCATTGACGATTTCCGGAAAAGGAGGCAAAGTTCTGATACACTTGCTCGGCCAAAGAAAAAAAATAAGCAAGCTCCTCCTCAACCCCAAAAATCATACGGTCAACATCCCACTTCTTCTCATCCTTCTTATGAACAGCTTCCAGAGCAAAGAGCCTGGCTTGATGATTCTGAACAATCGGCGGAGGAGGAGGCAAGGCAGAAAAGGGAGGAGCCTCAAAGGAGAAGACGAAGGAGTGGAGATGACCCTCTTACGAAGATCCCCCAGAAGCGTGCCCCAGGATACGTTCCTCCTTATCCAACCCAGGCCGAGCTTCAAGCTATCATGTCGAGGCCGCGTGAAATACTTGATGTGGAAAGGGAACTTGGATGCCCCAGCCCCCTTCTTAGTCATAGATTTGGAGATTGGGATTTGAGGGGTTTGAACTTTGATGTGGATGTCCATCCCACAGATAGACAGGACATGACAGAGATGGTGGCGAAAGCTCGGGGAATCCTGGATGATATTGGCAAAACCGTTGATCAGCGCCTCAAAGCATGGGAACAATTTTGTTATGATTTTCAGAATCTTAACACCAAACGGATTGAAAGCATTAAAACCCTGGAGGACGAAAAGGCTCAACTTATCCAAGTTGTGAAAGCTCAGGATACGAAGATTTCTGTTTTAGAACGGGGCTCCAGGGCTAACGAGCTAGAATCCGAGATTGAAAAGTTTCGCAAGGAGCTCGAAGCTGCCAAGAATACAGAGGTCGAGCTTCATAAGCGGGCTGACAATGCTGTAAAAGCACAAGAAGAAGCTGAAGCTCAGCTGGCTTTGAGCAGAAGGACTGTGTCTGTTCGTGAATCTGAAATCGCCTCTCTTCGCAATAAGCTTGAAGTCGAAACGGCCAAGTCCTCCTCCTTAGAAAAAGAGAAGCAAGAAGCTCTGAACCAAGCCCGCAGAATTAAGGAAGAAGACGAAGCAACCTTCCTAGAATTCTATGTCTGCAGTGTTATGTATGGGGGAAGCCTCCGCTTCCTAGGAGAAGGCTATGGAGATACGCTTGTTCGTGTTTGGGAGGAGGTTTTGAAGCGTTACAAAGATTCTGATGACTACCAGCTCCAACTTGAGTTGCTGGATGAAGATGATCGAGAGGCCTTAGCTGAAGGCAGAAATTCTCTTGGGATCCATCGGGGGGAATCATCCAGGGTTAAGTCTTCAGGTATATTTATTGAGGGCACTTTCACCAAATTAACTGATGGTGCCATAATCTCAAGCCCTGTATTCCATGCAGATGTTGCAATTCCTCCCTCTGCAGCTGGAGGAGACAGTGATTTAGAGGAAACATTAAACCTCGAGGATTATGAAATCAGCACACATCCTTCTGCTCCAGGTAGAGATGATATGGATGAAGTGATACTAGATTTAGATTACTTTTTTGCTTCTTTGGAGTATTCTAAGCTCATGAGTTGCTATAGTTATGCAACGAATTCGCTTTCACCATCACCTCCTGTTGGCGGGTATACTGCTATGGTGAGATGCTGTTGAAACTGACTTGCCTTTATTCAATACAGGCTTACTTGCTGGTGTTTCCAAAGGACTAACATTCTCCCAACCAGGTTCGCAGGAGGAGAGAATTGATGCTATCGAAACCCTTGACCGAGATATTAGTAAGCTCCGTGAGGAAGAAGAGCATGATTCTGAGGCAACTATCGACGACATCATTGTTGATTCAGGTAAAGAGGATGCTTCTCCTTCTAAGCGGAAACATCATAAGCGTGCTGTCAAGAAGAAGAAGACCACTGATTCGCCAACTCTTAGGGGTCCTTCATTGAGATCTGGAGACCCAAAGAAATAGTGGCTTGGATTCTTGCTTTGCATTTCTCAATCTTTCATTCAGACCGGATGTATATGCGGGTGCCGGCCCTCGCTTATGACTTGAATAATTTGCACTTAATAATGTTGTGACTTGATTCTGTGTTTGAATGTGGTGTGGTAATGCTTTGTGTTTCTGCATTCTAAATCTTGTCCTTACTTTCTTCTGCATATTCTGGGTTATACATCATGCTCACACACCACACTTTGCACATTTTGCTCATTTATGAATTTCCCACTTATAAACGGTTGAGATGATCCTTTGGTATGTGAGAAATCAAGGAGTTGTTTTTGTTTTGTGTCGTGATATGTGATATGCCCCCGTACCAATGGATTGTTTCAACCTTTATATATCGAAGGTGGATATTTGGATGTTTTTGATTCTTTATACGAACTTTGCATGCTTTGTTTGGAATTCTCCATCCTTTGCGTCCTAATGCGTTAGATATTCGAGAAATGTTTGAATGCCTTTTGAAGGCTTTCCTTGTCAAAGACTCAGTAATATCGTAGTCAAGTTTTATCTGACTTTGATTTATTGACTGAGCACCCCAGGAGGAGACTCAGTTTATTATTCGACTGAGAATCCTCGGAGAGGGTTTGGGTTAAGAAACTCAGTTATAATGCAATCAAATTTTGTCCGACTTTGGGTTATTTGACCGAGCACCCCTGGAGAAGACTCGGTTTATTATTCGACTGAGAATCCTCGGAGAGGGTTTGGGTTAAGGGACTCGGTTATAACGCAATCAGATTTTGTCTGACTTTGGGTTATTTGGCCGAGCACCCCTGGAGAAGACTCAGTTTATTATTCGACTGAGAATCATCGGAAAGGGTTTGGGTTAAGAAACTCAGTTATAACGCGATTAGATTTTGTCTGACTTTGGGTTATTTGACCGAGCACCCCTGGAGAAGACTCAGTTTATTATTCGACTGAGAATACTCGGAGAGGGTTTGGGTTAAGAGACTCAGTTATAACGCAATCAGATTTTGTCTGACTTTGGGTTATTTGACCGAGCACCCCTGGAGAAGACTCAGTTTATTATTCGACTGAGAATCCTCGGAGAGGGTTTGGGTTAACAGACTCGGTTATAACGCAATCAGATTTTGTCTGACTTTGGGTTATTTGACCGAGCACCCCTGGAGAAGACTCAGTTTATTATTCGACTGAGAATCCTCGAAGAGGGTTTGGGTTAAATTTGCGCCTGCTTTTGGACCATATTTCTTCAGTAAAGCTATGGCGAGTTTTATGTCGGAAAACAGGATGACAGAGGTATCGTGTCCTGTAACCATAGTTGTGCATCTTTTGTATATATGATCAAAGACATGCGAATATAAAGCTTAGACAGAATCAGAAGTGCTGCTGGATTTATACTCATGTAATTTCATACAAAGTATTTACTATATTCATAGAAAAATACAAAAGAATATGAGTTAGAAAATCATTTGAAATAGCGACGAAGGTGATCACTGTTCCAGGCCCTTGGGAGTTCTACTCCATCTGTAGTTTTGAGTTTAAAGGTACCGTCAGGAAGCTTTTGATTGACAATAAACGGCCCTTCCCAATTGGGGCCAAAGACTCCTGTTGCGGTCATGATCTTTTTTCACACTAAGTCTCCTTCTTCGAATGTTCTATGCCTGACCTTCTGGTTGAAGTGTTGGGCTATTCTTCTTTGATGGGAGACCATTCTAAGCTCTGCTTCGGTTCTTCTTTCCTCAAGTAGATCGAGAGCTTCAAGTTGCAGCTTTTCATTCTCTTCCTGGCTAAAGTGTACTCTGTGGTGAGTAGGAACTTCCAATTCCACAGGTATCATTGCTTCCGAGCCAAATGCCAAAGAGAATGGAGTATGCCCTGTTGCAGTTTTATGAGTTGTACGATAAGCCCATAGTGCAAGTGGCAACTCTTCAATCCAGTTGCCCTTAGCTTTCTCGAGACGCTTTTTAATGGTGGACTTTAGGATTTTGTTGACTGCCTCAACTTGCCCATTGGCCTGTGGGTGGGCAACTGCTGCAAAACTTTTCTGAATATGATATTTGTTGCAGAAATCCTTGAATTCATCACTTTCAAATTGCGTGCCATTGTCGGTGATAATTTTCTGTGGAACCCCAAACCTGCATATGATATTTTTCAACACAAAGTTGATTACCTTCTTCGATGTGATAGTTGCCAATGGTTCAGCTTTAGCCCATTTGGTAAAGTAATCCACGGCCACTATAGCATATTTGAAGCTCGATTTTGCGGTAGGTAGTGCTCCAATCAAGTCTATGCCCCAAACAGCGAATGGCCAAGGACTCAACATCTGTGTCAACTCAGTTGACAGAGCTCTTGGAATTTTTGCAAATTTCTGGCACCGGTCGCATTTCTTAGTGAATGTCATTGAGTCGAAGTTCACATCGGGCCAAAAATAACCATATCGAAGGACCTTTTTGGCCAGAGTCTGTCCACCAACATGACCTCCACAATCTCCTTCATGTAGCTCCGCCAAAATCGCTTTAGATTCCTCCTTTGTTACACACCGTAGTAATGGCGTTGAATATCCTCTCCTGTATAAATGACCATCTTGGACGAGATATAGGCGAGACTTTCGGAGCAGTTTTCTGCGATCCTTTGGTTTCTCAGGAAGTGTTCCGTGAAGTATATAGTTTTTTATAGGGGTCATCCACGAGTCGGGCTCGTTGGTTGCTTCCATAACCCAGTCTATATCAGATTCCTCAATGCTGGAACTAGATAATACTTCCACAGGAGCTAGATCGAAGATTTGAGGATCTCCGGTGCTAGCCAGCTTTGATAAGGAATCTGCCTTCCAATTTTCTCTACGGGGAATATGAGAGATAGAATAATATTCCAAGTTGTCGAGGAGTTCTTTGGCTTTAAGCAGATATGTCGGAATCCTTCCCATCTTAGTCTGGAATTCACCTTTGATTTGAGAAACCATTAGCTGTGAATCGCTGAATATTGTAGACTTTTCAAGCTTAATTCTTTTGCAACCCGCAATCCTCCAAGTAACGCTTCATATTCGGTCTCGTTGTTGGTGATGGGGAATTCGAATCACAGAGCACAGCATACATGTCGTCCTTCTGGGGTTTCGAATACTATCCCTGCCCCAGCACAATATTCATTCTTAGCGCCATCAACAAAATGTTTCCACCTAACGGCCAATTCGTTAGTTTCCTACCATTTCCTCTCCCCTGTTAGTGAATTCAGCGATAAAGTCGGCCAGAGCTTGCCCATTTATTGCTTTTCTGGGGTAGTAAGTGATATCATATTGGCTGAGTTCAATATTCCATTTCAGGAGTCTCCCCGAAGTTTCTGGACGGAACAATACCTGTTTCAAGGGTTGGTCGGTAAGGACTTTAATAGAGTGGGATTGGAAATAGGGTCTGAGTTTTTGTGATGCGATGAGCAAGGCATATGCAAGCTTTTCTATCCTTGGATAATTCATCTCTGCCCCGGTAAACCTTTTGCTAATGTAGTATACTGGCCACTGGACTTTGTCTTCCTCCCTAACGAGTGCTGCGCTCAACGCATGGGATGACACTGCAAGGTATAAGAGCAAGCTTTCTCCATCCCTAGGCTTCGATAGCATCGGAGGGGATTCCATGTGATTGATGAGATCTTCAAATGCTTGCTGGCATTCGGGAGTCCACTGGAAGCTTTTCTTTTCCTTTTTTAATGCATCAAATAGGGGAATGCACCTGTCCGTTGCCCTTGAGATGAAGCGGCTTAATGCTGCTACCTTGCCATTTAAGCATTGGAGTTCTTTCTTAGTCCGTGGAGCTTGCATTTCTCGTAAAGCAATCACTTGTGTTGGGTTTGCTTCAATGCCCTGAGCATTTACTATGAAACCAAGAAATTTTCCTGATGCTACGCCGAACGAGCACTTAAGTGGATTGAGCTTCATGCCGTATCTCCTCAGGATTTGGAACATTTCATCAAGATCCTCTATATGATTCTTTGCCTCTTTGGATTTTACCAGCATGTCGTCAACATAAACCTCCATAGTCTTTCCAATTTGAGTTTTGAACATCGCGTTCACCAAGCGTTGGTAGGTGGCACCTGCATTTTTCAAACCAAACGACATTACCTTATAACAATATAAACCACGACCAGTTATGAAACTGGTACTATCCTGGTCTGGCTCGTGCATCATAATCTGATTGTATCCAGAATATGCATCCATGAAAGACAATAGTTCATGCCCCGCTGTTGCATCAACAAGTTGATCAATTCGAGGTAGGGGGAAACTATCTTTTGGGCAAGCCTTATTCAAGTCAGAATAATCAACACACACTCGCCATTTGCCGTTTGATTTTTTCACAAGGACCGGATTGGACACCCAATTAGGATAGGTGGATTCTCGAATGAAATTATTATTCAATAGCCTATCCACTTCATCTTTCAAAGCTTCAGACCTTTCTGGGCCCTGCATCCGTCTTTTCTGCTTCACCGGGCGCACGTTGGGGTCAATATTCAGCTTATGCACTATTACGTCTGGAGGTATCCCGCACATATCTGAGTGACTCCAAGCGAAGACATCCAAATTTGCTTTCAAAAAACTAATCAATTCCTTTTGCAGCATAGGGTCCAATTGGGAGCCTATCTTTATTAGCTTATCTGTATCACTATCATGGATTTCTATGGAAATGGTAGCTTCAGCTGGTGCTACCTTTTCATCCCCTGCACTGATTTTTCGTGGGTCCATATCTTCCTGCATGTCGTTATATGCTCCAGCGCAGGGGGAGGTCATTAATTGCTATAAAGGAGCTTCATGGATGCAGAGATGAGTCTCCACATCCTTCTGAATTTCGTATTTCCGAGCTTCAATCAGTTCTGCCATGTAGCATTCTCTCGATTCCTGAGGATCCCCTTTGATAACTCCCACCCCATTTGCGGTCGGGAACTTCATCATCAAACACCAAGGAGCAAGAGCTATCCTGAAGTCGGCAAGTGCTGGCCTTCCCAAGAATGCATTATACCCTGAAGGTGAGTCAATTATAACGAAAGATTGTATCATGGAGACTTGCCTCTCTCCCTCTCCTAGCTCTACAAGGAGATCAATCACACCTATTGGCTGAGTTGGTACGCCAGTGAACCCGTGTATTTTGTCTTTGCTAGCTTGCACATTATCCATGGATAGACTCATTTTAGAGAAAGTACTGTAAAACAGAACGTTCACGGATGCTCCGTTATCAATCAACACCTTCTTTACTATTGCTGGACCCAAGCCAATAGTGATCACCATTGGGTCAACAGTTGGAACCAACATTCCGTCGGAATCCCGATCCCGGAAGATAACATCTTCGCAGGATGTTTTTGGCATTTTTTGACGAAGAGAATTATTGCAAAACTCAAATCCGTCTCCTTTTAGAACGCTTCTTGGTTCATTAGTATACCTGATCATATCCTCCCAAGTATCCCCTGCAGGATGAGGACCACCACTAATCGTATTGATTATTGGTCGGGAGTCAGTTGTAGGTGTTCTTCCATATTGAGTCGGACGAGTTTGCTGTCCCTGAGTAGGCTCGGCATCTGTTGACCGCTTTACGTACTCTTGGAGGCGATTCTTCCTTATTAATTCTTCAACCAGATTCCTCAAGTGTCGACACTCATTCGTGTCATGGCCTGGTCGATTATGGAATCGACAAAACCTTCCAGAGTTCGCAGCTTCTTCGGACACCTTTACTGGTTTTGGGCTCGGATAGCCCTCTGCATCCTTCGTTGCCATATATATGTGCTCGATTGTATCATTCAACGGAGTAAAATCCGTTGGCTTGAAGAAACGCCGTTTCTTGGAATCCTTATCATTTCTAGCATTATTACTGCTTCCTCTCTTTTGACCTTCCCCAAAATTTTCTTGACTATTCTTTTTGGGAGCTTCCTTCCTTTCCGGGACCACCTTAGCTTTGACATTGCCAACGGAATAGATAGGATCATCTTCAAGACACATGTATTCCTCGGCTTTGTCATAAAATTTCTCTAGCATCTCAGGTTTCTTTCTTTTTAGCCACCTTCCGAACTCAGACAGCTTATTAATGCCCCCCTTTAAGGCCATTAGAATTAGCCTTGGCTCGTGGGTCCCTACTTCTGCAGCAGCAGCATTAAAACGATTCAAGAAAGACCTTATCGTTTCACCAGGAGCTTGTTCTAGTTCATTGAGGGACATGATATCTCTGACCTTTGTTGTTTGGAGGCGGAACTGGTCTCGGAAGCATCTTGCCAATGTGGCAAAGTTATCAATAGATCTGGGAGGCAACTTTGTGAACCATAATGACGCAACCCCCTCCAAATACACCGGGAAGTACAAGCACTTAAGCTCGTCAGTTGCTTGTGCCCCATCCATGTGTTGATCGTATCGGAACAAGAACACATTAGGGTCACCTGTCCCATTATAAGCTTGGATGGTGGGCGGTTTGAACTTTCGCGGGAAGGTCGTTTTCTAGATTCTTTCGGTAAGGGGGGTTTTAGATGGCACGAATTCCCATTCTGCTTCATTGTCGTTTCGGTGCTTGTCCTCCTTCATGATCTGTCGGACCATCTTCAGAAGGCGATCCTTCTCGTCGAGGCTTTCTGCGGGGCGGACGCCTATGTCTTGGCAGGAGGCTTGCCTTTGCAAACCTTCACGGTTGCGACTTAGGTGCCCTGGCCTTTCTCGATTGGAAAGTGCCACTTTGGCAGCATCGGCAACTCGACAAGAAGTAGCTTCTCCATTATGGTTCCGAGCGGCTTGCTTTGAATTATCGGGCTTTCCTTTACCGGGATTAGAGATTTCTTGAAAAGATTTTTCTCGATTTGGACTAGAAGAAGAAGAACCAGCATCCTCTGCACGAATGGGCTTAGAGGCCACCTTTGCCGTAGCGGCCTGAAGAGCAAAGAGCGAATCAAGTTTTGTCAAAATGGCTTTGTTAGCTATCTCTAGCTGTTGCGTCAATCCAGCGACAGCTTGATCAAGCTCGCCCCTTGTAACATTCATGCCTCCATTTGATGTTTTGCCTACTCCAAATTGGTTGATCATGGGGGTTTCCTCCCGATTTCTTTCATTAGATGTCCTAGTTCTCGCTTCCTTGCTCACTTTTGGCGGCATTATTTCAGAAAGCAACTTGAACTTTGAGGAGAGTTCGTCGGAAGGTCCAAATCGCAAGCTGGAGCGAGCTATTTTAAGGCTTAGCTTCAAGATCTCAAGATCTTCGTAGTATATTTTATGCCAGAAAGTAGATCTGGCCCCACGGTGGGCGCCTAATTGTTGATACCGAAAATTGGTATAACAACCAAAATGGTATTTCTAAACACGTTACCTAATCAGAGGCGAGATGCTTAGAAAGCACGTCACCTTTTCAGAGGCGGGGCGTTAGAAAACCTTTAGAGTTATGTGAGGTCATATCTAACATTCAAAAGCATCAAAATAAGGAAAGAAGACAAGAATTTTATAGTGGTTCGACTCTTAATCAAGTCTACATCCACTTTGAAGATTGGATTTTATTAATCACCAAAAGATTACAACATTTGCTCCATTATACATTCATACAAGCTCCTTTGACATGCATTTGTCCTTACAACCGATTGAAAGAATGGATGAAAGCTCGAAGTATTTTATGCCAATCCCTCCATGGAAGCCATGTATGAAAGCTCGAAGTATTTTATGTCAATCCCTCCATGGAAGCCATGGATGAAAGCTCCTTAGATCTTTGGGTGAATGATCAAGAAGAAATGAAGAGGTGTGTGAAATGCTTATGCTTGTTCCTCCATGAAAGCTATGCTCCACATGCTCCAATGTTTCATAGACTTATGATTGATAACAGAGAAGAGATGTAGGAATGCTTGGAGAAATCCCAAAAGCAATTAGGCAGCACCTCCTTATAGTTTCCGGAAAAGTCCCGCTCAAATGGTGGAGGTAGGGTGCTATTTATAGATGATGGAGTGACTGAAATCTTCAATCCAGGGCTCTGGTTGGTTTTTTCAGATATTTACGAGAATGCCACTGCCAGTTGTCAACAGCTGTCATGCTTCTTTATGCGTTTTAACCGACCAGGGGCCATCTTTAGAAGAAAAGACGACCAGGAAGCAGAAGAACGATCAGGTGGCTGCATGGATGAGGCGGACCGACCAGGTGATGTGAGAGCAAGACGGCACTACCCTTTGGAAATGCGGACCGACCAGGAATTTTGGACGTGGAGCAAACTGACCATGAAACTTTGAAGCTAGCTGGTGCGATCAGAGGCTAGCAGGCGACCAAGTTTGGAACGACCAGCTTTCTTTAGCTTTTGGAGCGACCAGGTGGCTTCTGGATCTGGAGCGATCGGGTCAGCATATAAAAGAGAGCGACCAGGTGCCTTTTGTCTTTAGGGCGACCATAAGGCTTTCCACTTTTGGAGCGGCTCGTGGTTTTGGATATTTGGAGCGACCAGAAGTCTCTATCCTCAGGAACAATCAGAATCCTTAAGACGATCAGAATCCTTCTACATTCTAGGACGACCAAGGTTCTTCTACTCTTTGGAGCGACCGGGTGCCTTCTGTACTTTGGTGCGACCAGAAGGCTTTGGATCTTTGGAGCGACCAGGACCTTGTTTGCCATGACCGATTCCTCTTAAGTATTACGGAACTGACCCCTAATTTAGATATCCAAAAAGGACCCGTACACATTTGTTGATAATAAACCGATCAGGTGGATAACACTGTGTGGATTGAAATGCTAAAATTGCTTATGGTTGCTTGGTCTAAGCTAGAAATTTGTTGGTTAGCCTCACGTGTTGGTAAGTTTTTACTCATGGACTCCTCCACCGAGAGTCTAGAAAGGCTTGGTTATGCTAAATGTATAGTGGAAGTGACCCCGAAGAGTGATTTGCTTGATACCTTCCCTGTGCTCTTGGGAGACGATTCTGAACACCAGGTGAAAGTGACTTATCCGTTGAAACCCAATGTTTGTGCTAGTGGCAAGGTGTTCGGTCACCTAGTAGAAAACTGTCCTAATAGAACAAGGAATGAAAATTTAGTAGTAAAAGAAGATGGTGTAGAAAGAATGAAAAGTGAAAAGGCAGTTAAAGGTGCAGTTGTTGAACAGAGCTTTGTAGCTATTTCTGATCTCAAAATTGCAGCTATTAGAAAACCAAACTGGGGGAAAATATCGAGGAATACCAAAAGGGTAAGGTTTATACGTTCGAAATACAGGTAAATAGAAAGAGGTGGTGGAAGGAGAGAGTGCATCATAGTCAAAAGAAGTTTGTAGTTTGGGAAATGCTATTAAATCTATTATTGAGAGTGGTAACAGTTTTCCTCCCCTTGATAGCTTGAGTGATGATAGTTATGCTGGTAAATTAGATGATGAGATCCAGGATGGTTTACAAAGTCTTGAGGAAGGAGAGATCGGAAAACTTGAAGTGCAAAAGATGGATGACCATGATATCACCAGTAATGTCAATTCTGTTCTGAGGCAAGCTGTCCCTCTTGTAGGTGTTGGCACTATTGAGACTGATAAGGTTAGCTAGAGTGATGAAGGCAAACACCTAAAGGTGATAGATGAAAATTCCAACTCGAATTCTGGAAAAAAGGATAAAGGTAAAGATAGGTACTTTGAAACAAGTAAAGCAAATGAAGAGAAGGGAACATACAAAGTTGACCTCATGCAAATACTATTGAATGACGAAAGACAATTTGAAATAGTTATGTTATATGGTGGTAATGTTTGTACAAAACTTATCCCTGTTACTTCTCCTCAAGCTACCCCTCAAAACCAGGCATTCCAAATAATGCCTGTCCATTCCTCAAACTACCCAATGTGAAAGCAGCAAGCAAAGCATTCGCTAGTGCCAGTTCAAATAACCCGGAAGACTCTTCTTCTACTTTTGCCAAGAAAAGGGGAAAGCCAAACAGGATTTCCCTTATAGCCACCTACTTCCCCTGTAGCCTAGAAACCCCATCCACTAACACTGTTGTTAATCAAGATACTTCCCCTCATCCCAAGGAGATGAATACTCCTGTCGCAAGGAGTAGGCACAAAGACCTACAGTGACTTGCATGGGAGAGTACTTATAGCATATCTGGGCTCATGTCATAAAACAATGTTACGTAGTTAGTTTTTATTTATAGACAATGCTATTTACTGTGATGTAATATATCTTTTTGTTTGCTGGACTTCTGTGTTAGCTTATCTCTGTGGGGTGTATTATTCTATAGTTGGTATACACAGTGTGTATCACCTCGGTCTATTGTATTCATTATTTTTACATAATAAAAGTGTTACGGAATACTATAAAAATCGGTCGACTTTGCCAAATTTTTTTTTAACATTCACTCTTTTCATCCTAATTGTACCACAAAATCACATATACTCTTGTATGCTCATTTTTCTTTCTTACGGGTCAAACCAGTCAAAAGAATACCCTTACTACAATGTCATAATGGACACTTTACAGAACTCACTCGGCGTCCTTAACATTTGGTCTTGTGTCACACTCAATACTTCATAATCTTTTTGCAAACAATCAAATTGAATAGTCGATCTTACAATGCAGATTATTCATTTGATTTATGTGAACCTATTTCATATAAGATCATACATTACTAACTGAGATCATTCATTGTATAACAACTATATATTTAATGTACTACACATGACATTCGTTGCTTGGGGAAAGCTCAACAACTAAAGATTATGCAAGTTATTTATTAATTTATAAATGATAAAGGACAACTTTACAAAAAATACATAAAATTTTATATTGAGTGATATTGGCTTAAGGAATTATGTATTTCTTATAAAATAATCTCGATATGTATATTTATGTGTGTATTTATCCTTAAGTCTATGTGGGTTTTCCCGCCTTTAGTTTATATGTTCATTTACATAATATTTATTATTACATAAATTTTTTAATTACTTATACAATAGTCTTTAATATTATATTGCAGTAACTAAATCCATTTACTTGTTTTCTAATTTATTACCATTTAAATTAATTTTATATTATATATATAGTAGAACAGTTATATCAAATATATGTTGCATGCTATAAACTTTATGGGATTACAAACATAGATATGTGTGTGTGTGTGTGTGTGTGTGTATATATATATATATATATATATATATATATATATATATATATATATATGCATATTATTTTATTAATTAGGTTATTCAGTTAAATAGTTTAGTTAAATTATATTAATTTTGAAATTGGTTCGCATACATGCATTTATGCTTATGTAATTTTAAACATTATAAAAATGACATAACAGTATGATATAACAACAAAATAGAGGAAAGAACAAAATCCCATCAATTATTCAACTTTGAGGATATGCAATCAGTTTTTAAGTGTGGATGACAAACTTTTCAGTTAAAAATAATAAATGGACAAAAATTTGATGAGAATGACATTTTGTGTAGTATCAGTTTGGTATAATACTTTTATATAATTATTCAACACGATATCATTTTTATATGCTATGTCCTTATTACTATATTTTGAAGAGGCTATCTCTAAAGCTTAACTCTTTCCAGAAAAGGGTGTTCTCAACTAACCCTGAATGCACGACGATTAGCTTATCACAGTCATTCGTGTCCTTTGCCTTCAATGCTTTTACATTGAACCTTTTCAAGTAATCTCCTAGGGATTCCCTTGCCTCTGCTTGATGTTAGCAATGACTGTGTAGTCGACTCTTGGATCCTTACAAATGCAAAATTGTTTGCAAAATTCGTTGGGAACTGCTTCCACGAATACATGGTATTTTCTCTGTACTTGCAGTACCACTTAGCTGCTGCTCCTTGGAGGGTTACTGGAAAAAGTATGCATCTAATGGCTCCTGAAGCGTTACAGAAATCCGTTTGGATGTCGAAAGCCATTAGATGGTCATAAGAGTCAGTAGTTCCGAGATATCTTATGGTTGGAACCTTCACCCTGGATGGTATTGTAGGAGCCTTCATCAGAGTCAGTAGGAGCCACTCTTTCATTGTTATTAACCCTATCATCCTGAGTTCTTTTTCATTTGCTTCCCAGAAGGTCCTTGACGGTTTTTCTAGCGATATCCTTGAGGTAAGGCTCCGTGTTCTCGTAATCCATCCTTTTGGATCATATCCTTTGGAAGCAGAGCTCCCAGACTGCTCGTGGTCACACTGATTTCCTTGATGTTCTATCCCTATTAAGAGGAATTTCTTTTTCTTAATGGAAGTTGCTTTTAGCTTCTCTTTTTCTTCAGAATGTTGGACATAAGCCTTTCTCTTTGGAGACTCGCCTACTTCTCTCAGGCTGGACTTAGCTAGCTTTGAAGACTTTGGTGTTTGATTAGCATCTATTTGAGCTTGCATCTCCTGGATCTTTTTCTCCAGAGCTATAATTTTAGCAGCATTATCCTCCATGGCCTTTGGGCTTGATGGTTGCACTGGGTTGGAGGTTGCTCCTTCTTAATTATTGTTTGGGTTTAATGTTGGGCCCACGTTTCCTTCAAGGGTAGTATTAGGAGATGGTTCCTTATTTCGATCCTCCAATCTTTTTGATTTCATCTTTCCCTACCATGGAACAATAAGTTTACCAAATTTATTTTTGATAGGGTAAACATAAAGACGGAGGTTTAGTCCCTTCTTCTAGTGCCAAAATGTCAACGATATTTTTCGTCAACACTTGAACCAGAATAAACAATGCATATGTTTAGAATTTTGATGCATGGGTTATTGAAGTGCAGTTATAAGTCAGTGTTCTTAAACTAATTTCACCGTTTCTTAGGTGTTAAGACTTTTAGTCAGAAGATTAGTTACCTTTCCCTCGAGGGGTGAGTATCACACTTGTGCACTGTTTCAGATATCGTAAATATCGACCGGGTTCTCCTCCTATATCTCGTTTTGGGCTCCTTCCGAAATGAAACAGCAAATCTCACTGTAAATCCCCTTTCGAATATGTCACCCGAGATATTGCAATATCGAACGATATATCGACCGAGATGAGATACTGGAATATCGTCCGATATCTGTGCCTAAACTAGAATAAAAATTAAAAAACTCAATTCTAGCCACGATAATATCCTGTTATTTAACATTTTGCATGTTAAGTGACTATAGATGTTCATATATGTTTGGCAATGCTTATGATTTTCATATTAATCTTTTTTACCTACATATTAACTATGAAATTATGTATTTTATTTTCTACTTATTCAGAACTTTTTTATGTTTTATCTCTAAAAATAATTCATGTTCATGGACCATATGTTGTAAACACTAATTTATTTGCATTTTGTAATGTTTCTATTAGGCATATCACATTTTAGATTATGAATGATCTTTACTAAATTAAGAATAATGAAATGATTTTGCAATTCAATTTTAAGTCGCTATGTTTATAATAGCATTCATAAAAGTCATTGTGTTAGAATATCATTTTTTAACATATCATGTACCCCGAGATTGTTCCAGTACGAACTGTAACAACCTGAATTCCGATAAACCGATTTTTTTTTCAAAATTCTAATCTATCGAAACTCGTGTTGGTTTGCTCTGGTATCCTGCAGAAAAGACAGAAACATAAAATATGTCAGAGCTCAGATAATTAATCACAACGGAATGGATAAAATATAATATACTCAAAGTATAGCCTTACTGTATTAATAATACTTCCTAACCAATATCCAAAGCTATCATGTCTCTGCCACAAATCTTACCTACGAGAATGTTATGAGGAGGGGGTCAAAACACAAGTTCTGGTGACTAGATTTAAATTATACACGTTGGATAATCCTACATATACCGTTCAATCACATTATCTTATTTATTAGGTTACTTGGGTTAACAGCACTCAAGGCTTACACACACATCGTATCCATTTACTTTCCAGTGGATTAACCTAATACAGTATATATGTAGCTACCCCCAATATTAAGGAACACCCCATGGTACCCCACTCGCACGGTCTCCACCATAATACCACCAAAATATACGCAGCCCCTCATCCTACGCCAAAGTGACGTACGGATCTCTATATAACAATGTTACGTTCCGCATATATTTGTCAATTCTATGCTACGTAAGCGTACGGACGGCCACCTTCGATCGAATCGGTTTCCATACCAGAGTAATGCCCTCAAGTCTGTGATACAACACCCAACGCAGACATGCATGTATCTAGACTTTCCCATGTAAATATCGTCAATTGTAGCTCGATGCCTTAACCGCACGTCCTCTAATATGCATTGAGTTCCGTGGCAGGGCGATACAAGAAACATGGAACTCAGTCGGGAGATTTTCCATATCTATACAGGCCCGCCTTTGAGAGCCTCAAAATACAGATATTCCTAGGGTCTGTTTTCACGGTGGCTATGGCCCTACCTCGGCCCCTCCTTCAACTAGTAAAGACTATAAGAGATAAACGACTTGCCCCTAACAAACAATCTAAACATCCAGTTGGCGTCTTCCTTGAACCACCATACATCGATAGTGAAAGGTGAATGGTCTATATGTTTTAGCTCTAATCTTTTCGCATCCGACTGGCTGCCAATGACGGGTACCCGATGATCTACTTTCCTTGTTGGTCCTGACCTTGCTTCCCGTTGAGGCGATCACCGAATCACCCTAGTGTCACCTCGTCATAGTATTCTAACTGCAAAGCTACTCCTGCAATCAAGGCCCACCAACCTGGTAGTTACGTGCAGACCCAACCTCTGAGAGCACAGCCTAAAAATCTGCCACCACATAGAGAACTACCAAGGGCACCTTACTTACCTCAGAAAGCCGCGTGCTTCCCCTTCCGGTCCTTCGGAGCCGACAGAATAATCAAATGAACATGCGCTCCCTCCGTGCCTTATGAAACCACGATGATCTACATCGTTGGGTTATTCACCCTCAAACGTGTGGACTGGTCCAAGCGCCTTACTTTAATATGTTATTAGACCCTATGTCTAAACATTCTTTTATGCGCTTGCTTTACCTCATCGAGTTTCCATTTAACTTGGTTATCATCTTAACTTTTTATTCAGGTTACCAAGTTCTTTCTAGCCCCTTATTTCTCTAAATAATGGGGGCCCTTCGCGTATTAATTTTAATCATATAACTTAACCCATTTAAGGTTATTAATAAGCCTACAACATGTTATTCTCTAGATTGTGATCCAAGGTCTATAATCCACAATCCCTTTATATTCTTGTTTGATTCAAGGTTACAATAACATGCTCTACTTATTTCATTTCATAAGTTTGCCTCAGTCTTTCCTATTTAATCATAATTCCATCTTACATTGTCACTACAACTTATCGTTGTTTACTTATTAACTTAGTTTTCTTAATTACGGTTTACTATTAAGTTTCTCTTCCCATAAATATAACTTATGTTGTCCTCATCCATAGATTTCAGGTTCTTGTTCTTGTAAATAACTTAATTAATTAAGTACAACTTATCCCCTTACATAAGTTATTCTATTCCCTTTATCATTTATTACAACCTAAGTTATAATTTCCACTTGTCCCTAGGACAAGCCTAAACATGTTATTCTTATCATAAGATTTCATACTTTCAAGTTTACAGATTACTTAATTTATAATTAATACATCTTCTTACATTTCATAAACTTTTCCCCTTTTCTCTACTTATTACAAACAACTGGTTTCAGTTTTCCCCATTTACTGATTATTTAATTTGTAATTAAGTGCAACTTATCTCATTTCACCAGTTATCTCATGTCCTTACTAGTTTATTATAACCTAAGTTATAATCTTCACTTGTCCCTAGGACACGTCTACCTATTATACAACATTCATATTAATGTAATTTATTTATAATAGGTTATTATCATTCCCCGTTCATTCCATTCCTTTTTACTGTTGTAACTTTCTTTCAATTCCATTTATTTCCATTAATTACAATTAATAATGTTTATCAGTCCTGCTATTTACATATATCTATATATGTATTTATTTATGCACTAGACCTCTCACATTAAGCCTACACTTGTGGATGATGGATTTGTCGGGCGGTTCCGAGCAGACTTCTTCCACAAGTTGACTTAACCTCGTATCTTGGCACTAGTGCATGTTTTATTCATGCACATAGACCCCTCACATTAGATTTACCACTTGTGAATGCTGGATATGCCGAACGGTTCTGGGTAGACTTCTATCATAAGTGTGATCTAACCTCGTGTCTAAGCGTGGTTTCAATTCCCTATTTGATGTAAAATTTAGGCGTACTGTTCTTTAGTCTTTATTATGGTTTATGTCACCATATTAATCCCACTTTATGTTGCATGTTCTATTAACATACAATAGAATTCACCTTGACATTTAATCGTTTAATATAGTAATTGTTCAAATCTAACAGGTTAACATGTCATCCTCTGAATTATACACCTAATGATTCAAATTCATAGTATGCCACAAGTAAATCATGTAATTTATAACAACAGTAGTTATTACCCATATTCCAACAGTTTTGTCTTCCAACACATAAACATTTCAACACTTTAACCGATTCAACATATTAATTTCCCAATATCTCAACTTGTTATAACAGCATCTTAACATTTATAATTATTCTAACAAATTCATATTACATAATAACGGGGAATGCTTAAACGATAATATATCATTATCTAAAATTATATAGCATAAATCCACTCACCTCATATGCTTTCCCAATCCTGGATCTGGTCCAGATCTAGTATTCCATGGTTTTCCCCCTAGTTGGATTCAGAACCTAACAACTATGGATTCATAAATTTTTTACTAAAAGAAAAGGAAAGAAAGAGAGGAGAATTGAAATAGACCATATCTATAAAATTACGTCACTTCGATAAGAGATTTGAACACCTTCTAATTGATTTCATCCTTTTCCTCCAGATCTAGATTCAGAATTTTCCTAAACTAATTATCTTAATTTTCTGAAGAGATTCGAGGAGGAAGAAGAATGGAAGAACTTCTGCGTTGTTTCTGAAATGTGAGATTTAGGGTAGGTTCTACAGACTTATTTATAGGTGTTTGACAACGAATTTAGACCAGAAAATATTCCAAGTTCACGCTCCAGAATCTACCCAGATTTGCGGTGGGGACGAGACCCATGGGTCGACCCCCAACGGGAAAAATTCCCGATCTGTTTTCGCGCTTCGTGTTCTGATTTTGTGGATAAATTTATTTAATATATATATATATATATATAAGTTCCTTACATGTATACAAACTTCCAACGCCCATAACTTCTTCATAAGTTATCCGTTTTACGCAAACCAGGTGTCTATTTTGACCAGAATTTCGAGACGAACACAATGGCGCAGTCTGTTTTTAATTAATTCTGAATATTTAATTAAGTTATTATTATATTTTTATTATCTTAAATATGTGGGGTGTTACATTCTCCCACCCTTAGGAAATTTCATCCCCGAAATTTGATAAGGGTAAAATCCAATAACGACTCGCATAATATCCATCCATCATGTGTGCATCCAATTTTTACAAACATTGTGCACTTGTGCAAAGTGGAATACAACATAATAATACATGTATGCCTAAGCGGTACCTCCTATGTATATGCATGTTTTTCAAAAATCATTTTCAAAATATGATGCTCACATCCTAAATATACTGGCAGTTCTACATGAATGCAATATTTTGAAAATCAAAATGCCTTTTCATCCAAAATTTCCCACACTCTTCCTGAGTAAGGGCGTAGTTCATCCAATTGTTGCACCCACAATCCTACCAACCAATTTTATTTTTTGAATTTCAGAAAAATCTAATTTTCTAAATTCGATTTCTTATGTTACAAAAAGGTGGAAAACAAAAAATTTCACATCTTCCGTTTTTCTTTTATGTACCCTTTTCCAACCGTACTTAGACTTTATGTAACTATTTATAAAGATTCCCTATTTTCCAATCCAACACAAACCACATAAGAAAATTTTCTTTTGTTACTAATTTTCATTTTATCTTGGAGATTTTTATCTTTATCCATCTTTTCTCATAATTTATCATGTTTATTGCTTTACTGAATTAGTTGTTTCCTTTTTAGTTGTACCATTTCTCTTTTCTTAGCTTATTTACTTATCAGATCTAGGTCTAGTTTTCAAATATGCCTTATAACCTTTCAACTAAACAGGAAAACAGACACTCTACACAACTACTACTATGGGCCAAGAATCTCAGTACTATGTCCCCCTCAGACAGAAAAGTCCAAACCATGGGATCCATGACAGGTTTAGGTGTTACCCTAACTATCCAACAAAAACAAAATAACGGAACAATCCCAGCAGAAATGTGATAACGGGTTTGACCCCTAACAAGAAAATGAGCAACAGGATCTGAACACTTACTTGCCCTTTTCTATCTAGTAGTCACTACTAATTCTAGTTGTGTACCAATAGTCATTTCAAGCAACATCCTAGGCTTTTTAATGCTTACGGATTCCATGGGAACTTATCATTATTCCAAGATAATTCTCACTATCTACTTGATAGCCTCAAAACTTTTCCCGTCTTTTCTGGGCACTAATCCTTTCCTACTCCACACTTTTTAGAACACGGTTTGGCCTTTTTCATTTCACTTTTATTTCAAAAGTTAAAAATATCAAAACTTTATTTTCCTCATCAAAACTTATTTTTTCCATACCATAAAAATGTCATTTAAAAAAAATGTAAAACATTTTTTTTTTCAAATCACAAAAACTGGAGTAGACAAGGACAACTAATTCTCAATCACGTTTACGACAAGTTCTTGCCAATAAGGTCAGTTCAGTCTCTTACTACAAGGTGCAATCACCTACTCTATTCTTAATTTCTACAACTTATTTTGTCCACCCAACAAAATTATCTTGTCAAAATTTATCAAAAAAGATTGTCATAACAATAGATATTTCAAAACTTTCTTTACTGGAAATTCCAGTTTTCAACAAAATGCAACTTTTTCCAAGTTTTGCATTAAAACCTTTTCATGTAATATAAAAAGAAAATTAGTGAGCTATACATGCTCTATAATATGCACCTTTTACTGAGAGGATTTTACTTTAGACAAAATTTTTATGAGAAATCATTACTTCAAAATCATACACCATTTTACCTTAAAACCCACTATGTACTTCTTACACATTTTAAAACTATGACTTTTAAGATTAAATCTTGAAAACACCATAAACCCTTTTCCTAAAACTTTTACAACTTCAAGTTGTTGAAAGTTAACAATGGGGCTAGACTCAAAGCGGGTTTCCAATTTTCTAGGCTTTCCTAGATACTCCCACAAAGTCAATTCTCTCTACTATATATATTCCTAATCCAATCTTCTCTTTTTAACCTTTTCCAATTTATAAGGTTTTACTACCAAACCCACTAACCCAAAATACTAATCATATGGGATTCACCTTCCTTCCATACAAAATACATTGTACACATACCACCCAAATTACCTAAGGGTCTTAGATTTCTATATCCCTTTTTTTAGTGTGCAAAATAGTCATCCCAGTTCTTACCATATTATACTCTTTCTATTCAGTGGGTTCCTTTATGAATCTCGGTATATATAATATATTTATTTATTTTTTGAAAATACACATACATTCACTCACTATTTATACAGGAATCCCAAACCTAAGCTCTGATACTAGATGTAACAACCCGAATTCTGATAGACCGATTTTTTTTCAAAATTTTAATCTATCGAAACTCGTGTTGGTTTGCTCTGGTATCTTGCAGAAAAGACAGAGACATAAAATATGTCAGATCTCATAAAATAACTCATAGTGGAATGGATAATAATATAATATACTCAAAGTATAGCCTTGCCATATTAATAATACTGCCTAACCAGTATCCAAAGCTATCATGTCTCTGCCACAAATCTAACTTGCGAGTATGTTATGAGGAGGGGGTCAGAACACAAGTTCTGGTGACTGGATTTAAATTATACACTTTGGATAATCCTACATGTACTGTTCAATCACATTTTCTTATTTATTAGGCTACTTGGGTTAACAACACTCAAGGCTTACACACACGTCGTACCCATTTACTTCCTAGTGGATTAACCTAATATAGTATATATGTAGCTACCCCCAATATTAAGTTACACCCCATGGTACCCCACTCGCACGGTCTCCACCGTAATACCACCGAAATATATGCAGTCCCTCATCCTACGCCGGAGTGACGTACGGATCTCTATATAACAATGTTACGTTCCGCATATATCTATCAATTCTATGTTATGTAAGCGTACGAACTGCCACCTTTCATCGAATCAGATTCCATGCCAGAGTAATGCCTTCAAGTCTACGATACACCACCCAGAGCAGACATGCATGTATCTAGACTTTCCCACATAAATATCGTCAATTGTAGCACAATGCCTTAACCACACGTCCTCTAATGCGCACCGAGTTCCATGGAAGACGACACAAGAAACACAGAACTTGGTCTGGAGCTTTTCTATATCTGTATAGGCCCGAATTTAAGAGCCTCAAAATACATATATTCCTAGGGTCTGTTTTCATGGAGGCTATGGCCCCACCTCGGCCCCTCCCTCAACTAGTAAAGTCTACAAAAGCTAAATGAATTGCCCTTAACAAATAATATAAACATCCAGTTTGCATCTTCCGTCAACCGCCGTACCACGATAGTGAAAGGTGAATGGTCTATTGGTTTTAGCTCTAGTCTTTTCGAATCTGACTGGCTGCCAATGATGGGTACCCGACGATCTACTATCCTTGGTCCTGACCTCATCTCCCGTTAAGGCCATCGTCGAATCACCCTAGTGTCACTTCGTCACAGCATTCTGACGGCAAAGCTACGCTTGCAGTCAAGGCCCACCCACCTGGTAGTTACACGTAGACCCAACCTCTTAGAGCACAGCCTAAACATCTGCCACCATACAGAGGACTACCAGGAGCACATTACGTACCTCAAGAAGTCGCGTGCTTCCCCTTCCAGTCCTTCGGAGCCGACAAAATAATCATATGAACGTGCACTCCCCCCGTGCCTTATGACACCACGATGATCTACACCGTTGGATTATTCACCCTCGAACGTATGGACTGGTCCAAGTGCCTTACTTTAATTTGTTATTAGACCCTATGTCTAAACATTCTTTTATGCACTTTCTTTACCTCATTGGGTTTCCATTTAACTTGGTTATCATTTTAACATTTTATTCAGGTTACCAAGTTCTTTCTAGCCCCTTATATCTCTAAGGAATGGGCCCTCCTCTCTTATTAATTTTAATCATATAACTTAACCCATTTAAGTTTATTAATAAGCCCACAACATGTAATTCTTTAGATTGTGATCCAAGGTCTGTAATCCACAATCCCTTTATATTCTTGTTTGATTCAAGGTTACAATAACATGCTCTACTTAATACGTAATTAAGTATATCTCAATTTACATGTTTTCTGTCTAACATATCAATTATCATTTATGATTAAATATAACTTATTTCATTTCATAAGTTTGCCTCATTCTTTCCTATTTAATCATAATTCCATCTCACATTGTCACTATAACTTATCGTTGTTTACTTATTAATTAGTTTTCTTAACTAAGGTCCACTAATAAGTTTCTCTTCCCATAAATATAACTTATGTTGTCCTCATCCATGGATTTCAGATTCTTGCTCTTGTAAATAAATTAATTTACAATTAAGTACAACTTATCTCCTTACATAAGTTATTCTATTCCCTTTATCATTTATTTTAACCTAAGTTATAATATCAACCTATCCCTAGGACAAGCCTAAACATGTTATTCTTATCAGAAGATTTCATACTTCCAAGTTTACAGATTACTTAATTTATAATTAAGTACAACTTCTTACATTTCATAAACTTTCCACCTTTTCTCCACTTATTACAAACAACTGGTTTTAGTTTTACCCATTTACTGATTATTTAATTTATAATTAAGTGCCACTTATCTCATTTCAGTAGTTATCTCATGTCCGTACTAGTTTATTATAACCTAAGTTATAATCTTCACTTGTCCCCAGGACAAGCCTACCTATTATACAACATTCTTATTAATATAATTTATTTATAATAGGTTATTATCGTTCCTCGTTCATTCCATTCCTTTTTACAGTTGTAACTTTCTTTCAATTCCATTTATTTCCGTTAATTACAATTAATGTTATTTATCAGTCCTACTATTTACATATATTTATATATGTATTTATTTGTGCACTTGACCTCTCACATTAAGCCCACACTTGTGGATGCTGGATTTGTCGGGAGGTTCCGGGCAGACTTCTTCCACAAGTTGACTTAACCTCGTGTCTTAGCACTAGTACATGTTTTATTTATGCAATTAAAACCCACACATTAGATTTACCATTTGTGGATACTGGATATGCCGAGCGGTTCCGGACGGACTTCTATCACAAGTGTAATCTAACCTCGTGTCTAAGCGTGGTTGAAATTCCCTAATTGCTATAAAATTTAGGCATACTGTTCTTTTTGTTTAGTCTTTATTGTAGTTTATGTCACCATATTAAGCTAGTTTATGTTGCATGTTCTATTTAACATACAAATAGATTCTAACTTGACATGTAATCGTTTAATCGGGTAATTGTTCAAATTTAACAGGTTAACATGTCATCCTCTGAATTATACACCTAAGAATTGAAATTCATAGTATAACACAAGTAAATTGTGTAATTTATAACAACAGTAGTCATTACCCATAGTCCAACAGGTTTGTCTTTCAACACATAAACATTTCAACACTTTAACCGATTCAACATATGAATTTCCCAATATCTCAACTTGTTATAACAACATCTTAACATTTTTAATTATTTTGACAAATTCATATTTCATAATAATGGGGAATGCTTAAACGATAATATATCATTATCTAAAATGATATAGCTTAAATCCACTCACCTCATATGCTTTCCTAATCCTGGATTTGGTCCAGATCTAGTATTCCATGGTTTTCTCCCTAGTTGGATTCAGGACCTAACAACCATAGATTCATATATTTTTTACTAAAAGAAAAGGAAAGAAAGAGAGGAGAATTGAAATAGACCAGATCTACAAAATTACCACACTTCGATAAGAGAACTGAACACCTTCTAATTGATTTTCATCCTTTTTCTCCAGATCTAGATTCAGAATTCCCTAACTAATAATCTTAATTTTCTAAAGAGATTTGATGAGGAAGAAGAATGGCAAAGCTTCTGCGTTGTCTCATAAATGTGATATTTAGGGTAGGCTCTACAGACTTATTTATAGGTGTTCAGCAACAAATTTAGACCAGAAAATAGTCCACGTTCATGCTCCAGAACCTTCCCAGATTTGCGGTGGGGTCGACCCACCTTCAGGTCGGTCGACCCCCCTTCAGGTCGGTTGACACCCCCCCCCCCCCACCGTCGATGGGTCGACCCCCAATGGGAGAAATTCCCGATCTGTTTTCGCGCTTCATGTTCTGATTTTCTAGATAAATTTATTTAATATACTTATATATATATAAGTTCTTTATATGTATACAAACTTTCAACGCCCATAACTTCTTCATTCGTTATCCGTTTTACACAAACCAGGTGTTTATTTTGACCAGAATTTCAAGACGAAAGCAATGGCGCAATCCGTTTTACTTAATTATGAATATTCAATTAAGTTATTCTTATATTTTATTATCTTAGAAATGTGGTGTGTTTCACGAACTTTCAGACTGAGATGAAAATCCGAGACAAATACCCGAGTCTCCCCTGATATGAGATCAGGTCTCTAAAATCCCCGAGATGAAATGCGATCGATATCCGAGATTTAAAACCTTGCACTTGCGAGACTATGAAGTCAAGGACCATCCCGAAGGAAGGTATTTTTTTTACTAATCCAAGGAAACTATGACCTTATGTGATAAACACCTTTAGACAATAGATGAAATAATATACATTGTGTTGAGAAGAAACAGGCTAATGCCACACAATGCTTGGATTCATTTTTATGCTATTGTGCTTATTAACTTATATGACACTTCCACGTCGAACTAGGCCGAGAAGGCTTTGGTTGCATCTGTTATCAAGTTACAAGCTTATAGCAAGATGCCTTTCGAGGTTGGGTTGCATCAGGCTTATTATGGAAGAGCTAAGTCACGTATAAATTGTTCGAGGCGAGAGAAGCCTTTGTTTTACCCAAGATCTTCCTCCTTATGAAATAACCATGATCAACTCTTTCATAAGAAAGGTTAGTGTCAACTCCCTGTCTTATCATTATAAACACAATTTGATTATCGAATTGAGAAAATGCTTAAGTCCTGGACTTCCTCAATTTATTAATTATAGATATATTACAAGAGTTGAAGAAATCCCCAATTTTATTTGGAAATTAGGGTTTGCTCTTGAGAGAGAAAGAGAGCGAGATTAAGAAATGAGAATTTTGTCCCCAAAATAAGATCTTTTGGGTCTTATTTATAGACGAACTGGGTCCCCTTTTTTCCGTTGAGCTAGCAGTATTCCCTCTCGGCCACTTTTCCCTTTTGGTTCTGGAAGTCCAGGCTCTCGGCCGCCTCTTCTTCGGATTCTAAAAGCTATTCCCGTGGCTCTTTGAAGTGTCAGTTCTCTCTTTCAGGAGGAGGGTTCCAGTTTGCGGAACTCATTTTTGGTTGCTTGCTCATCCACTTTGTATTGATTCTGAGTTTGTCGGTGCGAATGGCTTCTAGATGTAGACTCTTGGTCTTGCTGTTAACGCTTTGTGGAACTTGCCTTTGTGACCCAAGACAGAGGTAGCCGAGTCTTCCGCACCTGTCGGTATTGACACTAAGCAGATTAGTGAAAATAACTTGTATCTGTTCAACGTTCTAACTTGCCTTTTGGTAGATATCCCGAAGTGTGTGTTTGCTTTCCGAAGGTTAACTTCCAGTACTCTATTTGTTGATTATTAAAATGACCTCTTGGTATCCATTTGATTTAGGTTCCGGTATATGGCTTCCAATCCTTATCGTATCGGTATTAAGCCTATTAATACCGATATCCCTTCCATTCTTCTAGTTATAGGTTGTGGTGCCCATTGTTTTCCACTTTGCTGGCTCTCGGTTTTTTGATGACTTCTTGTCGGTTGTCCTTCCTGCTGGAACTATCATGTCGGTAATCTTTTTTTGTTGAGGGTGCTAGTTGTTTGCCCTATCGGATGTCTCTCCTAGGTTCTTGATCTTACCCTATGATTAACTTTTGCTTGTGTTGAAGATCTCTTTATGCTTGTGCCGGTTTGCTACCCCTTCACCGTCAGCCTATCTTGGAGTCAATTTTAGTAGTAACACTTACCAAGAACCAGATCATGCGAAGAACTACCAACAACTCTAGATATGGACAGATGATCGCATTGTGATCCCCTCAGCATCACCCCGAAAATAAACGCCATAAACCTGTGCATCGAACTGCAACTGAACTAGCAGAACGGTGGAATAATGAACTGGCATTTGTCAATTCGCATGCAGGAACTAAAAATCACATCCAACTACCTAAAATGAGAAGGCGAGGTATGCATGTATTTGCAATATCTCGATGTATCCCACCACTCACCGGATTCACTGGCCGCGTCCTGTTTTTCATTCTAGGAGCTACCTATCATGTTTCAAACTATCAAACTTGTTTTTCATTTATGCAGTATTGTAGTCCAGGCCTGTTCGTTCGTTGAATAAGGAAGTACTCCCTTTGTACCACTATGTGGCACATTGAGCACGTGTATCGATGCTTTCGAAACAAATATCGATGACCGTGTTGGTCTTATCATTGTTCCAGTCGATGACGGTGGGGGTGGATGAAGCAGTAGAGTGGCTGGGTATTTTCGAAAATGAACGAAAAAAGTTGGAAAAATTATGTATAGAACATAAGATATTAAAATTTTTACATAAAATAATCGAAGATGAAACTTGGAAAATTGCTGAATTTTCGAATTTTATGTATATAGTTTGGTTTTTTAGGAACAAAATTGGGTTTTTTATTTAAGGGATGGAAGAGATATGCCAATTGGAATTTTATTCGTTTGCATCTGGCAATGTCCAATGCTTCTCACGCAAACAGATAAAATCCCAACATTTGGTTTGAATATATAGTCCAGTGGGGTGTAAGTCTAACGCGTCGGACGTAGGCATTAACGTGAACTGCCCATCTTGGAAAAGGAACGCTGCCTGAACCTGCTATGTAAACTCGTTTGGAGGTGTTTGGTGTTTATCTATATTTTACGAAATAAGATATAAACCAAGAAAGTTAGACCTGACCTTGTCGATTACTAATCATCTCAACGAACAAAGAACGTTGAGCTAGTTAAATATAGGAAGTCCGGATCAAGTCTTTTGTATAAAAAAAATCAAGACCAAATCTCTAATACGATTGAAGTATCAGGCATATCCTGTAAACATGGAAAATTTCTACTTTGTGGACGTAGCCTTCTTACCCTCCACTTCTATACATACTCATGTTTATATAATAGTAATGAAAGATAATTTAGAAAGTATAGAACTATCGGGAAGACCAAACATAACAAGATTTCAAGGACCAATATATCTTACTTTTGTTGACACGCTTTTTTCTCAAAGCTGTCACACATCAAGTTTCAGGTTAGCAAAGCGCTTAAGCGTCAGTAACATCGTCAGCAAACACAATGCAGTTTGGTTGAAGTCATGTCCTGACATAAAAATGGCCCATTAACCCTTTAAATACTCTTTTGGGACCGAAAATGTCAACTACGGTGCTAAGCACTGTACTCTTGTAGCCCTCTGAATTAGCTTCGGGTACAACTTTCGTTTGGCCATAACGGACTCACGTTTTGAAAGTTATGTCTGTTTCTGTAAATGCATGTTGGTCAATTTCAGGGTTTCAGACCCCAACACCTCGAATCCTGCGGCCTAGGCACTTCGACTCCCTCATCCCATACTACGAATTTCGTGTCTCCCCCCAAAGGGATACGAAATTCGTATTCCTTACCAGAAGGATACAAAATTCCTATTCATGGCATCTTTTGGGATCCAAATTTCTGCTTCATGGTCCCTACTTCTTACTACTCCATTACCAACCTTCATATATAAATACCTCAAGGCTTGGCCTTCATTTGGATCCATTTCCCTTGGAAATTTGGCCTTTTAGAACTCCAAAAGCATCATTAATGGCTGCCACCCTCTCGTCCATGGCCATTGGACATGGCACGAGACATCAAAATGTTGTACAAACATTTTCCGTCACTTTTTGGACATCTACAAGCATAAAAACACCACTTTTGGACTGTTTTGAACCTCTTGGACATTGAAGCTAATTTTGGACATAGTAGACCAAGTCAACCATCTCAACGAAGAAGAAGAAGGACATTTTAGTCAAAATTTAGAGTTAACAATCTTTTTATTATTCTATTGTAATGCTTTGTACTTAAATATTGTCTAAACCTGTATAACACTGTAATCGACAAATATACGATGAATGATTACTATAAAGTGGACGTAGGCAATAGTGTCGAACCACTATAACAAGTTGTGTTCTCCCGCATTTACTTATTTTACTTTGGATTTATGTGTTCACAATACACACTTACATCGGGTGTTTGCATGCATTGAGTCCACAAAAATTTCCACGTCAACAACTTTATTTTGACCTTCAAAGCCTTCTATTGTTTCTATTGAACCATTGTACAATTGATATAGAAGAAAGATAATGAAAAATGATATAATAGATGAATGGTAAAACAATTAATCTTCAATTCTTCCATAATATATTCTAACATCCTATCTCAACACAAAACAAAATGTGTAGTACAGAGAGCTCGGCAAAGATAAAAAAAAGCTTGACAAAATTAAAACAGAAGCACACAACATATCTCTAATACTAGCAAAGAGAATTTAATGGTTTGATTTCAATGATGTCTTTTTTAAAATTTGAAAATACTCTCATCTATCAATGGAGTTTGTAAACTCAACCATACTTTATCCTATTACCTTTGAATTAGACGACCAATCTGTCATCATAATACAAAAGAGTAACTCAAAATAAAAGTGTTGTGATTATCAAAATGTTTGCGCTAATGTGCATACACGCGGTTTATATTACTATTCATAATTATAGTATTGGTAAGGTAAGTTTAGACAAAAAGGGCATTTAGATAAGTGAGAAAGAAGCAAGTGAGTATAGACTATAGAGTGATTGGGAGCAGCGGCAGAAGAGGATTTAGTGGCATCCAAAATGTTAATAACTTATTGTTAATAACTGGCACATGTCATATATGCATCCTTAATTCTTTATAAGATGCTTATCCAGTAGGAGATTATTATTAATAACTTTATAAATGAATTTTAACAATTTATAATTCATAATTTTGACAATTAAATACAATTCAAACAAAATACAACTCTAAATTAAAATATAACTTCAAAGTACGAAAAAAAACTACAAAGAAATTTGTCAATAGTTTAAACTAAACTACAACTTCAAATAAATTATTTGTGTCTTCGATTTCCATAAATCTGTCATGTATGATTCAACGGATCTTTCTATAATCACTATGGAGAAATGAATTCTGGAACTGATTATCGATGTGCCCATGTAAATCTTAATTTGTTAAAAGTTTATCATCATGAAATACTCGATGGTGGTTATGTACTCAATAATCAATTTCCATCTCTTTAACCCCCCTCATCTTCAATAGTTATTATGATACAAGTGAACACGATTTTTGTCATTTCTTTGTTTTCCCATTATCTATATGGACGACTAATCATTGCAAACCATGCTCATAAAACTCCAAACGTCCTTTCCGCGTCTTCCCTCTAACTTTTGTTCTATAGTGAATATTTTTGCTTTGAGGTCATTGGATGTGACATGGTTTTGACTATAGTGCTCTAATTAGGATAGATTTCATCACCCAAAGTAGTAACCATGATGGCAGTAATGTCGTATAAGATCAAATTGAACAAGGAATGTACGTCTAAGGGGAAGATGATCTCGTTTGATGTGTGTGCGCATGATTGTATGTTTGCGTATATGTGTGTGCGTATGTGTCTTCCATTTGTATGTCCCCTATATAGAAGATAGGATCAAGAGCACCCCAAATAGTGCAGCATCCCTTCAGCCACCTTAATTTTTACTACACAATTTCGTTCTCTCTCTTCCCACTAACTCTATCCGAACTCACTTGTTATTTAAATATAAATGAGTGGCTCTCGTTGGGGGTGCAAAAGGGGTGCCATAAAAAAGGTGTGATATATATATAAGGAGTGACTACTGAGACACAAAATTAAACAAAAAATAAGATACACAAATGGTTGGATTTATTTGTCTTTATGTGGAAAGCGAAATTCTGTAGAGGATCTAGTGGTTGAGATTTGTTGTGTTCGATTTTGTGTCCAAAATTTAGTTTTCTGCACACATGCGCACGCACACACACACACACACATATATATAAAGAATACCCCAAGTAGTGTAGCACCCATTTAACCCCTATGATTTCCGCCACATAATCCTCATTCTTTCTCTGCCACAAACTCTCTCTGCTGCCCCCACTAACGTATTTTATAATAAATGAGCGACTCAAGTTGAGAGACTTTAGGGTGCTGCAAAACAGGGTTCCACGGAACCCTCATCTCTCTCTCTCTCTCTATATATATATATACACATATATATATATATATATATATATATATATATATATAAGCATTCCGAGGTACTCTTGTTTTGTAGCACCCTACCTTACCGTGAGCTACATTAATCCAAATCCAATATGATTTTGTGGATGTTCAATCCACACATATATTATCATCTGTCCAAAATTTGTAGAATAATAGATTTGATGTTTAAATTTAACGGTTCGAATAAATGTCTGAACGGTAAATAATTGAGCTAATATTTTGAAATTGTTACAAATCTCGGAATGAGCTCAAATTTTGTATAGATGATAATATATATGTGGATTGAACATCCACAAAATCTTGTTAGATTTAGGTTAGTGCAACTCACAGCATGGTAGAAGTGCTGCAAAGCATGAGTGCTCAAGAACGCTCGTTATATATAAATATATATATATATATATATATATACATATACATATATATATATATATATATGAAAAACCCTACTACATGCCTATTTAACCCAATTAATGCAAGCTAGCATCATTGCCCTTTTTCTTCTGATTAGTGAGACAATCGAAAGATAATTCGTTCGTGTGGATACCGATAGAGGCATGGTGTGTTGTTGTGCTTGCGATTCAACTGATTCAAAGTCTAGCATCGCTCCAGAATCAATGAAGAACGGATTCGGTGAGATTTTGCAAAACCCTAACAGGTATGATTTCCTCATTTTACTATTTTTTGTGCATAAATCCCGATTCTGTAACTGTTATAGAATCAGTAGGGTTTCCGTTTTGATCGTTCTAACAAATAATTCTGGAATATTCATATTGATAATAATGCATCCTCGACCTGGAAATCTATGCTACGTTTGCATACAACTCCACATAACTACAAAATAAAGTGATTGTAAATGGCATACATACCTTTTTGTGGTTCGATCCTTGGGTGAATTGCAAGTGCCTTGTTGATCTTCTTGGCATCCACAGATATCAGGCTATCGGCCATGCTCATGAAAATGTCAGCATGATTATTCGGGAAAAATCAATAGAACCTTCTCTTCATCCTACCACCAGAGAGATATCATCTGAATTGCATCACATTTCTGTCTTTCCTAAAAGGCAAGAAGATTTCTACTAATGGTGTGATGGTCCTAATTTTTCTTTCCATGCAGCGTGAAACAAGGAAAGAAGCAGAGGTATTGCTAAGCCCATTTTTATGTTATATGGAATTCTAAGAATGGTAAAAAGAATGTCGTTCATCTCTTATCTGGCAACTTTGGATTGACTCAACACTAAGATCAGACTTCATCATTTTGGAATAGTATCAAACACATGGTAGTCATTGTGTAATAAGCAAGAAGAAACATCACAAGATTTATTCTTCTCATACGATTATTCTTCCTTCATCAGGGCATCACTGAAGTGGAGATTATACCTTCAACAAACAATTATACCTACAATTGATGATGAGGTGAACCTACTTCTATTGACGTTTCAGCATAAAGATCAAATTCGAGACACAACTTTCGGTGCTCTAACCACAACTGTTTACTTTATCTGGCATGAAAGGAATTCTTGAGTGTTTTCCAAAAAATCAACTCCCAGTTCCACAAAGCTCGCGCATATTGAAAGCGAGATTTATTTTCTGGCTCAGGGTGATGGTAGCCGATCCTCCAGAATGGATTTTAACTCTACGTTTCTTTGGCAATGGCGGAATGTACTTGTAACAACCCCAAAAATCAGAACCAATTTAAATTTTTTATTTTGGCACTTTTAATGAATTTTAAATATTTAAAATGATTTATTTTAAATAATAATGACTAGAAATTTATTTTAAATAGAATTAGAGCATATAAATTTATTTAAATCGAAGTTAGAATATAAATATTTATTTTAATTAGTAATGGAATTGGAAATGGTGCTGTAGTTTTAATATTCGATTTGAAATTTCAAATGAATGTACAGGATTCAAAATAAATCGGATTTTAGTGAAACAAGAAATATTTGAATCTATTTGAAAATATTTTTCTAACGGATCTGAAAAATTGAAATTTCATAGCGGGATTAAAAAGTTATGTCCAGTTGAAAATTCAGAATAGTCGCTATAGAATTTATATAATATATAGCCCTTAAAAATAGCGATTTTGCAATCGACCTCCTTTTTCGACAAAACCACTTTTGTTGGATCAAGAATGTCAAATTATTGCTTGATTCCAATTTTCATAATTTTTGGAATCAACATGTGATCGTGGTAAATTTAAACGCGTTTGGTCAATTCAATTTGAATTTAATCGACTTGAAAATGACTGTTTTTCATACGGTCTCCAAATTCGACGAAATTAGTTTTTTTAGAACCGTATTATCAAAACATAGCTAGATTTATTTTTTGGGAATTTTTGTAGTCAATATGTGGCCCCAGTAAATTAAAATGTGCGTTCAAATTCAATATATATTGATTTATATTTTAATTTTGATGAAAACTGTAACATCCCATAATTTTAAAATATTAAAATTAACAAATTAAATAATACTTAATTTTTAGAAGAAGAATTAAGGGAAACGGGCTGCGATATTGCGTTCATCTCAGAATTCTGCTTGGGATAGAGTCCAGGTTTGCGTAAATCGGATATCGTATGGAGAAGTTATAAGCCTTAGAAGTTTGTATACGCATAAGGAAGAATATATATATATATAAAATAATTCTAGGACTTTCCCAACAGTTCAAAAATCAAAATCCGACTAAAGCGGATTAAGCGGGAAAATTCCCGCTCGTGGGTGTCGACCCCCCTTAGGGGGTGTCGACTGGGGAGTCGACACCCCGGGAAGATCTAGGAAGAATTCATTTTATGTACCTGGACTTGATTCTGGGTTTGATTCATTGGTTCTAGGTTATAAATATGGTCCCTATTCTCCTATTTTCTTCAACGGAGATTATGGAGCCATATGCTGACAGTTGCAAACTGAAACAGAATCAAATTCTAGCTAATCAAATTAAGAATGCAGATCTATTCTCTCTCAATTCTCTAGACCTAACGCTGTGAGTTTCTATTCACTTTTAGGTTTAAATATATAAAAGTGAATTGTGAAAGACAATGAATTGGATATGTTGTAAAGTATGAATCGATGGCAGTATTAAATCTTATACTATGTAGATCTTGATAGATCTATTTCTCTAGATCAGATATAATTGTGGTTATTCTATGATGTTGCCTATGTAGATCTTGATAGATCTATTTCTCTAGATCTGATATAATTGTGGTTATTCTATGATATTGCCTATATAGATCTTGATAAATCTATTTCTATAGTTCTGATATAATTGTGGTTATTATATGATGTTGCCTATGTAGATCTTGACTTGTAATTTTATTATGGAAAAGGTGAATACGTTAATTTGGAACAAGTTATGACATTGATTAGATCTGATTCTTTATGTAAATCACCTTTCACCTGTCATATTGTGACAAATTTGGATATGTTACAAATTGGACATGTGAATTTATCCTTAGATCTAAACATGCTACTATGTCACCCTTACTATGCTAGATATGAATTGCTGGATATTTAAATGATTAGTTTAGATCTCATTTTTATCCACTTTGACATCACAGAAATTGTCACAAGTTCATATGACAACCTTATGACTATGTTAATCTATGTTATGCCAAATCGTATTCAATGATCACTTGTGTTACATTCCTATTAGCTTTCCTTTTCATCGCTTATGGCTAGGATAATTATTTTGCCTAGGCATGCCGTCAATTTTGTAAGGACGTTAGTTAGAAATGGGGAAAACAAGTAAATATTATCATAATTGGGAAATAAACATTTTTGGACTAGTAATTCAAACTGTTGATAGAACGGGCAATAACACCCAAGAAGGTAAGATTAATTAATTGGTAAATCAATTAATAAATAGAATGTTTAGTAATTACAATTAGGAATTGTAATTGTACTTATGACACGAGGTTAGGTTACATTAGTGGTGGAAGTTTTCCCTGACCCAACCGGCATATCCAACAACCACTAATGTTGAACCTAATGTGAGAGGTCTAAGTACGTAAATACAAATTGGGCTAAGACACGGGGTTAGGCCCAACTATGGAATAAGACTATCCAGACCCGACCAACATATCCAGCATCCACATGTTGAAGGCCTAATGTGCGAGGTCTAGCCCCTTATAACCATAAATGGACATGGTAATGAATTGGACTACTTAACCTAAGTTAATTCATAGGGATTGTATGAACTTAAATTTAAGTTGGGGGGTTAAATAAACTTGGCCGAATAAAAGGGGAGGGTTAAGTAAATGTTGGGTAGGTGGGTAATATTAGTATATATAGGCCCACAAAACTTAACTGTTAAATAAACATGCTTGAATCAGTGGGAGGGTTAAGTAAATCTTGGGTAGGTAGGTAATATTAGTATGTACAGGCCCACAAACTTAACCTGATAAGGTTATGTAATTAAAGACAACTTTTAGTTAAACATAATCAGTTGAAAACCTAGTAGTGGGGATGCAAGAGAAAGGGGAGAACTTGAATCATCTTGTGTGGGACCCATTTCAGTCAGTAACCCGTAAATAGGTATCAAACAAGTACTCCGAACTAGGTCGGACTTGGGCACGCTTAATGAGCTGATTGTAAGAGATCTAAACATGGAGGCGGTGTTGATGGCATGTTCCAATGGGGTCATGTGCGTGCACGACTCCGCCTGCTATGGAAGATAAGACGCTATGACATCAGTAGATATGGTTGTGCACATCCGAAAAATAAAGGATTGCCACTTTAGGGAGTGGTACACCCTACTGTGGGGCTAGCACAGGGTATCTATGGAATAGGGAGCCAATCGATTAGGGGTAGTAAATAGGGTTCATCTAGTCCTGTCTGTTTCTATGGGGTACCCGTGTTTCTGTCTGGGCTAACACACGTTATTTCTCTTTAGGTACCAGTTCTGTTTGGGTTAAAACCCATTACTAGAGTACACCTAAATTACCATTATGTTTCTGTTGGGACCATCCTGTTTTTGTTAAGAAATTGGGGAGTATGTAATCCTATTACATAACTGTTATGCTAGTATTGGTGTTGAGCAAGCAAAGTATTAAGAAGCACTATCTATTCTATCCTGTTGTCTTGTTTACCTTGTCATACCTGTCAGTTATGTAGTGATCTCTCTGATCCACTTTATGCCTGTTTTGATTACTTTTATTTATTTACTGGCTAAAACTAACTAGACTCGCCAGACTTTATGTCTGACCCTTTTTGTTTTTCCTTCTCTCTTCCATTTCCCCCCTCCAGGTTCTCAGGGAGGAAACACATAGGCTTGATCGTGATTCTGCTTATTTTGCTAGAGCTGCTGATATGTATGGATCAAGCTCCTATCCTTATTGCTATGGCCATTTTCGTTCTTGGGGAATTTTCTTTCTTTTATGTACATTGATATTTCTGAAGTATAAGACAGTGGTTTTTATGTTGTAATGGGTTTTTATATTCTAAACAAATGATGCTTCGGACCACGGTATTTTGATGATTACTTAATTTGTTTATTTCCGCTGCAATTTTTTTATATCTGTCTTGTAATATTCTGTGTCTGTTTACCTAAAAGCTTCACATAACTTAATGTATTCCCTTTGTGAGTGACATTAACATACGTGGGGTGTCACACTTGGTATCGGAGCTGAAGGTTACCATATTAGATAAAAATATTACAAATTATTTTTCAAAAAAGGTTTTAAAAGAAAGTAATTTCAAAAAGAAAAGTCTGTTTTGAAAATATTCCCCCAAGAACCCATATGTAATATCCTTCGGTCCTTTATCTAAATTTTTTCCTTTTCCTTTTTCAGCATGTCTAGGGAACAAAACATTCCTAATATCCTAGAGGGCGTCACAATACCTGGATGGTTCCATAGGTATTTGGAGGCCACGGCGCCTGCCGAAGGCCAAAAAAACGTTCCTTCCCTAGCTACACCAATCATTCCTCCTCCCCCTCCAAGGGCAGATAACTTCACAAAAATCTGCAAGGACTTCCATGCTATGGGAGGGAAGCCATTCCATGGGAATGAGACATTCGTTGAAGCTCGAAATTGGCTCAAGGAAACCGAGGACTTGTTCGTGATCTTTGAAGTAGAGGATAAAAGGAAGAGGTTCTTAGAACTCAAACAAGGAAATTTGACGGTGAAAGAATATGTGAACGAATTCAACAAGCTAGCAAGGTTCTGGTTAGAATTGGTGGATACGCCGCACAAAAAGGCTTTGCGGTTTTCTAAAGGGCTGAATGAACCCCTTCATGGGTTAGCCATGTCCCATATCCCAATGGGAGCCACTTTTGAAAAACTTGTTGATATGGCCCTAATACATGGGGAAGACAAGGGAGAAAAGAAGGAAGTAAAGGCTGAGGAAGAAACACAAAATGAGAAGTTGTGGCCCAAGAAGGGATAGCAGCAGAAGAAAGGCGAAAAGAATGACAAGGTTAAAGATAAGAGGAAGTGCCATAGTTGTGGGTGAGAGGGTCACTTAGCCAAGGACTGCAGGAAAAGGAAGAATGCTTGCTTCGCTTGTGGAGAGGTCGGGTATCTTATTAAGGATTGCCTGAAGAAACAGGGACAAGGTCAAAGGGCAGGAACTTCTGGAGGGCTAGTGCATGCTCTCGCTATCAGTGCTCCTGAAAGAGGTAGAAAAATTTCCGTAGAAAGTTTAGTTTCTCTTACAAATCATCCAGTTAGAACACATTTTAATTTTGGCACTTCACACTCATTTATATGTAGTTTTGTTTAGTGGATCCCGTAGTTGTCTCAAACCCCACTGGGGGTTCATCTCATTTATCAATGATTTGTAGAGGTTTGAGAATATCCGTGTTAGGCGTCAAATTTGAATGCGACGCATATGTGCCCGGGTTTATGGGCTATGGGTTGATTCTAGGGATGGGTTGGCTTACCGCATATGGTGTAATTCTGGGTGGTGAGAGGAGGGTCGTTAAGCTTCTAACTTGTCATGGGAGGACCCTCGGAATTTCTTGTGACCCACAAGGGTCTGTCATGCTTAGTTTCCTAGAGTCTCTTGAGGCGTCTATCGATGATCTGCGATCGACACCAGTAGTCTGTGAGTATCCTGATGTCTTAGATGAGGTTCGGGGTTTACCCCTGAGGCGCGAGATTGATTTCCGTATATACCCGGTGGACAATGCAAAGCCAGTTGCATTACCTATGTGCCATATGGCTCCTAAAAGAAAAGAGGGAACTTGATAAGCAAGTGGCGGGGCTACTTGAGATGTGGTTTGATAGGTGAATCATATCAGGATGGGAAATCTATTGAAGACAGTCCTTGAGGAAGCCCATCATTCCAAGATGACTATTCATCCAAGTGGCGATAAAATGCATAGAGTTCGAGGTTTGTGGGACCCTTTCCCATAATCGAGAGAATTGACCAAATGGCCTATAAAGTAAAACACCCAAAGAATTTGTTCGGTATTCATAATGTTTTTCATATTTCTCATCTGCGGAAGTGCCTACATGACACCCCAGAAGTCGTTGAGCCGAGTACGTTGGAAGAAGTGGAGGTGGAACGGGAGGTGACAGTCAGACGAGTCCCTACCCCTATTCTTGGATCGGAAATTAAGAAGTTGTGCAACAAAGAAATCAAGTTGGTGAAGGTTCATTGGGGAGACAACCTAGAAGACGTAACTTGGGAAACCGAAGATAGAATTCGTGCTTCATACCCTTTCCTTTTTTAGGGTATGTTCTTAACTCCTTTTTCAAAGCTTTATTTGTGCCTGTTTTTGCCAATCGAGCATATCTTATCCCTAGTGTTTTTGACCTTTAGATAGGAGTCCTATGGATGAAAACATGTGTTTGAAACATGTTATGTTTGATGGATGCTAGTGGATGCAAGTGTTTGCTAGTGGTTGCTTGTGGACGGATATACACACACATTAGGCACTAGATCGGCTCAATCACTCTCTCTTACTGCATATGGATGTGTGTGCATTTTCTTTTTTTTATGCGTGAAAATGGATGGGTTAGCATATGGATGTTGCACTTGGACGAATGGACGTGCACACATTTATAACTTACATGTTATAATAGGATTATTTGCATACATATTGGATTCATGGCACTAATCATACATCGCATTAAGGAGGTCAACTGAATCAGTAGAATGCCTGATTTCGCATTAGTATTAGGACATATACACACACCCCTACATATACTCATATAAGCATTAGAAATCTTTTAAGGACAATGGATGCTTGTGGATGATGGATGAGTAGATGGATGATGGATGGTAGGATACATTCTTCTTAACTTGAAGATTTCAGGGACGAAATCCTCTAAGGAGGGGAGAATGTAACACCCCGTAATCCTAAAATATTAAAATTAACAAATTAAAGAATACTTAATTTTTAGGAGAAGAACTAAGTGAATGGGCTGCGCCATTGCGTTCTTCTCGGAATTCTGCTTGGGATAGAATCCGGGTTTGCGTAAATCGGATATCGTATGAGAAGTTATAAGCCTTAGAAGTTTGTATATGCATAAGGAAGAATATATATATAATAATTCCAGGACCTTCAAACAGTTCAAAAATCAAAATCCGAGCAAAGCGGGCTGAGCGGGAAAATTCCCGCTCGTGGGTGTCGACCCCCCCAGGGGGTGTCGACATAGGTGTCGACCCCCCTTAGGGGGAGTCGACCCCCTATAAAGGTGTCGACCCACCCGGGCAGATCTAGGCAGAATTCATTTTATGTACCTGGACTTGATTATGAGTCTGATTCGTTGGTTCTAGGCTATAAATATGGTCCCCTATGTTCTTCATTGGATATCATGGAGGCCATATGCTGACGGGTTGCAAACTGAAATAGAATCAAATTCTACAACAACGATTTAGCTAATCAAATTCAGAATTCAGATCTATTCTCTCTCAATTCTGTAAACCTAACACTGTGAGTTTCTAGTCCCTTTTAAGTTTAAATAAATAACAATGAATTGTGAAAGACAATGAATTGGATATGTGGTAAAGTATGAATCTATGCCGGTATTAAATCTTATATGATGTAGATCTTGATAGATCTATTTCTCTAGATCCGATATAATTATGGTTATTCTATGATGTTGCCTATGTAGATCTTGATATTTCTCTAGATCTGATTTAATTGTGCTTATTCTATGATGTTGCCTGTATAGATCTTGATAGATCTATTTCTCTAGACCTGATATAATTGTGGTTATTCTATGATGTTGCCTATGTAGATCTTGACCTGTAATTGTACTATGGAAAAGGTGAATACGTTAATTTGTGACAAGTTTTGACATTGATTAGATCTGGTTCTTTATGTAAATCAACTTTCACCTGTCATATTGTGATAAATTTGGATATGTTATAAATTGGACCTATGAATTTATCCTTAGATCTAAACATGCTACTATGCCACCCTTACTATGCTAGATTTGAATTACTGGATATTTTAATGATTAGTTTGGATCTCATTTTTGTTCACTTTGACATCATAGAAGTTGTCACAAGTTCATATGACAACCTTATGCCTATGTTAATCTATGTTATGCCAAATCATATTAATTGATCACTTATGTTAAATTCCTATTTGCTTTCCTTTTCATCGCTTATGGCTAGGCTAATTATTTAGCCTATGCATGCCGACAATTTTATAAGGACGTTAGTTAGAAATAGGGGGAAAAGTAAATATTAGCATAATTAGGAAATAAACATTTTTGGACTAGTAATTCAAATTTTTGATAGAATGGGAAATAACACCCAAGAAGGTAAGATTAATTAATTGGTAAATTAGTTAATAAATAGAATGTTTAGTAATTACAATTAGAAATTATAATGGTACTTATGACACGAGGTTAGGTTACATTAGTGGTGGAAGTCTGCCCGGACCCGACTGACATATCCAGCAGCCACTAATGTTGAACCTAATGTGGGAGGTCTAAGTATGTAAATACGAATCGGACTAAGACACGAGGTTAGGCCTAACAGTGGAATAAGACTGTCCGGACCCAACCGACATATCCAGCATCAACATGTTGTAAGCCTAATGTGGGAGGTCTAGCCCATTATAACCATAAATGGACATGGTAATGAATTGGACTACTTGACCTAAGTTAATCCATAGGGATTGTATGAACTTAAATTTAAGTTGGGGGGTTAAATAAACTTGGCTGAATAAAAGGGGAGGGTTAAGTAAATCTTGGGTCGGTAGGTAATATTAGTATATATAGGCCCACAAAACTTAACTGTTAAATAAACATGCTTGAATCAGTGGGAGGGTTAAGTAAATCTTAGGTAGGTGGGTAATATTAGTATGTATAGGCCCACAAACTTAACCTGATAAGGTTATGTAATTAAAGATACCTTTAGGTAAACATAACCAGTTGAAAACCAAGTACTGAGGATGCAATACAAAGGGGAGAGCTTGCATCATCTTGTGTGGGACCCATTTCAGTCAGTATCTCTTAAATAGGTATCAAACGGGTACTCCGAACTAGGTCGGAGTGGGGCACGCTTACTGAACTGATTGTAAGAGATCCAAACGTGGAGGCGGTGTAGACCGCGCGTTCCAATGGGGACATGTGCGTGCATGACTCCGCCGGCTGGGGAAGATAAGACGCTGTGACATCATTGGATATGGTTGTGCACATCCAGAAAATAAAGGATTCCCACTTTAGGGAGTGATACACCCTACTATGGGGCCAGCACCGGGTATCTACGGAATAGGAAGCCGATCGATTGGGGTTAGTAAATAGCGTACATCTAGTCCTGTCTGTTTCTGTGGGGTACCTTGTTTCTGTCTGGGCTAACACCCGTTATTTCTGTTTAGGTACCAGTTCTGTTTGGGTTAAAACCCATTACTAGATTACACCTAAAACTACCATTATGTTTCTGTTGGGACCATCCTGTTTTTTTTAAGCAATTAGGGAGTATGTAATCCTATTACATACCTGTTATACTAGTATTGCTGCAGAGCAAGGAAAGTATTAAGAAGCGCTATCTATCCTATCCAGTTGTCCTGTTTACCTTGTCATACCTGCCATTTATGTAGTGATCTCTCTTATCTACTTTATGCCTATCATGATTACTTTTATTTATTTACTGGCTAAAAGTAACTAGACTCGCCAGACTTTATGTCTGACCCTTTTTGTTTTTCCATCTCTCTTCCGTTCCCCCCCCCCCCAAGGTTCTCAGGGAGGAAACACACAGGCTTGATCGTGATTCTACTTATTTTACTGGAGCTGTTGATATGTATGGATCGAGATCCTTTCCTTGTTGCTATGGCCATATTTCATTCTTAGGGAATTTTCTTTCTTTTATGTAATATGATATTTCTGAAGTACAAGACAGTGGTTTTTATGTTGTAATGGGTTTTTATGTTTTAAACAAATAATTCTTTGGACCACGGTATTTTGATGATGAATAAAGTTGCTTATTTCCGCTGTAAAAAAAATTATATCTGTCTTGTAATATTCTGTGTCTGTTTACCTAAACGCTTCATGAAACTTAATGCATTCCCTTTGTGAGTGACATTAACGGACATGGGGTGTCACAAAAACTGATCGTAACAGTCGAATTGGCTTAAGAAACATATCCCATTATGTCCGGAATGGGGGTATTACGCTAGGGGCGATAGTCGTTGGGTTCGATTTTGTGTTAGTGTTAAAAACGGATATTAACCCTAGCCGCCACTCATCTTCTACGGCTGAAATCGTCGTTTCTTCCTTCCAAATTTTCACACAAACCAGGAATCATTTCAAGAGACTTGTAAAGAGAAAATGGTAGAGATTTTTGTAGGCTTTAATCTTGTATAAGGTTAATCGAATATGGGTTTATAAATTGGGGGAAATTGCAGTGCAAACAGGTGTCGTTCGCACCTGAATTGCGGCGGATGGGCCCCACCGAGATAGCCAGAACTCGGGGTGATGGTGGTGCTAGGAGGGGGCTACTGCGTGGTCCTATTGGATCGTCCTCCAATGATCAGATGAAGGAGCAGCGATGATGGAATATTTGGGAGCACGAGTTCGAAAATTCGACATGAAGAAGAAAGGGTTAAAGGGCCTTGATCATGTAATTAACTTTTTAATTATAACTAGTGAATAAATATATGTAATTAAAAGTTTGTATCTCTATAACTTTTGCAAACGATGTCAGAAATTCGCGAAACCAGTTGCGTTGCAACCGTAAATTCAAACTCTACAACATAGAACAGACCGAGACAGAAACAGCGGCAGATGCAAATTTTGATTAAATTAAACATTGGGTTTAATTTAATTAAAATAATCGTTATTTAACGATTCCGAAACCAATCAAGGTGAGAACTCTTTCTCGTTAATTATTTTACAGTTAAATATATACTAAGTTGCAGACGGGGCTTAGTAGCTCCTGACACCGTTGTCCACAGACCATGGACGACTTGTTCGACTGTATTGTGTTATGGAAATTGATTGTGATTGTGATGTGAAATGGAAAATAAAATATTCATGTATGGAATGAAATATTTGAACAATAAAAATATCATTTTTATTGCATATACAAACTGTATAAAATAGTCACATGTTGAAATAAATATTCATAAACAAATCGGACGATTTGTTTATGTACACCCATTTATCTAATACTTATTGGGACGATATATTTTACAGATTGCCAAACTGCACAAATAAAATCAGTGTTTGTTGATTGAAACCCCACACGGGTATTGGGATAATATTTGACGTACACTAATCTCAATTGTTTAGTTGTATGTCAATCGATAGGTTGACAGACTGTTGTAAATGTTAATTATTTATATTTAATGCTCATGCAGTTGCGTAGTGCACTCTGGCTGATTGTTTATCATTGTTGATATATACATGTGTTGTATGAAATCCATATAAATAAAATTATATGGTAATTGATTGGGTCTAATTCCAATTCAGAAATAAGGAATATTATAAAATAACGAATATTTTAAAATAATATTCAGAAAAGAATCAAAATATGATTTTGATGTCCGGTGTTTGGATGGACATGGGAATATATAAAAATATGAAGCCGGGTTAAGCATATAAACGCTATTTTTAACCCGAATGGGTTTATCGATCGATTTTATTCATTTTAAAAGAACATCGAAAGGAAATGGATATCAAAATCAAGTATTTTGAAAATATGATCATTTTAAAATTAAAATGATATGGAATATTCAAATTTGATTGGAAATTTGAAATGGAATTGAAATCGTTTTAAAATGAATTTAAAATGAATTTATTAAGGAATATTCAAATTTGATTTGAAATTTGAAATGAAATAGAAATCGTTTTAAAATGAATTTAAAACTAATTTATTAAGGAATATTCAAATTTGATTTGAAATTTGAAATGAAGTTGAAATCGTTTTTAAAACGAATTTAAAATTATTTATAAAAAACGTTTTAAATGGAACCGACGAAATGTATATATAATATATATATATATATATATATATATATATATTTTAATGGCCTGAATAGAACGTGTCGCCCCGCGGCAGTTCGCGAATTTTGACCATTGACTTCGAATTGACATTACGGGAGATCCGACCGTCGGATTCTCCTAAAACCAGAACCGTTGGGTTCGTATCGAAAAGAGCTTTCCAATGAATATAAGAGATTTGAGATCTAACGGTTGGATTTGGAATTATGTCCAAATCAAATTTGGAAAAGGTTGGATGAAAAATTCCACGTTTGTAAAGATGAAAATATATTTTTTAAATCAAAATGAACCAGTTATGAACTAGAATTATAATCCAATATTTTTAAATAAATAATTTGGATTCGAAATGGTTTTAGAAATAACCATAATTTCCAATATATGAATTGGAACGAATTTGAATCAAAATTATCTTTGGAATATTTCGATGTTGGATTTCGTTATTATACAGATATTGTTATGGAAATATGAAAGATATATTTATATCGTTATTTCCAATACGATATTTGTTGGCTGCAAAATTTGATATTGAATATAAGCTGATATATTTTCTATTTCAGAGCCTTGTATTTAATATCAAATGGGATTTTGGGTTTGTCGTGAACGATGTCTTAAATAACACTGTTCTTAAACCAAGTTGAGAAGAGAATAAGTATTTTTATTAAGATTTAGTGAAATTTTCCAACAAATTAATATTTAATTGGAATTGAATAAAATAATTAGATTTTGGGTTGTCGTAAATGGTGTTTTCAGTAACACTGTTTTTAAACCTCATTTGAAAAGAATAAATTTTTTAATTAAGATTATTTGAGTTTCCAGTTATAATTGGTAATTGGAATAAAATGGAATGTCAATCGGGTTATCGTGAACGGTGTTTTTAACGACATTCGTTCTTTAACCCGATTAATTATGAAATGTGGTTTGGAATTTATAAATCTTTTTATTAAGACTTAATGGAAATTTTTTAAAGAAAAGTTTTTCAATTTAATAAAACAAATTGGAATGGAATGGAATCCGATTTCGTAATAATCGAAATGAACTTCTGTGGAGGAAGACTGTTACTATATATGGAACTTAAAAGGCTTCGCCGTTATAACATTTATATTATCGGTTGGATATGGAAGTTTATATCGATTATATATATTGGTCTATTTTCTGTGAAGATTCCATAATTAATGGAATGTGATTTTGGGTTTATTGCGAACTGTGTTTTAAATGACATTGGTTCTATAACCCAGTCAAAGGCAGGATTTATTTCCTGAATTGGAAAAATCATTACATAATGATTTTTGGGGATTAAAACTAAGTGGATTTCTAATGAATCTTTAATTAGATTGAAATGTAAATGTGATAATTTAAATTATCAAATTCGGGAAATGATCGAGAATGGAGTACCACCAGTTTTACTCCAGGCGATAGTTAAATCTTTAATTAGATTTGAACGTAAAATGGTAATTAATTTTATTAATAACACCGTGGGTGGTAGATATGGAGTACTACCAGTTTTGGTCCATGGGATGATTAGGTTGGGATTGAGAAATATAATAAATGATTACTTCGGTAAGGTGCGCTAATCCGGCTAGTTTGGATAAACCTTAATTTGGTTTGAATTGATATCCAAAGGAAGATTAAAGAATAAATTTAAAGAATTTATCTTTGATAAAATTAGTGGGAACCTTTCCCCAAAGGACATGAATATTTAAATAAAATAATTTTCATAATTGGAATAAGGCGTATGTTGTGTTTTTATAGCACTTGTTTATTATGTACGCGAGTTATTCGGAAAGACTTGGTTTATTCCATTCTGAATAACTGAATCGGCGATGAGTCGACGATGAAGACGGTGGTTGAAGCCTGGAGGTCTTCACATCGTTTGGACGATTACTGATGTCATGATCGGGCTGTACACCCAAGACGAGGTAATAAGTTGTGATCGTCCAGACGTACTTGGAGATGCAAATGATCAAGGCGTGAATTACCAGTGTGGCATGCTGAGATGCAAATGATCAAGGCTTCTGTTGAAAAGCAGAGTCTTGTGGTTGATGATCAAAGCATGGCTTTAATATAGCATAGCTTTGTGTATAGCGTTAATTCGCGAGCTTCACACCTTGGTGTGAACCAAAAACAGGAGAGGACTGTAGGGAGGACATGCGTTTCTTTCTCACTAGGAGTGGTGTCATGATATGGAGCCCAGACATTTTTACTTATGTGGTTGTTGGATTGCGAGGTTCGTCGGATATATCGGTTACTACGGAGCCGATGGATATTGAGTCGTCTGGCTCATTTATGCCCCATAGGGCGGGGAAACGCATTGTTCAGGAATTACTAATTCTCAAACGTAAGAGAGCACCGACCCTGAAGATCCAAGGTGCAGTTGCGACTATAGCTTGAGACATGGTGGGCTAGATTGTCTCGAATTAGCATAGGATGATCCCTTTGCCTTGGTTCACAGATGGAAATCCAACTTCTAATACGTGACATTTCGGTTTTGATTGTAGAGCCAGTATTGGCGACATGATATATGGTACCCATGCCGTCTATGATTAATACTTTTATATTTGAAGATTGTTTTATATACTATGCACTTATAATAGTATCAAATGATTTGTTTTAAACATACCAAGCATGTTTGGCTATTCTAAGGAAAAACCCTATCCTACGGCTTGCGTTGTGTGATGGGACCTGGGTCTTATAATAGCTTCATTTTTCGAAAAAGCATTACGCTGTTTGTTTTATGCACTGGTATTCTTAGGAGGAAACCCGTTTCCGTGTTATACGGCGTGGTCCCTAGATTTACTTTATTTTTAAAGTAAAGATATAATAACTGTTTTAGTTCTCACACCAGTCACATGACTGACCTGGAGTTTATTGCTTTAACCTAAACTATGGGTGCCCCTATTTTCCACATGGGCAGTTAGTAGTTTTGGTTTTGCAGATTTATATTTGCAGGATCCTGGTTTACAGCTGGAACGATATTCGGAAATCTCTGTATCCATGTATCTCTTTAGTTATGTTATGTATTATTTTTTTCGTTGCTATGTAATGTATTTTAATCTTTGATATTTTCTTGATGTATATTATTTATTCATACTCTGTATATTCTTGTACTCTGATGCAAATTGTTGTAATAAGCAATGAAGTGTTCTTCTATTTGTGTTCTGATTTGTCGTGTTTAAGACAATCCATTCTTTCTCTTATCTTTGGAGACCGGGGAAGTTCGGGTCGTCACAGTTTGGTATCGGGGCTTTGGTTTATAGGGCTCGAGAACAAGGCACATTAGAACCAAACGAAAGAATTTATCAGAGATTGGATTAGTAATACCTAATAAGAATGACTCGCTAGAGATGGGATCAGTAGTATCCTAGAATGAGTTTGAAGAGAGCTATTTTTAAAATAAAAATGAAAATAATTTTGTTTTGAAAATTTAAACTTTATTATACGTATTTGAATATTTTATTTTAAATTGATTTGGAATATCGGGTATATAGGGTTTTAATATACGTCTTATCCACGTGTATACAAAACCTCAAATATATTGGATGGATATGGAGTCACACTCTAGTCGCCCGGGGATAATTCTGGTGATGCCCGGGCATCATCAGTATTTGTGTTCGAGTTTCGAAAAGTGGGATATCTATATATTTCCAATTGACTGGTGTGAGAACCAAAACTAGCTAGAATTTATTGTTTGTGATTTAACAAACAAAATTGGATTTTTGTATATATATAAAGTTATGTGTTTGAAACGATAATCAACTAATTGATTGCTGGTTATGTTGTTTAATAATTAGTTCACTGATTAAATTATTTAAACCCATATGATAATATAAGGTAAATTTAGTCAAATTTGAACTAAATTGAAAATCGTTTGGAAATGCATGCACGTACATATATATGTGTGAATAGGTTATAGCAGGGAAGCTAAGTAGAGGAATAAAATTGTATGCCCGACAAATAGGTACATATTTACTAATTTATTGTGTTTTGGTGACTTTATGAGCCGATTGGCTTTTTCTTTTTCTTTTTGGATGATGAGGGTCCTACGTGGCTAGTTGCGGTTCTAAATGTCTTATCGTACAAAGGAGGTTATGGCGAAAGTTTTCAAAAATTTAGGGTGTTTGCCAAATTTTTGAAGAATTTGAAAATTCTTAGAAACTGAAAAGTTGAAGAATGAAAGCCAAACTGAAAGTTGAGTTGATTAGTTAAACAACTTTCAGCTTCATTCCTTTTCGAGGACGAAAAGATTTTAAGTGGGGAAGATTGTAACAACCCGGAAAATCAGAACCAATTTAAATTTTTTATTTTGGCAATTTTAATGAATTTTGAATATTTAAAATGATTTATTTAAATAATAACGACAAGAAATTTATTTTGAATAGAATTAAAACGTACAAATTTATTTAAATCGAAGTTAGAATATAAATATTCATTTTAATTAGAAAAGGAATTAGAAATGGCGTGGTAGTTTGAAAATTCGATTTCAAATTTCAAATGAATGTACAGGATTCAAAATAAATCGGATTTTAGTGAAACAAGAAATATTTGAATCTTTTTGAAAATATATTTCTAATGGATCTGAAAAATTGAAATTTCATAGCGGGAATAAAAAGTTATGTCCAGTTGAAAATTCATAATAGTCGCTATGGAATTTATATAATATACAACCCTTAAAAATAGCGATTTACAAACGGCCTCCGTTTTCAATGAAACCACTTTTGTTGGATCCAGAGTGTCAAATTATTGCTTGATTCCAATTTTCATAATTTTTGGAATCAATATGTGATCGTGGTAGATTTAAACGCGTTTTCAATTCAGTTTGAATTTAATTGACTGGAAAATGATTGTTTTTTAAATAGTCTCCAAATTTGACGAAATTAGTTTTGTTAGGACCGTATCGTCAAAACATAGTTAGATTTATTTTTGGGGAATTTTTGGAGTCAATATGTGGCCCCGGTAAATTAAAATGTGCGTTCAAATTCAATATATATAGATTTATATTTTAATTTTGATGAAAACTTATCATAACAGTCAAATTGGCTTACGAAACATATACCATTACGTCCGAAATGGGGGTATTACACTAGGGGCGATAGTCGTTGGGTTCGATTTGGTGTTAATGGCAAAAATGGGTATTATTGGAATTTAAAATAATAAAAAAATAAAATAATTTTTCTATAACCTCCCTCCCCCCACGGAATTTTCTGAAACCCTAGCCGCCACTCATCTTCTACAGATGAAATCGTCGTTTCTTCCTTCTAAATTTTCGCACAAACCAGGAATCATTTCAAGAGACTTGTAAAGAGAAAATAGTAGAGATTTTTTTGGGCTTTAATCTCGCACAAGGTTGATCGAATATGGTTTATAAATTGGGGGAAATCACGGTGCAAACAGGTGCCGTTCGCACCTGAATTACGACGGTTGGGCCCCACCGAGATGGCTATAACTCGAGGTGATGGTGGCGCTAGGAGGGGGCTGCGGCGTGGTCCTGTTGTATCGTCCTCCGGTGATCGGATGAAGGAGCAGCGACAATGGAATATTTGGGAGCATGGGCTCGAACCATCGACAGGAAGAAGAAAGGGTTAAGGGGCCTTAATCATGTAATTAACTTTTTAATTATAACTTGTGAATAAATACATGTAATTAAAAGTTTGTATCTCTATAACTTTTGCAAACGATGTCAGAAATTCGCGAAACTAGTTGCGTTGCAACCGTAAATTCGAACTCAACAACACAGAACAGACAGGGACAGAAACAGAGGCATATGCAAATTTTGATTAAATTAAACATCAGGTTTAATTTAATTAAAATAATCGTTATTTAACGATTCTGAAACCAGTCAAGGTGAGAACTCTTTCTCACTAGTTATTTTACAGTTAAATATATACTAGGTAGCAGATGGGGCTTAGTAGCTCCTGACACCATCGTCCACAGACCATGGACAACTTGTTTGATTGTATTGTGTTATGGAAATTGATAGTGATTGTGATGTGAAATGGAAAATAAAATATTCATGTGTTAAATAAAATATTCATGTATGGAATAAAATATTTGAACAATAAGTATGTACGAACTGTATAAAATAGTCATATGTTGAAATAAATATTCATAAACAAATCGGACGATTTGTTTATGTACACCCATTTATCTGATACTGATTGGGACGATGTATTTTACAGATCGCTCAACTGCACAAATAAAATCTTTGTTTGTTAATTGAAACCCCACACGGGTATTGGCATGATATTTGATGTACACTAATCCCAACTGTTTAGTTGTATGTCAATCGATGGGTTGATAGACTATTGTAAGCTTTAATTATTTATATTTAATGCTCATGCAGTTGTGTAGTGCACTCTAGCTGATGGTTGATTGTTTATCATTATTGATATATACATGTGTTGTGTGAAATCCATGTAAATAAAATTATATGGTAATTGGTTGGGTCTGATTCCAATTCAGAAATAAGGAATATTTTGAAATAACAAATATTTTAAAAGAATGAATATTCTAGAATAATATTCAGAAAAGAATCAAAATATTATTTTGATGTCCGATTTTGGATGGACACGGGAATATATAAAAATATGAAGCCGGGTTAAGTATAGAAACGCTATTTTTAACCCGAACGGGTTTATCAATCGATTTTATTCATTTTAAAAGAACATCGAAAGGAAATGGATTTCAAAATCAAATATTTTGAAAATATGATCATTTTAAAATTAAAATGATATGGAATATTCAAATTTGATTGGAAACTTGAAATGAAATTGAAATCGTTTTAAAATGAATTTAAAACGAATTTATTAAGGAATATTCAAATTTGATTTGAAATTTGAAATGAAATTAAAATCATTTTAAAATGAATTTAAAACGAATTTATTAAGGAATATTCAAATTTGATTTGAAATTTGAAATGAAGTTGAAATCATTTTTAAAACGTATTTAAAACGATTTATAAAATACGTTTTAATTGGAAATCGACGAAATATATAGAATATATATATTATATATATTTAATGGCCTGAATAGAACGCGTCGCGCCGCGGCAGTTCGCGAATTTCGACCATTAACTTCGAATTAACATTATGGGAGATCCGACAGTCGGATTCTCCTAAAACCGGAACCACTGGGTTTATATCGAAAAGAGCTTTTCAACGAATATAAGAGATTTGAGATCTAGCGGTTGAATTTGGAATTATGTCCAAATCAAATTTGGAAAAGGTCGCTGTAAGTGTAGTTCGATGACCGTTTATGGAAATCGATTGTACGGGCCTTTATAAAGTTGTTAAATATATCAATAATTGTGTAATATCATAATAAATAATTTGGAAAAAATTTGGATGAAAAATTCCTCGTTTGTAAATGATCAAATGATCAAGGCTTCTATTGAAAAGCAGAGTCTTGTGGTTGATGATCAAAGCACGGATTTAATATAGCATAGCTTTGTGTATGGCATTAATTCGCGATCCTCACACCCCGATGTGAACCAGAAACGGGAGAGGACTGCAGGGAGGACATGCATTTCTTTCTAGCTAGGAGTGGTGTCATGGTATGGAGCCCAGACATTTTTACTTATGTGGTTGTTGGATTGCGAGGCGCCTCGGATATATCGGTTACTACGGAGCCGATGGATATTGAGTCATCTGGCTCATTTACGCCCCATAGGGTGAGGAAACACATTGTTCAGGAATTACTAATCCTCAAACATAAGAGAGGACCGACCCTGAAGATCCAAGGTGCAGTTGCGACTATATCCTGAGACATGGTAGGCTAGATTGTTTTGAATTAGCACAGGATGATCCCTTTGCCTTGGTTCACAGATGGAAATCCAACTTACAATACTTGACGTTTCGATTTTGATTGTAAAGCATAGTATTGGCGATGTGATATATGGTACCCATGCCATCTATGATTGATACTTTTATATTTGAAGTTTGTTTTATACACTATGCTCTTATAATAGTATCAAATGAATTGTTTTAAACGTACCAAGCATGTTTGGCTATTATAAGGGAAAACCCTATCCTCCGGCTTGTGTTTCATTGTGTGATGGGACCTGGGTCTTATAATAGCTTCATTTTTCCAAAAAGCATTGTGTTGTTTGTTTTATGCACTGGTATTCTTGGGAGGAAACCCATTTCCGTGTTATACGGCGTGGTCCCTTGATTTACTTTATTTTTAAAGTAAAGATATAATAACTGTTTTAGTTCCCACACCAGTCACATGACTGACCTGGAGTTTATTATTTTAACCTAAACTCTGGGTGCCCCAATTTTCCACACAGGCAGCTAGTAGTTTTGGTTTTGCAGATTTATATTCACAGGATCCTGGTTTACAGCTGGAACGATATTCGGAAAGCTCTGTATCCGTGTGTCTCTTTCAGTTGTGTTATGTATTATTTTTCCGCTGCTATGTAATGTATTTAAATCTCTGATATTTTCCTGATGTATATTATTTATTCATACTCTGTATATTCTTGTACTCTGATGCAAATTGTTGTAATAAGCAATGAAGTGTTCTTCTGTTTGTGTTCTGATTTGTCGTGTTCTAAGACAATCCGTTCTTTCTCTTCTCTTCGGAGACCGGGGAAGTTCGGGTCGTCATAGTACTCACTGGCACTAGCTAGCGAGAAGATGATTTTGAAGAGAATTGGAAATAGACCGTGGGCCTCGCTGGGTTTAATTTTGTTTGTGTATTTGTATTTTAATTTTTTATATTTGTATTCATGTATGAGTATAATCACCTCATGTATTGTTAATATGTGGAACTTATATGTACTTTTTTCCCTTGTAAGGTACCTAGTAGGGGGTTACAAGGTTTTTACGAGGCATATGCGAAAAGCATATGATTGGTATTTAATAAAAGCGTACCAATTTTCATATATATATATATATATATATATATATATATTGTAACGAACCAGGGAATTTCGACGTCCGAATTTCAACAGCAATACAAAAACCCGTATTACTTGCCAGAACTCAAGCATTGAAAACACCAGATAGGTAATAGAAAGAAATTGGAGTGTGTGACAAGAGAGAAAGAAATATTAGAATAGAAGAAAAATAAGAAGAAGAATAAAAACACAACAACATCAGAGTCTCACATCGAAGTGGAACAAAATATAATATGGAAATAAAACTTTATTGAGAGCTTTGAAATAAAACTTACAATCATCAGAGTACATCATTACATCTGGACAGTTATAATAATCTTTTCTCATATACAACACACATCGGAATAAATACTAAATATCATATGTCTGAACACCTTCAGCTTGTCTCTGGACTTCACAACACCCAACAACCTGAACCTGTTAAACTTTGTCTAACCCGAGCATTGCAAATGCCGGATCAGTCTGGTGAACCAGAGTGAGAAAACTCGCTAAGTTTATAGGTATCGTCCAACTTGATTTTAGAGTCAAAACATTTCTTTTCAAAAAATAGGATAATCGTAAGACAAGTCCACACATAAACACGGATGATTTTTACCTTTCGATAACCCAACACATTTTTGAAATCATATATTTTTCACATATTAAAATAGTGTATAAATCAAATAAATAACCATCTACAAGAATGCTTGCATCTCATGCTCTACATATATAGTATATAATCAAAAACTGAGGGATCTTATTAGAGAATGGATTTCGAATATGACAAGGTATGGAACCACCTTCCGATAATGTATATCTAGATAGGAATACACCGGTTCAACAAGAACATCTTGCAACCCGGCCACATATGACCGACCACTCATTTAGCTTGAGTGTATCGAATGTATGTCACCAACGGTTGGGAGCTACCCACTGTTTCCCGTAAAGAGACAATATCGAAATAGATTAAAAAAGGAAATGAATTTTCTTTAGATAGGTGATAATACACCCTAATTGGGAGTGACCCACTTAGCCATGTTGCCTGCCTGATTTTGTCATTTCCCGGTTGAAGAGGCTTGAGGTTAACATTACCTCTATAACATCACATCACCATTTACTTTGAATGCCACATTGTCAGATTCATCAAATCACTATTTGGCGTCCACAAATATACTCCGGGTGTTTATGCTAAAAGAAGTTTCCTTCTCTGCCACCATACTTGGTATATTTGTAAAAATTATAGTACATGAATCTTAAGAAATACTCTGCCAGACATTCGTTCATACAAGTCATCCAGGTTTAGGATGAATCGAAGGTACCCTCCAACCACATCCTAGGCATCAACCTATAGATCAGTAGCGAGTAGTCCTTGCAAATCCATAGATTTTAACCACAACGGAACCCCGATATATCTCCGCGTCGACTCAGAGATTTTAAGTGGTTCTTCCATTTTATGAAGATCTACGGTCTTCAAATGCTCCATCTCGATCGTCATCTAATGTCTTCCATATTTACGTATTTTCTGGTCAGAATGGTATTTGAACATAAATTCGATCCTTCTCTTTCCGTACCAACAATCATATAGGCCAGATTTGATAGTTGGTTATTTAACTATCAAATAAACAACCATTCAATCATAAAAATAAAATAGAGTTTACTAGTTTAATGCTCAACATCACTTGGCTTCTTTAATTAAAATAATTAACGAAAGGTTAATTTAGATATTCTAATATTTGGAAAACAACAACATTTCACTTCTTATTTTACTATACTAATATTCGCAAAACCACTTCATTTCAATATTTAGAAAAATATTACAATACATCCAATATTCCACTTAATTATCATTTGCACAACATTATTCATTATCTAAACCGGGAAATCAATTTAACTTATTATTCGTAAAATATTTGTTTACCTAATCTCTTTTATTTCATCACTTGAAAACAATAACTAATACCATCCCTTTAGAATAAACCCATTCTAAAATTCATTTCTTTATTTGTTTTTTATCTCGAAAACATCGTTATATTTTCAAAAACCTCTTTTTATTTTCGTTACCCTGAAAATCTCATTATATACTCTCAATTCTTTTGTAGTTGGAAACATTCATATTTCTTATTCACACATTTCTATACTTCAACATTCATTAGTCCCTGATCGTAAATTAGTAAGAGAATTACTCTCTATGTATCAACCCCGAAGGCCGAAATCAACATCAGATTAACACTCAAAAAATCACACAACTCAACCACTCTAGTTAGGTTCCAATTCTTTAATTTCTATCTTAACTCTTCATCAACCCATATTTTTCACTTTTAATACATTCAACCATTTTCCACTTTGCAAAACTTGTTTCAATTCCATCCATTTCGCTTAATTTCATTATTAAGTATCGCCAATTCAAAATCAACACATTGTCTTCTCATTTCTTTTCATAAAACTCGTTTATACAATTCTGGGTTAATATAAAACCCTTTTATCTCGTTTCTTTTTACTTAATTCAAATGTTAAGTAAACATTTATTTTAAGCTATCGTGTTCGCTTAAAATTCCTTTTATAACTTCATCCATGAAAACTTGATTTTAACATAAAATCTGATCATAAACTCTTTTCACAATTTAACTACAATTCATTACAAACTGGATCACTTACTTAAATAATTTTCATTTAAAAATAATCTCTTTAAAAAAAATTTACGTCAACATTAACTATTGTAAAATTTAGTTAACTTCTTTATTAACTGAAATAAATAATAAATTTCCTTTTAAAGTCTTATAAAAATTAAAATAATTATTCATTGAACTATTCCATTTGATTAATTAAAAGTCAATTAATCAAATAAGCAATTCCAATTAAATTATTTGGCTTAGTCAATACAAACCATGATTATCTCGTTAATCAATTCTAATTAGTCATTCCTTTAAATTAATTAATAGTATAATTAATTTAAATAATTCCATTTAATTGCCTCTTAGAAACAATTAATTTAATTCTTCTCATTATCCTATAATCTTATATTAACATAAGAATTTGTCATATATAATCACTTAATAATTACTTATAAAATTAAATAATAAGTAATAAATATCTATTTCCATTTAACAACTTTCATCCAAATTAATAGATTTCAAAAATCTATCTTTAGTTATAAAATTTATTTTATAACTTTATTTCTATCGATTTACTTGACGGTAAATCAACATTTATAAAATGATTGATTTTTAAGCCATCTACTGCTAATTACTCAACCAATATTACCCATTAATTAATATCATAACAAACATTGAATTACGATTCAACAACCAATAAACACATCAATAATCAAATAAGGTTGGTCAAACAATTCATATAACTGTAATGTGAAAATAAACAATACATCTGAGGAATCCAGTGGATCCCTCCAACCTGTTTTTCCCTGCATCCAAATAGGTTACCCCAAATAATATCATTCAATTTAAATAAACTGAGATAATATTCAACAATCAATCAATAACAGCAATTCAAGCATCCATATTTCAATTTTATACGCTTATATTATTATAAACGTAACCAACAAAGTAAGTTACCTAGTTTGGAAATAATCGTGAAAATAACAATTAGACTTCATAAATCAATCAATTCATCCAATATATAAATAAATAATCAGCATACAACAAAAAATTATCAATTGTAGCACACATATTAAATACCGACTTGTATAAAATATACGTGGGTAAAAACTTAGTGAGTTATACTCAGTTTGGTTTATTTCTGAAGCAGTTAGGTTTAGTTAAATTAAACCAATGTTTAATTTAACTAAATCTTATGCTGCTTCGAAATCTGTCCAAACTAGTTCCATAATATGGTGCTCGTCGATACGATCCCGACAAATTTTGTTTCGTTGAATTCTGTTTATCCAATGAAAAGTTATACACATTTTAGTATATGATTATTAATTAATAATTAACTATTCTTAATTCCACACTAATTATATTTTATTATAAACTAAAAGGCTAATGAATTACGTTTCGTTAAAACATAGGTCTGATGTACCCTTTGTCGTTTGAAATGCACATTAGCTCTGCTTCTCTTTGTTTTGCATGGTAAAACCACGTTTCTTCGACCTAAAATTAAAATGGGTCAATTAATCAACTAAACATTCTTAATTGGAAACATTTAGCAACTGTTAAAATATTTATTAATGAAAGAAATAATCGGGCCTAATTTTTTTCTAATACCTTACTGCCACCTTTTAAATCTGCCCGACAAATTCCCTTTTTTACTTTTTCAATTCTTTTCTCTTATAGCCGAGTTGGTTTCGAAAATAACCAGGCCTAATATAATATTGTTTCTTCCCCCTTCCATCACGTTATTCCCAATCATATTTCTTCACTGGCTACTCCAACCCTTATTTTCCCAGTACACAGAGTTGCGTCACGTTTTGCTCCTCCGTTCCAAAATCATCCCGATACCCCTTTAAACCCACGCTCTTTGCACGCTAATTCATCACCTGGCCAACGATCGGAGCCTCCGATCCACGTACCTTCGCATCAGTGACCTCCATCTAAGGTTTCAGGTCGTTCGACGCTGTTGCTTGCCCTCTAGAACTCGTGAACTGCCATGAAGTTCAGCTCAAATTATGATCACTAGAGTTTCCCAAATTAAAACACAATCGGTCGTATTGCATTACTCGAAGAGACGAACATCTTTGCTTTTGGGAAGATGTTTATTTAATGAGTGGATTTGTAGAAGAAAAGGGAGGAAGGATCGAGTTCTCTGGTTCGTTCGTTTCATTAAAGAAGGTGGTGACTACTATAACATTAACAAGAGGAAATGTGTATTTAGGGTATATATATATATATGGTTTTTGTTATATTATTAATTTATTAAACGAAACTTAGAGCTGAATTGTCGTGTAAAAACCACCACATACGATCTCCAATCGAGATGAAACTTGTAATCTTAGCATAAAACAATATTTCGGACATGATGGAACAAGTTTCGTCAAATTCCGAGATTGTTTTAAAAATCCTTTTATAATTCACAAGAGAATAAACAAGCATTTAAATTGCCTACGATCACAAAATAAATCCAAATAACTTGAAACTTGAACTACTACAATAACTAACCATTACAGATTTAATAAAATTAATTTCGTTGAAAACGAAAATTGTTCGAAAAGCGGTTATGATATTTTACACGTAAAACAACGCTATTTTAGACACGAAAATACCCCGTCTCCAAAAATAACAAACTATATAACTATCCCAACTCTAAACATCAATAAGAATTCAATGGAATTCGTTTCACGTCTTGATTCGATCATTATCTTGAGTTAGCAATAGATTCCCTTCATATCGAATTAAATTTATTTAATTAATCGTTATAATTTATAAAAGATTTCGTAGTGACTATTTGAAAATTTGATTTTGACATAACTCATAATCTATAACATGAAATCTCCATTTTTCGCTTTCATTAGAAAATTATAATCAAATTGATTCAGACAATTCTTGATTCACAGAATTCCAACTTAAAATGGATTTCGTATATTCAATTGAAGTTTAAAACGTTATATTATGAACTACCACGACGTTACAAGCTCGTTTTATAATTTAAATGTAAATTTAACGTTCAAACGTCATTATATAAATGAATTCTATGTTATAAATCCATTTAAAATTCCAAATCGATATTTAATATAATAAAATAAATTAAATATCTGACTACCGAAAATACGGGATGTTGTGTGTGTATATATATATATATATATGTATAAATGACTTTAGGATAAGTTGATCACTGTGCAGATCAAGAGATGGTAGAATACTGGTAGTTTGAGTTTAAATGTTTGAAAAATTAGGTTTCGGCGTTATTTAATGCACTTGTTCTTTCCCACCGAGCTCAGTTTCATATCTGCTTTGATGAATTATTCGGATGTCATTTAATATGGGATGGAGAGTTGTCACGCACGTCATGGTTTCTTCCTTCCAAGCTCCTTCTATTTGTTCCTGGTGAACTAATGTTTGGATCTAGAGTAATTTGCGTGAATATACTGGCAATTACTTTGGATTTGGCATGTTTTGAAGTTGCATGGCAGTTTCAACTACCACGTGGATGCCTGGATAAAAGACTACTACACTTATTCAATGTGTTTCCTCTTTAGGCAGTTGCCAATTTAGATTTTATTTCATGTCAGTTGTATGGGTTGCTAATGGGTTATATCTTCGAGGCTTTGACGGTATATGAGAGCAAAATGTGGTGTATTTGTGTATATATGATGTAAATATGTACTTGTGTGTATTTTTTTCGTGTGTAACATAAGAACCTAGTTTCAATATATACACATATATATTTATTTATTTTTGAAAATTATATATATATATATATATATACACACACGCACACACACATACGCATATACATACACACACGTTCTATAACATAACCACCATATTGCCTAGGAGCAGACGATTCGACATAATGTGCTTCTATTTCCTATTCCAGCAATTTTTGTTGTAAAAACCATTGTTGATTGGCACTGTCAATATCCGAAGAAGACGTGAGTCACAAAAATGAAGATAATTGAAATCAGGGCCGGCCCGATGGGTTTGGTTGCCCCAGCCGAACAATACTGCAAGAAGGTTAAAAAAAATTGTGTTGCCCCAGTGTTGGGGAAGACTGGGGGAAAAAACGCACAAACTGCTCTTGCAGAGGATTGAACCTTGAATCTCAAAGAAGCAAGCCGCACATATTACCACCTGGACAAGTCTCTCTCAATATACATGTGATATATATAGACATATATATAGCGATATTCGTAAAATGTGCCCCTTCCTCCTCCACCACCAGCTGCTGCCCTAGGCGGTCGGCTCGCCCGCCTACCCCTAGGGCCGGGCCTGATTGAAATAGTAAAGTTATTAATAGAATGTGAAGCCGCTGCTATATAATGACATATCCCTTTGTATGAGGAGAAAAATAATAACTGAAGTTTGTTGTCAAATCAAAAACTCGGGTTACTAATCCCCTGCTATATAATGATATGTCCCCTTGTATGAAGAGAAAAATAATAACTGAAATTTGTTGTCAAATCAAAAACACTTATTGTGTCATGTCAAATTAATTTTTTTTGGAGTGTGTAGTCATTTCAAAAAGTGGAGTTGCCTTAGAAGAGTATGAGTTTGTTGACATTGTTTTCAGCAGTATCAATAAAACACCAACTCCTATTGGTGGAAATCAGGGGACTATCCCCCTAATTTCCACCAATCAGCGGCTGGAGTTATGTTCACACTGCTGACAGTGTGAACAAACTCATACACCTTCATGTGAAGCGAAATAGTAGTAAATGGAATCCTACGTCACCGATCCGTGGTTAAGAAGCATTATCCGTTAGATAAGCCACATGACGATCCCCCGACGCTTGAAAAAAGACACGTTTGTGTAGTCAAACACTTTTACATATATAAGTACATGCTTCCATTTAATTCTTCACCGTAATCCCCTCTTTTTTTCACTTCTACCAACATCTTCTTCACGTTCGTCTACTCCTGATAAAAATGTCGTCATGGTCTTCTTCTATTAACTCTGATGCAACTCACTAAAAGTACACACATTGATGAGGAATGGCTCATCAATTATCAAGAGCAAAACTAAGAGGATATCTACCATGATTTCTCATATCTTAACCAATTATGATTTAAGATTTCAGGAGGCTGTTCAAACTACTTAAGAACAAGATGTTGTTCAACCTTTGTATAAATAGTATGTTGTTCAACCTCCACATGAAAAAGAGATAGACCAGGTTCCAGTTGTTCAATTTCCGTACGAATGACCAGGTTCTAGTTGTTCAATCTCCTTGTAAAAATGTAGTTGATTCGTACTTAGTTTGTCACCACTGTGGGGAGGCGGCTGAAGTTGTGATACACGAGAACGGAAAAAAAATATAGATTATAGAATTCAACTATAGCCATTCTGGCAAGACGGTTGCGATTATGTGAAACAGATGGATGACAATTTATGTTCAATGGGAATAACATATGCAAACGTGTTGAAACAAGAAATAAAATGCCTTAAAATCATAGCGTAACTAGTAGTTCATTTATGTTGTTGTCTCTCATTAATGTTTGTTATTTTATAAGTTTTTATCGGTGTAAGTTCGCCAGTAAAGTTCGTTATTGTATATGTAATATTTTAAAGGCATATTAATAAGAACTGATTTATGTTTTCAAAATTAAGCCTGTCATATGTACTTTTGATTACCTACTTTAAGTTCAATAAAGTTCAAGTGTACTTTCTACGCAAAGCATATGAAGAAGTAAAATCAGTCTAATACTCTAATACGTTTGTGCTGGTTTTTATTATACAAAAAATACACTAAAGAACAAAAAATAGGATAAAAATAATATGTTTGGGCATCTACCCAGCATATGCTCAAAACAGATGCCTATGTTTATCAACTTAGGTGTCGTTCGCAGTGAAAACATACTACATTAACTTTGGGTTGGTGGCCGACGCGTCGAACGCATGAGCATGAAATTCCACGTTCACCAACGGCATTGGTGAACGTTGACCTCCCAATGGATCCTTTTATCGCCCCTTATAACTCATCTCTACTTCCTCTACTTCTCATCTATCATCATCTTCTTCTTCTTCCAAAAAAATGTCTACCTTCGATTTCGGCGATTTGCTTGATCCCCAGGGGATATTATTATGCCAAAATTCATGGAGGAATCATATGACCTGAATTAATACTTCAGAGTGTACCAGTTTAGCATGGATCAACGAAATTTTGAACGAGCATCAACAACGTTGTCAAAATAATTTTAATATGAAAAGACTTTGCTTTTACTCGTTATGTGACAAACTACAACAACATGGTCTCTCTTCAACGACAGAAATTTGTGTTAGCGAAATGGTTGGTATTTTCGTTTATATAAGGGTTACTGGGCACTCAAATAGATAATTTAACGAAAGATTTCAAAGAGCAGGTGATCGTTGCTTTCCTAAGAACTAGAAAAGCGCGAATTTTAAAATAAATACTGCAAGCGCACAGATCATGTAGTATGCAGGTGGAACACAAGGAGGTAAATCAAATCAAATTATTTATATAGTTTCTTGGGTGAGTTAGACAAAATTTAGGGGTTGGGTTGAAAAACAATAAAGATTGAAACTGCGATTTGATTCAGAACAAGTCTAATTGAACCGACGATCAAATCACAATTATCAATTGCAAATAGAACTATTATTGAATTGAATACAGATCTGAATCTAATCAAATCTATATTTAATCCAATATTACCTAGGAAAGAAAAAAAACAGAAATTAAAATTGCAGAATAAAATAACAAACAGAGAATAAAATAAGGACTACCGCTGAATCTAATCAGTCGGTTAATCACTAATGAACATTTAAATTGCAAAGACAACTTGTGCTCTACCAAATCTAATTGTATAGATGGAACAAGTTGCTTATAAATAAAAAAATGCAGATAAAAAAAGAACTTTATTAATGCAGAAAAAGAAGTACAGAATGATGGACATTTGTTACAATGGGTATACATGTGCTTTTATAGGTGAATTGGAAACCCTAATCATCCAATGGGCCTTCTCATCAAAAATTGTGGTCCAATAGCATATCTCAAAAGATATTTTCCACCAATCTCCTTCCAAAGTGACTAATGTGAACATAAACAGCCTCCAATGACATCTTTAGAGATCTTTTCTACCAATCTTCTTCTAATATGAACACATCTAGCCTCCAATGAAAGCTTTTATGCAGTTCTTCAAGTAAATGGCATCTATTCTTCACTTTTAAAGTCTGAATGAGGTCTAGACAACATATCTATAAAAATAACACCCAGCGTAATAATTATTTATATACAAAAGATAAGATATAGGCGCATAAAATAAATACATTTCTATGTTAATCAAATACCCCCACACTTATCTTTTACTCGTCGTCAAGTAAAAAAAATGAAAAAAACTAAACTAGATAAATCACACTTTCGTAGAAAACACGATTGCATTGAGCGTATGCAACAAGCTGTTAAACCTCTAGTTGTCCCTAGTAGGATGAGTGGTGTCTCGTGAGGTTTTTCAGTGGATGCTACCCACAAAATCCAAATGCAGTATGTTATGATTCTAATGCAAATACACGAATGTAATGGACATATGCAAATATAAACGAAAAACAAGAGTTATTTCAGGAAAGTGGTACAACAAATTACGTTAACAATTTCTAATCAGTTGATTTTATTTTTGGTACCTCAACTTGTCACAAATTTTCAACATAAATCAAGTTTTCAATGTTAAATTCTAGTTTGGCCAGTTGGTTCGGTCGATAACATAGTGCAACCATGAAATAAATTCTTAGTTTTCTTGTCACAGTCCGTGAAGTGGTATTCTAATTTTCTTGTGTAGGGCTAGTCAAAACAATAAGATCAAGAAATGTTTGGGCATCATCGCTTATTCTCTATCTCTATAAATGTTAAATTTTATGATTAATTACATACACCTAACTTAAAAGACCAAGGTATACCACTCATACACTGCCTTGCGGACTGAGGAGAGTTGGGATAGAGCTTGGCGGATTGTGCAGACCGACGCTGACTTTATCAACAACATGTCGGTAATCCTTAGGTGTCCAATCTCATTAAATGAGACCAAGATATTCCGACGCTGACTTTGTCAACAACATGTCAGATAGAGCTTGGCAGGTTTGCACACGAACGCTAGATATATAAGCAATGTTGGATACCCTTGGATTACTATTATTATTATATTGAAAATATAAGAACAAGAGAGAGTTACGCAAATTCAACTTAACACAACTTAGTTTTAAAATTTTGAAAAGCCAATATAAGTATTTTAAGTCCTCCACTCATTAAACAAAGACTACAATTTAGAATAAACTTCATGGCCATCACCTAAGAATCTCCCTATGTACCAGTTACACTATTATCCCTCAACATTCAACTTTTCATTATATTTCTTATTCGATCCTAGTTGAGAGAAAAAAAATACTATCAATTGATTAACGATCGTTAACTTATTTTGTTGTATCAATCTAAAATGAGTCGTATTTCAAAATAAAATGGTATGTTACTATGACCTAAAATGCACGATGGTCCTATCTAAATGCATGAAATTGGAATAGAAAAAAAAGGATGCAATGCAGACTCCCCCCACACTTGGACAAAACAGTATCCACACCGTAAACACCTTTCCTAAATGTGAAAGATAGAACCCAAAGATGGATTAAGTGTAAAATGATTTGTAAAATAAAATGCAATTTAGCAACTATATGCGTGTGCAAATCAAATGCAGAATGAAATCTACGACGATGATGAATGTTTGGCAAAGAATGATGTTTCCTTTTCCCCCCACCCTTGCCTTTATCAAAAATGATGTATGACGATTTTGTATTTGATTTTTTAGGTACAAAAGGCATGTCAATAAAGTCTAAAATCAAAATCTTCCCTATGAAAAGTTTATTGTGACAATGATTTGTTTCATTCAGTAGAAGATTATCAAAACCCCTTAAATTTGACTGTTTAACCACAATTTCTTTTGACGATATGGAAGTATGATTATCTTTGAGACGTTCCATATATTCATTCTCATTATTTAAAAGTTTAAGCTCATCTTCGAATAATTCTTCAAAAGACATAGTGGACACGTCTACTGAGGAAAGTGACATTTTCTGAGGAGATAAATCAGACGTGGCATCTAAAACTGTTTCTATTATGTCAACTTCTCCTATTTTGATCTCTTTGGGTTGATGGAAAATATTAAATTCAATGGTTAAGTTCCCAAACGATAGTCGAAGTTGGCCGCTCCTAGCATTCGAGGTGGCTAAGAAGGGACGACCCAAAATCAATGGAATTTGATTATTAGGATTCGAAACAGGCTTAGTCTCTAGGATTATGAAATCCACGGGGAAATAGAATTGTTCAATTTGAATCAAAACATCTTCAACTACGCCCAATGGTTTTTTTGTAGATCGATCGGCCATTTGAATTGTGATGTTTGTAGGTTTCAATTCCCCTAGTCCAAGTTGTCGATAAACAGTGTACGGAAGAAGATTGACACTTGCACCAAGATCAAGTAGGGCATGACTGATGTGAGTATTTCCTATTTTGCAACATATTGTGGGGCAACCAGGGTCCTTATACTTGATGGGCGACGGATTTGAGAAAACAGAGCTAGTGTTCGCAGTCAAGAAGGCAATTTTAGGAACGTTAGTGGCTCGTTTTCGGGTGCATAGCTCTTTCAAACACTTGGCGTATTGAAGAATTTGTTCGATGGTGTCTAAGAGTGGAATATTGACACGAACTTGTTTGAAGATTTCAATATTTTTTTCGTAATTCGCATCCTTCTTCTTATTGTTAAGTCTATGAGGATAAGGAGCTATTGGTTTATAGACTCTTTAAGAATTTTGATCGTTCGAAGAAGACGGTGTCGATGTGGAAAGTGAAGGAGGTACAGGAATAGAAGGTGAGATGGTAGGATTGCCAACATTAGAAGAGGAGATATTATCGGGCTTGCCGACATTAGAAGAAGAGATGTTGGGATTACCAACATTCTAAGAAGATAGGGGTTCAGAAGGTTCCAAGGAGTTGGCATTGGTTGCCATCGGGTGAGACTCAAGATGTTGATTTGAAGTTGGGATCGAAGTATTATCGGGATTGCCGACATTATCGTCAAACGTTTTTTCAGACCTAAGGGTGGTGACTGACTTAACCGAATTATGGTTTTCATCCTCACAAGAGTTCATAGTACAAGAATTATATTTTGGATTTACTTTCGGTTGATTAGGCAATTTCTCATTACTTTTCATTAATTCCTTCATCATATTCATCATTTGTTCGATTTCTACATCTTGATTGTTTATTTGTTCCTCTAATCGGACAATTTCATGAGGAGATTGAGAAGACGAAGGAGATTGGGAGTTAGAATGCCTGTATCGTTGATTTGAAAGCATGGATTGAGATGGAACATGAGAACTTTGATGATTGAAAATTGGGTCTTGGTAATTCGAAGATGGATTCATGACATTATTGGGATTAGACGACGAGAAATTTGGATGATTTCTCCAACTAGAGTAATACGTGGATGAGTAAGGATTATTTTGAGCTATGACATTGACTTGGTCTTGAGGGTAATACAGGGGTTGTCCTTCGAATTGAGGAGTTTGAGTTTCTAAGGGAAATTGATTTGAATCCACAACATGCACTCCTCTAGTAGAAGCACGGATGGGAACACGAATTGGCTCCCACTGCATGTCCTTTTCAGAATAATTTTCTAAGAATTCCCAAGCTTCATTGACCGTTTTAGACATAAATTCTCCTCCACACATTGATTCTAGTTGTGTTCGACTTTGATAGTTTAGCCCTTCATATGCAATTTGGCATAAATAATATTTTGGAATTGCATGATGAGGACAACTATACAGAAGTTGGTTGAATCTCTCAAAATATTTTGAAAAGGTTTCCCCTTCGTTTTGGAAGAATTTATTTATTTCAGCTCGGATTTGTTGAGTTTTATGGAAAGGGAAAAACTTCTTGAAAAATACAGTGACAAATTCATCCCAACTTCGTATGGATTGTCTTGGAAGAGAATTTAGCCATCTTTTAGCGCTTTCAAGTAATGCAAATGAAATTAGCCTTAGCTTGATTGATTAATTAGACAAATGTTGCATTTTAGTTGTGGATGAATACAATTCAATTTCACATAGAAATTCATAGGCATTTTCAGTACCAGTAAATTTTGGTACCCCTTGAATAAAAGAATTTTTGAGCTCAAAATTTCCTTCAACGGGTGGAAATACAATGACAGAAGGTTGAACAGTCCTAGTTGGGTAACATCGATCACGAAGAGATAAGCGTTTATCCATTTCAATATTAAGATTTTGACAATTGTGATTAATTTGATTTTGATCCATCTCTTTTGGAAAGTTTTGGTTTATCTGAGAACCCCTAGGAGAATTATGATGGTTAACACGTTTTTCACTCATCATTGTTGAATATAGAAAATCTAAAACTTATCGTTGACACAAGTAGCTTTTATTAAAAAATAAATAAAGTACTCAAGTATATCTTATTAGTTGATAATCTCGATTTGAAGGGGGAAGAGGGTCTTATGGCCGTTCACGTATAGTATTAAACTAAGGGATACGACCAAAGTTTTACGGGTAGTATGCAACCTCTTTTGCTATAAGTTCAATAAATTGAACTAATATATATCCGCGATCAAATCCTTGAGACAGTCAATTTCATAAAATACACTCTAGTCGTTAAATATTTTGAAAATCAAATTAGATTTTATTGTTGAAAAATGATGATGACTTCGGTTATGAAAATTCGTTTCTCACCAAATTGATTCAGAAATTATGGCCACACAATAATCAAACAAGAATAACTGCAGAAAGTAAAATAAAATTGTGCAAGCAAGCTGCTGCCCCTGCAGAAGATTTTTACAAGCAATTTCTATAATTTTTCAAATAGCTGCAGAACCTGTAGAGTCAAAGAAATTTTTACAGTGGGGTGTGGCAGTCCGTCAAGAAAACTTTAAAGTAGCGTTCACGTTTCAAACTCTACTTGTTTGCAAATCGGTTTACTTTTTCAATTCTCGTTTGTTGCTTGAACTCTTCGCTTCTGTCTTTGATTTGGGATTTTTTTTTTTGGAATTACAGAGCAAAAATAAAAACAATTGGAAGAACTAAAAAAAATTAGAACAAACTGCATCGACTGAAATATATATATAAGAGTAAAGCAGGACTCAACAAGCAGATAGGAGAAACCAGGTCCTACTAGTCAAACAGAGAAAGCAATTTCTGAAATTAACCTACTAATTAACTAGAAAGGAAACAAACTTTCCTTAGCCAACCGACAAAAGGCTTCACAGCTAAATAAGTCAACCGCAAAATGATATAACTCACTCCCTTATTTGATTCTGAAACAAATCACCACCTCACAAATATAACAATAAATAAAACACTGCCCCTTCTTTTCTTGTTCAGAACAAGGGCTACCGAAACCAATTATTCCTCAAAACCAAAAAAAATACAACCCCTACAGAATAAGAAGATCACGCGCCCCCATATGGCTTTCCAAAAATTACAAGCATGCCATTTTTCAGTATGGATTGATTGAATTGGACAGGGTATGGATTGATTGAGAACCGTGAAGCTGAGTGATGAATGGTTCTGATGGGTGAAGATTGTTGAGATTCGGATCTGAGAAGATGTATGTGGTAAAATAGAGAAAAGAGAAGAAGAGCTGAATTGAAATAGAAAAACAAAGGAGAGAATATGGAAGGAAACAAAAGGTTTTTTTTTTTGAATTTTTGTGAAATTGTAAAAGGGACAGATATTAGAAGATTTGGGAAGAAAGTTGAAAGAGGGAAAGAAACAAAGCAAAATTGAAAGTTGTTTTTTTTTATGAAGGAGAGAGCAGGAAAGAAATAAATGAAAAAAATGGAAAGAGAGATTGCAGGAGGTGAATGAGAAATGTAATTGGAAAGAAAAAAAAGAATGCAAGTTTTTTTAATGAAAATTTGAACAAGAAGAAAGGGAAAGAAATGAATGGGAAAAAGCAAAACAAAAAAGGAAAAAAAATGAAAAGAAGAAGGAGATTAAAAATAAGGCAAGGTTTTTTTCCTCTTGTTTAGAAGATTATGGTATCAATGACTAATACCAAATCATACCAATCAAGATCTTTTTTTTAATATGTATATATACAAAAAAACAAAAGGAAAAACATAAATAAAAAAACTAACATGAATCAGAAATTAAATAAATAATAAAATTTAATTATTGCCTCCCCGGCAACGGTGCCAAAAACTTGATCATCGCTTTCCTAAGAACTAGAAAATCACGAATTTTAAAATAAATACTGCAAGCGCACAGATTGTGTAGTATGCAGGTCGAACACGGGGAGGTAAATCAAATCAAATTATTTATATAATTTCTTGGGCGAGTTAGACAAAATTTTGGGGTTGGGTTGAAAAACAATAAAGATTGAAACTACGATTTAATTCAGAACAAATCTAATTGAACCGACAATCAAATCACAATTATCAATTGCAAATAGAACTGTTATTGAATTGAATACTCCGAATCTAATCAAATCTATATTTAATTCAATATGACCTAGGAAAGAAAATAAAAAAAACAGAAATTAAAATTGCAGAATAAAATAAGGACTACCGCTGAATCTAATCAGTCGGTTAATCACTAATGAACATTTAAATTGCAAAGACAACTTGTGCTCTACCAAATCTAATTGTATAGATGGAACAAGTTGCTTATAAATAAAAAAATGCAGATAAAAAAAAGAACTTTATTAATGGAGAAAAAGAAGTACAGAATGATGGACATTTGTTACAATGGGTATACATGTGCTTTTATAGGTGAATTGGAAACCCTAATCATCCAATGAGCCTTCTCATCAAAAATTGTGGTCCAATAGCATATCTCAAAAGATATTTTCCATCAATCTCCTTCCAAAGTGACTAATGTGAACATAAACAGCCTCCAATGACATCTTTAGAGATCTTTTCTACCAATCTTCTTCTAATATGAACACATCTAGCCTCCAATGAAAGCTTTTATGCAGTTCTTCAAGTAAATGACATCTATTATTCACTTTTAAAGGCTGAATGCGTTCTAGACAACATATTTATAAAAACAACAAAATAACACCCAGCGTAATAATTATTTATATACAAAAGATAAGATATAGGAGCATAAAATAAACACATTTCTATGTTAATCAGCAGGTAACACAATTTCCGTTTGCTTTCATGTCATTTCAAATGATTTTCAATTACTTGCTGCTGATATAATAGAGCCAGACGATTCACAATTTAATAATGTTCGACATCACATCAGCAGTTCAACACGGTACTATCCATATTTAAAAAACGTTATTGGTGTTATAAATGGTACACACATAGTTGCACACTTACCTAATGATCGATTTATTTCGTATATCGGAAGAAAATGTTATGCCATACAAAATATATTAACAGTATGCTATTTTGATTTGCCGTTTACTTATGTTATGGCTTTTGATGATGATCCTGAACTTTTCCGATGAATACTTGGAGGAATATTATGCTCTGAGAAATCAGACGAACAAAGACACTGAACGGGTCACTACAACAAAAACACCATATTGCAACTTTAATTTTACAACGGTGGTAAACGCACCGTTGTAATAAATGGGTTTTTACAACGGTGGTAAAAGCACCGTTGTAATAAATTGTTTTTTACAACGGTGGTATAAACACCGTTGTAACTACAACAAAAATACCATATTACAACTTTAATTTTACAACGGTGGTTAAAGCACCATTGTAATAAATGTTTTTTACAACTTTTTTCCAGAAAAGTTGTAATAAATTTATTTTTAACAACTGTGTTATTTTGACAGTTGTAATAAAAGCCTATCAACTTTTATTTTTTGACTGTTGTAATATATGACTATATTTTAATATTAATTATTTTCATTATATAATTTTTAATAATTAATATTTACAACTAATTAGTAATTATTAATTAATAACCTATATATTAATATTAAATAATTAATTAAAAATACTTCAATAAATAAATAATTCATGCTAATAATTAGTAATTGACAACCAATTAGTAATTATTAATTAATAATCAATAAATACATATTAAATATTTAATAAAAAATACATCAATAAATAAATAATTCCTACTAATAATTACTAATTAACAACCAATTAGTAATTATTTAATAATAATCAATATATAAATATTAAATATTTAATTAAAAATAATTATATATAACTACTTCATTATTAAGTACCAGTAATTAATTAGTAAGTAATAACTAATGAGCGGTTAATAATCAATTAATAATCAATAAGTAAATAACAATTAATAAATATTTAATTTATAATTAATCATGACTATTAGTAGTAATTAATATTTAGTATATAATTTTTTTTAATAAGTAATCGTTGTTGAAAGTTTTTCCAAAATCTTTTGTCAAATATGATCCCTACGGAGGGGGGGTCCAGGGGGGGTGGCAACCCCCCTAGGTGGGGGTGCGGGGGCAACGCCCCCGCTAACGGGGTTCGACCTGCCCGGTCAGGTCGCGGGGGTCCAGGGGGCAGCGCCCCCGGCGGGGTGCGGGGCAGCGCCCCGTCCGAAACGGTACATTTTGTATACTTTTGAATTTGAATCTTACTTAAAATTTAATACTTAGAAATTAAGATTAATAAGAAATCTTTAATTAATAAGATTAGTAAGTACTGTTAAATAAAATTATTAATGGAAAGTGAATTTAGAAGCTTTCCTTGCAAAGAATAAAACAATTAAAAAAACAAAACAAAAATCTGTTGCCCACTTAACACAAATGATGAAATTTGGGCGGGCGACCGAAATTTTGGCTCCAAAGCTTCTCACTTTCGTATTTCTCCTCACGTGGGCCGACCACTCTTGCTCTTCTCTCACATCGATCCCCAATTTCGTTCCTCTGGAAAAAAATTACGTCTTAACATCGATCCCCATCTTCTTCTAGCCGCCTCCTCCCTCATCGCTTCAGTTCCATTATCCGCTTTGCTCCTCTACTTAAATCGATTCTTCTCTTCAAACCTCTCCAAGCTTTTCCTGGTCCTATCACTCTACCCTAGTTGCTCTTCTTCCTTTCTCAAGCGTGATTTCTCTCAGATCTGTTTCGGTCCAGATCTATCGGAGTGGCTTTGATCTCCATCTATTGGAGCGGCTCGGCGCGGTTCAGATCTTCAAACGACTTTGATCGACAGCTAGTTCTTTGGATTCCGCTTTGTCTGGTGGTTGTTTGCAGTGGATTCTTTTCATCGTGCTGGCGAGGTAATGTTGATTTTCGCAGTAATTCTTGGGTTTCAAAAGTGTCTGTGAGGTCGATGTTCAGTGGTTTGCGTCCCCTTGAGGGCGAATAGCATTTTTGTTTATGTTCTTTGGATCTGTTATCATTTGGTTTAAGGTGGTTGTTGCTGTTAGTGTGTCTGGTAGTGATGCTGCTCTCTGGAGCACTTGTCTGTGATTTTAAGTCATGCTTTTATTGAGCTTATGTAATATGCTTATGCCATTGGTATGGGTAGATCATGGTTCAGCTTACCTATCATCGTACTGCCACGGCAATAGCTATAAGCTATGGTGGTAGTTTGTTTATTGGTGTCTCTGATGTGTCTTATTATTCATTGGCAGTTTTGTTCATTGGTGTCAAAGATGCAATGCAATTTTGGGATGTGCTTCTGCCATTTATGCCTGGCAGTTTTGTTCATTGGCAGTTTTGTTCATTGGCACTCTTATTGTTCATTGGCAGTTTTGGTTCTCTTGCTTTGCTGTTCAGTTAAATCTTGTTTCTCTTGGTACATGTCTAAGAATCTATCTATGGATGATGAAGTTATCCTATCAGGTATGCCATGTCTCTTGACACTGTCTGCTATAGTGTGTAACCGTGTATCTTTGAGCTATGTAATTGTTCACACCTTTCGCTGTCCTTTACCTTTTGCATAAAAAGTCAGTCTGAATTAAAAAAAAAGTAGTAGAACATAAGTTTATTAATGTAAGGATACATGAACACAGATGGAGTATAACACAGTGTCCAATAATTCAACCTTGCAGAGTGTTTACATATAGATTTGCGTTGTTGAATCTGAAGGGAACTCAATTTTGACAAAAAAGTGCTTAGGAATGAATGCACAGAGTAATAAGGATATTTGATGATGAGCATGATGTTGAAATGGATGATCGATTGGGGATGCTGGAGCATAAAGACTCGGTGCATGTCAGTGTGTATGTATATTTATACGAAAGTGTGTATGTAACTGAGTGTATTGAGTGATCAGTTTGTAGTGAGGATTGTATGTATTGTTATGACCATATTATGTAAAAGTGAGTTGTACGATAGTGGATCAGAAAGTTGTACTAATTCAAATATTGAAATAAAATATTTAATTGATTATTTCAGATCAGTGTAGTATCATTTTATTCAATATAAATATTTATTTTTATATGAAATGTAATGTATAACGAAACAAAAATCGTATTGTTATAATTAATTGTTGCAGGAATTACTACAACGGTTGAAAAAAGTTGTAATATGTACTACTACAACAGTGCAAAAATGTTGTAATATGTATTACTACAACGGTGGAAAAAAGTTGTAAAATATACATATTACAACGGTGTTGCAACGGTGTAAAAACGTTGTAAAAGACATGAGTCTATTACAACTTCTTAATACACGACGGTTTGCCCACCGTTGTAAAATGTATATTACAACGGTGTTCCACCGTTGTAATAGGGTCATTTTGTTGTAGTGGGTACAACGAAATGGATACCAAGAAATGTCAGCATTTTGAGATACCATAAGAGATCAGTTGGTTACTGCAGGGCTATGCTGAAACAAACTACTGTGTATATATATGTATATGTATATGTATATGTATATGTATGTATATATATATATATAGGCAAGCGTTCGGTTGCACCCCAAGAATGGGGCACCCAAGATACCCACTGATTTCCTCCTCTCATTAATATTAAAGAAAGTGAGTGGGAGGTAAGAGAATGTGTTAACCCCGTTAAAATGCGATTCAAAGAATGACGCGTCAACTGCCTAAATAGAATGATCATGCCGGACACATGAAATAATAATGGTTCAGATCGATCGTGCTCTTCTAAAATGGGGTCGGTTAGTCATTGTCAAATATGTGGAACCGATTGGCATGGAACTATATGTGATCAGTCAAGAAGATATATGGAAGTGATCGGTCATTCTGATTATACCGTTCGGTCCCCGCATGTCGGTCGATCAGAGAGTACTTGCCATACACATCGGTCACAACAGCTCGGGTCGATCGGTCGCATAAAAGTGGTTTTGCTCATACACTGGTTTCACATAAGAACACAGGGATCAAGCATCATGCGTGAATCCTTCACCATAAAATAAAACAAAGTAAACTTAAGCTCAAACAATTCTTGGTTTGCACACATACATTATTGTATTTCCAGAACCGTTGGGCACATTATATGATATAGAAGCATGCACGTATGTGATGGCACTTGATATAAGAGAATATATGTGAACTATGTATGCAGGGCCGACCCGAGAGAACTCGTTGCCCTAGGCGAACATGAAGTTGAAAAAAAACGACACTGCAAAACATATGCAGAAATAAAAAATATGCAAATGCCAGGATTCGAACCACGTTGCTCCACCGCTTATAAAGTCCCTTTACCACCCAGCTACGTACACCTTCAAGAAATAATGCCCTACTATATTATATAAATAACCATACTTCTGAAAGGATTGAGTTAATTTGCTGCCCCCTCCTCCTCCTCCGGCCATGCTGCCCTAGACGACCACCTTGGTCGCCTACCCCTTGGGCCGGGCCTGTATGTACGTAAGCTATGTACAAGAATTGACTGGTTGGTATCATTTTCCGATCGGTATTCAAAATAAATAGGGTTTTCAATGGATCCGTATTAATTTACATGAGGATAATCAAATTCATGGGATATCATACGGCAACATGGCAAGGAGCACACAGCTGTTTGTAAGGAATATAAGTTGACATGTAAGTAGGGCTGTCAATTTCCTACCCGACCCGTGACCCGACCCGAAACCCGCACGGAAATTAGCAGGTTAACCCGACCCGTTTAGTTAGCGGGTCATTTTCGGGTCAACCCGAATTTGACCCGTTTATAAACGGGTGGGTTTAGGGTTGACCCGCTAACCCGATTTTGACCCGCCAAACCCGATTATATATTGTATCACTTCCATATTGTTAGTCTATTATGTATACTATTAGTGTTAGTCTTTTATGTATGCAATAATCAGTATGCTCGTATATGTAAGCTATTATATTTTACTAATTTATTCTTATATGTTGTTAGTTATATTTTATTTATAACAACTGTATCTCTTCCATACTGGTAGTCTTTAATTTATGCAGTATGGGAATATATACTTATGTACAGAAAATGATTTTGAATATGGGGATTTCATGCTTTATATATGTGTTGTCTGTTGGTGACTTTGCAACTTATTGCATGTTGGTGATTATATAACAGTGCATGTTGATGATTTGGCTCTTTTGTTGCTTATATTAATAGGCAATATCTATTAATGGGTCAAATAGGTAAACCCGATCCAACATGACCTAACACGACCCATTTAGTTAAATGGGTTACGCGGGTCGGGTCGGTTCAACCCGTTTATTAACGGGTCGGGTTAGGGTTGAGAAAATATGACCCGTTTAATAAACGGGTTGACCCGACCCGTTTATAAATCAACCCGAACCCGACTTGACCCGACCCGAACCCGACCCGACACGACCCATTGACAGCCCTACATGTAAGCACTTCATGCATGTGCATTTATGAAGCATGAATACCAATTGAGAGTAAGTCAAGGTTTGGCTTCAACAAATTCCAACAAGAAGGCCATGACCATACCGATCGGTACAGAATAGTATCAGCATATAATGCAAGCCGATCGGTAGTGAATTTAATATGAATCCATACTTCAGTGAATGTTTGTATGCAAAGCAAAGGAATAGGCACAAAAAGACGAGAGGGGTATGGATGTAATAAAAAGGAACAGTAGGTAAATATGTGTCCTCTGCACAAAGTAGATCACGTGTAAAGGTCCAACACCTTAAATCAAAGCATATGGCAAGAGAATACAAGTGGCTCATGATAATAAAGTTAGGCGCTAAAAGATAAAGTGGTATTAGCATTTCAGAGGACCGAACGGTATTAAAATACATGAGGCAGACGTTATATTTAATAATACCGAACGGTATGATGCAGTAAAGTGATTTAGCGCAGCAGAAATGAGGTGGTCGGTATAAGATAAAAAGAAGAAAGAAGTAAACATACTTGCACCGACCGGTGCATGCTTTTACTGACCGACCGGTGTCCTAGTTTATGACTGACCGACCGGTACTCCTTTCCAGCTGTTGCCAGATGTACTCAGTGGCATTTCCGTAAATAAATACCCAACCGACCGGTTCCCTACACTACATATTTTTGGCCTTTCTCCTCAGTTGCTCCACACCTATAAATAGAGGTCCAACCCCACTTTAATCGGGGGACTTTGATAACCCCGAAGAGCTGCTAAATCTAATTCTCAACATTAAGTGAATTCATCATCTCTAATCATCCAAAATCGAAAATTCAACTCCGAATTCATCATGAACATGTGGGTATTCATTAAAGTTTGTGTGAAAGCCTAGATTTGATCTACAACTTGCTATATTTCAAGGATCTCATCGGTTTTCCTTTTTAATCTCCACCAAGTTCCAAGAAAGTGTAATGATGAATGTAATGAGAGAATTTGCTTGTTTTGTAATTCTAAGTGCAATAATGGAATTGATATTCAAAGTGGACGTAGATCGCACGTGATCGAACCACTATAAAACGTTGTGTCTTCTTTTACATTCAATTTTTTATTGAAGGACTCCACATCTCTTATTCTTAAGTACATTGTGAAGTACTCTTAGTAATTTTGGTGTTGATCCCAATTTTGCGATCAACAGAATGAGTTGAAGTAGAAAGGGAGGAAATGTGGTGGAAAAGTGGTAGGCTACTAGGGTGCTAAATAATTGGGGTGCCATTGAACCTACCTCATATATATATATATATATATATATATATATATATATACACACACACACACACACACTTGTTTTGAAACCATGGCGGAAAATGGAAATAACCGTCCACTTCCTTTAGCCCTGAAACCGCCTAATCCATCATCAACAACAACTGTTCTACCATCATCCGGCATATCTTTCTCATCTCCATCCTATGCAGATGTTGTTCGTTCATAGCCAAGACAGACTGCAAATCGATCCCAACGCAATCAGATTGTGTTGTTTTGCCTGCACATATTATCCAAAAATCCGAAGAAATCTGGACAAACACTGTTGTTCTATATCCAATGGAGTTCTAAATTTCTTTCAACAAACTTCAAGATTTTATTTCTCGTGTGTGGAAACCTACTGGCAAATTTAACATTCACATGTCCCCCAATTATCTATTTGTTGTCCAATTTGCTAATAACGGAGATTTCCATAAGATTATGGCCTCCAAGACTTACTCTTATTTTGGCAAACTATTGTTAATAGATGCATGGACTCTAGATTTTGATTGTTCCAAGTTTAATGCGAAAGAAGTTCAGATTTCGGTTCGTCTCTCCAATCTGAAGATGGAAATGTTGATGTTAGAAGCATTGCAGATCATCACTAGTTTTATTGGTGTTCCATTATCCATTGATCACAACAGTGCAGAGAAGAAATATACAAAATTTGCTCGAGTATAGGTAGAAGTTGGTATCTATTCAGAGTTCAAGACAGTGATTTCAGTGTTACTTCCAAACGGTTCCAAGCATGATATTTATGTTGAATATGAATATGTGCAATTTAAATTTACAAAGTGCAATATTTTTTGGCATAAGACAACAATACATGAAGTCAGTTTAAAGCCACAGTGGGTAAAGAAAAATACTGATCTGCCTTCTACATCAAAAGCACCAATAGAGGATGCGTCTGCAGATAACTCCTCTGATGATGGCTTGGCATTCTTGGATCCGTAGTTGCCTGATGATCTCCACCAGACTGAAGTGCAACAAGTAGTAGAAAGAATTGTTTAGTCTGTAGAGCCTGAAGAGAATGTTGATGTGTCAAGTTATATTACAAAAGACAGAGCATATTTAAGTAAAGGGAAAGAAGTAGAAAAATTTACTCCTCCTAAAAGGCATCCGAGGAGTTCATCCTCCATAAAATGACATTCCTGACGTGGAATGTCAGAGGAATGAGTACAACTACTCGTATGAATGATGTTCTCACTCTTCTGACAAAGTTTAAGCCAACTATGGTTGGCTTAGTGGAAACTAAATTGAATGTAGAAAATGTAAAACTGTTTTGCAGGAAGTTACCTACACAGTGGGCTCATTTAATTAATAACTCAAATGTATGTACTGGAAGAATCTTGCTTCTATGGGATAACTCAGTATGGAAGATACGGGCTATCTCCTCTTCACCTCAATATGTAACTGTTGAATGCCATAATGCTGGAGGGTTATATATCACTTTCACAGTTATATATGGAAGTAACAGTTTTAGTGAAAGGCATACGTTATGGCATGATTTTATTCAGTAGTCTACATATATTACTAATGACAGGCTCCTTATGGGTGGTTATAATAATGCATTATCTCCTAACGATAAAAAGATGGATTACCCAATCCTTTTCACCAGATACGAGAATTTCAAACGTGTTTAATGCTTTTTGCATTGCAAGCAATCAAGCCTATTGGATTTAATTTTACATGGCAACGAAAAGTCATAGCTACACATATTGATAAAATCTTAGCAAATAATTCTTTCGTTCATAAATTCATGAATCTAAAAGCATTGTCACTCTCCCAAATGACAAGGGATCAGAATCCATTGGTTTTGGAACTTATTTCGACAGATACGAGGAAAGGTTTCCCATTTAAGTATTGTAATGATTGGCAATATTTAGATGGACATAATTATTGCATTGCTAAGGGTTTGTCGGCATCTACATGGGGGTTTCCAAGTTATAAATTCTTGTGTAAACTTATTGCATGCAAGAAGAATCTTAAGGCATGGAATAAAGATCGAGTTCGAAAGGATCATACTTTGCTGCAGGCAGAAGACATTTTCAAAACATTGGAAGTAGCAGTAGATCATGATCCAGAGGACTTGCACTTGTATGAATTAATGCTAGAAGCAAAACAACATTTAAATATGCATCTGAGTTCCAAATTCTGGGGTTTGAGACAAAAAGCAAAGGTGGCGTGGTTACAAGAGGGGGACAGTAATTCCAAATTTTTTTATTCGAAAATGACTTCAAGGCAGTTTCGTAATAATATGAGAGCTTTAATTACTGAAGATAGCAGTTTAATGTGCAAGGACTTAGATATTGAGCAACAAGCAACACAGTACTACTTCTTTTTGTTTAATGGTGAGGTTAATTGGAATCTCCTAGACTTTCAACCAGTAAACTCTATCAATACAGAAGGTCAGTAGTTTCTATTGCAGAAAATAACTAAGACAAAGGTACGCAAGGCAGTTTTTTCAATACATGATGACTCCAGTTCGAGTCCTGATGGTATGAATGCTTAGTTTTATAAACTGCATTGGGAGGATCTACAACATGGTTTATTAGAGGCTATGAACGACATTTTTACTTTTGCTAGATTGCTGAAAGGAATTAATCATACTTTTGTTACATTAGCTCCCAAAATTGACAAACCTATCAACATTTCACATTGCAGACCAATATCGTGTTTCAATGTCTTCTATAAGATTTTTTCGAAAATCTTGTGTAACCGCATAAAACCCTTCCGTACTCATCTTATTTCTGAAAATCAATGTGCATTCATTCCTGGAAGAAACGTAGGCGATAATATATTATTGGCACATGAACTCCTACGTGATTTTAAGAAAAAAGGTGTTTCTAAATTCTATGTTAATGTTGATTTGCAAAAGGCGTACGATATGGTAAATCGAGAGTTCCTATGTTAATTATTGTCTTCCATGGGTTTTCCAGTGCATTTTGTGAACGTAATCTATGAATGTATTTCTACATCCACCTTCTCAATCTTGTTTCAAGGGGTCCCTAAGGGGTACATATCTTCTACGAGTGGGCTTCAACAAGGTGATCCCTTATCACCATATTTATTTGTTGTAACCGTACAATATTTCTCATATTTAATGGACGGGGCTGTTGCTACTAACTTGCTCACTCCAGTCTTTAATTTTCAGCCTATTACCACTCATTTGTTATATGCTGACAACTTGATGGTTTTTGGAAAGTCAACTATATGCAACGCTAACACTTTATAGCTTATTTTCCAAAAGCTAAGTATGTTTGCAGGTGTTAAGGTGAATGTTGAAAAGTCAAAAATTTTCCTTAGTTTGGTTAGTCGAAAACAGTCCAAATTCCAGAGCTTCAATCTTTCGATGTAGGTCATTTGCCAATTAAGTATTTGTGGGTGTTATGGAAAACTCCACCTTTGCGGAAGCGTCCAGGATCTTATTCACCCAATTACTTAAAGATGATTTCTATGGAAACAAACCCAGATATGAAATCACACGCGGAAACACAAGATATTCCACCCAACCACCCTCTTTATTGATTCACAAAAACAATTTTGTTTACTCTCACTGGTTCAACAACCAACAATAAACAAAATACAAGAATCAATAACCTTATTGAGAAAGGGAAAGAATATCTAGATGACTAACACTCTTTGTTGGAGAAGGAGAACAATGAAGAACGACGGCTAGCCCTTGGATTAACTGGGAGGCACCACTCCTCTCTAGGGCACCAAGCCCTAGAGGCACGCAGCCGCCACTCTATTTGGTCATACATTAATCCAACCCAATGTGCTGCTTTTATAGGAGAATAGAAGGCCTAGGAAAAATATCCAATTTTCCTCTTAGAGATATATTAGGAATATATCCCCTCAATACTTGCAGATAAGTCACAGAAAGACCGGGTCAAAATCCAGCAATAAATCCGCTCAAACAACAAACTGCTCCTTCTAACCTTCTTTCTGTTGCTGCACCCTCTCTTTTACCGCCAAGCACATCCATGCCTCGTCTCTATCAACATATGTGATTTTATGTCACAAATCACAACACTCCACCTTGATATGAAATCACATCAACAAGTCAACCGACTTCCATGGACATGTGAAATCACCATCACAATGCTCCACCTTAATTTGAAATCATATCAACACTCCAACAATCACCAAACAAGTCATCTTGCTCTTTCAACGACACCTTCTCTCAATTAAACCATTACAAACACAACCCACCGCCTGCGAACGATGCATCTTACGCCTAAGATGCACCATGCCTCTTTAACGGTCTAAAAGTGCTTGTAATACCACAAGAATCTCCACCTTGTGGATTTTCTGCATCGACACCCGTCTACCACTTGATCTGAGCTCCTACTTCGATCACGCCGGATCCCTCGAGCATCATCAACATGAAGACCCCTGTCGAACACATCAGCAGTGACCAAATTAACCTCTCCACCTTGCTGTGGACTAGGTTCTTCAACCGTCACTCGTCTTCCACATCGACACCCGTCTACCACTTGACCTGAGCTCCTTCCTCGATCAATCCTGATTGCTCGAGCATCATCAACGTGAAGACCCCTGTCGAAAACATGAACCGAATCACCAAGGTATAGGCAAATCAAACCAATTGCCAACATCTTCGTCTTCTTCCATCTTCCCCCATCCACATCTGAGGGCTCCTTTTCATCTCCATCAACCAAACAATTGAGGCCTTCAAATCCCCAATCAAAATTAGTCATCACCAACAGTGCCATCATATCCGACGAAAAAAAACGATTTTTTTCAACAAAAAATCAATTTTTTCCGGACAAAAATCAATTTTTCCAATCCAAAATCACTCTAAGCTTTGCGATGATCTAGCTCTGATACCAACTATTGTGGAAACTGCGCCTTTGCGGAAGCGTCCAGGATCTTATTCACCTAATTACATAAAGATGATTTCTATGGAAACAAACCCAGATATGAAATCACACGCGCAAACACAAGATATTCCACCCAACCACCCTCTTTATTGATTCACAAAAATAATTTTGTTTACACTCACTGGTTCAACAACCAACAATAAACAAAATACAAGAATCAATAACCTTATTGAGAAAGGGAAAGAATATCTAGATGACTAACACTCTTTGTTGGAGAAGGAGAACAATGAAGAACGACGGCTAGCCCTTGGATTAACTGGGAGGCACCACTCCTCTCTAGGGCACCAAGCCCTAGAGGCACGCAGCCGCCACTCTATTCGGTCATACATTAATCCAACCCAATGTGCTGCTTTTATAGGAGAATAGAAGGCATAGGAAAAATATCCAATTTTCCTCTTAGAGATATATTAGGAATATATCCCCTCAATACTTGCAGATAAGTCACAGAAAGACCGGGTCAAAATCCAGCAATAAATCCGCTCAAACGCCAAACTGCTCCTTCTAACCTTCTTTCTGTTGCTGCACCCTCTCTTTTACCGCCAAGCACATCCATGCCTCGTCTCTATCAACATATGTGATTTTATGTCACAAATCACAACAGTGGGTTTCACTTTCTTCTAATTATCTTCACTATTCTGAATGCATCTCTCTCATACATCGTGCGCAAAATAAAATTGAGGCTTAGCAATCGAAGTTATTGAGCTTAGCAGGCCGGGCTAAATTGATTAACTCTGTTATTACTCCTACAATTCTATACTGGATTTTTGTGTATCAAGTTCCTGAATTCACTCTTGATAAATTGCAAACAATCTGTGCGAATTTTTTTTGGGGTGATTCAAAACACAAAGTGGCTTGGCATTTGTTGTGTAGACCAAAACAGGAAGGAGGGATAGGTCTCAATTTGCTTACTGATTTGAAAAAGGCTACCAACATAAAACTTATGTGAAATTATTTATATATGCATAACCTATGGGGTAGATGGCTATGGAGAAGATACTGTCATAATAAAAAAATTTGGACCACGCCAATAGATAATAATGCTTCAACTACGTGGAAAGCAATGCTGAGATTGGGAACATCATCTAAGCAACTTTTTAATAAAATAATAGTCGATGGAACTCATACCTCTCTCTGGTTCGAGCCGTGGCTTAACTGTAAGTGTCTCGTTGATCTTTTGGGGTTTCATAGATTTCAGTTACTTGGTAGTTAGCAGGAGACCGTTAGTTCTATCGTAAGACAGTCTTGCTTTATGCCTCTGAGTCATCCTGCAAGCAGGGAGGTGCTTTCTGAATTCGACAATATATCTATTTTCCCTGATAAACAAGAAGATATATATGAGTGGTGTGATAATGGTGAGTTCTCATTTCATCGAGCATGGGATAAAATTAGAAACAAAGGTGAAGTGAATCCCATATATAAAGTGATATGGCATCCAAAATGTAGCAAGCGCATGTCCTTCATTTCATATCTTGTTGCGGTGGATTGATTAAATACTAAGTCAAGGCTTCATCGATATGGTATTATTATAAACACCTTATGCCCTTTATGTAACCAACAAGAGGAGACTGCACATCATCTCTTTTTTGAGTTTGGATATCCAGCTTACATTTGGGGCTCGCTGAAATTAAAACTCAGTCTGCATCCTAACATCATACCTAGCTATGAGGAAGAAGCAAAGCTTTTGCTTTCTAATTTCAGACAAAAAGACCAACTTCAAGATTCAGTATTTGAGGCTTTTACGGCTACAACCTATTTCTTATGGGAGAAGAGAAATGCTAGAGTTTTTGCTAACAGATCAACGCCTAGTTCGGTGAAATAGACACAGATAGAGAGAGAAATCCATTACTTGATACATGGCAATGACAACAAGTCAGCAAGAACGACTTCGAATCTCAGATTTCTGGAGCGTTGGGGAGTAGAGCTGAAAGATACAGGATAGCGATGGTGAATAAGTTTTGAAAGTGTTGAGGGGCCGTGGGCCTGTTCGGGGTTTAGTATTGTTTGTAAGGTGTGGAAGGGTCGTGGGCCTATTGGCTTTTTAATATTGTTGTTTGGTTTGTTTTTTTTTTTCTTTGGTTGGTCATTTGGTTGTAATGTACTGTAGCCTTTTCATTTTTTAATAAAGCGCACCGATTTTCAATACACACACACACGTGTGTATATATATATATATATATATATATATATATATATATATATATATATATATACACACACACACACACACACATATAACTATATTTGTATTTGTATGTTTATTTTAAATTTAAATTTCTGTATATGTAACTGTTTTTGTATCTGTATTTTAAATTTATATTTCTGTATCAGTATTTTGTGCTGTTATTTTAAAATTGTATATGTATCTCTATTGATATTTTGAAATTTTATTTTTTATAATGTCAAAATTAAACGTATATTACAAAATAACGCATCTTAATTACCTCGTTCAAATATCATATTCAAATATTTCGTTGGTAGCAAAAAAACGTATTTCTTATTTTACAAACGTGTCAAATTCAACCTAAATGAGACGTCATACCCTGGGCAATGGATAAAACTCTGCTCATAAGCACTGATGTAAGCACACGATAGGATATTTCGCAGTCAGTGGACATAAGCAATGAAGTAAGCATATGCCTTTCTTTAGAATTTGTCCTACAATATAAATAGCGGATTCACAGCTTATTTATCATCACATAAAATATTAAACGGCAGTCAATTATGGATTCAAATCAACATCCTCTCCATGTCGTGATCTTCCCATTCCTTGCTCAAGGCCACATCATCCCCACCATCGACTTATCCAAACTCTTCGCTTCTCATGGAGCAAAGGTCACCGTGCTCACCACCAAAGGCAACCTCTCCAGCTTCCATTCACCATTAAATCGAGCTAACGAGCTTTCCGCCTACCTCCACCCAATCCAAATCTCCCTCGTCCCTTTCCCTTCTGTCTCCAGTTTACCTGAAAACTGCGAAAACATGGCTGCCGTTCCTAACCACCTCAAATCCATCTTCTTTGAAGCCATGGCGTTGCTTCAACAACCCTTCTTAGACTTCCTAAAACAAACAAAGCCAGACTGCGTAGTCGCCGGCCTATTCCTTTCGTGGATCCATAACGTCGCTTCGGAGCTCAACATCCCCAGCTTGGACTTCCATGGCTCCAACTTCACTTCCAAGTGCATGTCCCACACCGTAGAACTCCACAACCTCCTCGGCAGGTCCCCTGCAGAATCCGTGCTCCTACCAGATCTCCCTCACAGAATAGAGATGCGTCAAGCTTTGATCGCAGATTTCAAAAAGCTCGCTCCTTTTATTTCCGACTTACTTTTAAAGCAAAAGGAAGTAGAAAAACTCAGCCATGGCTTGATAGTCAATAGCTTCTACGAGCTCGAACCTGGCTACGTTGACTACTTCAGAAACGTCATGGAGGGAAAAGCTTGGCATGTCGGCCCCTTGCTGCTTAACGATAAGAATGTGAATACATTTGATAGAGGGAGTAAATCTGCCATAGGCGAAGCTTCGTGTCTGAGTTGGCTGGGGAAGAAGAGTGCGGGTTCGGTATTGTACGTCTGTTTTGGGAGTGCGAGTTTCTTCACTACAAGGCAGCTGCGTGAGATTGCTGTAGGGCTGGAAGGTTCAGGGCATGCGTTCGTTTGGGTGGTCAGAGACCATGCAGATGATCAGTGGATGCCGGAGGGATATGAAGAGAGAATAGAAGGGAGGGGGCTGATCATCAAAGGGTGGGCGCCCCAGATGATGATACTGAATCATGAGGCTGTCGGAGGGTATTTGACACACTGTGGATGGAATTCGAGTCTAGAAGGGATAAGCGCAGGGCTGCCCTTCGCGACATGGCCGTTGTCAGCGGAACAGCCTTACAATGAGCGGCTGATTGTTGATGTGCTAAAAATTGGGGTGGAGGTTGGAGTAAAGGAGTATTCGTTTGAACCTGAACAGAGCACCGTGATTGAAGCGGGAAGTGTAGAGGCTGCAGTGAAGAAGCTGATGGGTGCTGATGAAGAAGCGGAAGAGAGGAGGAGGCGAGCAATGGAGCTGGCAGCCATGGCGAGGAAGGCGGTGGAGGAAGGTGGGTCGTCTTATGAGTCGATGAGGGGTTTGATTCGAGAGTTGGAGGGTATTCGCGACAGAAGAAAAAATGGATGAAGGTCTTCGATTGGTGCATTTTTGTTTTCGGATTAAGAATATTTGTGTTTTTACTTTTACCAGTGATTAAAAGCACGTTTGTATTTACGGATATGTGATTCGTTCCAACCATCTTCTGCCCAACTGCGCTCATGAAAGAGGCGGCGTCCGTTTTTTATTTATATATTAAATATGTTCACTTGTACTTCGCGGAAAAATAATAATAATAATAATAATAATAATCAAAAAAGACGAAGAAGAAGAGGAAACAATCAGAGTGATTAAAAAGTTGATAGATAAGGATAACCCATTAAAAATTTAATTATAAGAACATTATACTTTTAGTTTTAAAAACTATAATTCTCGCATGCGGTTTTTATTTATCTTCCTCAATCTGTTCGGTTGTATTTTTCTCAGTTTTGCATGTTTCGAAGTTTCAATTTTGTTTTCGTGCGTATTTCGATCTCGAATATGTCTTCAAAGATTGATATCAATTGTGCAGATAGGATTAGAAAATTGATCTCGGCGGCTAAGATTAGGTTAATTTTTTTTCTCGTTTTGAATCGATTAAATTTCTTTTTTCTATTTTAATCATTCTAATTTATTCTTAAATATTGCGATCGGGTATTTTTGTTCCGATCGATGATTAATGGCTTCTGTTGGTAGTGCATGCAGGTTTGCTTTAAATTTGCTTAATTCAGTAATTGGGTATTGGTTTATTATTTTCTTAGATACCAATTTTGGTGCAATAACCCTGTAATATACTTGTTTTTGTGCTTTTGGTGATGTATTTATCGTGTAGTTTGTACTGTTGCTTCTCGATAAAAAACTGTTGAATCGAACTTTTTTTATTTTAATCAGTCAAACTGTGATATGAAAAGTTTTAGTATCAGTTTTGTTTATTTTATTTTTTGTTTTAAGATTATATCACTTTTTAGGTATCAGTTTTATATATGTAGGTATCAGTTTTATGTTTGTAGGTATCAGATTGTGTTATGTGGGTACTAGATTTAAGTTGTTTGCTTTGCTAATTGAATTTTTTAAATTATATTTTTGTTACATTGGTGAAAATAGTTTTCTTATTGTTGTTGTCTTCAATGATTCCTCTTTTAGCACTCGCTTGTACATTGATTGCTCAATTTATGATTTGGGGAATGAAATATGTCGGCATTGGTCTTAGCTAACTCCTATGTCGATTGAGATGAGCTGTGTGCTTGAATACAAAACTATTAGTGTTGACACCAATTCTGATCTTTAAAGTATTGTTTGTTTTCAACTACAAAAGAAGAGTGAGTTTTTTTTTCATTGTTAAGATGAAGGATTTTCTAGTGGAAAACATCAATGATGGTTCACTTTCAATTTCAACTAATGTTTTAATGCATTCTTTGTCCAGTGGATCTTTGGATTCAAACATCGTTCTACATAAAAAAGTTATTTGAAAGAAATGATGAAAAGAGGTTCTACATTATCAATTTTCGTTTTTATTGGTTTTTGTTTTGGAGGTGCCAATGATTTTAGAGAATTTTAAATGGCATACCAAATTCAAATGGGTTACTAGTTACGTTTTCTAAACGATAGTTCTACTATGATTACGGTAGTTTGCACTTCGTCTTCAACTGGCTGTCCCTTTAAAGTGCACACCCTACAAAAAAAAGACTATTTTCCAACTTAGAATTCCCTACGCCATCCCTACATCGCGTAGGCGCGGCGTAGGGAAAACATGAAAATATGTAGAAGGTGTAGGGACGGTGCAGGGAATCCTTATACCTTTTTAAACAGGTTGTAATTTATTTAACAGACTGTGAACTTATGGTCAATCAAACCAGTCCAATCGCTATATCGATCCATCGTTTCATTACAACCGCTCCCTTTTATTTCATTACACTGTTCCATTCTTTCACATAAACAAAAAAAGCCTAAAATCCATCATTACAGTGGCCACGCCGCCCTCACTGTCAACTGTGCCGCCCTTACCATCAACCGCACCGCCGCGCTGCCTCTGCCTTCTGTACTCGCACCGCCTCCCTCAATTTCCTCAAATCAAGTAAGTATTTTTGTGTGTAGGTTATACTTGGGTAGGCAAGATCTGATTTGTTCTGAAATATGAAAAACAAGTATTGTATGAAGCTTATATTTCTCTCTTTGTTCTGAAATATGCATGGTTTAAACATTCAGGATGCACAATTTTGAGTAGGCAAGATCTGATTTGGGTGAACTGAAAAATCACATCTAAATTTACACAGAAAAAAAAGCACCGGCTATCAATTATAAACTTGTCATGATTATTAAAAAAAGGCTAGTTAAACCCAAACAGTTAAAAAATGAGCAAATCAAGATATGCAGTTCCCGGTTTGTTGTGAAGCTGAGTTATCGACATGATTGTTGTAGTATGATCATGTGTTTTGATTATGCAGCAGTTATGTTCCAACAAATAATAAATGACAAAAAGTGAAGTAAATGAGTACCAGTAGTGGGAACATCAAGTTGAAGGAAAATAGTAAGTTCAAGTAAAATGTCATTGCCCTGGAAGTTGTTTAAAGGGATAAAAAAAGTTAAAATAGTATAATATGATTGAAAAATAGCAAATTCAATACAGCAAAAAGTTTAGAACACTGTCACTGATAAAAGGTCCTGGTCTTTACATGTGAAAATCAAATGAACACCTATGTATAATGAATCCAGTCCATGACATGTATTTAAGGTTGGAAAATTATTTTGCAGTTTTTTTTTTTTTTTTTTTTGGGTGTGCGAGTATTTCCTTACTTCTATGTCTAATTGAATAGTGATTTGCTTTTAGTGTTGTGGAATAGCAGAGAGATCACTATCATTGGGTTCCAAGCAGTAAAATATGATTGTTGTTGATCACGCATGAGTTTAATTATCTGTTGGTTGCATAAGTATGTTGTGTGGTAATATCAATTTATGTACAGTGCAATAAAAATTGTTTGTTAAGTTACAGATTCTAGAAACCTTTAATACGCAAATGTTAAGTTCTTGATTGCATAAATATATAATGGTATCATGTATATGTGACTTTCAGAATTGTGCTTTTGCGTTAGCACAAAACTGATGTGAGTGTATACATATATATGAGTATGGATGCATATATATATATATATATATATATATATATATATATATATATATATATATATATATATATGTATATAGGGAGCGTCTATTTTGACACAATTTGGTGACACAAATGGTGACACAAAAGATCTGCACCATTGGATTTTTTTGTCTTTACATGGGAAGGTGGAATTCAGGGGGCAATCTAATGGTGAGAATTCATTGTGTCACCAATTGTGTCAAAATAGACTTTACTATATATATATATATATATATATATATATATATATATATATATAAGATGGTGTATATGTTTGTTTAATTTCAATTGTATATGTATCCCTGTGCGCATGTTTCTATAATACGAGGCAGAAACCAAAGTTAATAATGGGTAAAAACATGAATTATAAAGTATGTTAAAAAAACACATATAAACATATAAACTATAAAGTATGTACGTTGCTGTCCTTGAAATGCCAACTTGTTAAATACAGATTTCTGCGGACACTTTGAGAATGATACTGAGTACAATTGCCAAAATTAGGAGATGCACTTCATCTTCTTAACCCTTTGGAGCTATAACATATGTTTTGGATTTAAGATTACAGTAATAAAATCTTTAGACTATATGTTACAGTTATCATAGCATAGTTGTCTGACAGGCTATATTTAAACTTTCAACTTTTAGAGCACTTTGAAGGCATGCATTTGTGATATATCTCATGAAACTGTAAGAATGAATGCATAAATAAAACTAATGTTTAGAAAGTTGAAAAATGTTCGTATGAAATTTGAAGCAAGAATCACCTAACTTTGCAATATTTTTTATTTATTGTAATGCCAGATCTTCACGATGATAAACAGTTCTTTGTAGATCACCCAGGAGCTCTGCTCATTTCAGCATTACAGGTATAATAAATAGATGACATCAATAAGAATTTCATTTCTGGTATCTTATGTGATTTTAATCTGTTTCACTATTTTTATGCAAGAGGGAGGAATTGATGAAACAAATAGGTGCTCCAGCTTACATTGAGTGCAGCTCGAAAACACAGCAAGTATGTTATTTCAAACAAAGCTTAGTTGTCCAAATTTTGTTGACCTTTTCACTTTAGGAAATATCTCATTCTATCTTTTAATTTAAATTAGTAGTAGCTTACAATATGTACACGTAGAGGTGTGATTGGTAGAGGTGTACTGACTGGCAGAATATTTATGCTCACAGTTTTTTTCCCCTCTTGTAACATAACAATGTAGGCAAGGTTATCCACATGTATGTATTAGCTTGTCCAGAAAAAAAGCTAATCAAATTTGTGTTAACCTGTAGAATGTGAAAGCAGTATTTGATGCAGCTATCAAAGTAGTTCTTCAGCCACCTAAGCAAAAGAAGAAGAAAAGGATAAGGCACAAAAGAGCTGCTCCATATTGTGAAGAAATTATCATGTTAGCATTCAAGAAAAAATTGAATCCTGTTGCGATTCTATCATCATTATTATGTCTATAACGGGTACTTAGCGTATATCCTATGTAGCAACTTTATTTTGTGTTTGTTGGACGTGATTTGTTTTAAATACATTTGTAGCAAGTTTTATGATAATTTGATCATGATATTCATTCTACATCAATGTTTTTATTGGTGTATGTTGTTACAAATGTGTTCGGTTTTATCAAATTTTGTTATGATATGTTTGGTAGATGAAGATAAATATAAAAGAACCATATTGAATTTTGGTGTATGGTGACGTAGGAATGCGTAGGTATGAGGCATATGGAACTTGGCGCAGGGAACGCATAGGGAAGAGGGCATAGGGAAGGCATATGGAACTTGACGTAGGGAACGCGTAGGGATGAGGGTGTAGGGAAATCGTAGGGAATTTTTTGCGATGAGTTGTTTTCCGACTTTTGTTTTGGCGTAAGGATGGCGTAGGGAAAATTGAATCCCTACGCCGTCCCCACGCCAAACTGGCGTCGGGAATTCAGAATTGTTTTGTAGTCACACTTCTTGTGATTCCGGGCATTTTTATAGGTCATTTATTCCGAATTTGGTTGTTAACCATTCTTGTGGTGATGGGCTTAGAAATTTGAACAATCTTCATCTTTCTAGCTCATTTGTTAATTTTTTTATAATATATGATATTCGAGATCATCCGAGTAAGAAACCTAAATATATCGTTGCTGATTTTCGTAGAGAGTTCAATCTTCAATTATTTTACTCTTTTTCTTACTATGGAAAGCAACTTGCTTTAATGGAATTGCACGGTAATGATGCAATGTCTTATAATAATTTGACCTAGTATTTAGAGGAATTAAAGAATCATAACCCGAGTTCTTATGTTGACATAGATGTTAATCCTCCCACAAATCAAATTGAGAGAGTGTCTGTCGATTTAGGTGCTTGTATTTTTGGGTTCAAGTATTGTCGACCTACGATATTTCTACATGTAACTCATTTAAAGGGGAGTCTAGGTATATTGATGGATGCTACTGTAAAGAATAGTAACAAAGGTATGATGTTATTATTTGTTGATTTAAAGTATGTTTTTATTTTTGATGTTGATCATTTTAGTTTTAAGTGTTTTCGTAGTATCATTTTTATGTTACAATGTTTATTGTGGATATCAGTTTGTTGAGTTGTAGTATCATTTTTTTAGTTATTATTTGTTAGGTATCAGTTTTGTATATTGGATGATATCAGTTTTTTGTGTTACAATTTTTAGGTACCAATTTCATATATTTGATGGTATCAATTTTTAGTGTTTCAACTATTAGATAGCATGCTATATATGTCTGAAGGTATTAGCCTTTACTTTACATCTATTATGTAGCAATTTTATATGTCTATATCAGTTTTTACTCTACAACTATTAGGTAGTAATTTTGTATGTTTGAAGTTATCAGTTTTTAGTGTTACAGCTATTAAGTAGCACTTTTTAATTTTAGATGGTAGCTGTACTTATTATGATCAAGAATTTTGTTTAATTTTTTGATTTTTGATTTTGGAATTTCTTCTGCAGGTTCCCCCTTTTAGCAATGGATGTAGTTTATATAGAAAATGTGGACAATTGGATATGGTTTTTAATTCGTTTGAAGAAATGCTTCAAGAAAATTGGAGTTTGGTTTTTATGTCGGATCGTCATCAAGGTTTAATTTCAGGTGTTTGTGAGGTTTTAGCGGCATTTCATAATTATTGTTACCTTCATATGGAACAAAATTTGCTCTCAGCGGTTAAGTCAAGGAATGCGAACATTTCAATTGTTGAGTTGTTTAAGACATTCTCTAGAGCATCTAATGCGTATGGATTTGATAATGCACATTCTAAATTTTTGGAAGTTGATGGTAGTGCAGCTGTGAAGTTTTCAAAAGACAAACCATTTGATAAGTGGGATGACTTTTTTTCCCGGGTAAACGGTATGTGGAATATAACTCTAACGTGGCTGAAAGTTTTAATAGTTATATTTTAGATGAAAAGGCATTACCAATTACAGGCGCGCTAATCGAGAAAACATAAATGCAGTAGCCCCGAAATCACCATCCACGTTTATTTACAGGCTACGACCACTATAGGCCATATTAGGTCGCCGCCCCCAACATGAAACTTACCAACCTCTCTCCCCTCTCCAACTTCCTGGTTGATGCCTTCGGCCAACTCCCCACCGTTTGCATGCAAAACAAGGAAATTTGAAACTAACCCTGTCGACTTCAAACCCATATTTACACCAAACTATTACAACAATCGCCACCAAATTTTTTCTATAAGTAGTACTTGATATACACTATAACTTTCAAGTTGGAATTTTCCTCTAATTGCTCACCAATATGAAGATAAAAATTAAAAGAGAAGAAAGGTCTTATTTGCAAATATGCGGCTGTTTTGATTTGGGTGTTAGGTTTAGGAAATTTGGGTGCATTTATAGAGAAGTTATTTTGGATTTATTATTATTCTATTCGATTATTATATTACTATGTGTCTATCGCTATCTCCTATTGACGTTTAAAAATTCGCATGGGAACATACGAACTCCATTCGTGGTGAAAATTGATATACAACTATGGTTTGTTATTACGGTTCTAATGAAAGTTGTTTCATCAAAATTTGATTCCATTTGCTCAAATAGCGCTAGTTTGAGCTTAAATTATTGATTGATTATACATACGTATTTATACTGAACGTTTATATCTCGCACGACCACATATAACTCCGACTAATCCGAAATTTGGAATCTTACATTAATTTACTATAGCGGATCCAATAAAATTGGTTTCGTTGAAATCCGAGATCATTTGCAAAATGGAGAATTTTCCATTATTCAATTAAATCAATAATATTAATTTAAATACAAAAACAATTAAATTTAATAATAATAAATTAATATTGTTGTATATATCCAAATAGAATATCATAAAACTCCAAAATAAACATACTTGGGTTTATAACTCGACGTTTTCATTTTCAAGCTAAATTGGTTTTCAATTTATTATAAATTCCCTTTTATAATATAAATAATCGTTATGGTTTATAAACGATTCGATAACGACTTTCTGAAAATTTTATTTGGACATAACTCACAATCTACATGATGAAATCTCGATTTTTCTCTTTCGTTAGAAAACCATAGTTCCATAGATTCAAATGTTTCTTATTTCAATGAATTCTGACTTATATTGAATCATATCCGTTTCATTTAAAGTTCTTAACGTAATATTATGAACTATCGCGCCGTTGTGAGCTCGTTTTTAATTATATTATAAATTATACGTTCAAAACTTAAATTAAAAAAATTCCAAGTCATTAATTCTTAAAATAAATCATTTTAAATTTTTAAATAAATTTAAATATTCCTTAATAAAATCTGGGTCATTACGTGGTTGGTTTCATATTCGTATGAGAAATTATTTTTGGATATCGAATATTTACATTTCCAGTCATGAACTATCGCATAGCGGTCGACCGGCGATCGACCGCCCTTTAGGGTCCAAGTCGATCGCTACCCCATGCAAAAGCGTGGTCGACCCAACCCATTTCGTGGTGAACGATGTATATAACATCTTTCAACCGACCCTTCACCCCCAAACCCCCTTCCACCGAAAAACCCAAACCCTCCTCCTTTCCAAGCTCCAAGCTGAGCAACCTCCGCTCTGTTTCGCTTCTAATTACCACTAAAATCCTCTTTGTGCAAATCTCTACTCGATTATACCCTAGATTTTCAATTTCTCTTACCCGTTTCGCTGATCCCTCCATGGCAGCTCGCAACTAATACCCCGGTCTCATGCCCCAGGAAGCTGCTTGGCTAGACCGTGATGATGCTAAGATTAAGCAATTCCTATCCATAGCCAGTTATGAGTACCAAATTGGTTCGCCGGTGAACTTTGCCTACTTCGCCGCACTTGGTTTGGAGGAGCTATTTGTCGCCGCAGGCTTAGCACCGATCATGCGCTTCGACACTGTTGAGCGCGATGTCTATCCGCGCTGGATCCGTTTGTTCGATGCCTAGATGGAGGTTAATATTGATGACGAGTCCTACGTCATTAGATTTGAGGTCATGCGCACTCGCATCGAGTAAAATGATGCTGACTTGGCCTAGATTTTGGGTATCTCGGTAGATGCAGCCGAGCTGGATGCTATTGAGATGGAGGACCCTCAGATCCTTCAACGTATCGTTGTTGGAGAGCCCGGAGCTCGGGCCACCGCCACTCTGCGACCAATCACCCATGTAGTCGTGCGTATCATTCAACACAACATCATCCCGAAGATGGGAAGCTTGGAGTAGATTTATCCTTCTATTTGTCGTGCCGCCTATGCAATCCTTGTCGGCATAGCCGTCAAATGGGCGTGCGTGCTTGTAACACCCCGTAATTCTGTAACACTAAGATTCACAAATCAAGGCAGAATTAAAAGTTAAAATCAAAATCAAGGGAAACGGGCAGCGACATTGCGTTCGTCTCGGAATTCTGCATGAAAACGAGTCCGAGTTTGCGTAAATCGGAGTCCGTATGAGGAAGTTTTGGCCTCCGGAAGATTCAGCGAAGTTCAAATTTCAAAACAGGTCAGGTTCAAAATTCAAATCGGACCTAGAATGGGCTGGGCGGGAATTTTCCCGCCCAAGGCACCCAGGTCGACTGGGTAGTCGACCTGGGGGTCGACCCCCCTACTTTTTCCTGTTTTCTACACCTGGTTCGTTCTTTTGTATTCGGACGCCATCCTGACCAGATTCGTTGACTTCTACACTATATAAACAGCCCTGGTCTCCTTCTCTATTCACAATTCTTTTCTATCCTTATGCCGCCTCTGAGAAAAATATATAAATAAATAATATGTAAAATAAACCAAGACGAGGGAGTGCTGCTCAAGTTGTCAAGAGGAAGTTCGAATCAAGATTAAGGCTTCAGAATGAGAATCAAAGGGCTAACTCAAACGATTTTGAGCAGCGTCGCACAAATCATAGCAACGCCATCTTTCTATTCTAATCTAATCTCTGTAAGTCAGTTACTTTTTAGATTTGAACGTTTTTCTCTGCTTGTGACATGAAATTAAAGGAATAAAAGAATATGCCAAATCTCTCTCTCTCTCTCTATTCGAATCAGTGCCTATACTCTTGAACCTAATTAAGAGCTGTTATGATTCGAGGACAAATAAGACCGTGACTATGAAACTATGGACCTTAAAACCATATGCCTATGACTATGAACATTTGCCTATGACTATGAACATCGCCTATGACTATGGACATTGCTTATGACTATGAACATTGCTTACGACTGTGACTGTGACTATGAGGATTATTTCCTTGACTAAGCCTATGCCTCTGATTAGGAAATATAAACTATTGCCTATGACATAACAAGGACATCTGTGATTAAACACCTATGATTCATGACTAGGAAAGTGTTGCTTAAGTTTTGTGACTATGAAATTGGGTCTAAACCCGATTATCTATTCTGTCTATTCTTGGTTTTCTTTGGTTTTAGACCTTGGGAATTTACCTATTAAGTTAGGTCTACCCATATTCTTGAACCTACGTCTCTATTCTGTCTATTCTTGGTTTTCTTTGGTTTTAGACCTTGGGAATTTACCTATTAAGTTAGTTCTACCCATGTTCTTGAACCGACGTCGTTATTCAACCCTTTTTATGCCAGTTAGTATGTCTATCTTTTGCATAGCATCTTTGGTTCATTCCCTATTTTCTACGAACCTAGCTTTATTTATAATCTAGAATGAATCACGATTATAAGAACGGTGAGAATGCGGTTTGGGCAAAATACGAAATTTACTAAAAAGTAGTTTAACTTGGAAATTGGCATAAATTAGGAACATGAATTATCGCATGTTCATAAAAATACAAATTGGATAAATTTAACATATAGGATGTGTAATTTGAGTCTAGTATCGACTTGTAAATCTAGCATTTACATGAGCTATGAACTAGAATAATAAGTCTAGTTTAACGTGAATTAGAATGTTGAATCGAAATTGTATTAGCTAATTTGGCACGGTAAGTATATTGGCATAAATGTGAAATTGGCCATAATTGGGAATAACGGTCAGGTTTAGCAAAATCATGGTTAGTGACACTTAATTTGGTATAGTCTACATACCAAAAGGGCATAAATATGATATAGAGGGGAGAATGGGCCGTAAGAATAAATGTTGACAACTCACATTAAAAGAGTAATTAAGGAATAAGTAAATTAGGAATAATTTACTTATAGAATTTGGCCTGAATGAGGAAATATAAATTTAGACAAATTTAAGGTCTATTAATGACATCTCTTTTTATAATACATATACTAGAAAGTTCTAGGGTGACAGAGAGGATAGTGTCTAGGTTTGGGTTTGGAAAATACAAGTTTCCTGCTCTCCCTGGCTATCCCTAACTGATCCGACGAACGGGATGGGTACTTTCAAAACTTGATTTTTGAAAATAAATTGAAACCCTTTGAACTTAGAAAACACAAATATGCCTAGCCCGAGGTTAGACTGAGTTGCGATGTAAACCTGCCCGGAACCAACCGGCACATCCAGTAGTCACAACAATACCTGTCTAATGTGAGTGGTAGCGGCTTTAATTTATTTAGTTAAAGCTAGAACAAGAATGGTAGGGTTAAGTTAACTAAGACACTTAACCAGTTCAACATGATAACTAGACTGATGGGTGGGTTTAGGTTCAGACTGACACTTAACACAGTTTAGCTGGAATGGGAGGGTTAAGTCCATAGGAACACTTAACCAACTTAACACAGTTAAGCTAGAATGGGAGGGCTAAGTCCATAGAGACACTTAACCAAACTCAAGGTAACAAAACGAGACTTGTAGGGGTTAAGTAAAGTTAATACACTTAGCCAAATTAATATGTTAACTAGACTAGAGGTTGGGGTTAAGTAAAATCTAATACACTTAGCCAATTTTGATATGTTAGCTGGGCTAGACTGTAGGGTTAAGTAAACCTGAACACTTAACCATCAGGTTGTGATAAAGGGATGAGGTTAAGTCTAAAACATGAAGGGATAATACTTAACCATTAATAACATGTTAGTTAAGACAGATAGGCAAGGTTAAGTTAAAAAGGAACACTTAACCAATACAGGGTGAATGGGTAGGGTTAAGTAATAAGAAATACTTAACCAATATAACTTGGTCTGTGGTGGGGTTAAATCAACATGAATTACTGATAACATTTAACCAGTATAACAGGATGAATGAAGAGGGTTAAGAATTGACTAATGACACTTAAGCAATCCAAATTGACGGGAAAGGGAACTAAGTAGTAAACCTTAGTTAAGAAAACAACGATTCTGGAAACTAAGTGGTAAATCTTAGTTAGTAAAACTAAGTAGTAATTCTTAGTATAACACGGGAAGGAGCGAATGTCCATCTGAGTAGAAAGAAGGCTCCAACGAATTGGGTTACGAAGCCCAAGGCTTCGAGGGGACGTGAGGGTACTCTTGGTATCCCTCTGTGAGGCTGCAGATGATCCGCCTCGGCCCACAGAGGTTAAGGTATGCGTAGAAGAACCAGGGGTATGCCTTGGTTGCAATACATGGCAACCTAAAGACTAGGATGGACTGGCGTGATTCGGCGAGCAAACAGTAGCCCTGTGATAGCGACTCGTCGTCTACCATCCATCTTGAGTCAGTCGAGATACGTGAAGCGGAAAGGCGGAGAACTCCAAAGGACCATATACTTGCTATCTAGTTATGGGTGAGGATGGCCATGGGATAGTGGGGCACTGGGGGCCGGCGTATAGTTCTCATTTTTCAAGGTGTGCCTTTCATTAGTTGAGGGAGGGGTCAAGTGGGACCATAGCCACTGGAACAAAAACAGACCTTAGCATCTGCATCGGCAGATATCTGAAAGCTCCCGACCGAGTTCTGCATTCCTTGATTTTCCCTAACACAGGACTCGGGCCGCACATTACAGGACATGTGCATCTAGACAAGCGATAACGATTCGCGATACATGCGTGGGGAAGTATAGGAACATATACCACTCTAGGTAGTGTGTCCTAGACTTGGGGGCATCGTTCGACAGGTAGCATAATTCCTAGTTGAACTAGGTGGCATAAATCCTGAATCCGAGAAGCGTTCAGCAGACAGCGTAAACTCTAGTTGAATCTAGAAGGCACTTGGTAGAAAACCCTAGATTAAATCTAGATAGCAAATAAATAAATGGATGCCTGAAGGTGATGGAAAATACAGGGATTGGGATCACGTTAGCGTTACTAGTTGGGACATTAGTTAGCTGGTGCAGAGATATAGAAACCAGTATAACAAGGAAATAGCGAAGCGGCGAAAGTATTAGACCGTATCCAGTTTATCTTATCTTAGCATATCTTGTGACTACCTTGTCTAATCTTGTTGACCCTATCGTCATGGTGTAATCTTGTATTCAGTTAAGTCACGTCGTTTTGTTTTTCCATGTTCACATGCTAGAAGTTACTGAACTTACTCAGGCTTTATGTCTGACTCTGTTTTTCTTTCGTCTTCTTTTCTTCCGTCCCCCCTCCCCCCAGGTAGTAAAGGAGGGAATAGTTTTGCTCAGGTTAAATTGGACTGCCACTCTTTCCAGCTTGAAGAATTGTCGAAGTCTGCTTGGATTCTCTTTTCAGATGCTATGGCTGGCTTTTGCTAAAATCGGGGAATATAAATGTTTTTTTTTTGCTTCTTTATTTTGTAAGACAGATGACACTCTGATATTGTAAAGAAACCATTGTACAAACTATTTTATCAATAAAGCAAAGTTTTATTTTCCGCTGTTTAATTTCTGTCTGTCTTGTAATTTATCTGCATCTTTTACCCTAAATGCTCCACAGAACTTAGTGCATTCCCTTTGTGAGTGACACTAACGGACGTGGGGTGTTACACTTGGTATCAGAGCTGAAGGTTACCAGATCAGATAAAGGATTTGAAAAATTATTTTCAAAACGGTTTTAAAAGAAGCATTTTCAAAAGAAAAGATTTGTTTTAAAGGCATATTCCCCAAAGCCATACGCATTATCTTCTCTTCCTCTGTTTGAATTCTTGTCTCCTTCTTTCTTGAGTCTCTGGGGCTCATGGCTTTCTGGGAGGTAACCTCATCAAAAGGCGAAGTGGTGCCTGACTTCCATCCATAGCCATAGTAGTTTCACCTACGGCTAGTTTTCTTTCAAGCTTATAGGGTTTTCTGTACGATGGAAGCAGCTTTCGAGAGATTTGCCAGCATGACTACACACGGAAGGGGATGAGGAGTTTGGCTAAGGAGCACAACCCTAGGATGAGGAATTCATGGATGTAGATTTAGCTCACAAAGAAGGAAGGAATTATAAAACCTAAGACAAGAGGAAGTATCTTTACTAGGGTATGATAGGGCATATAATTAAGGACAAGGGCAAGAACGAAGAACAAGATTTTCAGAAAGGCAATTACATACTTTCGCCACCGAGCGTACCTAGGAGAAAGGTAGAGAATTTCTGTTGGAAGAGTCTAGTTTTGCTGTTCGTACTATTTCCTTTGGTTTAAGTGCTTCTCATTTGTTCATATCCACTTCCATAGTTGAGTCTCTGCACCATAGTACTTGTATAGTAGAAAGATCCCACTAGAGTCTCAAATCCAATTGGTGATCCGACCAGTTTATTTTTGGTTAGTAGGAATTTGAGAATAGCTACCATGTTTGCTTATATCATCTCACGTAGATCGTCTAAATTCGGAGGAGATATTCCTTGGGTGCTTGACTGATATTGGTTTAGGCCTTTGGGGCTTGTACTTGAGGAATGTCGAGTTCGGTTTGGATGGTTTGCGTGGGAGATGAATAGTTGTGGCAAGCACTTTAAAGAGCACGTAGTGACCTTTCGACTCTTATAGTTATGGCATGGAGGATAAGAGGGAGACCTCAAACCATCTTAGTACATACACTTGGTATCATAGTTAACATCTGTTTATTTTGGAAACGGAGGCCAGAAACTTCACAATCGTGAAGTTAAATTAGTTAAGATACAGTGGAGTAAAACGCAAGAAGGCTAGATACTAGCATCATACCCTTTTTCCTTAAGGGTGCATCCTTGATTTCTTTGTTTAGGAGCTTTACGTATAATTGTTTCTCTTTTTCCAAAGTATATCCTCTAGGTCGTATCTTCGATCCTTATGTAGAAGCCAATGGACGTAAACATGTATTTGAAACATGTTATGGTTGATGATTGCAAGTGGTTGCAAAAGGTTGCTCGTGAATGCATATGCATACGTATTAGGCGCTAGATCAGTTCGGACGCCTTCATATTGCATTTACAGATATGTATTTGTTTGTAAATTGAACTTGATATGTTATCATATGAGTGTTGCATATGGATGAATGGCCATGCACGCATATAGTATTTACATAACTAGGGATGCTTGCATACATGGTTGGACGCATGGCACTGACATGACTCGCATTAAGGAGGTCAACTGAATCAGTAGACCGCCTGATTTTGCATTAGATAAAGACATATACACACACTATGCATATGAACATGAAAGCATTAGAAACCTTTTAAGGACAACGGATGCCTGTGAGTGAATGGTTGAGTAGATGGGTGATTGGATGGTAGGACACATTCTTCCTAACTTGAAGATTTCGGGGACGAAGTCCTTTTAAGTGGGAGAGAATGTAACACCCCGTAATTCTATAACACTAAGATTCACAAATCAATGCAGAATTAAAAGTTAAAATCAAAATCAAGGGAAACGGGCTATGCCATTACGTTCGTCTCGGAATTCTGCATGAAAACGAGTCCGAGTTTGCGTAAATCGGAGTCCGTATGAGGAAGATATTTCCCCCGGAAGATTCAGCGAAGTTCAAATTTCAAAACAGGTCAGGTTCAAAATTCAAATTGGACCTAGAATGGGCTGGGCGGGAATTTTCCCACCCAAGGCACCCAGGTCGACTGGGTAATCGACCTGGGGGTCGACCCCCCTGCTTTTTCCTGTTTTCTACACCTGGTTCGTTCTTCTGTATTCGGACGCCATCCTGACCAGATTCGTTGACTTCTACACTATATAAACAGCCCTGGTCTCCTTCTCTATTCACAATTCTTTTCTATCCTTATGCTGCCTCTGAGAAAAATATATAAATAAATAATATGTAAAATAAACCAAGATGAGGGAGTGTTGCTCAATTTGTCAAGAGGAAGTTCGAATCAAGATTAAGGCTTCAGAATGAGAATCAAAGGGCTAACTCAAACGATTTCGAGCAGCGTCGCACAAATCATAGCAACGCCATCTTTCTAATCTAATCAAATCTCTGTAAGTCAGTTACTTTTTAGATTTGAATGTTTTTCTCTGTTCGTGACATGAAATTAAAGGAATAAAAGAATATGCAAAATCTCTCTCTCTATTCGAATCAATGCCTATACTCTTGAACCTAATTAAGAGCTGTTATGATTCGAGGACAAATAAGACCGTGACTATGAAACTATGGACCTTAAAACCATATGCCTATGACTATGAACATTTGCCTATGACTATGAACATTGCCTATGACTATGGACATTGCTTATGACTATGAACATTGCCTATGACTGTGACTGTGACTATGAGGATTATTTCCTTGACTAAGCCTATGCCTTTGATTACGAAATATAAACTATTGCCTATAACATAACAAGGACATCTGGGATTAAACACCTGTGATTCATGACTAGGAAAGTGTTGCTTAAGTTTTGTGACTATGAAATTGGGTCTAAACCCGATTATCTATTCTGTCTATTCTTGGTTTTCTTTGGTTTTAGACCTTGGGAATTTACCTATTAAGTTAGGTCTACCCATATTCTTGAACCTACGTCTCTATTCTGTCTATTCTTGGTTTTCTTTGGTTTTAGACCTTGGGAATTTACCTATTAAGTTAGGTCTACCCATGCTCTTGAACCGACGTCGTTATTCAACCCTTTTTATGCCAATTAATATGTCTATCTTTTGCATAGCATCTTTGGTTCATTCCCTATTTTCTACGAACCTAGCTTTATTTATAATCTAGAATGAATCACGATTATACGAACGGTGGGAATGCGGTTTGGGCAAAATATGAAATTCACTAAAAACGTAATTTAACTTGGAAATTGGCATAAATTGGGAACATGAATTATGGCATGTTCATAGAAATACAAATTGGATAAATTTAACATATAGGATGTGTAATTTGAGTCTAGTATCGACTTGTAAATCTAGCATTTACATGAGCTGTGAACTAGAATAATAAGTCTAGTTTGACGTGAATTAGAATGTTGAATCGAAATTGTATTAGCTAATTTGGCACGGTAAGTATGTTGGCATAAATGTGAAATTGGCCATAATTGGGAATAACTGTCAGGTTTAGCAAAACCATGGTTAGTGACACTTAATTTGGTATAGTCTACATACCAAAAGGGCATAAATATGATATAGAGGGGAGAATAGGCCGTAAGAATAAATGTTGACAACTCACATTAAAAGAGTAATTAGGGAATAAGTAAATTAGGAATAATTTACTTATAGAATTTGGCCTGAATGAGGAAATATAAATTTAGACAAATTTAAGGTCTATTAATGACATCTCTTTTTATAATACATATACCAGAAAGTTCTAGGGTGACAGAGAGGATAGTGTCTAGGTTTGGGTTTGGAAAATACAAGTTTCCTGCTCTCCCTGGCTATCCCTAACTGATCCGACGAACGGGATGGGTACTTTCAAAACTTGATTTTTGAAAATAAATTGAAACCCTTTGAACTTAGAAAATACGAATATGCCTAGCCCGAGGTTAGACTGAGTTGCGATGTAAACCTGCCCGGAACCAACCGGCACATCCAGTAGTCGCAACAATATCTGTCTAATGTGAGTGGTAGCGGCTTTAATTTATTTAGTTAAAGCTAGAACAAGAATGGTAGGGTTAAGTTAACTAAGACACTTAACCAGTTCAACATGATAACTAGACTGATGGGTGGGGTTAGGTTCAGACTGACACTTAACACAGTTAAGCTAGAATGGGAGGGTTAAGTCCATAGGAACACTTAACCAACTTAACACAGTTAAGCTAGAATGGGAGGGCTAAGTCCATAAAGACACTTAACCAAACTCAAGGTAACAAAACAAGACTTGTAGGGGTTAAGTAAAGTTAATACACTTAGCCAAATTAATATGTTAATTAGACTAGAGGTTGGGGTTAAGTAAAATCTAATACACTTAGCCAATTTTGATATGTTAGCTGGGCTAGACTGTAGGGTTAAGTAAACCTGAACACTTAACCATCAGGTTGTGATAAAGGGACGAGGTTAAGTCTAAAACATGAAGGGATAATACTTAACCATTAATAACATGTTAATTAAGACAGACGGGCAAGGTTAAGTTAAAAAGGAACACTTAACTAATACAGGGTGAATGGGTAGGGTTAAGTAATAAGAAATACTTAACCAATATAACTTGGTTTGTGGTGGGGTTAAGTCAACATGAATTACTGATAACATTTAACCAATATAACAGGATGAATGAAGAGGGTTAAGAATTGACTAATGACACTTAACCAATCCAAATTGACGGGAAAGGGAACTAAGTAGTAAACCTTAGTTAAGAAAACAACGATTCTGGAAACTAAGTGGTAAATCTTAGTTAGTAAAACTAAGTAGTAATTCTTAGTATAACACGGGAAGGAGCAAATGTCCGTCTGAGTAAAAAGAAGGCTCCAACGAATTGGGTTACGAAGCCCGAGGCTTCGAGGGGACGTGAGGGTACTCTTGGTATCCCTCTGTGAGGCTGCAGATGATCCGCCTCGGCCCACCGAGGTTAAGGTCTGCGTAGAAGAACCAGGGGTATGCCTTGGTTGCAATACATGGCAACCTAAAGACTAGGATGGACCGGCGAGATTCGGCGAGCAAACAATAGCCCTGTGATAGCGACTCGTTGTCTACCATCCATCTTGATTCAGTCGAGATACGTGAAGCGGAAAGGCGGAGAACTCCAAAAGACCATATACTTGCTATCTAGTTATGGGTGAGGATGGCCATAGGATAGTGGGGCACTGGGGGCCGGCGTATAGTTCTCATTTTTCAAGGTGTGCCTTTCATTAGTTGAGGGAGGGGTCAAGTGGGACCATAGCCACTGGAACAAAAACAGACCTTAGCATCTGCATTGGCAGATATCTGAAAGCTCCCGATCGAGTTCTGTATTCCTTGATTTGCCCTGACACAGGACTCGGGCCGCACATTACAGGACATGTTCATCTAGACAAGCGATAACGATTCGCGATACATGCGTGGGGAAGTATAGGAACATATACCACTCTAGGTAGTGCGTCCTAGACTTGGGGGCATCGTTCGACAGGTAGCATAATTCCTAGTTGAACTAGGTGGCATAAATCCTGAATTCGAGAAGCGTTCAGCAGACAGCGTAAACTCTAGTTGAATTTAGAAGGCACTTGGTAGAAAACCCTAGATTAAATCTAGATAACAAATAAATAAATGGATGCCTGAAGGCAATGGAAAATACGGGATTGGGATCACCTTAGCGTTACTAGTTGGGACATTAGTTAGCTGGTGCAGAGATATAGAAACCAGTATAACAAGGAAATAGCGAAGCAGCGAAAGTATTAGAGCGTATCCAGTTTATCTTATCTTATCATATCTTGTGGCTACCTTGTCTAATCTTGTTGACCCTATCGTCATGGTGTAATCTTGTATTCAGTTAATTCATGTCGTTTTGGTTTTCCATGTTCACATGCTAGAAGTTACTGAACTTACTCAGGCTTTATGTCTGACTCTGTTTTTCTTTCGTCTTCTTTTCTTCCGTTCCCCCCCCCCCCAGGTAGTAAAGGAGGGAATAGTTTAGCTCAGGTTAAATTGGACTGCCACTCTTTCCCGCTTGGAGAATTGTCGAAGTCTGCTTAGATTCTCTTTTCAGATGCTATGGCTGGCTTTTGCTAAAATCGGGGAATATAAATGTTTTTTTTTTTGCTTCTTTATTTTGTAAGACAGATGACACTCTGATATTGCAAAGAAACCATTGTACAAACTATTTTATCAATAAAGCAAAGTTTTATTTTCCGCTGTTTAATTTCCGTCTGTCTTGTAATTTATCTGCATCTTTCACCCTAAATGCTCCACAGAACTTAGTGCATTCCCTTTGTGAGTGACACTAACGGACGTGGGGTGTTACAGTGCTTATGATCCATCTTAATGAGCCTTTCATCGGCACCCCGTGGAGCCATTTTTCTTATAGCCATCTTCTTACCCGTATCTTCCGGGACATCCAGTTGAGACTTTCTGGGGAGGCGCCTACGAAGAAGGCGCCGACCGCCATCAGTCGCGCCACTCTTCAGAAGATGGGTATCCAACTACCCGATGCTCCTGCACCCGCACCACCCTCTCCAGCTCAGTAGCCTCAGCATCCAGGGTATGAGAGACCTGAGCTCACTGCTACCCGAGTCATGCAGGCCGACCTCTGAGAGGTTGGAGAGGAGAAGCGCCGATAGGCACGAGAGATTGGCTGCATCTCCGCTATACTACTTCCCGGGCGCGGACGCGGTAATGGATTTCGTTCCAGTCGCGGAGGTAGATCAGCATATAGTGGGTAGTGTTAGTCGTTGTTGTTGTCAGAACATGCGTGTGCATATCGTATTTTGTATCGTGTGTTTCCCTTTCCAGCATTTTACTTTTCCTTTGATGTAGTGTTGTGTTAGAAGTTGCTAGTAATGAAAAATTCGCACGACTTTGGTAAGAATATTTCTATGTTGAAAAAAATGTGTTTGTCGTTCATGCACAATTAATTTTATGAAATCTAGTTTATTTACTAGCATTTGTCCTAGAGCTGGAAAGAATAAAGTTCTGTGTTGAATAAATTTTAGTAAAGGAATGGTTTTATGTCACAGGTATAAAAATAAATAAACCACCGTCCCTTGTTAAAACTAAAATTTATTTTTGTCTTTTGTGCGATTTCAGTATTCGCATTTTTGGCGTGACTGACTTCCTTTTTCGTCGACATGTGACTTAAATCATTTAAGTTTCCACAAAATACATTTTTAAAAGTTTATGGAAATTGTTGTTTGAAAGAAAAAACACTTTTATCATTTTGTTATTCTGGGAAAATGAAGCAGTTTTGGAAGGAAATTTTGAAAATAAATATGACAAGTTTTCAAGCGGAAATTTATTTTTATGAAAAATTTAGATTTATTGATCACATGAACGGTGTAAGGAAGATTTTTGGATGTTTTGTGTGCGCATTTAGCTGTGCAATAGGACCAACGATACGATAAAAACATTAATGGTAACAAGGAAAAGGCTTTTTAAGCCTTGGAAACGTTGTTTTCGTACCTTGTCAATGATGCGCGCGAGCTATTAAATAACGCATTTTACATTTTAGAGCTTGTTTTAAGCCTCCTTTACAGTTTATAATTGGAAATTTTTGGGGAATTTCGGGTAACTAAGGTGAAAATTCCACTGTAGTCGGGAAATGGAATATTTGAAAGCGAAGGGAATGTTAAATTTCTTCGCCTTAATTTCCTTTTTCCGGTTTAGAAGAAACTATATAGGAAGCAATTAGATTGCGTACGTTTTGGATGGTGGATTTGGATGAAAAATTAGTTGCTCCACACTTTTATTCGTAATTTTGTGGAGGTTATGGATGAAAAAAAATTTTCAAAATTTGCATTCACATAACTGCCTGTATAATTAGGATGTTCTGCATCTTGTTTTAAAAAATACTTCAAAAAGTTTAATGCAAGCATGTAGGAGGATCCGATTAGAATCATCTTGCATGCACGTTTGTGATGACCGCCCACAACCCTTGCACTAAACAAAAGGAATAATGCGTTGAAAGGTGTGCCAGGCAGCTGTGGACGATCATCATAGGTAAACAACAACATCAGAACTTGTCGTAACTCACATCACAAGGATAAAATATAATAGAACATATACAACATGTAATAATAGTGAAGCAAAAAATACCAAACTTCCATAACAACTAGAAAGTAATATCCATACATGTGGATAACAAAAATAGTGTTCATACAACTTTGCCTCACTACAACACTCATAGAAGAATAACAAAAAACGGAAATCCAAATACTATATAGTAGGTAAGATAATACGCCTGCCTCCTGCTTGCCTCTAAACTGCAACGTCGCCCTCACTAAGTTATCACATGCAACCTTCCACCTAGTCCGCCCATCCAAAAATCGGATGAACAATCCAAGGTAATAAGAGGGAAAATTAAAACCTTGAGTCAGACAACAGTCTTAGTGAGCGATAAAACAACTAACCAACATCATCAATAAAGTATATGAGAATGGATGGTTAAACATAGTAATCTACGCACAACACCAGAGAAGAATCCAAACTTGCCCCCTTCGCATCCGACAGTGATAGCCTTTACAATCCATTCAACCAAAAAAGAAAATCATCCATGGCATTCAAGACAACCATTCATTCATTAGCAATCAAAACAACTAGTTATATCTAACATAAACTATCCTAATCAAGCTCAACATTCCTCAAGCACAAGCTCCAGAGGCCTAAACCAATATCATACAAGCACTCAAGAAACATCTCCTTCGGTGTTGGACAACCTACGTGAGACGGTACAAACAGAGAAACCAATCATCCATGACTGACTCTGGCTATCATTGCCAATCCTGCTTCGAAACTATCGTTATTCGTATGACAGCCAACCTTGCCATATGTCAAGGGCTAATGGTAATCCCGGTTCTAGCATGAACTCCATACGCCTTTCAACGATACATATGTTTGTCCAACCTTGACAGCTAGGCCTTTCAACGATACCCAGGGTACTCGACCAGCAACCTTCCAGTCTTCTGGGTGCCCCACTGTACCCCTTCTTTTAGCCTGCTAGAACTTACGATGACGATAACTTCTCAGCCTTCGCATCTCTAGTCATCCAACCTTGACGACATTTCATAACCCGAGAAACCTTCTCGAGTAATCATTATCCACCATCTCCAACTCACAACCTTATCGAGTACCCGAATTTTATTTTCTTCAGAAATGATCCAGTGTGACCAACTCCTGGACATGCTCGACCCCATTCCCCAAAACAAGGCCGACCTGAACAAGCTTAAGCTAACTTGCTCGACCCGTATGATGCTCGACCCATACACGAGCTGCATGACCGACCCATTTTGATCTTGATGCTCTACCGACCCCTTGGTCTTGGTGCTCGATCCAATTGTGTGCGACCCACCTTGCTCGAGCCCATGCCCTGCTCGACCCATACACCCATACTCCTGACCGACCGAGCCCATAGTGCGCGACCGACCAACCTCCTCCCTTGGATGCACGACAGAGCACACATGACCGAACCCCTCTACTCGAGACTATGCTCGACCGACCCATACATGCACGACCGACCCACTCGTGCACGACCGACCCTAGTGTCTTGCTCCCCAAGCCATGCTCGAGCTGTGTCCTGTATAGCCCCAATCTAAGTTCAATTTTGACCAAAACTCTACCAATCGACACAATCGACGAAATATACTCATCTAATTCATCCAACACAACCATCAGCATGTTATGAAATTACTAACTACATGAATATGACGATTTTCATCAAAATTATGCAAACTTCACCAGAATCATGATAAATGAACGTATGAACTAAATTATGGATCTAACTTGCATAAACATATGAAATAGCATAGAAATTACCGGTTTTAAATCGCTAAATTAGATCTTATGGCGATGCATATGAAATTAAACTTACCATGATGTAAATCTAGGAGAAACCGATTTAAAATGATGAAAATATGTGCATATAACTCATATACTTGCTTGAATCTGTGTGAGAGATGCGTATCACTCACCAATTCCCCAAAACAACCCAAAATGATTGATATATGATTTCGGACAGTGAAGAATTTGATCTAAACTCTTCGATTCGATGATCTCTCCCTTTGATTTGTGTAGATCTAGCCTCAAATATTGCAGATCCTCGATTCTCCAAGCTTTAATGGGCGAAAGGTGAAGAGAATGGAGAAATGGAGGATCACAAGCTCCTCCAAATGAGAGAATAGAGAAAGTAAACTATTCTCCATGTCTCCTAACCCCTCTTTATAGCCTCCTGCCCATTATGGCTTCACAAACCTGAGCAGCCAATTGTAAAACCTTAAAACAACGATTCCTCCTAAACCGCTAAGCCAAAACTTTAATGTCACCACTCTACGGAAAGGGAAACATCATTTCCTTTCCAATGGCATTGGTCTCAGCACCTGATTCGTCCTGAGTCAAAAGTTATGCCATGTACAAGGCTGATAGGGGAAAAATGGTCACAAACAAAATTTGTAAAAATTATGGACATGTTCCACATGGCCATAAGCAACATATCAAAATATGAGAATGATCCAACCCTTAGGGAATAAAATAAAAATATTTTATGATCCTCCGATATGTAAAATACGGGCTGTTACATTCTCCCCACCCCCTCCTTTAGGAATTTCACCCCAGAAATCCCAACAAACATAAGCAACCTAAACAATTCCGCATGCCTATCCATGAGAAACCAATTCTACCACCCAGACTAGCAGCCGTCAAGCCATGCATCCATAGCCTTATCCTAGCATGCAAAATTCTAATAACAGAATACAAGTTACAACGATGCAAGGTGACACGACATCAATGGGTCATACCGACGAAGATTTCTAGATGGGTCGCCTTCATGCTCTGTTCCGTCTCCCATGTACAATCGTTATTATCCTCACTTCATTGTACCTTGAATAGCTTAACCGTCTACCTCCTAAGTTGTTTCGTGTCATTCCCCACAACACGTAGTGGCTTATGAGGTCTCGCAACTATGGTCTTTACTTCTAGGTCTTCGTACTGCTCTGGATGTACCACCACATTCGAATCATGCACGAACTTCCATAGAAAAGACACATGGAAAACACTATGCACACTCGACATCTTCTATGGTAACTCCAACCTATATGCGAGCTTTCCAATTTGCTCGATTATCTGAAACGGTCCAACGAACCTGTAACGACCCGGATTTTTTGTCGTTTTATTTTTAATACTTAATATGGTTTTAAATATTGAGTTAATAATATAAATCAATTTTTTTAATTTTTGATTTATCAATTTAATAATCGAAATACGATTTATTTCGAATATTTATAATTTTCGTAATATGAGAATCTAAAATAATTCAATTAAAAATTCAAACCGAGCCAAAAAAAAATTAGATAATTTATCGAAATTATATTTGAATAGAAATGACGATAATAATAATTTATTATCAAAAAATTAATTGTTTTGAATTTAATTTATATCGATTTAAATTGATATCTTCTCCATATGGTCGAATTGAGCTTCAAAATCTATTCCAGTATGTCCAGAATAGTGATATAACCCTAGAAACGCCGGTTATTACGTTCAAATAGGAGTTCAAAACCGTAAAATATATTATAACAAGTGCGAACCCGTGCTTCGCACATGGGTTGGTGCAAATAGTTGCACAAAGATACAAAGTGCAGTTGAAAAGCACTCTTATTTTTAGTAGAAGACTATTTGAAAGTCTTGATGAGTAGTGCTGCATTTATATATTAAATAAAACTTGCAGAAAAATATACGCTATTATTATTGGCAATATGCAAAAAAAATAGTAGTTCGGATTTGTATAATTTTTTTATTCTTAATTATTATCGAATCGTCAATCGTGCATATGCAAAAAAGTTATGTGTAGGAAAAACAAAAATCAAGTCGGACGTCACGTTCTTAGATTTAAACCAGGCTATTTGACAAACGTAGCTACATTTAAAATGTTAGGAATAGGACTTTGTAATTAAATACTAAAACCCAAGTACAACATGGCATAGAATTTGCATTTCAAGCATTAAGTAAATTAATATGAATTAATAACATAATTCAGCATGTTGAACAATTGTTCATGAATATACCGCTGGCGAGTAATTCAACATTGAAATTAATTTTTAGTAATTAAACGAAATGTTAGTAAAACAGAAGCTGGTCAGTTTTCATGCATAAATAAACTTCGACTGCTTGCTTCTTGATTCTAAAAACTACAGAAGATATCTCTTATCTTTTGTAAACTTGTTTACAATTGAATATGGATTATAAATAATAATACTTCAATTGAACCATGGTAAACCTTCGCACATGAGGCCATATTAGCAGCAATGCATAAATGTAATACATGTTATCATAAGACAACATATGAAACAGACATCATATGAAACACATTTATTCCAGAGATAAATAACACCTTGAAATGCAGAGAAAAACTCCGTTTGGCGTAGGTCAAAGCATATGTCAGTCGAAGTAGTACAACCTCCTTTGAGTTTAGCAACTAAATCAAACAAAAAGAGCCAAGGACCGTATTTGAATGCTTCAGCCCTGTCACCAACATCAGTGCATTCTTCTAAAAACATTTAGTAGCCTTCATGAGATTTTCTTCTTCCTCAAGTATCACCTCTAAGAACCTTCAGACATATTCCTAAAGCAATCAAAATCAAGCAAACAAATTATACTTCCAATGCTAGTGTTCAAAAAGTTGTCTGAGACAATAGAAGGGTCACCTTCAATATCTATCAAAGTTGCATTTACAGTTAACCACATGCCCAAAAAAGGGGAAAAAGCTGCCACCAAGTCGTGTGCAAGGCCCAAAAAAAAAAGTCATGGTCATGAATAAATGAGGCTCAAAACCTACAAAGATTACACAGAGCTTGTGAATTTGATGAATGACAATTAATACTTTATGCTTCCATACACACTACAGAGTAAATAACATAATGACGTTAACGACCATTACCATAATTATTAATCAACTGTGCACTCATATTTGCAATTGACTGAACCTTTTTAAAAAGTACCATCTAGCGATCTACATGGCAAAAGTTAAAAACTAATCTACCCCATCAGTAAACATAAGTAGACACAATTCTAAATACATGGACTTGTTTTTTTTCTCCATTGAAAACCCTGAAAGGACATACACCAAACTTATAATATAGGATCTGAATAACTGCAAGGGAATTTGTGTCGTCAAGGTTTAAACCAAGGTCTGAGGCTTCGACCGAAACACCAAGATTTTGGTCATTCCATTCTCTTCAACGGGGACCAAAATAAAACCTAACAGAAAATTTGATTCAATTGTAAAACAATTGAAACTCATATTTTCTTAAAGAAATTAAAAAAAAAAACTAATATAAGTATCCGATAAATATATGATTTTTTCAAAATCTTAAATTTAAGTTCAAAATCATAGACTATGTTAACAACATAAATAAAAAAGGTTATTTAACAAATATTTGTGCGTGTTATAAATATTATAATTAATCGATAGTGTTCATTATATTTTATTACACAATTTGTTTTGAGTTACTAAATTAATATATAGGTAATTATATGAATAATTAATAGTCAAATCAGAAATCGAAACTGAAATTCTCGAAATTTATGAATTAGATTCCACTTCCAGAAATTACAGAAAATAAAAACTAAGACCAAAACCAAGACGTGTCGCATTAGTTTAAACCCTTTGCTGCTTGATACTTCATGTTGATTTCTTACCACTGGCCAGTTTGTTTACAGCTTTTAATTTTGTCATACAATTTATACTGTGAACTCTATAGACAGAATTGGAATTTAATTAAATGTTATAAGTAATAAATTGTGAAATGATTCAAAGCGCATGCATCCACGTAACTCAAAGTAATGATCACTTATGAATTATATGTAGATTTAACTCAAAATCATTCTAAAGCTTGGGACAATGGCCAGTGGTAATGAGTAAAACTTCTAGTTTGAGTTCCTAAATATTTTTATTATCGACCTCTTATGCTTAAAATTACTGACTGCATCTAAGAAAATTCATAATGAAGTTCACTATTAAAAAATAAGGCACCATCAAATATAACCAAAATAACATAAACACACAAAAATTTATAACTTCAAATGCGCATAAAACTCTCTACATTCCTAGCATGTTTACAATTAACAATATAGTTTATGGTATATCAGTTATTAGCACTGAATATTTGTTCAATTTGAAAACTGAAAAGTTAGTTTAAATTTAACCCTTAAGCGCAGGCCAATGGATATTAATGTTAGCTTAAGTATATAAAAATCCTTATATTAAACTAACGTGCTTATTACGAACCAAAGATTCACAGGTCACTGAAAGAAAATTGACCAAGTACATATTCAACCATATTCATTAAAATAAATTTAACATGAAAAGCATATTATATAGAAAAAGGGAATTTTTGAAGGATTTGAACAACCAAGATTACAAATATAGAGTTTGGTTGTTAGTTCACATAGTAATTCGACGTCATATAATCAATCCACACATAATTCATCACAACTTATTAAAAAACGACACATGCAATTAAAAGGAATCAACAATGAAAAATGCTTCATCCTTCACAACATGGTATTATAATACATTCAAAAAATAAATGAGATATCTTGAATGAGTAAAAAGTGGAGCTTTCCAAACAAAAACGTGTGTAAGACAGAATGAATCAATGTAATTGGTAGCTGAAATTTGTGCTAATAAATTTAACAATAAAAGTTCATAAATCTTTTGAACAAAATGCCATAAGAGGAAGCACAACAGAAGCGACAAAGAGTATATCTTGAGAAACTATACTTTTGTATAAGCATAAATAGCAAAGTCCAACTCAACAGAATGAATTTAAAAAGTCATGCTTGCCTTTATATGAGAGAGTTATAATTTGATTCTGAACACAAACACAAAAATGAGGGTAGTTAGTAAACATGAATATCCTCACTGGTTAGATATTTAATCTAGAAAAAGTCATGTATATTAGAACTTATTCACTTTTTCATTTTGTCTTTCAAAAGTAAACAAGATGGAAACTATCTTACGCATGTGGAGTTTCCGAGCTGATTGAAAAAAGAAGATGAATATACATGGAACTCATTTAAAATGTTAATATCAAGAATACATACAGGGTTTTAGCTATATATTAAGCTATAATTACTTTACTTTTGTTTGTATGTTTGCATAATTATGTCGATGTTGAAATGAATTCAGCCTTTTCATTCTATTCAATTCTTAGCAAAAGATATCAAAATTAGACATGAATTTGAAATAGTTACTATTTTTAACAAATGTAACTCTGAATACAAAATTGTGTTATCATACTTCATGCCATTAAATAGATGTATCAATTGTCTTGTCTCACTAAAGTAGCGCTACAATTTGTTTGTTAAGATATATTGGGCCGTTTGCTCAAAAATCACACTGATCACAAAGTGGAATGAAGACAAACATTATTGAAATAGAACCTCTAGTAAGTAGGAGAATTAATTGAGAAAGTTAAAGATCCAATTCTTTTGGCGAAAATGAAAATGCAAATGATCACTACTTTGTATTTAGCTTTCTAGTCCCAAATTACATAAGAAATCTCTGAGGAATATAAGGTTATTTGGAATTCAAGAACCATCAAACTTGAATTATGTGAGCATGGCACATTAAAAGTATTGAATCAAGATTAATGAAAGTGACCATATAAGTTAAAGCTTAAAATATGATAAATAAGTCAAGAATAGAAAATTACAAATACTCATTGGTATAGCTCTGTCTTACGTTTAATGAAATAATAATAATTTTTCATTCTATAGCATACTATAAATGAAATACATCAAAAATCTTGTCATAATTTAAAACATTAAACAACATATATATGTAGATGGAACTATTTGAACTGGCCTAATCTTGCTTTACATTGGAAACAACTTGAAATACTTGTTTTCTTAACTCATATGTTGCTAAGTTGGAACGCATAATTTGTTGGTGATTAGGGTTCGCACAAAAATGTCAGAATTAATCTCGTACACCTATTTGTTAAAAAATAAAGCTATTTGGATAAATTTATGTATAACATTACGGTAACAATGCAGGTCATAACTAATCTTAAGAACATTTTTAGACACACACGGGTTATAGTTATACATATGCTATAAAGAATCATCTTACAAAAATGTCCTCTTAAGAGATCCATGACTTTGGAGTTATTTAGATATTCGAAATCTTAAAAATAAAAAATTTCAAAAAATGAGTTCAGTTTGTAGCAGTTACATTTTCATCTTTACACATTTCAAAATAGAAGAAATAGTTGTACGAAACCATTCGTAGATCAACATACACAAGTAGATTTGTGTCATTAGATTGTAGTTCAAAAATATTGGTTTAGATGACTAAATCCCATAAGAATCCTTGAACTATAAATTTTATAACTTTCTGGATGCATAGAGAGATTGAAAAAAATGAAGATGAATGTTTTACTGTATTGTGAATGTATCACTAAACGAACTATAAAACTGGGTTAAAACTTCAGGAAGTGGCATCCCTATATACTAAACACACCAAAACCAGCCAAAAAAACTTTTAAAAATGGCCTGCTTTCCTACGTCATTATCTGATGACCAACAGAAAAGAACGCCAAAACACACTATTCTCAATTGCCCGGCTGAGGACTACCAATTTTGAGGGGAAAAAAACTCATTCCTACATAATTAACAATGCTACATGATTCCCTTTTAGAGGACACATTTCGATAATGTAACCAATATGTTCAACAATAAATATAAAATTAAATTGAAACGAAAAAATAATTAAAAGGAATATTTAAAGGATTCCAACCTTAATGAGTCTTTGTTGGGCCTGGTGCAACAACAGCAATATCAGAAGCTCCATTGCTTGCTTTTACCTGAGAAGCGGATATTAATAAGTAGTAATGGAAGATGCAGTGAGTAATAGCCAAGTTAATATTGTAAAAATTTTAAGGCAATCACCAAGTAAATGATCATGTACTAAAAAAAATTCATTTCTTGGAAATTAGAGAAAGTATATGAGAATTGATTACTTTAAAATGGTCATTAATTCTTCCTTAAATCTGAACAATAAGGTTTTGTAAATAAATAAAATGGTAATAGTTATGCATGTGTGAATTCAGATGGAATATAAATTTTATGTACAAAGTAGCATAAGTTTTTGGGCATAACTTACAGTAATTAACACCATTAAGTTTGATGATATGCATATAAACCGTATCAAATTTTAGCATATATAAACAAAAAACATGCATTTTTTAAAAAGAATGAACTAATATATTAACTTTTATTCATGTGAAAAACAAAAGGAAACTGAAAAAGCATCCCAAAGGAAATTATCACATAACCTCTATCTGCAATCTTAAATGAGATGCCACATCGGGTAGCGTGTTGACCAACACGTAGGTAATAGTACTTTTTTGGTAGAGTAAACTTTGGCAAATGAAGAAGCTTTTCTTGATCGTGAATAATTAACATTGTCTGACATCTTTAAAGCAATCTTATGTGTCGGTTCTAATTAAATCCTTTCAACAAACATATTTTAGGATGGGAAATTTAGATATGTCTCAGGATTTATTTAGTCGTCGATAAAACGTTATGGCCATAGAATAGTAAAATCCCATGAAAACTTGGAAACTTAAATTACAATTTTAGATGAAATTTATAGTTTCAGAAAGAATCCTATATCCTTTACATAACTGTCAGTAAATTCTCTTGTAATGCCAAAAAAAGAACTGTTAGCTCACTGGAAAAAAAACTCAAATGCCTTGTAGAAAAAGTAGCAAAACAGATGTATAAAGGGAAAGAAATCTAATTAAACTTACCTTGTTTACCAGTCACTTCCAAGTTTTACTTTTAAGCTACCAATACTTATATATTAACGGATTCTGATTATATTTCTGGTAAGGATGTCGCTGCTTATACATCAAACTGACTATATTTCTGGTAAGCGATCTGGTATGGAAGGTTCTATGAGTTTTATAATGGACATTGAAGTTAATAAAAAAAAATCAAGTTTGATGAGTGGCAAATTATTCCAGAATTTCAAAGCAACGTAAAACAACATATATGACAGCAAGCAAATTTGTAAAACATCTACTATTGGAATTTCTTACACTTGGCAATCTCATGAAGCACACCAGTAAATGAAGGTTAACATTGGATAATGTTGTCTAACAAACAGAAACAATGTACAATGGCTTTATCACATAGAATAAAGAAAATGAAGAAAATCAAAGCAAGGTAGGACATGTCATTTTGATGATTACCTCTAATTATGATAGAAAGTCCATTGAACAAAAGAGAGAGCAAAAGAAAAGTCAAAAATGATGCAGGAGACGTCATTTTTTTATACTCTCCAAAGGTCATATTACATCATACCCTTTAAAAATTACCCATACCATTTTACAATCTTCACCCATAAATCAGAAACGTGGCAAGGATAACAATGATGATGATGTGCATGACATCATTTCAACTCTAAATGGGATCACTGAATCCATAAATGACAGAAATTGCTTATAACCACCATAGAAGTTCACTATTCTGAAATTGTTAGTGCAGCAACTGATGTGCTACTTTTATCAATAGAGGCTACCTCATAATTTTTCTACATAAAAATTTCCAACTAACATTTTAAAACTCCTCACAGACAGAAAGAAACAAATGATTATGAAAGCATGGAAGGATTTTAAGCAGCAATATGGACTATCTAACATATTACAAAATGACAAAATGAAAACTATACACACACATACATCAAATTTATTGTGCGATCTTCGTTTGATTCTTGTATCGTTTGTCTGCTACGGTTAAATCTCATAGAGTTTTCATCATATATTAGATTTATATTCTTCATTTCAGTTTTGAAATAATATAAACTCATCACGCGTATATCAATTTCCTAAAGACTTCAACATTTACTGGACACATAGATCATTATATTCATAATTGCATTTAATGAATCATACATTTATTTGGATCATATGGTCACAAAATCTGCATATGTTTATTTTCATATGACCGTATAAGACTACGTGTTCCTCATCATCTTGAAAACTTAACTTGTAAGTAAACACTGTTTTCATACATCTTAATAATTAATAAATAGAGCTAATAGCTTACCGTTTCGTTGATCTCAGCACTCTCTGCTTCTTCTCTTGAAAGCTGGTTTAAAAAGCGTCTCATATTTGCCTACGTTCAAAGATGTTATGAAGAAATGCTCCTTTGAAAGTTCCATCGGAACAAGCAAATGCACTTTACACAAATCTACCCAAATTAACTACAATATTCTCAGACTAACAGAAAACTTTAAATGCGTATATGAAGAATACAAAAAGAAGAAACATATATAACTGCCTCGGGTTGAATCTTTTCTTGAAAATTTTCTCCTCATAAGTTCCAACTTCCAATATAAATTTCTCAACTCGCTTGGCATTTATAAAGGCAGCCTTTCTCTCATAGATCTAATTTGTTTGAAGGCAGATAATTAGTCAATGCCCTGAATATGATAAAGGTTGCATAATAGATGAACTAAAATGGAAATAATGTGCATTTCTAGCATTAATTAGATAGCCATTAGGGACGATGTTCTTTTTGTACACATGTATCAGTAAGTCCAAGGCCCCCTGCAGAAATAAATGAAGAAATTAATTTTATTGATCATAAAGATATTATGATTTGAATACTCAATTATACACAAATAAGTACCTCATGGATATCAAGTGACGGCATGGGAGGATGAAAATCATCTCCCGTGAAAAACCAGATAAATATAAAATCATCAACAATTCCCTCTACCTCGAGATCCAATTAAGCATTGCTGCACATATCAATCTTGAGGCATTCCCTTAAAGTCCAAATATTCACAAACTGTAAAATGAAATAAAAATTGGCATTTCAAAATTAACACTTTGTTTATTCTTCAAAAAGGTTTACACAACACAAAACGAAAATCTGCAGTACCTGATAAGGTTTTTTATAATTGACATCAGAGGATTTTCTCCGACTGATATTGAATTCTCCAGAGTGAGGTTTTAACAGTCCAATTTCTGTTTTTGACAATGATGCACAATCTTCAGATACTGCATTATCATTTCCATGCTTCAAAGTATCCTGCTACAAGTAAATTGCATCAAAAATAAAGTAATAAGTTTTCAAAACCAAAATTGAGTTAGTTATTGCTTTCAAAAAATAGTGTTGATGATGACCTATACAATAACTAAAGATAACACTGTATCATTTTAGTTATGGCTGTGCTATCTTTAGTTTAAACTAAAAATAAACAAATTCACGGAATTGAATGGTCAAAAGGTATACACCAAGTTACTAACCTTGCCTTCACGGATATCTTCAATGGCTTCTTGGATTGAGGAGAAACCTTCTATAGGTAATCTAAATCACAATCATCTTCATAGTTGTCAAAATCCTCAGCTTTGTAATCCACAATTACCACATTTTCAGCCACTGCACGACTTGTTTGCAATATTGCAGTAATCGATGCACTTTTTGGCCCATTAACAGCATCAGAAATATTGGAAGCATAACCTCCCTGTGAACCTAGGCTTGTAGTTCTCCCTAAACTGGTTGATCTTAGAACAGAAGCTCTCCTGTTCAACGAAAATGGGCCAACAACCATTGCTTTTTGTGAGTTTCCTGCAGGATGTATTCCCCTAAAATTACAAGATACGATTTATTCAGTTATAATAAGGTAAAATGCTGATAAAGCTGAAGATGAGGGGGAAAAATGTCATGAAGAAAATGAAGTACTTTAAGATGAAATAATTATAAATTATCAATTTGTAAGACTTGGGAAGCGTCAAATGTGGTACTCAGCATCAACAATTTTTAAATAAAATCAATTTTTTACTAACTGATATTACTAATAAAATACATTCCCAAGAACGTCATTATCAATCATCTCATTTGGTTGCAAATGGCCTAATTTGGCCGCATTCTACAAGAAGAAGAAAAAATTGATTTATCATGCATGAATACAAACATAAATATTTGCAAATTGTCGATAGGATGCAAAGCTTACATTGGAAAGTTCAAACTCTAATCGAAACAACATTTAAATCATAAATGTGTATTCTAATGATTTGTTATGGCATGAACTGCAAAGTAGCATATGGTTGAAATACATAAGCAAACAAAAATGATGCCGCTTTCTATCATATATATATATATATATATACACACACACACACATACATACATACATACATACATACATATTCAAACTTTAACCCATGTCAACAATGAAGCTTTTTCATATTAGATACGACTACTGCACACAAAGTTTTTCTCATGATTACCTATTTGGTTTGTCATAATTAATATCCCAGCACTCATGTTACTAACTGTAAAGGTAGGTCATTTAAAGGTTTCCTGCAAGTGGTCTATCCTTAAGCCTATTAGAAATTCCAATCATTTCTTGTTCAATTTTCCTGTTGAGGTAGAGAAGATGAGAATGATCTACTACATACATATTTATAACATTAAATATGCACTATTGACTTTATGCGCATTTGAATAATACATCCTTTTTTTTACGGAAAATGAGCAAACCATTTTTACTTTTAGGAAATAAACAAATAAAACATACCTTACTAAAAGATGCCCCTGAAAGATTTCCTTGTACATTTTCCACTTACTATATTTTTTTTTTGCTTTGATGATTTAAAGCAAACAATAATTTCCTCCACTCTTTCCAGCCACATGCTTCCCATCTGCAGTTACTGTGTAGTGTTATCGACATCCATGTTTTTGTTTGCGACCACCATACAAACCCTTCTGGCTCTGGCATTGGTACCCTGGTGGTATAAAATACCATTGCGTCAATGATACTTACATGTACTGATGTACACCATTTTGTACTAAAGATATGATATCGTATTTAAGATATCCAAGAAAGGTGAAATACTTTTAAAATATTATAAAAATGATCTGTATTTGGTAAAGAAATGCCTAAGATCCGAGGCAGTATATATAAATGTTGTGTTATCCGGTGAACTTATATATGTAACGCATTTCTTTTCATTCTAAACAAAATACATAATAAGCAACAGCGAACATCAACATTAGTTGAAGGATATTTAAACCTATAAATAGGAAATTATGAGTCATAATGGCTTTAACCTGTTAAAGGTATATACTTGCAAGTGGCTTGTAAGACACTCATTCACGAAATTCTTTTGAATGATGGAGGGCACAAGGATTTAGAAAATATAGTTTTTACATGAAACCAACTGACTGCTGGAAGGACTTCAAATCGTTTTTAGTTAATCTCCACTGTTGCAAATGAAAATCACTTCCAATTGTCGTATCAATTTTAGAGCAACTGCACTTTAGAAAGACGACTAAACGTTAGTAGTTTATTTTGATTTTGGACAATGAATAGTTGAATCTACTATGAAAAAGTATAATCAGAAGCCAAAATTAATATACCAATGGTGCAGTTTCTAAAGATCAGCCAAACAGTTAATTGTAAATTACTCATCATCTACTGTACCGTTTCAAAATATATTACAAAGGAATTAATTGAAACAGTGCATGATGAATAGGGCATATGGAAAATTACCATGGAATTGAGGCTGCGGTTTGTTGCAGTGTTGATTTCCGGTAGAAATTGCAAGGAGAAAGGTTCCTGTTGGTGAAGGAATGATGTTTCGTTTTATCATTTGGGGAAGAAGCGGTTGGAATAAATTAAGGGTTAAAAGGAGAACGTGGAGGTGAAGCTCGGATGTATAATCTTGCGGTGATTCCAAGTTTGGGCAGAAGCGATGGAGCGAAGATGAATGAATCAAGATGGAGGAAACAAGGATAGGGTTGAGGAAATGAAAATAATTTGGAAAGAATTAATAGTGAAATCTGCGGCCTACAAAAAAATGGATGGGTTCACGGAGAAACAAAAATAGCATGTTGTTTTGATACGCGTAAAACGTGTATCAAATGCAGTAATTCGAAAATTTTATGATCTACGGTTAGATTTTAGTGGTTGGGAGAGGTGCGGATCAGTAGAGATGTAGCAAAGGAAATTTGGTAGGGCTATGAGCCGCATCAAATTTGATACGGCCTTAAACCGTAAAATCTCATAATCCTGGTGCGCCAAAATTGCTATTTTGGTGTAGTGCATATTATATATATATATATATATATATATATATATATATATATACACATACATATATATATATAACCAAAGATGTGGTAGATATTAATATGAAGATGATAGTTTTCACAAGAACATAGGATCAACAACAATGCAACCATTAGTCTACCACAACATGATCCAAAAGCTTACACAAAATGCTAAATCGTAGAAGATGACACAAGGGTTTTAAACTTCCGCACCCAAGGCGCTAGGAGATAACGATACCATTAGCGAATGACTAGCGTATCTCCGACACAAGATTGAACATTTGAAAATCTTGTGATTTCTCAATCCAGATGGTACAAGAAATGGAGTCTAGGTTGATATGATATAAAAGGATAACAAAATCCATATCTAGCAACTCAATCCTTTATCGAAGGCAACAAGATTCACTAAAATTGAAATTTTGTAACTTAATGTTACAGCTCCAGATTACGCAATTGGATAAGAATACATGATCAGGGCATAGTCCCTAAGCATCAACACTAAAACAAGAGAACGCAAGGTAGCTCTCAAATATTGTTATCATTAATTCACTCTTATTTTCAACTGTTCCCGATTAAATTTCACAATTGTCTTTTGATGTCTGTTCAAAATTTCATACTGAATACGCAGATTTTAGATTAAATTATCAACAGTTCACTGCTCCACATTTATTAGAAATGACAAAATCATTATTCTTTGATTTCATCAATTCTTTACTTTCAAAGACAATTAAATTTTACTTCTCTTTGCTTGTTAAAAGGAAACCCAGGTATTCCAAAAGTTCACCATCTATAGGCTAACTTTTAAAAGCTGGGGATTTTATTTAATTAAGGTCTTTCACAACCTTAATACATATAGAATCGAATCGAGATAAAGAGTGTTAATTTTCAAAGTTACATCATCTCCATTCTAAATCATAAATTTATAGTTATATATATATATATATATATATATATTGGAGATTATATATATTTATAACTCAAAAATTTATGATCCAAATTACTTTGTAATTCAAGTTCCACCAATTTCACTTTAAAAACGAAACTGCTTAATATTACTAGAAATCCATACCTCAAAATCTTACTCAACATTGAACACTATATAACCTTTACAATCCTAATGTCACTTTGTTGGAAAAATTATAAAAGACACTCTTATAATGTTTAAAATTTATATTGATTATTTTTCATGTCAACAATGTCTTATACGTCGTTCTGGAACCCCTATCGACCCAAGGCGTCCCTTGTCCCGACCAGAATTCTTAAACTACGACTAGATACATCGACAAAATCAATAACCACCATAAAATACTTAATACTATTTAATTTCAAATCAACCCAATTTATTATCTTACCTTTAATATCTTGGTTATTAAAGAAAGTTTTTCACAATAATTCATAAGCTATATTGATTACTTTGCTCAATCGCAACAATCAACTTGTTTTCGCTGCGCACACTGATTAATTAAGACTATTTACTTATTAGTATTCAGCTAAATTTTAATATATAGTATACTAGTACTACAAGAAATAATACAAGAGATACCAACTCGATAACATAGATTGAATGCTTGGATTCACAACGCGAGCCGATACTAACAAGAAGAAATCATAAATATTCCAAAGGATAAGGATTTTACCGTGGCTCACGAAATTCAACGAGGATGTAAGGGTGGTTTGAACCTTTATTCAAAGTCTTAAAGTATAAAAATACTTCAATTAATATGAATAAGATATCCAATAGAAACTCCAAATTCAACAACATACAACATGAAATAAGAATCAATTTGTGGAAAGACAAGCAGTCCGTTAGATAGGAAATCTGCGCAGGAAAGTTCCACACTTACCCATGGCATACACACACCATGTCATCTATAAAAGGTGCACAGTCACATAACAACCCCTTTTACCAACATCACAGATAACAAGGACAATGACAAGGACTTTTTTTTTAAGAACAGCTAAAATGACTCGCCTGCTTCCGCTGCGCAACTCCCATTTTAATTTATTTTCCAACTTTGATATAATTTATCTCAACTTTAACATCTTTTTGCTTTGAGTGAGAACCTCTTTTTAAAAATGTTCAAGTCTCATTTATCATCAAATCCCCTTGCTAAACCGAAAAATCAACTCAAACATCAAAGATATGGTGGGAAGATTTCCTAAAATTTCACCCAAAAGGATTAAACTTTGAAAGATTAAGAGGATGGAATGATTCTCTTACCAAATCTCACTACGAAAGGTGATATGAACAATGGAATACTACAGAATAAACTTCTTATTCCTAGATGTATTCCTCGACCACAAGATTTCTCATGACATGCAGATAAGATTCTCAAGATTAGGACAACAATGGAAATGAAAATGTAGACATGATGGTTAACCTTCTAGGTTGTAACATATGTACTATTCTGGTTATGTTTTGTGTCTAACGTACTTTGTTCGGAACCTCTGCTCTGATACCAACTATAACGCCCCACCCCCAGACCCACACTAATAAAGAACATTAACAAGTAATGCCATCTATTAGAGCGGAGAATAGGGCTTGATAGGTGCGACCATTCGTAGATTTGCATTAATAAGTCTTAAGTACGTCGGTGATGTACGCTCTATTTTTTTTTCTATATGGCCCAACATACTTAATACTTGTATAATACAACTCTACGTTGGCTATCGGATCAGCTCTGAACACCATACATTTACATACGCAATTACAGCTCATAAAACAGTTTACATATTATTACAACAATATAATACGACGAATACATGTGCCACAAACAAATGGTTAAACATAAAAGAGTACTTATATAATAAGATACACATTAAAGAATAAACTCAAAACTCAGATACATAACGAGGAATAGCAACATGAGAGATAGTCCAGTAGTGATATATCCAAAATCCAAGCACGACAACTAAACCTGAAACATCTCGTTCTGACCTGAGGAATACACACATGGGTCAGTCTAACTTGCAACAATATAAGTTATATAAGAACAATAAGTAATTAAATCACTAAGGAGGATATTCCTTTAGGACATGAAGGAATGAGATGGCACAATACACTACAAGATCAAATTCATATAAAGTATTTATAGGAATAACTTTTGAATTCACAAGATAAAGACATAGAACCACAAAATCCCAAATTCACCAAAATCACTAAATCACAGAGTCCCAAAATCATAAAACTTTGAAAAGAATTTAAATATCACAAATAAATTCTTTATAGACACGAAATACAAAACCACAGACGATGGATCCATCACAAACTGGCTAGCTAAAGCTATGCTTGCACGTGCTATCACACAGGATGGCGTGAAGCCATAGTCAGTACTATATCACACAGATGGGGTACCCAAATGACTTGAAGGTCCATAGATACACAAAGGATTGACCCGAATGTCCACATAGAGTTCACACAGGAATGACCCGAAAGTCTAGCACTAGCCATCACATAGGAATGTGTCACTGACCCTCAGATAGTAACCCAAAAAGTGATAATCGTACGTCCCATACCATACGTTCTCACTTAATGGTTCACACACTGCAAGTCAGCTGCACACAGAAAAACACAAAAATTCACAAGAAACCACAGTAACCCCTGAATATCCCAGAGGATCATAGAATATCACTGAAACACAGAGAATCATTGAGATTCGTTAAATCAAAGAAATCACCGAAACAACGAGAAACACTGAAATTCATTGCTTCAATCGGACGAATCTGGGATGAATATATATCGTATACCGTCACGTCTCATACCGTAGGGTCTACCATATCATTCACTCACCAACACATCTTCTCGAAGGGTACCAGTACATGAGATTCTTATATTAAAACATACTTAAAAAGGTAGTTTGACCAAAATAAAGTTTCATAGAAATATCTTAAACGTGAGTAAACTCCACAACCAACCCTCAAAGAACCAATTGATTATTACTAAGAATAATTATGTCAAATAACCAAGTTGACGATATATTTCAACTTGATTATCAACCAATTATTTTTATTTTAGTATTATTAATTATAGCAGGTAATTAACGAAAACTCAGGTTGTTGCACATCTCCTCTACAGGAGGAGCTCTTGAAGAAGATGGCACGACTTCCAAAGCATATGCCTTCACAACCTACTTGCCCTTAGCTGATTTTGGACAATCTTTCTTCTCATGCCTAGGCTTCCCAAGCTTGAAGCACTTCTTCTCAGGTTTGGTATTCTTGCACTGATTCGAGTAATGACCCTTTTGTTGGCAGTTAAAGCAAACCACCTCACTCTTATGCTTCTTCTGGTCATCCTTTCCTTTCTGCTATTGCTGCTTCCTCTTCTTATTATTTCCACCTTGCTGTGGTTTCTGAACTTTCTTGGTTGCAGCGAAAACATTTTCTTCACTAGGAAATAAGCTCTCATGGCGATCAGCTTTCTCCACAATCTTCTCAAACGAATTGTCAAGATGATCCATCAACGGCCTTCCAATATAGGTATCCAGACCAAAAACAAACTTCTCGTTCTTCTGATAGGGTGTATCTATATATGAACGAGCATATCTGGACAAGGCCTCGAAATCAGAAACATTGTCAAGCACATAGCGACCATTCTGCTTCAATTCCACAAATTTCTTGAATAGAGAAGACTTCTGAGATGTGGAGATAAACTTTGCTTGGAATTGTTCGCATGAAATCTCCTCTTCTAAAGTCTCAAGTGTAACAGAATTCCACCACTCCATGGTTGTGCCTTGCAATTGCCTTGACTCAAGCTTTCTCTTAGTTGCATCATCCAACCCCAAGCCTCCAAGATATGGACACAAGATTCCCTCCACCTCTGAACTTCTTCAGCTAGCTCAGTTCCTTTGAATGGTTTTCCTCCTAGAGATATATAATCCTTACAAAGCTTCGTAAAGTCCACCACCCTAGGAATTTGCACACCTATATCTACTGTGGCTGCCACTGGAGCGAGTACCCTTCGCTTGAATGCTTCCATCATGGCCTCAAACATGGTTGGGTAGTCTGGTGCACCTCCATTACCCCCTCTAGGCACAACGCTCTCCCTAGTAGTATGTCTTGAAGTACTCGACTCATTCTAAATCTACACATTAGAATGATTAGCCACTTGCAAGAAAAACTGCTAAAGAAGTACAAACGCTACTATACTATATAATATCCTACAGTATACATCCAACTGAAATCTACAAATACGTCTCTCATACGTAATTACATCTTTGAACTTTGGCTAAAATCGTTAACCAGAGCTCTAATACCAAATGTGATAACCGCCCATAACCCCTGCACTAAACAAGAGGAATAATGCGCTGAAAGGTATGCCTGGTAATTGTGGACGATCATCATAGGTAAATAACAACATTGGAACCTGTCGCAGAGCTCACAGCGCAAGGAAAAAATATAGTAGAAAATATACAATAGGTAATAATAGTGAAGCATTATATAACAAACTTTTGAAACTTTCACAACATCCTGAAAGATTATCCAAACATTGTAGGAAATATCAAAGTCTGTACATAAAGCCTGACTACAACACTCATATAGTAACTCAAACAGCGGAAATAGAAATAGTAGATAGTAATGAAACTGGTACATAAGCCTCCAGCTCACCTCCGAACTACAACATCGTCCTCACTAAGCTATCGCCTATCACCTAGTCTGCCCCATCCACAACCGGGTGAATAGCCCGAGGTAATAAGAAGGAAACATAAAACCTTGACTCAGATGATAGTTTTAGTGAGCGATAAAACAGCTAACATAAATCAACAATAAAGTATATGAGAATGGATAGATAAACATACTAATCTACCCACAACACCAGAGAAGAACTCGTCCCTATCTTCCCTACATCGGGCAGTGATAGCCTTTACAACAAAATTTCAACCATACATCCATGGAAACCAGAACACCCATTCAGTCATGGTAAAGCACTCATGACATCCAAATTACATATCTTATGTAGGCCATCCTAATCGAACTCAACATCCCTCGAGCACAAGGCCTAGAGGCCTAAACCAATATCAGACAAGCACTCAAGGAAAATCTCCTTCGATGTTGGACAATCTACATGAGATGGTTCAAAGAAAGCAACCAATCATCCATGACAGACTATGACTATCACCGCCAATCCTTCTTCAAAACCACCGTTAATCGTATGTCGACCAATCTTTCCATATGTCAAGGGCTAGTGGTAACCCCAGTTCTTGCATAAACTCCATACACCTTTCAACGATAGTATGTTTGTCCAACCTTGGCAACTAGGCCTTCCAACGATACCCAGGGTACTCGACCTACAACCGGTCTTTTAGGTGCCCTTGTTGTACCTCTGCTTTGAGCCTGCTAGAACTTACGACAACGATAATCTCTCGGCCTTCACATCTCTAGTCATCTAACCCGACGACTCTTCATAGCTCAAGCAACCATTATCCACCAACTCACGACCTTTGAGTTGTCACACCATTTGTTGTCACCGATCAACGAACACATTTCAACACTTTGAATATTTCTACTTGAATTTACTTTGATGTCACAACATCAATTACCAAATTACATCACTGCGCTGCGGCTAGGGTTTGGGGGGTTGTCCCCGAATTTTTTTCCAATCCTTTTTATTCAAATCTGGGTCGTAAATTTTTTTCTTCAGAAATGAACGTATGCGACCGACCTCCTGGTACGACTGCACCATGCCTTGCACGACCGACCCAGCTTCATCCGACCGACCGACCCAGTTTCAAATGCTCGACCGACCCTATTTCTGATGCTCGACCGACTGACCCTGTTTCAGACGCTCGACCGACCCTCCATTCGAACCAAAGCCAAACCAACACCGTGGGACACTGACCGATCGACCACATTATGACCAACCGACCCCTCAAAGCTTTGCCCGACCGACATATAGCCGGCCGACCCCCAAAGACAAGCTCGAACGACCTCCATCCATGCACGACCACCCATGCACGACCGAGCCAAGTTTTCATGGCCGACCCCATTTTGTACTGCATTGTACTACACTTGTACTACACGCTCGACACATGGCCTGTACAACCCCAATCTAAGTCCAATATCGACCAACACTTCGCCAGTTAACAAGATCGACGAAATATACTCATCCAATACATCCATAAGCATGTTATGAAATCACTAACAACACGAATATGACGATTTTCACAAAAATCATGCAAATTCACCAAATCATGATAAATGAACATATGAACAAAATTATGTATCTAACTTGCATAAACATATGAAAATATGTGGAAATTACCAGTTTTGAGTTGCAAAATTAGATCCTATGGCGATTCATATGAAATAGACTTACCATGATGTAGATCTAAGGAAAACGACTTGAACGTGATGAAATTATGTGCATACAACTCAAATACTTGATTGAATCCGCGTGAGAGATACATATTACTCAATTCTCCAAATTAAAGAAAATACAATGAAATTAGATTCCGGACAACGAAGAACTTGATCTAGGTCCTTCGATTCGATGAACTCTCACTTCAAATGATGTAGATCTAGCTTCAAATGGTGTATATCTTGGATTCCCTTCCATAGATCTCGATTTTAATGTGGAAAGGCGTTAGAGGAAGGAGGAACACAAGGCCACCAAATGATAGAATGGAGAAAATAAACTATTCTCCACACCTCTCACCCCTTATTTATAGATTTCCACCAGCGCACTAATGGGCCTCTACAAATCAACCAACTAAGGCTCCCAAAATGTGGACAACAAATTGACAAACCTAAAAACAGCGATTCCTCTCAAACCGCTGAGTAAAATCTTCAATGTGACCACTCTACAGAAAGGGAATCATTATTTCCTTTCCAGTGGCAAAAGTTTCAGCAACGAATTCATTCTGAATCAAAAGTTATGCCCTGTACAAGACTGACGTGGGAGAAATGGTCACAAACAAAATTAGTAAAAATTATGACATGTCTCACATACCCATAAGCAACATGTTAAAATATGAGAATGATCCAACCCTATGAGAATAAAATAAAAATATTTTACAATCTTCCGATACGTAAAATGCGGGTTGTTACCAAAAAGCTCAACAAAGTACTATACAAATGCATTCTGAATGTCTAATTGAGTGGTATTAACCTTACCAGTTCAATCAGTGATAGAGAGAATGTTCTCCCTAATTTGCTTTGCATTCAATGCAACATGAAAGAATGTAGAGTTCTGTCTCTATCCTCAATCCCCCTAATTCTTGCTTTCTGTTTACTCATATGCAATTCATGATGAAGTGCATCCCTAAGGTTATTGGAGTATAGGATTTCCAAACAAGCAAGATTAGCATTGGTAGGATCAACATCCATTTGAAGCTGAATATTAACAAGTTGTTGCATCCAGTGCTGAGAGTGACCACTACCACTACCAAATTGGTAGGGTCAACATCCATTTGAAGCAAGATTTGACCCACAATGTTTGCCCATGCTTTTAACGAGTCCTTCACATTTTTTAGTTTTTAATGCAATCTAAACATAGGATTACCAAAGGTAGGTATATTCCATTCCCTTTTAATAATGTCTAAACATTGTGGGTCAAATCAAGTGTTAAATTTTTTTAAAGCTAGGCTTTCTAATTGAAATATTAACACCCAATTGTGGAGAATGATCATATAAGATAAGAGGAGGTAATTCATTAGACAAGCCAGACAATTCATTTAAAGTAACAACATTTACTAAATGCGTGATCAATTTTGGAAAAATTTCTAATGTCGTCCCTCTTACTATTATACCATGTGAATTGCATTCCATAAGAGTTAAGTTCAAGTAAGTCAGAGTCATTTAATGCCACATTAAGAGGTCTTATTTCAGACAAAGTAACAAGGGTACCACCTATTTTGTCTATTAGTTTAAGTGTTAAGTTAAAGTCACCACAAACTAAACATGGATGAGTGTATTGTCTCAATGCAGGCAACATTTGAAAGAGAGAGGATCTCGCATTAGAAGAATTAAAAGCATAAATAACAGTGAAGCAATAGGATGTAGTCGTTGGTAAATGCATGTTATTGTTGGGTAAACATTAAATGCAAGATTATTAGAAAATTTAAAAAGGTGAATGGTTATGTCAATTAGTGAAAAGGTAGTGTCTTTAGAGTCAAAAGTCATATCCGTTCAACCGAAGAGTCATGTCTTTTGAAATGAAGAGTCGTGTCGGTTGAAATGAAGAGTCGTGTCCGTTAAAGTGAAAAGTCATGTCTGTTCATGAAGAGTGGTGTCTATTTGTTAAGTGTCATGTCTGTTCGTCAAGAGTCGTGTCTATTCGTGAAAAGTCGTGTCTATTTATGAAGAGTCATGTCTATTGATGAAAAAGTGTCTATTGAAGTTGTAAGGTCATGTAGACCACTATATAAATATGGGTGGTCATTTAGTTGTATGTGAAGAGAATAAAGAGAAAAAGAGAGGAAAAAGGGAGAAAAAGAAAAGAAGGATTGTAAGGAAGATTGAAGTTGAAACAAAAGAAAATTATAAGAAATATTTCTTCCTCTAAATAAAATCATCTACTCTCCTCTTCTTCTATTAAATTTATCAAATTGGTATCAGAGCCTAGGTTGGGACAATGGTATTTTTATTCTTTTCATCGTTCGTTCTCACAAAGGGAAATTATGAAAGATGGAGTAACAGAAAAAAAGAAGAGTTGATCCCCAAAGGACTATGGGAGATTGTTGAGAGTGGCTACGAATGACCAAAGGATGTTAAAAACATGACAGAGAAAGAGCGTAAAGAATTTGTAAGCTTGAGACGGAGAGATCATGAAGCTCGCGTTTTGATGAGTGAGAACGTTGATGGAGAAGCATGGAATCATATTATTGGAGAGAAAACCGCGAAAGATTCGTGGAATTTGTTGAAAGAAGTGTACGCAAACAAGGAGCCCCTAATGGAGAATAAAGAAGAAGAGGAAGAAAACGAAGGAGTTGAAAATGAAGATATTGGAAGTAAAGAAAAAGAGGATGAAACACTTGCTGCGAATTCAAAATCTGATGAAAAAGAACATGAAGAAGACAAAGTTGAAGAAAATGAAAAAGTAGAAGAGGTCGAAAAAATAGAAGATGAAGAGAAGGTCGAGGAAGTAAATGAAAGTGAAGCAGCGACAAATGATGAAGTATATGGAATCGGAGGGGATGCAAATGAGAAAACTATGAAAGCGAAGGAGATGAAAATAAAGAAGATGAAAATAAAAAAGAAGACGGAAATGAAGAGGATGAAGATGAACAAGGAAGTGATGGAGACGTAAATGATGAAGAAGTTGAAAGTGAAAATAAAAATTATGCAGATAGAGAAGAAGAGGGTGCTGGAAGAATGGAAAAAAGGAGGTCGTGGAGCTAAAAGAGAAGCTGATATTGGAACATAAGTTAAAAGCTAAAGAGGCTGAAGAAAGGAAGAGATGCCAGGCTGAGAAGGACATCAGTGTAAGGGAGAGAAATGCTGCTGGTAATGGAAAAGAAAAAACAGCAGCTCGTGAAGCAAGAGAAAAGGCCGCAAGAGAAAAAGTGGCTCCCTCAAAAGCAAGAGAGAGAGATACAGACGAGGTTGAGGAGGAGGACAAATATGTGGATGAAAACGATGCTAAAGCTGAAAATTCTCTGGGAGACGTAAGTGCAACTGTTTCTAGTATTCAAGAAATTATTAATGAAGAAAACACGGTTAAAAAATTGGTGCAAAAGGCTACTTTTTCTGTGGCAAAGGCAAGATTATAGTTAGCAGTTGAAGCTATAGAATCAAGAAAAGATGGAATTTACAGTGAAGGAGATGAAGAACTTGAATTAGTATCTGCAGAGAAGGAGATCAAGGAATGTAAAGCGAATTTGGTGCATTACGAGAGTGAACTAAAAAGGGTACAAGCTAAGAAAGAAGAATTGCAGGTTGAAGTAGAGAGATTAACCGAGGTTGCAAAAGCCGAAAAAGATGCTGCTAAGGAGGAGACATCTCCGTATGCTGATTTGGTCAATGACGTATACAAACCCCCTTGGAGGAATAAAGCATTTAAGTTTACGGGGGAGTTTTGTTGGGTAAACATTAAATGCAAGATTATTGGAAAATTTAAAAAGGTGAATGGTTATGTCAATTAGTGAAAAGGTAGTGTCTTTAGAGTCAAAAGTCATGTCCGTTCAACCGAAGAGTCATGTCTGTTGAAATGAAGAGTCGTGTCGGTTGAAATGAGGAGTCGTGTCCGTTAAAGTGAAGAGTCGTGTCTGTTCATGAAGAGTGGTGTCTGTTTGTTAAGTGTCATGTCTGTTCGTCAAGAGTCGTGTCTATTCGTGAAAAGTCATGTCTATTTATGAAGGGTCATGTCTATTGATGAAAAAGTGTCTATTGGAGTTGTAAGGTCATGTAGACCACTATATAAATATGAGTGGTCATTTAGTTGTATGCGAAGAGAAAAAAGAGAAAAAGAGAGGAAAAAGTGAGAAAAAGAAAAGATGGATTGTAAAGAAGATTGAAGTTGAAACAAAAGAAAATTATAAGAAGTATTTCTTCCTCTAAATAAAATCATCTACTTTCCTCCTCTTCTCAATTCTATAAACTGGTATCGGAGCTTCCGTTTTTACAGTTATGACATCGTATGTGTTGACTTGAATAAGTTATTTTCGACAAATTGTGTATATATAGGTCATATAAAAGCAATATTCTTCCATAGCTAGCATCCTGGATATTATGTAAGTAAAGCCAGTTAGTGTTTATGTACCTGGCAACACACAGAGTAAGCACCTCGTTCAGCTTTGTTTCTAAGATAGCTATTGCACTGAGATTATATTTCCTTATCAAAAGCTTTCATTGATCCAACTTTATGTCTTGGTGAGCCCCCTAATATTCCAAACACAAAGTTTTTGCTGCATCGGGGGATTCAATATTTGCTGTTAATTGCCTTAGATCCAGTCATGATCTGATTTGAGTCAGTAGTCGTGGCTCTTGAGTTTCTTTGCTGTGTTTTTTTAGCTTTTTCCACGTCATACATATGAGATTCAGAAGGATCTTTATGGCCAAGAGGGTTGTAATGTTGTAGTAAGGGTTATTTTTCTTCATACCCTCAATAGAAGGGGATGTGGTAGCAAGAGCAGTTTCACTTGTTTCTTGAATAAAAGCTCTCAGTTGTTCACCTGCAACCTCTCCATCATTAGCAAGACCACCTAAACCTGGCATAACAACAATCGATAGTGGATTGAGTTCAAGGATTTCATCAACATTTGCACATTCATTGTCATGCACTGTAAGTGTAGTATTATCAGTTGTATTTGAATTCTTTTGCTTCTCATGCACCATATTATGGTCATTACTTTCTTTCATGCCAGCATTCCCAATGGCATTAGAGTTGAGGAATGGAATTTCCAAAGTATTTGATTCTGTTACATCCTCAGTCACCATTGTTGCTATGTTTGCTATTTTTACTTTGCTCATCTCTTTAGTTTTGATAAACATTAGTGTGTTCAAGCAGTTCATTGAATATGTTATGCAAGTTTATACTCCCTTTATTGTTAACAGCTGCAGAATCCATGCTATTGGTTGTTTCTTTCACTGTCGGTAAATCCTTAAGAGACATGCTTTCTTTTGCAGGTAATTGATCATTAGGCAATTCCCCTTCCTCTATTATGCTCTCCACTTGCTTTGTCACCAGAGCGATTTTGTACACACTTTTTTTTGCAAAGTGTGTACAAAACATTCGGTTTGATTGGTTGAATTCAGGGGGTTCTCTATGGTCCCCACTGATTTCAACCAATAAGAATGAGTGTTTTGTACACATTTTGCAAAAAGAGTGTGTACAAAATTATATTCCTTTGTCACTACCTCTTTTCTCTTCTGCTAATGTGATTTCCTAGCAGCCTAGTAGTCACCCAGTGTACTTTGGTCCTTGGGTACTTGAATATGACATTCTTCTTGTTCCTTTCAACTTTTTGTCATGCGTGCATTTTGGGAGTGATAACCCTACTCTTTTTGGTATAAAATGCACTATTCTCAGTGGTTTTAAGTCCAACTTCCTTATTAACATTGGCACCAACATTGTTAGGCAAGTGTCTGACATTTTAATTACCATGATTACTTGTTAACTTCCTTTCAACTCTAACATTCTGATTACCATGATTACTCATTGTGTTTCCAATTTTCTCACCTTGCTCATCTTTGTCTCAGAGATTCCTTCACATTCTTCTATGGAATGTCTAAACACTTTGCAAGAAGTGCAAACAAGTGGCTTCCAGAGGTATTTGACTTTAACTCTCTGTGTTCCACCATCAGGGGTCTTCATCAGGAAATCATCTACAAGTTCGGTATCGGGTTTAACCTCAATCAAGCATTTTGCGTACTCTAATCTTTCCAAATTTTCCGTCATCTCATCAAAGCACATGAGTTTAGCAAGCCTACATGCAATCCATTTCATCCCTGGATGTGACCATGCAAACAAAGTGATGCTCGAAAACTGAACCGACATAGGAACAACTTTGACAGATCCACGTACATTACAAACTTAAGCGTCGTATGGTTTTATAATAAACAACTTGTTTCTCATAATAAAGTGATCTCCCATTAAAATTCAGTGTTTGTCTTCTTCATTAGATAGTTGAAATATAAAAAGTATACCATCAGATTTTACCCTTATTGAGCCTTTCAATTTCCAGATGGATGTTACTTTCTAAACAACGGTGGTGTAAGAAAGAGGATCATCTAAGAAAAAACCCACTAATGTATCTATCCAAACAAGTGTTCCTGTTTCAATAATATCATCACTGTGTTCCATCGCATCATCTGAGAACGTGGGATACATATCAACGGGGTTGTACTTCCCGACATTTCTAGGCAAATGTTGAAACAAGGAAGTGCAACGTTGTTGATTGTTGAGCGTGATAGTTGCTTGCGGAATTATCGAGGAGCAAGAACAGATTCGGTGCAAGCTAGGAGGTGCCGGTGGTGGGGGGTCGTGGATCTAAAGAAAGGGGTAGGTTAGCAGGAGTGCTGCTTTGGTTTGAGGGAGAAATTTGAGAAGGCGGGATCGAGGAAGAAGCAACCATGAATATTACCACTGTATTTAAGAAATTTGCCTTGTTGATTATAAGCAATGAAATTTTATAAAGACGGAACTAAAATAATAATTCAATTTAGAATGATTTGATTTAATATAAAAGATTTATTTTAAAATATAATTTAATATGATTTATAGATTTAATTTAATACAATAACTTTGATAAATTTAATTTAAAGAAAGAATTTAATGTTAAGATATAATTAGTACAAATTAAGAGAATGGAAAGTTTGATTTTCAATTAAAGTTTAATTTTCAATTAAAGTTTAATTGATGTAAGACTTTATTTGTTAACGTAATAAATTTTGAAGTTGAAGAAATTATTCTAATAATTAAACTTTTTTTTCCAAAGCCGACAGGGTTAAAAGGGCCTCGACCTTTTTATCGAAGCAATTAAGAGTGAAAAATATAAGGTCGTTATGTGGAACACCATAATGAGGGAGAACACACAGATTAATAATATAACTTTAAATGTTGTTTTAAATAATATATTGAAATGAATTTAAAATTTAAGTTTCAAACCAAATTGATGTAATAGTTTGGAATTGTAATTTTAGTTGTAAACTAATAAATTAGAAATGCATACTAGTTAAATTTAAGTTGATTTGAAGGAGAATTTAAAATCTAAAATGAATAGTAAGTCGAATATTGAAATTCGAAGATGTGGTTAGGATTGGATTATTATATTTATATTATTATTTATTATTATTATTATCATATTAATCTGCTTGACTTAAACTAATTTTTCTTTACTAGTTTTCATAACTACTTTATAGTTATTTAATTTAAACTATTTTCCATTAGTTTTATTACTAGCTTTAATAAGATATTTTATTTTATATATTTTGAATATTATAATTTTAAAACTACTATATATATTAACTTTTATATACTAATTTAAATTATATATAAAAACTATTTTAAAGTCTGGCCAAAAAATTAACTACTATAAATCAAAATATTTTGTATTAAATTTAAAATTTATGTATATTTAACTAGTTTAAAATATGTTTTACTATTTTAAATAAAATTTATTTCCAATCCAAGCAATTAAGTCTGAATTTATTTAAGATAAAGATTTCAATTAATAGTAATATTGTGATATATATATATAATCAGAATTTGAACTTGATAATGATTTGTTTGATAGTGCGAAATCTGAAATTCAAAACTGAATCTAATACTTAATTGTTTTCAATAAATGATTATAAAATCAATACATGAGGTTATTTGATTTATGACATTTTGATATGATATCGAATATAAATGAGGTAAATAAGGTGTAAAATAAGCATTTTATTGTTGAAGAGATCGAAGCCGGTATTAACATACTCTTTGTCAATACTAATACCACTTTAGCAACTATGCATGTGGTGGAGAATCCAAAACGAAATAGGATGGTTTGGCAAACACTACTGGAATGAAAAATTCTATTCTGTTTTCGCTATATATATATATATAACTTTAGAATCTCTTTTATTTGCTAATCTTATTGGAAATCATGTAAAGACCGTTCTTATTTGATATAGCTATTTGCGCAAGTATTTTATGATTAAGAAGTAATTGCTTCTTATTCAGATTGTGTATTAATTTACTATAACTATGGAATACCATATTCTCTGAAACTACCCAATTTTAAAGATATTATGAATTTCATTTGAGCAGAAACAATATAATAGATAAATCAAAAAATTTCTGCACTATGAACTTTGTACCACGCATGTCATTTAGATGAACCCTTGAAAGTAGCATAAACAAGAATGAAGAAATAGAATAAATAGGAGAGAAAATACGAAATTAAAAAAAAGAACAGATTTTGAAATGCTTCGCGGAGCTGAAAATAAGCATAGATCTGGAGATTCCCGAATATGTCAACCTTTCGAACTGCTGCTGAATCCAGAAAAGCACTCGCCATTAGTTGGTTATTAGGGGCATCACGGAAACGCCCGGGTTGAAATATGGCTTTCAAATTAAGTTCCGAATTAGTAGTTGCTTTTAATAATATGGTCGTGATCTGCCATTACATGCGACTATCTTCACTATAGAAAGAAAGAAAAAAGATAAAATTAACTAGTCAATATTAGAAAAAAAGGCTTTCTACATATGCATCGTTTAAAGCAACAATTTTTACCAGCTGTAGCAAGGAAAGAAACCTCAAAGGACTACATTTTACAAAAAATTGGGAATAGATCCATAGGTTCGATACCATGTTATAGTACTCGTGCTTTAGAGAAGTATAAGATCAGATAAAGTTGGCAAATGAAGCAGCTCATTAACAATTCACAGAAAAAATGAAAAATAAAAATAAAAATAAAGCATTGGCTTCCCTCGCGTATCTTGCATGTATAATACTTTTGTCCTGCTGGATCTCCCTCTCATTTCAAGTTAGAGAATCACTACAACAAAAATACTCTATTACAACGTCCATTTTACAACGGGCATTAGCTGCCCGTTGCAATAGACCAAAACTACAACGGTCATTTGTTGACAGTTGTAATAGATGTCATGTGCAACGCCCTTTTTACAACGGGCGTGGAATGCCCGTTGTAATATAATGCTATTACAACGGTCCTTAATGGTCCGTTGTAATAGATATCAATTTTACAGCGCTCAAAGAGTGCTCGTTGTAATAGATATCTATTTTACAACGGTCCCAAAATGCATGTTGTAAGAGATGCCAACTTTACAACGGGTAATACCCGTTGTAATAGGTGCCAACTTTACAACAAACATAAAATTCCCATTTTAACCAATGTCAATTTTACAATAATCAATGTCTATTATAATAAATATCTATTACCAATTTTGACAACTAATAATTAACAATTACAATATTTTCTTAAAATTAATATTGATTATTTTTTATTATTTAATGATTAATCATCAAAAATATTATATTAAACATATGTTACTAATTACTAACTATAATATTATATTATTACTAATCATTGACAATATAATATTATTTATTAATAATTAATAATATTATATTAATCATTTATAACTTATAATAATTAATGATTATTATTAATTAATTATCACTAATTACCAATTATTATATATAATTAATATTCCAACATACTTAATAATATAATATATTTAATTATTAACATATAAATAAATAATTAACGATTTCTAATAATAGTGTGTAAATAATAATATGTACTTAATATTTAATAATTTACTATAATAGTTAAATCATAAATAATTAATAATTTTAAGTAATTTTATTACTATACAGTAATTTATAATTAATAATAGGGGCCGGCTATTTGAATACAAAATTAAACACAAAGAGAGAGACACAAAGCCTTCACCGTTGGATTTATTTGTCTTTATGTGGAGAGTGTAATTCATGGGAGGATCCAATGATTGAGATTTATTGTGTGCAATTTTGTGTCCTCATTTTGTGTCTAAATAGAGTTTCCCTTAATAATATATAAATAATCATAAACAATAATTTAAATTAAGTATGCAATTAATTTAAATACTATAATAATTAATATTTTGTAATTAATAAAAATAGTACTTAATACTATATAATGACAACTTATAAACAATAATTATAAATTATTAGTGATTATTAATAAATTAAATAATTTATAATTTGTAATTATTATCTATAATTAATTTAATTTTTATATTCAATAATATATTATAGTTAATTATTAGTAATTAGTAAATTACGTTAATGTTTATTAACTACATTTAATAATTAATAATTAATATTAAATAAATAAATAAGATGTTTAATAATTGCTTTTTAATAGTTTATATCAAATAATTAATAATTAAGACTACTATTCAATAATTAATAGTCAATAAGAATTAATATTAATAATTAACAAGATATATTTTTTATTTTGTATCTGATAATTAATATTATATTTAATATTTCAGAACATTTGTAATTTTCTAAAACGTCGAAGAACGTTTGATGCATTTACCAAAACATACTAGCTTTAACGGACCACTTTGCTAGTGACCTTTGACGCGTTTGAAAAATACAAATATTATGTTTCAAATCTAAATATCCATATCTATTTTTTTTCCATGATTAAAATTAAAATGATCTAAAGATCTATAAAAAAATTCGTTTCGCTTCAAAATGACGCTTTTGGCTCAAAACGCGAAGTTTTGGATCCAAACCCCAAATTTTCATTTACACGAACAAAATTCCCCATCTTAGATCCAAGTCCCCTACCTCCTTCTGCTTCACCTCCCTCCTCTTCGTCTATGCCCATGCCTGCTCCAAATAACACACCTGCTCCATCCTCCTCTACCCCCAAACCCCCAAATGCACTTATCAAGCGTCCTATATGATAATTTCAAATAATAATGGTGCTTGAAATGGAGCCCACGCTCCCACACGATAACCTCAATCCAAAACTGGAACTCATACTCCCCTTATCCTCAGATCCAGTGTCTCCCCTTATTATTTTTCCTAAACCCTAAGTGGAATTCTAATTCATTCAAGGAAAACAAAAAATGAAATCAAGCGCTCTTGCTCATCAACAATCGGTGGTATGAGGGAAACTGCGCATGTGGAGGCGGTGCCGAGGCTAAAGCGAGCAAGGAGCGAGGCGCGTCTTTGCCGTAGGTCTTCGTACACTCGAACGTGAACAGTCAGAGGCTGCTGCTGTGAAATTTTGGGTAGTAGCATCATAATCGATGACGGATTTCAAGCTAAATTGAAGTAGAGGAGATGACCCATGGCTTTCAGTTAATCCATTTTAGTCCTTTCTCTCTTTTTGAATTCAAGGTGAGATTCTTGAATTTCCAGTTACTGTATTTTCCTCTTCAATATATTTGAACGAATTTGATTTTTGTGACTTGCATGTATATTAGATTAACAAATGAATTTGTCAGATCTTTGGCCTTGGTGAATTTCCAGTTGTTTTGATTATGGTCTTGATGAATTCGACCACGATAAATTTTGGTCTATTACTGACTTTGGCCTTTATTCTGATGCCTTCACTGGATTTTAGATGACCATTGGCCATTCAACCACATTGCTTATATTAGGAATTAAAATCGAGTCTAGTCCATAAACAAAATTCTAAGATGCCTTTAGTCTAAGATGCATACTTATACCATGGTACCAAATTCTGGCCGACATGCCGAAATACGGGCATTTCTGGTTTGTTTCCGGTATGGACCGGACTGGAATATTATCAAAATCCCATTTTGGGATTTAACACAAAAGGGAAACAAGAAAAGGTGTTTGGTGTTTGAAAATCGTATAGAAGAAAACTGAAAATTTTGAAATTACCAGTATTAAACAATCAGCTTCGAGCAGCTTTTCAAAATCGAATTTGTATTGAGTTTTTAGGTTAATCAATTTTAATTTCACCGATATTCGATTTTTCTCTGTTGAAATTTGGTGAATGTTGGACATGACTAAGAGTTTTGATATATGTTGCGTACATACAAATATATGTTTTTTATCACTAAATTTATCATTTTTAGTTACATTTTATAGTGCAGTTTTTTTTCACACAAAAAAAACCCATACTGGTATAAAAGCCCAAGGCTCAAGCCTTGCACCTTTTTATGCCTTAGCGCCTTAACTACTATGATTACATATGCACTGGTATCCTCTGAATTTGGTTTGAGATATTTAAAGTTTCACTTCTAATGATATACAATTAATTGCAAATCCATGAACCATTCTGAAGCTAAAGCCGGAAATTTTAATTCACATAATGATGGGATACGTGATAAATTTCCTGTTATTTTAGGGGCAAGAAACTTACATATTCTGATAATATTTCCTTCGAAGTTTTGTCTCTTTCCTACATAATGTTGCTTGAAGCGTGGTTGCAGTTTCAGCTTCACTACAGAAACATACAATTATCCATAAAACAAATCAAATGAAAGCAATATTATAGAAATAGATTATGCATGTGAGTAGATCGTCATAAATTTCTCTATCTCTATGTAAATATTGTATTCTTTTTGTTGAAATGGTAGATCTATATGGTTCAAAAATAGCAAATGTCTATTCTAAAGCATTTAACCATTTCCACATCATTTATAGCTGCAATTAAAAGAACTGATGTAAGTAGATAATTGGTCCATATTTCTAAAATTTTCACAGATATTTCATATTTGGTAACGTTTTCGCAAAGAATATTACCATATCAACAAAAAATGAACTTGTGAATTTAGCGGAGATACCCTTTTGCTCGGGAGTTATTGTTAGTTATACTTAATATGTTTTCTGACCTACTGCTGTATGATTAGGATTAATAAATAGGAAGTCCCTGTTTCTCGAGTTAGCCAAACCTATGGAGTGGCTAAAAGAATATGTATGCAAAAAGGCTTCCTTTGCATGAAAAATACTCAAATTTAATATATTTTAAACTGGTTGGAGCCCTCAAAAATGTCAAGTTGATGCTTTGGTAATCTAGTATTCTCATTATGTTAAGTTTCAAATTTGGCACAATCGACTAGTTTTAGTATGCAATGGGTTACTTGTCCTTGTATGCAGTTGTACTTCTTTTTAACTGTAAAGTTAAAGATAGGAGTAAAATTATGTGAAAAACACGTTTCATTGATTACTAAATAATACCAAAGCCATTTGTTAAATTTACCATTTTCATGGAGCAACATTCTACATTAAACAAACCACATATATTCAATACCAGTAATTTTCAAAAATTTGCAATTCATAATGATTTTGTGTAGCGTATTTCAGTATTCAACGTAATTTATGTAGCTGACATACAAATGTTTTATTTATTTATCCTTATAGATTTACAACATGTGCAATAAATCTCAGTTTTGTTTCCACTGATTTATACTATATCCAGAATATTATTTCTATTCTTGAAGCATGCACAAAAAAATACAAAAGCTTAAAAAAATGGCCGTCAATTAATACTCAAAACCCCAAAATTCGTCCTTGTTCATATCCGAAAAGCGAATAAATATTTGGTATCCGAGAAAGCATGTGCGGATGTAGATATCAAGACATTCACATCTGTCCAAAATCATTCCTTTGGTTTTAATTTTGATTAGATGTGTAATTACTTATGTGTATATTGTGTTAGTGTCACTGAGTCATACTTATGGGATGTGGATCAACTTGCTCACATGTTTGGTGTATGGTATGATACATCGCAATTCATTTCACATTATAAAGAACTTTGATTGCTTCATAAGTATAAAAGACAATATGCACCATATTGTGAAGAGCACATGTTTTTAATTTTAGATAACATAATGTAATTTATGTCTAGCTTTAATAATTTCATGTAGCCTGTCATTTGGTAACCAAAGGTAATTAGTTTGTCATTTTGCTAGTTTCTCAGCTACAACATGAAAGCTCAAATCAACGTACCATTTTTGGCTGAAATTGAATTTTGTTTCGTAATTACATATGTTGCCAATTACCTTAAAAGAATCTTCAATCATATTGTCCATTACAGTATATCAAATCCTAGAGACCGAATTTGTACACACTGTTTTGCGCAGTGTGTACAAAACACTCGGTGCCATTGGTTGAAATCAGGGGGGTCCGTATGAGCCCCACTAATTTCAACCAATAAAAACTAGTATTTTGTACACACTGCGCAAAAGCAGTGTGTACGAACTTATATTCTCAAATCCTACAGGTAAACCACAACAACAATGAGTAAATGATTACCTTCACAAGAAACACAGACGTTGACAGAATTGACAATGCGGTTACTATTAGAAATATCTGGGTGTAAATCCAGTACGAAGGTACATAATAAATTAGGAAGAAAATGAGGCTTTGATTAATACAATATATATATATGGATAAATGAACTTTCTATGTATCATTGGCGATTAGGCAAGCATGAATTATGAATACGCCAATCTTTAAAAAAATGGAGATATAAGCATTTTACCATCAAAAAATCATGCATCCAAGCTGTGTGAATTTTCATGTAAAAAAGGCAACCTACTAGCAATACTCGTCTACTTGTTTTACCGAGTTACCATTTTTCGGTTTTAACCTTCACATGTGTACTCAACTTGTTATGCTGCAATAAAATAACATCAATTATAGGGGTGAAAATTACTTGTCTCACTAACAGTAGAACCTCCTTGCTTTACTTAAATATTTTTTTGGCCAGGTCTTTTACATTATCTTTATGGTTTTGTAAATGATTATAATTATATGAATTTTTTCTTTAATGATTGCTTAGCTGTTGAAAATAATTTGCCTTGCATTCTTCTCTTAATATGCTTTTTCTAATACTTCCCATGCTTATATGTACTCAGGTGTTGAAAGTAATCGGTCTTGCATTTTCTTTTTAATACGATCTTGAGTCGATCTTTTGTACATATATTACTTTAGGCGACACATTCAATTGGAGGATTGGAGTATTTGAGAGATTTTTTTGGTTGATGTGTGTGCAGTATGCTGATGTGAAAATGCAAGATGTTCTTGATGAAGAGACTAAGGCCATTGACAAGTTGGTGGGGCCTGATGATCACATCATTTGTGCACTACCCAGAGTAGTCTCTACTGTTGCAGCTACGCTTGTTCACAAGGAAATTGGAGGACAGCTTCACTGTGTTTTTGTTGACAGTGGCTCACTAAGGTAACCCACCTGACTGAATTTTTGCTCACTCATGAGGAAAATAAAACATATAGCCTTAGAAATGTATTTCTTTTATAAAACCGCCAACTCGACATGCATCAAATTGTTTATATTGATTATGCTTACATTAACTATGCACTACATTCATTTCTAACTACTTGTTTTTTGGTTAGAGTACAAATTTGAAGAGCTTCATAGGCTTAGAATTGGTTTTGGGTCAATCACTGAAGATGAAGACATTGAGAGTGAGAGTGAGTGTAACGGAGTGTATGTAGTGCGACAATACTTGTACAAATGAACATTTTGTATAGTTATTGTGTAACAAAGATAAACATAACTTTGTATTATTCAAAAGTATAATAAAATATTTATTTGATTTGAATAGTTATTGTGTATGGTCGATGGCTTGTTGTAAAATAGTTATTGTAATATATTGCATTACAACGATCAACGACCGTTGTAATATACTATATTACAACGGGCAAAAGCCGCTTGTAATTTATTAGCTATTACAACGGGTTTATAACCATTATCATAGAGCCATTGCACGTGACAGAGCAAGTTATTACAACGGTCCTTTACAACAATCATTGCTCGGTGTCAAATAGTTAGGTGCTATTACAACGACGCATATTAAGACGGGCATACACCCGTTGTGAAATGCATATTACAACGGTTTTTGCCTGTTGTAAAAGGACTGTTTTGTTGTAGTGAATGATGATGAATAGCCTTGACCTTCAGGTCATAGTTAAAATAACAAAAGCAGGAGCTACACCAAGACAAAGTGAGCTAGCTACTCTGATTGGACTAGGGCTGGCAATTAGAACCGAGAACCGAAAACCCGAACCGAACCGACCCGAAAAGACCCGAGCCCGAACCGAACCCGATGGGTCTCGGGTCGGGTCTAGGTGATGAAAAATACCATCAAGACCCGATCAAACCCGACCCGCATAAACCCGACCCGAAAAACCCGACCAAAAAACATTGAAATATATGTATTTTTAATGTTATTACTCAATTGGACGCGAACCGACCCGACACGACCCGAGCTTCAACCCGAGCTTCAACCCGAACCGAAGCGTGGGTCGGGTCGGGTCCAGATTTTAGAAATGTATAGTTTAGACCCGACAAAACCCGACCCGCTTAGAACCAAGACCCGCTGGGTCGGGTCCTGGTCCGGGTCCATCGGGTTGGGTCTAATTGCCACCCCTAGATTGGACACATTCTTCGATACCATATTTCTTACTTTGTGATTGTTTGGGGCCCTTTTGATTGTGGGAGTGTGGCGTATAGGTAGGTGGTAGTGGTTGTTATGTGTTACCACCAATCCGGGAGTACAACTAGTTGAATCCTACCTTAGGTATAACCTCGCATGCCTTGTCATCTTATCTTGAACGAGCCCACTATGATTTTGATATGATGTTGTTGTATCACATCGCATCCCTATCCACCAAGTATTTACTGGTGTTTTATATGCGAACCATACATTAATGTTTATACACAGTGGGAAGGGTAAAAATGTAATCCTATTTAATGTTATTTCCAATAGTATATTTATTGTAGACATTATTATAATTGTGTATTATATCGTATATTTATAGTTCCACATATCCTTATAAGATGATGGTCCCAAACAAACTTTCAGTTAGTGATGCATTTATTTTAATATTAAACTTGAGTTAGTTCACCTATACGAGAATGTTAGTCCTGGATCGAATGTTTTGTTTAACTTTATGCTTAGGTCAGATTGAGAATCATAGTATTGAGATTGCACCTTTCAGAGCTGGAGATTCGCCAAAGATCTTATCTCTATCCATATATTTCAATTATTTCCTTTTTTATTGGAAATCTTTCATATTTAGACTTCCACTGTATTTTCTTTGGTAACTCTAATATTATGTATAAGTTTTGAGATTCTGTATTTATTAGCTTCATGAACTACTATTGTATTTTATTTATCCCGCTACACGATATTCTTTTATTCTGTTTTTGTGATCATATGATGATTTTCATTTCATAGTAATAACAATCTACTATTTTGAATGATTTGAGTTGGTTTTATTATTGACTTACATGGTTGGAAAAAGCTGGTTGTTACAGTATTTCACATATCATTTACCATCATTAGATTCATAGTTTATTGTCTATTGTCAATATACAAGTATTAATGTACCATGTTGCATAATGGTAAATGTGTAATAGATCATACTAAAAAAACCCACTCATATACTTGGATTTATTGAACTGTACATGTACTAAAAAATGACGACCGAGTAAGATAAATTTATATTATAATATTAGAAATTTCAACGGACTAAAAGATTGAGAATTGTAACCTAATACTATAAAAATCTAACTTTAATGGATATAATATTTGGTTTATAATTTAAAGGAAAAATTACTTTCGTTGATGTAAGATGAATCATAATGTACAGATATTTCGCTTGAGAAAATATGAGATTCTAATGCATAGTAGAAAGAGATAATTACAATGAACTCCTGATTTTTTTTATATTGTTAATTTATATAAAAGAAAAATAACTTGAGAAGCATAGGACATAAAATCTTACTTACGTATGAAGAAGAGGTTGCAAGCCATGAAACTAAGACTTGAGAAAACGAACTTAATTTGATTAGCGTAGTAAATTTAAGAAGAAATAATAGCAGCAAATTAATCCAAATAACAAAAGGGAAAGTACGACCCTTGATTTTCCAAAATAGGTAAATAGTAGAAGTCGCATGCTGGATAAATATTTAAATATTCAAAGTCAAATCCCCTGTTTGTACTCTGTCCCTGATCCGTTGCCAGATACAGAAACTGTCGTTGATCCTGTAATTATATGGAATGAGTTCGAGGACGCCTTGGAGCATATGAGTACCAAAATGTTTTACGATGGAAACTGTTATTTTTTCCAAGTATGTTGGAGATGTTGGTCAAGGCTTCTTTATCGCCCTATTGAGAGTGAGTTGTATGTTTGTGAAGAAGGTAAAGTTGGTGAGGAAAATGTTATTCTTTTTCAGGATCACACTTGGGATAGGAAGTTTGTTTATATTTCTGCCTTAGAAGATTATGTGGTGGCTCTGGGTTTTCGACTTTTTATGTATGCTCAATATATGACTGCTTATACGTCAGTTCCATCGGCTGCTTCCTCCGAGATTGTGGAAAAAGGTCATATAGAAGTAATTGGGATGTAATTGTCTCACTACTGGTTTTTATTTTCAATGGATGGTCACTTTTTACCAGATTATAGTAGTTGAAGCATCCTTCTTCTCTTCTTTTCTCTTTCTGTATAGTGTTCTGGACTTCAAACAAGTTTATGTTGTTTCGTGTGCTTGTACAAAACAACTATTTCTCCATTTTTTGTTCTAATAATGAGTGGCACAGACCACTTTAAAAATAGGCTTCCTATGCCAAAAAGAGTATACATAATGAAAACATTTGAATATTAATTGCTAGAATTATATTGGAATGGAGTTGTTTTCAGAAATGGTAAATGATTAGCTAAAATATGGAGAAGAAGTGCTTAGGTTAAAAGAATTAACATTAGTTATATTGAACATTATATATTAAATTAATTAAGAACAAGAATGACAAAGAAGCATGATTGCAGCTGATAATAGTTTTAGCAAATATGTGAAAATAATATAGAGATGGTAACTTTTTAGCATTAAATGAGTAATTTATATTCGAACGTCTAGTGTTAAGAAGGAAAAGAAACATGCAATTAAAAAAATAAGGAAAAAAAAGCTTAAATTAAAGAGGGATGAATAATTGCATTGATTAAATGTTTAGTAGTTTTAAAGAGGCAAAATAGGTGTACTGTAAAATAAGAGTTACATATTATGACAATTAGACATCTAAAGAATAAAAGAGGCATGATAAAAATATTGATTTTATACTAAACTTCTTAGGTAATTGCTTCAAGAGAGGTTGTCCAAGGTGAAACTGCTAAACACAAATAAATAGCGAGCTATAAAAATGAAACAACTCGGTCTGACCCGAGTATAAAATACACGGGTTAGACAAGCTTAACCATATCAGTTATAGAATGATAAGAAGAATATACTAACAAGTATGCATTAATCCTTTTTCATAAGAGAAGGGAATCTCATAATCACAAACACACTCGAGACACAGTTATGGTAATTCCTTTCCATCAAAAAGGAATACTAAAATGTCAGAATAATTGATTTTTTAGAATACAAGATTGTTAGACCAAAAAGTGGTTCTAACACCCAAATTGACTAAAAGTAGAATAAACTAAGATCAAAAGTAAAATGAACACACAGGATTCATAGTGGTTCGGCGAAGAAATGCCTACGTCCACTTGTCTTTCACTATTTTCAATGATGCAGTTGCAAATTACAATGAAATATTCACTGAACTTCTCCCACAACTCACTTATATTCACTCAATTGTCTAAAAACAAATAATGAAAGAAGATTTGGATTTTTCGGCAGTGCTGAAATTCGGGTTATGAAGGTGGTTGAACTCTCGAAGTACCAGAAAAAAGATCCTTTTCTTTGTCTCCAGACGGGGTATTTATAGGTGAGAATTAGCCCAGAAACCGATCCGGATCGGAGCCACGTGTCATCCATCCCATCAGCCTCGGGTTCAGATGGATTTCTATGTTGACAACGCATCAGAGCAGTGGACGTTGTGGGTAGGAACTGGTCATAGCCGCTCCGAATAACCAGACGCTCATGCAGGGGAGTGATGTGGAAAATGGGTTCGGATCGGAAGAGTGTGCACAAGGGGTTCGGATCGGCGTCTCTGATCCGACCCGGATTAACTTAGGACCAATTCTCTCTTCTTTTTACTCTGCTCCGCTCCGCTCCGATCTATCTCTATAGCAATTGGGTGGCTTTCCGATCCAACTGGAAGTAGATTGCTCTCCGATCCGAACAGCTGTGCCTCTCTGATTCCAACAGCAATAGTTCACCGATCCGAACAGAAGACTTTATCCGATCCGAACCGATACGCTGCTCCGATCCGACCTGCTTCAGTGCTTCCCAAGTTTTTTCAATGTTTCACATCTTGACTTTGTGTTGCCCAGTTCACATGGATCTATCTGTTCACATCTATCTGTTCACATGGATCTATTCTTAGCTCCGTCTGTGTATAGTTTCCATGGATCTATCTTCAACTCATCCTCGGACTTAACCACTCTGTCATCGATTACTTCCTCCTCTGGGATGGTGAATTCCGCTATAAAGTCTGCCAGAGCTTCCCCCCTGATCGACCTTCGTGGTTGAAGATTTAAATCAAACTGACTTAATTCTATATTCCATTTGATCAACCTTCCCGATGCTTCGGGTCTCTGCAACACCTGCCTCAGGGGCTGGTCAGTGTATATGGTTATGGGATGAGCTTGGAAATAGTGACGAAGTTTTCGGGACGCGATTAGGAGGCTGTAAGCGAGCTTCTCAATCTTCGGGTAGTTGCGCTCTGCTGCTGCTAATTTCTTGCTTACATAATACACTGGCCTTTGTACTTTGTCTTCTTCTCGAACCAGGGCTGTGCTAACGGCGTGAGCCGAGACTGCCAAGTAAACAAACAATTCTTCGTGATCCACTGGCTTTGACAAAATCGGCGGTTTCTCTAGCAGTTTCAATAAATTTCGAAAGGCCTCAACACAGTCCGGAGTCCACTCGAAGTTCTTCTTTCCCCTTTTAATCAAATCAAAAAACAGGACGCATTTATCTGTGGCTTTAGAGATAAATCTACTCAGCGCAGCTACTTTCCCTGCAAGACTTTGGACGTCTTTAATTCTCCTCGGCTCTTCAATGTTTCTAATCGCTGCTATTTGGCTAGGATTGATTTTAATTCCTCGGGATCTCACAATGAAGCCTAGGAACTTTCCCGATGCCACTCCAAATGAGCATTTCAAAGGATTCAACTTCATCCGATACTTTCGCAGGATACCAAACATTTCCGCCAAGTCTTGCGTATGGTTGGAGGACTGTTTCGATTTGACAAGCATATCATCCACGTAAACTTCCATAGTCTTCCCTATTTGATTATAAAATATTCTGTTCACCAAGCGCTGATAAGTGGCTCCGGCGTTTTTCAATCCGAACGACATTACAACATAACAACATAACCCCAAATTTGTAATGAAGCTTGTATGTTCTTGATCTGGCACATGCATAGGAATTTGATTGTATCCGGAATATGCGTCCATGAAAGAGAGAAGTTCATGACCTGCTGTCGAATCTACAAGCTGGTCAATTCTGGGAAGTGGGAAACTATCTTTTGGGCAAGCTTTGTTCAAGTCTGAAAAATCAATGCAAGTCCGCCACTTTCCATTCGGCTTTTTTACCAAGACGGGATTTGATATCCAGTCGGGATATGTCGAATCTCGAATAAACCCGTTCTGCTTCAGCTTCTCCACTTCCTCTTTGAGAGCAGCCGACCTCTCTGGGCCCAGCATACGTCTCTTTCGCTTCACAGGCGGATGTTTCGGGTTTACATTTAGTGTGTGACTTATGATGGATGGCGATATCCCACACATGTCAGCGTGGGTCCAAGCAAACACGTCCAAGTTCGCCTTCAAGAAGTTCGTTAGTTCTTTGGCCCGACGTGGATCCAATTGAGAACCAATCTTCAAAACTCTTGTTGGATCAGCTTCATCAATGGGAATTTCCACTGTCGCTTCATTAGGAGTTGCATTTCTAGTCTCTGGTTCCTCGTCTTTTCTGGGATCCAGGTCTTCAGGCGTTCCTTTGGGCAACTCCTTCGGGGTCGATCTCTCTAATTGCTACGCCGAGCCCCCCTTTGGGGGAGGCGAGGCATCTTTACTCTCAATGTTAAGTCCTTTCATCAACATCTTTAATTCGGCAACATAGCAGGCCCGTCCGGAAACTTGATCCCCTCTCATTACTCCAGTTCCGGCTTCAGTTGGGAACTTAACCAGTAAACACCAAGGGGCGATACAAGCTCTGAACTCAGCAAGGGCAGGCCTCCCCAAAAATGCATTATAAGGCGAATCTACGTCCAACACTACAAACTAAAGCATCCGCACTCTTCTGCGTTCTCCTTGCCCCAAGGTCACGGGCAATTCTATGTATCCCATGGGAGCTGTTGACGCCCCGTTGAAGCCTCTGATCCATCCTTCACATGGCTTCAAATCTTCAGATTCAAGCTTCATCTGATCGAATGACTTTTTAAACAAAATATTGACGGAACTTCCGTTGTCTACTAACACCTTATGAACCAAGGCCGGCCCAATGGTGGTAGTAATGACCAACGGATCATCAGTGGGTGATTGAATCCCAGTATTATCTCTGCTGCGGAATACCACGTCGTCAAACATTGTCTTCTGTTGTTTTATGGGGGCGATATCTTCCAAATCATCACCTTCATTCACATCTACGTGCTTGGCAGCATTTACATATTGATCCATTGCTCTAAAGCTACGGATTGCTGGGTGAGGTCCACCCACTATGGAGTTGATAACAATTCCCTTGCCTTTCTGCTGCGCTGTAGGCTTGGGAGCGGATTGAATCTGTTTTGGAGCCTTCTCTCCTTGCCCCCTGTCCCTCGCGGCAACCTTATATTCATCCAGTTTCCCTTCGCGCAGCAGCTTCTCAATCACATCTCTCAAATGCCGACATTCATTGGTTGAATGCCCATGAGTTCCATGAAACAAACAAAACTTCCCAGTTGCCATTTCTTTCTCGGTCGAATCACGAGGTGGCGGTCTTTTGTATTGCAAAACATTGTATGTATCCGGGTAAATATTCTCCAGAGTGTCATTCAACGGTGTATAATTCTCATAAGTCTGGAATCGGGGCCTTTTGCTAGGATCACTTCCCCTATTTCTATTTCTTCTGTTACCGTTCGCATTACGGTTATTGTTGTTGCCCCCGTTTCCAGAATTGTCGTTTCCACTCTTGTTTCCCACATTCACTTCGACTTTTCCGGAGCTTTCCCCAGACTGCTTCACGGCGACGTTACTCTGAACATTCTCTTTTGATGCCGCTTCAGACTTTCTCTTTCGGTTTTCCCTGGCCTCCTCTCGTCTTAAATAAATATCAGCCTTTTCAAAGAATATCTCTCTCGTGGAAGGTGTCTTCCTAGAAAGGTAATCCCCAAACTCGGATTCAGGATCGACTCCTTCCATTAATGCCATCATAATGGTGGGCTCATGCGGGTCACTAACTTCAGTCACAGCTAAGTTAAAACGGTCAAGATATGACCTCAAAGACTCTCCTGGCGCCTGCTTAATTCTTGATAATTCAATAACACTCTTGGACTTTCGGGTATGGAGTCGGAACTGATTCATAAAACGTTCGCTCAGTTCCCTATAATTCGAAACCGAACGAGGGGGAAGTCGGGTAAACCAGAACAGTGCTACATCTTCTAAATAGATCGAGAATGCTTTACACTTCACTGCATCAGGGGCAGCAACAGCATTCATGAGCCACGAGTATCGCATCAAATGCTGTCCCGGATCAGTTCTCCCATTGTACTTGTCCATCTGCGGCAGGTTAAAACGTCGGGGAAACTGAAAGTCTAGTATATCGTCAGTGAAAGGAGTATGGCTTCGCTCAATGCCATAATCTTCATTGGTATAGTTCCGGCTCTCGGACATAATCTGGCGCACCATTGCCTGTACATCAGCATTAGTTAGGGGCCGTTCAGGTTCCCTGGCCTTGATATCTGGGTTCCTTCTGGGCTCCCGTTCAGGAGATGCCCTTCTTCTTTGAGCTGCTTCTGCTCTACTCCGTTCCCTACGCTCCCGGTCGATCTCGGGAGGAGGGGACTGGAGCCTTTTCCCCAGAGTGGGATCATTGTTTCCTAGTGCTCATGCAATATCCTCGCGAGACCCCAAAGATCCGAATGTCAGCTGCTCCAAATTCTGAGGTCGTTCGAGCGGCTTTCGTTCACGGGGCCGCTCTTCCTCGGAAGAAGAAGACTGATCCACTGGCGTGTGACGAACCGGGGAAGGGGTTCTCTGTCTTCGGAGTTCGCTAATTTCCCTGCTCATGAGTCTCATATTTTCTTGCATCATGAGGTTGGTGCGCTCGTGGACTTTCATAGCCTCCCTAGTACTCTCAAGCATGTCAAGTAGGCGCGAGAAATCTCCTTGAGTAATGGGCGTAGATGGATTAACCTGATCATTGACCCTGGTGGCTGGAATCGGAGCATTCGTAGGGACTCGAGTAGAGGTTCCAACATCACCGAGTGTCGGTTCGGATCGGAGATCGGAGATCGGGTCGGTTCGGAGCTGGTGAGCCTGGTCGGGTCGGTACGTGGCAAGCTGCTCGGGTCGGTTTAGGTTGGGGGAATGCACTGCTTCAGAATCTCCTACCCGGATCGGATCGGAGCTCTCCCCCTGAAGGCGGTTCGGGTTTCCTGCATCGGTTCGTCCTGCTGCTGAACTCTGCCCACGAGACATTGTCACAACCGCATTTTGCTGATCTTCGCCAGCTCCATTTCCTCGACCAGATTGAACTTCTTTGCATTTTCCTTTGGCCATGGTTCTTCAACAATCACTTCAACAAATATCCAAGAGCGTCGAAACTTGAGGATTAACTTCTTTGAACTCAACGGTCCAAAAAGTAGAACGATAATCCCGAGAAACAAAGAATTCAGATGATTTCTCAGTGAAAGCACCAAAATGTTAGACCAAAAAGTGGTTCTAACACCCAAATTGACTAAAAGTAGAATAAACTAAGATCAAAAGTAAAATGAGCACACAGGATTTATAGTGGTTCGGCGAAGAAATGCCTACGTCCACTTGTCTTTCACTATTTTCAATGATGCAGTTGCAAATTACAATGAAATATTCACTGAACTTCTCCCACAACTCACTTATATTCACTCAATTGTCTAAAAACAAATAATGAAAGAAGATTTGGATTTTCCGGGAGTGCTGAAATTCGGGTTATGAAGGTGGTTGAACTCTCGAAGTGCCAGAAAAAAGATCCTTTTCTTTGTCTCCAGACGGGGTATTTATAGGTGAGAATTTGCCCAGAACCCGATCCGGATCGGAGCCACGTATCATCCATCCCATCAGCCTCGGGTTCAGATGAATTTCTATGTTGACAACGCATCAGAGCAGTGGACGTTGTGGGTAGGAACTGGTCATAGCCGCTCCGAATAACCAGGCGCTCATGCAGGGGAGTGATGTGGAAAGTGGGTTCGGATCGGAAGAGTGTGCACAAGGGGTTCGGATCGGCGTCTCCGATCCGACTCGGATTAACTTAGGACCAATTCTCTCTTCTTTTTACTCTGCTCCGCTCCGCTCCGATCTATCTCTGTAGCAATTGGGTGGCTTTCCGATCCAACTGGAAGTAGATTGCTCTCCGATCCGAACAGCTGTGCTTCTCTGATTCCAACAGCAATAGTTCACCGATCCGAACAGAAGACTTTATCCGATCCGAACCGATACGCTGCTCCGATCCGACCTGCTTCAGTGCTTCCCAAGTTTTTTCAATGTTTCACATCTTGACTTTGTGTTGCCCAGTTCACAAAGTGGGCTAACAAAGATCATGATATTAATACGCAAATTACTCGTGAGAAGCTAGAATACAAACCTAGATGTTTCCATCAGCATAGATTACCCAAAATTTTCAATTAGGATAATTAACACTTAAAATCACACAAACCCAATAAGAACAACAAAAAATCACGGAAATATCAGAAATCACAGAACTCAGGAACTCAACTAAGAGGTCAAACCACAGAAACGAAATCCCCATATGCATACAAATCCTTAGATAGCTCAAGGCTTTGTGTCTGTAATACTAATCACATCCAAAAATGGTGAAATCATAAATAAACATAGAATTTAGAAGCAATAAAGATTTGGATCTAAGCACAAGATTGGCAAGCTAATGCTACATGCTAAGCACAAATATGTCAAAGCCATACTAAGCGCAAGATTGGCAAGCTAATAAGACCACAACATTGACCCGAAGGTCATATATGTCACAAGATAGACCTAAAGGTCTAGTAATGGGGAATCCACAAAATGTGTCACAATTCTCAGACTGTAACCTGAATGGTGGGAACTGTGCATCCCATACCGCACGTTCTCAATTTGGTTACTCACCGAAAGTCACTTCCACATTAGAAAACACAAGAGAACACTAGAAAACATAAGAGAACACAAGGAAACACTAGCAACGGTAGCCTCAAACAAAAAAGCCTGGAATCAACCATAAAATAAACATGTGCATCCCATACCACAGGGTTTAATAAATTGTTTAATTCACAACCTCGTCTTCATAAGGGGTGAAAAAACGTATAATCTTATATAAGAAAAATTATTTTATAAAAACTGGATTTTAAACTAATTTTTGGAAAATGTTTAAAAATCCTTAATTTGGAAAAACTCCTTAATAATTGAAATTATTCATATATTCTACTTTATATAAAATCACATTTAAAATAATTTTACTTAAAACGTTGTTTATATATGAAAACGCATTTTAAAACAATTTGAAATTCGGTGCATGTGTACTTAGAAATCACAAGAAAAGTGACACAGAAAATTCGCACAAAACACCTCAAGATGCGCTACATACTCGTGATAATCCAGGCTTCATCATTTTTTAAGCAAGCCACAAATAAACACACACATACACTAAATATGTACAAAAATTCTTCCTTTAGGAAACCAGACATCTGGTTTCAAAATCAGACGTTTGAAATGCATGATATATCATTGTATACTACATGATTAAAACATGTGGAAAATAAATCGGATGTCTGTCTCCTGTCTCGAGTTTTAAACCCTATCAAGAACCAGAAATCTAGTCGACAATCTAGACACCTGATTCATTGTTATAGAATAAAATGTGAACAGAGTAAAAATAAATAAAAAAACCACTCCAATTACAACTTTTAGGTGAATTTCGGATGATCCGACGACTTCCAAATGTGTTGAAAATTAACATGCACGTAGAACAACTACAAGACTACAAACCGCAAAAAGAATCTCAGCGTTCTACCGTGGAATGGAGAAGATATGGACTCACAAACATGGACTCAAGTCAGTTTTTTACACAGAGAAATTTCTGAAACATTGTTTTAGATTATAGAGAACAAATTATCATTCAAAACTCATTCAAGCTAGAATGTCCAAGTTTTACAAACACGCCTGATTGGTTGCAGGGACTTACAATAAATTTTTCAAGGAAAGAAGGAGCTTTGGCTATTGAAAAGCTTCAGATACCTAAGAAATCTATTTGCAGTGACATGCAACTGTAGAGAGAGGCATGGTTAACACAAATTCGCAAATCAGAGATAAGATTTGGATTAAATTGAGTTTTTGGTTATAATACCTATGGAGAGCATGCCAGTAATCCAATTCTAGCTTCAACATGAATTTCTGGTTGAGTTATTAAGCTTGAATTTCTGGTTGAGTTATTAGGAGGATTTGAGGAGAGGACTTACAAAACTCATTTCTCAACGAATTTTCTGAAAGAGGAAGAACGAGTAACTGAAGGAAATATTACATACTCTTTCATTCTCACTTTACAGCCAACAATATAGGTAAATGGGTTAACCAACTAAGTTAATCCCAAGTGTGTTTAATTATGTTGAAAATAGGCTCAATTACACAATGTTAAGCACTTTTAAAACATTTCCACCCATTTTAAGAACATATATACATAAGCTATGTTGTGTTCAACTCACAAAACACAAAAATACATGTAAAATATTTTTAAACACTTTAAACATCATTTAATGTAACACACAATAAATTCATATTTTTGAAAAATACACATTTTATATTTTAATTGTACAGAACTAACATTCTTAAGTTTTTAATTCATGTAAATTTCACTTTCTTTCCAAAACAAACACTAAGCCTTAAAAAAATATTTTAACATACTTAAATATTGATTTTCAATCAATATTTATACTTTTATATTTTAATTTCCAGTCGAAGTAATTCAAGAGACACTACCTTTCTTCAAAATTCATTTTAACAACAAATTTACAATTTGTTCCATCTTATAATCACTCTATAAATCTATTTAACAAACACAATCCTTAATTATTTTATAATTTCATCAGCTTACACTTTCCACGCACAAAATTACAAAGTACTAATTATATTGTTAAAACAACTTAACAATTCATTTTAAAAATATATTGTCACTTAATTATTGATTGATAGTCAATATTTTTTATTTTTAAATATTCTTTTGAACCATGAAAACAATAACTAACAAACAAGGATTGGAATAAATTTACTTATTATATTAAATGAATTTATATTCCAATGCACATAATATCCCTACAAATCACAATTTCTTTATTTCTTCATCTTAAATTATTGTACGAATTATACTCATGAACTCATATTTTATACTTATGATAACATATTTATATATTTTCCAATTTTAATAAATCCTCAAAATTTATTTACTTGGAAAAGTTTAGTTTAAGTTATCAAATACATAATACTCATGACTTAAATCTCTGTCACCGATTTATCGCATTTGGAACAACAAAGTTTGACATTTAAATACTTATTTTAAAAAGGTATTGATTCTCTTTTCAAGTAATATACAAAGAAGATTTAGTTTATTACAATTTATCTTTCACATAGCAAATAATGGAATACAAACTCATCATTTTTCAATTTCCAATCAATGATCTGATAACATTAATGAAAAACAAAATATATTGAGAGCGGAGGCTGATCGAAGAGAAAACCCTTAACCCTAAGATAACACAAGAGGCCTTTATATATAGGCAAAACATAAAACAAAAGACTATATTGTCCTTACGCTAACATCCCCCCTCAAACTCATGATGCGATAGCAATGAGCATCGAGAGTTTGTCAGTCAAAAACCGGAAGCGTGAAGACGACAAAGATTTAGTGAACAAATCTGCAAGTTTCAAGGAGGAAGAGACAAATGGCAATGTCAATGTGCCATTCTGAAGATGGTGGCCAGTAATATGGCAGTCAATCTCAATATGCTTGGTCCTTTCGTGAAAGACGGAGTTATGAGCAATCTGAATAGCACTTTTATTATCACAGTACAACGGAGTTGGTCGTCGCAAGAAAACACCCATATCAGCAAGCAACCATCGTAGCCAAACAATTTCACAAGTAGTAGAAGCCATAGCTCGATATTCTGCCTCTGTTGAAGAACGAGATATAATATCCTGCTTCTTACTTTTCCAAGAGATTAGAGAATCTCCTAGAAAAATACAAAAGCCAGTTGTGGATTTGCGATCAGTAGAATCACCAGCCCAATCTGCGTCAGAGTAAGCACATAACTCTAAAGGTGAAGTAGAAGAAAGCAAAAGAGTCTGAAACTGAGTGCCACAGAGATATCTCAAAATGCGAATAACAGCAGCCCAATGAACTGTAGTAGGAGAAGTAACAAACTGACTGACTATGTGAACAACATATGCAATGTCAAGACGAGTGATAGTAAGATAAACCAAACTTCCAACAATCGTTCTATAAAGAGTAGGATCTGACAATGGAGATCCATCAGTAATAGAGTATCGAGCATTGAGATCAATTGGAGTATCGACAGTCTTATTATCTGAGAGACGAGCACGCTCAAAAATGTCAGAAATATACTTAGATTGAGAAAGAAGATAACCTTTTGGAGAAGAAGCAACTTCAATACCCAAGAAGTAACGAAGGGGACCCAAGTCTTTCATAGCAAAACATCGAGTCAACTTAGACTTCAACAAGGTAATTCCAACAATATCATCGCCTGTAATAATCATATCATCAACATAAAGAGAAAGCAAAATTCGACCAGCCGAGGTACACTTGACAAACAAAGCAGAATCATGGTTACTCGGGTAAAAACCAAGAGAAGTAATCACAGTAGAGAATTTATCAAACCAAGAACTGGGAGCCTGTTTGAGACCATAAAGAGCTTTCCTAAGTTTGCAGACTTCACCAGGTTGATGATCAATACCAGGTGGGGGAACCATATAGACTTCTTCATGAAGATCTCTATTCAAAAAGGATTTTTAACATCCATTTGAGTAATATTCCAGTGGAGAACAGAAGCAACCGCAATAAGAGTTCGAACTGTAGTCATTTTTGCAACAGGAGCAAAAGTCTCCTCATAATCCATACCATATTCCTGAGAATAACCTTTAGCAACTAAGCGAGCTTTATACCTTTCAATAGATCCATCAGCTTTAGTTTTAATCTTATAGATCCAATGAGAACCAATAGCACGTTTTCCTGCAGGAAGAGGTACTAAATCCCAAGTATGAGTCTGATGAAGAGCAGTCAGCTCCTCAGCCATAGCACGTTGCCAAAGAGGATCACGAACCGCATCTTTGAAAGATGAAGGCTCAGAGAGACAATGTATAGAAGCAAGAAATGAAGAAAATGAACTGGAAAGACAAGAATATTCAAAATCAGGTCGCCTAGTAGACTGACGGTTTCGGATAGGATATCGACGTTCACTAGTATCTACTGTATCAGAAGGAGATTGGGTGGTTGTTGAGTCAATGGAAGTGTCTGGATTTTCAGTAGGAAGTAGCTCATCATCATCAGCCGTGAAAGGATCAATATGAACAATATCAGACATAGATATATTGTGAGTACGATCAGGAATAGTAAAATAAGGAATATGTTCAAGAAAAACAACATGACGGGAAACATATAGCTTGTGACTGACTGGATCAAAACAACGATATCCTTTTTGTCCTGCACCATAACCAAGAAAAACACATATAGCAGACCGTGAAGTTAGCTTACTCCGTTGGACATGAGGAAGAAGAACAAAGCATGTGGAACCAAAAACACGAAGAGAAGAATAATCTGGTGGACAACCATACAACTTTTCATAGGGGGACAATCCAGAATTATGAGAAGTGGGAATTCTATTAATCAAATAAACAGAAGTAAGAGTTGCCTCTCCCCAAAATTCACTTGGAACACTAGCGGACAATAAAAGAGATCGAGCAGTCTCAAGAATATGTCTATGTTTCCTTTCAGCAACCCCATTTTGTTCAGGAGTATCAGTGCAAGAAGTCTGATAAATTGTGCCATCTAAAGCAAGAAGTTCCTTAAAATCATGAGAAGTATATTCTCCCCCTAAGTCACATTTGAAACATTAATATCAGCTCCATGCTGAGTTTTAATAAGAGATCAAAACTCATTATTGATGCCAAAAAATTCTGAACGACGTTTCATAAGATAAATCCAACAATAACGAGTGTAGTCATCAATAAAAGAGACATAATAACGAGAGCCTCCCTTTGTAGAAACAGGAGAGGGTCCCCAAACATCAGAGTGAATAAGATCAAAAGGTGCAGTAGAAACTGTATTACTTTGGGGAAAAGGTAAAGCATAGAATTTTGCAAGTTTACGACCACTACAATCAGAAATGTCATGAGTTTTCAATTCTCCCAAAACTCCTGTAGACGCTAAGAATTGCAATCGAGACTTAGAGACATGGCCCAGACGAGAATGCCACAAATAAAACATAGAAGATGACTGACTCAAATGAAAAGACGAAACATCCACACCTGGAACAGAAGTTGCAATCTCTGAAATCTTAGGATCTTTGAGTTGATCCAATACATAAAGTCCTCCTTCTCTATGGCCGGCCCCAATCACTTTCTGAGACTTTGGATCCTGAACATAACATTTAGAAGAAGAAAAAGAAACCAAGTAGCCATTATCACAAATTTAAGATTTAATGCAAGTCTAGGAATGTGATAGACATTAGATAAGGACAAAGAGGGTGTAATGACTGAACCAACACCTTGCACGGGCATAGATGTACCACTAGCACTCATGACAGGCACAGAAACTTTAGGAGCCAAAGAAGTGAAAGAGGATAAATAAGGTGACATATGATTCGAAGCACCAGAATCTAAAATCCAGGTAGAGGAAGATATACCTGATGAACTAGATGACAAATCTATTTGAGACGAAGCTGATATGGCATGTGGCTGTGATGCAAGGAACTTCTGAAATTGTTCAATCATTGATGGATCTATGGCAGAATAAACAGAATTCCAATACACATAATTCTGAAATTGTTCAATCATTGATGGATCCAAGGAAGAATAGACAGAATTCCAATACGCATAATTTTTACCATCTGCTTGAAGCGAATTATCTCTACTAACTGCCATTTTAATAAAATACAGAGAGAATAAACCAAAAAAAGGAATTCCGGTCAGCAAACTTTAACTCAACACGGAGAAAACAAACCCAAAAAGAATTCACTGCTTCAATAAATGGGTGGCCTTTTCATATCAACATCTCATTGCTTCAATAAAACGCAGATCAGCCGATAAACCCAAACACAAACTCAAAATCTGAAATCGATCAGAAATCGGATCTGAAAACCAAACTCAAACACAGAGAAACTCAAACGAGAACAAAACACTTCGGGTCTGACAACGGCTTCGGGTCTGGAGATGAAAACTTCGGTTTTGGGTCTGCTTCGGGTCTGGGATTGGGAAAATTCGGGTCTGGTTTTGGGAGAATTTCGGTTTTGGGTCTGGAGATCTTCGGTTTGGGTTTGGGAAAGTTCGGTTTTGGAGTCTGGAAACTTCGGTCTTGGCTGCTAAGATTTGAACGTGCTGGGTTTTAGATTGAGAATTATGAAGGCTGGGTTTTAGATTGAGAATTATGAAGGCTGGGTTTTAGATTGAGATTTGAAGGCTGCTGAGATATTGAGATTGAGATTGAGCATGCTGAGGTCGGATGAACGTGCTGGATCTGCTGGTTGCCGAGATTGAGAAGGACTTCGTGGATTTGCTAAGCGGAGATTACCAGATCTGCTGTAGATCGGATGAACGTGCTGAGGTTGCTCGGATGGAGGCCGAGATTGCTGGATCTGATGGTTGCCGAGATTGAGAAGGAGAACTGCTGAGAGGAGATTACCAGATCGAGATGCTGAAACTGCTGAAACTTGAGCGAGAGGGTAAAACCAGATTAGATTAGGATTGTGGATTTTATTGGCTCTGATACCATGATAACATTAATGAAAGACAAAATACATTGAGAGCGGAGGCTGATCGAAGAGAAAGCCCTTAACCCTGAGATAACACAAGAGGCCTTTATATATAGGCAAAACATAAATCAAAAGACTATATTGTCCTTACGCTAACATGATCGACGCTGCTTGTCCTCAGATTTTTCTAATTTCCTAACCAATGGCTGCTGCTTTGATTATGATCTCAAATGATATCAAATAGACTCACATTTTTTATTTTATTATCACCAACTTGATGACTACAACCTTCTTTTAAATTCAAGTATGAGAGTGCATTTCAAAAATACTGCTTGTGTTCAAGATAATTACTCATTTAAAGCAACTCTTTATACCCAAAACATTTTATATACTCTATGAAGTTTTCTTAGTACACAATTTTCTCTTAAAACTCTTTACTTTGTTTCAAATAATATTAAACTACAAAAATCACAATGATCTTCCTCATTATTTGGCGGCAAAGTGGGCACTATATCGCGATTGCCTCGCCAACTTTTCTACAATCCTTGTCTCATATAGTGGTTTAACACCATTCTCACATGAATATTTTTCATTAACCTTTCCCAAAATTTATTTTATTACACAAAATATTATACCAGATCGTCTCGTGAAGTGTTCAAGAAATTGTTATCAATATGGTTGATTAGATGTACGGATCAGAACTCTCAAAATACACAATGGACAATTCAACACAATAGATAATCATATATTTTTGTTTTACACATGGTTGTCTCTGTTATTTACTATCACAAATACTTTTTCTTTATTCCAAATAAAAACAACCTAACACCAATTTCTACTATTTATTCACTTGATTTATATTCACTACTCGATTAACTCTTAAAAATTTTCTCATCACTATTTACCATCTCGTAATCCTACTTATAAAATTTAGCTCAGCCAAAACAATTTAATTATTTCGGCTACGTAAAATTGATTTATTTCATTTTAACACTCTTTTACCCCAATATGAATTCGCCTTATTCTATCTTGGATTTAATTCATCTACTCATCCCAATATTATTATTTGACTCAACAACCAACCAGACATAGGAGGTTAGGTATTAATTTCCTCAAAAAATTTGTACCTAAGATTTAAACGCCAAAAAGATTTAAAAGGATGATAATTTCTATAAAGTTAATCTATAGATAATAGGATACAACTCATGAAATACTAAGAAATGAAACACATTCCTAGATGTATTCTGAAGCTAAGAGTTGCTCGAGACTTAATGGGTCTAGGACACGGATTAGGGGTAACAATGGAAGTGATAAAAGTAAACACATGTGTTATCCTTCCATGTTTTAGACATGTATTATTACATTTTGTTCTGTTTCATTGTATTTTATTCTGAATTTCGCTCTGATACCAAAAATAAAACGTCGCACCACTGGATTTACCAAAACAAAGAGCATTACTGAGTAATACTTTCTATTAGAGAGGAGAATAAGGCCAGTTAGGAGGGACCATCCATAATCTTGTATTAGATGAGCATCGAATGTATAAATTTTTCTTTCTTACCTTAAGTGGATCGACATACTCAATTCATCTAATATAAAAATACAATGATTAAGGATTGTATTTAGAACATATTATAACACATCACAAATAAGAGATCATAGAACAAAATATATATAGGTACAATAGCAGAATACAACATATACATGTGCTACAAACTCAAATGGTTTTACATAAACCATATACATATATGACATATCCCAAAAGAATGAATAAATATTTACGCAAAATATCAACTATATAACTTAGGTAATAGTTTCAAGAGAGGATGCCCAAGGCGAAACTGCTAAACATGAATCAAGAACAAGCTATAAACCTGAAATAACTCGGTTTGACCCAAGAATTATATACACGTTAGTCTAGCTTAATCATATCAGTCATAGAATAATAAGTAGAATATAATAACAAGTATGCATTAATCCCTATTCAAAAGAGAAGGGAAGCTCATAATCACATATTCACTCAAGATAGAAATGTTGTAATTCCTTTCCATCAGAAAGGAATACTATAATCTCAAAATAACTAGTTTTTTATAATATAAGTCACGAAATTAACACTCAAATTACTCGTGTTAAGCTAGAACACAAACTCTGTAACATCCCATAAATTTCCATGATTTAAGTCATTGAATAAATTTAATTATTGAATTTAAAGTGGTTTTAAGATAAATTTTAAGACGTTATTTATGAAAGAGTTCAAATTAATTTATAATAAACAACAATTTGTAATTAGATAAATGGTGATTAATAACAATTAAAACTATTATCAAATTGTATGTGTATTTGGAATCATCAGCTTTGAAGTATTGTTTATAAAAAAAGGAAAGGTTAGTAGTCTAATCATTGATTTGTGTAAAGTGTTAATATAAGAACTGAAACGATGATTGTTAATCGTGAAATAATAGCTCTAGTGATGCAAAAATGGGTTTGAAGTTAAATTTAATCTTTTTGAATTTAAATTTGTATTGCGACTATTTTGTTTCATTTAATTAAATTAAATCGAGCGTTAATAATCGAAATATAATTTAGTCCTATTTTATAGATTTAAATTCAGTTAATAATAACAGCTATATATATATATATATATATATATATATATTCTCGAATTATAACCACTTTATGTAATATAATTTAGGAATCTTAAAAATAAAATAAAACGAAACATCAATATTGTTTTACTGAATTTTGGATTCGTTAGTTGTGTTTGAATAATTTTATATCAATAGTTAGCGGAGAGTATTGGTTACAACAATAATGGAATTTCAAATAGAAAATAAATCATTAAGTTTTAGCGTATTATCATGTAACGTATTATTTTGGGCCTACAGTTGACTGCAATTTAAGCTTAAAAATCAGTAAACGAAATTTACTCTGATAAATTGACATTTAATAGCGACAAATACTGATTCACGTTCAGGTAATTTTAAATTTTGTTATTTCCTATTCCAAAACGTTTTTCGCATGCGCCTCTTGACAAGCTGGAACGTTCAAAAGTCACCTCAATTTATGGACCTCAACCAATTCATGTTAGGTTCAAAATATTTTGAAATTAAATATCTCATTAACAGATACCTTTTATTTCCTTTTCCATCAATTTCCCTTTCCTTCAATTGGAAAATCACCTACTTTATTTATTTTTACCATTTCCTCTTACCCCACTCTCCACTTTCTCCTTCATTCTCTTTTGAAATTCTGAAATGGCATGTATTAATTAATATATTTATAACAAAAAAAACACGTAACTTTGAAATGGATAGAATTGAATACTTATTCTTCCATTTCATCCTTGAATGTGAAACAATATGACACGTTCATCCAATTATAAAGATAAAAATTTATTTATAGCACGTCCTTCTCCATTCTACACGGTCTCTCTCTCCTCTTTCTTTTGTTTTGCCATCTGAAGCTCCATTAAAAAAAAATCGTACCTATTCAGATCTGAAACCATCATTCTCTCCTACAACCGATCAGCTCCGGCCTTGTGCGCTACCACTAATATTCGGATCTTGCTCCTCCCCGATTCTGTTCGCCGCTGCAACTTAATTCAATGTTGTTTTAATGTGATTTTTCACTCATGATTAGCGTTTGATTCACGTCTATTTATTCAATTCAGTTACTAGAATATAATTATTACATTTGCTGACTAAGTTACATAGACTATTCGTACCCCCTTGTACCTGTCTTGTTTATGTGAGGCTTGATTATTTACATAGATGTAGACCAAGTTGCATATACTGTTCGTACTCCCTTGTATTTGTCTTATTTATGTGAGGCTTAATTTTGTATATGACATACCTATATGTATATCTTGTCTATGCTATAAAATATGCTTTAATTACATTTGTTGGCCAAGTTGCATATGTTGTTTGTACCCCCTCTTGCGCTTGTCAACTTGACATATTTGAAACAGGAAATTTGCTTTAAGGGCTCCTAATCACATCTTCAATTTTTACTAGGACACGGTCTTTAAATAATTAGTTCGCAGGACAGAAAACATGGTGACCCTTTTTTTTAAACTATCGATCTCTTCAAATAAATCACGCGCGCTGATCACGATATCTCAAATTCGATTTGCCATCGTTAATTCTTTCATGTGATTTTTATAGTTCGACTAAATTTTTTAATTTGACATATTTTTTTTATAATTCGACATAATTTTTTTAAATTCTTGATGTTTAGGAGGTGATATTTTTTGTTGATATTTTTCTTATATCAGGTAATTTTTATAGTTTTTAATTGAATCATGGATTATATTTTTACCAAGCAATTTTGGATTTTTAATTGAATCTGAAATTGAGGTATATGATATAGAAATGTGCTAATTTGCTCTTTATTTTTGTGGACTATGTAGTTCAATAAATGGAATAGCAAATTCAAACTTCAAGTCTTTCCCTTAGTTGAACAAGCTGCTGAAAGGTATGGTGTAATTTAATTAAAATTTGGGTGTTGTTACTGACACTCCAATTATTGTTAGGGGGGGGGGGGGTCATTTTAAAAAAAAAACTCCACTCTTTGAAAAATTATTAAGGGGCTACACAAACATATTATTTCACACTACTGAATATTCCCTGATTGCCCCTTCAAATCAGATTACAAAAAACATATTCGACATGGGAAACCGAATTAAAACAAGCAGTTCATCACCACTGCACCGAATGCAACACAGAATCAATTATTTATGTATTCGGCAGTGATATGTCCAAAACTAATAACCATTTTGGTGCGTTGCCTTCATAATTATAATATTCAGCATACTTATGTCGACAAATAAAAAGAGTTTGATCATATTTCCCTGAAAACGCTTATCGTTTAGGATTTAAAAAATTGATATATGCGAATTGAAAAAAAAAATTACTATGGCCCTTGCAGTATTTGTTAAGGTAAAATTACCTTTACTTGTTAAGATGGTAAATGGGTAATAAGGTAAAATTATCTTTATTTCTTAAGTGGCTACTTTCCTCATTGGTACTCCCTTTAACAATTTTTGGAAAAAATAAAAAAATTGGCCCCCCAACAATATTTGGAGTGTCAATAACAATGCCCTAAAATTTTCATATTACATGTGAAATGTGCATTTTATGTTTGTTCATTACTGAAATTAATTGTAGTTTTTGTGTAGTTATGGTAATTTTTTTTAGTAACAAAACAGAAGTGAAAAAGATAACTTGTTATATCTTTTTTAAAAATTGTCTTTCAATTAAAAAAATAAGTGGTTATTTGGGCTTCAATGGCAAATAACAATAATTTGTTATTGTTAATTTTTTTTAAAATAAATTGGTTATATTGTGCAATAGTTATGTTTTTTATATAATTAAAATGATTAATAATTATATGTTAAGATAACATAGTAATTATAATACAATTATGTTTTAAAATCATTTCTGTTATTTTAAAATTGTTGTATAATTCTGTATTTTATTCAATATCATAACAACAATAAAAAGATAATTGGTTTTATCTTTTTGTAAAATTGTTTATAAAAATGTTTAAATTGTATAGTTATTTACTTATTTATGTTTTGACTTTCCGGTTTGATATATCTGTGATGGTTGTATTTGATTTTAATAAGAATTCATTTAGTATTCGTCTTGGTTTGGATGCATCAATTAGTTATGTAAGAATTAAGGTTTGTGAGTTGTGGAATACTTTTACTCCTTTATGTTTTGATGTGTTCTATGTTCGAGAATTTATAACTACTTACATTGAGACGGATAGTGATCTACAAGCTATATTGTGCTTGTCGTGGTTTAAAAAGGAGGATTTCTTGCTTTTTTTATATGCTTAAAGAATAATTCAAATGATGTTGCTGTTGACAGTAGTAAATCAGTCTCAGATGTTGGTGCTAGAGAATCAAGTAGTAATTTGATTGAATATAATGATGATTTAGATTCTGCTTATTGCTAAGAAAAAATCTTGCATGAATTGTTGAAGAAAAGTTCAAATTTAGAATTTTTTACTGGTGTTGGACAAATATTTGATTCGGCAATTGAATTTCGTAAAATGGTTACTACATATTGTTAGAAAAATGGATTTAAAGTACAATATGTTAATAATTGTAAGGAGCGGGTGATAGTTCGATGTGCTGTAGATGGTTGTTGTAGTGACCCGTAACTTCCCCGTGAAGGAAAGCCCGGATTACCTTGAGAACACGACATAATAGAACACAGACAGAAGAACATTTCATTGTATATTACAACAATTCCATCAGAATACAAGAATATACAGAGTATGAATAAATATACATTTGACAAATATCAGAGAGTACAATAAATTACACAGCAGCGGAAAATAATACAAAACACAACTGAAAGTAATACACGGATAAAGAGCTTTTCGAGCATCATTCCAGCTGTAAATCCGGATCCTGTGAATATAAATCTACAAAACCAAAACTACTAGCTGCCCATGTCGAAAATAAGGGCACCCAGAGTTTAGGTTAAAACAGTAAACTCCAGGTCAGTCATGTCACTGGTGTGAGAACTAAAACAATGATTAATCTTTACTTTAAAAGAGAGTAATTCAAGGAACCACGCCGTATAACACGGAACGAGTTTCCTCCCAAGAACACTAGGGCATATAACAAAACAACGCAATGCTTTTTCGAAAAATGAAGCTATTATAAGACCCAGGTCCCATCACATAATGCAACGCAAGCTGGAGGATAGTGTTTTCCCTTATAATAGCCAAACATGCTTGGTACGTTTAAAACAAATCATTTGATACTATAATAAGTGTATAGTATCAAAACAATTTCAATAATAAATATCAATCATAGACGGCATGGGTACCATATATCATGTCGCCATACTAGGCTCTACAAATAAAACCGCAATATCACGTATTGGAAATTGGATTTCCGTCATGAGTCGAGGTAAGTGGCAAGCTCCTCTCCGATTCGAGACACTCTAGCAAATGTCTCAGGACCCCATTCTGATCCTTTGGAACCTCCAAGGCCGGTCCTCTCTTACTTTTGAGGATTGGCAATTCCTGAACACACGTTTCCCGGTCCTAACAGACCTATATCCGAGGCGCCTCGCATTCCAACAACTACACAGGTGAAAAGTATATAAATGTCAGCCAGTTTAAGCACTGACACCACCACTAGCTAGAAAGAAACGTCGTGCACTCCTTGGGTCCTTATCCCGTTTTTGACTCATACCGAGGTGTGAGGCTCGCGAATTCACGCTATACACAAAGCTACGCCACACATGCCGTGCTTTGATCATCAACCACAAGACTTTGCTTTTCAACAGAAGCCTTGATCATTTGCCACTTAGGCGTGCCACACAGGCAATTCACTCCAAGCGACTGATGTCCATCGATATACAACCTCTGAGCTCGTACGTCTCAGAGAAGGGCGTTAAGCAAGAGAATAAATTCTCCGCCGCCAAAAAGATGTATATTTAATAGAGATCAATCAACACAGAATAAAATCCAATGTCAGACACATAGTCCATTTACAAGTTCGTTCTGGGTCTGAACAAAAACGGAGGCACTTTCCTCGCATATCCATCGATCTCCAAGTACGTCTGGACGATCACCAACTGATTCCCTCATCTTGGGTGTACAGCCCAATCAAGATCATCAGTAATCACCCAAACGATGTGAAGACTTCCGGTCTTCATCTTCGACTTATCACCTAATCGGTTATTCAGAATGGGTAAAAACCCGGCCTTTCCGAATAACCCGCGTATATAATAAACACGTGTTACACAAACACAACATACACCTTATTCCAATTCAGAATATTCTTTTATTCAAATTTTCACACTCTTAGGGAAAGGTTACCATTAATTTTATCAAACATAAATTCTTCTAAATTTATTCTTTAATCTTCCTTTGGATATCATTTCAAACTAGTCGGGATTAGTGAACCACACCGAAGTAATTATTTATTTTATTTCCCAATCCCAACCTATATATCCCATGGAGCAAAACTGGTAATACTCCATATCTCACACCACGATGTTATTGATAAATAATAATTACCATTTCACGTTCAAATCTAATTAAAGATTTAACTATCGCTTTGGAGCAAAACTGGTGATACTCCATTCTCGATCATTTTCCAAACTTGATAATTTAAATTATCAATTCACATTTCAATTTAACTACAGATTCTTTAAAACTCCACTTAGTTTTAATCTTTCCCCCAAAATCAATATACTGTCTTTAACTGGGTTAAAGAACCAATGTCACCTAAAACACGATTTACGATAAACCCAAAATCACTTTTGATATTAAATACAAGGCTCTGAATAGAAAATATACTGGCTTATATTCGATATCAAATACTGAAACCAACAAATATCGTATTGGAAATAACGATATAAATATATCTTTCAGATTCCCATAACAATATCCGTATAATCACGGAATCCAACATCGAAATATTCCAAAGACAATTTCGATTCAAATCCACTTCCACTTTATATATATTGGAAATTTTGGTTATTTTCAAAACCAATTCAAATTCAATTTATTTATTACAAAAATAAATTGATTTTAATTCTAGTTCAAAACTAGTTCATTTCGATAAAAATCTATTTTTATCTTTTCAAATGTGGAATTTTTCATCCTAATTTTTCCCAAATCATTTATTATGATTTTACCCAAATTATTGATATTTTTAATAATTTTATCAAGGCCCGTACAGTTGATTTCCATTAACGGCCATCGAACTGCACTTACAGCGACCTTTTTCAAATTTGATTTGTACATAATTCCAAATCCAACCATTAGATTTCAAATTTCTAATATTCATTGGAAAGCTCTTCTCGATACGAACCCAACGGTTCCGGTTTCAGGAGAATCCGACGGTCGGATCTCTCGTAACGTCAATTCGAAGTCAATGGTCGAAATTCACGAACTTCAACGGCGCGGCGCGGCGCGTTCTATTCAGGCCATTATATAATAGATACATATATATATTATATATTTCGTCGATTTCCTTTTAAAACGTATTTTATAAATCGTTTTAAATTCGATTTCAAAACCATTTCAACTCTATATTCAATTTCAAATCAAAATTGAATATTCCACATCATCGATATACAAATGATAATATTTTCAAAATGTTATATTTTGAAATCACTTTCTTTTCTATAATTATTTTAAAAACGAATTTAATCGATATAAATATCGCTCACGTCAAAATGGCGCATCTCTAATCAATGCGGCTTTATATATTTCAATAAATTCGTTATTCTATTCAACAAATGAATCTATATTTCTTTCAACACATGAATATTCTCAACACATGAGCACTGTCAACACATGACTATTTATATTATTTAATATATTTTATAAAACTATGGTATCTATCGTTTGATTTTTAATCAGACTTCAACTGTAAAGTAGTAAGAGAATGATTCCCTAAATATTAACCCCGAAGGCCGAAACCAATATCAGATCAATACCCTGGAAACCACTCATCTTATCTATTTTCCAATTAGTTTCTAACTTTAAATATGATAAAGATGTAAATTTTATTATTAAAATATTTCTTTCAACACATGATAATTTTCCACACATGAGCATCGTCAACACATGACTATTTATCCTATTCAACACATGAATTTTCTTTTATAATATTCAGTATTTCCCAATTGGAATGAGGCTCAATCAATTACCATATAATGTTAATTATATGGATTCCATACAACACATGTATATAATAGCAACGATAAATAATCAACCATCATCCAAAGTGCACTACACTGTATAAGCATCAAATATAGATATCTAACGCTTATAACAGCCTGTCAATCAATCGATCGACATACAACTAATTATTGGGATTAGTGTATGCCGTATTTTATCCCAATACCCATGTGGGGTTTCAAATCAACAAACATAGATTTTTATTTATTCACATACCCGTTAAAAATTATATTTTTAACGATAAAATATTTTTAACTATATAAATATTTTATTTCATTTCACATCACACAATCAGTTTTCAAAACACATCAAACAATCAAGCATACAAGACGTCCATGGTCTGTGGACGACAAGTGTCGAGTGCTGCTAAGCACCGTCTGCATCCTAGTATATATTTTAACTAGAAAATTAAATTAAAAGTGAGAAGTTCTCACCGGCTAGCTAAACCAAACGCCTGGACTCTTCATATGTAGAAAATCCCCGCCGTTTCTTCTTTCGTCACTTTCGTCATCCGTATTCACTACATATATAAAAATCGAATTTGTACTTTGCTATTCAATATATAAAAATCAAAATTTTACTTTGCTATTCAATATATAAAAATCGAATTTTTTACTTTGCTATTCAATATATAAAAATCGAATTTTTTACTTTGCTATTCAATATATAAAAATCGAATTTTTACTTTGCTATTCAATATATAAAAATCGAATTTTTTTACTTTGCTATTCAATATATAAAAATCGATTTTTTTTACTTTGCTATTCAATATATAAAAATCGAATTTTTTACTTTGCTATTCAATATATAAAAATCGAATTTTTTACTTTGCTATTTAATATATAAAAATCGAATTTTTTACTTTGCTATTCAATATATAAAAATCGAATTTTTTACTTTGCTATTTCAACAATAAAAATCTCACCTTTCTTACATTAAAAATCTCATCTTTACACGGTTAAAAATCACGTCTTTACATGGTTAAAAATCACGTCTTTTTGTGAATAAAAATCGTATCTTATAAATTGAAAACTAATTTATATAAAATCAGATCTTAAACAAAACTGATTTAAATATAAGCTTAAAAAAATTGATTTCATGTAATTCAACCTATAGACAATCGGATTTAAATAAAATAAAGTAAACAAAACTCACCTTGGCCCCAAAAAACAAATCTTTATCGAAGGAAGGGGGACTTCATCGTCGGTCGGGGGGTCCATCGGAGGCGGAGGGTGCTGCGTGTCAAGGCACTGGGAGGAGGCTCGAGCGCGGAGGACTGCGGAGGGGGGTCCCGCGTTGCGATGGTCTGACATCGCGATGGGAAGGGGCGTTTTGGGGTACCTGGTTGCGATAGGAAGAAGGAGGTGAGAGGCGGAGAGAGAGTGAAGCGGTGGTGAGGGCGGAGAGAGGAGCGACGGGCTGGTGGGGCATCGACGAGGGAGGCTTTCGCCATTTTTTTTATTTCTTTATTTCTGATCGAAGAGGAAAGGGGAAGGGGGTTTAAAGGAAAAGGAAAGAAAATAGAGGAGGGGGGTTTCTGAAAATTTATATTATTCTAAAATTCCAAAAGGCGACCTTTTGTTTCAGACTCGAAATCGAACCCACCGACTGTTGTCCATAGCTAATTACCCCCATTCCGAACACAATGGGATATGTATCGTAGGCCAATTTGACCGTTACGTTCAGTTTTCATTGAATTTAAGATATAAATCTTTATATATTCAATTTAAACGCACATTTCAATTTACCAGGTCCACATACTATCTCTAAAAATTCCAGAAAAATTATTTTTAGCTTCGTATTGACGATACGGTCCTAACAAAACTGATTTCGATGAATTCTGAGACCGTTTGAAAAATGGCCATTTTCTAGTCGATTAAAATCAACTGAAACTGGTCAAACGCGTTTTCCTTTGCCACGCTTACATATTGAATTGAAAAATTACGAAATTTGAAACCTAGCAATAACTGGACATCGCAGATCCAACAAAAGTTGTTTCGTTGAAATCCGAGGTCGTTTGCAAAATTTCCATTTTTAAGGGCCAGAATTCCATAGCGGCTATTCTGAATTTTCAACTGGACATATCTTTTGATTCCCGCTATAAAATTTCGATTTTTCGGATTCATTGGAAAGATATTCTCAATTAGATTCTAATATTTTTGGTTTTGTTAAAATCCGGTTTATTTTGCACCTGGTACATTCATTTGAAATTTGAAATCAAATTATCAAACTACCGCGCCATTTTCAATTCCTTTTATATATATAAATAAAATTTATATTCTAACGACGACGTATATAAATACATACGTTCTAATTCAATTCAAATTAAATTTCTCATTGATATTATTTAAAATAATTCATTTTAAATATTCAAAATTCATCAAAATTGCCAAAATAAAAACTTTTAAACTGGCTCAGATTTTCCGGGTTATTACAGTTGTTCATTTAGAATTCATGCTTCTTGCAAATTGAAGCAATTGGATCAGTTGATTGTTAAAAATATTCAGCAAAGCCATTCATGTAAAGATGGTTTTAGGTCAGTTAGTAGTCCAACTATTAATAGTGATCTTGTAAAAGCTTTTCTTGTTAATTAAATACGTGATGAGCCAAAAAGGAAAACAAAGGATATTGTGAAAAGTTTTAGGAGATGTTATGATGTGAATTTAAGTTACTATTATGCTTATAAAGGTAGGAAATTGGCTATTAGTGGTATATATAGTGATGAAAATAATCATATAATGATTTAGTATGGTATTTGAAGGCAATTGAGAAATATAATCCGAAAAGTTATATAAGTATGGATGTGGATGAAGAGACTAACCAATTTAAGAGAGTATTTGTTTGCTACAGGGCTTGTATATTTGGATTTAGCTATTGTCGACCTATGATTTTTTTGGATGCAACTTTTTTAAAAGGTCAAAGTGGTATTTTGATGGCTGCTACTGCTAAAAATGGGAATCAAGGTATGTAATGTTATTAATTATTTTCTTATTTAGTACATAATTAGATATTGATAATTAAGTTTTTGTATTATAGTTTCAAGATGCAGTAAATAGGAACTTGTAATTTAATAGAAGAAAAAGATAGAACAATATATCTTTTTTATGCAGTTCATTAATTTTATCATGTTATGTAGTATTACTGAAAATTTTAATTTGTATTGTTGGAAAATATTATTTAGAATAATTATTGTCGTTGCTATTTTATGTTTCAGGTTTTTTTCCATTGGCAATGACTCTTGTGCCTAAAGAAAATGAAGAGTGTTGGAGTTGGTTTTTGACCCACTTAAGAGATGCTTTTATGTTTGCTAAATCATTGACTTTTTTAAGTGATAAACATTGGGGTTTGTTGTTGAGTATTCCTAAATTTTTTCCAAATGGCTGTCATTCTTACTGTCTATATCATATCCAAAGTAATATTGTTGGTATTGTTAAAATGGGGAGGGGTGCTTGGGTAGGTCAGTAGCTAGAACAGTGTGCATTAGCTTCAAATGCCTACGAATTTGAATAAGTTATGGCTAAATTTGAAAAAATTGGGGGTGAAAAAGCAATTGAATATTTGAATGATAAGTCATATGATCATTGGGCTGATTTGTTTTTTCCTGGAAAAAGATATAGTGAAAATAAATCTAACGTAGCGGAGAGTTTCAATTCATGGATCTTGGATGAAAGAAGTTTGCTTGTAACTGCATTACTTGATGGTATTCGAATTAAGCTTATGTTGCAAATGTCCAATCGAAGAGAAGAGGCAGCTAACCGAAATAGTGTTCTTTGTCCAAAAATGGAAGCTTGTTTGTTGAAATTGAAGAAAGGATTTGAGGGGAGTGTTACTAAATCATCTAGGTATGGATTTTTTTATTATGATGTAAATAGTAAAAAAAGATTTATCTTTTAGTGCAAACTAATTCTGAAAAAGATATGTGCATTTATCTTTTTAATATTTTGCTCATTAAGTTAATGAAAAAGTTGAACGAGAAATACGTAACAATAGGAAAATTTGAGTATTATTTAACTTTGTACAATAAACAAGTGCATGACCCGTGCTACGCAACGGGAAGTCGAGTGAATGACCTGTGTTATCCACATTTAAAGTTTACATATACGAGCGTCACGGCACGCGCTTCGCGTGTGGTAATGGCACGCGCTTCACGCGTGGTAACGGCACGCGCTTCACGCGTGATCTTGGCACACACTTCGCGTGTGGATTATTGTTCCTAAGTACTGTGTATTTTACATATGCAAAAAAACATTTGTAGTAATGTTTGGTTTATTATTCCCATTAAATGTGCTTTATCTGCTGAGGACAAAACATATTCTTATTTTCTTTACCTTCCTAACTTCTTCCAGACAGTGTAGTCAATAACGAATAGCGCAAGGCTTGTGCTATTTTGTGTTATGCGCTATAGCGCGCGCTATAATGTTTTTTTTTTACACAACCAACTGAATTATCATACATAACTGAAATTTAATGCTTTTGTTGCAGATTTTGTGACATATCCAAGACATTTAAGGCTCCAAATGCAATGCTAGTGTACTTCATGCATATGTTATTGTTATTTAATGTTGAATGTAATTATGTTAGAGAAAAATTAATAACTTCATATTGTACATTCAAAATTATTGATGGATATAACATATTCATGTCTTACACAATTTGAAATTTATTCTTAAATTAATGACTTATGATGAAATTTATTCTGTTTGTGAGTTATGATGAGATTCTACTAAAAAATGATTGAAAAGTACAATTCACATTAAATATAAAAATGTCAAAAAAAAGTTAACACAGGAAAAATGCATGAAAAGTACAATTCACATAAAATATGAAAGCATGTATGTTCATCTAGAAAGTAGAAAATAGTTTTTTTTCTTAAAAAAAAAATCTCAGTAAAAGGTTAACATAGGAAAAAAGCACAAAACAAAACCTATATGCTCAAAATATCTCAAAAAAAAAACATCTGAAATTGTATGTTCAAAAAGAAATCTATATGTCCATCTAGAAAGTAGATAAAAGAGGGAAAAAATGTCTTAGAAAAAAAGACATGGATAGGTTTTAAAATTCGGA